>OZ010749.1:82922201-84272413 GCA_963932245.1 Tachinus rufipes
ATCTCTCCCAAGAGTCAGATAACTTAAGAATGCAACCCTAAACAGGTGGTAAACTTTATCTAAAGCAAAATAACACCACAAAACCAAGTACCGTGAGTGAAAGTTAAAAAAAAGAATTTAAAAGTACGTAAAACCGTTTAGGGGTAAACCTGAAAAACCCAAGAGTATAAAACAAAAAACTCCTTTCGTTTCCAATTCGTCCAGAAGGAAGCAGCAACGTAAAACTCTTTGAGATCATTGTATGCATTTTTTCAATATAAGAACGTCGCAAGCGCCCGGCAAGCGTTTGATGGTATTACAAAAACGTAAACCTGCAAAAGTTTGTGTCCGGTGCGTCAGAGGCGCGTCCCGTCACCCAAAACTTAAACCTAATGCCAATTATAGAGCAAGACGGCTATTAGAAGCGGTGCTTTCGGGCTATCTCCGCAACGTTTTAGCTAAAGGTTACTTGTCAAGACCTGTCTGGAAACACGGATCAAAGACTCCAGCATGTACGCAAGTTACTAGACGCACTGGCAAAATAAACGTAAAGATCGTTTCGAGCTGCTTGATAGAGGAAGAGAATCCCGACGGCGTCTCGCACTTATCGCAAGTTGAGGCTCACCAAGAACGCACACACTGGTACCCAAAAAATGATAAACTATGTCTGGTCAAGACAAAATAAAAAAAAAAAACCTGATAAAAATCTGTAGCAATTCTGATGTAGAAATTGATCGCCAAAGCAGGGTATAGTGGCAAAAAACTAATCAACCATTTAGTAGCTGGGTCTTTTCAAACTTTATTTCAGAATAGTTGGCGCTTGTTTGATACAAGTTATATGGTAAAGCAAATAAATAGAGGTATTGACGTTAAAACAGAATAAACTTAATTATATAAATGAGATATCCGGCTTGCTCAAATGTAAAAACAAAAAAATGTTGGGTCAAAGTAACTTACTTTTAGTAAGCAAAACTGCTGAGCCAAAATGTCAAAACCAAAGCTTATGGAATACCATGAATAGTGTTGGTAACAACAATTTATTTATTAAGATTATGCATTACTTAAGTATATCAAAAGATAACTTAAGATCGCAGACGGTGGCCATAAAAGTCGGAATCCGTCAAGAAATGTGTAATAACTTACCTGCCAAAATTACTAGCTTTAAAACTGATGGCGCTAAAGCGTCGTGCTTATACAGGATTAACGCGCTTGCAAGCCTCATAACGTTTTGATGAGAAGGAGAGTCGCAGCGGTGCGCGCAGAAAGAACGAGCACAGGGCCGGTATAAAACTTTATAGATCTTTGCAGTAGTAGCAAATACTCCAGACTGAGATAAAAAAAAGTTTTTTGTAAAAAATTGTTGCTCAAATCGTAAACGTATGCAGCGTGTCACTTGCACACGCTGCATACCATTTGTGGCCGTCGGGCAATAGAGAATCCGGTTCCTATTCCGGAACCCGGCAGCAGAACCGTAATTTCCGTAGGATCCTCGTACGCAATTGATACACTGGCTTCATGTAAATTTTTCGCAGACACAGTTTTGCTTATTAGAATAACAAGCTACTATGTAACCAAACCTTTGACATTTGAAGCATTGCATTATCTAGCGTGACTACCTTTAACGCTAATCTAAGCAAGCAGTTGTTGTCCTTTTGTGTTACCAAACTTATATATTTTGTACTTAAGAATGTGTTGTTGATACTCAGACTATTTTGAGCAAAAAAACCTACTAGTAGATTGCTATTGTTGTTTCTGACATCTTCATTGAACTGTTTTTGATACCATAGACTATGTCATTGCGTTGGATAATTATGTAATAGTTGTGCAGTATTTTGTTTACATAATAAATAACTAATACTAAACTTTAGCCAGCAATTAATTAAATAAAGCATACTTAATTATGTTACGTACGTAATCACAATGACTGTTACAAATGACAAAGTAAACAATGTTTACAAGATAAATTTAGTTTTTAAATTCTGTAAACAAAATACAACTCATAAGATTTTATTAAGCATAAAAGATGGCATCAAGCAGATGAATTAGAGCAACGATGTGGATGCTAATCGAGCGCCACAACAATCAAACAAAAAAAAATGAAATGAAATAAAAAGTACTATTAGGCCGTAATTTGATTAAAAAAAAAAAATTAAAGTAAAAGAAAATGTGAAATATATAATACACTTCTCGTTATTGTATTAAACAAATTCAATAATAACAACAATAATGTAGTGTATATAATTAAAAACAACAAAAAATTTCATATATCACAAAAATGTATTGCAATAAAAATAAGCAAAGTAGATTAATGTTCAAAAAGTCGGAGATTTAAAATTGCAAACAAAAAATTAATTAAATTTAAAAAAATTATATTTTTCAGTTTCTCGTGCAAATAATATAAATATATTAAATAAACAAATATTAAACAAGATTAATAAAAACAAAAAAGCTTATCCCAGGTTTAATAAATATAACTAAAATAATATTTTATTAAATTTAGATTTATTAATAAATTAACTTATGTTTGTATCCAATAAATAATAATGGTCAATTTATTATCTACATCTAATCTAAACAAGACTCAAATTGATTTATTAAATTGTTTGTGTAAGCTTTTCAAGCACTTGCTTGAACCAATCCAATTGAAAGCTACATTATCCACATAAATGCTTTCAAATACTTGAGTTTATACTGGAAAATTAAACTTTGCAATTGATTTTTTAATCAGAACGTCTATTTTAGCAATTTATAGATGTATTAATAGTTTCTAAATTGTTGAAATATTAATTATCAAAGTATGACAGAAATAAGTGCTAAACATTATAGTGTATCAAGATTACAATAGCAATACATCAAAGAGTTTACTTAAATTAATTTATATCGGGTTCCGCTATATAATTTTCCAGTATTGTTATTTAATTATCCTACAGCTCTGTATACAATAGCCGTGATGTAAAAACATAATTATACAAAAGGTGTGCACATCTTTTAACAAACATCAACAGATAGGCATTGTAGGAAGTTTAGTAGGACATAGAATTTTACTGTCCCGCCTTTTGTTTCTATCTTTACTAAAAGCATTATCTGATCTTAACTCGGGCTTATACATTAATTACAGCGGTTTTACATCCGACTTATTATAACTTTTACAAATTATTACGCTATAAAATTATACGAGCAATAAGTAGGTTAACCTATTCAGATCTTACAATTATATTAATGCATACAGAAGAATATAAATATATTGTCGGATTATAATAACGTACTATACAAAGTAGCATAACATATCACGTTTACAATACTGTAAAAAAGTTAATAAAACTGTTAAATGGTATCTAATTAATTATAAAAATACTATTACTAACTGAACCAAACATGGGGCGCTGTCAAACCGCACAATTATTTTATGTGCCAATTAAGTATATAAATAGTATATTAAGTACCCAGGGCAGGAAAGCAATGTTTGCAGCACGCCGCTATTTGTCCGCAGTGGCAAAAAAAAAATAATTTGAACCAAAACACAAAAAAAAAACAATTCACACTACTGACAATTCAAAGAAAACTATAATTAAAACCTGCAAAAAGACACTAAACAATAAAAGTAGAAGAGTAAACTACAAACCAATGTATTGCAAGCAAGAGAAAATGTTGTAAAATCCAAAAAGACTGTGACAAAAATAAATATCATAAAACAAGAAATACAAAAAGTATATGCAATAATGGACTCCAATAAAATGGCGTAAAGGTAACTATGCAAAAAACTAAATTTCAACATGTAAAGCAAAGGGTACAAAATTGTCATTAATAAAATAATACAAAGTTCCCCCCTAACACTAAAAAAAGATTAAGAAGTTGCCAAAGCAATAAAACTATTCCAAACATAAATAGAGCTAAGACGTCTCTATGATACCAAAATATACAGAAAAAAATACAGATAAGAAATAGTAAAATTTAAAAAAACTTACGGCAAAGACATAAACCCGCCAAAGGCAATAAGAGCAATAAACAAACTTATCAAGCAAAACATTTCTCCCACAATCTAAAAAAAAGCAAAACTAACACTAAATCAAGAAAACTATCAAAACCGACAAAAGCAAAACATATTGACCCATTTGCCTATTAAATTCACTATGAAAGGTCTATGAACACATTGTCAACAAGAAACTTCAAATCAAATCAAATCATAAAATGTCATTAAATATAAAAAATAAGTAAAAACTAGTAAAAAAAAAGTAGAACAACTAGTAGTCTAGAGAAATTATGCTATTTGTTACCATCCTCGGGACCAAAAACAATCCGCTAAAAAAGAACTTCCAAAAATAGTGCCGATGATACACAAAGTCTAACCTATAGATCCCAGTTTCGATGCATGGAAACTTTGGTTGCTTCACAATTTAGTTTTGATTTTTAGTTTGAACTTGGTTAGAATTTCTTTTGCGTACCACCTCTCAACTTCACCAGGCTGCAGGGCAGATGTTGCTTAGTTCTAGCAGTACGTTGGTAAAGGTTACTCAAAAGTTTGCCTGCCAACGCAATCATTATATGCGTAGATAACTTTTCTAAACAGAAATATTAACTGGTCCTTACTCTGGTTTGGTTAATGTCTGTTTAATGTTGTTATTTCCTCGGTTGGTAGTCTAATTTGACTGCATCATGCAATTTGCAAAGAAAATCTTCTAAAAACTGTCTAATTTATCCCCCGAATAATGCATGAACCTTTAATACCGTGACACTCATATACTTTCAGTTTACAGATTGTGTTTTGAGAGAAGGTTAGTTAAAATGCCTTATAATATGATGAGTTGAGATTGTAGAGTAAACCACTTTAAAGAGTACTAATTGGTTTCTTACAGGAGTATTCATTTTTGTCTGGCTCAGCTATTCTAACCAGATCCGGGTACTTTTTTGCACAAGTTTCAATGTGTTGGCGCAGCATAGAAATAAAAATGTTACAATTTTTTTTGTTTCAAACACATCATGAGACTTTACAAACCACTGCGTATTTGCAGCTATTCCCCAGACAAATGATTTTTGGTCTAATGATGATAGTGTACATCAAATTTTTTTTAAAGCAACATATTGCTGTTCCAGATATTTGGCATATTAGATCACGGCATACGTTGTTTAGAAATTTAACCGCCAGAATTCAGCTTTATAAGACGCGGCTTTTAATATGTGCAGTTTTAAAAGTAGATCATTCTGCTAGACCATGCCAAAAGATTTCTAAAAAAAAAAAAGATTGATGAGAAAATTTCTGGTCTGTCTCCGGTTTTGGAATATTTATGACGTGATCCATTCCAAGCTTTTGGAATACGCGCGTTGCAATAAATCGCACAATAAAAAGTCTACTACATTTAATGTTCAATGAAGTATGACTCTTCCGCTTGCTTACTATGTTTTGTTTTCTAACTATTAATTATGTTTTACTAAAAAAACATTCATTTGTATATCACTATATTATTAATATTAATATTAAACCAACAAAAAAAATGCACAAAACATAAATTAGTATATTATAAAAATAATAATAAATGTACTGTTAGTACAATTGCTATTCAGTAAAAAAATAATATAAATTATTACACTCATTTTAACAATTGTTGTTTTAATGGATGCGCAATTATGCCTCAATCTGTATTTATACAATTAAATAAAAATTTTATTTGAAATTTGGCATTTTAACAATTTAAGTCTATTTTAATATAATTACAAAATAGTTTACCAGAGCGTAATTTTGTAGATAAATTTAATTAGTTATACTAGTAGAACATTTTATATAATCTATAATAAAAACTTTTTAATTGGCATCCATTTGATGAGTAATAACGATCAAATGAAACATATTATTTAAATTTATTTCATACCTAAAACTAAATTCCAATTTAATACGTAATATTATAAAAAAACGTGATATTAGATAAATAGATTTGTTGGTTTTAAACTTGTTTATATAGAGCACTTAATAATTCAATAAATCGACAATTTAATCAAAGCTCCCTCGAGTTACTCATTTACCAATTTAATATCTGCTTCTGAGAATTCAATAAATTGCATTTGCATTTGATTTCATTACATAAGTACGTTCTCGATTCATAATGCCTAAAGTCAGCTAGAACATATAAGCAAATATCCACTAGAAACTTTATCTCTATATTGTAATAAAGATGAATATGTAGTATTGGAACAGCTATTTCATTCATATATGTAAATTTCAACGTGTTTCTACGATGAAACTAAACGTTTGAAACTAGATCAGAGGCGCTTTATCACCATTCAGTCCATTATCAGACGGTGACGTATCCGCTATATAACAGAAACTATACCACGCCACTGCATTAGTATAGCTCGGAAGTACATTCCGCAAAACGCGGTTGTGATAAAACATTGCCGCATCGCATTGTTCTCAAAAGTATAACCTATTTCAGCACAAAGCACGTATAGAAATTAAATTACATAATGCATATTGATTCCGGCGTAGTGCCTCTAAGAAAAGGCAGGATGTAGTATGAGCATGCATTTAGAGAGTTTCAAATGGAAATTTTAAGAATATGAATGAATTTTTAAGATGGAACAAGCAAAATTTGCATAGTTCTTCGCCTATATTAAATTTTGCAGATTTTCTATTTGAAAGCAGAAACAAGCAAGCTTGGCGGTTTTACCACATTGTATAAATTGTCATCATAATAAAACATTCGGTGTTGGTATAATCTTTTAGTAATAATTAAAAAAAATTATTTAATAAATTAAATGCTTCTAATTGCAAACTCATTAAAGTTTTTTTCTTCTTAATTCTCAATTTAATTCTTTTCACGTTTTATTTAATTTAAGAATCAATGAAGTAACTTTAAATAAAATAAACTCAAACTTTATCAGTATTGGCAGTAGTTTATTCGCTCGACAAATGAAATAGACTAGCTTTCCTATATCGGTGTAATTTTTCAAATAATAATTTTATTAAATATTTCACAAAAAAAACAATCATGACATTTTTGGAATCCTTTAAAGATTGTGCATTTATTATTATTGTTTTATATACATATTATTTAATTATTAAATATATTGCGTTTCGTTTAAGTGTTAATTATACCTTTAAGAAGACAGGTGTAGTTGAATTAAAATAGTTAAATATTGTCATGTTTTTTTAGTTAACTCCTAATAATTCCAATTGTTTGAAAAAAATATATTTTTTGTAAATTTATATAATAAAAAACTAACATAAAAACACATTTATCAAAAGAGGGATGCATCGAGAAAGCCGACGCCAAAAACATCGAGTCAATCCGACCTCCCGTAATTTTCCAAGTTCTTTGTCCACTTTATAATGAGCAAATGTAAATCCGATTAACACCGTGTTTCATTTTGAATGTCAAACTATTAAATTCTTAGTATAGTAAATTGTAAATTTGACCTTCAAAAATAAAAATTTGGCCACCAACTTAAAAATATTGGGTTAAGTCACTACTAAAACCATTAACTATAATTTTTAACTCTTCGTTTAGTAAAGAAAAATTTCTAAGTGGCCCTAAAACATTCAAAACTGTTCCTATTCACAAAAGTAGGTGTAGCTTAGAAGCCGTAAACTATCGCCCATTATATTTATGCAATATTTTTTTAAAAGTTTTAAAAATAAACTCATTTAACAAGAGTCAGTATGCATATCTTAAAGGATAATCAACGAGTTTTGCAATTCTTAATTTTGTGAACGTGTTACATGAATAAGCGGATATAAAAAAGGTTTGGAAATTTTCCTTAAACATCAAAAAGAACATTCTTTGCAGGTCCCATCATATTAGTAAAAATAACTTAAACAATGCAATAAATCAATCAAATAATAAAATAAACAAATAGTTTCAAAATAATGAATTAATAATTTATGCAAAAAAGTCTACACATTAGCCCATTTGCTATCATTTTTAAATTGCTGCAGTTTGAACGTATACTGTCTATTTTTATTTATTTCTAGCTTAGAGAGCTGTATCAAATTAGAAAAGATTGTTTAAACTACAAAAAAGAGTTATTAGGCAAATGTTACATTTAACAGTCAGTACACATTGTAGAGATTTATTCAGAAAACTAGATGTCTTAACACTATCCTGTCTTTTTATACACCACCTTATTGTATATGCAAAAATAAATAAAAAGAAATTAACTGTTAAAAAGTGCTTACAATAATATAACAATAAAATAGCAAATTCCGGTTATAAATCATCAAATTATTATAAAAAAGCTTCAAAGTTAAAAATGTATAAAACATTTCACAAAATAATATAATAAATAAAAATAGCAGAATCCAAAATATCAAAATATTATCAGAAAGATTCAAAATTTGGTCATAAACTGTCAAAAAGTATAAAAATATAATCAACAAAAATAAAAAATTATAAAATCTCAACAAAATTGTCTCATGTTTACTATAAAAATTACTGCAACAACTTTGAATTCTCTAAAAATTTTGCTTGAAATTTGCTAGTGAATCACGTATATCATATAAATTATAAAAAATTGCATAAAATTTGCCAAAAGTCATGCTTATCACATAAAATAATAATAATAATATTAATAATAATTTACTGCATGTTATCACAGAATGTTTTCATATGTCATATTTGAGAAAAAAAAATGTTAATAGGAACTGCATAATAAAATAAAATAGTTTACTGTATATAAAAAGAAATATATCAATAAAGGATAAAAAAAGAAATTAATGTATAGAATAAAAATCGACTAGAATGTTAAAATAATACAAATAGCATAAAACAAAAAATACACAATGTTCACAATTTAACATAAACTGCTGCCATTAAGCTATATATCTTCAAAATTGTTATTATTTATATATATAAGTTTTTAACGTTGTTAGACATTGCTTACTTTCAAGGTCTTTTATGCGGTTTGGCAAAACGTTGAAAAACCTAATAGCATACAAGTTAGTGCCTGTTTGCGATTTGTACAGTCTCAAGCAATTTGAATAAACCATACATTTGCCTCTTGTATTGTACACATGTTTATCCTTGTGTGTACTACAAGCATTCATGTTGGTTATGATAAATTTTAAGCATTCGTATATATAGGCAAGGTAGTGTGAGAATACGTAGCGTTATGAAAGATGATTTACAATCGTCTCTGTATTGTAAACCGGCTAGTATTCTTATGGCTCATCTTTGTAATGTCTTTGATAGCCAAGTGCCCCCATGCAATTAAGCCGTAAGTTATATGACTTTGTCATAATGCAAAATAAGCAATTCGAACGACCTCATTGCTGGCATTGTTTTTTAAATTTCTTATTAGAAATATATTTGATAATAGTTTACTCGCTAAAGAATCGCCCTGTTCTTTCCAGGTTAGTTCTGAAACCATGTGCAATTCTAAAAACATAGTACACTTATCATATTCAGTATTTACTGTTCTTAAAGAGAACATAACTGAACGGATTTAGATTTATTAATACAGAGACGATTGTTTTCAAACCATTGTGTCGCTAGTTGCATTGCCAATATGCTTTGAAACTGAACAAAATTGATTTCACTTCCTTGAATTGTAATGATTGTGTGACCTGCAAAACAAAAAACAGAATAACGTTAGCGTTATCTATGTTATAGATAAAAAATAATAAGGGCCCCAATACAGATCCCTGTGGGACCCCGCAAGTAATCTCAACCATATCTGAGACCTTACCATTAACATTGACTTGTTGCTTACGACTTTTCAAGTAAGATAAAATCATTCTGCAGCAGGTTGGGTGTAAATTATACACATACAGTTTACGTAAAAAAAAATTGTGAGATACAGAATCAAATGCATTCGTAAGATCTATAAATGATGATAAGGAATATAAACCTTTTTCAAAACCATTAATAGTTTCTTGAATAAGGCTTAAAATAGCATCAGTAAAAGAACGTTTTTTTTTTTAAACCAAACTGTTCATTACAGAGCATATTTTGGTTTCTAGATGCTCTATCAATTGGTCTTTTAAAAGCTTTTTAAATATTTTTGAAATAATAGGCAACAGACTTATAAACCTGTAATTTGTTGCTTGGTTCTTTATACACATATTCAATAACCTGGTTAATGGTACTATGATAACATTTTTTATTAATTTGTAATATCTATATTTAGTTCATAAATACCTTTACTTTTACTTGATTTCATGTTATCTATAGTAGAACGAACATCATTGATTGAAATCTCTTAAAATGTAAAAGAGACGTTTGCACATTGTTTTACAGCACTACATGTTAAAAGAATTGGATCAATGTCCGATTTAGGCAGTGACTCTTACAAAACATTAGGCAAGTTTTTAAAAAAATTATTAAAATTGTTAGGAGATAACTCCGATTTACCGTGTGTTTGTTTTGGACGGGTAGAAGATTTGATGACATAGCTGATGGAACATTCTTGTGTTTTTTAATAAACTTATTGTTTGCTGTAATTTTTGCGTCTCTAATAGCATTTTTATACTCAAGTTTCTATTTGTTTCTTAGACTTTACAGTTCTGGATCATTAGATCGGACACATGCTTCCTTTATAAAACAAAGCGTTTGTCTCATTTCTTTCAGATTATTATTAAACCACTAAATCTGAGGTTTGTTAAAAACCGTTTTTATTACTTTCTTTGGAAATGATATATTTAAACTGCTAACAATAATATTAATAAATAATTCAGTCTTTTCGTTTATTAGCAAGTCATATTCAAGAAATGACCAATCAGCTTTGTCTACAAGATTGAAAAAGATTATTTTACCAGCTTCTGTTATAGAACGATACATTAAAGTTACTTCATTTCTACACTCTGCAGGTAGATTACATTTAATAGATAAAACTAGATGATCGGATAAGCACGTGTTAAAAGTGCTAATAATAATGTTTTCTAGATAGACGTTACTAAACGCATTATCTATACAGTTTTCAAATGTAGTAGGGGAGTTAAAGCTACTTTCAAGTTCATAACTACAAACAAAGTCTTTCAAAGTTGCCTTGATAGGGTCAATGCCATTAAATTTTACATTAAAGTCACCGGTTAAAATTACATGTTGATTAAAAATATTAATTTTACTAAAAACATCTGACAGTATAGTTAAAAACAATTTAAAATCACTATCAGGTGTACGATACACATTGAGTATTATGCAGTTCCTATCTAAAAGTGTAATGCCTGTTATTTTGAAATGTTGTTCTATACATAAATTTAAAATAATTAAAGGTAGATCTTAAATTATTCCTAATCATAATCATGACACCGCCGCGTTTAATTTTAACTCTAGAAAAGTGGGAAACTGCTGACAGGTCATTTATTTTAAAGTGAGTTGCTTTATGATAACGTAACCAGTGCTCACAAAGACAAAGAATATCATACTTAATTAATTGTTCTACAAAATATGCTTCTATTTCTTGTACCTTACTTTTAACCGATTGTACATTAAGGTTAATGATATTAATGTAGCTGTTGCCAGTTGATTCTTTTACATTTCTTATTTTTTCTTCCGCATTTCTTGGTAGAGATGGAATAAAAAACGTTCTACCAGTACTGTCTTCGGCCATATATTTGGGTTTTTAATGTCATGGAGGCGTTCCAATGGTATTGAAACTCTAAATGATGAGTAATCATTAGGTCTTTTAGATTTTAACATTTCTATAAATATTTTGTTAAAACCATGATGTTCTAGGTGTTTTTTTCAGCAAGATGGGCTTTGCTCTCAAAACCTTTAAAAGATAAACCATTTTCCAGCTGTCCTTCAGTTACTTTCTTCGGTTTATGTTTGTTCTGCTTCTTCTTAGTGACCATAATAAATTCACCATCTCTGATATCCGGTTGCAATTTCATTGTTTGGACTTCTTGTTTTTGAATATCAGGTTGTTTTTGAAATTTTGAAAATTTTTCGTTTATAGTTTTATTATGTAAAACTACATTGGGTTGCGTTGCTGAATGATGTTTTTGTTTCTGGATTTCAACTTGTTTTTGGATTACTGTTGTTTCTTTATCAGTTGCTTTGTTGTTTAATGCTTCAATTATAAGTTGAGTGGCTGAGTTATGCTTTTGCTTAGAATTAGAAGTATTGGCAGTATATGAAACAGTTTTGAGTGTTTTGTTGCATATGTTATTACTCAATAATTTAATATTATTTTGGATATTGATATCTTGGTTGCCTATATCTAATAATGGATCAAGAGGTAAACAAACAATATCTTTACTTTTTAATTGTTTGTTTTCTATTTCTAGCAACTCAATTTTTTCACTAAGTAACTAGTTAGCTTTAACTGACTCACCAGATCTTTTAAGTACATATAAGCTTCTTTTTCAAAATTAAATTTTCTTTCTTCTGTTGAGGTTATTTCAACCCCACAACACATTTTCACCCTTTTACGGCACGACAAGTGATAAAACGATCTACATATTATACACTGCACGCCAGATTTAGCTAAAGAGCCAAACGAGCATAATTTCTTGTTTAAATCATCAATATTTGCACTATTATTGGTATCAGGTAAACCATCCACCATGATGGCTACTAAAATTGCCAACAAAATAAATTTTTAGCAAAAACACTTGTAAAAACTGGTGCACAACACTGACTTATAACACAAAATAGCGCACATAAGAATTATCAAAATTTGCGTAGTAAACCCAAATATTGCATTATTTTTTTTTAAAAACCTCAAAAGAAAAATTACGCTTAAAAACCATTTGAAATATCAAATTAGCTCAAAAATTACGTTTGGCATACAAAAAATCAATAAGTACCAAAAAAAAAACTTTTATAACCTTAAAATTGCATAAAAAAACTAATTTTTGGCATAAAATTAACTAAAAATCACGTTTACCACATAAACTTGATCAATATTATCGCAAATAAAGCATTTAAAGCGTAAAATTTTATTTACAAACCTTAAAAATGCACGAAAAAATATTTATAACATAAAAACCAAGCAGAAAACTTATTTACAACATAATATGTACTTTAAAAATCTTAAAATTGTACAAAAAAAATATTAAAATCAAACCAAAAATTTATTTATAATATAAAATTTTCTAAAAATCACTTTAACTATTAAACTTTATAACAGAAAACTTAATTATAGAATAAAATTTGTTAAATAACTAAAATTAACGCAACAAATTCTTCAAAAACCACAAATTTTAAACATGTTTAAAATCAAAATTGCACAAAAAACGCACTTTTAACATAAACTTTGCTAAAAAATTACGTTTAACACATTAACTTAATCTTAACTTAATCAAAGTTAGAAAGAAATCCAATTTATAGTATAAAATTTGATTAAAATCAAACAAAATGAAAACTTAATTCTAGCGTTAAATTTGCTCAAAAATCACAAAAACTTTATCAAAATTAACTTCAAAAACCTTAAAAACTTACAGAATAAACATTTATTACATTAATTGCACAGAATAAACATTTATAATAATAAAATCGCCCAGTAAACTCATTCCTAGCATAATAAATTTTTGAAATCTTGTTCAACATATAAAATTGAAACAAAAATCACATTTAAACCATGAAATTTACTTTAAAACATTAAAAGTACACAGAAAAACATAAGTAAAATAAAAATCGTCCAAAAACTCATTTTTAGAATCTTTGTTCAAAAATCGTGATTCAAATAAAACACATTTATATCTTAAAAAACCTAAAAATGATATTAAACAAACATTTCTAAAATTGCATATTAAGAAAATTATACCATAAAAATCGCGCAAAACAATATTTCTTGCATAAAATTTGCTCTTGAATCAAGAATATCACAAACAATTACACAAAAAAGCATTTATATCATGAAAATCGCCCAAACAACTTAGTTTTTTATTAAACTTGCTAAAAAATCATGTTTACGACCATGTTTATTTTTAAAATTGCACAAAAAAACGTTTGTAAGAATAAAAAAATTTAATTTAAACACAAAATTTGCAAAAAGACTCAAATATCGCATAAGATGAGTTAAGATATCTTAAAAATTACACAGAAAAAGCATTTATAGCAAGAAAATTGCACATAAAAATTATTTGCAGTATAAAATTTGATAATAATCCATGTTGTGTGGTAAACCCAAAACTTATCACAACTGAAACAAAAAACAATAAATTATAACATTATATTTATTTTTTAAAACCTTTAAAATTGGACAAAAAAAATCTAAACATAAAAATTGCATAAAAAACTTTCAGAAAAATTAATTTTTAAATCATAAAATTGGACGGAAAAAACTAGATTTTTACCAAATGAGATTTATCAACATTCAAAAAGGCACGGAAAAAACATATACAAAAGATATTGTTAAAAAAATCAAATTTTAAAATATACTGTTGAAATGTGCAAAACTCAAAAATAGTAAAATCCAATCACAAACAATTAACATTTTGTTGAGAAGAACCTACATCCGGCATTAAAACACCAAAATATTTACCAAAATCCGGCCTTAAACAGCTGAAAACTGTCAATTCTTTATATATAATGCCAAACATAATGAAATCCGGTCAAAAAGTATTAAAAACTTGTCAAAAAACACATAAATTAAATCATTAACAGTTAAAACGGGCAAAATTTTATTATAAAAAGTAAAAAAATTAAAATATTCTCAGAAAGATTCAAAATCCGGTCTAAACTGTTGAAAAGTTTGACTTAGATTAAGAAAATTATTTTATCTTTTAAGTATTTTTGACAGTTGATTATTTTAGATTGTTTTTTTTTTCTACAGCTATTATTTAAGTTTAGGTGATTTTTCACATGATAAAAAAAATATTTTTGAAAAAATTTAACTTTAAAATTCTTTAACTTTCACTTTTTTTCACTTTCATATTTCTTCATCTTATAATTCCTTATCTGTTCCGGACGTTGGTAACCATTATTGCAATCATTACTTTATTTACTGCTGCTCGGAAAAGCTCGGTGATGACCACGCCAACCCATGTTCAAAAATTCTACAGCCATGATATCCTTTTTCTTCCGACAGTTCTTTTTCCTGCTATTTTCCTTTTTGTAATTTTTGCAGTAGCTGGAATCTGCTTTCATTCCTCATAAAATGCCCCAAATATTAAAGTTTTCTACATTTTATGGTGTTGAAAACCTCTTTCCCCTTCTGCATTTTGTGAAGAATATCAGTGCTGGTTATGCGATCCTTCCACAAAACTCTCAACATCCTTCAATAGAACCTCATTTCAAATGCTTCTAGTTTCCTGTTCATAGCATCGGTTAGTTCACACGATTCAACTCCGTAAAAATGAACCAAAAACACGTAGCAGCGCAGAATTCGCAGCTTTGTATGCACTGTGAAGTAAGGGCTCTTTAGTAGAGATTTCATACTGTTGAAAACAGCTCTCGCTTTCTCTATTCGGTTTTTGACTTCTTAGAAGTGATCCCACTGATCGTTTGCAGTAGTGCCAAGATACGTGTATTTATTAACTCTCTCAATGGGATTCTGAATATATATTCCAAATATATATATATATATTGAATATCAACGACAATAATATGCAGCCTTGCCTCGCCCCTCGTAGAACGTTCATCTCTTCCGTCTTCTCTCCTTCCAATCTGACAACGGCTGATTGATTCCAGTAGAAGTTTTTGATTATTCTTAAGTCATTTCCATCTAATCCAACTTTTTTTTTTTAATATCTACCATCTTTTGATGTTGTACTCTATCGAAGGCCTTCTAGTAATCAATAAAGCAAACAAAAATAGCACTGTTTATGTTTTTGCAATGTTGAAATAATACTTGAGTGCTATTGAGGGCTTCTCGTGTACCTACCGCGTTTTTGAAACCAAATTGCGTTGGTAATATTTGCTCTTCACAAAGTCCGTATATTCTCTTATAGATTATTTTAAGAAATAATTTCAAAAGGTGACTCATAAGACTTATGGTTCTAAACTTTTCGCATTTTTTAGCACCAGGTTTTTTGGGTAAAGAAATGAACTCGGACTTCACACTCTTGTGGGATGTTACCAGAGTTATAAATGTTGTTAAATACTAAAGTCAGCTACTTTATGCTTTCTTCGTCAAAGAATTTGAGAAACTCTGTTTGGATATTGTCTTGCCTTCTTTCATCGCCTTAATTGCTGATTTCACTTCTTCTACTAAAATTGTTAAACCTTCATCATCGTCTTTAGGAGTAAACTCTGATCTATTGTCATAAAACAGTTGTTTAATATAATTTTCCCAGGTGTCTTTAATTTCGATTTTATTAATGATTATTTTTCCTGTGTTATCTACTAATTTATTTGTTGTTCTTAGTTTATTTTTTCCTGATACTTTTCTAATTTTCCGGTGTACATTAAAGTACTCGTATTTGCATTGTAGGTTTTCGATTTCATTGCAGTTATCTTTAAATTTTAATTCTTTGGCATTTTTGATTTTTGCTTTAATTTAATTATTACTCTTAGATTTCTATATTTTCACATGTTGTTTTGGTTTTTAACTATTCTTCTCTTTTCCATTAGTTCTAAGATTTTGTCTATCATCCATGATTTCTTCTTAGTAGTATTTGGTTTAAGTATTTTTTCTTTGATTAAGATTCCAAATTCATTTTTCATAATTTATCCCACCATTTAGTGTTCTGCACTCGTTGTTCACATTTTATCGATGGGTCTTTTAGTTTGCAAAGATCGTACTTGTTAACGGTTTTCTTTCTTACGTTCTTCATTGTTACTTTAAATACTCCCACCTTTTATTAATTTTTTTTCAAAAATTTATTGTGATTCAAGATCTGGCGTTTACTAGTTTAATTATTGAAGTTTAAAACCAAAAAGTACAACTTTTCATGCTGATGCAAGAGGTCGAGATAGATCGGATTAAATTGAGCGCAGCGCAATTAAGCAAGCAAGAGCAACTTGAAACAAGACAAACAAAAAAGTCTCAGTAACTTTTCCTCAGCAAAGAGATGTGGTCGGATAAACTGGCATCAAATGGCGATTTGGCAACAAGCCGGTCTAAAATGAAATAAAATGTTTCATAACAACAAATATTAATTACTGTAGAATAGTTTATAAATGTTCTAGAAATAAATTGTAATATATTTAATTAAATCAATGTAATGTATATTTTATTGTTGTTTGTACGTAGTAATCAATTCAATTATTCAACAGTTGTATTATATATCAGTGATAAAATTATTAGATAGCGTTCGACTATTTTAAATCATTTAACATAATCGGCTTTATTGTATTTTATGATAAAACCGTTATGTTTTTTAACCTTAAGCAGTCAAACTTAACAGTGATAAATAAATACAGCAGCACTACATAATCTACGCACTGACACTAAAAAAGCAATAACGCATTTTAGTAACATTCAGTTTGTACTCATCATAGTAACTGGAAAGAATAGATTTATTTACCTGTATATAAAATTACAAATTTTGGAACATAATTCAATGTTCCAAGATATTAATTCAAATATAATTATAATGAGTCAATCAAAAAAAAAAACACACAAATTAAAATAATATTCCGTAATGCTATAATGATAATTAAATTGCTTTGCTACTTGTATAATATTCTAAAAACTATTTTATTCTATTCTTATACTGTAGTTATTGATTTTATCTATAAATAGATTTATTAAGAGGATTATGTATAGTATTATGGTGACTAAATTATTTGTTATGATTATATTTACTTCAGCTATTTTGAGAAACAAATAGCATTATTTGATGTGTTCTATTCCAAAGGGATTTCAACGTTCAGTGCAAACAATGTCAATTAACACAAATACAAGCTCTACTGATACAAGTAATCAAAACCTTTAATGTAATCTGTTTAGTATAAATGTATCAATTTTGCTAAAGATGCGCACAACTATGCAGCTAATAAAACAAAATTATTAAAATTACATCACAAAGTAATATTAAAATTAAACAAATTAACATGCCTTGTGTGGCCAAGAGATTCCGTGAGTTAAACGAAATTCCTATTATAGCTACGGTATTCGTTCCGATCGTTTTGTGGATTATATATGTTATAGTTAAAGTGTGGACTAGTTTATAAACTAACCAACTGAGTAGTTATTTTGGTAAAAAACTAAGTTTTTATTTTATTATAATTTTTGTTGTTGTTTATGGAAAGTTGAGAAATTCGATTATCTTTATTTCTGTCAATCCTATTTTTTTCAGATTGTATTAGATTGTCACAATAATTATAAGCTAACTTATAATCCTGTTTATTTTGTTTGAAACAATTACTGATGTGTTTCATAAATGCTTTTTGCTTCTTATTAACTGAATAGAAAACAAGTACTTTTGTATTGGTTTAATAACAGAGAACGGCACAAATTTTTCGATAACATTTTTAAAAGTTTTTTTTTTCATTTTCTGCTGCAATATTAGAATATAAGCAAAAAGTATCTAAATCAAAATTATAAAAAATTATTTGGTTTTAATAAGAAGAAAAGTATCAACACCAAAAGTAATAAGTAAATTATCAGAATTTCCTAAAGCAGCTTTAACAGTAGTTGTTGTAATCTCTGAAATAGTTAAAAGATACAAATCTTATAATCTTGGTTCATCAAGAAGTCTATCACAAAAAAAATATGTGGGTTGTTGAATAAGTTGGGTAAGATTATAAGAAGCAGCAAAAATCATAGCTTGTTGTGTAGAAAATAAAAATTTCTTAACAAAATTATTTCAGCTTGTTTACTTTGTTTTTAGTCAAAAAAAGATAACGGGTTTTTTATGTTTAAGATGTTGATGAATAGAATTTAAATTTTTTTTAAGCCACAAATATTAAAGAAATTAAATTTTAAGCAGCAAACTAAGTCAATGTTTTTTTTAATTAAATTGGTTAGTAGAACAAGCAAAGCTTTATTTCGCCAATTCAACCGTATCATAAGCCGTGATTGATCTTGTAAAAGGTTTGCCAAGTAGACCAATGCCACTTGTAGTGTTATAGCAGTCGCTTGATGACGGTCGGGCAAAGCCTTCCACGTTGCCACTGCTCTCTACGAGAACTAAGGTTTTCCTTTTTTGTTCTGTAAACGTTTTTCCTGTTTGTTTGTACATCATAATAGTCCATAAGCTTAGGTCCTTCTATTTTACATTTATTTTGGAAAATTGTCGTCAACGGAGTTCTATATCAAAAGAAACGAGGTAATTTGGACCCTGGTCAGGGAGTTCGAGTAGGCAAGAACACTACACCTCAAAAGTTGAACCTATCTACTCAAAACAAAAATCCCAATCTCAAGAAAAGAGGTCTCCCGTATAACCTACACTCAAATGAGTGAGCAGGTCACTTGTTCATGTTTTGCAAAAGATTGATTTAGAATGGTATACCCTGCCCAAGTTTTGATTAAGAAACAACGTTTTATATAGCATACAAGAGATTAAGCAACAGATCTCATTAACTTAGATCCATAAAAGGACGCAACCAATTTCATAATAACTACCATTTGGGTAGGTGGGCAAGACCATGTGTGCCCATGTTATGCAAACGAGTAATTTAAAATGGTGTGCCCAAGTGTTTATCAACAAATTAGATATTACATCCCCCTGCCGTGTTACTGAGCTATAACATAAAAGAAAATAAGTACATATGTCATTTAGTTAAAAGAAGACTAAGACGCAACCGGAAACCAGCACCGGAAAGTGACTCAGTTGGATGAAGCGCCTAAATCAAATCTTGGCTCATAATTTGTTGCAGGTTCAAGCCCCAGCTCATTAAATTTATTAAATTTGTTTGTAAAAATAAGGAATAATCCGTTGCACCTGTACAATACTTCTATGCCACTACCACCCGATACCTGACAGGTGTAAACAAGTGATTTAAAGCCGATAGTCAAATTTTAAATGGAGATTCATAATCAACAACCTTAAACTAAATTATGATAATTTTTGCGCAAAGATTGAAAATTGGGGCATTAGAGAGATATTTTATAATAAAAAATTATTAAATTTTTGTAATAGGCGGAATTACGGAAATTTAATAATTCCTTTAATTCTTACGAAGAGCGCCACCGTATAAAAGGTGTTTTAATAAACACTTTTTTAGCGGAATGGGACACTTCGGCGCCGCCGATTCGGCGCGGCCAATTCGGCGCGGCCGATTCGGCGCGAGGACACCTCGGCGCTGGCCAATTCGGCGCCGGCCAATTCGGCGCCGGCCGTTTCGGCGCCAGAACTTTTCAAATAAAACAAAAGTATATATACACATTATAATAAAAATTGATTTGTTTTGTGAAACATAACAGATAATGTATGATAAATAAAATATAAAATACATATAAATTACATAACAAATCAAACAAAAATTATACATAAAAATCATAATATATGTACGTACATATTTAAATTGTCAAATATACAATATATATTATAATAAGTGAATATAATTTTGACCCGCAAATAATTTATGGGTAATTATATATGAGTTTTTAATGATAGGTAATAACCTGAAAAATTTAAAGGATAATAGCCTATTAAAATAAATAAGTAAAAGAATTAAAAATATAAAATAATAAAAAATACCAAATAAATTTTTATGATTATAATATATTTGTATATACTATGTTTTATTTGAAAAGTTTTGGCGCCGAAACGGCCGGCGCCGAATCGGCCAGCGCCCAAACGGCCGGCGAAGTGTCCTAGACCCCTTTTTTAGGTTTAATTTAATTATGTATCGGAATAAAAAAAATTAAAAAAAATAATTATTTAACTTATTAATCAACAATAATTATAAAAAATTATTTTTTAGGAAAATGTAAAATTGTATTTCAGAAGTATTTTGTATAAACATTTCTTTTCTAAAACTCATATTTAAGATTTTACGTGTAAAATTAGTAAAATTAGTAAAAGAATACATGAAACCCTTAAGTATATATTCAAAGGCAGTTTGTGTGATAAGAACATAAACGTAAGCCCTAAAATATTGGCCCTTGCAAAAGAAAAAAAAAGATAGCCCAGTTTCAACTCCACAAAACTACTTTCCAGACAAACAGAAACGTTAGAACGTTAGAAATTATTCAAATCAAATCCTACTCATAAAATACGGAAAAAAAATGTGGTTCAAGTAGACAAGTTCTTGGCATGGCAAATCATCAAGCCAACAGTTAGCATATACAATAAATAAAACTAAAAACAAAACTAGAAGTAAAACAAAAAGCAAAGAAAAACAAAACTCTTGTTTCTATATTAATTACCAACAACTCAATCAATTCATCATCAACTTGCACCGCAATCCAAAGTTCAGAAAACTTAAAATAACTTTGGAAAAAAAATTGTCTTTCTTTACTAAAAAGATGCTGCATGCTGGGTGCCACACAATCAAGAAGCACATACATGTAAGCACCCAACGCGGTCTCTTTTCAGTTTTTAAACTAAAGCTCTTGACCAGGTTACATAAATAAATACCTCCAATATATCTTGGCAACATTATCGTCTTCTCAAAAAACCACGATGTTCACATTTACTATATGCTAACAAAATTTAGAACAAGTCAAAGAACTAATCCTTAGCCTTACTTTAGAAAAAACAAAATCTGCACATCAGATTACTACCGAGGTAAACAAACATCTTCTGTTAACCCAAAAATACACATCACCTAATCACCTAAAATAACTTATAAACAAGGTTTGCTTCTGGTTACGGGAGTATGTTTCGTGCTTTACTAACCTAGACCAAATACACTCAAATCCATATTGCTAAAGCCCTGCAGCTCAGTAAGATTACTGCGATAAAAACTGTCTTAAGCAAACTTTACCAACCAAAACCTTGTCTAAGAGCCGTTTTCCAAACTGATTTCAGTAATGTAGTAAAATAAATTATTACCAAAAATTATTAAAAAAATAGATAAGGCACTAATGCCAAATAATAAAGTTACTACAGTACTGAGTTGGTCTGCCTATTGGCACAAGCACAAACAATAAAGCCTTAGTATGCAACTCCCGTAGTAGTACTCAATCCGTTATTTTTATACGTATAAAAATAACAAACGTACTTAAAAAGCAAGCCTTTTGTCCTCTAGACAAACAATAAAACGCAACTGTGGATGGGATAAAACATAAAATCCATGCAACATGCTAAATGAGCTTCCGCTTAACATATTTGTGTATTCTGTACCACACATATTTTTTAAGTAATTTGACCTTTCCTTATAAAAATTGAAAATGGCAAAAAAAGTCCAGTAAATTTGTATGATTAAACTTCATTCCGTTAAAAGTGCTCCACATCAGTTTTAGAAAATCCTGTTTATTTTGTTACTGTTGATAAGTTGCCACTATATTGCATTGTCTTTAAACAATAAAAAAATGTGTTCAACATAAAAAAAACTGGCTAACATCATTTTTAGTTATATGCAAAAACCGTCATAAAAAAAGACTCAAACTTCTTTAAAAATTTTTTCTTGCGTGTGAAATGCACTGATCTCAAATCAACTGTTCGCAACCCTTTATCCGCCAGACAAACAATAAAGTCATAGTATTGTTGAGTAAAGCAACCAACGCAAAATCCAAATGGTTACTCCTGCAGTAATACTTGTTTCAAGTAGAACAAAACAAACTGCTTCCCAAACTACCTAAATAGAGCAGCTGTTGTTCCGTTACTACTTCTACAAGAAAGCAACCCAAAAAACAAATTCACAAGCTACGACAGCAAGATGTCCGGACAAAATCAACTCACCTCAATGCCCTCAATACAGTCACCCTTGCGACCGCGTGCACTGCTACCAGCTACTACAACTACCCGCAAACAAAAAAACAACAACTAGCATTCTCCTCATCTCAATCCTGTAAACCGTATGAAGCTAACGGGGAGTGCAACTGCACAAAGATTTGCAGGACTCCCTGCACCCATGATAGTATATGATCAACCCAATCAATTAATCTGTTTGGTCGATAAATCTAACAAAGTTTACAAAAAAACATATGCACCAAAAAAAGCATACAAAAATTTTATGTTATTAATATTATTTTAATTAATTTTAATTAATATTAATCGTAAAATTAATTTAAATATCAAATATGAACATGTAAACTTGATCTACTAAGTTTTTTAAAATAACACATATGTTATAGACGGCAAAAATATCAATATCTTAACAACTAATTTATATAATTTATTGATAAAACTATAAGCTATAATTAACAATCAAATAAAAAAAATAAAACTAATTAATTATTAATCACCCAATTAACCAATGTTGTATTGAATATTGACCGCTTAATTACTTTATAATATATTAATAGAAGTAATAGAGTTAATTAATCATAAATTTATAACATAATAGGTATTAAAATTAATTAATACTAAATATAACAAATTTATAACTCTATTATAAATTAAATTAAATTCCAATCCTCTAGTAACACTAATTTTCTTTGACATTCCATCCGCACTCAGGCTCTCATAAAATGTTACTCGTTTGGACCTCTTCACACAGTCCTTTGATATTTTACCTTCCTTTTCTACACAAAGTTTAATTCTTACAACTCTCCACCAACAGCACATATCGCATTTCCTTTTTCCTTGTTCTCGCAATTAGTTCGTACTTTATTGTGCTCTGTTTCTGGCTAATTTATTTATACTTCCTTGTTTAAATAAATCTTTTTTAAGGTTGTAATTATACGAGTTTGTTTCTTAAATACAGCACTGGGCCAAAGTAAATGTTGCGTGAACCAATTATGTTAAATAAATATAACAAATCTTAATAAACTTAAATTTGTAAATCAAAAAACCTTTGTGCATTTCAAAATATAAATATACATATTATATTATTGCTCATTAATATAAAATAGTTCCAATATCCAAAATTTAATATGTATATGTATAAACTATTGATATATTATATTGACACTGTGATATATAAATTAATTTACATTGAAAAGCAATATTTTATAGTGAATGTAATATACTCCGCAAAATGTAGGTGTACTATTTTAATTAATTACCAACTGCATGCAACTCGTTTGTAATTATAAATATAAATTAATTAAACAGAACAAGTTCTATTTTTTATGATAAACCTGCGGATCCATTTACGTTGAATAGATAATTACTTTTGAATTATTATATTATAGTATTATACTGGACAGAGTGCTTATAACTTAACATTTTAAAAGCAGCAAAGCTGAATTTACCTTTTGAAGGCTAGTGACCTCTTTTACTCAACCTTTCTAAAAGTTTTGACAAGCTTTTTTAAATTAATCATAAAAAAGCTAAAATAATTTCGTTAGAAAATTTTAATGTACATAATACTGAAAGGTTTAGTCACTAATCTTCTATACACTATTCGGTCAAAAAGCTATGATTGTTGGTTCTCATAATTTTACTCAACTTATTTGGCAACATTATTCAGCAAGATTATAAGAGAACTCGTAAACATTGCGACAATCTAATTCAATCTAAAAAATATATGATTTACAGAAACAAACAGCTAAAAAAACAAAAAAATTGATAAAAAAATAAATTCAAAATACCAAAATGATTAAAATAGTTTAATTACTAATTGGAAAAAAAAAACTTTGGATATCCTAAGACTCCCAACAGCAACTGGGTTGTCTGAAACAAATTGACGGCTCATACACAAACAATCTATCAAAAACAACGGAGATACTTCTAAAAACTAACTTTCCAGGCTATACCGCCCCGTCTGTCCCAACGCTACAATTCCAACCCAATTAGAAGAGGACTTGGGTAGCTGCTGGGCTGGGCAATTAAAAATTTCCAATCAAAATTACTTGCGCGGAGTCCTAAACTTGTGTTCCCGTCCACCCAACCAACTGTTAGTTATAGAGTACTTTGAAAACAAACACTTGACCCGCCCAAGTGTTTGTTTTCAAAGATGAGACACTCCAATCAAAATTATTTACGCCTAATCATAAACTTGTGTTCTCGCCCACCAACCCAAGTGTTAGTTGGAATCCCTTGACAACAAATTCTTTGGTGGGTGGGTGGGGCACTTCAATCAAAATTACTCGCACGTAATCATAAACTTGTGTCCCCGGCCAACTACCCAAGTAGTAGTGATGCAATTTCTTGATAACAAACACTTGGGCGGGTGGGTAGGGCACTCCAATCAAAACTATTTGCGCAAAATCTTAAACTTGTGTTCCCGCCCACCCACTCAAGGGTTAATTATAGAGTCCCTTGACAGCAAACACTTGAGAGAGTGGGTGGAAAACTCTAATCAAAATTACTCGTGCGTAATTATAAATGTGTGTCCCCGCCCACCTACCTAAGTGATAGTTATAGAATCTCTTGACAGCAAACACTTGGGAGAGTGGGTGGAAAACTCCAATCAAAATTACTCGTGCAAAATTATAAATGTATGTCCCCGCCCACCTACCTAAGTGTTAGTTATAGAATTTCTTGACAACAATCACTTGGGGGGTGGGGCACTTCAATAAAAAATACTTGCGTGTAATCTTAAACTTGTGTCCCCGCCACCCACCCAAGTGTTAATTATGCAATCTCGTGACAACAACACAACAGAAATGTTTTAAAACCAGAATTTAAGTTTAAAAAACTTGGAAAAGATTTAAAAGATGTCTTCAATGCACTACAATTAAAACTACCTGCGCAAAATTCTAAATTTGTGTTCCCGCTCACCCACAAAAATTGACAAGAAACACTCAAATCATATCATAAACTTGTGTCCCCGCCCACCCACCCAAGTGTTAGTTATAGAATCCCTTGACAACAAACACTTAGGCGGGTAGGTGGAGCACTTCAATCAAAATTACTCGCGCGTAATTATAAACTTGTGTCCCCGCCCACCCACCCAAGTAGGTGTGATCCAATTTCTTTCTTTATTACAGACCCTTGGGCGGGTGAATGAGGCACTCCAAACAAATTAATTTGCAAGTAATCATAATTGTTGTCCCCGCCCACCCAAGTGTTAGTTATAGAATCCCATGACAACAAACACTTGGGCGGGTGGGTGGTCACTCCAATCAAAACTACTCGCGCAAAACCTCAAACTTGTGTTCACGCCTATCAACCCAAGTGTTAGTTATGGAATCCTTTGACAACAAACACTTGGGCAGGTGGGTGGGCACTCCAATCGAATTTACTTGCGCGTAATCGTAAACTTGTGTAAAATTATTTTTATTTCTCATTTTTAGGCCTAACTATTTTCTTTTTTAATTTCTGATAAGAAATATTTTGTTTCAAGTTTTGATATATGCTTTCAAAAATAAAGAATTTGAAGGATTAAAGAAAATGCCTCAAAACTAAAAAAAATGGTTTTAGAACTTAATTAGGCCACCATTTTTTTGTTTTGTTTTTGATCATTTTTTTTTTTAGATTTGTTGGTTTTTATTACATCAGTAAAAAAAAATCCAAAAATTATATTTTTTAAAAATTTTTAAGACTAAATTTGGTCAGAAAAAAATTATTATTCGTTAGAAATTAAAAGAAAAATATTGTTATTAATATACAAATAAGCGTAAAAAACGATTGATTAGTTTTAAAATATTTATTTGCACAATTCCAAATTAGAAGTAACAGGGCTCAAAGTAAAATGAAATTGGTTTAAAAAAAGCAAAAATTGAAAAAACGGTTTTTCTTTTCTTTGTATAAATTACAGTACAACAGCAGGTTTCAATTATTTTAGGAAGAAGTCTTCTTCTAAGTAAAAAATGTTGAACCATTCTGTATATACGTTCTTACTCTATGCATCAATTTTATCTTAATAAAAACACGTTTTCATTTTTTACCAAAACATTTAAAACACAAAAACTTTAACAAAATACCGACTTTCTAACAATTTTGAACAATATTTTGATATTTCATATCCGGAATTTGTTGATTTTAGAACTTCAAAAAAAAATCTTTACTTTTTGCAACTGTTAATTATTGTTTTCTGGGAATTGTTTAAAAATTCAAGACTCAATTTTGCTATTTTTGTCATTTTATAAACAGAACTTACAGTTTTTACCCGTTTTTGGCCGAATTCTGATATGATATTCTGGTTTTATAAGAAAATAATTTATTATTTTACAACTGAACTTTGCCATATTTTACTTTTTACAAACAGTATTTTGCATTTTATGAATAAAATTTTGCACCTTTTTGATACTTTATGGCCAGATTATGGCTTTTCTGAGAAATTTTTATTATTTAATTGCCGGATTTTGCTATTTTTTACTTTTTATAAACAGAATTTGCAGTTTTTGACAATATTTTTATACTTTATTGTCAGATATTGTTATTTTTGCCATTTTATAAACAGAATTTTGCAGTTTTTAAACGTTTTTGGCCAAATTTCTGACAGAATGTTGCAGTTTTCAACTGTTTTTGACCAAATTCTGTTATTTTTTTGAATAATTAATATTTTGCAATTGGATTTTCCAATTTTTACTTTTTGAAAACTAAATTTTGCATTTTTTTAACAGTTTATCACCCAATTTTGGTGTATTTGACAATATTTTAACAGACCCGCTCACGCGTGGGAACGAGTTCCAAGCCCCGCGCTCATGCAGCAGAACCAGGTCCATGAAGCGATGTTGGAAAGCATAAGAAACCAAACGGCGATCTTGCAAGCGACAGCACAGACGCTGATGCACAGCCGAGGTGGCCAATACCTATACCACCCCGAACTTCCGCACTTCAGCGGCGAGCCGCACGAAGATCCGTACGGATTCTTCCACGAGTTGGAACAACACTTCTATCAACACCGAATCCCTTACACGGCTCACTACCGCCTCTTGGTACAGAACCTAAAAGGAGAAGCTCAAAGGTTTGAGCAACGATATGAACGAGAACCTTCCCATTCGTATACCAATACCAAAAATAGAATACTGAGACAATACGCCGACCCGGCGGCCGTAGCCAAATTGATGGGCACGCTTACTACCCAACAACACGACCCGCTGGAAGCTGTGGAAAGTTTTCTTTGCCGCCAAGCCGCGCTATATCAGCAAATATGTCCACATCACTCGGAAGAAACATTAGCCAATGTCCTAGCTACCCTAGTTGAACCTAGGATCCAACAATCGCTAGATGTGGTACATTTCCATACCTTCGACCAGCTGCTTGCAATGGCATCGAAGGTCGAAACCAATATTGCCCGCAGACGAGCGGGAGCTGGAAATAAGAATAAGACACCCGGACCCACCCGCAACAATCAAAGTTCGGGAAACGGACCGAGGGCCGGTCAGGAAGCAAACGCAAAACCTACCCGGCCCGCCACCAGCAACACGCCGAGAAACAACCCCGGCACGAGCGGCTCACAGGAAGTGTAGGCGCAGTGGGCCGACACAACTTGCCCCGAGTCACAGTTACCATCAACGGTAAGACGATAGAAGCCTTGGTAGACTCGGGAGCCACCCACAACTTTACGAAATTGCGGCTGCCAAAGACCGCACCTATAACAATGGATATCTCTCAAGCGGACCCCACAACTTCGCTCGTCGCCACGGGAGAAGCAAAGGCCACTGTAAACGTAGGAGATCAAGCTCACGACGTCACCTTCGTGGTCGCGCCGACTTTGGGTGAAGAAATAATACTTGGCAACCCGTGGCTAACTAACTACCAGGCTACCATGGATTACATGCGACAGTGCATCCACTACGGCAAGAAGCGGCGCTCTACAATCTATTGGATACCACCAAAAAGCCAAGCACCGGCGCCACACAAACCGGTTAAAATGCCACCGCATGCCTTTCCGGAACCGGCGGGATTCGAGCAACTGGTACGCGAATTCCCGACCGTATTCCGCGAAGATGTCACTCCTACGACGACGCCGACCATCAAACACAGCATTGAATTGACCGACACCACCCCGGTCCGATCGGCAAGGTACGCGCAGAATGCGCAGAAGAAGGCGATGATATTCGAACAAGTCCGCGAGTTACTCGCTACAGGTATCATCGAGAGAAGCACCAGCAGCTACTGTGCCCCAGTAGTAATAGTGACGAAGAAGGATGGAGGACCGCGATTCTGCATAGATTATCGCGGCCTCAACAAGGTCACCCGGAAGGAAGCGGCCCCACTGCCAAAAATACAGGAGACACTAAAGGACTTCGGGGATGCCAAAGTCTTCAGTAAAATTGATCTGAAGACCGGCTACTGGCAAATCCCGATGGAGGAGAGTCACCGACACCTGACCGCCTTTGCCGCCCCCGACGGTGGCACTTATCACTTTAAAGTGATGCCCTTTGGGCTGAAAAATGCGCCTGCCACCTTCCAAAAACTAATGTCACAGGTACTGGCAGGGCTATTGAGAAACATGGTTTTAGTATATCTTGACAACATCTTGGTCTACTCCAAGGACTACGAAGAACATCTAGTACATCTCCGTCTCGTGCTAGAAAGACTCCAAGAATACCAACTATGATGTCATATAAAAAAATGTGAATTCGGGAAAAACTCCGTCGAATACTTGGGACATCGGATAAGCGCCAAAGAAAACGAACCACTGAAGCACCACCTAAAGTTTATTAAGGATCAAGCCGTCCCTCGGAACAAAAAGCAGTTGCGCAGCTTCCTGGGTACATGCACGTGGATGCGGGAATACGTCCCCAATTATTCCAAAATAGCCGCCCCCCTCATGGCGTTGCAAGGCGCTAAAAAGCCTTTTGTGTGGACAGAAGTTGAGGCAACCGCATTTGAAGACCTCAAAACGGCTCTAGATCAGCCCCTGATGCTTGCACGGCCAAGACCAGGCCTTCCGTTCGTACTGCAAACTGACGCCTGCAACATCGGCGTTGGAGCGGTTCTTTACCAAGAAGAAGGGCAAAGAAAACACATAATATCGTACGACAGTTGCAAGCTGACCCCATGCCAGTCCAGGTACCATTCAAATGAGCTAGAATGCTACGCCATACTATGGGCCATCAAGAAGTACAGGGCGTACCTAGAGGATGAGCCGTTTACGCTCCGGACCAACCGAGCGTTGGTATGGCTGGAAAACTCCACAGACGCCAAGGCAAAATTTACACTCTGGTCCCTCATTTTGCAAGAATTCGATTCTAAGGTGGAACACACCCCTGGCGCTACCAACCTGCTGCCTGACGCATTGAGCCGGCACCCCAGCGATCAGTTGATTGCCAAATCGGTGGACGACTCCGAGAGACTTTTACCACCAGAAGATCCAAATGCGCCGAGAACTGCTAGCCTGAGCCAACTCTATCAACTCCTCGGACGCGCTCAGAACCCAAACAGAGCAAAATTACACCTCCTAGAAGGCGAGACACTTGCAGCGGCAGTCCGACTCGCACAACAAGCATGCCCACAAACACAAGCTATTATCCAAGGGTACCAAACACGGGTTGACGACCCCGAATACCCGGAGGGAATCGATTTGGGATACAAGTTGGGAGAGCATGGGGAATTGATCCGAACCAACGCGGGGTACGACCAACTAGTGGTACCCCCAGACTTACAACGGGAAGTAATTAAACAACACCATTCAACGGCGACGGCTAGACACCCAGGCAGAGACGAAACTGCGGCGGCGATCCTACAAGCCTACCACTGGCCGAACATCTGGAAAGACGTTAGGACCTTCATACGGGGGTGTTTAACGTGTCTGAAGGTCAAGACCGGGTCGACCCAGCCAAAGGCCCCTCTAAACTCGCATCCGCCGGGCAGACCATGGGAGCGACTAGCCATTGATTACGTAGGCCCCATGGACGTCACGACCACAGGAAATCGATACGCGTTCACCATGATGGACCTATGCACTCGGTGGGTCAAAGCAGTGCCAGTACCAGCCGCCACCAGCGAGGCAACCACCAGGATGTTGGAACAACACCTGTTCCACAGGTGGGGCTATCCCAAGATCCTGCTATCTGACAATGGGACCCAGTTTACAAGTCAAACCTTCAAAAATGCGGTACAATGGTGGAAGGTTAAACACCACACCACTGCCACCTACCACCCGCAAGCCAATCCGGTAGAACGGAGGCACGCGGAGATAAAGAAAAATATTCGAGCTCTGCGAGAGGAACAACCTAATAAACAATGGGACGAATTGCTGACTCTGGCAGTGTACCAATGTAACCGCAGAACTAACGCGGCAACTGGAAAAACTCCAAGCAAGTTACTATTGAGGCAGAATCTAGCCGACCCTGGCAGTTGGGATACTCCCCAGAAAAATCCGGAAGACCGGAACGACCGCTTACAACAAGCCCGACAGAGGCAAGCGGCCTACAAAGAGCGACGATACCCAAGACGGGCCAACGTCCAAGAATATGAAGTCGGAGAACGAGTAATGGTGCGAGGCAGAGCAAAAGGGCTGAACAACAAGTGGCTAGGTCCGAAACGGATCATCACGACGGCGGGGACTCACTGCTACTGGGTGGAGGACAACCCCTACAAACCACCAGTAAAACTACATACCGACGACCTGCGACCTGTCCCACCACCAGAAACACCGGCTTCAGCACCCGAAGCACCGGCTCCAACAGAACCGCCAGTTCCACCACCAGAGGTCGCAGTCTCTGTAAGTGGGGGGGAATTGATGCCGCTTTATGGGCGGAGCATCGACGACCAATAGGAGCAGAAGCAGGGGGTATAAAGGTAAAACTTTCAAGCCGAAAACTTCAGTGTTCAACCAGCATCGACAGCATCAGGAACGACATAGTCACACCAAGCCAACATGCGACCCCAGAACAACAACTTCACTGCTTCCTACACGACCAACGCTATGCCCACGGATTTCGCCAACGGAATCACGACCGCCAACAGTACACCGACGCTCGCCCCAGGAGTTTACCCTGTAACTCCTGGTCTGCACCAGGTCTATCGGCCTGCACCCTCCGCCGTAGACTTTAACCCAATAACCGGGACCCCTGACTGGAAACCCCTTATGCCGACCCCCGCTACTCACCTGGACCACCCCCAACACACACAATTATTACCATCGACGGACCTGGGGTCTTGCACCTTCGCCCCAAGTCCACAGCTGGCTCACGGCATTGCACACCCTGCCGTGGGTCACGTCCCGAACCCTGGGGATATCTCCCGTAGGTACACCTGCCGGAGCCACACGTCGCTTCCACAGCGACCCCACGAGCACCACTCCGGCAACCACTGGGGCGTGCATTCTCTGGGCTGCGGGTTCGTCCCTAACTCAGTTGCACTAACCCCTGCACGTTATGGATCCACTCCATACCCGTGCCAAGCGTCCTCGACCCCTGGGGGACGCCTCCACCAAGATGCTCTTGAGCACCAGGTGGCCGCCGAGTGGCAGCATCACACCAACCATCTGGTTGGCACCAACCGAGAGTTCAAACTTCTCCTCCAGGTGAATAACTACGGTTATCCACCCTCCGCTGACGCGGAGACATCGAAAGGATACACACCCACGCCTTTCAACACCACCGACTATACCTTTTACAACTATGGAGGAATACAGCCGGTGACATTTTAAAACTTGCCATTTTCCCTCCTTATTTTCGGACTGGGAACTGACAACGGCAGAGTTTAAAATGGCAAACCTACACAGAATTTGCAAATAAATAAAAATTCTATTAAAATAAATAATAATTCTTTAAAATAAACAAAATATAAATTCTGTAAAAATAAATAATAATACATATTATAGTCCTATAACTGCTATCAGTTATAGAACTATAATATATATTATTACAAAATGACACTTTTAATTTATATTTGCAAATACCTGGTGGTGACATTGCTCTTGAGGCAATCCTTAAATTTAAACTACAAAACTAATAACAATAATAACTAAAAGCTATGGAAACATCAAAGTAAACGCGAATAGGTTATGCCCGTTATGCCGGCATTCATGGCATGATGCGCATGAAATTGTGCGTCTAAATAAACAGCTGTTCGACCTTGACGGAAATAAAATAAAACCATTATTCGAGCCACTGCTTGGCTCCCGGGTCAGTGCAGTTCGTGAATTATACGTGTGGCCATATCCGCTATACCTATTGATACCCCCAGTTTCCGGCAACCTGGTTATTTGTTTAGACAACGGACTGAAGTTACCACTAGAGAAAGTACAAAAAACATATTAAAGCCTACGAGCAGTAAAATCTTTCACCCAAAATCCATAATACAGAAACCAAAACCTATTTTCTTTATGCTCTACCACAAAAATATGAACAAAATTATTTAAATATCTAACTAATGCCTCTTTCATACACAGATTTAGCTGTCTAGATTCTGTGCCCGTCTCCTATCCCCCAAAAACATTACATTTGAAGGTATATATTAAAGATTTTGATCTTAAGTTACTGCATTAATGGTTAGAATTTTTTAAAAGGGGTTATATAATACTAACTTAGTTTTAATCTTAATTGCTATTAACACTGATTTTACAATTTATGATAAAAATATGTAGATCATCAGTTTCAGATTAATATAAACAATAAAAAACATTTGTATGTGTTCAGTTATACACCTGTACAGGCTTTATTTTATACCCTGTATACTAATTTTTAAATTAAAATATAATATTGTTAATTTGATAAAAAAATGCTCATAAAAAAATACATTTTGTTTTCAACAAATATTAAAACTTTTTATGTCATATTAACATTATTTAAATCTCTCAATTTTCCTTATCTCATATAATAGAATTTACTAGGCCTTTAAAATAATATAAATATATTATTTCCTAATTAATTTTGTAATTAAAATTTCATATTATTTTTAAACATATATCATAATACATTATTTGTATATAATTGGTATGAAATTGATTAGAATTCATGGTTTTATCTCAAAGCTGTTTAAATTTGATTATTATATTTTATAATCTACTAATCTAGCAATTCGAACACTCCACTTCAAACTGTAAATCAAATTGACGTTGCTGCGGTCCGGTAATTATCTAATTACGGCAGTGTAAAAAAATAAATGGCAGGAAAACGCCGCAAAGTCGGAAATTGATAAAACTGGATGAAAGTGTTGACAGGCAAATTTCCTATTTAGTAATATTGTGTTAGGCAGTGATTATCAATAATTTTAACTGAATAATTGTAACAGAAAATCCGCGATGTTAGACAAATAAAAGAATTAAAAGTTAAAAAAGAAAATAATAATTAAAAAGCGGTGTCTGTAAATAATTTATTGACATAAATAGTCTTACTAGGCTAGTATTTCAAAAAAATTAGCTTACCAACTTAAAAATCACTAAATATTATAATAATAACAATAATACATCTTATTATAAAATACACTACTAAATCAGCACGTCCTGTATGTTGTATCAGCGGGTATGCAACGTCTTAGACGCCTTTTGAGCTGGTCTCAAATATGCTTACTAAGATTAAAACCTGGGCATCAAACAGTTCTATGGAGAACTACACACGGTGCTTGAAAGCACCAAGGCACAAGATATTACTATTGTCATGGGAGATTTTAATGCGAAGATGGGCAAAGGAGCAGTAGAGAAAATTGTGGGTAAGTATGGACTTGGAGATAGAAACGAAAAAGGCAACAAACTAACAAAATTTTGCCAATCAGAGAACCTAATAGTAAATAATACCTTCTATGAACTGCACAAAAGAAGGCTATATACATGGAAGTCTCCACAAGATAATGAAACAAAGTCAGTAAAAAACCAAATTGATTATATACTCATAAAAAAGAGATTCAAAAATAGTATAACTTCAGTCAAAACTTATCCGGGAGCTGACATTGGTTCAGACCACAACCCAGTAGTCGCCCGAGTGCACATCAAATTAAAACAATTAAAATCTAATATAAAGAATAACAAGATAGCAACAAAAAAACTCAAAGATAAAGATACAAAAAACAAGTACAAAAAGAAATAAATATTAAAATTAATGAAATAAGACAAAAAACCACAAGCCCAGATATAGATCAGAAATGGGAGAATATAAAAACATCATTAATAATTGGAAGTAAAATCGATTGACACCAGATAAGAAAAAACCTAAAAAATGGATAACACAAGAAATCCTCCGACAAAAAATCAATCCGACAAAATATAAAAAACTACAGAGAAATATAATAACAAAGAAAATACGAGACGCAAAAGTGGTTAACCGCAAAATGTAAATATATAGACGAGCTACAATCAAAATATGATAACAGTAATCTACATAAAGAAATTAAAGATTTAACAGGAACAACACGGAAAAGACAAACCACCATTATCAAAGATAAAAATGGAAAGATCATAGTAGTACCAGCACAAAAATTAATAAGATGGAAACAATACATAGATAAACTCTTTCAAGAAAAAACAGAGTGCTACAGAGGGACCAAGCATAATGAAAGAAGAAGTGCTCTATGCCATAAAAAGCGGGAAAGCAGTTGGACCTGACAAAATACCAAGCAAACTCCTAAAACTAATAAATGAAGACCAAGTAGATATAATGGTAGATCTCTTTAATACAGTCTACAGAACCGGAATAATACCAAAACAATGGATAAAATCTACCTTTATAACGATACCAAAAAAACCAAATGCCAGAGAATGTAGCAACCATAGAACTATTAGTCAGATGAGTCACACACTAAAAGCATTTCTCAAAATTATTCACAAGAGACTTTATAACAAGCTAGAAAAAGACATACGAAACACTCAATTTTTGGTTTTAGGAATGACTTTGGTACAAGAGAAGCATTATTCAGTTTTAATGTATTGACACAGAGATGTTTAGATATGAACCTAGATACACACGTATGCTTCATAAACTATGAAAAGGCTTTTGATAAGGTTTGACATGATACTCTAATAGATCTATTAAAGCAAAGAAATATCGACTCTCGAGTTATACAAATTATCAGATAAAATACATATACTAAGAAGAATACGGCAGGGTTGTATATTGTCTCCCATGCTGTTCAATCTATACTCCGAAAAGATATTCAGGGAAGCACTAAGTGAAGATAAAACTGGAATCACAATAAACGGCCAGACGGTTAACAATTTAAGGTATGCTGATAATACTGTTATAATGACAGAAACTCTTGCAGACCTTCAGATATTAACAAACAAGTTAAAGGATGTCGGTCTGCAATATGGTCTTAAAATGAACTTGAAAAAGTATATGGTAATAACTAAAACCCAAACACAACATCAAGACCTATACATTGACAACACACGTATAGAAAAGACAACTAAATACAAATACCTTGGCACATAGATAACCAATACTATAGACAAAACTATTGAAATCAAATGCAAAATTAAAATGGCCAGAAACACATTTCTTAAAATGCGTGCTTTCCTTTGTGATAGGCAAATTAAACTCGATTTGCGTACACAAATGCTTAGAGGTTACGTGTTCTCCATACTACTCTATGGAATGGAAGCATGGACTCTGAAGCAAAATGAAATTAAAAAACTAGAGGCCTTTGAAGTATAGTGCTACAGACAAATGCTTAAAATATTAAAATATTATGAACGGACAAAGTGACAAACATTAAAGTGATAGAACGTATGAACAAAGAACAAGAAATCATACAAACAATAAAAAGAAGAAAACTGCAATATCTAGGACACATAAACAGAGGAGCAAAATACAAACTACTCCAACTGATAATGCAGGGGAAGATAATAGGCAAGCGGAACATCGGTAGGCGCAGATGTTCATGGCTGCGTAACCTGAGAGAATGGTATAACACCACATCCCAAAAGTTATTCAGTGCTGCTGCTTCCAAGATGAAAATAGCGATAATGGTTGCAAACCTCCTGAGAGGAGATGCCACATAAAGAAGAAGAATGTTTACATAAGTTTACAAGAAGTATGCTAGGGTTGAATGTTATATTTCGCTAAGCCAAGATTATTGTAGACAACCACAAGATTAGGAAGTTAGTTAGTTAGTTTAGATTTTTGGCATATTAGCCTAAGAAGACTATTAATGCCGATTCTTTACTCTAACAATAAAAAATGTTAAATAATATGCTGTAAAATGACATATTAAAGAATAAAATTTAATAAATAAATAAATAAATAACAAAGATAAAATCAACATTCACAAACTATTAAAGACTATAGCAAAAATGACTAGATAATTCCAAGAGTGCCTAGGGTGTAAATGGTCCTAAACACTGCTGGATTTTACAATACACAAACATTATTCACAATAAATTAACAATTATATTCATATACCCAGTTTGCTCCGTCGAATAAATTCGAGCAGACAATCGACTTCAACAATCTGATCGCCCAAGACAACCGACAAAGTAGGTGATAATTCAGAAGCAGCTCTATATTAAAAAAAAAATTGACAATCCAATAAGATATGACAAATAGTTAATAAAACATTTCAGGTATCACAAACTGGTGGCACCTCAGATGTCAACAAACGCTTGTGAGTTCATCGACAGTGACCGATGCAAAGTCGCGTGATAATAACCTCTTCCCTACACTTTGGCCTGCATGACAAACTCCACGGTGTAATATGCTTGAGTTTTTCAAAGTCAGTTCGATATTCAAGTGGTAAACTTGATGCTTTGCTCATTCTTGATCATGCAGTATTTAACCTCGGACGTTGAAACGTTTATAGAGGATCGCAGCAGTAAAAAAATTAATAGAAATCAGGAAAATGGAAATCCAGTTCCCGAAGTGTACTGTAATTTCTTATAGCAACCGGTTTTTGTGACCGTATCCTAAAGTTGTATAAATCGTCCAGACCATTATTATTCACGACAAAAAACGTCGGATGCAAGCATTTAGCTTTTAATTTCGCGGAGTACCTAACAGTCAAGATCTTACGCCAAAAACAGAGTAATGATTCAGCCGCACAAAACACTAGCAATAGGACTCGTGCGGAATGCGCCAGTTGCTAACCGAATTTCTGTATGGTGGACATACGTAACGTAGATGGTGCTGCAGAGGCATAGATTATGGAACCATAATCTAGTTTTATACGTAGCATTATTTTCCGATCCGCTTCTCATGACTTTCCACTCAAAGACCTAAGCAAGTTTAGTGCCGGAACACATCTTGATCTCAGGTTTATTAAATGGGGACGCCAAGTTAATGCACGGTCAAATGTGACACACAAAAAATTGAACACTTTTTTGTACAAGAATAGGTTTTCCCCTAAAATAATAAAATGTCACAAGTAACCGTGTAAAGTTCGCCTTCTACAAAAATAAATAAGCAACGATTTGCGTATAGAAAAAGTAAATCCATTGCTATTAGCCCAGTTCAAAATGCGGTTGATAGTTAATTGAAGTTGACGTTCCAATGTTGGCATGTTTCTCGAAGCGCATTAGATAGTTACGTCATCAACATACATACATCCGCTCATCGGATAACTAAATTAAAAAATAAATTAAAATTAATGTCAAATTTGTATCTGCATCTAAAAAAAGTCTATTAACCATGTGGATTAGTACGCATTGAATGCAAACTTAGAAAGAAATCTAAACGTTAATGTACATTTAATTTATCTGTAAGAAAGAGTATTATAAAGTAAATTAAATAAATAAATTTAAAAAGGTGTAGTCCTAAGCTAACAGTATTATCAAATTTCAATTATTGGTATATAATATTTATGTTGTCATATTTAATAAATCATTTTTCAAATATGATGTAAAGAAATGTATAGATATTTTTTTCTTAAAAATCTTGAATAATATTTTAGAAAAAAAAATTATAACTTGGTGCAGTTGTAGACTCGTATATGTACCCAACGAAAGCTTCGACAGCATACGGATAACATCCTCTTAATAAAATGGAAATACGAGACTTACAAAGCAATCTGGCTTACGTATGCTATAATGTCAAAAAAAATTGTATTTAAATATACAAACTGTATATAAAATATTATTAAATTTAAATGTAGGCATTGCTGAGTGAAGTGCAACCAAACATTTTCATTTGGCTAAAGCACTATTGACAACTGAGAGTAGAGTATTGTAGCAATTATTTCATGAAATGCTGCTGACTACTGTTGTTATATAGACGATAGATTTTTATTAACTCTTCAAATATAAAATATATCAATGAAAACTGAAAATGATTTTATAAACTAACATTAATATTATTTATGCAATTGTTATAGAATATTAATTTTATATCAATAAACTTTATGTACTATTTATTGATAAAAACGATAATATTAATTAAACACAAAATCACAACATTATTTTACAAAGAGTTATAAAAACCTAATTTAAAAATGAAAGGTTATTTTATTATATATAATAATTCTTATTATTGCCGATGATGCAGCGTAGTTGCATTTCCAGAGAACGCTTCTTATCGAGAGATGTCAATTATGCTGGCGTAATCATAATTCACGCAACATGCGGTTCAATAAAAAGTTGGTTATATACATATATTTCTATTTCAAGACACTTGAGATAAAAAGATTAAACTGATTATTTAGGAGTTTGTGAACTATAATTCTATTGCAATTTTCTATATCGGTAATCCCAATTCTACAAACACAAATAATAGAAACGTAGTATACAGGGTGTTTCAAAACATGTGTCGGAAAAGAAAGGATGAGATTTCTTGGCTAATTATAAGAAAAAAGTTTCTATTAACATGGTTCCGCAAACGCACCGTTTTTGAGATGTAATTTTTTTTTAATTTTTTGAAGATATTTCAGGAACGGAAAAAAAAAGTAGCAATATAATCAAAAACCTTTATTTTACAAAACTAAGCAATAACATAGAAAACAAGAAAAATCACAAAAATTGTTGTAAATGACTTCCTCATACGGTAACGCAGGCTTCCAACCTACGTCTTAGTGACTGACGAACCCGTTCAAAAACGCCTAGAGTGTTTCGTATCGTATTGCAAGATGCAATAATGCAATTTCTTAATTCATCATCAAGATTAACTGATGTAGTGTAAACTTAACTTTTTAAGTGACCCCACAAAAAAAATCCAAAACATTTAGATCTGGAGGCCGAGGAGACCAAGCCTGTGGGCCTCCTCGACCTATCAAACGGTTCCTATACTGTTCATTCAAAAATTGAGGCGCAACTAAACTAATTTTGTTTCTTAATTGAACCGGAACGTCCTCTAAAAGTCCTGGCAGCTCTTCTTCAAGAAAATTACAATATGTGACATATAGCCAATCTTTGCAAAAAATCCGCTGGTAGGAGAGCTTGTACTTGCTGTATGTGATAATGATATAACATCTGGCTTTTTATTGTTCTCCACACTGTAACGTGACTAAAGTTTAGGTTTAAATCTATTCTTCTAGTGCTAGTTGATAGACCGTCTTCGATTTCTTGAAGAACATCTTCTTCAATTTGCGGAGATAGCAAGCAAGGTCTCCCATTTCCTGCAGCTCTTTTATGTACACTTCCAGTTTGATGTAGACGTTCGTAAATACGATGAATGTTCTTTCATTTGGTACCTGTTGGTTTGAAAACTTTTCTTAATAAATTTGACAAGCTTTTACTGCATTTCCATCGGCAACGCCATAAACAAAATGCATATCGCACATCTCGCTAACACTGTAATTATTCAGTTTGCTATCACCACGCAAGCAAAATACTAAGAATGGGCAAATTATTTAGGTAATAAATATAATAAGTTTCCGCAATATTGACTCCTTTAAAAAAAAAGTTATTTAACAACTAAACAACAATTGTTAATAACTCAAATGCATGACACAAATGCATGAACGCTGACGACTAGATCAAAAACAAATGTTTTTATCAACAACAAAGCATGTTGCTACTTATTTCAATGTTTTTCATCATAAAATGCCGTATTTCTCTAAAACAATTTACGTTAGAGTCCATTTTTTGTGTAAAAAATATTGGTGGTTCACAATGTGCTTTCAGAATGCCAATTTCCCAAGTGTCATAGAAATTAGAGCCATAAAAACCTCATGCAACTCTAAAATCTCCGTCAATAACACATGAAAAAAACTGTATAAGCGTATTTCAAACGGTTCCTGAGATATCGTCAAAAAAAAAAAAAAAATTTACATCCTGCATCTTGAAAACGGTGCGTTTGCGGAACCATGTTAATGAGAACTTTTTTTCTTATAATTAGCCAACTAATCCCACCCTTTATTTTCTAACACATGTCTTGAAACACCCTGTATAATATAATAATATTATTTTTATCAATCATTGCATTATATGATAACATGCTTCATGAAGCAGATCTCTGTGGTATTGTAAAGTTTTTTACCTGTTAAAGTATTTGGAAGATAATGCTCTACAATGAGTTAAAACTGTGCCTTTATTCCAGACAATTACAATTTAGCATACTATCTTTAAGTAAAACAATACACCAACAAAAGAATTATTGCAAATCATTACTTTTGGATGTGATACAAATTAATGTAAATTCTTTAAAAACATTAGTTTTAAATAATGAAAAAGTTTTAACAAAATGTAATCTGAAAGAGATTACATTTTGTTAGAACTTTTTATAAGATGATTAAATTCCAAAATAAGAAATACTTTGAATCTCAACATTTAAATACTGAGATTCCTTCTTTTAAAATTTTTATAGATTTTTTAGCTATTTAATTTAATTTCTCTTATTTTCATTCAAAACAACATACAAAAAGAGTTCACATAAGGATCAAAAAGATTAAACCCAAAACATTTTCTTTTGAGTGCCCTTTGTGTAAAAACAAACCCCAAGTTCCAGATACAAAATAACCAAAGCTCATAAACGTTGTTTTGCTTGTTTGGGTGCTTATCATTCTTCAAAATGCATTTCAAAGTTTTCTTACAAAATTTGTTGTCAAAAAAATCACAACATCTTGTTGCATTTTGACCGGACATTTAATAAGGTATTACATCTTGTAGTAAATATGAACATAAAACCTGTTAAAGCAATTAACGAGTCTCCTTTTAACTCTGTGTTTTTGAGTTCTTTGAGTCTTCAACCATTCACAAATTTTGTAGCTCTTTTAGAAACTACACAAACATAAATCTGCAGCATAGATGGATTTTGGTTAAACTGTCGTTTAATAATTGATTCAAGCAGTCAAGTAAACTTTATAACTCAAAAACTAGATAAGAAATTAAAGCTTTCAAAAAAAAGATGTTCAAAAACATTGAATAAAGTGGGTCAGTCTTCGGTAGGTTCACCCAAAGAAGTGATCATTTACGCACCAAATTTAATAAATATTTTCATTTTAATTTTGAAGCTGTAGTGTTGCCTAAAATTACAGCTGATTTACCCACTGTTCCTATTTCTGATAAAGTTAAAAGTCAATTTTTGAAGATATATTTAACAGATCCTTATTTTTATGTATTGTCACCAGTAGATATTTTGTTGGGAGTGGAAGCTGTTTTGAATATAACTCTACTTTGTCTAACACACATTAAAGAAAATCCGAGTGCTATTTTAAAAAAATTAGGTTGGATAGTGTTGAGTTAAAAAATGAGTTTGACAAGAAACTAAACATGACAAATCTATCTTGTTTACTTAGAATCCATGTCGCCTAAACTGTCTCTAACCATTGAATTGTCTGATTCTGTCAATCACAAAAATTCAATCAATTACACGTCTAGTTTAGATGCAAGAGAAGTAGTTCCTTAAAGACTCGTCTTGTTTCAACAAGGCTTCTGACATCATTTTCACATCTTTTTCGGATGCAGAAAAATACGTCCTTAAACAAAACGAGTCGTTTCAATAAGGCATCTGACATCAATTTCGGTTTGCTGCCTTTGAAGAACTCATCTTGTGTTAATGTAATCTCTAATACATCTTCTTTTCTTACTTATAAGTCTAACAAGCATCGTTCAAATACTTTACCTCCGGACGAGGTTATTAGAACCAAATTGGCTTTGAATTCCTTGATCATAGATCCGGATTTTGTTTGTCATTCTCTTGAGCAAATGATTTGTGCCTTTTGCGAGATAGAGAAACCTCCTCCAGTTTCTTTTTTATCACCAGAAGATATTCTGTGTAAACATTACTTTTTAAAAATTGTTTTAGAGATAAATATGGTTGCTATATTACTCGGTTACCTGTCAAAGCAAATGTCCGTCCTGTTTAGGTACTAATAAAAAACATGCTTTGAAACGTTTTTATCAATTGGAAGCTCGTTCTAAACTTTTTTTTAAATTATATTTCAAAAACATACAAATTACATTGATCAAGGTCATTTGGTGCTTACAAAACAAACAGATTCGTATATTTTGACGCATCACGGAGTCAAAAAAAAAAAAACCAAAAGGCGTCTGGTGTGGCTGTCAGAGTAGTTTTTAATCCTGCACCAAAAAATTTTAATGGTATCTCTTTAAATGATACTCTTTCCTGTAGTAGAAAACTCAAACCGGCATTAGTCAAATATTGACACGTTTCTAATTTCATCAAATGGCTTTAACTTAATATCACAAGTTGTCAGATGTTTTGTGAGGTATGTTTAAAGAAAAATTATCATGTTTTCCAACAAATCTTTTGGTGCTTTAATTCTAGCGATTCTATCAAGGAACTCAAATATACTAGAGCAATTTTTGGGGCTACATCTAATCCTTTTAATGTTTTTATTTCATCTGTAAATGAAATTTCTTAGTGTTAATTTAATTTTAATTTAATTTAATTTAATATATATTTTTTATTTAAACTTGTAATAATTGTTTAAGAATAATTTGTATGTATATATATATTCCCTATTATTGGATTATGTCTGTTAGGAAATAAAGATTTATTATTATTATTATTATCATTATTTAGCTTAAAGGTTCATTTTTCAATTAGTTGAAGATGAAGGAAATTTTATTCCTTTAGCGGCAGAATCAAAAAATCTTCTGCGTTGCGGAGGTTTTAGATTTGCCAAATGGGCCAGTTCACATCGGTCTGTTATAGAATCTGAAGTTCAGGCAGTTCTTAAATCTGGAATTGTCTCTGATTTGATAAAATTGTTGGGAATTTCTTGAAATTCTTCCCGGGATGTATTTCATTATATAACAATATTCTTGTAAAGCGAGATATATTGTCTAAAATTTTTGACATCATTGGATATTTGAGTCCTTTTGATTTTTCATCAAAGGTTTTATTACAACAGCTTTGGTTGTCAAAAGTTAATTGAGATGTTCCGTTGCCAGCAGATATTTTAAATGTCTGGACACATATCATAAATGAAATAACTGATTTGAAAGAAATTTGGATACTACAATGCATTATTCCAAAAGGTTTTCTTAATTTTTGTTTGGTTGGTTTTTTGGATGCTAGGTGGTGGCTAAATCTCGTGTGGCTTTTCTTAAAACTTGTACAGTACCCCGTTTGGAATTAAGAGCTGCATGGTTAATATCTAAATTGTTTCTTTCGGTTTCTGCCACTTTTAAGCAATTTCCAATAAAAGATTTTCTTTGTTTTGAAGACTCAAAGACGGTTTTCGCATTAATCAATACTCCTCTTTACTTGTTAAAAACCTTTGTAGCAAATTGCGTTGCACAGATTTATAAATTGAATCCGAAAGCAATTTGTTCAAAATCCAGCAGATCCACCTAGTTGCGGTCTGCTTGTTTTTGTACTTATTAAATGTTCGTTTTAGTAGAAAGATCCAAATTTTATTTGAAAACAAACAGTAAGTTTGAATTAAAAAAATATAACTTGTTCTCTAATGTAGTAAATCAAGATTATTCTAAATTTATAGATTTGTTTAATAAAATATCTTCCTTGTTAAAATTGCATTTATGTTGCGTTTTATTAAAATTTTACAAAAATAGATTGCAAAAAATAAGGTTGTCCAGTCAATAGTTCATCATCAATATGAAAATGCAATAACTTAATAGTGAAATTAATTCAATAGACATTGATAAATAAAGAAAGAAATCAGTTGATTAAAGGTGTAGAGACTTCAAAATATTATAAAGGTTTAATTCCGTTCGAATCAACCGATCTCAATTAGCACGTTTAAGTCGACATCCTTATTTGATCCCAAATAAAACCCGTTTAGCAATTTTGTTAGTAGACCATTTACATATCTTTTCAAAACATGTTGGTTCAAAATTGATTTGATTTTTACTTTTTTGTAGTTATTGAATTCCGAAAGCACAAAGTTTAATTTGTCAGAGCGTTTTTCAATATTTAACTTGTTATCGTTTAAAAGTAAAGCCTTATCAACCAATCATGGCAAAACTGCCAGCATATAAATAAAACTGGCAAGAACTTTAGGTCATGTTGGTATTGATTATGCAAATCCTTTGTCTATTAAAGCATCACTTCTTAGATGTAATAAATTAGTAAAATGATATTTGGTGTTGTTTGTTTGCTTGGTGACTAAAGCACATAAGATGGCAGGCAAGATGGTCGGGTCAGACGTAAAAGAGAACGCTCCTGAAGTAAAGAAGTGTAAATGTGGTGTATTTGCAGTAAGTGGACTCAAATGTGTCACATGTAACACTATTTATCATCAAAGTTGCGTTAAGAAGTTAAAAGAAGTTCAATTTCTTAATGAATCGGAGATAAAGTGCTGTGTAACCGAAGATAGTGAAAACCCGCGTGTTTTTAAAGTGGAAAATACGTATCTAAATAAAATTATTAAAAATAAAGACATAATTATCGAGTCAAAAATGCATTAATTAAAGGGTTAAACGACAAAATAGCTCTCTTAGTGAAAAAAATTAATTCATTTAAAAGTATACAAAATGATAGAGTTTTACAAAAACCGCCAATTCAGAGTTCAAAAACCTCTAAGATAATAAGTTCTCTGAAAGATGACCCTCAAATAAATAAAAATATGGGAACAAATAAATGTGAAGAGATATCAAAAGAAATAACCCACAAAAACAATATTACATTATTAGAGAAACAATCTGACGAAAAACTAACCGATATTATTTATATAAATAAGGATTTAAAACAAATTAACGAAAAATGGACAAAGGTAGTACAAAAGAAACCTAAACAATTAAAAACAGTAGTTGGTTTCTGTAAAGATATGAATAATGAATTAAAGGCGTCCGAAAAATATGGGTGGATATACAGGGTGTCCGGAAAATACGTGTACAACGTTTGACGACAGACTCCTGACGTCAAAATAGGTCGATCTAAGCCGACTTAGTTATATCCAAAATTGTCTCGTTTAGCCGGTAGAGGGCGTCAAAAAAAAACAAAAGTATAACAAAGTTGAAAGTATCTATTGTAAGAAACTAAGTAAAACAAAAACATTACTTAAGCAAATGTGTAAAATGACCGCCATCTTGCTGAATACACTTATTAACACTCTTTAAAAAATGATATTGGACCCTATCTAATGTCTCGGGATTATTAAAATGGTTGCCTGCATTTAAAATCCGCTGCAATAAATCATCGCGTGTGTTTACCGGAGTCTTGTAAACTTCTGTTTTAATAGCGCCCCACAAAAAGAAGTCACACATATTTAACTCAGGAGAACGTGGTGGCCATTTTACTGGTGCATCATTGCCTCTTCCAATCCATCGGTTGGGATATTGATGATGTAAGTATTGCCGAACGGCAACGGAAAAATGGGGCGGGGCACCATCATGCATATACCACATTTCCCTCCAAAGTAAAAGGGGCAAATTCTCCAGAAAAATTGGTAATGTGTCTTGCAAAAAATTTAAATAAATATTTCCATCTAACCTGTCTGGAATAACAATGGGACCAATAAGGTAGTGATCAATAATACCTGCCCAAATATTAATTTTAAATTGATGCTGATGATGTGCAACTTTAATGGCATGTGGATTTTCATCGGAATAAATATGTTCGTTGTGCAGATTGGTTACCCCAAATCTTGTAAAGCATGCCTCGTCAGTAAACATAATTTTTCTACAAAAATTTGGAACAAGGATTCTTTTGTTTCTAATAAATTGACAAAATGTAAGCCGCATGGGGGGATCAGTCGGTAAAAGTTCCTGGACTTTTTGTATGTGGTAAGGATGTAACAACTGTTCTCTTAAAACCTCATTGACAATCGTTTTAGGAACATTTAACTCACGTTCTAAGAGACGGGTACTGGTACTTGGTTCTTCTTCAACTCTTTCCAGAATCATCTCTTCTGTTTCCACAGTTCGAGTTGTTCGCATACGACCCCTGCCTTCAAACTTTTTCTCAAAACTGCCCGTTTCCCGAAGATGACGCTCAATATTGGCAAATGTTTGGTGGTTTGGTATTCGACGGTTAGGAAACCTCTCCTTTTCCTTGACAAAACCCGTATACCAGGAGCATGTCAACTTTCTGAGAGTTTGTATAATTTTCCATTTTTAATGGTAAAATGAACTTGTAATTCAAGAATGTTGATCGTATACTTGAGTAAATTTCATAGACTGGTGACAATTTGTCAATAATTGTCAAATTATTAAACGCCATAGCAACAAGGTCACTTAAAAAATTATTGTTACAGGTAATTTCTTTTTAATATTTACAAATTTTTGACGCCCTCAACCGGCTAAACGAGACAATTTTGGATATAACTAAGTCGGCTTAGATCGACCTATTTTGACGTCAGGAGTCTGTCGTCAAACGTTGTACACGTATTTTCCGGACACCCTGTATATTGGAAAATGTGCAAACTCGGTATCAGTGGAAACTATTAAAACATTTGTGTTAACTAAACATCCTAAAATTAAAATTAAAGAAATTGATGAGTTATCTACTAAAGGAAGAAATAAAGCATTTAAACTGGGAGCTGATTATACATACCTGGACAAGTTAATGAATCCGGACACATGGCCACAATGTATTACAATACGCAGATATAATTTTCCCAGTAATCCAGCTGATAAAAATTTTCGATCAAAGGAAATCTCATAAGAAACAACTTAACATCATTCAATATTAACAATAACATGAACACCCAAAGCTCAAACATAACGGGACCTGAAAGGAATTTCTATCTTCTTCACAACAACATTAGATCACTTGGAAATTGTACGGGGGAATTATCAATAATTACAGACGAATGCGAAATTGATTTTCTCTGTCTATCGTAGCTCTGGAAGTCTGAGGATCAGATACATACCCTCAATATTACAAATTTCAACTTAGCATCATACTACTGCCGTCAGCCTAACACCCACGGAGGGGTGGCTATTTACTGTAGGAAAATAATAATATATAGCTGTCGCGAGGACATCAACCGTCTATCTGTGCTAGCCGACTTCGAGTGCTGCGGCGTTGATATCAATACAGGTTGTAACAAAAAGATAACTATTGTAAACCTTTATAGAACTCCCACTAGTGACATAAACATATTTTTTTCTAAATTAACAATACTGTTAAATAAATTATATATCGATAACAATACATACTTTGTAACGGGCGATTTCAACATAGACGTTCGACTTGATTCTAATTCGACATTGTCGAATCTTATGGTAGTAACTTATTAATTAATGACTACACAAGAGTTACATTCAAATCTAAAACATGCATTGATAATGTTATAAGCAATTCTAAATTGGTATCAGAGGCCACTGTGATAGATACATATATTTCTGATCACAAGGGACAACTCGTTAAATTTAAACATGCAGGCAGATCTTCAACTGAACCTTGTCTATATCGCAACTTTTCTGAACAAAATGTTAATGCATTCAATACTACTCTTTTAGAAGAAGATTGGAATTATATTCGATCTGCAGACACTGTAGACAATAAATTTAACTTATTTATTTCAAAGTTTTGTTTCTATTACAATCAAGCTTTTCCTGAGAAAAAATTACTTAATTCTAGTAAACGACTTAAGATAATACCAACTCCTGAATTAATCGATTGTAAACAAAAAATACAGTTATATTGCACAATTTGTACTTATAATCCTGAATATGGACCAGTATTAAAATACCTAAAACAAAAATATCACCGTCTTCTAAAATCAAGTAGAAAATTATATTATAATAATAGAATAAGTAATTCCCATAATAAAACTAAAATGGCGTGGCAGATGGTTAAAAAATTAACGGGTGTAAAAAATAAGAATAAATCTATCAGTGAGAATCCAATAAATGAGTCTAACAATTTAAATAACTTTTTTTATAAACGCAGTAGCTAACTTATTATACGACACGTATTCGAATACTTCAAGTTGTGACATTAATATAAACAACTGCATCAATAATATAGAGACCAACCCATATACCATGTTTATATCCCCTGCCACTCAACAGGAAATTTTAAACACAGTTAACCAAATGGATGGCAAACGAAGTACTGGCTTAGATAATATACCTATGTTTATTCTAAAAAAATGTATATATAGTATTATTGGACCTGTCGAATATTTAATAAACGAGTCACTGCAAAAAGGAATATTTCCTTCTTGTTTAAAATCAGCCATTGTAAAGCCAATCTACAAATCTTGAGATACTCTAGATTTTAACAACTATAGACCGGTTAGTCTATTGTCATGTTTCTCCAAAATCATTGAGACAATTATGGCTGTTAGATTAACAGATTTTTTCACTAAACTTAACTTATTGTCAACATCACAGCATGGTTTTATCAAAAGGAAAAGTACTGATACAGCTCTTTTTGAATTTAATCAGTTAGTGTTAAAAGCTTTGGAAAAAGGAGTACTTCCTTGTGGCGTATTCTTAGATCTCTCTAAGGCATTCGACAGCATTAATCATAAAATATTACTGTCAAAAATGCATAAATATGGAATTCGCGGAACGGCGTACAAATGGTTTGCCTCATATCTTCACAATAGAAGTCAGATGGTAGTTCTTAACGGAATTAATGATAAAGTGTTGTCGGAACCATTAAAAGTTTATTTGGGGGTGCCACAAGGAAGTGTTCTAGGCCCATTACTTATAAATATCTATATAAATGACATTTTCAAAACAACACAAGAGTCTAATCATAATATCATAAGTTACGCTGATGACACAAATCTCTTAATCTCCGAGCTTAATTTTGTTGATCTAGCCGATAGTAGCTCAAGGCTTATAGTACTAATAAAGAAATGGTTTTTTAACAACCAATTGGTATTAAATGTTAACAAAACTAACTGCATTCTTTTTAAAACCAATGAAAATACTAATACCCCATTTAGTATTAAACTGGATGGAAATGAGGTAAAATTTCAGAAGTGTACAAAATTTTTAGGTATACAAATAGATGACAAGCTAAAGTGGACCGAGCATGTAAAGTATATGTCAACCAAACTTTGCAAAATATGCTACCAATTAAGAGTATTAAAACAAAACTTAACATTTGAAGTACTGAGAATGGCGTACACTACAAATTTTGTCTACATTTTTCGGTATGGCATTGCATTCTGGGGAAACATGCCAAACTTACAAAAAAATTTCATTCTACAAAAGCAAGCACTTAGAATCATTCTTGGTTTCAAACCAAATGAATAATGCAAATCTCATTTTAGAAAAAATAATTTACTGACTGCTCTTGCAATATGTATTTTAGACTGCGTCCTTTTTCTGCTCAAAAATAAACATAAGTATACGGAAAATCAAATTTCTCATTCCTATAACACAAGGCACAAAACCGATCTAATGTTTGAGATTCATAGGCTAACCACTACTAAAAAAAGCGTTTACTATACCAGCATTCGGTTTTTTAATCATCTACCACTTGAATTAAAATCTGAAGGTAACATTATAGCGTGCAAAAGAAAACTGTCACTCATATTAATTAATTTAGAACCTTATTGTATAGAAGATTTTCTCAATAACAAATTTTAAAGTCTATTTTTGTTTATTAATGCTTTTCTGACACTATTTTATACACTAGGTACCCATTGTAATCTGTTTTTGTTTTGATGTTGTACATATGTATAAAATAAAGAGTATTATTATTATTATTATTATTAATACATTTAAAATGTGTAACTTTGGATATATTTTCAAGCCAAAAAGGTTTACCATTAAAAATCTTTTCAGATCGGGGTAGTAATTTTTGTAGGACAACAAAGAATCTCAAAGAATTGTTCAGTATTACGTCTGTTGTTAATGGAATCTTGGCTGATTATATTGCAGTTCAAAAAATTGAACAAATATTTCAACCTCTTTATTCACCTAATTTTAAAACAACTTGGGAAACTGGAGTAAAATCATTCAAATATCATTTTCAAAGAGTAATTAAAAAACAGTTTTTATCTTATAAAGAATTTAACACCATAATTATTAATAGTATTTGTTTCTGATTATTGCACAGTTTAAAATAATTGAGGTTAGGCTATTTTAATAAAAAATTTATACTTTATTGTGCTGATTTTATTTTTATATATTAAGACCAACAACACAACAACACCTGTGAAAAGAATAGAAAAAACTGATGATGGCCTAACCGCCGAAACCGGTCTTAATATATAAAAATAAAATCAGCACAATAAAGTATCAATTTTTTATTAAAATACCCTAACCTCAAACATAATTATTAAGGTTAAAACTATCTTGAATTCGCGGCCTTTGTATAAACTCTCAAATAATCCTTAAAATGGATTTGATTACTTAATTCCTGGACATTTTATAATAAGAGGTTTTATTTTTTCAAAGTTGGAAGAAAACTTTTTAGATGTTAATACAAATCTTGTCAAACAATGAAAATTGTCTAATCATTTATTGCAATCCTTTTGGGAAACGTTGGAGTCGTGAGTATATTCATATTGAGATTTGGCGTTCTAATGTTAAAACAAGTTATTCTTCACTTAAAAAGGGTGATTTAGTGTTTTGATTCAATCCTGGTTTGCCACCTTTAAAATGGCCATAAAAACGGATTATTGATTTATTCCGGGCGCGAACGGTGAAGCACAAGTGGTAAAAATCAAATCTACTACTTGCAAACCCATTAGACCGGTTAACAAAATCTATATATTATCTTCGCCAGATAGGATACAATAATTCTGTTTTTACTATCTCAAAATTGTTCATTTTGGTAGGGGTATGTTTGGTCATCAAACAGTAAGCAGGCCGTCGAGTTTTGTATTAACAAAAAAAAGAAGTGTGACTTAAAAAGATTTTGATCCATCACAAAAGTATTGATTATTATTATTTTTAGTAATTCGAAAGATACAACGTCAAATTTATTATATACATTTTAATCATAAATATTATAAAACATAATTAAAATATACTTATGAAAAATTTTACCTGTATTAAACTTTTGAAGAGAATAAGATTACTCCAACATTGGTGATTTCTTGATAGCTGATTTTACGTGTTTGAAGTCAAAGAGAATTTATCAAGATATTTATACATCAAAAATATATAATTAAATACAGTTTATTGTCTTATCTGACGCACTGACTTAAATTGCGCAAGATGTGCTCGAAGTTTTATGACGCTCAAAAAACCGCCCCCTTAAATACTTTAAAGATGACAATTTTCATAACTCAATACTAGGAGTAAAAGTCCATCACCGAGAAACTTATAAAAGCAACGATCAATATAAACAATACAATATCTTGGCGTTTATTTTACATACAATCCATTGGAAAAGAATGCAATATTTTGTATATACAATCAAATAATATCGTATATTTGCTGTGTGTACTTTTTACTATACAATATATCATTGTACAAGTTTTTCCATCTAATTTGCATATTGATATGACATGGAAAGCTTAATAAAATTAATATAGTTTTTTGTTTAATATAATAAGACCAATTTAGTAGGAAATTCTTTTTAACCAAACAGATTGAGTATAATAAATCAAGGCGCTGCCCTTGATGAAATTATAGTAACAGTTTTATAAAACAATCCCTTTTGATGATAAATGAGAGAATGCTTTTGCTTTATGTATACCGCATTTTATTAAAATTAATGGAAACCAAGCACGCCTATTATCTGTCTACTATGTAGATATCAATGGGAGCGTTATCTCAGTTTGTAGATAATAAGAAGTAACTGTAGTAGCGTTGCGACGATATTCATCAGACCGCTTTTGCGTGCTTGTTAAATATTTTACCCCCTTTAGCGTCCTTTTATTCGACGTGTATGAGACTTTTTCCTCGCTTAATAGGAAACTGTATCAAATATGTGACAAGAACGACGTTTACGTAATATTATATCAAAGCTTATTAGCTTATCATGATATAACAACGCCGCACTACATTTTTATCAAAGGATATAAAACAAATCAAAATTTAATTGAAATATAATTTATAGCAACATAAAATACAGATGAAGGGACGTGTCGGTGTTTACCTAATTTCTCGCTCGTTAGATGCGAAAATAAATTAAGCGTCGTTCTTGGCGGTGATTATTCGCCGTTGTAATGCAGTTTATGTTCCATGACATTAAATTGTCTTTTGTAAAAAGAAGAAGTGAGATAAATGGATTTAGAAATCCTTTAAGAGTATGTAGCAGTATGTATAAGAAAGCACTTAAGCGGAAACGTCTACTCTGTAAATCATACATGATATGAAGTGTAAAGTGATCAGAAGCTGCTGACTTTGCAATTGTTAAAGATTGCGATAGCTGGAAAGAGAAACCCGAGCAATCGCCATGATCTATATTGATTGAATATTGACTGTCTTTTAGTTCTCAAATGTGGTATCATATTGAAAAATGTTAATATCTCTATTATACTGCTACAATACTATACAAGGTGTCCCGAATTGTATAGTAAATATTTTAAGAAATTATATTACAGGCTCACCAAACATACTGTTTTCTACAAGGTCATTATAAAAGTTTTGGATTATGGAACCATCTAATGTACGTTTGTGAATTCAATTTGGTGTGCGTAAATACAGTTGAAGTTGAACTGTCAAAACAAAAAGCGTTTTGCCGTGAGAAACCGTACATACCAGCGATCAAACAGCGGTTATATTTCTATATCTCTCTATTTTTGGGTGATCGCGGAAATCTCACAAAAACGTACTGGTTGTAAACGGTTACACCTGTTATTAATTTTCTTATGATTATTATTAATTTAGTAAAATACTTGCTATATATATACACATTTACTTACAAAGAATCTTCATTTTTATAATTAATAGCAATTTTTATTAATTATTTTCATAATCATTCTCGACAATTCATCTCATTATAAGTTATCATATTTAAATTTAACATACCGAACTAAATAAACTGATTCCAACAACGGTTTTAAATTCACCTTGCTGGTTAGTACATTCGGAGTCAAAAGTAAACAACCGGTGACTCGCGGCAACGCAACAGTTTAAAACCATTTCATACCACAACGTCAACGGTATCTCACGGCAAAATGCTTATAGTAAATAGTTTGGTAACAATTTTAAAAAGACGGCACATTTAAAGTGATTACATAATTCCAGACATTTATAGAGAGCCTGTAGTAACATATTCTTTTTTTTAAGTTAGAATACTCTTTACTCTTTTTTATTCAAAATAACAAAAATCCGGCCTTCAAAAATAAAATGTGGCCACAAACTGTTAAATTCTACTGCTAAATTGTTATTCCGGCTTCCAAGTTATAATCCAGCCTTTAAAACTGTAAATTTGGTGTTAATAGTGTAAATACGGCATTAAAGTTTAAAATGTCAAATTCTATTGCTAAATTATTAATCCGGCCTTTAAAATTGTAAATTTGGTGTTAAATTTTACTGTCAAACTAATAATCCGGCCTCTAAATTATAAATCTGTCTTTGAATCCGGCTTTTAATAAATAAATACGGCGTTTAAAAGTATAAATACGTGGTTAATTAAACGCTGAACTTTTAATCTGGTTTCTACATTGTTGGGTCCAGTTGATTATAGGGACAATATTTAGCTTTTAGACAAAGTTTTTAGCCTGTCCCTGCAAGACAAGTTTGTTAGGATAAAAAAGAAGAAAATACCCGACTGGAGTTTACGGTTGCATTCGGTCATAAACTGTTGGAATGTGTACAATTTTACTCGTTAAATTTTAAGCTTTTTTTTATAAAATAGCAACATTTGTTTTAAAACATCTAAATATTGTTAGAAATTAACAAAATTTGGCTATAAGTTCTTAAAATTTAATTTTTTTTATAAAATTTAAAAATTTAGTCATTAACTGTTAAAAATAAAGTCAAGAATGACTAAATCCGGTAATAAAACATTAACATATTTTCAAATAAACCCAAAATCCAGCCAAAAGTTCTAAAATTATATTCATAAACAGTCCAAAATAGCTAATTCTGGCCATAAACCATCAACATATTGTTAAAAAACACTAAATTTCGGCCAAAATCTCTTAAAAAAGTGTAAAAAATATCAAAATACGGCTATAAAATATTAAAATACTGTAAAAAAAATCAAAATTCGATCATAAACAGTCAAAAAATACAAAATTCTGTTTATAGAACGTCAAAAATTCAGCCATTAGATACAAAATATGGACAAAAAGTGTCAAAAACGCAATAAACTAATAAAAACTAAAACATTCTAATTATAAAAAATCATAAATGGCAACATTCTGTCATAAAATGTTCAAATATTAAAAAAAAAAAGTTTGGCCAAAAACAGTTAAAATTTTGTTCATAAAATGTCAAAACAGCTAAATTTGGCATAGAAATTTCAAAAAAATTAAAAAGGAGAGTGGATGAATATGTTATAAAATTTAAGTAAATTACTTTGTGAATTTTTCATACACGCAGTACCAAAAAAACTTTGTAACATAGCATATTCATCCATTTGATAACTCTTAATAATATGTATAACTTTAAAAAATCTAGTCATGTTAAAGTGGCATAGAACATGTTCTTCCATTAAAAAATCTCACTTTTCAAAAAATGTAACATAACATATTCATCCACTTGCCCTTTCATTTGTTAGAAATTATCAAATCCTGCTATAAACTGTTAAAAAGTGTACTAATTTTCATAAAATTAAAAAAAATCTAGCTATCAAATATCAAAAATTTTGCCAAATTCCGGCATAAACTATTAAAAAGTACAAAATTCTATGAATAAAATGTCAAAAACACAAAATCCAATTTTAAAAAAACTAAAAACCTTTCAAAGTACTAAGTAGGTAACATTGAGGCGGACGAACTGGCGCGTAGAAAGTCAACCCTCATGGCGTGTGGACCAGAACCATGAACAGCTTTAACACTCAAAAACTTAAATAACCTACTAAAAATTAATACACACAATGCACTGAGATGACGTTGGGATGACACTTCAGGCTGCAATCAAGCAAAAAAAAACAATTACTGCTCCAAAAGCTAAGACAGCCGATTACTACTTGCGACTGTCCAGAAAAAACAAATTATGACAGGAATTTTGACAGGACACTGCCAACTAAAAAAACACATGCACACGATTGGTATTAGAAACAATCCAACGTGTAGAGAAAGTAAAATAGAAGACGAGACAACCGACCACGTGCTATGCACATGCCCGGCCCTCTCAAACAATAGAGAATTCATGTTGAGAGCTGCTGGCATAGCCAGTATAAGAGAGACCCCTCCAAGCGTTGTACTTACATACATCAGCTACATAAGGTGGTTGAATGCCAAGATAACGGGGTAAGGTCACCACTGGAAAAGGTACAATAGGCCTAATGAGGCATACGTGGTTTACCCTCCAACTTTTAATTCAGAATCCAGAAACCTTGCAATTTCAAAATATTGTCAGACAGCACCAAAATCCGGTCATTAATAGTTTTTTTATTAAATGTCAAAAACAGTAAAAAACCAAAAATTATGAAAATATTGTTAAAAAATAAGTTATTAACTCTTAAATAAAAAATGCAAAATTTTATTATAAAAAATCAAAATTTCTAAACTCGGTAATAAGACGTTAAAAAATTATTAAATAGAATAAAATTCGACTAAAAACGGTTTTTTTAATCGAAAGGTTATTCATAAAATGTCAAAAATAACAAAAATATAAAACATGAAAATATTGTTGGAAAACAACAAAAATTTGGCTATAAACTGTTAAATTTTTTTATAAAACCTAAAAATTTTAAAATCAAAATTCACTCATTAACTGTTAAAAAGTGCAAAATTCTGTCAAAAATACTTGAGTCCGGTGATAAAATATTTTCAGATAGAATAAGAATAATAGCTAAATCCAAATATCATCAATAAAACTTCAGCATCACAACTGGGTTGGTTACTTTAGTTGAAACATTAAAATAGAGATACAACTACTTTGCACCACTAACTGTTAATACATATTAATATTTTGATAAACTTTACTTTGACCTCAGCCACGTTTTAATGCATTTTAAGAAACATGGTTTAGTTAACGTAAGAACAAATATACACAAGTGCCTCTCAAAAGTAAGAAATAGTCAACAACATAGCTCAGAGAATATTTGATATCATACATTAAGCTGTGCCATTAGCTGTTCTTTACATTTGTAAGACGAGTATATTTACTCTTTAAAATTTTAAAACTATTTATAATAGCAATCTACATTAATGTGTCTTCTGAGAGTCAATTTAAATCTATAATGTTTACGCGTATTGTTAGAATCTAAAGCATCCTATACTTATTAAATCTATAGTTTTTTACGTACAGGTACAGTAACCTAAATAAATCTTGGGAGTGTAGTAATAACATTGAGATTTAAGTCATTTGGAACTTTATAGTTAGCTGTCTAAGGTTATTTACACATATAATAAAGGAATTTTGAAAATGTGTATAACACACCATTAAGGTCATGATAGTTCAGATAAATTTCATTTGATAATAACCTAGTTTTTTTCGCAATTTTCATGTTATAGTTATTTTTTACAATTTTAAGGTTTTTAAAAAAAAGTATTATGTTATATTATAGTTTTCTGTCTCAGTTGTAATAAGTTTAGTGTGGTAAACTTGTTTTTTTATCAAATTTTATACTGAAAATGATTTTGATGTACAATTTTCTTGCTATAAATGCGTTTTCAGTGTAATTTTGAAGTTCTAAGCACATCATATGCAATACTTCTTTGCAAATTTTAATAAATTTTACGTTTCCGTAATTAACAGGCGATTTTATGTTCAAATTGAGTTTTTTATCATACAAACGTGTTTCTGTGCAATTTTAAAAATAAGCACATTTTATGCAAAAAATAAGTTTTTTGAGCAATTTTGATGGTATAAATGCTTTTTTGTGTAATATTCTAAGCAACTCTTTTGCAATATTTAAATTGAATATGATATTTTTAATTCAAGAGCGCGTTTTATTCTATAAATGATCATTTGATATAATTTTGAGGATTTTTAAGCAATAATTTTTATAAATTTCGGAGCAAATTTGATTTCAAATATAAAATTCCTGGACGGTTTTCATGTTACATAAAATTTTCATAAATTTATTATGCTAAGAATGAGTTTACTGGTCGATTTTAATATTATAAATGTTTGTTATGTGCATTTTTAAAGTTTTTGAAGTTAATTTTTATAAAGTTTTTGTTATTTTTGAGCAAATTTAATGCTAGAATTAAATTTTCTGCGCAATTTTGATGTTATAAAAGTATATTTTCTGTAATTTTGAATTTTTTTAAACAAATTTTATACTATAATTGAGTTTTTCTTACAAATTTTCATAAAACTAATGTGTGATTTTTTAGCAAAATGTATGCTAAAAGTTAGTTTTCTGTGCAATTTTGATATTATAAATGTTTATTCTGTGCAATTTTGCAATTTTTGAAGTAAATTTTGTGCTAAAAATAAGTTTTGCGCGATGTTTAGATTTGTTGCGTTAATTTCAGTAATAAGTTTTTTAACAATTTGCACTTTTTAAAGCAAATTTTGTGCAAAAGTTTAGGAAGGAATTTTATATTATAAACAAGTTTTCAGTTGGATTTTCATATTTTTTCTGTGCAATTTTAAGGCTTTCAAAAGACATATTTTTATATTGTAAATAAGTTATAAATGTTTTTTTTTGTGCATTTTTAAGATTTTTGAATCAAATTTTATTCATTAAATAGTAATGATAAATGTAATTTTTAGCTAATTTTATGCTAAAAATTCGTTTTCTGTGCATTTTTCATATTATAATTTTTTTTTTGTTATATACATATTGATTTTTTGTTTGAGGAACGTAATTTTTGAGCAAATTTGATATTTTAAATAGTTTTTAAGCGTGATTTTTCTAATTTTCAGGTTTTCTAAAGAACTACGCAAATTTTATATGGGTTTTTTACGCAATTTTGTGTTATAAATCAGTTTTGTGCGCCAGTTTGTTGGCAATTTTATGTGATAAACATATTTTTTCACCAAATTTTATGCAATTTTTTATGAATACCATACGATATACGTAACTCACAAGCAAATTTCTAGCAAAAAATGTTCTGTGCATAAGTTCAAAGTTTTTACAGTAATTTTTATAAATTATTTAAAATTTAGAGGGTGGATAAACACTTTGAAAAGTAGATTTACACTTTTAAAACAGAATTTTAAATTTAAAGGCCAGATGTACACTATTAAAGCAAAACTTAAAGTTGTAAAAGCCGGATTTGCAGTTTTAATAATAATAATAATAATAATAATAATATTTATTTCAGTCAATCTTCTACAGATATAAAAAAAAGGTCAAAGGTATTTTTTTAATTACAATTTAATCAATACATTTTTTACAAATAACATTTTAGAACAATTAACAAAAAAAATTAAAAAGGTGTCTGTAAACATTCATTTAACAAATAGAATGATTTTTGGATTAAAATTTGTTCGCAGGTAGTTTTGTAATTTATGTTAGTAACATTTTGTCGCTAGATATTTAGGACTAAGTTAGAATTTTAAAGTATTGTGGTTTGGTATCCCATGTGTCTTGTGAAATTGTGAGTCTCATTTAGATATTTAAATTTCTTTTTATTTGTTTAAGCATATACAATAAGGTGGTGTATAAAAAAATAAGATATTGTTAAGATATCTATTTTTTTTTTAATAAATATCTACAATCTTTACCAATTTGATGCAGCTTTCCAAGCTAGAACACGTCCAAAGTACAGCAATTTTAAAAATAATATAGTTATGATAGACTATCAATGATTGAATGCATTAATTATTAGTCCATTATTTTAAAATAGCAAATAACAAATTTTTGTCATACACTGTTTAAACTGCAAAACTCTATTTATAAAATGTAAAAAACAGTAAATTCGTACATAAGGTATAAAAATATTGTCAGAAAGCACCAAAAGTTGTTTACACTGTTAAAGCATTCAAAATTCTATTTATGAAAAGTCAAAAATCGTTAAATCCGATCAACGGTCAGTATTAAAAATTTATTAAAAAAAAAAAAACGACAAAAAATGGTTAACAGCTGCAAAATTAAAGTGTATTTTTTTTATAAAATATCAAAAATTCAGAAAAAAAAAAAAAAATACTATTAGAAAAAACTTATCTATAAAACAGTGCAAAATTCTATTATATGTCAAAAATAGCAAAATGGAACAAATTGTAAAGTATAAAAATATTGTTTTATTCATTTTGTAACATATTCCAGATTTTGAAAAAATTAAAAAAATAATTTATAAATGTTCAAAATATTATAAAGTTTTAACTCAATTTAATTTAATTTATTGAACTGAAATTTTGTTTTAAATAAGCTATGTTATTTCTATAGTTCAGTTTCTGTCCCTGAAGATTTTGGCCAATTAACCAGTGGTTTAATTAAGCGGAACCGACTATATTATAAAGTATATAAAGGTATAATAATAAGATTCTGTGAAACTGTCTAATGTATACCAATAATTCATAATCAATATGTAACTAATCAAGAAGCCGTACAAGCTCTCAAGACTTAATTACTAATCTAGGACGGTAATAAAAATAAAAATTAAAAATAGATTAAGATCAATAACTTATAAGAAACTGTTTCAGATAAAATTAACTCATGATATTGATTAAAACTGCTAATAAAAGTTCAGATCATTTGGAAGTACATAATGATATTTGTTTATTTTGTTTTTGTTAATTTAGTAGATTAAAGACCTTTGGCTCGGTGCCAATAAAGCAGTAGTAGGTCACGAGTAACTACAGACTATTTATATATTCAATTATTATTTGTAGAGGCATATGGGCATAAAAATAGATCAGTTATAAATAATTTAAAGTAATATTTTCAACACTGTAAATTTGTGGGAGGCATAACATCGAACCGTCTTAATGTAACTATAGCAAGTAGAGCGTGATATATGTAAATTAACACACATTAAACGGATTAACAGGTGGATTTTGTTGAAAAATCTTAATATTTTTATTGCATGTTTGATAAAGACTCAACAATGTTTTCGTTAGTCAGCGCACAGTAATATTTAGGATTATGGGTTAGCAAGTGGTAACGACCCCCACCAATAAAGTAAGCACGTGTACACTCACGAGGTATTGACAAACGTCACACAACCCCACTATAAAATCAGCTGTTCTTAAAACACGATATATTTGAAATATTTTATTACTAACCTTGTTTTCGAACCGGCATGTTGCTTTAAACACAATTCTTTTAACGTATTATCTTGAAATAGTTTAAATTTAATACACCAATGGCACAGTTTTTCGCTATCACCACGGAGGGGCAGGTTTGACGAACGACGCGCAACCCTCCCGATTCTGCACAAATGTATTTATTAAATTAAACAACAGTCACATATATTAACACCAACAATTAACATCACGTATTTATAAGAAGATAGTCAATATGGCGCAAACACCGAATTGTCGATCGGACTACCCGACGTCATAGGGTGGTTGATAATGCACTAAAATCGGGGGGTTGCCATCTGTCTAGCAAAGCAGGAATGTGGGCGTCCCGACGCGCGGCGTCTAAGCCTAGAGACATCTATTGGAAGATCGCTACAATGTACATTTATTTCGGACAGAAACCCAGAACGAATAAATGAATTAATAAAATTATATAATCCGTAATTCTCACACAAATGCTTAATTCTAAGAACAAACTGTACCCACAGTCACCCTTGCTTTACCTTATTACAACCTTGTGCTTTGTTTTTATTTAGTTTTAAGAGCCGTTGCGTGTGCTGATATGAAAATAGTTAAAATAGCACGACCCCTTTTTTACATTCATAACAATGATTTTTTTTCTCTATCTTACACAACTCTTTACGACATTTAATGAAAAAGAAAATGTATTATTTTATTAAACATATTGATTGTTCTATAATAATATATAATATAACATTCTTTTTGTCTTCAGTCTTATCTAGAAAAAAAATTGATTTCTTAAGTGAGCGTGCATTTCATTATGCTAATTTCATATGAGCACGTTCAATCGTTAAATATTATATAAGGGAATAAAAACGGTGTTGAGTATCGGCTGTATAAACATGAATTTAAATTTATTATGTTATTATGTAATTTGTATTAAACAAAGTTATTTTCAAAATTATTTGATGGCACTAATTCAGTAGTTTTTTAATTTATTTGTCAAACGCCAAGTATTTTCTGAAATAATAATGTACTATTTTACGAATATATTTAAAAAAACCGTAACAATGCCATCTCGGAAGGTGATACAGATACAGACAAGTATGAATATAAAAGAAATTTTACAAAGCATATTTACATACAACAGTAAAATATAAAATATACACAGAGGTAAAAAATTGCATTGTAATTATTATGATTAAAAATGATTATGAATTACAAACTCTTAATTGTACGATAAAAACTTTATAGTTTATGCTTTCTTTGATACTAATTTGTATTTAATAAAAAGTGGTTTTTGGTAAGTTTATTATCATATACTGTGAGTGAACAAAAAAAAAGTAGAAATAAATGATGTTTTGTATTGCTTTTATTTTTTAATTCATTTCTGCGTCGCATCTATTAGTAATTCAATGATCGTCGATTTGAGTTTGAAATAAAAAATATAATATATAGAATGGCTGAGACCTTTAATATGTGGTATCAATCCATAATAATAATAAAATAAAACACAAACTAAGTTTTTTACCACAAATACTTTATTGATATAAATATATATGTATTACTCAAGAATACATATACAATACAAACAAAAGTTCACAACTCGAGTTTCGACTTTTCACTTGACAATGGCAAACTTTTGTTTGCATTGATATGTATTCTTTAGTAATACATATATATTTATATCAATAAAGTATTTGTGGTGAAGAACTTAGTTTGTGTTTTAATATATGTATATTATTAAAAAATAGAAATTCTATGTATTTAGTTTTGTTGTGTATATTTTCTATTGTTTACATACAAAAAAAAAAATTACAAAAAGAAGTTACAAAAATAAAATAAATATTAATTTATTTGGTTTTTATATAAAATATAAATTATATTTGTTTCTAAATAGTGAAAATAAATTGCTGAAAACCGAACCGATCTGAAGAGACCAACAAACGCCACCAACAAAACTAGATTGACTAAAAATGCATTGCTTCTTAATAATTATTTAAAAAAAAAACAGCTCTCATCGAGAATCTGGTGACATAAAACAAGTATAATCTCTTTTTTAATGATAAACAGCTTAATTAATTAATATAAGAAAACTAAATCTAACCACTAATTGTCTACCTACTCTAGCTAATTGAAATTTGATAAAAAAAGTTTAATAAAAAACTAAGTAATTGATTGGTGCGTCGCAGATAACTAATACAAACATCAAAATATAGCGTTTAGTGATATACAAGGTTAGCTAACAAGGAACGATCATTTTTAAGGTAGGATTATAAGCTTATTAATTGAAACACAAAAATGAGCATGATATAGTTAACTAATGTTCAACGCTAGTTCTATGTTTTTTAAGTTTTATTTAAAAATAAACTACAATACTACTTTGTATTGACAATATAAAAACAGAATTTGATGTTAATATTTGCCGTGTAGCTGCAAGCTCGGAACAGTTCAACTATTACTACTTTGTTATTGTCCGTGCATCTGCTTTTATAATAATTATCTGCTGACTCGGCATTGCTGGAACGGGTACGGTAACACCTTCCTTCTTAGTTGGAAGTTGGCAACCAAAGGTGAAAACTGACATAAGTCTCGATCATTTCTGTTGCTTCTCCTTGATTTAAGGGTACGTTTCTGTAAAACTTATACCAAAAGATTAGGATTATAATAAATGTTAATAATATAATAAAACCAAGAGTTGATACTCAAATTTTGGTTCCAAGATGATTAATCCTCAAAATGTCCAAATGTTTAAGTAACTTTTCTAAAGACAGTTTGGTTGTATTAAATTGTGTTCATTAAGTTTTACTTAGTTCAAAGGCTTCATTTTTCCAATAGGGTACGTTTTTTCTTTACAATTGTCAGGTTCACTGAATGTATTTGAAATTCTATGTTGGGGGTGTTTGACATGTGCGTCTTCATGATTTCTTCATTCCATGTTAATGTGTTGTGCAATTACTGCTGATCTGGATTGGAGTTGTTCTATTGACTTGTCAAATTTCTTGTTTTTTATTGCAGGTTGTAGTCAACTTTTCTTCCTTTGGAGTTGAGAGTAACCAGTCGTTGTTAGATGTCTTCTTTAATTCTGGTTGATTTGTACAAAGCATTTCATATGTACACTGATTCTTTTTATATTTATGATTAATTAACTTGTATTCACAAGGAATTTTACCGAAAAAGTTTTTGCTTGTTTTTTCACACAAATACTTTCGTTTTTTAATTGATTTACATAACTGATTTATTAAAATGTACCTTTTATTGTTTTCTGCGAAATAAAGATTTTTGATCTTTAAGATTTTTGTATAATTACCAATAAATTGTGGAATTGGGTAGAAATGATAAAACTGATAAGTAAGTAATTCACAAAGAGGAATTTCCATTAAAAAGTTTATAATATTTTCTTTATGGTAAGCCTTTATGGTTAACATTTTTAACATATCATAAATGTTTTCTTTTTCAACTGGTAATGGTAACTTTACAATTATAACTTGTTTTTGAATCTTTTAAAATTCTTGTAGCAAGATTAACTAACAAAATCTTGCTACAAGAATCACATGGTAGAGTGATAAGTTTGCAGTTTTGCAAAAGCGTTGGTTGTTATAATTTTTTTCAAAAACATGTTTATTGCTGTTAAATCATTAGTCAGCTAGACAGCTATCATTTCTAAATTTACTCTGTTATTGACATCAATTGCATATATACTTTCATTTTGAATAGCTTGACTTAGTTGTAGTATTCTTGATTTAATTCCTATTTAATTCTTTTTTAAATTGTTGATATTTTTTTTATATTCTTTAATTTCTTCTAATGAAAGAAAAATTTGCTCCTTTTGTGTTCTTATAATTTTTCCTTGGTTATTACTAAGCGTTGTGATGGCTTTATCATAACGTTCTTGATCTAAATTTCCTTGAAACTGCTTTTATTATACTTCTTACAAAAACGTTTTGTTCTAATAATAGGCATTACTTGTCTCCAGTTGTCATTCATTATTTTCTGATTTGTTTTTAAAGATGATAACATTCCTGATAATTTTTATTTATAGCTAGATTTTTCTTGTAAATCTTCCAAAATTTTGTAGAATTCTTGACATTCTATTTCTATTATCAAAGGGTGCATATCATATTGAGTTACAACGGACCAAAAAGATATTTTATTTTCAACTGTTCCTAGATAGAATGGAAACAGTACTTCTCGAATAGGTATTAACTTTACATATCCTGCTGTTCAGTGGACGAGACATCTGAAACAATACCATGTTTTAAATGTTGTTGGTGATATTTTTAAATTTTACGTTTAGTTTTTACTTCTATAGTATTATTGTTATTTATTTTAGTAATGATTTTAGTAATGACAATTGCAACGTATACTTTTTTTCCAATTTTCCATGTTAACTTTAACTTTTTTACTTTATTTTTCTAGCGTTTTCTTTTTCCTTGCAATATCTTTTCTTTTTACTTGATTATATAATAATTTTATTCGTTTTTTGTGTTTACTTATTTGTTTTTGATAAGCAATTTCATCATAGAATAGATTCATAGGATTTCTTGTTTTAGTATGTCCTAAACGTAGTTCCATTGGTGTAAAGCCTGTGACTACTGAAATACTATTGTTATAAGCTATTACTGCTAACTGCATTTGTTTTTCTACATTATTATCTCTGTCTTTGCTTAGACATCTCATGTGTTCTATTAATGTAAAATAGTTCAACATCACCTTAAGATTCTAGATTTTTTGCTATACTAAAATGTACATAAATATTGTGGATCATAAGAAGTTCTTTTTTAATTTATTGTTGAATTCAGTACCTTGGTCAAAACTAATTTCTTCTGGTATTCCAAAATTTGTAAAATAGAGTATTTTTACTGTTAATTTTAATAGCTTGTCCTATTCTTGAGAATAATTCTACTAAAGTTAAGTATTTTCTTGAAGAGATTGAAAAGACGTCAGCATATAGTTTTTTAAATGGAACATTTTATGTATTTGTTAATGGTAATATTGTTATTTCCAGATGCCTATTATACTTTGCTAGCTTGCATGTATTACATCCATCAATATATTTCTTTATTGAATTTTTTATTTTCTTCCACCAGTATAATCGTTGTAGATGTTTTAAAGTTTCGTCTATTTTTCTATGATTTTGTAGTCCTTCGTGATATTTCATAATTATTTCTGTTTGTTAAACTTAGTCTTCTATTAACCTAACTTTATTTAAACATCTAATTATTTTAGGTCCATTATCATTAAATTTTTCAACAAAAACTTTAGAACATATTTTATATAATTCAGCATCATCAGTATATAAATAAGCTTTCTCATTACTGGTTTTTTGAAAATATCAAAAATGTGTTGATGTACATTGTTACGTGCAATTTTAAAATCAAATATTTTGTAGTCATTTTTATTTTGATGGAAAACTTCTAATTCATCATTAATTCCGGTTCTGAATAAGTATTGTCTTTTTTTGTTATCCAAAATTGTTTCTAAAATTTCAATTCTTGTGGGTTTAATTGATGCATTTGAATAGATGATATTATTATCTTAGTTATTATTTTCAACTGCAACGACATCTGTACTTGTTATTTCTATTAAACGATTTTCTTCATCTGTTGTGTCGATTTCTAAATCTTTTATTATTTTGTCAAGTTCATCGTCATCTATATTTACACAAACAGATTGTGATTCACTGTTCTCTTCTGCTGTTAACATATTTAGTTTGCTCTATTCTTGACATTGTATTTTATTTTGATGTCGTATTCTTCTAATTTTATTTTCCATTTTATCAAACGACTATTTGGTTCTTTTAAGGACCAAAGCCAGATTAAGGGTTTATGGTCAATATATAAAGTAAATTTTCTTCCATAGATATCAAGGTCTAAATTGTTTTACAGCGTAGACAATTGCTAAAAGCTCTTTTTCTATAGCTGCGTACTTGCGTTCTGTATCTGAAAGTGTACGTGATGCATAGCAGATGCAGATTGTACCTAGCGTTACGTTAGAAGCATCAGTTGTTAAAATTAATTCCTTTTCAAAATCTAGATATTGTAGAACTGAATCATTTGTTAATATAGTTTGACATTTCTCCAACGCAGTTTAGTATTTTGGTGTTAATTCAATTTTAGCATTTTTACCAAAAGCTTTGTTAAGTGCATAGTCTCAAATAAATTTTCTATAATATCCAAGTAATCTTAGAAAAAATTTAATTTTTTTTCTTGTTTTAGGTATTGGATAATCTAAAATTGCTTGGATCTTTTCAGAGTTTGTTTTTACGCCTTTGTCTGTTATTACATGTCCGAGATATTTTAATTCCTTTTTTAGAAATTCACACTTTTCTAGACGTATCTTAAAATATGCATCTTTTAGACGTTAGAAAACTTTATTAAGTTTTATAATATGTTCTTGTAAAGAGTTAGAATATATGATGATATTGTCTAAATAGACAAAACACGTATCTTCGTTGAGAGGTTACTGGAGCATTTTTGAGCCCAAAGGGCATATGCTTAAATTCCTAATGTCCTTGTTCTGTGGTGAATGCTGTTTTTGGTGCTTTTTTCGGTTCCATTTCCACTTGATGATATCCGCTAGCCAAATCTAAAGATGTAAAATATTGTCCTCTTCCTAATTTATCCAAAATATGAGAAATGTTAGGAGTAAAATATTTATCCTCAATCATTTGTTTGTTTAGTTGGCGGTAATTAATAACCATGCGTTTTTTACTTTTCCATCTTTTTCAGTTATTACAATATGTACAAGAGACTATGGTAATATACTTTCCTGAATGATGTCTTGTTTCAACAATTCATTTATTTGTTTTTTTATTTTCATTTTTAATGGTTGGCAGTACATGCGAACATAAACTGCTTTTTCATCCTTCATATTTAAGGATTGATTTATTTTGTATGTAAATGTTAATTGTTGTCCTAGAAAATGTTTTTGAATTTTAATAATAAGATTTTCAATATAGCTTTTTCTTCTAAATTTAATAAATTTTGTTTTAAAATATTTTCTATTTCTTGGTTGTAGGTTTCTGTCATATTTATAGGTTGAGCTACTACATTATAAATTTCTGTACATTTTTTAAGAGGTGTCAACTTTATATTGTGAGTTGTTTTTGAAGTGACAATGGTTTGGTTTGTCAAAATATTGAGACTTATTAGTGTATTTCCATTATTCACTTTGACTAATGCAGCTGGTGATAATATAATTTCATTATTTCCAAGCTTTACTCTTGTTTGTGGAAAATGAGCAAATCCGTTTGTCATGTTAGTTACAGTATATTCTACTATTTGTGATTGTGATTTGTGTATTTGGAAAAAGTTTTACGTCATCTAAGCGAGTGTAGTAAGAAAGTTTAACTTTAGGCGTTTGAAGGATTTCAGTGACGGTTTTTATTTGTCCTTTAATTGCCTTTATAACATCCATACCCATAAGCATGTCATAATGAGTTGAAAAATTAAAACAATAAAATACGTGTTGACGTGGATCTTGAAAAATGTTAGGTAATTCAATTTTAAGCGCTGTGGTTCCTTCTTCTATGCCATGGAGGGTTTGTATTTTAAACTCGTCTTGAATTATATTTTTTATCGAATTATAAATTTCCTCATTAATTAACGATTTAAAAGCTCCGGTATCAATTAAAATTTTATAGCAGTAAAATTTTTTTTGTTATGTTTTATCGGTTGTTTCGCGAGCCATAATAATATTTAGAGCAGGATTTAATTGTTCCATTTGCTTTTTCTGTATTTTTGGGATTATCGACTGCGATTGCTAGTTGTTTATTATCATAATATTCATAATCATAATCATTTTCTTGGAATTCGTTGAAATAATAGTCGGAGTTTCCTTTGTCAGTCGACATTATTTTTTTCCAAATTAATTTTTGGCATCAGACTACAAAGAATGGCTTTAATTTTTGCAGCATATTTTTAAGATCCGTCTCCTTTAATAAGTCTGATATTATTTAGATCGTAAACTAATACGTCTTCAGATTGTATATCGCTAAAGCTGTGAATTAAAATATGTTTAAGTTCAGGCCATGCATTTGGCATTCTGTTTGCATCCAGGGTTTCTCGGGCTCTCCCCTCTAATTTACCCATTAATATCATTAAAAGACGCATTTGCATACGTGCGTCATTTGAATTAAGAGTTAAAAACTTATCAAGTAAGTACTAGCATCCTGTAACATAACTTCTGAAAGTAATTTTCTCTTCAGAAAAAACAGGAATTAAATTTTGGTCAACCGGTTTAATTTCTCGAACCATGTCTAACTCTTCTTCAATTTCTTGAATAACCTTCAAGAGTGGAAGTTGAAGTAAGGAATGTTGGGAGTTTTTATACGTTTAGTATTATTGCAGAAAATATAGGTACTTGCAGTATAATTAATAATTGTTGTTTCATTAATATTTTTGCTTTTTAAGTTCCACCGGAAAATCAACAATTCTAGCGTCTTTTCGAATAGGTGCTTGTTGAGTTGGTTCTTGAGAATAATCTGCACGATTTTAGAACAGAATAATGTTGAATTATCCTACCGACTGCGCCAGCTAACGAATGTTTAACGCTAGTTCTATTTTTAAAAAGTTTTATTTAAAAATTAACTACAATACTACTTTGTATTGACAATATAAAAACAAAATTTAATGTTAATATTTGCCATGTAGCTTCGAGCGCGGAACAGGTCAACAAGTTTACTATTACAATACTACTATTACTACTTTGTTATTGTCCGTGCATCTGCTTTTATAATAATATGCTGACTCGGCATTGCTAGGACAGATACGGTAACAATATATATTAATTACATACATAATGCAGTTTTTATTAATATTTAAGTTTTAAACACTACGTTTAGCAAATGCGTTCCAGTCAATCTTACGCATTCTTGAAGCCGATTGCAAAATGATTGCATGACACGGTGCAACATATCCTTTAATGAAATACTAATTCAATTAAAATTAACGAACTAAATATTTAGTTAGCAAATAAATGGCTGTTATTTCGAGATACCTATGTATCCTTCATACATAATAATAAAGAAATACAAAAATAAGCGCCTTTTAATAAACAAGCATATAAAATCTTTGCAATTGAACTATTACTAAATAAAATTGCTAAAATCTTGTTAGCAAAACTGTGCAACAGTTGTCTCCGCAGTAGCTATCAATCGTATCAATGTTGTCTAAGCAAGTGCAAAATCTGTCACAGAAGACATAACACTGTATTACATTATCAATATTTATTGCCTAATAGACAACAACTACAACTACAGCAGGCAACCGACTTAACTTCAAAATATACAAGTAATAATTTCACTATTAATAAAAACACAAACTTACCCAGTCCTGTCACCGACTCCACTGCAGCCACAGCATTTGTACCGTTCACCAGCTCTACTGTCTCCGCCAAACAAGCCCACATATCAACGGTGTTGGTCAAAGTAACAAGCAATGATAAATCAATTATTCTTTGTTACTCTAAAACCACAAAAGCCAATTCAACAAGAGACCAAGTTAAAACGGGTAACAAAAATAAATCAAAAATATTGTGTCACTTTTTTTCAGGACAGATACAGAAACTCTGACAATAATAAGAAACTGTTTAAAGAAACGACTACCCAAGTAGCCGACAAAAGATTTGCAGTACAAATTCCCCTCAAACAAGCTAGAAATGTCCTAGGTAAGTCATATGAAACAGCAAAACAACAGCTAATATAAGTTGAGAACAAATTTCAAAAAAACCCTAAATTAAAGCAAAGATTAACGAGTATGCGCATATGTTTGAAATACTTAAACCTAAACTGGGCTGTTACTTGCCATGTCTTCCTTTTTAGGTATAGGTTAAACATTTGCAATTTTCCAACAATTTGAAAATGGTTTTTTTGTATGATAAGACAAGTATTTTAGTCAAAATGAAAACAAATCTATATGCAAATGTTTTAAGAATAATAGGTAGAATTTTATCTATACCTGTAATGTATTTTAAAGAGGAGGATAGGTTTAGTTTAAGTTATACTCGCAATGTAAGTTTCAATATGTTTAATTAAGAAAGGCTCAACGTCGAATGGAGTTGAACATATAAAAAATCTACCCTGTAACAATAACCTTGATACCAATAAATAAAAATATACAATATATAAAATAAACTAAATATACATTTATGCTTTATACTGTAATACATTCATATTTACAATCTATTACATGCCTTTCCGGTATTTAAATTAAAAAGAAATATTTAAACAACCCGTTGTCTAAAATGAATTAAACCCATTATTTTACCACTAGCCCGTTTTGTGGGTACAGCAATAAAAAGATGTATAATAGTAGAGTTAGATGCAAAATATCAGGTTTTTCTTTTGGATTAGTAACTAGATTGTTTTGATCATTTCAAAAAAGAATTATTGAAAATTTTGTACTGCCTTGCAATGAATATATTGTTTTATAAATTTTTTGTTGTTTATAGAAAACTGAGAAATTTGATTGGCTTTGATTCTGACAATCCTATCTTTTTCAGATTGTATTAGATTATGACAATCTTTACGAGCTTTTTTATAATCCTGTTTAGTCTGTTCGGAAAAATTATTTTTTGCTTTTTATTAATTGCATGTTTTAGTTGAATTAAAAACAAATACGTTTGTTTTGGTTTAATAACAGAGAATAAAATTATGTTTTTTTAAGAATATAAACAATAATTATCAAAATCAAAATAATTAAAAAGTTCATTTATTTTTATGTTTGTATTAAAATAATGATAGATGAAGCGCGGTTTAAGTTTGGTAGTAATACAAAGTAAAGTTTTAATAACCAAAGTTATAAGTGACTGATCAAAATTTTATAAAGCGGCCTCAACAGTAGTTGTTGTAATCTCTGGAATAGTTGGAAGATACAAATCTAATAATCTTGGTTCACCAAGAAGTCCATCACGAGGAAAATATATGAGTTGCTAAAGAAATTAAGTAAATTAATCATAAGAAGCAGCAAAAATCATAGCTTATTGTCCGGATAGTGTACATTAAAATCTCTTAACAAAATTATTTCAGCCTTTCTAATTACCTTAAAGAACTTGTCAAAACTTCAAAAAGGTCTTCAAAAAAATTATCACCAGCTTGTAACGCCTTATTTTCATACGTAAAATGTGCGCCTTATATTTGTCAAATTAATCGTCTCATGGCGTCGTCGATTGACACAGTAGATACTGGACCAACGGTGCATTGAGCCATAGGTTTCTTGCAGTTTTCTACAAATTTTATGCTGTATGATACAACACGCAAAAGTTTTGCTAGACTCAAAAATCGGCTACATATATTAGTGGTAAAGTCTTCTGAATTTGCCAATTGCGTCATACAAATATTTGTTTCAATTTCTGGGTTTTCGCTATCAACGATGGTACTTTGACTAAACGAGGGCCAGGCAACTTGGTCTTCTTGTAACAATTTTGGTCCATGCCACCATAGGTGTGAAACCTTCAAATTTGTAAATGATGCTCCACGAGGTAGAAGATCGGCTGGCTTTTCTTTGATCGCACATGATTCCAGTTCTCAATTTTACTTAACTTTCTTATTTCTGCAATTCGATTTGTGGGTCCAACACAGATTTCATGAGTGTGGCTAATAGAAATGCTCCACATAGTTCTAAACGATCGAATGCCGCCGCCGTATGCTTCTGTGCTAGCGTCTAAAAATCCATAAACTTCGAATACGTTGTAGTTCTTAGTAAATATACATTTTGGTATTTGAATATTTTTTATGTATTGTAGATTAGCTTCATAGGCCGTCCAGGTGGTATGCATGTCAATAGGAATCGACTCGTCCCAGCTTAATTTGATTTGCCAGAGTTTCTGCATTATTATCTTGGCTCTCACTATTACTAGTAAACATTAATGTATCTGACTTTCTGTTCCATTGTACGCCCAATGTTTTGTTGCTGTCAACTGTATCTGGAACATTAATTTTGGTAGGGTCATCTACCACATGATTAATTACTTCTTCTGAATTAGAAACCCATTTGTGCATTTGAAACCCTGCTGATAGTAACAGTGTTGTTACTTCTTTTTTGCTCCAAGTGGCAACGACGCACTAACCGTGCTATATGTAACTGTTAGTAATTGATATGTTTGCACTGGTTCAGATGGGCTACTTCGCCACAGTATACGCTGATATTTTGTTTCATCAGAATGAATGAGCACTTGCCTGTATATTTTGCCGCTTAATGCGTACTTGTGACAACAAAATCTCATTAGAATTGAATCAATATCATCTTGGAGCTTGGGACCAACCATTAAGTTGTCATTCAGTGATATACCGTTTGACGTTTTCTCAGATGCGTCAAATTCCACTCGTAGCTTCGTAGTAGTGATAGATTCCTTGATCACGGCATGATGTGGTAGATAATAATTTTCACTGTTTTCATTTTCACTAGATATTGGCTTCATGTGTCCTAGATTTAGATATTCTTCTATAAATTTACTATATTCGATTTTTAGTTGAGGATTCGTGGATAGTTTACGATCTAACGCAATGAAACGTGTTGTGGCTAAAGCCCTTAAATCTCCTAACCGTTTTGGTTCGCTGGTAAATGGCATGCAAACTATAAATTTTCCGCTGTTGATACGTGTAGTTGTTTTTTGGAAGTGCTGTTCTGACTTATGTTGTCGGATAATAATATTTGCTTTGGAACTTCTTCCAGATCCCAGAATTTGGTGAGGGATTCGTCAAGGTTGGCCTTTGTAATACTCAGATTGCATACTTGCATGGCCGTACTTGCTATGACGTTGCTGCAACTTCCAGATAAAATCCATCCAAAGTGGGTTTTCTGTAGTAACAGTGTCTCCGATGTTTTGATCTGACCGACACACAATAACACGTAAAATAACTCGGCTTCAATGAGCATGTCAATGGATGCCTTTTGGAAACGTGTATACTGTGACATCAATTTTCTGTGTCGGCAGTTTGGTAATGTGTTTAATTACTAAACACTCGATATCTGTTTGGAATGCATTCAATCTTGATGAAATGCATGTAATGCATTTAAACAATACTTTTGACGCGGCTTGATTTATACGTATTATCGGTATATTTACGTTTTGTTTCTCAAGTCTTAGTCGTTTAAGAAAGACTTCGGTTACAAAGTTAGATTGAGATCCCGAGTCCAATAATATCTTGCAAGTTTGATAACTTCAGTGAAAGTCCATTACGTTTATTATTGTCGTTGATAATAGTATGGCACCAAGTAATTTACTCTGATTTCCTCGCTTGTTAATTGAATTTCTTGATCATCGTGGATTAGCGTGTAATGTTTCTGTCTACATTTTCGACAAAGACTGCCTTTACAATTTTCGATTTGGTGGTTTGGCCGAACACAATTTAAACTCAAGCGGTTTTAATATCAATTGAGCGATCCTTAACCGACAAGTTTAAGAATGGCACTGTAGTATGTAATGTTGATAAAAAGGACGTCGTATTCATGAATTGACATATGTTGTACAGAAGAGATTCAATTTCCCAGAACATACAGTTGAATTGTATGCTGAGAAGGTAGCCACACGTGGTCTTTGCGCTATTGCTCAAGCTGAATCATTGAGATTCAAATTGATTGGTGGTCTTGCTGTACGTCGTGCATGTTACGGTGTATTGAGATTCATTGCAAGTCGACCATTTGACGGAACATATCGGGATAATCGTATACGTAAGTGGTGCCTACTGATTGTGCTTGGAAGCGTTTTTGTTGTAAATAATCTTTGGTTAGATATGGTGTGGAGATTGGTAGACCGTGCATTGGGCCTTGTTTTTGACCGTAAGCTTGGAAACGAATCACTCCAGTATCAATGTCAACAACTTCAGTATACATATTGATATCCAGATAATACCCACTGTCATTGGCAATGCATAATCGGACAGCAGTGGTGGCACAATTGGGAGTAGAACGTATCGTCATCTTCAACTCAGCTTGCAACACGCAAAGCTTTCACAACCTGGGTCCATAACGCATCACCATACTCGTAACCGCCTCTTCAATCTTAAATGGATCCATAATGACGGTAGGAATGAAGTTCAAGAAGATATGATTACAATCCGTCCGTCTGGAATGTGGATGCGAGAAAGCAACTTCCAACTCGTCCATTGCTTCCAGCAAAACTCTTTCACCTTCATTTTGTAAATATTCAAATGAGGCTTCCTTTGTAATCAAATCTGAATGCCTGATAATCGATCTGATGAAGAAGCGATAATCTGTGACTTCCTGTCCGGGTGCTACTTTAGCTTTGCCGAGATATAAATGCATTTTTTGGTTTGAAGTAGGTAAGGCTTCTAGATTATACGTTCGCATGCGGTTTAATTTCAATTGGAAAGCACACGCCGGTTCAAGATGACAATAAATTCGATCCTCTTTAAAACCATCGCGTGCACGGAATGTGAAGAACTTTGAAAATTGTTTGTGCTTCAATGCTCCGAACGTTATACGACGGATGCCTCGATTCTCGATAGTGTTTTCAGTGCACGTATGTTTGGTTGAAGAATCCAATAAGTGTCTTAACAAAGTATGGGATTCCTTGGTTGCAACTGGAATGTCAAATAACGCTTATACGTGGTTTGGAACTAACAATCGCTTATTCTCATATCTTTCTTTCAATAGGGCCCAGGCAATGGGGTAATTCTGAGTTGTATGCATCTCCTTCAAGAGTTGATTTCAAATAGTGAAATTTCTGAATGTCCGCCATGTTAGCGTTGTCATTGATGAGAGATTTGAATGTGTCGTAAAAGTAAAGCCATTTTTCATAATGCCCAGTGAATTTTGGCAAGGTTATTGTTGGTATCGCTAACAGACAATGTTGATGTAGTTGATTCTGTTAACGCACTTTGTGCTTTGAAATCTAGCATTGATTTGGCTTTGCATATTATGAAGTAATAGTCATTTTCAAACTTTGCTCGCAGTGTATCGTCCACAGAATCGGAAAATCCATCCAGCCGATCTTGGATTTTCTCAAAATCGCTAAGAAGTGTCGATGCTTTGTCCAATCGGGTCTTTAGTTGTTCCATATTTGAGTCTCCCGTAAGCACAAAGGATTTGAAGCGTGTGATGTTAGATTTGACAATTCTTCTTTGGTTTTGGAGGTCCGCTTCCTCTTTTTCTTTAGATGCCATAATTTACTTTAAAGTTGTAAATTAATGGATGTTTGGATCAGAATCCGGTTCGAAGGACCAATGTTTTTGCCTTAAATTGTATTCGGCAGAATTGTTGTAACTGGTTTGATTTTGAATAAAAGTCTAGCTTTGATTTTAATAGTATTTAGTTTGGTGTTTAAGACTCAACTGTTTGCAAAAGAATGTAGCTAAAAAGCTATTTATATTTACAAAATTAACCTGGGGCGCAACCCTTCTAAGAATTAAAAATACACATTAACAGATATAATAAAGTAATCCGCTTAAAATTACAATGTTTCTGATAATAAAACAATAACAGTAAAAATACCCACTTAGAGCTGCAATATTACTAAAGATTAAAATAATAAAATAATCCGCTTAATGAGACGGAAATGCCAGGTAGAATTTACAAATATTAGCATAATTTAAAATGGGACGGATATGTCAGGTATAATGTACAAATATTAATATAATAAATTAACTAAATTATTATCTGTTATTGGTCGCAACATAGACTTAAAATAGTGCCAAAATTGGATTCTAGAAAAAAATTCTGATCAACTTCAATAGTAATTTTTTTTTCGTTAAAATTGAAATTTTTATACATAAAATGCAATTCTTTTAAGTCAAAATTAAAAGACGACACACAAACGTTAAAAAATCGCAGAAGGTTTCATATCATAGTAAATATGTTTATTTTACTTGAAATCTATAGCAATCAAAAATATTGCTTTTCAAAAGTCAACTACGTTGCTAAAAGATAGCAGATGCCGCCGCTGGTATTGAAAGCACAATCATTCAGCTATATTTTATTAGCTTGCTCCACTTGATAAATTTGCTTTTAACTGACTAGTGCTAAAAGCTTTTTCTTGTCGTCTATAAAAGGCGATAAAATCGAATTAAAAACCTCAGGCAAATAATTTACGTATCAATGTGGCAACGTTTTGCTGCTGCTCAGCGGGTCTTCATCTGCAATATTTCAACAGATTCAGAATAACCTCGGCAGTAACTGCTCCGTTTCCAATTTTACTTCGTCCGATGAATTGCCGGATTCAATTAACGGCTCTCTTGTTAGCTGTATCAAACTAATACAATTCCTGCGTCATCTGACTGAAGACATACTTGCATCAATGGCTACCTTAAGCAGGTCACTATTGATACTACTAAATCGTATTTTGAATTTTTCAATTTTAAGCTGCCTAATCATAGATTAATTTTATTAATTTACTAAACGCAAAAAAAAATTTCCAAACGTTTACATTTCTGAATCAACCATCAAAGAAAAAAATTATTATTTAGAAATATTCAGAGTGTATGTTAATCGTTGTTCAAAAAATCCACAACTAAAAGATCAAGACAAACACGTGAATCAATTAGGTCTTAACACAATAGAAAAAAATAATTCCAGAACCAATAAAAAAATCCTCAATCTTATACAGATCAAGAGAAATTCCGCCACTTTTCTTGCAAATGCTGGAGTGAATTAGTATTAAAGCATCATGGAAGATGAAAGTCTTCTGCAGTTGCAGAAAGCTACGTAGAAAACTAAATTCAAAACAAATTCAAATGTTGTAAAAAGATACTGCACAACCCCGACAATCAAGCTAATTTTCATTTTCTTCTACAATGAACCACAATGTGACGCAGTTGAAAATATATGTAAAGAAAAAAATACTAAATTTAACATGTTATAGAAATTGAGTTTTCTAGAAGCAATAAAAAAATAAATCTCCAGTAATCTTTAACATCTGCAGGTTTGATAATAATTCTAAATAAATATTAATTTTAAACTTGCAAATGAGTAGATGTTAATTTTTACTTACCGACCTAATACTTTTGATTAAATATTACAAAATCATAGTTAATTGGTTTTCAAGTTTTATCTACTAACAATATCGGTAAGTACCGAATACAATATAAACGTGCAAAAAATATTTTTCTGTGATAATATTGTATTGTAATATTAGCATTAGTAAGTTGGTACTGGCCCTCCCCCTGTTACGGCAAGCGGCAGTACGAACATAGTGCGAGATGGGCCAAGCCCACACAATTGTAAGACACGTGCAATAAAGTACATGCCGTACCAGTCAAGTGTATTCAGTTCATTATCCTATCGTTCTCAACAAAGACAACTATAATACACAACAGAGCGTATTATTACATGGCGCAGCCGGTTATAAAAACCAATAGGGTAGTGAAGATCGTGTTTGTATAAAACAAAGCGAGTGTACAACGTGATAGCCGCGTGGCGCAAGAACACCGGTAAGAATGGCGGACGGAATGAAGGGACGTGTTCCCACAGAGATGCAGTTCGATGGCAATCTGAATGAGAACTATAAGAAGTTCATTCAGGAATTTGAGATATATTTAGCTGCGTTTGAGCTCAAGAAAAAGCCGGATGAGGTTAAAATAGCCTTGTTATTAAACTTAATGGGAAAACAAGCCACAGAGGTCTACAATACGTTCAGGCCAGAAGAAGCTGAAGCAAAAAAGTATGACTCGGTGAAAAAAGCATTTGAAGACCATTGTACCCCGCGGAAAAATAAAATATACGAGAAATTTGTTTTCAACAGCAGGATGCAAAAAGAAGGTGAGCCGTTTGATCAGTTCTTGTGTGATCTTAAAAAACTTGTGGTGTCGTGTGAATATAGTGACCAAGAGGATTCAATACTGACGGATAGGATTGTGTTAGGCATAAATAGTCGGGCGCAACAAAAAAAACTCCTGGATAAAGAGGATATGTCATTAGAAAAGGCCATTAAGTTTTGTCGTAATGTAGAAATCACGGGTTCGCAGATAAAAAGTGTTCGCGACAGTGGATTATCTGATACAAAATCGACAGATGAAGTAAAATGGAGTGGTAAAAAACCGGACAAGTCAAATGTACAAGGACAAAGTAAACAACAAGAACGATTTAAGTGCGGAAAATGCGGTAACACGCATGAGAGGGGAAAATGCCCTGCGTTTAATAAAACATGTTTTAAGTGCAAGAAAACAAACCATTTTTCAAAAATGTGTCGCATAAAGACAGTAAAAGAACTAGAATTGCAAGTGAAAGAAAACACGGGCAGTTTCTTTATCGAATCGATGGAAGAACTGGAATTTAGAACAGAGCATTCAGTTGAAGACAAAATGTGGTACGAGTTCGTTATAATAAGTGGAAAAACTGTGAAGTTCAAGCTGGACACAGGAGCGGAGGTAAACATTATCTCCAAGAGGGTTCTGGAGCAGCTAGGGCTACAGGGAAAAGCGGACATGGTCAGAACAGGTGTTTTACTGGAAGCCTACGGCGGGACGAAGATAAAACCAGTAGGAAAAGTCACCCTCAGATGCTTGATAAAAAACTCCGAGTGTGTAAAGGAATTTCTAGTTGTGGATATGAACGTAAGGTGTATTTTAGGTTTGCAGGCTATTCAAAAATTAGGTTTAATTAAGCGAATAAATAATGTAACAGAAAACCTTACAGCAAAGGAATTATTTATAAGAAATAATGGGGATATTTTTAAGGGATTAGGTACTTTTAGTAAACAATGTACAATAACTGTAAAAGAAGGTAGTGTGCCGGTAGCAAGGCCATCCAGAAGAGTGCCTTTATCTATTAGAGATAGACTTAAGATAAAACTTAGGGAGCTAGAAAGGGACAAAATCATATCAAAAGTTGTAGGGAGTGCAGACTGGATTAGCAACCTTGTGACGATAGAAAAAAATGATGGTTCTTTAAGACTATGTTTAGATCCGAATGACTTAAATAAATGTATTAAACGAGATTTTTTTTGAGATTCCTACAGTAGAGGAAATCACTGCTAAGTTGTCGGGAAAGAATTTCTTTTCAGTATTAGATTTCAAAGATGGCTTTTACCAAGTAGAGTTAGAAGAGTCATCGAGTAAATTATGTGCCTTTTCAACACCATTTGGTGTATACAAATTCAATAGATTACCATTTGGGTTAAACATAGCACCAGAATTTTTTCAAAAAGTAAATAACGAGAATTTCGGGGATATTGAGAATGTCACGGTTTATTTTGATGATTTATTAGTAGCAACAAGTACACTGTCAGAGCATGATGAAACACTACAAAAAGTGGTGGATAGGGCTAGGCAATTGGGTGTCAAGTTCAATCAAAATAAAATACAGCTCAGAGCTCCAGAAGTGAGATATCTAGGGTTCTTGTTCAATGGAAACGGTAGACGCATTGACGAAAATCAAACAGAGGCTATTACAAAATTAAAGTCACCAGAGAATAAAAAAGGACTACAAAGGTTAATGGGAGTAGTCAACTATTTGCGTAGTTTTATTCCAAACCTAGCACAACTATCAGCACCATTAAGAGAGTTAATGAAGAATAACACGATATTTGAGTGGCTGGATGTGCATGAAAATGCCTTAAATGAAATTAAGAAATCAATCTCAGAGGCTAAAGGGTTGTCTAACTTTGATAGTCAAAAGGAAATAACAATTCAAACAGATGCCTGTGACAATGGGCTGGGATGTTGCTTATTGCATGAAAGAAGACCAGTTGCATATGCGTCGAGAAGCTTATCAGAAACAAAGAAACGGTATGCGGTGATTGAGAAAGAGCTATTGGGAATTGTATTTGCAGTGAAAAAGTTTCATTCATACATTTATGGTCATGAGGTAACAATTACAACTGATCACAAGCCGAATGTAGCAATAGTCAATAAGAGATTAATAGAGGTACACTCTCCCAGGCTACAACGGTTAAAACTAAAATTACTAAGATACAAGTTAAAAATACAGTACCTACCGGGTAAATATCTATACATAGCGGATTTCTTGTCGCGTAATACAACAGACAAAAGTAGTGACGTCAAGGAAGAAGAAGAAGGAATGAGTGAGGTATTACATGAAGTAACAAAATACTTGAGAATGAGCGAAGAAAAGAAGAAAACCTTCAGAGAAGAAACCTTACAAGACGAAACACTACAAGTAGTAACAAAATACTGTCAAGAAGGATGGAAAGAAGTAACTGGGAATGAACTAAGAGTTTACTACAAGCTGAGAAATGATCTATTTGTCAGTGATGGGTTAATATTCTTCAAAGACCAAGTAATAGTTCCGTCAAGTATGCGAAAGGACATATTAAGAATACTGCATGAAGGACACTTTGGAGTCAATCGAACAAGAGATAGGGCAAAAGAGGTTCTATTTTGGCCGGGTATGTCCACAGATATCTCGGAAATGATAAGCAAGTGTGAAATCTGTGAGAAATACAGAGCAGTAAATGAAAAAGAACCACTTCTATTACCAAAAATGTCAGATGTTAAGTTCCAAAAAGTGGCATCAGACATACTAGAGCACAATAATAAAAACTACATGGTTATCTGCGACTACTTAACTAAAAGGGTTGAGATCATATCATTGAGCAATAAACAGTCAGCGGATATCATAAAAGGGTTTAAAGAATTTTTTGTAAAGTTTGGAGTACCAGACACAATAGTTTCAGATAATATGCTGTATTCATCGTATGAGTGCAGACAATTCGCGAAAGAGTGGGGTTTTGAGTTTGAGACATCGAGTCCAAGGTATCCTAGGGCGAATGGGTTAGCAGAAAGTACTGTTAACCTGGCGAAAAACATACTAAAAAAGTCTAATGATCTACAGGCAGCATTATTGGAGTACAGAAACACCCCAATAACAGGATTAAAAAGATCTCCAGCTGAATTAGTGTTTGGTAGAACGTTGAAAACCAAATTGCCTGTCCTATTAAAACGTAGTGAGGTTAGCAAATTTAGTCATTATAAAGATAGGTTAGAAAATAAGAGACTGACTTACAAGAAGTATTATGATAGAAATGTGAGGGACAGGAGAGAATTTAAGAAAGGGGATAGAGTTGTAGTAATACTAGAAAATAAGTGGTGTCCTGGAGTTGTTGTAGATAAACATGGTACAGCACCAAGATCATATTATGTAAAACTTGACCAAGGTTCTAGAATTATTAGACGCAATAGTTTTCACTTAAAAAAGTCAAGTAACATTGAAAAAGATGGTGATGGCGCTTTATCATGGAAGGAAGACGAGGAGGTAATTAAAGGGGATGGAAATCCTATTATTCCTGTGAGGGAAAACGTGCAAGAGCCTCAGGCAAACATTCAAGAGTATCGGGCAAATGAAAGACCTCATAGGGAAGTAAGATTGCCAGCTCGCTTTAATAATTTTGTATGTAATTAAAGAGGGAGGTGTGATAATATTGTATTGTAATATTAGCATTAGTAAGTTGGTACTGGCCCTCCCCCTGTTACGGCAAGCGGCAGTACGAACATAGTGCGAGATGGGCCAAGCCCACACAATTGTAAGACACGTGCAATAAAGTACATGCCGTACCAGTCAAGTGTATTCAGTTCATTATCCTATCGTTCTCAACAAAGACAACTATAATACACAGCAGAGCGTATTATTACATTTTCTATCAAATTTTCTAATAATTATTTCTTCTTCTTCCTAATTCCACTTTAAAGTAGATTGTTGCTCCATATTTTTATATTTTAAAGCTTTTTTCTGCCCTATTCCATTCTAAGGCTTTTTCTTTTACTTGTCGCACAGCAAATACTGCGCCACTAAATGACCTGCCGCTGCGCAATTCCTGTTGTTCGTCAGGGCGGTACAACTCTATTTTTATAGTTAGCTTAAGTGATGTGTTTAAGAGGTTGATAACTTGAACAGCATTATTAGAGTGCTTAGTCTCGAATCATCAGGTATTTGTCGGTCTTTCAAGATTTTGTTTATTAGGTTGGAGAATTCTTCTGCTAGCGTTGGCTGACCATATTTTAACAGCTTTTTCCGTCTTCCCCTTCGTATATGTTTAATGTAGGCCACCCATGTCTCTTTGTCGATGTGTTTTGGTTCTATTAGTTCTGATCATTTTCAGACCATCTTATGTCTCGTAGAAGTAATGTTCCATCTGTTTTGAGAATATGCGTGTCTCATTACGGGTTTGTTTAAAGTTGCCTTAATAATTGTAAAATATTGCTATTATGCTTGTATTTTTTCCATACACTTTTAATTAATCAGTTAAAGTTGTGTTTTTTAACTTAACTGTTTTTGCCCTTAGTTGCTTATATCTTTAATTTTTTGTTTATTTACTATGTAAACATTCAAACAGGTACAAGTACCGAATTACAGAATATTTATAATAAGCTCATGAGATAAAATGTTTTCTTTTGTGCGAGACTTGAATTTAAACTAATTTCTCATAATAAATTAGTTTTCTGTGCTATATAAATACAAATTAACCTTTGATTACGTTACAGAAAATATGTTTAAAAGAAGTGAGCACATTTTGTAATAAAAATAAAGAACTTTTTAAATGTTTCGCTATATTCATTTTTTTCTGCTGCAAAAATACTAAAAAGTTTTGCTATTTACAATAAATATAAAAAATAGTTACATACCTTCATACTCCTATATCCCAAACTGTAAATTCTTTCAACAAATCTAGAGATAAACATAATTTGAAATATAACATGTATTTTGGACTAATTACAATTCAATACACATCATCAAAAATATATAATTTAAAACATGCAATAATAACAATCTAATAATAATTTGATCATTTCAACAAATACAATTTTAAATACGGTGAGGTCCTATACATAAATTACAAGTACAAATCCCTTCACCATAAAAAATGCCGTCAACAATAAACATATTGATACATGGTTGTACATATACATATATATGTATATATTAGACACACAAAGTATCACATTATTGTACATTAGGCACTTTCAAATTACAGTACACCAATTTAAAATTTCTACTTTAAGTAGCTCACATTCAGTCTTACATATACATATACAACAAATTATTATACACATAAAAACGATTTGTATAAATAAAAGGTTATTTTATAACCATAAGAATATTATTAAAATAAACTCAATAAAACGCAATTAATACAACAGATCAGCACCAACTTTCACAAAGTTGTGATTTAGTAGCTCTAATGCTGATGCTCTCTTCTTGGGGTCGTGCTGAAAACACAAATCTAAAAAGTCATGTCCTTCATCTATTAATGTTCCTGGAGCTTCTGGTCGTTCACCCATGCCTACTTTGAACATAATTTGATAGTTTGAGTCAAACTCATGCCAAGGACGCTAAAATATTAAAACAATATAATTAATATACAACTGTGTTTATAAATATATGTGTTTACCATTTACATTTTAAGTTAAAACTTTAGTGTTTCAAAAAGGTTTGTCGACAATAAAACAGCATAAAAAATTATGATATCAGATAAAAAACGTAGGGCTAAGAATTTCGTTATTTATCAACCAATTTGAATGATTCTAAGAGTTTTTTGAGTACTACAAATGTTAAATCCCCATTAAATTTCTATGCTTAAATGTTGAGTCCAAATTAAATTGGTACTCTCACGATGATAAGGTCTCCGCAAAATTAAACAAAATATTTTTATACTTAGACAGACAAATTGTTTGCCTCGGACAGGACTAATGTCAGCTTACTATGGATGATTTTATTTTAATATTTCATATGGAATACTACAGCCAGACACGAATAGTATGGCGTCTATAATAGGCAACTTAGTATACACAAAAATTATGTTAAATGTGGTTAAACTAATGCCTTTGCCCGTTTTAGTATTTTTCATTTGCGCTAACATTTTAAACATTCCATGGGCGACGTTGTTCTGGGGTTGAAAGATGCTAAAACGGGCAAAGGCATAAGTTAACCACATTCAACATAATTTTTGTGTATACTGAGTTGCCTATTATAGGGGCCACACTATTCGTGTCTGGCAGCCACTCATCAATTCTGAATAGAATTTTTTAGATTCAACGTCGCTCAGTAAGAGTTTGTTATTTTACTGTACAGAGAAAATTGCAAAACAGGTAACTCCTTACATTCAATTCTTACACAATAGAAAGAGTGAAAAAAGTTGATTTGCAATCTCAACGATCTTTTCGGCAAAAGAACGATTAATGAGGGTATTTAGAGAAAGGTTTCCTCGCTTCATAGATGATAATACCTTGGAAATTTAATGACCAGGCTCCTCTGGCGGCTGTAGAAGAGAAGGAAAGTAGCACTGGCTGAAAACTTTAACACCGATCAGTCTACGATTGTTCGTCATCTGAAAAAACTCAGAAAGATGTGGAAATTGTCCAAACGTGTCCCTCATGAGTTTTCAGATAACCTAAACTAAATGTCTATCGATTTGTTTCAAAGAATACACTGAAATAAAGTCACCTAGCCCTCCAAGTTAGGGGTTAAGATGTTAGGCTAGTTTCATAGCACTTATAAAAAAACTTACACTACCAAAAAAGCCTGTAAACAGCCTCGGTAACAAGAATAGATTTAAATGTAAACAACAAAAACAACGAAAAAGGACTTTGAATTTTGCCACTTCAAAGATACAAGAAATTAGACTAAATACCGACAAAATTATAATGAAAATAGAAACTCTGAAGATTGATGAGATAACTCTAGATCTAGAATTGAACAAGTCAGAAAATTTATACAAATAGCGGAGTACCAAAAGAAGAACGAGCCAAAAAAGGAATCTCTATAATAATCCACAAAAAATATAACGAATATTGACGAAATCATTCTTAAGTAAGAAAATTTGAATTGCCTCGCTATATATGCGCCACGCAACGATGAAGCAGTAGCAAATAAAGATAAAAAGTAGCATAGCAAGAGAGGATCTTTTGGAGAACAACATAGAAATGATAATGGTAAACGACTAGTCGAGATGTGCAAACAAAACGACCTGAAAATAACAAACAAATTCTACAAACATAGAACTATTCATAAATACACATGGATCCAGCATACAAGGAATCTTAGATCTATACATGTGGCGTCAATCACTACCTATTAAAAGCCAAAATTATTATTTCAGACAAACAGAATGAGGAAAATGTCTTCATTCTAAATATAACCTAGAAAGTCTAATAAATGATAAGTGTTAAACATTTATAGCAAAAAAGATTAGGCAAAAAACTATCTCTCGATCTAACCCAACCAATAAACATCATCTACAGTATTATGATAAACAAAGCAAAAATAAAAGTAATCACATATGATGAACAGAAGAGATAGAGGAACTCGCACAAAAAAAAAGCAGAACGATAGAGACGGATAACTATATAAAAAGACAATTAACATCGACTGTGCACAAAATGAAATTTGGGAAAACAAGTGCAGAGAAATAAACACCTAAATTCATAAAAAATGTCAAAACCTCAGAAAGAAATCAAACAAATATACAATATATACCGATGAGCACGTGGAGAAATTATAGTAACTTACTAACAAAAAATACAGTAGAATATAATAATGTAACAAAAACAAACATAGATATAGAAGGAGAGCAAATAAAAATAACTACGAAAGCAGTAAAAAAAGCAGCTATAAAGCTCAAAAACAAAAGAGCCCCTAGGATAAATGCAGACCTTATAAAGTGTGGTACGGAAAAACTATTTGCGACTCTGGTACAAATATTTAACCTCTGCCTAAATGAACATAAAGTACCAAATGACTGGAAAATAGCATATATATCCTCAATTCATAAATAATGCAACAAACTAGACTGCAACAACTACCGAAGATTATCAGTCAAAGGCAACATCATCCGACTATATGACAGAATAATACTAAATATTATAGAAGAGGAATACGGAAACAACAAAGAAGAAGAACAAAGTGGGTCGATCATGTACAGATCATGTGTTCTGCCTAAAAGAAATACTAGAAAAAACAACAGCAACCAATAGAGAACTTCATCTATTCTTTATAGATTTACAAAAAGCCTATAATAATGTACCTATAAGCAAATTGTGAGATGTATTACAAGAATTCAACCGTAACTATACTATAATTAATACCTTAAAAAAATCTTTACAAAGGAAAAAAATCGAAAAGTAAAAACTGAAAATAGACTATCAAAAAAAAAATTAAACAAATAAGAGACTACGGCAGGGTTGTTGCATTTCCCCTACCGTATTTAAAATGTTTGTAGGAAAAGCTCTTACCAACTTGAAAAAGAAATGCAGCGGCATGACTATAGAACTAAAGACTTTCATGTATACACTACAATTTTCTGACGATGACAAAGGTGATGCAGAAATGACTAGAAAACTCAAAAAAAAAACAAACGAAAAAAAGGGCCTAAAAATGAATACACAGAAAAGAAAATATTTATACGTTCAAGAAAATTCGGGGAATCTAATCCTAGAAAATAACAAAAAGACCAAAACAACCCATACAAAATCACACAAAAAGACGCAGTTTGGTCGGCCGTGTCTTCAAAACCAGCAGCGTTCACTTTATCTAAAGAAGAGATGCGGCAACAGAGTCACAAGAAAACCCGAGCTGCAACGTCATGTCACATGCAAAACTACCGTCACCGCTTTGTTGACTCTGCAACAACGACCAACTTTCCAACCAGACAAGACCCTCAGTCTCCACTGCCTACCATATCATAATAAAAACCGTTTGGCACCTGCTGTACGGAAACTGATGTCTACAGACTTCATTGAACACCACCTAAGAGCCAACGTAGCAGCACAATGTTGTTATTAGCTTCTGCGTAACATCATGTATATTTAATAATACTAACACTTCTTATTTGTCTTAAGAGCACTACAGCCACCCCAGAATATTCTCGCCGCTACCCTAATGACTAAAATGGGGACAATAAAGTACTTCTAGCCAAAGTTGTTATTTTGATAAATAATTTCCAATAAATGTGTTTAGGCTCAACCTTGTATGGATTTATGCAGAAATATTCTGTAATTTACCTTTACAAAAAATCTCTGAGAAAAGCCGCAATTACTGCTACCTTTGTTGGCTAAGTCTTCACTTCGAATTTGTTGTTATTGTCGCTGCTAGATATTTCGACCCCAAAATAGTTTAATCTCATAACCTGATGTATCAAATGCTCGTTAGCAGAGACAAAGAAAAAAGGAAAAAGCAATTATAGTTCGCAATAACTGTTCAGATTATAAAAAATATCTTCTGACCAACAATCACTAACCCTTTTGCCAAAAAAACCGTATCTTGTCATAGGAAAGAGACCAAAGTTGAAAATCTCAAGGCGGTAATAACTGTTAGTTTTAAAAAAAATCCTATTGTCCTAGATGTTTTGTCGATGGAGAAATACCAAAGAAAATCTCGTTTACGTTTTTCGTTTAGTGTTGCAGACAAAAAAATGCGATGCTATAACCTCCATTTCTAAAACTTAATTAAGTCGTACTCTCTTAACTAGATTAGGCCAGCAAATCAATTCGTCCTCTTTCTGCATACAAGCTAAAAAAAAAGTCTAAAAAAAAAACATAAACTACTGCCTACCGTACTCTATCCGTCAGTCAGCACTAAAGACCTTGACTGCAGATTCATTTCCTTATTTATTTAGAAGTCGCAACAAAGGATCGCAGAGACACAATTATATCCGCTTCATGAGTCCCAAAAACAACACACAACATCTTCGTTAAGATGAAACACTCCGTGGGCTGAAAAATGAGTGTTACAGCTCACAAAGAACAAAGCTTAACAAATGTAAAACGGTGTAGCTGTTACCTCGTTGTTTGTGATTCTGAGTAGAGCTTCCAAGGTGCAAAGAAGAGTGCTAAGTTTCTAGTGGAACAACTCGTCCAAGAAATGTGTGCAATGTATATTTCTTAATAACTTTTGACTCTTTGATTACCAAATCTCTCATAAATCGATAAAAATACATAGGATGTCTGAACAGAACTCTATGGAGTGAAGATATCACAAATAAAAACAAATACAACATACAGGGATCTATAAATGTCTAGGATTATGTAAACACTTTAAATATGCCGCCTTTTTAAAATATGCACTAAACTATTTACTTTATTTTGACAGTTCAACTTCAGCTGTATTTACGCACACCTAATGTGAGTTCACTATTTCACTAGAGTGGCACAATCGTACATTAGATGGTTACATAATCCCAAACTTTTATAATGACCCTGTATATGATACCACGATAAAAAACCAACTACTATAAACATATAGATATAAAAAAATAGAAGCCGTCGAAATGAACACCCTAAGAAGATCGACAAGAACAAAAATTAAGAAATTTAAGAATGAGACTATTAAACAGCGTATAGGATAGAAGGGAGTATCTATGATCGATTTAGAAAAGCATCAATTAATATGGTACAGACATGTCAAAGCAAAAAAAGATGGATCCAGAGAATTAAAACGACAATGAGTGCAAAAAACCTAGTAGAAAGACAGTGAAACAATAGCCGCTGGGCCACGAGCCATGACGCTATGAGCGTAAACGCTCGGCGCTGCAAAAAGGAGCGCCAAGCGTCCAATTCAAATGCATTACCGCTGGGCCACGAGCCATGACGCTATGAGCGTAAACGCTCGGCGCTACAAAAAGGAGCGTCAAGCGTCCGATTCAAATAGCGCTGCAAGATGCAGCGTCGTTTGCTTCTAGCAAAACAAACACGAGCGTTTGTTACGCTTGACGCTCATCTTATATGCCTCTTATAAACAAATTAATACAAATAATCAAGTACGTACACAAAAATATTTGACTGTTTATACAGTTGGAGCGTATTATTTGAGCATCAGCGTCTGAAACAAATCGGTTTGTTCCAAACGCTCCTAAATACGGACGCCAGAACTTTTTTTTTTTTTTTAATTGATTATTTTATCTAAATTGTAATTATAAAAACATGAAATTTGAATTTTATCAATATTATGATTTAACTTATTTAACTATATTGAATTAAATAAATTATGATTTTTTTTTTTTGTAAAATTATTAGTTTAGTAAGAAGAATAATGCATAATTTGATAATATGAAATGGTTTATTGGTAAAATAAATAAAATTTGAATTAAAAAAATAATAAAATGTTTATATAAACAAATATAAATGTATCATAACCTTAAATAGAAATGTCAAATATAATACGGAATTGAGCTACTCGTGTTTAGACGCTATAAGCGGCAAGATTATTTTTGTTTTTTTTTCCGCATTCTATGATTTTTTGTTTATGTAAATAATTTACATTTTTAAAATTTTGTATATATTGAAAAGTAACATTAATATAATTTATCATAAATATATTGGCAGAATGAATATTTAAATTTAAAAAAGTGTTAAAAAGTTTATATAAATAAATATAAATGTATCATAACCCTAAATAGAAATGTCAAAATAAACGCTCCAACAAAAATTGACAGGCTCGTGGCCTTGTTTTTGACGCTGCTATAATACGCTCTCAGCGTCTTGACGCTACAAGCGGCGCGTTTGTTTCGTGGCCCAGCGGTAAGAAGGAATGGCAAACGAGCAACTGACGTCACCAGACGTTCTAAACCGATTATATATATATATATAGATTAATTGGCGGACAAATGCCAGGTAACTTTGTAGACCGTGCAAAAATATGGACCTATTAAATGGTCTCCTTCAACACCTGCCCAAACATTAACGAAAAATGTTTGCTGATGATGGCCTTCCATTATGGCATGTGGATTTTCGTCGGCCCATACATGATTATTATGGAAGTAAATCCGTAAATAAAACTTGTTCTAAAAATCGAGGATTTTCCGCAATTCTTTCTTGACACATAGCCAATAATTGCGAAAAATTCGCTGGTAAAAAAGCTTGTACTCGCTGTATGTAATAAGGATATATATAACATCTGACTTTTTATTATCCTCCACACTGTAACGTGACTAAGGTTTAGGTTTAAAGCTATTCTTCTAGTGCTAGTTGATGGATCGTCTTCGATTTATTGAAGAACATCTTCTTCAATTTGCGGAGGTAGCAGACGAGGTCTCCCTTTTCCTGCAGCTCTTTTATGTATACTTCTTGTGTTCAGCTTTTGCTGCATTTCCATCGGCAACGCCATAAACATAATGCATATCGCACATCTCGCTATCACTGTAATTATTCATTTTGCTATCACCATGCAAGAAAAATACTAAGAATTGTCAAATTAATTGGGTAATAAAGATAATAAATAAAGTTCCCGCGATATTGACTCCTTTTGAAAAGAGGTTATTTAACAACTAAACTACAATTGTCAATAACTCAAATGCATGAAACAAATGCATAAACGCTGACGACTAGATCAAAAACAAATGTTTTTATCAACAACAAAACATGTTGCAACGTTTTTTCATGTTTTCCATCATAAAATGCCGTATTTCTCTAAAACGGTTTACGTTAGAGCTTTTGACTAGAAGTACCTTTTTTGTGTAGAAAATATTGGTGGTTCACAATGTGCTTTCAGAATGCCAATTTCCCAAGTGTCATAGAAATTAGAGCCATAAAAACCTCACGCAACCCTAAAATCTCCGTCAATGGCACATAAAAAAATTTAAATAAGCGCTTAAAAGTAGCTAATATTAATGCTAAGATGTGTACAAAAGCTGAGTTTTGTATCTCAAACGGTTCCTGAAATATCGTCAAAAAATAAAAAATAAAATATGTACACCCTGTATCTTGAAAACGGTGCGTTTACGGAACCATGTTAATGGGAACTTTTTTCTTATAATTAGCCAACCAATCCCACCCTTTATTTTCCGACACGTGTTTTGAAACACCCTGTAAATGGCCATCTATGAGTAGTCAAGTGTACGGAATAAATTTTGTTTCGCTCAAACCACTGAAAATGCCTTTCTTTACATGAATCATGATCATGTAAAATTTTTCAGATTTTTTCAGTAAGCTATTTCCGAGTAATAAGCAATCAAAATTTGAAAAAAATCGTTTTTTGCGTTTTTCACATTTTTTTATAGTTTGTAACTTTTTAGAATTCCATTTTTAAGAAAAAGTTGAAAGAAACTTTTTTCTTTAAAATTGTTCAAAAAATAATACTTCACAGCCAAAAATTTTTTCATTAATTTTTGAAAATTTCCCATTACTTTAAAAAACTATTTTTTTTTAAGATGAAGGGTATTTTGTTTTTTCCCAAATATGAAAAACGTGCTTTTATATGTGCAAAAGATACTCTAAACATTTCAAGAAGTGCCGTGCACTACGCTCCGAGATATCTTACAATGTAAATACTACTTTTTCGTCGGTTCCGCTTACGTGATCACCGGTTAATCAGACCAGCCGCTTGTATGGACCAAATCTTTAGAAACAAAAACCAATTTTTTTTGTTTATAAACTGAATCCGTATTTTTTGTGAGCGTGGTGCGATCTGGAATACATATTTGACGTGATCAAATTAACACAAACAAACATTCAGTAAGTGCTAAACACCGTTTTTAACAGTACAAGATGCCGAAGATACCGATGTGGTCCGATTAAGAGCAGCATCTACGCGCGAAACCAAGCAAATTGAATTTTGTCCAACATGTGCTGGCTTCTGTTGCTAAATAGTTGAACTAAGGTTGTAGTCTACTCGCGCAGAATAACATAACTTACTGGAGCTAGTGCGCATCATAACTCATTAGATATTTATTTATAGACTACACCTCTGCACCCCTCCAGGGTACGAAAACAACTCGTATTTTTACAAAATGGTATTATGTATTTACGTTTTTATATAGATTTGCATCAGGGGCGCGCTTAAATTATATATTACGATTGAATTTTTATTATTGATTATATATTTTATAATAATTAATTGAGTATATGTATTTACAAATATATAATTAATTAATTTGTTTATTTATTTATTCAATTGCCTTTCTACCTTTCGGTGTAAGGCATAATAGTCGGTACACACTTGCAACAATCTGCCGTACCGCAACACCGTCGCGTAACATCCTCGCGCAACATTTCCTCGCAACATGGGACTTTTCTAGCGTCCCATCGCTTGTCGGTTTTATGCCGTCGGATCAAAGGAACGTTGCGCGACGATGTTGCAGCTCTCTTTACAAGTTAGTACGGCAGGGCGCAACAATACGGCAATGGAACGGCATTGTGTTGCGGGAATATGTTACACGTCGATGTTGCGGTTCGCAGTTGTGTTGCGGAGTGATGGTACGCGACGATGATACGCGACGGTGTTGCGATACGGCAGATTGTTGCAAATGTGTACGTACTATAAGACATAATTAAAATAACTTTTATTAATTTATGTATGATGTTTGTAATTAAAACCATTCCGACCTTGATTTGTAGTATTTTAACAAAAACGGCAACTTTGGCGTCATTGCTGTGTCCACATATAATTTGGTAATCAATTTATTTTGTTACCAATACATTCAGAAAGAATCAAACTGCGATATGTCAAAGTGTTTTAGTCAAATAATAGTTAGGAAATAGCCGAAAAAACTTATCAAATATAGAAATAAATGCGTTTTTATGTATTTTTGAATGCATTTTGTTGCTATTTGTAAATATAATTTGACAAAAAACACTTCGACATATCATAGTTTAATCTTTTCTGAATGTACTGGTAAAAAATAAATCGATTATCAAATTGTTGAAATACTACAAATCAAGGTAGCGGGCGGTCGGTATGGTCTTAAATAGTAGTCCCAAAAATTGCATTTTTACAATTATCAGTTATTTTCGATCACTACATAATCAATAAGTATTGAACAAAACTATTTTTTTTAATACTTGTGTAGAGCATTATCGTAATTTGAGATTTAATCAGTGTTTAAAAAAGATGAGAATATTGTAACTTTTTAATGTGGCAGCAGTACCAAACTGTTAGAAAAATTAATACACGCGGGAATTTCAAAATTCACATTTTATCATACATTCACAATAAAAAGACTACTACGATTAATGTTCAATAAAGTATAACTCAGAAGCAAAAATATTACAACAAAAAAATTACAAATTAATTTCAAAATTTAATAAACAATTAAAAGTTTCGGATTTATATATTTCATTACATTGGAAATTTCATTCTCTACATGTTGCAAAAAACCGATTTTAAAATAAGTTAAATTACGTAAGTTCTGCTCGTAGTTTTATGACACTCATCAAACTGCCTAGTATGCCCATAAATATAGTGTCTTTACGACATAGGCTTGAATTATCTGAGCGGATTACTTCATTACTAATCGCCTTGAGGAAACAAATATGTTTGTGTTGTATACCATAAATAGCTTATAACACCTCGATGTTCAAGAGTGAAAATATATAAATATACAATATTTTTACCCTTAAATACTACCTTGGGTTCAGGTATATAATACAATCATAATTGGTTGCTAATGAAATAATACGTTAAGCCGATGTCGTAAATACACATAAGCATACTATACTGTACAAAGAAAACTTTATTGTGTTGCGGGGTGACGGCACTTTGTTGCAAGTGTGTACTCACTGCTAGATTTAGGTCGAAACATCTGGCTTAGTAATTTAAAAGTAAATTGATTTATAAATATGTCATAGGTATACTGCATACCCAAATCGCATTCGTAAGATGACGCAAATTATGTTATAGCAGCCATTTTGTTTATAATTCAGAAATAAATAACAAGTATTGTATTGTATATATAGGGAGTTTATAAATGAATGGGATTATGTAATCACTTTAAATGTGCCGCTTTTTTTAAATTGTTCACTAAACTATTTGTTTTGACAGATCAACTTTGACAGCTGTCAAGCAAACATATGAAAACATATGTAGTATAGTGAACGATTTTAAAAAGGCGGCATATTTAAAGTGATTACATAATCCCATTCATTTATAAACTCCCTGTATGTAAGGTCAATATGTCACTGACATTCATTATATCTTGAGTTATATACATATATAATTATAGATAAAACTTTAAAAGTCTGTAAAATGCTGAAATGATCATCAATTTTAATTTAGATTGAAATGTTAAGTACATTTTTAATTTTTCTTTAGAATTAACACAAAACATGTGAAAAATAGCATTTATAATATAGCTCTTGATATAGCCCAACAATTTTGTTAGAACTGTTAAGGCGTAGTTTTTTTGCTTCAAATAATAAAAAAAAACTTAAACATTTTTTTAAAATTTCATTGTACAATCAAATTTGTAATTTTTTCTGTAAATTACAAACTTTTAAAGTTGCATCTACCGTTCGTTTATTTTTCTCCACGTGCTTTGTTAACTTTAATTGCTCTTTACGCATTCAGCAATGTTAAACAGAGCAAAAGTAGCGCATTTTTAGGCGTTCGGATATGATAGAGTAGAGTATACGGAGTTTACTCTACATGCACAAACTCGAGATAGCATGCTAGACAAGTAAACGCAGCCATATTTAAATTTTTATACATTTATTTAAAGGTGAAAAACCCTATTATATTAATTATATTTAAAAAAAAAGAATTCCGCAAATATATTATTAATTTTTAATTTAATAAAACGCTTTTATACAATCAAAATTTTGAATTTCCATTAAATTTATTTTAATTATGGTTTTATAAAGTGAATTTTCTGGCATAAAAGTAAGTTTTAGTTACACCTTACTCGTATTTTGGCGACTGATGACGTCATACCTTACTCAAGTATACTACTGTAACATAAAAACATGTTACTAAAGCTTACGGAGATTTGTACTTCCGTATGTGAAAACAGTAAGGTCCGCGCGTTGATTTATGTTTACATTTGCGTTAAAATAATTTAATTTAATAGACAAAAACTATAAAATTCTTGTCTGCAAGATAAAAAATAAATTAAAAAAATGATATGTTGGTTATAAAAAAAATTATCATTTGTATAGTGTACTCAAAGATATATCAGCTTTAGTACTTTGACTTATCGAATTAGCTCATTAGTAGTCTCCTTGGGGTCCATTAAATGAGTACTAACAATCTCCTATCCATCTGTCCATACAAGTTTTTCCTCACACACTTCGAACCGTATTTATTTTACTTTTGTGTTTCTCTTGACATACCCATGCTTTATATCTATACATCAGAATTGGTGTCATCACACTTTTATAAACTGCCATCTTTGGCTTCTTAAACAATACTTCATTCTTTGCAATAATACACATACTTCTAACTAATTTTTGCAATGCATTTACTTGTTTTTCAATTTTTTAATATAAATTATCATTCTTATTAAACATTTTTTTTAATTCTACAATCACTGCCTACTTCGTGCTTATCAAAGACCATAATTTTAGTTTTTGCTACATTTATACAGAGATCCGTTAAATTTGCTGCACACATTCAGTCTTCACAAGCATTCCTTACACATTTATCTACAAATATATTAAATAATCACGGGACATAACCTATCGTTGCCTAACACCTTGTTCTATGTTGAACGAATCGCATACTGTACCTTTTTTACTAAACATTCATTTACCCATAATCTTTTTAAACGTTCCACAACATACGTGTGTAAAAGAAAAAATAAAAGAGAACAATTGGATGTTTCTAATACCCACGTCTTGAAACTGTTGTAGTTTTGTGAGTTTTAAAAATGAGAAACGAGCCAAAACGTTTTTTCTAGACAAGCACTTTCTTCTACCAAAACAGTGCTCTAGTATTATTATAATTTTGCAAGTAAAATTGGTGGGCCAAGCAAAAAATTAAAAATTAACTCTTAAATACAGCTTTAGTAGCAATATTTAGGATTATGTTGATTTTAAATTTAGAATTTCTGTGTCAAATTTAATTTTTAATAAAATTGAGTTTATTAAAATGATTCCTAGTTTCTTAAAAAGCGGCTTGAGTGGTCTTGCCAGTGTTTTCTTTGCACTTATTTTATTTTGTGTGGGCGTGAAGTGTTAAATTGTTTTCCCACATTTTACTGTATTCAAAAATATTGCAAGAAAGTGCCTTAAATGGTATTTTACCTATTAGCGATGACCCAAACAACCAGTTTTGTTATAAAATTTTGTTTACTAAACTGTAAGTTTAGAGTTTGAATAGATACACTTTCAACAGAACCCACTAGTAAGATTATCATATTCAGTACGTAGAAACGCAGCATCAATAAGTTTTAAGCCACTAAAATACCGCTAATAAAATTTATATCAACAAACACACCAAACAGAAAAATAATTATTTGTTACCAAAATACTCCTAACATAAAATTAAAATAAACAATAAAAAAAAAAAAAAAATTGCGGAATAAATACAGTTTTTGTTCTGTAAAAATCGCTATATCAGCATTGTTCAGCATTATAAGTAAAAAGCAACCTAGTATAAAAGTGTAGATCAAAATTTTACAAAATTTTGCATGTTTGTTTAATTATTATTAATAATTATAACAAAAAAACAGTTTTGGTCTTATGGTTTATGAATCATACACAACGGTTTAAAACAAAGATATTCATCAGTACGTTTATGTCTAAAACCTCGTATATTGTATTGTAAATTATAATAAATATACAGCAATATAAATAAATATTCCTGTATATTTATTATAAATAACAATACAATAATATACTTATTCTATATTTTCAATGCAATTTAATTTATTTTATGCAGGTTTAATATTTTTAATCAAATGAATAGTATTTATTTTTAACAAAATATTTATTTAAAATTAAACCCCTTTAGTTTCTACGTCTCTATTTATTGTTATCAACTGCCATCAAGTATGTGGCCGAATGTGCCCGAACCGTGTCTTTCGCTAGCGATGCATCAAAATTATTAGAAAGAAGAGTCCGGGGGGAGTTTGTCATCGAGGTAAATATCAATCTCACAAACACATGAGACAATTTGCCCTCTATGACCAAGAGCCCAAACTGCCGGCTGTCGTTTGTATAAGAAGTAGCTTAAAAATACCCTTATTTTATAATAAAAATTATTGAAAACTTGTTTTCAAGTTTATTTAAAAAATACAAGCTAAATTTTTGTGAAAATGGTTTTAATTGAAAGATAAGTCACTGACTTCGGGTCTTGTATTAGTTTAGTTATCATAAATCAACCAGGAAATGTAATTATAGCGTTATTTAGTCAAAAATAAGTACAATAGTTTATAATAATTAATATAAAATACTGTAGTAAACTTAAAAAATTGAAAACTTAATTAAAACTTGCGCAAATGTTCAACCTTTCAAAGCATGCATAGCACAATATGATAGGTTGTGTAGTTTGCTTGTGAGTGTGAAAAAGCTTACCATGCACTTTTCCATTTACGTCGCATCAAATTACCGCAACCTTAAGCGTATTCGAATGTACTTTTAAATTTTTAAAACTTGTCAGAAATAAGTTCAACTGTCACCTGTAGTAAGTAAACAATGTAATAAAACTTCTGCGTTTCTTTTGTTTGTAGAGTAAGGCGAGTTGCTTTGCTCACCTTACTTTCAACAGACTTACCTTGCTTAACAAAAGAAAAGGAAAGGATTGTACACTATCGATTTAACCCGTAAATCAAATTTACAATGCAAGAAAAATGTTAAAAACAATTTAAAAAAAATTACCTCTCCTGTAGCCATTTCAACAACAACGCACCCCGCAGACCAAATATCAGCTGCCCTACCATGCCCTTCAACTGAAGTCTTCATAAACATCTCAGGGGCCATGTAAGCTAAAATTGTTAAGAGTAATAACAAAACAATTATTAATATAACTACATACCTTGAGTTCCAACAAATCCCTGCAATTCTCCAGGCATAGTAACATGAGATTTAATTTTGACAGCGCAACCAAAATCACCAATTTTAAGACAATTGCCTTCATCTGTCATAAAAATATTCGCAGTTTTAATGTCTCGATGAACAATGCCATGTTCATGCAAGACTGACAATCCACTTAATAATTGATATGTGTATCTCCGCATTAATAATTCAGGAAGACCATTTTCTGTACCAGCTACCAAACTTTCTAATGTTCCTTCAGAACAAAATTCCATAAAAATTAACATCTCCTCCTGAAAATATATTATTAAGACAACATAAATAAATCAAACTAATAATATTACCTTTCTAACTTCAAGCCCATAATATCTTACTAAATTTTTATGGGATATACCTGCCATAACTTGTATTTCATCTGTAACTTTACGAATCGATCCGATATCGTTATGTTGAATAGCAACTTCTTTCACAGCCATCATTTCACCTGTATCGTTATTCACAGCAGTATACACTTTACCAAATCTACCCTGTCCTATTTTTATACCTCTTTGCCAACAAAAAGTAACATTTCTTCTACGAATATGTTTTACACCAGTAGGTTCTTTAGATTTTACGGTTCCAATTAATTCTTGATTGATTAATTTATTATTAATTGATTTCTCAAGTAAATCAACTGCATCTTTTACCCTTTCCGCATGAAGTGCTGGTGAATTTTTTACTTTAATAAAGGTTTCACTAAGAGATTCGTTTCTAAAATAAATATTGCATTAAAATTTTAATTTAATAAAAAATATTTATTATAAATTACTTATTAGAATTAAAATTAGGCGAATCTAATTGATCAAGGGGTGAACTTTGTTCTGCACTAGTCTTCCTCCCTGCACTAGTTTGGCTTTTATATGTAGGTCTAGGACTAGGTGAAGAACCTCTACTTTTAGGAAATCTACCACACAATTCTAAAGTTGGTCTAGGAGATGCGGTACTAATACCAGAATCTGGTGTAGTAGGTGCTATTGTTCCTATAACATGCGATATGCATTTATCCATGTTTTTCTTTAAGTCTTCAAATTCTTCATCGGTTAGGAATCTTGTATATTCGGGGTCACAAACAGTTAAAAGAAAATCTAAACCTTGATAAGCCCATCTTGGTCTTTTACCCCTTCCCCTTTCACATCTTTCTTGCGCAAATTTCATCCAGAGACATGCAAATTGCACCATACTACCAGCTAGAATTTTTTTACGATGCGCAGGTACAAAATCGGACATTTCTTTGTGAAACTGAAAATGTTATAGAATTTTAAGCAACTAGTTTGGATTGTTATTTAGTACTATTATTTAGTTTTTATTATTATTATAATAACAAATAAATGTGCTACAATGATTATAAATAAGTTTCATAATGCGTCCGAGTTTAAAAACATACGGATTGAATTTTTGTTTCTTTTATTTAATATAATCAAATTTTTGAAATTCCTTTTGTTCCGCAGAAAGCAGATAATTTAAGTGCAGTTCACTATGGCCACACACAGTCAATTCATTACCCGATCAAATTGGATTGATAAATAAACAAGAAGAACTAAGAACTAAACAAACTGTGGTTTGTAACAATTTTGATTTTATATTCAAGTATCAACATCGCAGCGACATTCAGCTAGCAATGAGCAGACTAAGCTGATAAAGAATGTTCATATCCGGAAGCTGAAAAATACTCTAACCACCCCAAAATACCTCCCACCTTCAGTGGGCAGTCACACTCTCACACACAGAAAAGACTCTTAGGATACGGAGAACGGACGTGTTCGCGAAAGTGCTTAACGGTGATTTAAATAGTGATTAGCAGATGATTATCTAAAAAATTTAAAAAGTAGAGAACTGTGAATTAATACAAACAGTGATTAGAAGTGCAAGAAAAGTTTTGTGAAAATGCAAAAGGTGTAAAAACACATTAAAAAAAGTGCGGTCGTGTTTTAAAAACACACTCGTGTCGTGACGTGCGACACGTTTAGTGCTTACGCAATAGAACATTTACCGCGGGAACAGCAAATTAAGCGCGAAACTAGACCAAGACGGAAAGGTCAAAAAAACGTACTATGAATGCATTTTTAAAAAGCGGAAAGTTACAAAGAACACCGCCGGAGATACAAACAATTATGAACCCGAGAGAAGATATGTAAAGGAGGGGAGGTGGGAGAGGGGAGAAGAGAAAAAGAGAGAGAGGGGGAGATAGGGAGAGAGAGGGAGAGAGAGAGAGGGAGAGAGAGAGAGGGAGAGAAAGAGAAAATAGACCAAGTTATAGTGAGTGAACCAAATAAAAACAAACTAAATGGTAAGTAGATAAGAGGCAATAAAACAGATGCGGCTATTTTAGCTAGGGGAAAGTGTAGGGACAAAGTGGAAAGATGGAGAACACCAAAAGAGGAAATAATGTGGGCTGAAGTAGAAAGTATAATATTATACAGCTGTTATATCAGCCCAAACTGCGAAATGAAATACTATTAGGAGTGGATAGAAGAATTAGAAAGGAGTTTAAAAAAACAGAAAAGCAAACAAATTATAGTAGAAAGAAAATTCAATGCAAAATCACCGAGATAGGGAGAATACAACAGAGATTTAAGAGAAAAAATCTTCAAGGAGATGATTGCTGAGTTAAACCTTACCATTTGCAATAAAAAAAACAAACCTGCGTTCGTAAGAGGAAGCTCAAAATCAGATATTGACATTACCATAGCAACATGGGAAATTACAGGTGTAGTGAATGAATAAACCGTGACAGAAGAGGAATCACTGACACAGCCATGGAAACAGAAGAAGTTACAGAAAACAAAAACATAGAGAAGAGATGCGAAAGATACTAAGAAAAGCTGAGAAATGCGGCGGATGAAGCAATTCCCAGGTACAGAGAAAAGGGCACTGGTGGTGCAAGAAAATAAAAAAATGCAGAAAAAAAAACAATACAGGGAGAAAAGTCAAAAGACAGAGAAAAAGAGAAGAAAATACAGAAAAAAATCTTAAAAAAAAATAATTAGGGATAGCAGAAGAAGATGCTGGAAGAGCAAAGGAAGTCTTCTTTATTTTTCCAAAGGAGAACCGGTAGAAGAACCAGAAAAAGAAGAAAAAGAAGAAAAAGAAGAAAAAGAAGAAAAAGAAGAAAAAGAAGAAAAAGAAGAAAAAAACTGTTATGGCAACAGTAGAAGTGATAAAGGAGATCATAAAAGAATTGCCTAACAACAAAGCACCAGGTCCGGACAAAATAACAACAAAGATTGTTAAAGCAGCTATAGTCGGGAACGAGGTAGAAATAACTCAAATAATCAACAGTACTGATCGAGAAAAAGAAAGAAGTAGAAAAAGCAACGTCATACAGGCAAATATGCTTAACAAACACACTAGCTAAAATAATGGAAAAAGTCATTGTACAGAGAATAGAACAAGAAATAAAAGAAAAAGGAGGATGGGAAAAGAAACAACACAGATTTACCAAGGGAAGAACAACCTTAAGAGCTATAGACAAAGTAAAAGCAATAGCAAAAAAAGCAAACAGTGAAACTCAGAGGAAAAGACAACATAGTGTAATGATAGCGTTGGATCTACAAAACGCGTTTAACAGCGTGTTATGGGAAGCAATTATAGAGATAGCAAAGAAAAAGAACTGAACAAAAAAACAATCAAAATCATATAGAGCTACTTACAGGGTAGAAACCTAGTGACCAAGAAAGGAAGATTCAAACTTACGAGAAGAATACCACAGGGCTCAGCACTAGGAACAAAACTATAGAACCTTGTTTATAATAAGTTAGTTGCCGGAAGGCGAGACAATAGGTACGTTCCTTTTGTAAGTGAAGTAAGCCAAAATTCTCTCTAAACCTACAAATATGAATTCTTTTTTTAATTAAAATTCACTTGTTATTGGTTATAATTTTACACATTTTAAAATCATTTAAAAATGTATAAAATTGTAACTAACCACAACAAGCGAGTTTTAATTAAAAGAACAAATATTTGTAGGTTAAGCGAGTACTTTGGCTTACTTCATTGGCAAAAGGAACGTGCCTAATAACGGCATTTGCAGACGACGTAGCACTAGTAGGTAGGGACGTAGTAATAGAAGTAATAAAAGGAAAACTAGCTGGCCATAGATATGATACAGTTATGGATGAAAAATAAGGGTTTAAAATTAGCAACACAAAAAACAGAAGCGCCAGGCTATCGACTAAGAGGAATAATAGAGAAACAGGTAAGATACAGGTAAAAACCAATTGATAACTATAGAGAAAAAAGCTCGGTAGACTCATGCAACACTATGCAGATATTGTGTTTTGCATCACAAAACACAATAGCCTCAATCCAAAAACCTAGAATGGTACAAACCAGAGTGTGCAGATTGGGCAAAATAATAGAAATGTGTTTTCAAACCCAACTAACGGTAAGCTAAGAAAGTATATCTACATATCCAACCGCGTAACAGCGTTTCTTATGGCACAGCTTTCCAACAGTAATTCTGCTCGGCAGAGCAACAGTATTGGCGGCGTACCTCAACTAACAAACTATTTAAAAACATCACTGAAAGGATACCTTGTGACAGCTCAACAACATTATTGCAAAGTGAAAACATTATAACAAAATTAAATGCAACTTAAGTATATTATAAATTGATTGGTGACAGTTTCTGAACATTATGAACTATTTGCAAACATCAAAAACATTATTAAAAATTTCAAGAAAATAGCTCAATTATTCAGAATACTATAATTGACACTTTATTTAACATTGATTGAGTTTCATTTCTTGCGCTGCAGACATTGCCATGATGGAATCTAACTTGTAACTATCGTTGTGCTTCTTGATAGCAACAAATGTGCCTTTTTTATGGCCTCTGTCACCTTACGTAAAATTTGTGTTTTGCTATAATTTTTCTCAATAAACTTTCATATAGAAAGTAGTGAACATCTATCTTTGTGCTTTAGCACTCTTATCGCCTGCAACACCATTCTCAAAACTTCAACAAAGTTTGGTTTCTGACTGTTCTTCCTACTTGAATTTCACCAAAATGAATGATATTTATTATAAATGCTTAACTTAATAACTTTATCAGTAGTAAAGCTATCTGTAAGCAAAAAATTTGCATTGCGCGCAGGGGCTCCCCGATGTTTATAAAACATGGAGGGAAGGTTACAAAATTGTACACTTTTTTCTAAAACCGACTCTGGAGAAGCCTTTAAAAATGGCAATAAATCGCTTAAAATTCAAAAAATATATAAGAATAATACAATTTTTACATAAAACTCTCTCAAAAATCAGAATTGCCACTTCAAAACCCATAAAATTAACACAAGAATCAAAATCGCGTATATCATTTATCAAGAAATCAATCAAAATAAAACATTTTTTGTTAAAAAATAAACATAAATCGTTTAAAATTCGGTTGGGTAAACACATTTTTTACATAAAAATCGCTCAAAAAACAATATTACTGCTCATCCAACAAAACTAGCATAAGAATCTTGAAATACAACAAAAACATTGTCCATCATTTAATATTTGCCAAGAAAGCAATCAGATAAATTGTTTAAAACCCAACAAAATCATTCTTTTACATAAAATTACCACTAAAACATGACAAAATTGGTGCTAGAAACATATTTATAGTTTAAAATAGTTGAAGGCCATTATTTGAAATTTGACTAGAAAATAAAGATAAATCGATTAAAACAAAATAAAATCGGTTGGGTAATACTAATAATATAATATTTTTACATCAATTCGCTCAAAACAAATTGCATCTAATTAAAAAATAAACTAAGCAAGCAGATAGAATTCCACATAAATCGACCAAAAAACTCAATAAATAAAATATGAACAGAAATAAAATTTATAACTTAAATCGCTCTTAAAAACCAACAAAAATCGTTAAAAACCTATCAAAATTTGAGAAAAGAGTGCTATGTCGCATAAAATACTTAGAGCTTAAAACCCAACAAAAATGGTAGATTAATACATTTTTTACCATAATATTCGCTCAAAAACTAAATTACCGCTTTAAATTTTTTAAAGTACAAAAATCGCGTCTATCATTCAAAATTTATCAAGAAAACGAAAACAATCAGATAACACATTTGCCATATGAAAATGAACATAAAACGCTTAAAACCCAACAAAATCGGTTAGGTAATACAATTTTTACATAAAATTCATTCAAATTTGATTTTTGAACCACTTTAAAATCCAACAATATTAGCCTAAGAAACATATTTATCATTTGAAATTTATCAAGAATGCAATCAGATAACACATTTTTCATATAAAAATGAAGAAACAAAATTATCGCTTTAAAACACAACAAAATTGCACAAAAAAAAATTTAATGCTTGAAATATAAAAAACATTTAATTAATATATATTCAATAACCTCTTAATACCGTTAAGTGTCGAGGTGTCGGACACACCGAGCCACAGAGAAGACATGTATGGATGCTTATATGAGGTAACGGACCCATATTGGGAAGAACGCTACGCTCGGCATCACTTTGGGTTCACCCATCCAAGTTGTGACCAGAGCGGCCGTTAATTAATTAATGGTTTTAATAAATTAAAAAATAGTCAATCATACATTACCTAAATAAAAAAAGTCATACATTGAAATTGCCATTCATAATTTGTGAATAAAACGCAATTTCCACTCAAAATACACCAATTCTCGCATTTATTATTTGAAATTGATCAATAAAGCAATAAAAATTGACAAAAATCGCTCAGAAAACGCAATTATAGTTTAAAATTCGCCTCGAGACATTTAAAATCAGTATGCAGTGCAAGAATGAGTGTTGCCAAAAAAATAATTTGCGCAATAGCTAAATATTTATTGATTTAATGATTTGTATATATTCTCAATGAAGATGATTGTAATTGGAGAGAGTGGACTTTTGTGAAAGGTACTTAGCAAAATGTGCAAAGCACACACAAGATTGTTTGAAGTGATGATTAGGCAACATTTAATGTTCTTTTTTATTGCGCGTATTACAGCTAATTTACATTGCCCCAGAAGTCTTACGACTTGTTTGAAGGAGGTTGATGGGACCAAGGGCTTATTAGGTGACTTCCGAATCACCCCGGTGGATAAAGAGCAAGTTATTATTTTTAGTCATATTCGGAGATCGAACCCCGGACTGTTAGCTTGCTACTCTAACGCTCTATAACTGAGCTATCTCACCATTATTGTGTATATGTTTATTAGTCAAAACCTGGCAAAAATTGATAGAGAATGCAAGAAACCCCCAATAAAATGTTTCGTCGCGTTTGCGATTGCTTCGCGTTATTAGCAATGTTTCAATCAATTTGATATATAAAGAAATCCTGTGTTTTTAATAAACTCATGGCTAAACCAGATGGCTTATCATCTTTACTTTATTATGAACGCAAAATATAAAAAATATCATATAAACATTCACATATAAAATTTACAGTTACAAATAATTTAAATTACTTACCTCAAATCCAAATCTAAATCCTTGCATTAAAATTTCTCTACAACGAGAAACAAATGAAGCCTTTTCAGTTTCATCCATATTTTCCAATGATGTGTAATCACAAATGTTTTGTACCTTCTCAATAGCTTTAGGAATCGTACATTTTAATGCAACAACTGCAGACTAAAACAAACAAAAAATTAATTTATTATAATTAACCAAGTAATTATTTTGGATTACTTACTTTGAAATCTTCAATGTTATTAATTTCAATTCCACTTCGAAAGATGGATTTCGCAAAAGATATAACTTTTATGCTCATTTCCCTTTCATCGTTAAATAAAAATTGCAATTCTCGACAAACTGCTAGTAAATTTTGTCTAAAATGTAAAATTTATTTCTTGTTATATACGTATAGGGTGCGTATAAGAAGGTAACAGCACTCGCACCTGATCGGTTCCGTTTTGCTAAATTCTTGAAAAAAAAATCCGAACCAATCCGGATCAAGCGCGAGCGTTCCTACCTTCCTGTAAGCACAATTATCAACTTTAACTAATTAAGTATACCATCACCAGATTTTATTTCACAAAGCGTATTAGACTAAGTCAGTGCTTGAATTTAATTCAACCCAAAAGAAAAAATATGAAATTGAGTGTCAAAATTTTCAGGTTATGTGCATGCCGTAACACAATAACGTCAATTCAGGTTATGTATTGATAAATGTCAACTTTTAATACGTTATATATGTGCAGTGATACAATAATCGCAAAACATTAAATTCATTATCATTTTCAGGTTGTAAGACAAAAATATGCCAAACTTGACGTCAACAAGGCTATTGTTGTTGACTTGGTAAGTGACACCTAGTTCTAAAGTAGTATCACTAAATTTAGCTTGTATGCACACTTAAAGCTTCCATGTACATTGTTACTGGACTTATGCTAGGTTGCACTAATCCGATGGTCAAAACTGTCGGTTTGGATCGATTGTTTTAACGGACCGTCGCAATAATATGTTTTTTTCAGATGCACCGACACAACTATAATGTTTTACGATTTATTCCCGATGTTTCACGAGGGATTGAATAATGCCGCTTTGATTAGTTTTAAATTTAATTGACAAAATAAATAAAAACAACCGATAATTGAACCTATCCAAAACGGCTACATTTTAGTAAGGCAAAAAAAAATGTTTATTTATTTTTAAAATACAAAAATATTATTGAAAACAAAATAACAAATAATGTAACGCTGGTGTAGTTTTTTAACATGTGTGTGTAAGGTGAGCTTCAGATCATTTTAAACAGAGCGAGTTCATAAAGCAGTTTGTAGTTGCATGGCCCCATTAGAATCTACGTCCAAATTGTTCGTAAATACAAGAGAACACGCCCGTGTAAAAATAGTTTACCCGTCTCTCGGAGATACATAGGTAATGTTCTAGGCGGCGGGACATTTAAAATATGTTTTTCTTAGAGTGTATTAAGAAGTAATATTATTATGTAAACCTATAAAAATTATGTTTTCTATATTAACTAAAATACTAAAATAAAAAATAAATTTATTTTAACGCTAGAGAATTGTCAGGCTTAGTCGCCCCGTACTGTTGGGGTGCCACTAGTAGTATTGTTATGGAAAAATATTAAATCCTATCATATCTAAGAGAATATCAGTGAACCTTTCTCTCTAGAAAAATATTGACACGTACAGCGTACATTTTAAATTAAAATTAGTTCTTATGGGACAAAACGCCAACCAACTCAATATCCAAACGATAAGATTTTAGTCTTCACTCTTTTTATATGTTGAACTACATACAATATTCTATGTCATTATGTTTTTGGTTAAAGATTTGAAGTTATATTTAACAAGTAAAAAATTAGTAAAGAACTCATTAAAAACGACACTTTTTAAAAATTAACTAAGGAGAAACGACTTATCGCATCAAACTTTTTGAGGACACTGATTGGACATTCTTCTACAATGAGTGAAAATTTTATTCAATTATATTCGGGCGTTTTCTTGCCAAGTTTGATTCTGTAAACCCTTATAATAGTGCAACTATTCTCCCCCCTTAATAGTTATTTTAAACTTAATTTTATAAAGTCAAAAAATATGTTTGAGTGGGAGGTTAGAATGTGTCAGTTGACAGGTAGAAACTGACAAACTCGTTCTTTTTTAAAAGAGAAAGAACGTACTTCAGACGTTTTACGTCAGAGCGTTTTCCCAAACTACACTCTCTAAATTGAAACGTACCGCTGGGGTGCGTTCCTAAAGTACTTGGGCGAGGGTGAGAGTGACCCAAATGATCACCTTTGTCGTTCCTAAAGTAGGGGTGAAGGGAAAACATTTCACTCTCGCCGGCGTTCATACCGTACCCTTGTTACCGTCCTCTATGAGCGGGGGAAATATCACACCCGCCCGAAGTTAGTCTGTTTTTTTATGTTATCTATGGTTTGTTTACGTCGTTATTATAATTTACATTTTGAAAATGGATATTACAAAAATTTCCATTTGTTCACATGAAATAATAATAGAACAGAAACAGGAGCAATTAAAATAATCCATTAACGGAAATGATGAAATGCATATTGTTCTGACTGCATTTGCTAATGGAACAACAACAGCTAAAATTTTTCTTCTTTTATTAGCTTGTGCCATATTAACTAATAAATGTTGTTTATATTTGACGCATTGACGTTTGATTTTTGACAGCCTTGCCCAATGAAGTTGGCCTTACTTTAATACCTTACCCTAAACACGCCCGACTCGTTCATAAACTCTATTCCCCGTTTGATCATGTGACATCACACTCGCCGAGGTGTCACTCTCCCCTCACTCCGTGTTTAGGAACGCAGCCCAGTATGTACATTGTAACACCCTACCGGCTGCAAAGATGCACCACCTGAGGTAGTGGCTCCGGCTATCTGTCGGCGAGGCCTGGGTCTTATGGAAGGACGGGTAGGGTTTATTATACAATGATAAGGGCGCCACTAGCTATATTATATTATCCGTGTCGGCATAGATACATGTATATTATAAACTATACTAATTACATATGACGTCTTCCGCACTCGCGTCGAAGTCCGGCATGCCGAACGAATTCAAGCCGCACATACGCGATACATAAAAAGCCCCTTCCTCGGAGACAAACAGATTTATACTAATGTAACTGCAGGGTTTCCGGAGAAATCCCGGAAACCTGCCCCACCAGAGTGTTTCTATTACCCACAACAATAACGTGCAAGTTGAGTGGCCTATCCGCCATTCTCTACGCACTACACGTTACAACATCAATAAGAAAATTTAGAATATTAAAGTTATATGCAAAAATATCTGCCTCAATTCATCAACTTTTTTCTAGAAAATTAACAAAGTCGTCTGGATCGCCCTTATACTAAAGTCTCCACTTGTATACTGGTACCGTCAAAACCATTAAGCACGTCGTATTTTAGCAATAATTGTAGTTTATGTTGTTGATTTGAAGTAATAGGTTGTTGATTCTGATTGCTGGGTTCTTAGTTAGTTAGATATCTCTCAGACAAGGGTGGGTTTTCTCTAGTTGAAAAGCTTTGTGCCGATACCATGACTGCAATTTGTCTATGCAGCTCAGGATATCTTAAAACTGCTTGAGGTATCAATATCCATTAGCTGGGTGACTTCACTTTTGCTCAGTGTATAGATTTCGACAAATTCTCTTACTTTCTTCCACTTTCTGATTCTTTTTAGATATTCGTTGATTCCAGTTTGCTTAAAGTCGTTCAGATTCTTATCGTCATCGTCTGCCCCTTTCTCAACGGTGAAAATGACGATTCGGTTTAATCCTTTTGTCACTTGAACTTGAGTCAGCCAGGCTGTTATGCTCTATCTTTCCCGGCAAAACTACGCACAATCCTTGCCAACAATATCCTAGAGTGGATTTTATATCTTTCGTATTTAAGGTTGTGATCCACATTCGCTTCTCGTTCCAACATTTTCTTCAGAATCGTTCTCTCGACCAGATCCACATAATTACTAAAACGTCTAATGTACAACTCTTACTCTACCTCATGTGTGTGCAGGTGTATGGCATCCATGATCAGACAACCTCGAACTGCCATGTTAGAATTTTACAAACTACCAAAATCAAGAAGTTCACTAAATTTAATCTTGGGCACCTAGCAATACACTGAGACTATGGATGATGCATATTGTTTTGTTTTTATACATTTTTAGATCAATCCGGAACGAAGATTTTTCCGAAAAAAATTGATCTACATAAAGTGGATCGCCGTCACCTATATTGCCAAACACATCAAGAAAATTGTTGAACGCCAGCCACAAGTAACAAATATTTAAATCAAAATACGAAGTCAATCAGTTGTGAACACTCAAAGATAGTTTTGTCGCGAGTACTAATTATAATGAGGTAAGTGTAAGACTTTGAAAATATCGAAAACGTTAGCTCAAAATTTACTGAAGGCATACGTACAGTAAGAACATCCAAAAATATCGAACGTGTTAGACAAGCTGTAGGAAGAAGTTCAAGACCATCGGCAACAAGACATTTGATTGCATTGCACATTTCCGAAAGAATTTTGTATTCTGGTTTGCACTTCCACTCACAAGCTAAAAAATCCCAATAAACCAGTTCGATTTTAGAAATTTTGTCAACAAGCAAAATTTCATCTACTAGGCTAAAAAACGACACCAACTTCATAAATAACCACTTCTTGGCCGTAAAGTGACCGTTTGATGCGGTGTTTTAATATTTGAAATCGTAGGACCATATTTTCTAAAAAGAAGACCAAACTGCTACCATTAATTCTAAACATTACTTGGCAAAAACAAGTATAGTTTCAACAAGTTTCCTAGTCACTTGATTTCGAAGCTTGGTGACATAATCCAATTCTCCCAATTTAAAGGCTCCTGATTTGTTTCTGTGGAGATATCTGAAGCAAAAGGTCTATGAGAAACGTCCTCAAACAATACAAAACCTTAAATGCGTATTTCAAAAGTATTGTTGAGAAGAGTGATGCAAAACTTCAGACAAATTAAGAAATTTTTAAAAACTAAAATTGCACATAATAAAATTGAAAATCATGTCAAATTGGTTTAAAAAAATAGGTGATTCCAGATGCCGAACCCTGAAGTTAAATGCAATTGTAACAAAAAAATATTTTTAAATTGTTTGTTTGCATGGTTTTAGGTATACGTTGCATTTGGGTAAATATAACACAGAAAGTATTACATATGTGCAAATTTATCGAAGCATATTCAATTGTATTTACTATTTTGACAATATAAAAAAAGTCAAACACAAACTAGTGTTCAGATTATTAAAAGTATGGCTGCAAACCCTGAAAAATCGATTGTTATTGTTGGGTTACTTCAAGAAGAAAAAGTCAGCAATTCTTTGGCTTTGCACTATAGAACAAAAATACTGTAGAACAAGTCCATACACATTTTTTTTAGTGCCAACACAAGACAACCTGAAACTGGCCCTCAACGACGATCTAACGCTCATGAAACCAGCTTTATCATTTTACAAAGTTTGCATCGACTTTCTACAACTAGAAATCTGATGTTAACGTAAGCGAGCAGACAGAAGAAAGAAATCTTACCAATCGCGGACTTGCTTTAGATCCAGAACATCTCAAGCATCATCGTGTAGCGCGACTTCAATTTGCCGGGATCGTGTATATGATTCCTGGCAAATTGAAGTCGCGGAGAAAACAAATGGAGGCAAGACAAACCAAGCTTTTCTCTCCAATCTCCCTAGAGCCAGCTACCAAGAGGTTCAGTTATGGTTTGAGTTGGAGCTTTTCTTTAATGGCACATATAGCTTTACGTCGTTCCAGGAAGCACACAGACAGCTGTCCGGTATATTAATGATTTAAGTGAGTCAACAATACTTGTACAAAGTTAACAGTTGTGGAGTATGTCCAGATGCCAAACACTTTTAGAGACATGAGAAATTATTCCATACACTTAAGTTTAGAGATGCCCCAAAAAATGAGAGCAATTGTTAATGCACGTAAAACTTTTCCTAGTTGTTCACATAAGAATTGTTGTTGTTATTGTTAAAATCAAACAAAAATGTTGCTGTTTTCGACTATTTACATTTTGTCTTGACAGCAGTTTTTTGTTTTCACTTTACATAAAGTATTAATGATCTTTTAAATAACTTAAAACAAGTACAATATTTTAAGCAGTTAATTAAAAAAGCTAAATTTTGCGTTTTTCTAAAAAGAAACTCGTTTTTCGTGCCGCACTCTTTCATATATATGAAGCTGAAGTGTATGTTGAAACAAACTCACATCTTTTAGTAAGCCTGTAGAAAAACACAGTTATACATCACAAGTTTAAGGTTAGTGCTCACAGAATTCGACATATTTAAAGAAAACAAGAAGTGATAAAAACTGAAAACATTAATTACTTACTTCCGATTTTCATCATCATCATAATTAGTTATTTCCTGCGCTAGTTGATCTATTCTGTTCATTAATCTATTTCCAATTGAAGTTAACATAACTGATAAAATAGAACAGAATTTACTCCCAGCCAAATCCCATCCGTTTGGAATATTTTCCGCTAAATCACTTATGAATTTCCATTCTTCTTCAAGAAGACTTTTCTGAAAGGTGTCATGTTGAAATAATGCCCAAGTACTCATATATTCCAAATAATCTTTAAAAATCAATTCTAAACTATTATCAAATATCTCAATATTCTTTCTATAATTTTCAGAATATTCTATATTCTCTTCGAGAACTGTGTCAATATAATGTAAAACAGATAATCTTTGTGAGGTGGCAATTTTCAAACCTTCTTTTAATTCGTGCATTAGTTGGCGCACACTTGGAGGCGACGGTTTTTCTGGCTTCTGTTCATGTCGCATCCTTATAAATTCATGAACTACTTCTAAAGGTACAGCAGAAAGAAAGAGAAACGAGGCTTTGTATGATGGGAGCTCTAAAGATTTAGCTTCAGGACTCCAACATCCATATCTTCTTAATTCTTCATCTTGATTATCACAAACAGTCTGAAAATGATATAAATTATTATAAACTAAAAGTAAATTAAATAATATAATTAATTACATTTTCAAATACATAGTCGTCAGCTGGTTTTTGCAAAGTAACCTGTGCTTTTCTTAACACATGTTTATGTAATCGATCAAGAAAACTCATACTTTTTCCTAATCCTCTAGTTTTTAAAATATTTTCGATATATCTTCGATATGGAGAAGTTTTATTTTCATTTTTTTTGCTGACTAGTGTTGCTATAGGACCTATGTTATATAAATCCAAAGGTGTTTTATCATTGAGGTAATCATTTACTGAGGAATTTGAACTGTTACTATCAGTTGGGCTTGTAGAATCAATAGAGTTTCCATCATAAGGTATAGGCCATTGATAATATTTATTCTCTAAAAGCGCTAACAGTTTTCCCAAAATAACTAATTTTAATCTTTGGTGCTTAGTCATATTGTACCATAGACACATAGCTTTTACTCTGCCTACAAATTCGGGACTATTATATAGAGGATATAAAGCTGCAAAAGCGCGACTAGAAGGGAAGAGAGATTCTGCAGACTCTAACTGGCTTAACAGATCTTCTACTTCTTTCAATGCATCGTTTTGAGCTTCCATGCAGCTTTGGCAATACATTGATAAACACCCATCACAATCCTCATCCACTCCACTATCCTTACTTTGAGCAGATAGCCTCTTCTTGTGCCGATTGAATTTGTATGACATAATACAATTCAATAGTGATCCAACAGATTCTCGTGCATCACAAAGAAATTCGTCTTCTTCAGATGGTGTTCTATCGGCATGCCAGGCTTGTAATTCAAGCCAAATTAAATCTTTCAATTCGGTTTGCCATAGGTACTCCTCGCGACTCAACTGCAACAATAAAATAAAGATTAAATAAAATGTTTATTAAGATTTAAATAACAATTAATTGTCTTTTTACAACAATGTAGTTATACCAACAAAATGTTGGTAGTATAGATAGATAGTATAGATTCAGCAATTAATTGTTAACTGTAGCATAATAGCAAACTCGAATCGCGGCGCATAAATTGTGGCAGGTTCGAGCCCCAGCTCCGGCAAAGCATTTTTAAAAATATATGGCATTTATTAATTCAGGACGTTAGTGTCCATCAATATTAATCATAATTACATTTAATATGAGAGTGTGGGTAGACGATATACTAGGCCTAGTCAGTATCTACAGCATCTTCATTCTCGTAATTAACAAGTTCGATAGTATAAATTATGTAATCAATTTACAGGTATATATTCAAAGGCCGCTTGTAATGTAGGATCACAAGTATAAGCCCTAGAATATCAACCCTTGTAGCTAAAAAAAAAATATAATGTGCAGGTCTATGCCATATTCAGTTTAGCAACAAGTTCAACAGAATATAAAATATGAAAAAAGCATTTAATAGCAATGATTTATTATACAAGTGAGCGATATTATAATGTCATACATGAGGAGAAGCTTTGTCTTCTTCAACTTTGCAAAATAGATGAAAATATGCAGTGTCAGTGATAGTTGATGGTATTACAGACAAACACTTCCTTACTAAATAAATCGGTCGTTACAAGACCTTAACTATAAATATTAAAAAGACCTTTACCAAAACCATAGCAAACAAAAAGTGTGCTCTGTTGTAAAAAGGTATTTAAAATACTTAACATTGCTACATAAGTTTTGTTTCTCCTCTTAAATCTCTGGTTTATACTAAGGTTTCTGATTATATAGAATCTTATATGATATTAAAAAAAAAAACGGGTATTTTTTAAGAAAAATCAATAAATGTTTATTTCATTGTAAAGAGAAAGGTATGACAGTAACATTTAAAAACGATATCAATCAAATGGCCGCCACGGTTACGGTTGCAGTACCACATTCTTTTCATGAAATTTTCCATGACCAATTCGCACATTAGTGGATGTATGTCCTCGATAACTTCACAAATTCCATCTTTATGATCTTGAATCGATTGTGGAGCATTGTCATAGACCTTATCTTTCACGTGGCCCGAAAGAAAAAAGTCTAAAAGTGTTAAATCACAAGATCTCGGTGGCCAATTGTGATCACCTCTTCAAGAAATAACACGGTCAGGAAACTTTTCTTGCAAAATTGCAATTGTTTCGTCGTTTGTGTGGCACGTAGCGCCGTCTTTCTGAAAATAAACGTCGTCCACATCAATATCTTCCAATTGTGTAGCGCCATCCATTCACCGTAACAGTTGCACCGGCCTCATTTTCGAAAAATATTCTAAAGTCCAATCACACCGCCAGCCCAAAAACCGCACCAAACAGTGACACGTTGAGAATGCAAAGACCTTTGAACAATCATTCTTGGATTTTCTGAGCCCCAAACGTGACAATTCTGCTTATTAACGTAGCCTCCAAGGTAAAATGGGCCTCATCACTGAAGATGATTTTTCGATGAAATTCCGGATCATTTTGATGCATTTGAAAGACCCAATCAGCGAAGATACGACGTTTATGGTGATCGGCCGGCTTGAGTTCTTGTGTTAACTGAACTTTAAAAGCCTTAAGACATAAGTCTATATGCAAAATACGGTGTAATATCGTTTGTGGAATGTCTAATTCCAAAGATCGACTAGGAATCGACAAACCTGGGTTTTCTTCAACACTACGGGCTAAACGAATAGCAGCAATATTCTTATGTGTTCTTGAGCGATGCACACGGTTTCGATTCTTCGCATCACAAACTTGTCCCAACAGCTCAAATTTTTCCACCAGGTTTACTATTGCCGGCCGAGAAGGTGCTTTACGACGACCAAAAAGTGCTTTAGTTTTGCGATTTGTGACTCAAAAATGTTCACCATTTTTGTAGTGAATTTTAATAATTTCAATGCGTTGTTGAAGCGTGTATCGTACCATTTTTAATAATGGCGTAGGTTTTACTTGACAAATCTCAAAAGATAATAGCTTCAAAATTAACAGCTGCCCAAATAGCCTGCTATTCAAAATGAAACTTCTTATTGAAAAACCCTTTAAATATGTTCTATATTTTTAGAATTACTTTGCATACTTGTACCATTATAATCTAGATAATCCCACAAATTTGTGATAAGATTAAATGTTTGCAATGGATTTTGATAAAATTATTTCAGATGATTTATTAATAAATCTGTACATTGTTTATAATAACTGCTATAATAATAATAATGAAAACATTAACATATATATTTTTAAAATTCCGCCAGCTGGTCGTAAAAAGCGACCACCCATAAGTGAGGAGATAACCTCAGTAGGTATTGTAGCACTTAAGCTAAGCCTTTTTTTTTAGAAAGAGCTAAAACCAAATTAAATACGATTTAATTCCGTTTTTTTTTTGGGGCAGACTCCCAAAATTAAGATTTTTAAACAGCCAGCCACCCAGCCACCACGTGCTCGGTGGCTACCGCGCGTACACGGTGACTAACCTCATTAAAAACCCAAACAGTTCGTCTAAAAAAAAATCAAATTTATTTGTGAGTTTACTTTTGACATTACTCATATAACATCTTGTGAAACTCACCTACGTCAAGAAAAGAAAATCCTGGTACTTAAGGGACTAATACTCATGTTTTGAAGAGTATTAGTTCTAACGCACTAATTTTGGCTCCAGCTTCTGATAAAACGGGAGGTTAAACCTAACCCAGTTTTAATCAGTCGGCTCGTTATGTTTAACTTTAAGATGAAGAATTATTTATATGGAAATAGATCAAAGGTTCACACTAAAATGCAAGCCGAAACCACGATTTGGAGGCCCTCACTCGCTAAAGCCTATTTTCAGCCCTTGATACACTATACACTATATAAATATATTTACTAAACATGCTCGTCGATTTGACCCGCCGAAACAGATGGTTTAGGTTGAGACAGACGAAAAAGCCCTTAGAGTAAGTATTTTTTAATTACTTCTTCTAGATGATTATTGAATGCAGTACGATAATCATGTGTTATTTGTATTTTCCTTTGTTATTATTCAAAGTTCAGCACCAAGCAGTAATCATATAAGATACTTGAATAATTGTACTGTCAAACAGGTAATTTGGCACGTTGATGAACTTAATGTTGCATCTTCAGTATGAATAAGTACAATTTTTTAATGTTGTTGATGTGCCAGTTAAATTTTCAATTGTTAATCCAAGGTATTTTCTTTGATTTACTCCTTTAATAGGTTGTTGATTAACTGTTTATACTGGAATATTTTTATTTACAAATATTAAGTTTTCAATCATTAATAGTTTGTTGACTAACCAGTAATTAGAATAGTACTAAATCAAGAGGCTAACTATATTTTAACTTATTTTAATAGTTAATAATTAAATTTTCGAATTTTTGATTAAAAAAATCATTTTTTCCACAGTTTATAGCCGAATTTTGTTACTTTCTAACAATATTTGGATGTTTTAAGACCAATTTTGCTCTCGGACTCCTAATTTTGGAGGCAGCGGAAAGTGCTAACCGCTTCCGGGCGCGTCCCCAGGACCAACACCATTGCACGGTAGCCTTGCCTCGACAATGAGACTACCAACTCTTTCCTTTTCTCCCTCTCTTTCCTTCTACAGTTTCCTACTATAAACTATCAACCATCCTTGGACAATATTATTCGGTCTACTCTTGACCACCTTTCGGTTCCCGAGAAAATTAAGTATCAAAAGCTAGAGACCCAAAAAAAAATGGGTCTTCCTATGCTCTTTTTCTCTCTCTTCTCAAATGAACAGGAAAAACTATGACGACAACAAACCTGCCAGGAGGTATAAAATGAACGGAATTAAGCAATTTGAAATATAAAAATGTAAGTAAATGAAAATAATAGACCCCAGGGAGGTACCGGAAACGTTTCCGTTTCCGGACGATTCTCCACTGCTAAGGCAGGTAGCTCCACGGATTCTGGAGGAAGCAATGATCTGACGACTAGCAAAAGGCCATGCGACAACCAGGCAACAATATTTACTCCCGAGCTAAGAAAAATAAGGAACCAGAGGGCCAGAAGATGGCTGAAAAAATAGAGGTAGAGAAGGCGCAAGATGTAAAAGAAGAAAAACCTGAACTCAAGGTCCCAAAGAAGCAAAACTATGATCCTGCTACACCAACTAGGGAAGAGGCAGCAAAAATGCTGAGAAACTCCAATCACAAAAAAACAATAGAATAAATGATCACACCTCCATAAAAAAAAAACACAAATTCTGAAGAAATTAGGCAGGAATACGGGCGCATGAAAGAGCTGCTAAGAAGCATAATTGAGGAGAGCAGAAACCTAAGAAACTTAACGATAGAAAGCAGTAGAATGAAACCGAAAGTTAGAGAGATAGCTCACAGGTTGTTTAACTACACAACAAAGCTGAGGACCGATGGTAGAATAAACTTTGTAGAAAAAGCAATAGAAAGACTGGAGAAGCAAGGTTTTAACATAGACCCACACCCCAAATATAGCGAGGCGGATAAACGGAGCAAACTGAGACAGAGAAGGAAAGATAACTCATGGAAAAAATCAAAGAATGCCTAGCACACAAGAAAGGTGTCAAAGAAATTCAAATTCTGGTAGACATAGACAGGGCTGACACTCCGCTATGCCGATCGCATCGCAATCAAATCGCAATGATGTCAATATGACGTAGCGTTGTTATGTTACTATATAAATGAAACAGCAACGCAACGTCATATTGACGTCAAAGCAATTCGATTGCGATGCGATCAGCATAGCGGAGTGTCAGCCCTGGCCTGAAGATCTATTCACGAAATGCGAACAAACAAACGCCACCTTCAGAGCAGACAATACGGAAGAAGTCAAAATAGTAAGCAGCAGTTGGGACACAAAAGGCTACCTAGCAAGTATAATAGCGAAGAGACAACCGAAACTTGTAGCCGCTATGACGGAGGAACAACAAGAAAGCACTAAATAGTAGTAAAGAATCACAAAAAAATCCATCATTGCTCAAAACGAAAAACGAAAAGATGGCAACTAGAAAAAAAAATTGAAACTAGCCTTTGTCACGGATGCTGAAACAGGAATGACCAGAAAGTGCTGGAATGCTGCCTTAATAAAGAGGGTCTTAGTAACAATACACTCAATAAAGACAAAGTAAGGAAAGTCATCAACAAGGTACTCCTGAGAGGCCAACATCAGTGTCAAGGTAGGCACAGTGAAACTAGCAGAAAATCAAAATGGAGTAAGATATGGTTTTGTGAGCATGCAGCAAAACACCTCGCAGCAAAAAAGAGAATAGGCTCAGACTGGAACAGATGGAGAGTGATGAAGCAACAGAGTGCAAGAAAACAGACAGTGAACCCTGCAGAAATTGTGGGAGTACTAGGAATAAATTGAAAGAGTGCACCAACAAACAGGAGTGTTACTTGAGCAAGGTAAAAAAAATTTAAAAAAAGAAAGCCCACGGCAAAGACATGATCCCGCCGAAGGTCATCAGAGCGATAGCGACACAAAGTCCGCAGCTCTGTGTGAAAGTATTCGACAAACTGATCAAGCTAAAAATGGAAAGAGGCAAAACTAGTATTAATCGAGAAACCTAGCAAAAGAAATGAAGGCAAGACGTATCGACCCATTTGCCTACTGTACACACTAGGAAAGCTGTATAAGCACATCCTTAACAAGAACTTATAGAGAAAATAGATAGAAATGGAAGACTCAGTGAGAACTAACATAAGTTCAGAAAAGGTCATTCTACTCTTAATGCCCTTAGTCATGTCAAGGAAGCCGATGGTAAAGTAGATGCGCACCCTACACATAAATACGCCGTATTGATCACCTATGATATAAAGAACGCCTTCAACTCGGTGCCATGAAAGGAGCTAAGGAGAGAAAGAGAATATCAATATATGTCAGAAAGATAATAAGCCTATATCTACACGATAGAACTATAGTGTGCAGCTCCGGAGAAACTCTAGATATGACTTATGGGGTGCCACAGAGCTCCGTTTTGGGCCCCACCCTGTGAAACATTTATATAACGGTCTATTAAGGGTACAAATGCCACACGAAATTACCACAATAGCCTATGCGGACAATCTTGCCATGGTGGTCAGAGGCAATATCATAAAGGAAATAGAGGATAGCGCAAAATGGGCGTCCTATATGTATAGGAAGTGGATCAAGAAGATGGGCTTAGAGCTGGCATCACAAAAAACGGAAGCCGCAGTCCTGGTGAACAGAAAGAAGGACATCATAGTCGAGATCAATCTAGGGGACACTACAATCAAATCCCATGATAGTATTAAATACCTAGGGACGAGATTAGAAAAAAAGTGGAATATGGGACCCCACATAACTGAGGTCAAACAAAATTTTGCAAAAAAACTAGTAATGGCTCCGACACAAATCATGCCAAATGTAGGAGGTCCGAGAGCGTAGAAACGCAAAGTAATGAGAGCAATTGTGGACTCGATACTGCTATATGAAAAAGAAGCTGCAACAATAAAAAAACACAGGGTAATCCTAGAAAGAGCCAAAAACAAAATAGCAATCAAATTAGCAAGTGCCTACAGAACAGTCTCGACTAAGGCTATACAAGCAATAACAAGAACAATCCCCTACACCTCCTAGTCCAAGAGCAAAACAACAACATAGGGAAACAACTAAAAAAACAAGCCAATAGAATAAAGACAATGGCAACATGAGAAGAAGAATGGCAGAGCAAGAGAGATGTCGCCAAATGAACGCAAACTCTTATACCCGTGGTAACACCTTGGATAAACAGGTAACATAAAAATCTAAACTACCATATCACACAGATCCTTACAGAACACGAATGCTTTGGATCGTACTTAAAGAAAATGTGTCTTGCAGTGCATGACGGCTACCCCTAATGTGGGGAAATGGATATTCCAGAGCATACAGTGGTGAAGTGCCCTCGCTGAAAGGACATCAGAATGGAAGTACAGAATAAAGTCAGAAAAGAGATAACCATTAGCAATCTGACCCCACTTATAAGCAACTGGAAACAAACAAAGAAAAGGAAAGAATAAGACTTGGAAGCCAAAAATAGAAAGTGTCTTGGATTCGTAAAGTAATACCACAACAGTAATTCCGCAAGCCCAAGAAGATATAAAGGTTCAGGGACTTAGTGGGTATAAGGGAAACCAGAAGCCCCACATAATGTGCATAATGCATTTCCCCCCTCACAAAAAAAGACCAATTTTGCTATTTTTAACATTTTATAAAAAAAGCATGAAACTTAACGAAAGTTGTATACTTTTGAACAGTTTATAGCCGAATTTTGCTATTTGCACAATATTTTGATATAGAATTTATCAAGCTTGTGGCCACATTTCATTTTTGAAGGCCGGATTTTTGGTATTTTGAATTAAAAAAAGTAAAGAGTATTCTAATTTCAAAAAGGATATATGTTACTAAAAAAGGGTCAGCAAATAAAAAATATTTCCTAAAGTTAATTAAAACTCTACATTTGACAGTTGTTGAAAATGGCGTTATTTGACAGCTGTATATTTATCATTTTCAATTGACTTATCAAACAACATGATTGCAGCTAACAACTGTGAAACGTTTATATACAAATATATAAAAGTTATAATCATGTTGAGAAAATACTCAAACAAACAAACAAAATCAATTTACAAGAGTTCATGGTTAAGTTCTAAACTAGCAACACTTAACAGCTGTCAAATGTTTCATAAACTAACTTTAATAAATGAATATGTCAATTGATGAATTAAACAAAGCAGTGGCAAATGGCAGATGTCAAATATATCATAAACAAAATGTTTCAATTTAAATATATCAAATAATGGCAAAATGGCCATATGTGACGGTTGCAATACTACATTCATAAATAAACTTGATTCAGATGACGTTTATAGTCAAGTGTCAAAATAAACAAAATTTACATTTGACATTTGAAAGCAATATAAAGGCATTTGACATTTAAATAATCAAAATGACTAAAAATTAACGTAATTGCCCCATATTAAACATAATAGTAATCTTCATTGATAAACAAACTTGATTTATCATTATTTTGATGTATTATAGCCATTTTTAAAAATTTATAATTTTTTTTAACAGTTTATGAGGAGTTTGGTGTTTTCTAACAATATTTTGATGTTTTAATGCCAAAATTTTATGTTTTTGACATTTTAGGAATAAAGTTTACACTTTTCAACAGTTTATTAAAGGATATTGTTTTATTTCTAACACAATTTTAATATTTCATGGCCAGATTTTTATGTTTTTTAAAAAGAATTTTGCATTTTTCAACAGTTTATAGTGCTCTCTTGGTGCTTTCTGATATTTTAATGTTTTAACAACAAATTTTACTATTTTTGACACTTGTAAATATATGCACTTTAAATCGTTTTGTTTAAAGTTTAATCTCAACAAGAAAAAATTAAAAAGAGTAGAAAGTATTCTAACTTCAAAAAGAGTACAGTACCTAAAATATGTGTGACCGGTGGTAGAAGATTCCACACAGTGAGAGAGAAAAAAAACAAAACAATACACTCAAAGACACACTTTTAAACATAATAAATAAATTTATTCCCAGATGCTTCGCACGTACTTAAATAGATGTTATTGTCCCCACATTTCATGCTAAACTTGCGCATTTTAATTTTGATGCAAATGCAAATATCTTACTATTGCTGTCGTTTAGCAATCTTATTCCACTTTTGTCCGAGGAGTGACCACTTATGGTGTTTTTGGTTGAATGTATATGTTACTAAAAAAGAGTATCTCTGGTCAGCCTGTGTTAACAAAAGATGTAACCAGATGTTCAGTGATTCAGCAAATTTGGGGATATCAATTATAATAACTTATTACTTACATGTCTGCGAGTATTCCTGTCAGTAACTGCCTTTTCGTTGCATCCCATTCTAATCAACAAACTTAACGTTTCAAAAAATTCAATACGACTAGGAGGACACTCAATTTGTTCTGAACAACGTTTTGCACGTAAATCCACAGATGTCATTCGAAGCATAGGCTGCCTATTACCAGTAGAAGCTACTCGTTTTGAACACAAACTCATAAATCTTTTGCAACTTTCCACTCTTCTTGATATAGGTGTAGTCGGTTCAGCAATACCATTTTCATGAGCCACCAATTGAGCACTTGCTATATCCAATTTCAAATCACGTTCTGAACCGCGTAGCAATTTCATACTTCTTTTATCACCACGTTTTATTTGATCTGGTTCAGATTGATCTGCTTTATTCATAAGTTCATCAAACATATTAGTAACCGTGTTACGCCTTTTGACAACTTTTTTATCCATTTTTGGAGAATGTTTCACTTGAAATCTGTAATGATAACCCTTTTATTATTAAAGATGCTACTAGAAAAGCAAAGAACATGCAAAAAGAATTATAAAAACAAGAAATAAACATACCCTAATATTTCTTTATCTCTATTCTTCTTTTCCCTTAACTTTCTTAGTAGTTTAGTACGTGGTGGTGTTTTCCCATAGCAATCATACTCATTCCGATCATTGTTAAAGCTGTTAGTAAAATAATAAAAATATAGCAATAATTACATGCAATGTAGAATGAATATAGTAATTAATAAGATTGTCTACTTTTCTATTTTTGTATTTTCACTAAGATAAGATTATGGTTTGTTTACTTACTACTCTTCATTTGAACTGTCTTGATCTTCCCTGTTCAGGTGATTTTGTGCCATATCTGGAAAGTGCTTTATGTAATCACATGATTATCATTTAATTTCTATTTAATATTGCACATAATTACTTATTAATTATCATTTTATACCATTTAAACTAAATTAAATGACCACTGACACTGACAGAAACAAACTACCCCCACCAACCCCTGCCAGACATAAAACTGTCAAACTCAAGGACGTCTTCTCTCCCGCTCCGTACAACTGACACGAATAATATTAAAGCGTAATTTTTGTACAGTGATTTGTGGCTATTTCTACATACAGTGTACGCTTACGCAATTGTTTGTATATGCAATTCCAATAAAAACGTTAGTGAATTTTAGTAACGTATACAGGGAGTTTATAAATGAATGGGATTATGTAATCACTTTAAAAATGCCGCTTTTTTTTAAATTGTCCACTATACTATTTGTTTTGACAGTTCAACATTGACAGCTGTCAAGCAAGCAAGGTCATAGGAATGTATACAAATAAAGAGAATGTTTTTATTATTGAATCTTACTTTAGGAGTGGGCGGTTTGATAATGGGGAATGACTTTATTCTATTGCGGATTGTGTTCTGTTGTGTTATTATTTTGTTACAACTGATAATTATAAACATGTAAACAATGTAAACATTTGAAAATATTTTTGAATCTTAAGATAGGCAACTTTATTTACGTATTTTTACTAGAGCGGCACAAACGTACATTAGATGGTTACATAATCCCAAGCATTGGGTGCGTTTTTAAAGTGCTCTTGCTGTTCGAACAATTTTTGCACAAACAACTTTTTTGTTTGTTCGTGCAGGGTAATTTAAAAACAGCATATAGCACTCAAACGTCAAAAACATGTTTTCTAAGGTTATGTTGTTTGTTTTGCTTACATGCCCAGTGTTGTCAATTAATACAATTTAAATCTGCATCAAGTAAAATATTTAAAATCTTATTATTCTAGATTCACACATATTTTGTATGAGCGCATATTTCTTGTATACCTTATACAGGGAGTTTATAAATGAATGGGATTATGTAATCACTTTAAATGTGCCGCTTTTTTTAAATTGTTTACTATACTATTTGTTTTGACAGATCAACTTTGACAGCTGTCAAGCAAACATATGAAAACATATGTAGTATAGTAAACAGTTTTAAAGAGGCGGCATATTTAAAGTGATTACATAATCCCATTCATTTATAAACTCCCTGTATTTTTATAATGTATATAAAACCGTACCCATGTTCTGATATAACCATGATAAATATATTATTTTATTTTTGCTATGTGGCAACACTGTACATGCCCGTCATGCACCACCTCTTGACTAGGTGCGTGCAAATGTTGTTTGAACACTTGTTCGGGTCGTATTTAAAAACGCCCATTTTATTGTTCGAGTGCTCGAACCGCTGTTCGCGTCATTTAAAAACGCACCCATTTATAATCACTCTGTATCTTGAATTATACAGTGTGTCCACAGATGGACTTAACTATTGTTTAAACCATTTTTCACATAAACATATAAATATATAAAACTTTAAGTCTGTAAAATGCACAAATGATTATCAATTTTATTGAAGATTAACATTTTAAGAACATGTTTGATTTTTTTGTATAATCAACGCAAAACATGTACGTGTTAGCAGTTTTAACAGCAATAGTCGGGCTTATAGTAATTGCTTTTTCTTACATTTTATTTGTTAGTTATGAAGAGAAACGGAAACATGCTTCTAAAATTACAATCTGCAATAAAATTGATGATAATTTATGCATTTACAGACTTTTAAAGTATTATAACAAGGCTATATGGCACAATTTAGTTATTTCCGACTTTTCATTATAAATCTTGATTAAATAACAACACACAATTAATTTCGCTGCTATTGCTTTACTGTACATAAATATTCTTGTTGCCCACACAAAACAATATAAGCCACTCATTTTCAACATGTCAGAACAAGTGTGAAAATAAAAAAATTAATGAACCGTTTGGTTCCGTTGATAGTGTTAAGGACAAGGATTACAATGTGTCAGATAATAATTCTTTAGTTAATTATGTAAGTAAACAAATCTATAGCATTATAGCGTTTTAAGCAAAACTGACAAAGAGTTTTGATTTTCAACTAGCACTCTTAACCCTAAAACTTTAGATTTACAACTTGGGTATTTGCGGTTGTAAGAAAAATAAGGGTTATAAAAATCATTTAAGAAAAAGGTCAATAAATAGATACAAAATACAATTTGTTTATGGTATTAATATAGTCATAAAACTCTGTTAAGTTGTATCTTATAGATATTATAATTTTTAATGTTTTTTATATACACTGGTAGTTTGTAAAATAATTTACTACGCATATATGAGGAATACTTTTTGGTAAAATTCAGTCTATGTATTGGATTTACGTAATCATATCTATGCCTAGTATTATAATCATAATTCAAAAAGCTATCTTTAAAATAAGATCATCATATATAATTCTAATTATCCTTTTCTGTATAACAAAAACACTATAAGATTTCTGCAGAAAATTATTCCAAACTTTAATATTGGCAAAGTAAACTATCTTTACTACTTTTATATGAACCAATTTACTAAGAATTCTAATTCCATAAAACAGACAGAACTAAAACGTTTACACGAATATGTAATATGATAAGACCATTGCAAACATTTATCAATATATAAACCTAAGAACTTAGTCTGGCTTGTAAGAGTAAAGTCAATATACTGTGCTGGTATTGGTGTATGTTGACATTGAGTTGCTGTTTTGATACTCTCAACATTTTACCTTGTAATCCAAAGCGGTTTTTTTGGTTATTTTTATAACGGAAAAGTGTGAAAGAGGTACATAATAATAATAATTATTATAATTATTATTATTGTTATTATTATTATTATAAATATTTTATTTAATATTTTATTGCATTTGCACAGTTACTGTTACGGCCATAAAACCAAATCATATTATCTCATAATTACGTTTGTATTTCTAATAATGTATTCTATTTTTATTATCATAGTTAGTATAAAACCATTGCGTATAATTTAATCGTGAACTTACACTTCACTGACCTGACACTGCGGCACATCTTCATCATTGCAAACCAAAACGTCGCAAATCATTATTAGTCTTTTTATCCGGGTACTGACAGTACGTCAAAGTCAGGTATATGTCCGATAAGTGTATATTTCTACAATCACTTTAAAGATGGCTGCAAAATTGAAGAAACTTTGTGTGCAGCAAGTCATAATAAAAGGCAGTCTAACGCGCTTTGAAACGTACCTGAACTCAGGATTCATCAACTTTATTGAAAGGATGCGCTCACAAACCAAACAAAATCTACTTAACTTTGAAATGTGTCAGTTCCAAATAGAACTGCTATCTGAACTTGATGAGCAAGAGAAGTTCTACAAACTTATTGCACAAGCAAAACAACCGTTGTTACCAGCAGCAAGTAAAAACACTAATTTTGCACAAGGGACAGTATCTACAGCCACTGAAACTCCCATAGATTAACTCTCTCAACGTTCTAAAAAAATTATGAGGATTAGCTACAATTTTACAATACCTTCAAATCTTTAATACATACCAATGACTCATTAAGTAATATTTATCGTTTCCACTACCTGAGAATAAGCTTCACTGGAGAAGCCATACACCTACTTAACAGAGGGATAATTCTTATTATTGCAAACCAAGGTACCAACAATACAAACGTAACAACTAACCTAATAGTGGTTTTTGACGGCTGTTCAAAAACTTTGTCAAGAATTTCAGTTAACAATTGTGATTGATGTTGGTTGGCCCTAAACTCCAAAATAATCTATCCACCATCTTACTTTGTGTTAGACTCTATGCTTACGTAATCACAGCGGATATTAAGCAAATGTTCCGACAAATTCTTGTGCATCCAACAGATACCAAATATCAGAAAATTATATGGCGGAGTGATAAACACCAACCACTACAGATCTATGAGCTGCAAACAGTAACATATGCAACATTATTTGCGTCATATCTAGCAACAAAATGTCAGATAATAGATGCGTATCTTATCGGGGCACATATTACACTAAGCAAGACTTCTATGTAGATGACGTATTAGAAGCCAACAACATTGTAATGCTCATAAAAATAAAGCACAAAATGACAAACTTACTTGCATTAGCGAGATTTTAACTTAGAAAATAATATTCAAATAATAGCTGATTTACAATTCAGAATCGGACTTAAACAATTTAATATTAACTAAAGAAAATAACACCAAAACACTAGGAATATGTACGTAGTTGCAATAAAATCGAAAGTTTTGTCAGTTGCCGAAGAAAAACTCTTTAAGCCATGGATATTCAGTTTGGCGGGGATATAGATTGGTCTGTTGGCTTGCCTCAGGAGCAAATGCGCCCTTCATCGATTAGTGCAATTTTTGCTTAAAAAAAAACGTACTGTACGTGGTCGCCAAAGATGACATTTTGTATTATTTGATAGGGGGGTTAACATTAAAATCCTCCACTTAAGTACGGCCTTGCTTGAAATAATGCAAACAATTATATATTTTTTTTAAATAAATAATAATAGATAATTTTAAATTTGTTTTTTTATATTTGGACAAAGTTGTCAAAATGATTAAAAACTGGCTTTGACAGTTTTCTTTTAATTATTATTCAAATACATTTAAAACAAAATATTTGTTTATACAGGGTGTAGATTAATTGGCGGATAAACGCCAGGTAACTTTGTAGACCGTGCCAAAAGAAAACGAAAATCTTAATTCCAAAATGCTGAGAAACTCTTCGTATGGCCACACGAGATCCTCAAAGTTTTGTTACGCTTGGCAACGTAGCAAAATTTCTATTTTTATATTCAAACCTATATGTAGGCAACTTAATAAACACATGTAATTATTTATTATTAACTACAAATGTTTATATTGGCCACCGTTTCTTCTTAACACTATATGGTATCGAATTCATGACATTATCAAGCAACACCGGCGTATTTGCATATTTATTCAAAGTAAAAATCATAATAAAACAGAAATATCAACTGACATTTATTGCATAGCCTACGTTATAATTTTAATTTTATTTCTATATTCAAATCTATAATGTAGGCAACTTAATACACACATCAAATATTATTTATTATAAACTACAAATATTCATATTAGCTACCGTTTACTTTTAAACACTGTACGGTATCGAATTCATGACATTCTCAAGCATCACCGGCGTAAATTGCATATTCATTCAAAGTAAAAGTCATAATAAAATAAAAATATCAACTGACATTTATTGCATAGCCTACGTAATAATTTAAATTTTATTAAAAAATTTACTACGTTGCCAAGTATATTTTTAATTTAAATTTGATTTATTCTTGGAAAGTAATTTGCAAATTTTTCAATATTTTTTTATTATTAATTTTTAATAAACCTTGTAACTTTTATTATACTAAAAAAGAAAGCAACTTGGTACATAAAATACGCAATTAAAACAATATTTGTGTTGACAAAATTGAAACTTTGAGGACCTCGTGAGGCCAAACGAAGAGTTTCTCAGCATTTTGAAATTAAGATTTTTGTTTTCTTTTGGCACGATCTTCAATGTTACCTGGCGTTTATCCGCCAATTAATCTACACCCTGTATAATATCTACAATTTTTTTATTATTATTTTATTTTAATAATATTTTAAAAATTAAAAAACTTTTAGTAAATTTACTACAAAATTTATAAAACTTTTTTAAAAATATTTTGAAGTTCTGTTTGCTGTCAGTAACGCAGAACACTGGTTTTAGTGCTATTTTTTTTCAATTATCTAAAAAATTATAAAAGTTAAAGAAAAATTGTTACATAAAAGTTGCAAGTAATCATATTTTCTACAAAAAATTATAAGTACTTTTATTTATATTCTGGAAGGAAATAAAAAGTTTGCAGAAAATTACAGAGGTGTAAAGTTACTAAGTACAGCATACAAGATATACACCATGGTACTAAAAGAAAAATTAAATGGAAAACTAGAAATGAATGGGATATTGTCAGACGGACAGGCCGGGTTTAGAAAAAAAAAAGACCATAGATAATGTATACATACTACACCATATAGCAGAGAAGAAAATAGCAGAAAAGGAAGGAAAGTTGTATGCGTTATTCTTGGATCTAAAAGCGGCATTTGACAGTGTGAGTAGAGAGAAATTTTGGATGTATTTGAGAAAAAGAGGAATTTATAAACACCTAATAAAAAGAATGGAAGTATACGTTAAAACAGTTAGCAGAGTCTGTATGAATGGCAAAATGAGTGAAAAGTTTTGGTCTACAAAAGGTGTGAGACAGAAATGCCCACTCAGCCCTAGTTTGTTTGCGGCATACATTGCAGATGTAAAAAAAATGCTACGTAAGGCGCAGACGGGTGGAGTGGTAGTGGGCAGAGAGAAAGTGAGGTTGCTGGCTTATGCAGACAGCATGGTGATGGTAGCAAAACAAGCAATTAAAATAAACAAAATGAATAGATGCTTAGATAATTATTACAGAAAAAAAAGAGTTGGAAGTGAATGTAAATAAAACAAAAATGATGACTTTTAGAAAAGGGGGAGGAAGACTTAGAGTAGAAAATTAGAAATGAGATGGGAAAGAAATTGAAAAAGTAAAATCATTTAAATACTTAGGATATGTTTTTTGTACAACTAATAGTAAAAATTAACACAGAAAAAATATGACAAGAAAAGCAAATAAAGCGGCAGGACAAGTATGGAAAATTGGTGAAAGAAAATTTGAATGTATGAGAATAAAACGAATGATGTTAGATAGTTTAGTAAAAAGTATGTTATTGTACCGAGCGGAAATTTGAGGATGTAAAGAGCAAAAAAAATTTGAGGCTATTCAAACAAAATACTGGAGATGGGTATTAGGAGTAAACAAAAAGAAGTTAAAATAGACAAATTAAGAGTAGAAGCAGGAAAGCGTGCATTGAGGTATGAAGAAAGAGTGAGAGAAAGAAATGAATGTAAAATATTACAAGAATGCCTGAAGGAGAAAATGAAGGGAAAATTCGGAAAACTAAGAACATGCAAAGAAAAATATTTTAACAAGAATGGATATGCTAGTGATAAAGTAGAAAGATTAAGAATAGATAGAAGTATGTGAAAAAAAAATATGATGAAAGATAGAGATATGCAAGTGCAAGAGCAAAGAACACGGATAAATTAATCTAGGTACAATTTAAATTATGAACACATTATAACGGATGACTACTAAAGTACCGAAAAAATGTAAATTATAAAAAAATTAAAAACGAATAAATGCAAGATTTAGATGTGGAATAAAGAAAAAGTTTGCAAATTTTAGATAGAAAAAGAAAAGAAAATGTGTAGAATGTGTGGAGAAGTTAGGGAAAGCATAGAACACATGCTAAAATGCAATAAGATGAGAAAAGAGCAAATTGGAAAAAATGAGGTACTAAAAAAAGATGAATAAAATGAATGATGGCGTTAACAAAAAAAAAAAAAAAAATTGAAACAAAATTAATAAATAATTAATTAAAAACATAGTTTAGTTATTAAGATTATATATATTATATTAGTAGTGAATTAAACTATATGGTAAGTGTTATGTTATGTTAAGTTCAAGGCCAAAAGGCAAGAAATAAACGATTATATATATTTATATTCTGACAATTAAACTGTCAAATTAAACTGTCAAAAAGTTAGAAAGTTTTAGAGCACACTTTATCAAAATATTTTGAAAGTTAAAGAATATAAGTTGGACGATATTAAATTTTCTACAAAATTTGATTAAAGTATTTTACAATATATTGGCTTTATATTGTGAAAACAAAGTTAATTTCTTTAAATAACTCAAAATTTATAAGTTAGAGAAAAAGTTGTATAGAATTAAATTTGTTTCAAAGTTTGCGAAGTGTTTTTTTAATATTTTATAGCTAATGACAAACGTCAAAACCTGGTTTTGAAGCCAATTTCTTCAAAAAATTTAAAAATTAGAAAAAAACTCGATATTGTGTATATCAATACTGTATATTTAGTTGCCTACACACGCATTGTTTTTTTCGCTCACGGTGTATTTTGCGTTTATCTGACACTGACAAGTGAGGAAATTAATGCCATCAAAATGTTTTCAATAATAACAAAATATTTGATTAATAACAGATCTTTACAAATAAAAACACCGTTAAATGCTTTATGTGGCTATATGATAAATTGGAGAGATGTATGTATTTTATCAACATTTAATTTAATAATTGTAGGTTATTTAAATTAATTTAAGGTATCATCAGAAGTGAAAAAAGCAAAAGAAGCTAAAAATATGAAGCACGAGAAGACTATATTTGATAAAATTATTTCAAGGGAAATAAAAGCCGATATAATATATGAGGACAATGAATGTATGGCTTTTAACGATGTTGCTCCACAAGCACCAACACACTTTTTAGTCATACCGAAGCGAAGAATATCAATGCTTGATGACAGTCTAGAAAGTGATAAAGAAGCAAGTAATTGTACTGACTATAAGCATGATTTAGTAATATACTTATATTTTAGCTCCTTGGGAAGTTGTTATTGACAGCAAAGAAATTAGCGAAAGATAAATTGCCCAATGGATATAGGGTGGTTATTAATAATGGTTCCGAAGGTTGTCAATCTGTATATCATTTACATGTACACGTCTTAGGTGGCAGGCAATTGAAATGGCCTCCAGGATAAATAGATTTTGCATTTTGTAATATAAATTGTTTGTATATTATTAATAAATTTTTATCTTATTAACATTGCAACATATTTAAAAGGCTGTGCAACGAACTTAAGTTCCACAGTTAACACTTCTATGTGCGGTAGCAGTGATTACTATCAGTTGTGCTAGGAGGTCAAGCTATACAACAATTGCTCATTCCCTACAAAATAGCTGTCTGGTGCTATATATTTATCTCATAAACTAAATTATCAATAATTATATTGAAAACCACAGAATTATTATGAAAGATGTGACTGATTTTGATTCATTCAGGCTTTCAAATTATTCAATTCTTTTCTTATCGGACGAAATACTGGTAAATTATTGATCAAATAAAAATGTTAATTATCAAAACAAAATAATAATTTCTTTGTATAATAATATATGTAGAGAATTTTAAAAAATAATTGGAACTGACTAATATTAGGTGCCTACACGAAGAAATTGTAATAAACAAAAGTAAAAATTTATTATATGATTGGCAAGAAAATATTATTTAAGGGTATATACATATATCTGCATCTTACGTGAGTGGACTTTAAAATACAGTGGTGCAACAAAATATATTTTTCCTGTAAATGTAAATTATAATCAAGCTTTTAACAAAATAACTACAATTTGTTGACCGATCTGATAAAAATATAAATATTTTTAAAGATAAATGAAGCACGCACTGCCGGAATAGTACATTAAGTACCAAGAGCAGGAAAGCTTTGTTGGCAGGCAGCGAAGTGCTGCAAACGCTTTCTTGCCCGTGGTGCTTACGACTGTTTTTTACCTGCTCCTGTAAGAAAACAATAACATGTTACAACTTCAATAATATTATTTAAAAAAAAATTGTTTAATACTTAAGTGTCAATGTTTTTTTTAAGTTTAATGTTTAAATTGTTCATATATTGTTATGACGTACCCAAGAAGTAACATTAAAAAATTAAATTTATGAAAAAATATTCTAAACTAAAAAACATCCATAGACGCGTTTCGAGGTTTACCTCTCATCAGTATGGCTTTATTTATTAAAACCACAATTCAAAGTGAATATTTTAAAGGGTGTATTGACTATTTATACTAACTGACTTAATGACTTTATTTAATGGCTATGGTTAATAGCATTCTGAGAATGAACAAATAAACTAATTATTTCGGGATATTAAGCTGATGGTAATGACATGAAAGAATTAAAACAGAAATTTGAAAATTAAAAATAGAATAAATTTTTTGCATAAATTATAATTACTATTATACAATTTCGTGTATATCAGAACATATATAAAATATATAAAGAAGAGACGCAATGTCCTCAAATGAGACAGTTGTAAAAGCAATAATTTCGAATAAAGCCTAGTTACTAGGCAATAATTTCGAATAAAGCCTAGTTACTAGGCTTTATTCGAAATTATTGCTTTTACAACTGTCTCATTTGAGGACATTGCGTCTCTTCTTTATATATTTTATACCCAAGAAGTCTTTTAATACAATCACTCTACACTAGATGTCAATAGTTGTATGTCTGTCTTTTGTATTACTATTAAATTAAACAAATATTAAAAAATATTATTACTAAATTATGTAATGAATAAATTTAATTTAAATTTTTAATTAATAATACTTACTGTTAATTTAGTATAATTTAAATAAAAATATTATTTTTTTTAACTAGCGCTATCTGTGTTTTAAAAGCGAAACCCTTAGCGGAAGACAGCATTTTACTGTGATTTTACCTCTCTAGGGAGAGAAAGTTCATTTTTCTCCCTAAAATACGGGCAGAAAAACTGTTTTTCAAAGTGGGCATGCAAAAAATACTTTTTTTTTAAATAATTTAATTAAGTGTAATATTTTAGTCATAGGTTTCAAAATAACATTTCAATGATTTGATAAATAAGATTATCTACATATTCTGGCATTGCAGAAATGCTAGATTAAAAGTAATTTTGATATTAATAAAATAATAATATTATGGATAGTTCATAAAAATATTATAGATTTCTGCACAGTTTTTTGAACAAATATGTAAATTACTCTCAGTTTTGTTTCAGCGCTGTTCTAATAGAGCGCGTTGATCTTGTGTGAGAGAAATATGACATCGCTCAAAGATTTTTATTGGAATGGGAATATCTATTAAAGTTTTCAGAAAGATTTAGGATTTTTACGACATCGGCTTAAATTATCTCTAGGGATCATTTCATTACCGTTCGCCGGGGGGCCAATTATATTTGTATTATCTACCTGGAAGTTATTCAAGGGTGAAAAGGTTATTGTATATCTATAATAAAAGAAAACATTGAAAATAACAATTAAATTAGTTATTTATTAATAATAATAATAATTTATATATGGTTATATTTACAAGTTTACAAATTAATAAAATAAAATGTTACTTATTAAATTAAACTAATCAGTATAAAAATCACTTTTATCGCTTGATTCAGCTCTTAAGTGTATTACAAGTCTTTCAACTTGATGTGTTTCATTCTCTGAGCCATATTACCAACTTCTTAGATGATGGGGCGGGGCAATTATGCTTGTATTATCTGCCTGACACCTATTTAACCCCAAGTAACAATCAAGGGTTGCATACTTGTTCTATAGACGCTGTTGCAACATATTGTTTCTTTAATATACTGTGTTATAATAATATTCTATACAATAATTATTTTATGTAAATAGTTTATTAATATTTAATAAGGTAGGTTTTGTTCTTATATTTTATGTATTATTATATACAATATTATCATTATTATAAATTTTTGTTAATTAATTTATATCCTTTTTTACGATTTGAGATTGAATAGTTTGGATATAGGATAGTTTAATAAAATATATTTGAAAAATGGTTTGAAACAGTTGTTACCTAATTTACCACCTCATTCTGCCATTGTGCTAGACAATGCAAGTTATCATTGTGCACAATTAAATAAAAAACCCACTTCTGCATCTAGAAAAGCAAAAATTCAAGAGTTTCTTCAAAATAATGATTTGTCCTTTGAAATAAATTATAATAAAAAAGAGTTATTGGAGGTTTTAAAAACAGCAGAATTTACTATAGAGTATAAAATTGATAAAATGGCCCAAGAACGTGGACATCAAGTTGTAAGACTGCCTCCATATCATTGCATCTTTAACCCTATTGAGATGATATGGTCGCAACTTAAAGGAAACATAAGACGATATAACACAAATCCAAAATTTAGCAATGAAACTGTTGAATTGATTCGTACAGAAGTAAGAAATATTTCACCAGAAGCGTGGAAAAATTGCGTGAAGCACGTAATTAAAGAAGAAAATTATTATAAAAATAAATTGGTAAATCCACTCATAATACACTTAGGAGCTGATTCAAGTGATGAAAGTGATTTTTATACTGATTAGATTAACTTTTATTTTATTAATTTGTAAACTTGTAAATATAACCATATATAAATTATTATTATTATTTATTGTTATATTCATATTATTTCATATGTTTTTATTATTTATTAATTAATATATTATTTTATACAACATGTTTCGTTATTTTAATAACATTTTCAAGTAAGTATATAATATATTAAATTTTTTTTGATAGATTTATAAATAAATTAAATTTTTTTTAAGTCCTTTGAAGTTTGATACATATAAGATAGAGGTTATATTTGTTTATAAAAAGATACCAACATTCTAATAATTCAAGTAAACAATCTTATCTGCACAAAAGCAGATAAAAACAACTCATTAGTAATTATACCTAATAATACATATGAAGAAAAAATTAATGATTTTATTACAAATGAAAAATTATATATATTAAAATCAAACCCAAAAGAAAAATTTCAGTTAAAAGTTAGACAAACTATAAATGCATCAAAATTTATTTTAACAAATATTCAAATGAACGAATTAATTATAAAAAATCTACAACATCCAAAATTATATGGTCTAATTAAAATACATAAGGATGGGTTTCCCATCAGACCAGTAGTTTCTTACATAGACTGTCCAAATTATAAGTTATCTAAACTCTTAAATAATTTAATAAAATCATATAATTATAAACCAAAATTTTCCATTAAAAATACAATAGAATTAATTAACAAAATTAAAAGTGAAAAAACTGAAAATAACTGCAAATTAATAAGTTTAGATGTATGCGACATGTTCTCCAAAATTCCAAAAGATGAATGTTTAACTTTGATTAAAAAAATTTTAGATAAAAATGAATTATGTCCAATTAAAATACAAGAAATTATAAATTTATTTGAAATATGCACAAAACAAACTTATTTTATATATAAAAACAAATTTTATATGCAAAATTATGGTTTACCTATGGGTAGCCCAATATCTCCTCTATTAGCAAATATATTTATGGAAAACTTAGAAAATACTATTTTAAATTCAAAATTTAAAATTAATATAAAATTTTGGTATAGATATGTAGACGACATTCTTGTTTATTTTAAAGGAAACGATTTAGATTTAGAAAACTTACTAAAATATGTTAACAGTATACATACTACAATAAAATTTAAATTAGAAATAGAACAAAATAAAATTATAATTTTTTTTTAGATTTATCAATTTATAATAATTACCCAAATTTTAGTTATAAAATATTTAGAAAACCAACTTATTCAGACATAATAATTCCCAAAAATTCATATCATCCAAATTGTCATAAATTATCAGCATTTAACTGTTTAGTACATAGAGCTTTATCAATACCTCTATCAAATAATGATTTAGAAGAAGAAATCAAAATTATTAAGCAAATTGCATTAAATAATGGATATAACAAAATTACAGTTAAAAAAATTATAAAAAAGAAACAATTAAACAATTGTTTTAAACAAATTTTTCCTTTTAATAATAAAAAAGACAATAAAAAATTCTGTTCTATAACATATTTTGGCCAAATTTCAGAAAAATTATCTAAATATTTAAACAAAAAGTATAATATTATGGTAACTTTCAAAACACAAAATTCTTTAAAATCTAAATTACTAAATGCAAAAGAAAAAACAGATATTTGGAATAAAAGTGGTGTATATATAAATTAAAGTGTAATGACTGCAATGAAGTATATATTGGGCAAACAAAAAGAAGTTTTAATATTAGGTATAATGAACACATTCGCGATTTTAAAAACAAATATTTAGATAAATCAAATTTTGCAAAACATCTATTATTAAATAAACATAAACCAAATTCACAGTACAACACACTTGTAATTTTACACATTTCGGATAAAAACCTTATATTTTTGGAAGACTTAGAAATTAAAAAACATATTAAAAATTAAAATTATGAAGTTATAAATGAACAATTAATGCTATACGATTCACCTTTAATGGATATTTTAATAAAATAAAAAATATATAAAATTTCAAAATTCAAAATAATTATTAGAATGTTGGTATCTTTTTATAAACAAATATAACCTCTATCTTATATGTATCAAACTTCAAAGGACTTAAAAAAAAAACGGATATCAGGGAATGCGGGAGAAACAAAAATTTAATTTATTTATAAATCTATCAAAAAAAAATTTAATATATTATATACTTACTTGAAATTGTTATTAAAATAACGAAACATGTTGTATAAAATAATATATTAATTAATAAATAATAAAAACATATGAAATAATATGAATATAACAATAAATATAAAAGAATTTCATAGAGTTAATAAAAAAAGCATTGAATATTATTATTATTAATAAATAACTTATTTAATTGTTATTTTCAATGTTTTCTTTTATTATAGATATACAATAGGTATTTTGGCCGAACTGATCGTCGCCGTTATATATTCGGCTGGCTTTAGTGCTTCTGTTTTTACACGTAAGTTGCGTTGGTTTGTTTGCATGCTCCAGCCAATGAATAACTAACTATTGTGGTGTCGTTTAGTATATTTAAAGTAAACGTTAATTGTCCCCAATTGATGATCAATCCAATCATCGGAGTACCTACATTTCAACAATGAACACAATCCTGGTGAAAACTTCCAATAGATATTTTAGCTTCTTCATCAAAAGGATTAAACATCATTGAGGATTTGGTTTTTGGTTTTTTGTCGACAATGGAAGATATACCCTCAATTTATCAATTTCAAATGCAACAACAACTCTAACTTCACTCAATGTAAAAACTAGAAGATGACCACATGGTCAAAACCGGTTGTTAATATATGTAATTAATAAAATACATATGTAGACTAGAAAGATCTGATTTTATTTTATTAACTCTTTATTTGGCTTAAGGATTAAAGACTAAGAATTTCAGTATTTATTTTATTTATAAAAAAAAGTTTTTTCATGTGTTTTATTTGTTTAATTAAAAAGCTTGTTTCATACGTATGCAGCTATTCGGTTTGGTTTTTTTTCGATTGCAATCAAAAACGAATGAAACTTTTTCACACATACACGGTTTATATTGAGTTTTGTGTTTTTTCTATACACAGGCTCAGTAGTAATCATAATGAAGCAAAGTCAAGTTGTTGCCATGTTGTTTCTCTATAGAAGAATAAAAAAACAAAGAAGAAATACTAAAATTCATTGGGAACACACTCTCATCACTTTACGGGAGAGTATTTGGTGCTATACTGTTCCAATTAGGTACCAAATAGAAACCGAAAAAGAACCAAAAACAAACCGAACCGAATGGAACCGCATACGTGTGAAACAAGTCTAAGGTATTAAAAATTTATTTTAAAGTATAATACAAACACGATAGGGGCCCCAAGAACATTCTTGCGGGGGAGCCCAAAATTTGAAGCTACGCCACTGCAGACAGTGTTGCCAAGTCTCACAGGACCATTGGCCAGGTTACAGTTTTCTACACCCCAACTTGTTGATTTATAATTTTTGACAATACAAAACATTAAAATATATCAACATTCAATCAACAACACTTAACAATATTTAACAGGATAGACCGAGTCTATCGATTGCATACATAGTGGCATCCTTAGTTACAGCTTTAGTTAAAAAATCTGCTACGTTTTCTTCTGACATAACAAACTTAAGTTCTATTACATTATGTTTTACATGATCTTGGAAAAAATGATACCTAATATCAATGTGCTTTGATCTAGGTCTAAATTGGTCATTCATGGCTAATGCGATTGCACCTTGATTATCACAATGTATTAATATACTTTTATTACATGTTTCAAATTGTTCAACACATTGTTTCAGCCATAATGCTTCTTGCGTCGCAGCGGAGAGTGACATGTATTCTGCTTCGGTTGTCGAAAGAGCCACTGTACCTTGCATCTTGCTTGCCCAGCTTATTGCACCAGTTCCAAATTTAAACACATAGCCGGTGCATGAGCGCCTTTTATCTACATCCGATGCCCAGTCTGAGTCGGCGTAGCCTTCAATTTTTGCTTCATTAGAATATTTGTAATGAATCTTTTGATTCTCTGTACCTCGAAGGTATCTAAATATTCTTTTAACGGCGGCCCAGTGAATTTTCCCAAAACAATTGTTAAATCTACTTACGTCACTTACTGCAAAAGCAATGTCGGGTCGTGATCCCTGCACTAAGTATAGCAGGCTTCCTACGGCTTTTTGATAAGGTATATTTGTGGTATCTTCGTTTTCGTCTAACATTCGTACAGATAGCTTCTGCCCTTTAAGGCTAGGGGTCGAAATTGGTTTTGCGTCAGCCATGCCAAATCTCTTCAGTATGTTTTTTGTGTAGACTGACTGATCTATTGAGATTCCATCGTTTTTGTAGGTTATATTAAGTCCAACGCAAGTCTTGGCTCTTCCCATATCTTTTATGTCAAAGTTTCTTGCTAACTCGTGTTTTAATTGGTCTCGAATTTCAGCATCTGACCAAAATATGAGTATATCATCTACATATATTGCGACGATTACGCTTGCTTCTGCATTGAAATATACGCATGAATCTAATTTTAACTTTGTTAGTCCAAAAATGGTCAGAACTTTATCAAGTTTGATATTCCATTGACGTCCGCTCTGTTTCAAACCATATATCGCTTTTCTAAGTCTACAAACTTGTCTACTTATGTCATTGAAACCCTCGGGTTGATGGATATAAATTTCTTTGTCCAGATCTCCTTGAAGGAAAGCTGTGACTGCATCCATTTGGTCGATTTGTAGTTTCTTCTTTGCAGCTAGAGCAATCAGGAGTCGTAGAGACGAGTATCTTACTACTGGTAAGAATGTTTCCGTGTAATCTATTCCATATTTTTGTGCTCATCCCTTTGCTACTAGCCGGACTTTATGACGAATGATTTTAAACACCCATTTGGTTTTTATTGCTTTTTTTCCCTGCGGTAATTCGCATAATGTCCAAACTTTGTTGTCGTTGAAAGATTGAATCTCTTTCGTCATCGCATTTTCCCATTGTTTGCTGTAGATGGAATTTTTGACTTCATGGACAGACTGAGGTTCATCATCTTCACAAGTGAGTGCATGATACGTAGCGTAGGACTCATAGTCGTCAAAGTTGCGTGGTATCCAATCTTTAAGCATATTAGTTTTGTTGTATGATTTTGCATTAGTTGTTTTATAAACAGCAGTAATATGAGCTTACTAGTCAACAGGCTCAATTTGACTCTAAAACTGTGTTGTCTGATAAAAAAGAAGTTTCAATGCAATTAGTAGCCATAAGATCTGCAGTAAAATACATTAACGAACAGACAAACAAGACGTGGCACGTAATATCTAACTCCAAGACGGCATTTTATGTGCTTAGATCAATGCAAAAACCAACAAAACTAATAGTAAAGATAACGCAAATAATTAGAGTGGCACAAAAGAAAAGAATTAAAAATCAGTTTAAAAACCAAGATAAATCAAATTTGGTCATAAAATATTAAAATGTTTTCAAAAAGAACCATAATCCGCCCAAAAACTGATGTAAAATACAAAAGTCATGGTTTTTAAGAAAATTTCTTAAAATATCTCAAAAGTTACAAAAGTTAGATCAAAATGTGATTTTATAAACAGTTTGACAGTTGAACACAATCAGTTCTAAAGTTTTAAATCTTATTAGTTTACACTAGATCTTAATTAATTATTATTATGCTTCTGTGCAACTCCCAGCTGTAAAAAAGTATTGTAAAAACAAATAACATTTTTGTTTATTTTTTAATATTTTAATATTTAATGATTAGATTTTAATATATTATGAAAAATAAATAAAACTTTGCATTTTTAACAGTTATGTTTTCCGACAAAATTTTCATACTTCATAACTAGATTTTGCAATTTTTGACATTTTGTGAATAAATGGTTGCAACTTTTGACAGTTTATGGCCGGATTTTAATGACTATTACTTACTATTTTTAAGATTTCTACATCCTTTAATAGTTTATAGCTGGCTTTTGGTACTTTCTGATAATTGTTTAAAATTTCAACACCAGATTTTGCTATTTTTGATAATTTATGAACAGTTTTGTAGTTTTCAACCGTTTTTTTAGTGTTTTAATATTTAATAACTGAAATTTTCTATTTTGCAATTATTGACTTTTTATAATAATATTTTGAATTTTTTTTAATAGATTTTGACCAAATTTTGCTATTTCTAATAGTATTTTGATATTTTATAAGCGGAGTAGCAATTTGTGAGATTGTGATTGATTATGCTTAAATATTTGAAAGCAGAACAACGTACATGGTCTCAAATATTTTTTATTAAAACTTTAATTTAAAATTCAATTAATTATAAACAGATAACTATGACAATATATTAATTGATAAACAAACTAGATTTATTTACAAAACATACCGCCTTTTATTGAAACGTTGGTTTCGGGCTTAATTTTACATCGGGTCTCAAAATAATTCTTCTGCATGGTTGTCTTGACTTGAGCTGCTTGTACTATTCTATCTTTGCTACTTCTTGTGTTTACAACTCTGCCCACTTTCCAGATTAACAGAGGTGTATCTTCTTTAACCAATAATAATTGTTTGATTTTTAGGTTAAGAGATTTCTTTAATTTTTGATTAGGTTGCTGTTGTAGGTGATGCAGATACTCTGCCAACTATATTTTTCAAAAATGCTGTTTTACAGGTTTTAATTGTTGCCACCTTGACAATCGTCAATAGATTGATTTCTATTAAAGAATATTGTGGAAATGCTACTATAATTCTTTATTAGAAAATGTTTTGAAGTGGGGCATTCCAAGTCATTTACCTTGCTTGATAGAGGGATTAATGGTCTCAAATTAATAACAGCTTCAATTTGTTTGTGATTGTGCTTAATTCCTCATAATTTAAAACTGCATCTTTAATTACCCGTTTTAGAAGCCTTTTTATAGATTTGACGGCTGCTTTCCAAAGTCTTCCAAAGCGTGGGGCAAGTAAAAGAATAAAATGTCAAGTAATTTTATTAACTTTGTTTTAATAAGTTTGATGTTGTCTAAAAAGAATCTTCTCAATTTGTTCCAACAAAGTTAGTTCTATTATTAAAATAGATATATTCTGCTATTCCACTTCTTGCAACAAAACGATTTTCCATGATTTTAATGACAACTTCAATATGTACGTATGTGTTAACAAAGCACATAAAAAAACAAATATAAGCATTTTTTATTTGTTCCTGCCTTTTTGTTTTTTTTTCTTATTTAAATTGAACCGCAGTAATCAATTCCGGTTCAAGAAAAAAGTTTGCTTAGAGTAATTCTGTATTGAAAAAGATAACCCATTAATGAGCTGGAGACTATTGGATTAATTCGGAAGCAGATGATGCATTTTTGCAGCTGTGATTGTATTACCAAGTATTACCGTCTGCATATTGGCCAACATTTTCTGCGTATAGCCAATAAGGTTAGTTCAATTCCTCCATGACAAAACTGGTAAATTGATGTTTTTTCAGAATTAGTGCTAGGTGTTTATGATCTTTGTTTAATTCCACACGTTCTCTTACTCTCAGGATACCATTTTTCAAGAAATAGACGTAATGCTACAAATTTTATTTGTTCTTTCTTTGTAAAGGTTTTTTTTCTAAATTACTCTAAAAATGATTTGTTTGGCAGAAATGAATTCTTTTTTATTTAATATTTTTTTAGTTTATTAGCTGCTACTGTTTAAATAAGTAGCAAATTGTTGAATCTAACCAAAACACGTACTAGTCAATTCAACAAGGAATACCTACTTGCAAGTTCTTTGCCAAATTTTTTAATCTTTATTGCAAAAAACACAGCCTATTGTGATTGAATCATAATGGGCCAGTAAACCATATTGAGTCTATAACTATTTCAACCGATGTGCCTCTTGAAGTTAAGTCAGCTGGATCATTTACCGTAGGAACATGTTGCCACATAAATTCTTGATGTTGTTGAATTTCTTGAACCTTTTCCTATGTAAGTTTTCTATGTTAACGGTTTTGACAACAAACAATTTAGAACTATGCAAAAATTTGTCCTACAGTAAATGTCTTTTATTAGCATCTGTAGCGCTTTGGTTGTTTTTTTCTAAAAGTTTGGATAACAAAACTGCAGCGCAAAGTTCTAACCAAGGTATTGTTGTAAATTTTATTGGAGTTACTTGTGAGTTGCTACATATTAATCTGGTGTTGACTTTTTTTGTATTTATATCCGTAGTAACTTCGTATATACACGCTGCATTCACTATTGTCACAAAATTTATAGATGTCTACACGAGCTTGTAATTTACCAATGTTTACTAAAAAAGGCACTTGTAATTTAAAAAAAAAAATTAAGTCATTTAGATGTTTTGTCTAAGCAAAAGTAACTTTATGTAATATAACTTTATCCTATCCCATTTTTAATGTCCATAGATTTTGCATTAATAATTTTGCTGTTACTACTACTGGGTCTAACATGCCTAACGGATCGTACAATTTTGCAATAATCGATAAAGTAATTTGTTTTGTTGCAAATTCTTGTTTGCCTATACAGGATATTCAAAAAAGATTGTAGAATATTTAAGAAATGGTAGTACGAACCACAACAAACAAAAAATTTAATAAACAAGGGTTGTTATAGCAACGGTTTTGAAAATATTGTTTTTTTTATATATTTTTACTAAGAACAGAGTTATATAAAATGTTTAAAGTGCTTTTTTTTTATTTCCAAACAGACACAAAATCTTTGTCTGAAAGAAATTAGTACTCTTTCTAAAACCCTCTCAATGGTCAGATTTCTTGGCACTTTTTATTAACTGTTAACTGCAGCTTTTTGATACTATTTACAGGAGTAACATACACTAATGATATCAAAAATCAAAAAGTTTAAATCAGGCGATTTTGCTGACCATAAAACTTCTTCTTAAGCACCTATGTAAAAAAGTTTGGTCTAAATGCTCTATAACAGCAATCAAAAAATGAGCTGGAGCATCATCATGCTGGAACTACATTTGTTGCTTGTGGGCCAAAGGAATGTCATAAAAAAAATCATACATTGTGTTTTGCAAAAAGTTGAGGTAAGCAGCGCTTGTTAATCGGTTTGGTAAAACAACAGGATTTAGAAACCTGTTGCCTGCAATACCAATCCAAATGTTTAATAAAAAAACGTGTCTGATGTCTACATTCAATTACAGCATGGGGGTTTTTGTTGGCTCAACAATGTGCATTATATATAAAATTAACAACTTCACTTCGTGTAAGCCCGGCTTTATCCGTAAAAAGAATTTTGGCAAGAAACTGCGGGCTTTCAACATCCTTGCGTAGAAACCAGCAACAAAAAAAAGGTGCTTAATGATCAGTTTAAAGTTGTACAAAGTATGGATAGAGAAGTTTATCAAGGAGTGCTCTCCAAACAAGAGTAGCATCAACTTCTACTTTGGCTAATATTATCCGCACATTTGTTCTTAGATTAAGCTCTAATCCTGCATTAATTTCTTAGTCTGCTCTAGAAATAGATATCAAACTTGGTCTGCTGGAAAAATAATTGTATTTGAAGTAAAATCTTTGGTGAATTCTTTCAAACATACGATGTAAAGGAATCTGACGATTTGGATAAGCTTCTACATAAAAACGTTAACACCATACATGAAATGCATGTCGGCTAGTTCTGCATTAGAGTAATTAGCCATAGCAATAAAAACTTTTGCACTAACAATAACTGTCAAATACTGAATGTTTGTTTGTTTTTGAAAATAAAAAAAGAAAGAAAAAGAATATTAAATATAAATCATGTTTTATATCTCCAAAATCATTGCTATGACAACCCATGTTTATTAAAACTTTTTTGTTTGTTGTGGTTCGTGTTAAATATTTTACTTTTTTTTTAAATTTTCTTGCAGTAAAATTTGTTTGTACATTTTTGAAATGTCAGCAACTATTACATACTTGTGAGTTCTGAATTTGTTGAAAATTTTGAATAAAGATTCGTAAAATATCAATAAAAGACACCTTAGTTGTAGTACCTGTCAGTTCCTTTATGGGTGCGTCCCGTGGAAATCAGGGAATCTTGCCAGCTTGCCGGAAGAAACTAGGAAAATAAAATAACCGGCCTGAAACAAAAACTGACATCTTCACAGCGTTTGACCTAGATTGGGCAACTCTGTCGACCAAACGTTTACCGGAATAAGTAGACACCTCTTGTCAACAAACAGCTTCGGGTGGAGAAGCTGACAAGAGAAAGAGTATCTTTTTACCCAAGGGACAAAAAATTGTAACTAAAGGCGGAATTCAAAAGGATTAACGGCATGAAGATACAGAAAGCAACAGAAATTAAAGATCTACACAAGTATCTTTTGTTAGAACCAACATGGCGGTTTCCAAAACAAAATATACCAGAGTTTTAAGTCTCTCATTCGGATCTTTAGGGGAGACGGTTTTGAAAAACATCAAAAAGATATCAGAAATAAAAATCGGAACATAGAATGTAAGATGAAATGCAAATCAATAAAGCAAAATTTTCAAACATACAAAAACCAACTGCATCTTTATCTCAGACAGAGTAATTATGATAAAAGCAAAAGCAAAACAAGGATCAATTAACATAATTCAAGTATATGCTTCCACGGCTAATAAGGAAGAAGAAGAAATAAAACAATTTTACGAAGACATCAAACAGGCTCTAAATAGTAAATACCACAAAAACTAGAAAAAACAAAGTGAAAGATATTATAGGAGATTTTTTACTGGGAACAAGAAATAAAAAGGGAGATATATTAGAGCAATTTTTTCAAGAACAAAACATGGCAGTCGCAAACACATATTATAAGTTGCACAAAAAAAGATTATATACATGGAGATCACCAGCACATAAATATAATAATATTAAGCAAAACCAGATAGATTATGTATTAATAAACAAACAATACCGGAATGCTATCAAATGGGCTAAAATTTACCCGGGCTCAGATGCCGGATCAGACCGCAATTCAGTAGTAGTCAAACTGGAAGCTCGGCATAAGCGGATAACATACAAACATAAGAAAAAGCAACTGCAAATCTCAAAACTAAAGAATTTAATAATAAAACAACAACTAACAAAAAAATAAAATGAAGAACTAACCAAAATCGATTTAAACACAAATAAAGATGGAGACAAAAAATGAGAAGTAATGAAAACAATGATAATAGTGCAGACAAATGAACTGCTGGAAACAGACAAGAACAAGAACAAATCATAGATGACCAATGAAATACTCCAATTATTCTAAAACCAAAGACCGTACAAAAACAGAAACAACAACGCATACAAAACCATAACAAAGAGATAAAAAAAAGATTTGAGAAGCTAAGGATAAATGGCACCAAGAAAAATGCGCAGAAATTGAAAACCTACAAACTAAAAATGATGCCTTCAACCTACTCAAAAAAGTTAAAGAATTAACGGGTATAAAAAATTAAATAAAAGCAACACATTACTCGACAAACATGGTAAGATAATTCCAGACATCAAAAGAAAACTAGCAAGGTGGAATGAGTACATTTGGGAATTGTTTGAGGACGAAAGACTAGAAGAACCAATGGACCAAAACACAGACAATAATATAAAGCTAAATATAACAAAAGAAGAAGTTATACACGCAGTGAAAACAACTAAAATCAACAAAGCACTAGGACCTGACAAAACTCTTACTGAAGTTATCAAATTAATCAAAAAAAAAAACAAATAGGAATAATGGTAGACTTTTACAATACAGTATATGACACCAAAATCATCCCTAAAGAATGGCGTAAGTCTACATTTGTTACAATACCAAAGAAACAGAACGCTAAAAAATGCAATAACTACCGGACAATCAACCTAATGAGCTACACTCTCAATCTTTAAGAGTATCTTAAAAATTGTACATCAGAAAATATATAAAAGGATTGAACAAGACTTAAATGAAACCTAACTTACAGATTTTGGCATTGTTTGTATTTAACGTACCGACCCAAAAATGCATAGACGTTAACCTACCAATATTACAACAAAGCTTTTGTCAAGGTCCGCCATAATTGTCTCATAAAACTACGCAGAGAAAAACAAATAGATTAAAAAAGACATTAGGCTAATAACATACCTATACTTCAACCAAATTGCTAATGTTTGCGTTAAAAATAAACTTTGAGAAGAAGTCTATATAAAACAAGAGGTAAGACAAAGATGCGTGCTTTCTCCCTTGCTCTTTAACTTATACTCAGAAGACATCAAACAAAAGCAATAGCGGAACAAACAACAATTGGAATCAATGTTAATGGGAAAGCCATCAACAACATTAGATATGCGGACGATACCATACTTATTGCAGAGTTTCTAGCAGAACTACAAACGCTAATAGATCAGTAATACAATGCAGCAAAAAAAGCGGACTTCACATTGAGCACCAAAAAAACAAAATGGATGACAATTACAAAATCACCACAACAACAAAAAGACACTATATGGATAAAAAGGAAAAATAGTGGAAAAGGTCAGCAAATACAAATATTTGTGAACAATAGTTAACAAAAACAAAAAATATACAGCAGAAATAAGATCAAGAATCAAACAAGCTAGAATCAAAAAATGAAGATTGTACTATGCAGTAACAACCTCAGCATACAATTTAAAATCAGAATGTTTAGATGTTATGTAATTCCTGTATTATTATACAAAATGGAAGCTTGGACATTTAAGAAAAACATAATGAATTGCCTGAAAGCTATTGAGTTGTGAGCTTACAAGAGAACTCTCAGAATAAGTTAGGTTAGCTTAGGTTTTTTGTTTTTTGTTGGATTCATGTTTATGTTGTCGTGGGTTAATCTCCATACCTGAACGGTTAACTGCCTCTAATGCATTGCATTTACGTTCTATAAATGTTGTTAACAAGTTGAAACTTGGTTGAGAATTATTAGGTAATGATAATTCCCACTATATAGTTGTTTATGAATCTAGCTTTCTCACAACTATATTAACTAGCAACTTGCTCTATTCACTTATCTTGTATCCTAATGTTAGTCCGTTATTTATTTCACGTAACATCTTACACGATTTAACTATTTTCGGGAAGTCCAAAATTCTATAGACATGTTCTTGTATTATGAGTCTTTTATTTTAATAACGACTTTGCAACATATTCTACAAGATTTGATAGTTTGCTGTCGTTGTTGTAATTGAGCTGGCTAACAGACTCGCGTCTCAACTTAATGATTTTAAATATTGCAGTTTATTTACATTTGCAATACTGTTGTTTGCGTAGATTAGTAATTCAAAAAAATTCTTTAATAAAAGTTTAACAAAATTTTACAATAAAATGAACAATATTTGTTTAAAACCAAAAAACTTTATTTAGAACATTTTTTTAAATTCTTAACGGTTGGAAAATTATTTGGGATAATTTTGACTAACCCTACACAGAGTTAGTTTATATACATAAATAATTTTGCTACTTTTATTAAGATAAGTAAAACTGTACAGTTTGCAAATGACACTACTATTTACACTCAAGCAAAGTCATTTCATGAGCTAAATATTCTCAGTGAAGCGGTATTACAAACAGCAATGTACTGGTTTAATAATATTATGCTTTACATAAACGTTTAAAAAACTGCAAAAGTAGAAGTTTCTTGTCGATCTGCCAATTTAACTAATACACTATCAAACAAGTTTCTTGGAGTTTATGTTGGTAGAGGATTTTTATGACAAGATCATGGAGAGTATGTAACATATATTTTTGTTGAAAAGTCTGGCCAACTGTGCTTCTAATAAAATTTTAAAAACAGTTTATTATGAAACATGCAACTTGTTATTAAAGTACAATATCTTAGTGTGAGGTCACTCTAGCTAAGACGCAGATTATTTTCTTTACAAAGACGAGCAGTTAGAATTGTTGTAGTGACAAACTATAGAGCAGATTGTAACTATGTAGTAAATTAGTAGCATATTAATTAATTTATTACTATGTGTGACTGACGTTTTGTATATAAATTGAGTTATCTTTTTTTCTACATATAAATGATTTAATTTAATTTAATTTATTGTGCTTTTTACGGCTATTTTACATCGCCACAGTAAGTCTACGACTTGTTTAAAGAGGTTTGATGAGACCAACAGCTTATTAGGTGACTTTCAAACCTTACTTCGTGGATCGAACCCCGGACTGCCCGCATAATATACAAGGGCTCTACCATTTATTAATATTTTATACTATTTCATTATAATTATCCAGCTTTATTAAGCCTCAAGCTTATTTTATATATCTACATTATAAAACAATAATAATCAATATGAATTTTTCTTTGAGGGTATTTATTACCGTTACCTACAATAATCCTCTTACAAAATGTGTCCGGCTGATTACGTTTTAATACTCATCAAAAATGCTGTGTGTCGTATGAACATAAAAAGCATAAAATAATACCGTATAGTTTGCCTGTAACGAATCATAAGCATAAATACAAATTATAAGCAAGCATACCGCTTTTAAATTAATATAATAAATTATTGACAAGTATTATTTATTTTTTTAAACGTTTGTTTATTATAACTGAGGTATCCGAGATAAAGATCACTTTAATTTGCGGATAAGAAATTATGATAACTTGAACAAACTCTTTGTTTGGTGTAGAATCGCCGAGAGCTGAAGATAGACTGGCAAATATAATTGTATTAAAATAAAGCATAACATAAAAGAGACGAATACAAAAAATATAGAAAATATCTATAAATAAAATATATTCATTTTAACAAATAAATTTAATGTATACATTTATGAGTATATTACAATATCATTTGATTTAATCGAATGCCACTAACATCAACACCTCTTTACGCCCGCTATTATCAACTTTGTTTAAACAAGTATTTAGTCAAATCATGTTTAAAGTAAAGATTTTGTTAAAAATACTATAATATTATAAACGTTTGCTAAAGGGAGAGTAATTAAATGCCATTTAAGCATTTTGTAATGATAGCTTGCGTATGAAGCGTCTCACTCGGATGTGCGGGCAGATTTAGAACAAATCAAAAACTCAATTTACTGTAAATTGTGGAGCAAACTGTCCACAAGATTGAACATGGCTTACGATACAATTAAATTGGCTGAACAAGGCTTTGTTACTTCTACTGACTAATTTAATCAACCAAACACTGATTTAGTTTGTGACTTTAATAGCTAATGTTTTAATTCTGGTTTAAAAAAAATCTGTTTTTCAGCATCTTGAACATAGAAAACTCCAAATTTCTATTTTGACTGAAACCAAAGCAAACAATAAAGATCTAGACCGCTTTAATCTAGTAGATTTTGATTGTTATCTTAAACATAATTTTCTGATTAACATGGTGTTTGTGCTGGCATCCACAAACAACAAAGTACATATACTCTAGACTGACGACATACGAATTTTAAAACATTGAACATTGAATGTAATAGCATATTTTTAAAACTAAATGTTCCCAATAAAACTATTTTTGTAATTGGCATATCGGTAATTCTACGATAGTTTGGATAAACGTCTCCACATCGACATCTCCAATTTTGCTCAAATTTTGTCCACATGTTTGGGGTACCAAAATATGACAATTTTAGATCTCTAGGTGCAATACAGTGTAAATGGCAACCGTTTTAATTTTTTAGAAATATTTTGTCTTCTTTCAGTTTTTGTGCTGTAAATAAGCAAAAAATAGTCAAAATTTATATTCAAAAAAGTGTATCTTATAGGACATTTTTTGTAGAACACCGGGATCGTGTTGGTTTTCCAAAATTATTACATTATATGTATATAAAAAACAGGTTCTTACATATTTTTTGTGGAATTTCTTTGAGAACATCCTTAAAAAGTGATCTTTATGCAAAAAAAGTGATATCGTTTTAAATTCTAAATTCTAAACAATGGCAAATGTTCAAACTATACCTAAAAAAAAAAGACAACTCTGATTCTTTAAAATTAATACCAATTGCATTATTGTCCAATTTGTTAACATTTTTGTCAAATATATTATTTTCAATATTCTCAATTAGCAGGTAGTTGAATGTGGCAAATAATTTTGATAAAAAGATCTTTGCGCGTATTGAGAAGTTTTAAGTTGCATTTAGTCCATGATAAACTATGTTAACTAATCAAATCTACCTATTAATCTTTGTAAAAGAATTCTCAAGTACTAAGTGTGATTGATTCTGTTGTATAAGACTTGGCCTCTAAAAACAACAATTATAGTTTGTCTAAAATTTGAGCTACGGTGTCATTGCCGTTTGCTAAAAATATCTTAAACAACGCTCACATCCAACAAAAAAGTGTTAAATCTAATAAAAACTAAAAGAGAACTGTTAAATACAATAATAACAAAAACAATAATACTTTGGGCATATTGTCAAAGGATCAAAATATAATCTATTACGCCTAATTATACAAAGAGAAAAAATGTATAAAACGTAGTATTTTATGGCTGCACAACATCAGAGAATGAACCGGCTTGACAGTTGATAAACTGCTTTGAGTTGCAAGTGATCAAAATAGATACTACCAACTTATCAACACAATAATAGCCAACGTCTGAACACAAATAAAAAAACCCCAGAAAAAGAAAAATACAATAAGATTGTAAACGTTCTAAACAATATACTGTTTTTTACAATTTTTTTGCAACATGATTTGAATCCACCATTTCTTAAAAAAAACAGTTTTTAAAATTATCAGAATTAAAATAGTTTAATTGTGGGTAGAACCAAGCTATCTTGCAAATACGTTCATTATTTTTAATTTATGTTTGCAGAACGTTTAAAAGTTGTATGAGAAGTAACTTTTTCTGTTCTGTAAACTTTAGCATCATTACCACCTACAAACATTTTAACTATTTTATGATTCGTTTATTTATTTTAAAGCTATACATGAAGATTGTATGTTTATGTGTGTACAATTAATTGTTACTAAAACTTTGAGTAAAGGGTGGCGGCAAGAAACACCAAAATAAGTCCCTTACCTTTTCTTAAATAACTAACGAGGCTCTGGCAACCGAGACATAGACCACTAAGAATTAAGGAAATGTAATTCTACAACTCTCGGGGGATTAACACTTTGTCGTAGTGAAATGGCACAATTCTTTCAATGATCTTAAATGCAATACCAGTGGAAGTAACTGTTCCTGGTAGGATCACCCTTTCCGGATAAGGTTAAATTCTCAGATTATTTCAAAACAGTAGCGTTTAACCAAAGGGAGGAGTCGACATCGCCCTAATCCAAAAACCATGTGTTGTGGAAACCAAGATCTGTGAGCTGAGCTCTGATAAGTACAGGTTACTGTACGCAAAAATCACAGGTAAGCCACGATCGTGTATCTTGGCAGATAAAAGTATCAACGCTTTTATGATGCCTAACCACTGCAATTGCGACACTATCACTGTATCAATGGGACTTTTTAACCGTAGGTTATGGTTGATCTCAAGATACTTTGCCCAGGTGAAGGAAAGTCCCCCAGAGGGTTTCCATGGCATTATCAACGAAGCCAACCAAGTAGGGGCGGACGTGATCATTGGAGCCGATGTTAATGCCCACCACATCATATGGGGTAGCTCGGACACAAATAACAGAAACGAGTCTTTACTAGAATTTATACTAACCTCCGACCTAGAAATATGTAATATAGGTAACACTCCCACCTTTACTACAGCCGTGAGAGAGGAGGTACTTGACATTACACTCGTTTCTACTAAAACGCTTAAAAGAACACTCCTTTTCTGATCATTGGTATATAGAATTTAAGGTAAACATACAGATACAAACAAAGCCTAGGTTTGTAGACAAACAAAAAACTGACTGGGGTATGTATAAAACTACCCTATTGGGTTTTCTATCGGAAAAGCCGCCCCCAACACCAAAAACAGGGGATGAGCTAGACAGAACTGTAAACCAGTTTACATCTGTAATGTAAAATCAATAATCAATGAATTTAAAGGGGTGCTCAAAAACATAGACCGCTGTCTAGCAACACCTGCTTTTGGCAACAAATTCTCATACCACATACCCTCTAAAGAGAAGTGGATAGAGAAGAAAAGTATACCAGCAGGACACACGCAGGTTTACCCAGACGGCTCACGGAAAGAGGACAAAGTGGGCTGCGGAGTTTTCTCCAACAACCCCAACCTCAGAATCAGCCTACGCCTGCTAGACTACTGCAGCGTTCTACAGGCAATAGTAACCACCGTAAAAGAGATAACAGCGGATGGTAAATGGGAACCCTGGTGAACAGATCCACATTTACACCGATAGCCAAGCTGCTCTCAGGGCAATTACTAGCGTGTGCACTAACTCAACAGTGGTCTCTGACTGTCGGAAAAAACTGAACAAGCTGGCAGCACACACAAATTTGAGACTCATGTGGGTACCAAGCCACAACGGGATCCCAGGTAACACAAAAGCGGATGAGTTTGTAAAGAATGGCACAAGCCTGCACTCAACCAAAGTATTACGGGATATTGGTATTCCATTTGCCTCGTGCAAGAAGACCATAGCCGTAATAACCTTTAATCTAGCGGGGCGAAGGTGGAGGGATGAAGACACCTGGCAAGTATGGCCTCACCGAAACAGGAAAAGAAGCTCTAAAAAGAAACGATTTCAGACTGGCAGTGGGAGTCATCACAGGGCACTGTCCTATTGGCAAAAACGCGGAGAGACTGGGTATAGCAAAACAGGACTACTGCAGAGGCTGCCTGGACGAAGAGGAAGAGGAAAGTGTTCAGCATTACTTATGCCAATGCTTCTCTCTGTCCGCAACACGATTGCTCTTCTTAGGCCGACTTTTCTTTGATGACTTCTTTGACCTTGCATCACAAGACGCGCAGATTCTCATGAGGTTCATTCACGGCTCAAAATGGTTTGACAAAATCCGCTAAGGAGAGTTGTACTTTTAAGTACTGTGGTAACACAACGGGCCCATCTGAGGCATATGTGAGCGTTAGCTGCCATTTAAATCTAACCTAACCTAAGCGTTTAACCAAGATTGGGCTGCTACAAACAGCGTTTGTACATTATACTAGGTGCGGCTGTTCAACCTCTGAAAGAAGGCAATGGAAAACATCTTCCATAAATATTTTTTCCAAGAAAATCACATGATGATCATTCAACGTTAAAGGTATCAAAAAGCTAAATAGTTGACCGATTAGATCTCAGGGGGGAACGGTTTTGAACAAAATCAAAAAACCAAAATTAAGACAAGAACATGATATAGGTACGTGAAGTACCTGAAAAACTAAAAATTAACGCCTAACCAGCAAACTTAAACATCATTTAAACGTACGTACCAACAACCAATAAAAGTGACCAAGAAATAAATGATTTTTATGACAAAATTACTCAACTACTCAAAAAGCACAAAATCAACATTATGATGGGCGATTTTAAATCAAAAGTAGGTAATCAAAAACTTAAAAACGTAGTTGGCCCGCATGAGCTGGGTACTAAAAACGAGAGAAGCGACCGCCTCATTAAATTTAGCCAAAAAAAACTTATCTAACACATGGTTTGATCTATCACAGAAGTGACTATATACATAAAATTTTTCTGTATTTTCATCGTCTGGTATGGAACAGTGATGCTTTTTAGTTCCGATAATTAGTTTCAGCTTGGTCAAATCTGCATTTTATTTTCCTGCATGCTTTTGTATGTCTGAATTAGGTACCCATAAGCATCTGAAGAAAACAATAACTTTAGAACTTATTAATATTTTAATGTTTACTGTCAAAGATTGCAAAGTATAAAGAAATTGATAATAAATTATTTCATCTGTCATCTGTCATCTGTCATCTGTCATCTGTCATCTGTCATCTGTCATCTGTCATCTGTCATCTGTCATCTGTCATCTGTCATCTGTCATCTGTCATCTGTCATCTGTCATCTGTCATCTGTCATCTGTCATCTGTCATCTGTCATCTGTCATCTGTCATCTGTCATCTGTCATCTGTCATCTGTCATCTGTCATCTGTCATCTGTCATCTGTCATCTGTCATCTGTCATCTGTCATCTGTCATCTGTCATCTGTCATCTGTCATCTGTCATCTGTCATCTGTCATCTGTCATCTGTCATCTGTCATCTGTCATCTGTCATCTGTCATCTGTCATCTGTCATCTGTCATCTGTCATCTGTCATCTGTCATCTGTCATCTGTCATCTGTCATCTGTCATCTGTCATCTGTCATCTGTCATCTGTCATCTGTCATCTGTCATCTGTCATCTGTCATCTGTCATCTGTCATCTGTCATCTGTCATCTGTCATCTGTCATCTGTCATCTGTCATCTGTCATCTGTCATCTGTCATCTGTCATCTGTCATCTGTCATCTGTCATCTGTCATCTGTCATCTGTCATCTGTCATCTGTCATCTGTCATCTGTCATCTGTCATCTGTCATCTGTCATCTGTCATCTGTCATCTGTCATCTGTCATCTGTCATCTGTCATCTGTCATCTGTCATCTGTCATCTGTCATCTGTCATCTGTCATCTGTCATCTGTCATCTGTCATCTGTCATCTGTCATCTGTCATCTGTCATCTGTCAAAAGAAAAAAGAACTATTTGGTACACAGATAGGTCCAAAGAACAAATTGGTGCCGGGGCTAGAATCTACAAAGACAAACACCAAAAAAAAGACTCAACTAGCACTTGCATAGAATAAAAATAGGAAAGGACCCTGTATGCCGTAAATGAAAGGAAGAAAACAAAACATCTTTGGCAAACACAACCCAACAACAGATATGTTAAAAACAACCTTTTGGCTAAAGATACTGGTTTCTATTGAAGAGACAGAGCTTCTAAAGCAATAGAACAGCAGAGATGTACAACAGGCTTAATAGGACTGCAGTGCAAGAGGCGCCAGGCAAACTACCTAGGTAAAGAAGGAAAATATGGGTTTTTTAATCAGTAATTCTAGTTCCAGAAAATAAGGAGTTATCTACCGTACACAAACCACGGCTTAAACAGGCATCTATGAAAAATCTTTTTTGTTGACTCATGCATGCGCATGCAGTGTCAGCTGCATCTGGTTGCTGAATAAGCATAACTACTTTATATATTTTATGCTAACCATAATATTAAGTAAGTTTGAGTTTTTATTTGTTTATAACTTATTAATAAAAATAAATTACCCATTTTTTATTTTTTACAACTAAATTATATTTTTGTTGATTATTTATTTAATAATAATAATAAAATCACTTACCGCTAAATAAAACAGTAATAATTTTAAGCAAATTAAGCTATGTTATTAATTAAAATTGTTTAAATATATTTTAGCGCAGAATCATTAGCGAGATGAGTACTGTAAATTTGTTCATGGTTTTAGCGACATATAAGTATATATTAATCATATCGCATATTATCAAATTATTTTATATACAAATACCGGTTAGTTTATTTTTAAAATGTTTGTTTGGTAATTGAGAATTTATAAATCTAGTAAATAAATTATCAGTTAGTACAGATTGTATATTTATGTATGCACAACTATTATTTTGTTTCTACAAATAATACAGAACACATATTGTAGATACATATATTCTAGTTGCAGTTAAAAATCTATGGTTTGAAATAATTGTTCTGCAAGCACAGTTATAATTTAAACTTAATCAAACTTTTAGTGCTTGCTGTTGCATTATAATTATGTTATTGAATTATAGTGAGCTACTTCAATGTATATGTTTAATGTTAGAATTGGTAGATAGGTTTAGTAATTGACAAATGCAGGGGGACACGAGAGGGTGCAGGAATTACATCATACATACATCATTCAATGAAGTTCACGGAAGGGTCTTTATTGGCAATATTGTGTTATAAATAATTGGAACTTAGAGTCATTATAATCTTCTACGACCTACTGATGCGTATCCTTTATAATTACAACAAATATCAGAGACGTATACGTCAAAGCAAATAATTACGAGTTACAAAACAAACTGATTTTTTTATTGATTTTATTAATACAAATAAAATGTACATGATTAAGAGACCGCCTGCTGAGAAATTATAACAATAACACCATATAAATGTAGTAACATGTATTAGAACCTTCAGTTAAAAATTGATCTTTATACTTATACTTATGTTAATTTAATAATAAAAATTGAGTTAACTATTATTGTGAAAACTATAAATGGCGCTGTGAACATGATTTTTTGACGGTTCAATCAGTTAAACAGTTTGTTTCAATTTTTGAATACCATCGAAAGGACACGAGAAGCATAATTTAATAAGATTTCTCAACAACCCAGATTCGAAAGGGCTTTGAACCACATTCATTGAGGATAAATCCACCGACACGGAGTACGATCGGATTGCCAATGAAGCGATGAAAGTTAATGGAATAGTATTCAGCATTGTCCAGTAAGTCTAGTAATCCCTTCTATATATTCATAATTAAGTATAACGATTTGATTCTGTATCTTTGTGACGCAATTGATTAATTACATTTATTATTATATAAGATAAATTAAATTTTTAAATATTATAAAAAAATATTTTATTATTTCTGCTCAAGTTATATAACAGTTTATATAATTTTTGATGTCAGTTAATTACGATAAAGAACAAAAAGTAATATATATTGCTAATTTATTTGATCTTAAAATTAATGATTTAGTTGAATCAATAAAAATATTAGAGTTCAAGATTCTTTTGCATTTACATCTCTTAATAACGCATTGCATTTTTTAATTTATTTTTATACATACTAAACAAACTTTGTAATTTACCAATGAATTTAATAATATCCAACAAACACAATCAATTTGTTTTTGATTAATATAAAAACTCATTTAATTAGTAAATTTTGCAAAACGTGTTAAGAGAATACTATTGAATTCAAAAACCAAGAGAAATGTACAATGATTATTACATACGTTTAAACATAAAATTATAAAAACTTCTTTAATTTGTTTGTATAAAAAATAAAGAAAAAATAAATTACGACAAATAACGTTTAATACTTTGCAACCTTTTTTTAAGGCATCAACAAGTGGCCCTTGAGAATAACTAACGCATGGCAATATCTTTCGGTATTATTCTCTGCGTAAGTACTGCTGTTAATTTGTCTTAGTCATTGTCTCTAATGTGATACTAGTTTAAGGTAGGCTGGTTTCGGCCTTGCGGAATTCAAGCAGTCTGCTGCGGCAACACATGCTGTCTGCTCTACTTCTTACACTGGCATTCTTCTCTTCTTTCTCCCATTCTTGTGTTATTCAGCCTAGATATTTGCATTTTTTTTAGGTATCTTCTTAGTTTTTCTGTTTTCTTCCATTACAAACTTGTCTATCTTTTTTTCAGTACTGTTGTTGCATAGTTTTCCTATCTTTCTCTCACGCTTAGCACTCTACTATAGTATGTTCTGCGTTGTCATTCTTGTTTTCTTAATAAAATATACATTTTTCCTCTTTATTCATTTTATTTATTTTTTGTAAGTACTTTTCGTAAGTAGTTGTGTTGTATAGTAACACGTCTCCAGTTTTTTCTCTATCTATTTTTTTATTTCTGGTATTAGTTTCCTTATCCATTCTTCCTTTTTTTCTTTTTTCTACTGTCTTTTCCATCTTTCTAGTGTTTTCATTTACCATTTTTTTTATACCTAATTTTATTTCTACCGTCAGATCTTCAGGTAGTGTTGCCGCAATTACAATTACTTTTAGTGCCTCTTGCGACACCGTCCTGTAGGCCCTGCAGATCCTTAACTAACTTGCTCTCATAGCTTCTTTTACTTCTTTTTTATTTTTTTGTCTTCAAAGCTTCTCCGCATGTTTCTGCGGCATATAATAATTTACTTCTAGCCGCAGTTGCTATTAGCCTTCTTGCCTCTTCTCTAGGTCCTCCATTATTTGGCATAAGTCTACTAAGCATTTTTTTCATTTTTTTGTTTTTCTTACCGCTTTCTTAACTTGTTCATTCTATCTCTTTGCTTTAAGTGTAACTTCCAGGTATTTAATTTTTTTTTTCTTTTGTTTTTATTTGTTTACCTACTTGTATTTTTCCACTTTCCTTGTTTGTTCTTTTTGTCGATAGCTATGCCTTTCTGTGGAGCCAGATCTCACTCTATATTTTTTATCCATCTCTGTATCATCTCAATTGCCAACTCTAACCTTTCATTTAGTACTTCTATGTTTATATCCCTACCTTCCACAACCACGTCATCCGCAAATGTCGTTATTGTCACTCCTTCCGGCAGCTGCATCCTGAGTAGCTGATTATAAACTAAATTTCATAGTTTAAGACTTAGTGAAAAACCCTGTGGTACTACTATAGTTAGCCTAAGTTTTCCATTTTTGGTCAGTAGATGTCTCTTCTAAAGCTTATAGCTTCATATTATCTTTGTAGTTTTATTTGTTAGTTCTCTTTTTTTCACTGTTTCAATAAATGCTTTCTATAGTATGCTGTTAAACGCAATTTGTAGTTCAATACATGATAAGTGTAAGCAACTGGCTAACACGTGTTATTCTAATCACATTAAAAAAGTGGAAAATTTGATTAAATCTAATCTTAGAGCTTTTTGAGGGCACGTCAAATCTAATTGTAGCAGTAATCAGATACCATTTACTTTTACAAATGGTAAATTTCAAATTGACACTACTAATGGCATTGTTGATTTTTTTGGATTATTTTTCAGTCCGCTGACGGAATCTATAAGTTCACACAGCACATATTTTCCATTCCTAACCATATAAATAAATCGCATATTGTTTTAAAAATATCTGATGTTGTCAACAAACTATCACTATTAAACTATCTAGGACCTGATAGATTCCGGTGCTAAAAATGATTTAACAAACTATAAACACAGGCTGGGCTCCCCTGAAAGAAACGAAAAAATACAAAGAAACCATAGAGAATGGTCTTAAACATCTCGATCCCAGAAACAACACCATAGACGAGATAAATAAAAACATCCTAGACGTCATAAAAACTGCCAACAACCAACACGGCCAATCTGCCAAGAGAAAGGATGAAAAACACAGTCAAAACACCAGAAGGAAGATAAATTTAAGACGAGAGTTAAGAACGAAAAGAAATTCAAACTCCAAAGAACTTAGAGACTTAAACAAGGATATATCCAAAGACCTGAGAAAAGACATAAGAAAGTACAACACAAAACTGACAAAAGTAACTATAGAGAAAAACAATAGTATGAAGGTACTCAGAAAGGCACTATCGAATGGACGAGCTGAAATTTTTAAGTTAAAAGATAAAGCTGGAATTATAACAACAAATAGGGAAGCTATTCTCAAAATAGTTGAAGACTTTTATGCTGCTCTATATAAAACCCAATTACCGGACCAATATCCAAAACAAACAGATAAGGAAAGATTTCTAAACCAGGGATCCGAAGATATGCCAGAAATTACAATCGATGAGATTAAAAACGCACTATCCTTTATGAAAAACAACAAGTCCCCGGGAGAGGATGATGTGGTCATTTAATCTGTGAAGAGTGTGAAGTTGGGTGGAAGCGTCCTATTTAATATGTGCCTACACGAAAGCGTCATTCCGGCCAAATGGAATAATGCTGTGACCGTTCTGCTACATAAGAAAGGTGATATAACGGACCTCGAAAATTACAGACCCATCAGCCTTTTGTCACACTTATACAAGTTATTCACAAAGATTGTAACGAAGCGTCTGGAGACAAAGTTCGACCTTTACCAACCTAGGGAGCAAGCAGGCTTCAGAGCAGGATTTGGAACAAACAATCATCTACAAGCCATCAAAACGCTAATAGAAAAGAGTGTTGAATACAATAAGCCCCTAATACTAACTTTTATTGATTTCCAGAAAGCTTTCGATACAGTGGAACTGCCTGCAATAATAACAGCTTTAAAACAGTGTAGAATTGACCACCGCTATACACAACTAATACAACACATATACTCAAATGCTACAGCCAGTGTAAAAATGCATGCACTCACTGAAAGAATCAATATTGGCAGGGGCGTCAGACAAGGTGATACAATTTCACCTAAACTGTTTACAGCTGTTTTGGAATATGTATTCAAGATGTGCTCCTGGGAGAATATAGGCATAAGAGTGGATGGTGAGAACTTAAATCACCTAAGGTTTGCCGATGATATAGTTTTAATAGCTGATAACATCACAGACACTAAATCTATGCTACTCGATCTACAACAGGCTTCCCACAAGGTAGGGCTAAAATTGAATATGACCAAGACAAAATTCATGACAAACCTTGTACTGAGCAAACATATCTTAGTAAACAACGACATCGTAGAGCAGGTATATGTATATAAATACCTCGGACATGAACTACAAATCGGTCGTGATAACCAGACCTGCGAGATCAAGCGTCGAATCGGTTTCGGCTGTGCTGCATTCGGTAAACTGAAAACCATCTTAAAAAACAATTTACCAATGTGCTTTAAGCGGAAAATATATGATCAATGCGTGTTACCAGTCATCACATATGGGGCAGAGACCCTAACTCTAACAAAATCTACTGCAGAGAAATTAAGGGTAGCACAGAGATCAATGGATTTGGGATCTCACTTCGAGATCACATCAGAAACGAACACATACGACAGAGAACAGGAATATGTGATGTGATAAAAAGAATTGCTACAATCAAGTGGAAATGGGCAGGACATCTTGCCCGATACAAAGATGATCGTTGGACCAAAAAATTACTGGAATGAAGACCACGAACAGACACACGCAGCAGGGGTAGACCCCCGACCAGGTGGACAGACGACATAAAACGAATAGCACTAAATTGGGTACAAGTTGCTCAAAATAGGAAAAGTTGGACAAGTTTAGAGGAGGCTTATATCCTGCAGTGGATGCATATAGCTGGGTAATGATGATGATGATGAAACCAATAATATATTATCAGTTGTTCCAAAAGTTTTTGAAAAGTTAGTTACTTGTCAATTGACTGCTACTCTGCAATCAAAAATTGCTTTCAATCAACATAGTTTTTAAACTGGCAAATCAACATCTTCTAACTTTTTGTTGTATGAATCTTATATAACAGATGCGTTCAAAAACAGATTCCAGGTAGATTCAGTTTACACTGATTTTTCAAAAGCATTTGATTCCGTTGACTACAAGATACTAATTATAAAACTACGTGGTATTGGAATTAATGGCACTTTGTTACTGTGGATTCAATCATATTTATCTAACAAATCTTAAGTTGTGCACATTGGTCAGTGCGTTTCTTATAATATTAATGTTACGTCGGGTGTTTCACAGGGATCACATTTTGGATCTCTACTGTTCAATATCTTTATCAATGATGTTTTTCTAATGCGCGTTGTTTATTATTTGCAAACGATATTAAAATCTTTATAAAAACTCAGTTTTTGGATGATGTTGTACTACTTATTGACCAACTACTTAATTTAAATATGTAAGTGCAAAGTGATGACATTTTTTAGACGTCAGTCTACGGTGATGTATGGTTACTCTTTCATGAATGTAATGTTGTTAAAAGTTAACACTATTTGTAATTTAGGCATTACGTTTGATTCAAGCCTTTCATTTGCACTACATATCGATACTGTTGTGGCTAAAGCTTATCAACTTTTAGGATTTGTCAAGCGTAACTCTAAGGAGTTTTGTGACCCTTGTACTCTAATTATCTTTTACAACGTTCTAGTACGCCCCCATCTCGAATATTGTTTAAATGTGTGGTTTCCATACACTACCGTTAGTAAAGGAAAAATCACACAGATTAAAAAAAAATTAGTTCGATTTTTTGGCGTATAAATGCAACATTGCAGGCAGCTGCACAAAACTGCTTTCTACATTTAATATGACTAATTTAAAAAAGAAAACGCTTTAATTTTGACGTGACACTAGTTTTTAAAGTGCTTTGAAGGATTATTGAATGTCTAGACTCTATAGGTGTTTATGTCCCAGCTCGAGTTTTACGCTATGACTATTTATTTCATATACCGTTTAAACGTACTGATTATGCGGTGTATTCTGCATCTACATGTATTTTGCGGTATGCCAACAAAGTTAAAATGGAAATTTTTAAAGATTATTTCCTGCGGCGTGCACTTGTCACCCATACGTGACTTTTTTAATATTTTGTAACTAATTAAGTTTTATTCTTATTTTTAGTATTAGTTGTTTTATGTTTAATTTATATTTTTTAAATTGTAAATATATACTTATTTCGTAATGGCTGCTCTTGACTAGTAAATAAATAAAAAAATAAATATTTAGCGCTATTATAACACAGTGTGTCTTTTTTTGTACGGTCCACTGTTTGTTTTTTTGCTATGGTTTTTATTTTTCAATGGCTCCTAGAGTCGTTCTTCCCTTTGTAAATATATATTGTTCCCGTTCCTATCCTCCATTTTCTTCTATTTCCTGTTTAATTTTCTTTACGATAACTTTTTCCATAATTTTTGCTAATGTGTTGATCAGGCATATCGGTCTATACGTTGTTGTTTTACCTGCTTCCTTCTTTTTCTTAATTAGTACTAGGTTTGCATCTTTCCAGCAAGCCGGAAAAATTCCTTCTGTTTATTATTTGTGTTATCTCTATTTTATTTTCTTCTAGTGCTGCCTTCTCTATCTCCGTTGTTATTTCGTCTGGACCTGGTGCTTTATTATTAAGTAGTTTCTTTATAATCTGTTTTATCTCCTCCACTGATGCAGGGACTGCTTTTGTTTTGTCAGCTATTTCTGCTGGTTCTTCTACTATTTCTCTAGTAGGAAACAATTTTTCAATAATTACTTTTTCATTTTTTTCTTCCTTTAAGCACACTGCTTTTATTCTTCTTAATTTATTTATTACAATTTTGTATGGTTTGCTTCAGGAATCTTTGTCTACAGATTCTAACATTTTTTACTGTCCTTGGATGCTTCCTTTAAAGATTTTCTGTCATTTTTTAGTTCTTCTTTAGTTTCATCAAATTTGTTTCCCTTTCTTCTTTGTTTTTTGACTTTTCTTGCTGTTTGTATTGCTTTCTTCTTGCTTTTTTTGACCTCTTTGCACCACCAGTACGGTTTTCTTCTTTCTGCTTCTCTGTATCTGGGAATTGATTCTTCCGCTGCTTTCCTCAACTTTTCCAAGTACATTTTGAATCTTTCCTCTATGTTTTCGTTTTCAGTCATTTTCTCTGCTTCTATAACTCTATTTATCTTTTCTCTGTCCATTCTTTTTAAACTGTCCAGCTCCTTACTACTCTAGCCGTTTTCCATGTTGCTATGGTAATGTTAATGTACGATTTAGATCTTTATCTTGGTTTACCTCCTTGGTTGCATATTGTAAGATTTACGGCTGCTATCATCTCTTTATGAATTTGGCTTCTTCTGTCGCACTTGGTCTCTTCTCACCTTGGCAACTTTGCGTTGAAATCGCTTTCTATCAAAATTTGTTTTGCTCTTTTAATTCCTTAAGCTGTGTTCTAGTTCTTTTATTCACTCCTGATAATTATTCAACTGTATACTATCAGATCATTTTTCTACTTTATCTCTACACTTACCTCTTGCTAGGATAGCTGCGTCTGAATCCTTATCTTTTATCTACTTCCTACTTAGTTTGTTTTTATTTGGTTCACTCACTATTACTATGTCTATTTTTTCTCTTACCGCTGTTGACATCAATAGGTCTTGCGCCTCTCTTCCTCTGCTTATATTTGTTTGGATGTTGTTATACATTTTTGTTTGTGTCTTCATTCTTGTGTTGTCTTTAATTATCTGGATTCTTGTCTTCTACGTTCTTTCTTGGTCTTTTCATTTTTCTTTTGTATGTGAGCGTGCATTTTTTTGCTTCTGTTCTGTGTCCTGTTACTTTACACTCTATACAATATTCCCTATTACTGCATCTGATGCCTCTTTTTTCCGCATCTTATGAATAATTTTAATCTATCTTCCTCTGTACAGTCCGACGCTATGTGGCCTTTCATCCAGCATTTATAACATTTGCTTTCCTTATCCGTTACACTCTCTGTTCTGCATCTCATAAGCCCTATATTTATGCTTTCTTCTCTTATTAGTTTTTCCGCTGTCTCCTTGTTTGTCCTAATTATAACCGTTTGTATATCTTCTAGAGTAGGACTCTTCTTCTGGATACGTTTTTTTTTTTTTTAATTATTATGAAGAGTTTGCAGGAGTTATTAAGATAACTGGATACTAATAGTTTAATTGACGTTGTAGAATTTTTTATTAATTTTATTGGTAAATATTCTGTTCTATACATTATTTAAATTACAATTTATTTATTGTAAAAATAAAATATAAATAAGCATTGCAATAATACACGATTGTAAAATTTTAATACCATAAGAAAAAGATAAAAACTATAATTACAATTTCAAATTTTGTTTGCTTAACATATATTTAAAAACCTATTTTAATTTAAAAACAAAACAAAAGTCAAACAGTTCAATTTTTCTTTTTAAGTAATGTTTTTTATTTCACTGCTTGATTAATTTTGTAAGCAAAAAAGTATTTCAACTCTTTCAAAAAATGAATAATACCGTTTCTAATAAATGCAATTTCACACTTCCTACTTTCAAACATAGTAAATTTCTTATACAAAAAGTTTCACTAAAACTTTAAATAATCTTATATATATATATATATAGACTTAATTTTAAAATTACCTTTGTACTATAAATTGCTTCGATTCTGTTCGTTTTAAAAATCCTTTGATGTTCTGCATGTTAGATATTCTTTGATCCGTCATCCTAATTTTTGTTAGAGCGACACGATACTCAATTTGTACCGATGAAAAATTACCGCGCCACGTTGAAAGTTCTCGTTCAATAATGTTGTGTAATGTATGAGATTTGTCTGCGAACGAGAGTGCACTATTGCTCTATCTCCCACGCATTGATTTTAAATTAAAACTAGCTTGTATTTATAAAGCCGCCTATTTATTTTGTAAATTAAAGACAAATAAATGCATTGTTTACAATTTTAGAGTGTTTATAAATTGCAAAATTTCTAGTTGGTCTACTATTTTTATAACTTTACGTTTTAAACATTTATTAACGTTTTAAATGATTTTTTAACTAACTTAAAAAAAACTTTGATGTTTGATGTTTTGTGCTTGTAGCATCGTGGAAAGTGGCACATAAATTAAAGATTAATAAAATGTATTATAAAGTGTCAGATAATACCCCTTTAAGGCAAAAGAGACAATTGCAAGCTCGACCATCAAAAGAAGAGACCGGATTGAATTAAAAGCAATGATGAATAATGTAATTATATTTCACTTATTTCAACAATTATATTTAATACTTTGAGTGTAAGGAACAACAAAATGCCATCCAAAAGTCAACTTGCTAAGTAACTCTGGCAACCAAACATTGGCAGGATAACCATATCTCTACAAAACACAGGACTAAATCGTTGGTAATTTCAAAATTGAAAAAAACAACGGGAACACATCTCAATAACTACTCTCCTACAAAAATAAAATGGTGTAACTCAAAGATAAATACGACTATAATATATACCAATATCGGCACCTGGAATGTGAAAGGACTCTTACAAACAGAAAAGACCTACATCATGGAAAAGGAACTAAAAAGATATAATATAGATATTACAAGTATATCTAAAATACACTGAAAAGGAAATGGCCATATTACGACAATTAATGACAACACAATAGTGTTTTCAGAAAGTAAAAGAAACCCTCTGCAGAAAGACAGTAGCAATAATAATAGAACCGTTTTTCGGGGAACTTGAAACAATTTTACAAAAAAACCCAAATAAATAAATAGATAATATAATAAGAGATTGTAATGTAAAGATTGAAGAAACAAAAAAAAAAAACCATTTAGGAAGCATCGTAGGAAAATACGGCATAGGAAAGATTAACAAAAGAAAAGAAACGCTATTAAATTTTTGTGTTGAAAACAGATTAACAATATTGAACACAGTCACTAGGCGATTGATTTAAGAACCAGATATATTACATACTGATACGCACACAATGATAAACATGTATTCGAAACTCTTCCTGGAAGAGAATGTCGCAACAATCATAAACTACTCACAGCTCGTTTCAAATTAAATTTAGTTAGTTTAGATTTTTGGCATATCAGCTTAAGAAGACTATTAATGCCGATTATTTCTTTTAACTGTAAAAAGTATAAAATAATATGCTGTAAAATGGCATAATAAAGAATAAAACTAAATAAATAAATAAAAAATAACAAAGATAAAATAAACATTCACAAACTATTAAAGGCTATAGCAAAGACAAAGTAAACAGTGACACTTATTTCAGATACCTGAAGCAAAAGCAAATAATGATCAGAATATTGATCATCTATGGCATTTAATGCACTCAGCAAGTCTGTACATATAACATAAAATGTACATGCACTTAGTTGTATGTAGAGAAGAGCCTGGTACATAGCATACAGTTCTGCAGTATAAACACTGCTAACACTTGGCAAACTAAATGTAAACTGCAGCTCATCTACCAGAAAAGCACAACCCACACCGTTGCTACTTTTTAAGCTATCGGTAAAAACCCAAGTTTCATTTAGAAAATGTTAGATGCAACAGTTTAGTTTTTAGTTTAACGGTGCACCTAACAGTTAAGATCTTACGCCAATTACTAGACTAGCAATAGAATAAGTGCGGAATGCGCCAGTTGCTAAACAAACTCTTGTATTGTGGACAGGATCAACAATACGTAATGTGGATAGTGCTGCAGAAGTATAGATTCCTATTCTTTATTGAGTTCCCTCTTATCGGAGATTGGAAACCATCATAACGACACGTATCGTGTTGCTTGCCGTCCTGAACAGCTTGGCAGACGTACGCTCAAACCACTCTCTTAGGTTGCAAAGACACAACATTCTCCTTCTGCCAACAGTTCTCTTTCCTTTTAATTTTAAAGATTCTCTTGTAACACCACATTTCAAATGAAACCATAAACTAGTTTTGAATGCACCAAATCGCAATGCAAAAGTAGCGTTTTTCAATCCGCTTCTCTTGACTTTTCACTCAAATACCTAAACAAGTTCCTCTAACATATACAAAGGGTCATCGTGTAAAGTTTGCTTTCTACAAAAATAGATAAGCAACGTTTTTTTTACTTACACGTACCTTAAATGACGTGAAGTTAAAAAACTTTAAATGAACAATGCCAGGTTTTTGCAAAAACCCTATAAATAAAGCATTTGTACAACATTGTACTTCCACGTTATGTCATATGCTTTTGCAATGTCAAAAAATACAGCGACAAGATGTTGATTTTGTACAAAAGCCTTTTTAATTGATGTATCTAGCCAAACAAGGTGATCAGTCGTAGAACAATGACGCCTTAAATTACATTATATATCAACAATTAAATCTCTTAAGTCTAATAACCAAGTAAAATGCTTATTAATCATTTTCTCTAATAACTTGCATAAGCAGCTAGTTATAGAAATAGGCTTATAACTTGTCAGGAGCTTTTTATCTTTACCAGGTTTGAGTACTTGATAGCCAGCTTTCATGACTCAGGGCAGTACTCTGTTGACCATGCACGGTTATAAACTGCTAAAAGCTGAAATTTGGCAGAACGAAGCATTTATTAAGCATAGCATTGTATATCAAATTGGCGCTTGGAGCAGTATTGTGCGCTTTAGATAATGCCGAGTCAAATTTCCAAACATTAAACAATGCATTATATATTTTATCATTGTCGGAAACAAATGACAGATGTTTCTTCTCTATGTTTGTTTTCATATCTTGAAAATTTTTATCGTAATTCTCATCACTGGAAGCGTCAAAATAAACATTAGTCAAAATATTTGAGATGTTGAAAGAATTGGTAATAATTTGATCACCTGACAATAGCCCACTAACAGGCACAGATGCGGTTTAGCCAAAAAAAATCTGACTTTTTTCCACACCTTTCCGACAGAAATTCTCAAATTGATAGATGTAACGTAGTCTGACAATATTTTTTCTTAGCTTTTCTGTAAGTTTTCCGCGCAACAACTTTGTACTTTAAATAAACTAACAAGTTTTTTTTAGTTGGTGAGTTTAGTTTAGCTTGTTCACAATCAAAATTCCACCAAAGAACGGGCTCTCTGCAAGGTTCCTTGATGACAGAGGAATATTTGCATAAGTTGCTTGTATGATGGAATCGGTAAAAGTTTCAACATCTTTGTTAATAGTGGCCTGAACACTGTCATCATAATCAAACACTTAAACAAAACTATTCCAGTCAGCATCTTTTATTCTCCAATTTTGGTGACGGTTTTTATGGATTTTATGACCAAGCACGCAAATGAATATTGGAAAGTGGTCACTATCATAAAGATGTTCCGATTAATATCACCTACAAGAAGGAATGAGAACGGAAGTTGTTTAAGTAATTGATCAATTAAACAAATGTCCAAACTGACATTTGGTGAAATATAGATTGAACAAACTGCTTGCTTCTAATGGAGTGTTGGTACAAAGTTAGCAGATAAGTAAAGTTTTGGCTAATAAAATTTTAAAAGATTTGTAATGTGCATTATATGTATTGCAGTTTTATTGTATAATGGTTAAAGCCATTTTTAAAGCTACGTTAAAAACGTAATTTTAACTTTTTGTTTATTAGCGTTTTTTATTTTTTTTTTCACTATTTGACATCATTTTATCTGTCAGAGTAGGTTGTGCGGGAATAACATCCACATCCATCCACTCTGAAAACATGTTAATATTAGGGTCTGTAGACGCAGGATTGCTAGAAACTTGCACCTCAGGTGGCGGTAGCCTAGATTGGGCTACCGTCTTTCTAGGCTTTAATTCAAACTGAGTTGATTTGGAAGTTGCCACCTTATTGGGTTTTGACTTAATACGAGCCAATACCTTAGATGGTTTAGACTTTAAATGTGCATCCATCTTGAGAGGTTTTGGTTGAACTCTAACTTGTTGTGACCTTGGTTCAGATTGGACTTTGGCCAGTTTTGGTTTAGACCCTGATAGACCCGCAACCGGTTTTTGACCTTTTACATTAAAGTTCTTGTTCTTACTTGAAAAAGTTTCTGCAATAGCAGTAAATGTTTTAATCGGTGTTTGTTGAACAATAGGTGTTTTAGCAACTGCAGCAATTGATCTAGATAAGGTAGAAGCCGTAATTGCTCTATACTTTTTTTGAACGTCAAAGTAAGAGAGCTTGTCTGTTACTCTGATCTTGGCTATCTTTCTTTTTTTTTTAATTTTTGGGCAATTTTGGGAATAAACAGGATGCTTACCTTTGCAATTCACACATAAAGGGGAACTGTTGCATGAATCAGGGTCATGTTTTTTCTTACTGCATTTTGCATATGTTGCACCTACACCTAACTGCAGTATGTCCAAAACGTTGGCATTAAAAACACCTCATTGTGAACCTTTCATCTATCACCACATAAATAACTCCTCACCTTTAAATTAAAAAACAAGCCGATTGGTTAAAACTGGGTTAGGTTTAACCTTCAGTTTTACCAGAAGCTAGGGGCAAAGTAGTGTGTTAAAACTAACACTCTTCTAAACTTGAGTATTAGCTCCTCAACTACCAGAATCTTTTTTTTTGTGACGGAACGGACCAAGAAAAGAACAAAATAGTTTGAAAAATAAAAATAAATAAAATAAACGGAATTTTTTATAAGAAAGGTAGAAATAAGAAGAAAATAATCTAATCAAAGAAACTGAGCATCAAATTAATAAAAGCAATACACAGAGAATAGTGCCATTCAGCCATTAGAAAAACTATGTACAGTATAAATCAAAGAATCTAATAAAAAACATTAAAAAAAAATGTAAAAGTTATAAGATATGCATAAAAAATAAATCAAAAGGTTAAAGCAAATTTCGATTAGTCTCACTTAGAACCAGCGACTGAACAATATGAAATAATGTTTATAGATACCAATGGAAGATTTGGAGGATGAAGATCAACAAATAATACCTCTAATTACTGGTCGAGTGTAGTAGACACGAGATACGCATGTTATAGAATTATAATTATATGTTAATATGTATTACTTTGTATTATGTAAGAACTGCTGGCGAAAGCGTTTCAATTAATCTTTCATTGATTCAGACGCGGACCCAAGCGTTAAATATCACGTCTAATAAACATCCGCAATACATTGTATGTATATATGCGAATGTTTCATTTTTAATATAGTGTAGCATTCATTCTTACTTTGTATTTTATATCAATGTTATTTCAAGTGTAATATAAATAGCTAAGACGACGCTAAAAGCGCCAGCTCATTAACCGCTCGGCAGCTAGTGGCGCAAATTGCGCATCAATTTTGGTGTCAGACGTGGGATGATTTGGACGATTTGTATTTACAAGAGTCTACAGGATTCAAAAAAATTCTAAAGGATTCAACAAGAGTATACAGGATTCAACAGGATTCAACCGGATTCAACAAGAGTCTACAGGAGTCGACAGGATTCAACAGGACGCACCAGCTTTCAATAGGATTTAAAACTAAAAATTTATTAAAGTGCAATTTAATGTGCTAAACCAAAAGTGCAATTAAAAAGTAAGTCTGTTTTAACATTCTGTTTCACTGTTATTATAAATCTTTAATTAAAATATTAAAAACTTAAAATTATTTTTAAAGTAAATTGAAAAGTATCATTTTTTTTTTAAAGAGGAAAAATGGGGAGCAATTTGAGATTTGATTTTACTATGAAATTTATCCCCGAATTTGATTGGAATAAAAATAATTTACATAAATTTTTAAACTGTTGTGATATAATTCACAACTCAATTGATAATGATCAACACCCAATGTAATATAACATGATCATTAGTAAACTCATAGGCAAGGCTTATGATTTTATTAAATACAGAAATTTTGAAAATTACGTGGAATTGAAAATTGAGTTAAAAACTCAATATTCAGATAGGAAAACAGTAGGCCAACTCCAAATGGAATTAATAAGTTGCAAACAATTATTAGGTGAAGATGTTAGAACATTTGCTAATAAAATAAAAAAATTATTAGGCTCTCTAAACGATGCATGCATTATATCCGAAACTCATAATAACGTTTTACCAGTAGAAGCTTCAATTAATACCATTCAAAATTTAAATGCAAAAGCTGCTTTAAAAGCATTTAATAAAGGATTACGAAATCCAATTAAACTGGTGATCAAAGCCAGTCGAATTGCCAACTTAACGGATGCCATTCATGCTGCCATTGAAGAAGAAAGATCCTTGCCTTTAGATAAAATTTCAAACAAGTTTGGTGCTAAGAAGGGAAATTTAAAATGTTTCCATTGCAATAAAATAGACCATGTAGCACAAAATTGTTTTTCAAAATTGGGAAATCTAAACTCCTCTTTACCAAGATTTCCAAAAGTGGAAATTAAACAAAAGAGAATTTCAAGGGTTAAAAATTTAATGAATTCTATAAAAAATTGTAATTATTGTAAAAAAGTTAGACATTCTATTAGTGAATGCCGTAAGCGAATTTATAATGAATCTAAAAGAAAAAATCAAAATAAAATTAATTACACACACTCTGCGGAAAATACTATTGATTCTAAAAATGAGCCAGGTACCTCAGGAATAAAAGCTGCGGGTTTAAAAAAGTATCTTCTTCTTTTTTCTTCTTCTTTAGCCTGTATTCGTCCACTCTTGGACATAGGCCTCTTCCAACGACTTCCATGTCAGTCTGTCTTGTGCGGTCTTCATCTAGTTTTTGTCCGCATGTCGCTGAATGTCGTCCCTCCACTTTGCCTGCGGGCGCCCGATGCTTCTTTTTGTTTCCCTTGGCCTCCATTGCATTAGGGTTTTCGTCTATTTGATGTTGTTTCTGGCTACGTGCCCCGCCCACTGCCACTTGAGCCGTGCCACCCGTTCCACGACGTCGCATACCCCCGTTCTTCGTCTAATATCCTCATTCCGGATCCTGTCCCTCAGACTGACTCCCAGCATTGCTTGCTCTATTGCCCTTTGGTAGACTCTAAGACGGTTGGCACTGTTTATTGTAAGAGTGGCTGTTTTGAGCCCGTATGTTGCCACCGGTAAGATGCAGGTATCGTAAACTCTTCAGGTTCACTGGGATTTTTGGTTGGCGAAGTATATAGCTGAGTTTACCGAACGCTGCCCAGCTGAGGCCGATTCGTCTAGTAATCTCTGCGGTTTGGTTACTTTTCTCGATTTTGATGTTATGTCCCAGATATACATATTCTTCAACTAGCTCCAGATTTTGGTTATCGATGGTGATTCTCATGTTAGATGTACTCATGATTTTGATCTTCTGGAGGTTCATTTTAAGACCAACGGCTTCGGAGGCTACTCTGAGTTCTTGAAGCATTGTCGCAAGTTCAGCCGGGTCACTGCTACAGAGGACAATATCGTCTGCAAAGCGGAGATGGTTGAGGTATCTTCCGTCTATCCTTATGCCTTTCTGATTCCATGTTAGTATTTTGAATGCGTCTTCCATTGCTAGGGTAAACAATTTAGGTGAAATTGTGTTCCCCTGTCTGACACCTCGCTTTACTTGGACTTTTGCAGTTACCCATTCCTCTTCAATTTTGACGTGCATGGTGGCGTGTTCGTAGATATATTGTATGATGTTTGAATATCTGTAATCTATGCGGGCGTTATCCATCGCCTCCAGCACCGCTCAGGTTTCAATTGAATCAAATGCCTTCTGGTAGTCTACAAATGCCATGTGGAGTGGTATAATGTATTCCGTGCATTTTTCTACTAGTCCCCCTTCTTAGGGATCCAAACACTATTATAAAAGTTCCCTTAGTTGCATGGAATCAAACTATTACTGTACCTGCCAGAAGCAAATTTATTGCCCGTGTACACGTAAACAAAAAAGGGGAATATTTGTGTACATCTAAAGAAAGTCAACCAAATGTGTTTATTGCAAATACTATTGTTAAACCAGAAAATGGTTTTTGTTCAGTAGGAATATTAAATAACACAAATTCTGATATACAAGTAGATAATCAAGAATTTGAGTTCGAAAATTTAAATTGTTATAATATAGTTGAAATAAACGAAAATACTAAAATTGACAATCGCTTGATTAAATTGCATAATAAATTACGAACAGATCACATGAATAGTGAGGAAAAACAGAATATTACTAACTTGTGTGACGAATGTAATGATATTTTCCTTTTGGAAGGAGACGAACTGACATATACAAATGCGGTCGAACATAAGTTAAAGTTATTTACTGATAGCGCACCAGTGAACGTCAAACCGTATAGGTTACCATTTTTTTAAAGACAAAAAATTGATAAACAAGTTAACAGTATGTTAAAGAATAATATAATAACAAATTCTATTTCACCTTTTAATTCTCCGTTACTTATTGTTCCTAAAAAGACAGATCAAAACGGTAAAAAGAGATGGCGATTTGTCGTGGATTTTCGTCGTTTAAACGAAATTTGCATTGGTAATTCATTCCCTCTGCCAAATATCGTCGACATTTTAGATCAATTAGGGAGCGCCAAATATTTTAGCACTTTAGATCTAGCCCAGGGCTATCACCAAATTAGAATTGATGAAAAAGACAGATACAAAACTGTTTCTTCCACAAATAATGGACATTATGAATTTATAAGAATGCCTTTCGGGTTGAAAACAGCACCTAGCACTTTCCAACGTTTAATGAATACCGTGTTGACCGGTTTAAACGGAATAAAATGCTATGTATATTTAGACAATATTGTGTGTTATGGTATTAACCTGAAAGATCACATATATCTAAACTTAGAAGTATTTTTATAAGATTACAAAAATTTAATTTAAAACTACAACCATCTAAATGTCAATTTTTAAGCCGTGAAGTAGTATACGTAGGTCATCGTATTACCGATGAGGGTATTTTCCCGAACGAAGATAAAATAAAATGTGTGAAGGACTTTCCTTGTCCTAAATGCAGTAAAGACATAAAAAGTTTTTTAGGACTTTGCGGGTATTACAGAAGATTTATTAAGGGTTTTGCTAATATTGCAAAACCTTTGACAAATTTACTAAAGAAAGATATACATTTCAAATGGGACGCTGTATGCGAACATTCTTTTGAAGAATTAAAATCAAAACTTATTTCACCGCCTATTCTACAATATCCGGATTTTGAGCGTGAATTCATTTTAACTACAGATGCGTCAAATAATGCCATCGGAGCAATTCTGTCACAGGGTGAGCCAGGGAAAGACTTACCTATTGCTGATGCCTCTAGAACACTGAATAAAGCCGAAGTAAATTATAGTGTTACAGAAAAAGAATTGCTAGCAATAACATGGGGTGTTAAATATTTTAGACCCTATTTGTTTTCTAAACATTTTACCATTTACACAGACCACAAACCGTTGATGTGGTTATTTAGCGTCCAAGATCCCGGATCAAGATTAACTAAATTTAGATTAAAACTAGAGGAATATAATTATAAAATCATTCATAAACCTGGAAGAATAAATTTAAATGCAGACGCTCTAAGTCGAATTAATGTATTAAATTTAAATGAAATCACAAAAAATATAGACTCTTATGAAAATTATTTAGCACATATTGATAAGAATATTGTGACAAATGTAAATGTAGTTGATAAAAGTGGCAGTCTTTTTGATGCACCCTCCGATTTTGCGCTGGCTCATTCAGTAAGCAAGGATTTAGAAATGGGAGCGGGCATAGCAAAAATTTTTAAAGAAAAATTCAATAATGTGGAAAAATTAAAAGAACAAAACCCTGAAGTAAATTCGGTTTGTTATCTCAACCAAGACAACAGATTTATATTTTATTTAGTGGTAAAAGAAAATTATTTCCACAAACCTACATACGAAAATTTATTCGAAACATTAAAAAAATTAAAATCATTTAAAATCTATAAATTAGCTGTTCCTAAATTAAGTTGCGAATTAGACCGTCTGGATTATAGGCAAATACGAATAATGTTAAGATATATTTTTAAAAATAGTGACATTCTTGTTCATATATATCATAATGATATAATTGATAATTTAACGCAGGATGAAATACTTCAAATTTTAAAAGAATTTTATTTAACTCCAATAGGAAGTCATCAAGGCGGTTCAAAAACATATAAAAGATTGAGAAAATATTACAAATGGCAAAATATGCACAAGGATATTAAAGAATTTGTAAGAAAATGTAAAAGTTGTCAGAAAAACAAATGATCAAAAGTTAATAAAATTCCAATGGCTATTACTACCACGTCTAGCACATCATTTGAGAAAATTACGTTAGATATTGTTGGGCCATTGCCACTTACCATCAATAACAATAAGTATTTATTGACATATCAAGATGATTTGACTAAATTTTCAGGAGCAATTCCAATACAAAGTCAAGAGGCAGATATTGTTGCAAGAAATTTTGTAGAACATTTTATTTGTCAATTTGGACTTCCTAAATCCATATTGTCGGATCAGGGTACAAACTTTATAAGCAAGTTGTTTCAAGAAGTTTGTAAGATGCTTAAGATAAAGAAACTTCAGTCAACAAGTCACCATCCTCAAACTCAAGAAGGTTTGGAAAGAACACACAGAACTTTTTTGGAATTTTTGAGAAATTTTATATCTAAAGCGCAAGAAACTTGGGATGAATGGGTATCTTTTGGGGTATTTAGCTACAATACTTCCGTACATAGCGCCACCAATTTTACACCATATGAACTTGTTTTTGGTAAACAATGTATCTTACCTACAACTATAATTAGAGATCCTCAACCCGTTTATGCTTTCGATAATTATGCGTTAGAATTAAAAGCTCGTTTGTAACATGCTCACAAAGAAGCTAAAGACAATCTAATCACTAAAAAAACTGTTTCCAATCGATATTATGATAGAAACTCTAACTCTATTTCAAATATAAAAATAAAAAACTAAAGGTTCATAATAACCGTTTAAAACATTTCGTCGAATAAACGATCATTTTTTTTTCCTTTTCAGATGGCGTTTCTACTTTTACTATTATTTCTGGTTCAACCAGCCAAGCCATCAATCAATAATAATCCCGGTTTGTATTATGAAAATATAGGTTCATTACATTTCGAAACCGACGAGTGGAAATTAATAGTACAACTAGATTTTACAATTTATAGCAATCAATATATACCCGTATTTGAATATATAAAGAAAGTTAAAGATGTATGCAATGCTTTGAAATATAATGATTTATGTAAAGATGGTATTAAAAATTTTAATAACATGTTAAATAATTTTAAACATGTGCATTCAGTTATAAAAGGTTTACTTGTATCAAAAACCACAAACAAAAGATCAAAAAAGGGAATGTTGAACATAATAGGAGAAATTTCAAAAAAATTATTTGGCACATTGGATGACAAAGATGCTATTTATTATGATAACCAACTTAAAGCAGTGGACGGAAACCAAAACAATTTGTTAAATATGATGAAAGAACAAACTTCCATTATTAAATCAACTGTGTCTATTGCAAATAAAACCGTTAAAATATTAAATGACGAATTGAATGAATTTAAACAAAAACAAAAGGTTACATATGATTTTATTCAAAAATTTGTAAATCGAGTAAAAAATGCTATCATAGATACAAATATAAGAATGCAAGTAGAGGAGTTAATGATTTTAACAGAAAACGTAATTAACAATTTTTATTTCTTACAAGAAAATGTATTAAATATTTTAATAAATGCTAACATGGGCATTCTTAACCCAATGGTCATTGATCCATTATCTCTTAAAGCCGAGGTGTCAAAACTTAAAAAGCACCTAAAGAACACATCGAATTATCTATCTTTCCTGTTGAATGAAATTGATACTTTTTATAAACTGATTAAAGTAAAAGTTATATTTTTAAACAATAAAATATTATTTGTTTTGTATATTCCGTTAATTGGAAATGAAACATATGAGGTTTTTAAAATGACAAGTGTACCAACTTTATTAAAAAGTGACAATTATGCTTTTATCTTACCTAGTGCGGACTTCTTCTTCTTCTTCTTCTTCTTCTCAGCCCATAGTTGTCCACTTCTGGACGTAGGCCTCCCCTAGTATCTGCCATGACTTCCTATCTTGCGCTATTTGGTGCCATTTCCTTCCCGCTATCTCCTTTATATCATCTAACCATCGTTTCTGTGGTCTACCTTTTCCTCTTTTAGTTGATCTTGGGCGCCATTGTGTTATGCGAGTTGTCCACCTAGATGGGTCTTGTCTAGCGACATGTCCAACCCAGCTCCATTTAAGTTCGGAGATGCGTTTGGCGACATCGGCCACTCCGGTTCTTTTACAAATCTCTGTATTTTGTATATGTTCTCTTAAACTTACGCCTAACATTGCCCGTTCCATTGCACGTTGAGTTGTTCGTAATTTATTCATACTGCAAACTGTGAGCGTCATAGTTTCGAGTCCGTATGTGATTACTGGTAGGACGCACATATCAAAAACTTTCTGTTTAAGGCCATTTGGGACCTCTCTAGATTTCAGCACGTGACCCAGTTTTCCAAATGCGACCCAGCTCATTTTGACTCTTCTGAATATTTCGGCTGTTTGATTTTCTTTGCCTAGTCTTATAATGTGGCCAAGGTATACATATTCTTGTACGTGTTCTATTTCGTGGTTGTCAATGGTTATTACTGTGTCGTCGTTGCTCATGATTTTTGTCTTTGATAAGTTCATTTGAAGACCGGCTTCTTTCGATGCTGTATTAAGTTCTGTCAGCATACCTCTTAGTTCTTCGACGTCATTACTAAACAGTACAATATCGTCCGCAAAACGTAAGTTATTGAGATATTTCCCATCGATATTTATACCCTTTAATTTCCAAGAGAATTTTTTGAAAATATCTTCCACTTCCAATGCTAATGTGAACAGCTTAGGGGATATTGTGTCCCCTTGTCTTACTCCACGTTTTATAGGTATTTTATTTGTTTTTGTATCTTCGTCGATCTCTACTAGCATTGTTGCATTTTTATAGATATGTTTGAGTAGGTTTGTGTACCTTGAATCAATCCGAGCGTTATCCATGCCCTGGAATATAGTGTGTAGTTCTACCGAGTCAAAAGCTTTTTGATAATCAATAAATGCCAGATGTAAGGGCACATTGTATTCAGTGCTTTTCTCTATTAAGCTTCTGACTGTTTGCATGTGGTCTGCCGTGCTATATCCCTTTCTAAAACCAGCTTGTTCGGAGGGCTGGTAGAAATCCAGCTTTTTTGTCAAGCGGTTCGTGATTATTTTTGTCATCAATTTATACAAGTGCGATAATAAACTAATTGGGCAGTAATTTTCAATTTTACTTGTGTCTCCTTTTTTATGCAGTATGATCACTTTACCGTTTTGCCATGTTAGCGGTATTATGCCTTCGGAAAGGCATTTATTTAAAACGATTTTCAGTGATTTTAGTAAGTCCGATCCACCCAGTTTCAGCTTTTCTCACGTTATTTTATCTTCTCCGGGGGCCTTGCGATTTTTCATTTGTTTTAATGCCATTTCGATTTCTGGAATGTCTATGTCTGGCATATCTTCGGAGTTGACGTTTGTTATAGTGCGCTTGTTGTGTTGATGCAGGTTGTTGTTTTGTGAAGAGTATAGCTCCGTATAGAATTGCTGAACTACTTCTGTTATTTTTTGTTTGTCCGTTACCACTACTCCATTTTGGTTCTTCATTTTTGTGATTTTAGTACGGCCAGTTGAGAGTGTTTTCTTTAGTACTTTCATGTTCTTATTATTCTCGATGATGGAGTTTATTTTGTTTGTATTGTATGTTCTTATATCGTTTCGGACTTTCCTACTTATTTCCTTGTTTAGTTTTTTATATTTCAATGAGTTTTGGTTCGTGTTTCTTCTCTTTTCCATCAACCTTATAGTGTCTTGGTTTATTTTGTTATTTTTCTGTGGTTTCTGACTTGAATGAACTTTTTTGTTGACGGTTTTTATGTCATTAACAATCTTTTCTGATAGCGTGTCTATATCCAGGCCCATCTGTTCTTGGGTGTTTGCTAATTTTAGAGCTAGTTCTTTTTGGTATTTGTTTTTGTTTTGCTCTAGTTGTTGGATGTCTGGGATATTTTCTGGTTTTATTATCATTTTTTCTCTTTCCGACCTTGTATTTATTACTACTGTGGATCTAACTATTCTATGGTCGCTTCCTGTACTAAATCTGTTTAGAACCGAAACATTTGTGACGATATACTTCTTGTTCGTTATAATGTAGTCGATTTCGTTCTTGGTTTGTAGGTTTGGGCTTTGCCAAGTCCAACGTCTTTGTTCCGGTTTCTGGAAGAAGGTGTTCATGCAGAAGAGGTTTTCGTTCTGCAGGTAATTTATGAGGCGTTCGCCTCGGTCGTTTCTAGTGCCTAGCCCGAAGTTACCAATGCATTCTGCTTGGTCGTTGTAGCTCTTCCCGAGTTTAGCGTTGAAATTGCCCATAATGATAGAAAATTGAGTTTTTTCCATGCCTTTTGCTTTAGTTATGTCGTCATAGAATTTTTCTACTTCTATGTCTTCCGCGGTTGTTGTAGGCGCGTAGACTTGGATGATTTGGAGGTTGTAGTGTTCTGAAAGTTTTATGATAATATAGATGACTCTGTTTGATATAGCTTGCATTTTAATAACTTGGTGTCTCAGTTTCTTGTTTACAAGGATTGCGACGCCACCAATGTGATTTAGTATCAGAATTGTTCTGATAGAGCATATTTCCTGACGTGAGGATGGTACATTTCTCACCGGGCAGTCTTGTTTCGCATAGTCCTACGTAATCCCACTTTATTTGCGCTAGTTCTTCTTCCAGTTCTAGCAAGCGTTCATGTGTGCTCATAGTTTGGATGTTGTAAGTGGCGATGAATAGTTTTTTCACGTGACATTTCTTATTATTCGTGAGTTTTGATTTGAGCGAATTTTTGCCTCCCCCAGAATCCTGGAAGCAACCTGAATTTTCAGTGTGAGATTCGGCATTTCCTGCTCTACCCACCTGGGGTAGTTTCGTTTTTGAATTCGTCATTTCATTTAAAAAGGGGGTGTTTGGCTTTTGACTCATCCGCTAGCCCTGCGTGTTGATGAGTTAGTGGTAGTCTGCTCTAGCTGAGACTGTGTATGCTACCGATGCGGACTATTTAGTGATTAATAGAACACGCGGACATTATTTGCTATTAAATGAATTAGATTTAAGTAAACGTCAAATATTGTTTGATAATAAAATTATATGTAAAAATAATGTTCCTATTAGTTTTACCCAAAATGATGATAATTGTGAATCAAAATTACTTTTCTCTGATATTAAGATACCAAAAAATTGTGACATAAGAATAAGTAATTTAAAAAATGATATTTGGGTTCAAACATTGAGAACAAATACTTGGCTTTTTGTTATCCCAATATCTGAAAGCGTAAACTTGTATTGTGAAAATATCGCAGAGCCTTTAAAACTAAACTTAAATGGCACTGGTACAATAAAAGTTAATGAACAATGTTTAGTTCATACAACTAGTTATATTTTGAAAAACCACAAAAGTTACTTTTCAAATGTTACGATGTTCTTACCAACGATTAATATTTCTAATGCTATTGACGTTCATTTTCATGACGTTGAGCTACCTTCGGTTGTGCCAAAAGATTTAATTTTTACACATTCAAATTTCCAATTTTTATTTGATAAAATTGGTAATAATCTAAAATCTTTAGAATTCATTGAAAGAAGAGGTTTAAAAGCAATTAGTTACTATGACTATCATCATTATATTTTACTATATACGGGTGTCCGGAAAATACGTGTACAACGTTTGACGACAGACTCCTGACGTCGAAATAGGTCGATCTAAGCCGACTTAGTTATATCCAAAATTGTCTTGTTTAGCCGGTAGAGGGCGTCAAAAAAAACAAAAGTATAACAAAGTTGAAAGTATCTATTGTAAGAAACTAAGTAAAACAAAAACATTACTTAAGCAAATGTGTAAAATGACCGCCATCTTGCTGAATACACTTATTAACACTCTTTAAAAAATGATATTGGACCCTATCTAATGTCTCGGGATTATTAAAATGGTTGCCTGTATTTAAAATCCGCTGCAATAAATCATCGCGTGTGTTTACCGGAGTTTTGTAAACTTCTGTTTTAATAGCGCCCCACAAAAAGAAGTCACACATATTTAACTCAGGAGAACGTGGTGGCCATTTTACTGGTGCATCATTGCCTCTTCCAATCCATCGGTTGGGATATTGATGATGTAAGTATTGCCGAACGGCAACGGAAAAATGGGGCGGGGCACCATCATGCATATACCACATTAAAAGGGGCAAATTCTTCAGAAGAATTGGTAATGTGTCTTGCAAAAAATTTAAATAAATATTTCCATCTAACCTGTCTGAAATAACAATGGGACCAATAAGGTAGTGATCAATAATACCTGCCCAAATATTAATTTTAAATTGATGCTGATGATGTGCAACTTTAATGGCATGTGGATTTTCATCGGAATAAATATGTTCGTTGTGCAGATTGGTTACCGCAGATCTTGTAAAGCATGCCTCGTCAGTAAACATAATTTTTCTACAAAAATTTGGAACAAGGATTCTTTTGTTTCTAATAAATTGACAAAATGTAAGCCGCATGGGGGATCAGTCGGTAAAAGTTCCTGGACTTTTTGTATGTGGTAAGGATGTAACAACTGTTCTCTTAAAACCTCATTGACAATCGTTTTAGGAACATTTAACTCACGTTCTAAGAGACGGGTACTGGTACTTGGTTCTTCTTCAACTCTTTCCAGAATCATCTCTTCTGTTTCCACAGTTCAAGTTGTTCGCATACGACCCCTGCCTTCAAACTTTTTCTCAAAACTGCCCGTTTCCCAAAGATGACGCTCAATATTGGCAAATGTTTGGTGGTTTGGTATTCGACGGTTAGGAAACCTCTCCATGTAAACCCTAACACTCTGACGCCCATTTCCTTGACAAAACCCGTATACCAGGAGCATGTCAACTTTCTGAGAGTTTGTATAATTTTCCATTTTTAATGGTAAAATGAACTTGTAGTTCAAGAATGTTGATCGTATACTTGAGTAAATTTCATAGACTGGTGACAATTTGTCAATAATTGTCAAATTATTAAACGCCATAGCAACAAGGTCACTTAAAAAATTCTTATTACAGGTAATTTCTTTTTAATATTTACAAATTTTTGACGCCCTCTACCGGCTAAACGAGACAATTTTGGATATAACTAAGTCGGCTTAGATTGACCTATTTTGACGTCAGGAGTCTGTCGTCAAACGTTGTACACGTATTTTCCGGACACCCTGTATAATAATATTTGTAATATGTATATTATGTATTCGCTACCGTAATTTGTTTAAACGATTGTTGAATTATTCAAAAAACACACCCTCGCAAAATTTGGAACTCACAGAAATAAATAATAATGAAATTGAAGTTGAGAGTAGTTTTACAGAAAAGCTGAAACCAAAGAAACCATCGCTAAAATATTCATATCTGTTTAAGACATGAACATTTTTATTTTGGCCGAGGAGGTGTTGTAGAATTATAATTATATGTTAATATGTATTACTTTGCATTATGTAAGAACTGCTGGCGAACGCGTTTCAATTAATCTTTCATTGATTCAGACGCGGACCCAAGCGTTAAATATCACGTCTAATAAACATCCGCAATACATTGTATGTATATATGCGAATGTTTCATTTTTAATATAGTGTAGCATTCATTCTTACTTTGTATTTTATATCAATGTTATTTCAAGTGTAATATAAATAGCTAAGACGACGCTAAAAACGCCAGTCCAGTACCGAACCTCCAAAGAAGTCCGGGCATTATTGTTTCCATATCTGGACAATAATTAGTTGTTAAATAAAAGTATAACCAACCAACCAACCGTCTGTTTAACAAATCGTAATCCTCGCAACCATCCAGCTCCTTAACCGCTCGGAAGCAAGTGGCGCAAATCGCGCAACACGCATTTGTTTCAACCTCAAAGTCACACAACGTCACAGATTTTATCAAGCAAGCTCAAAACGTGTTAGAAACGGATAAAATTGGGATAATACTAACGGATCAATATCCGGGAATAAACTCAAAAGAATTTAAAGAATTCCTAGAAAAAAAAACGTTAAACTGACATTTGCAGCAGTTAATGCACCATTTTCAAATGGCTCAAAAGAGAGACTAAATCAGTCAATAAAATAAGATGTAAAATAAATGAAAAAGAGAATAAAAAAGAGCTTCCTACACATGCTTAAGATATACATTTATAACTAATTAAAACATTATGCACGCAATTTATTAGCTGCTCAGAAGTGTTAATCAAATAAAAGAAATTAAACTAAATTATAAGTTAGGTCATTCTGTCAATATTCTATTAGGTGCCTTTTTAGGAGTTTATTTCCCCAATATTTTATATAATAAATAATCGAGATTCCATGTTTTTCATTTCAATAAAAATTGTTTGTTTCATTTTATACAATAAGAAAAAAGCACTTTGCATTTATCAAAATAAAATCAATCGTTATCTGCATGAAAACGAAGGAATCAAATACGTCGCAAATATCTAAATATTGACAAAGAAACGAGTTAAGCCGAAGCGACGCTGCAGCCAGCTCGCTCTCAGACCTAGTGACCGACCGGCTTAGAGTACGCGTTGTATTAAAATAAATCAATTAAAATAAAAGTGCAAGAAGAATATAAGTGAACCTAATACATTTTCATAAAATAACTGATGACCATTAACGTAATGTGAGTTTATTATTAAAACTGCTATAAAATTCTTTTTAATTAAATTGTAATTCGATAATACATAAGTAATAATAAATAATAAATAGTTGTGTGAATTAATTATTAGGTTGTATGTTTGTGGTGGTGGGTAGGGGTTGTATTAAATAGTTTGAGTGCTTAATTGTTTATTTATGATCTTGTGGGAACTACATAACAAACAATAATTAGAGATAAATCTGATTTCATTAAATTTTATTATTATTTTGTTTACCAGATAAACTAAAGTTTGGAACCAGTATTATATATGGTACGTTTAATCTTGCTTTTAGTACAACAGTTATCAAAATTCTGGACTTAATTAATTTATCGTTTGACTAATATCAAATCATTTATTATTTAAATAAATTTGTTTGCACTCACATTGCAATTTATGAATCTATCTTTATGTTGCTGCAATTAATTGAACTAAATGAACCAAACATTTATTTTAAATAAAACTGCATCAATAATTACTGTAGAAACAAAATATAAGTTTTAATAAAACGTTTTTTGAAAAAACAAAATTAAAGGGATTGTTGTGCAAATATCTGAATGTTATAATACTTATAATCACTAAATGTCATATATTTTTATTCATTTCATAAGTTTGACAGTTGTGCACAACTTGTTATGTCACAATATATCACGTTTTTTTAATAGTCAACCTTATTGCCACAATATAAAATGTTAAAAACAAATAGCTGTCAAAATTAAAATCAAATTAGTTTGTTATAACAGAAAGTTTATGTAACTGTCAAAACTACAATTGGAGTTTTGTTTTCATAACCATCAACATAACAATTATATACATTTTAAGTGTCAAACTTTAGAAACTGTCAAATTCAAATAATCTTTAATTAAATTATAGAATATCAACTAATTTTTAAAGCCCACTAATTTGTATCGTTTTAAAAATAAATTTTTACAATTTTAAGAACTTACCTCCAACAATCGGAAAAGTGACAAATAACCTATACATCTGCCAAATGAAGACATTTAATAATATTTTTTTGTGTACGTTATAAATTGTAGAAAAAGCATAAACATGCACAAATTACCCACTTTTTACTTTTAGGAATTGCATCACTGGCCAAAGCTTATGTGTACAATGCTACAATATAGTAATCGTAATTGACATCGAACCAATGCATCGAACTAACTTCACAAACACAACGTTTGATAGCATAGCAGTTTTTGTTTTGTTGAAGACGGTCCTTCTACTCTGGGCATTATTGCGTTCTTGGTGACAAAGCTTGTTCTTTCTTATTCTAGGGTCAGTTTCTTTATTGGCCGTCCACTGTATAAGCTTTTTTGCTTTAACTTTTGATTGATGCTTTTAAGAATAGCATTTGCAAATGTTACCAGATTTTTAACTGATTTGAAATTTTAGGACAGCATTGTTGTTTGCAAAACATACCAGCTTCACCATTTTAAATCTTTTAATTTCCAACATTTTATTGTAGTAGATTTTTTACAGCAGGTTTATAATGGATCTTTGTGGCACCCCACATGAAGTTCTTAAGCTTTTCTTGTCTTCAGTCTTTAGGTTTTTTCATAAAGTTGTAGTGGCGTAACAAGAATAATGCATTCTAGAAGTGTATATAAACACAGCTGGCATTGAATGTGGTTCCGGGGCAACGCTTATAGGTATATAACCGTAAGTGTTAGTGAGTGAGAGGTTAGAATTAGCAATCGAGATGATAAAGAGATGGATGAGAAAAAAAAAGGGTTAGATCTGGCTCCGCAAAAAACCGAGGCGGCATGGCTATCGACAAAGAGGACAAACAGGGAAAGTGGAAAAATACAGGTAGGTGAACAAATAATAACCATACAAAAAAAAAATTAAATACCTGGGAGTTACACTTGAAGCAAGAGGATGGAATGAACAGGTTAAGGAAGCTGTAAGAGGAACAAAAAAAAATGGAAGGAATGCTTAGTTAGCAGGCTTATGCCAAATAAAGGAGGACTAAAAAAGGGCAACTGCGGCTAATAGCAACTGCGGCTAGAACTAAAGTATTGTATGCCGCAGAAACATGAAAAAAAGCTTTGAAGACTAAAAAAAAAAACAGAAAAGAAGTAAGAGGAGCTATGAAAGCAAGTTTGTTAAGAATCTGCAGGGCTTACAGGATGGTTTTGCAGGAGGCACTAGAAGTAATTGCGGCGACACTACCCGCAGATTTGATGGTGGAAGAAAGATTTGGTATGAAGAAAATAGTAAATAAAAGAACTAGTAAGCAAGAAGCAAAGAGACAAGCGAAAGAGAATGATGGAAAAATAGCAAAGACAGTGAAAAGAAGAAGAAAAGAAAATGGACAAGAAAACTAATACCAGAAATAAAAGAATGAGTAGAGAAAAAACCGGAGACGTGTTACTATACAACACAACTACTTACCGGACATGGAGCCTTTGGAAAGAACTTATAAAAAGTAAAATGTATAATTGGTCAAAAAGACATGCATGACAACTTAGAACATACGCTAGTAGAGTGCGAAGCGTGGGAGGAAGATAGAAAAACGCTAGAAAAGGTACTAGAAATCAAAGAAGATAAATCTTCAATCATTAAAATATGCTTGAGAGACAAAAACAATTAGAAAGCTCTAAGAAACTATGCAACAACAGTACTAAAAAAAAATAAAGGAGTTTGAAGCGTTGAGATTTAGGTAAACCAAAATGGAAAAAAAACAGAAAACTAAGAAGATACCTAAAAACATTGCAAATATCTAAGCTGAATAATACAAGAATGGGAAAAGAGAAAGGAGAATGCCAGTGTAGGAAGTAAGGCAGACAGCATATGTTGCCGCAGCAGACTGCGTGAATTTCGCAAGGCCAAAACCAGCTCACCTCAAACTAATATCATATTAGAGACAATAACTAGGACAAATTAACAACAGGACTTACGCAGAGAAGAAAACCGAAAAGAATTGCTATGCGTTAAATATTCTCAAGGGCCACTTGTTGAGGTCAACACTTTACTACGTTCTTAAACAAACAAAAAGTTGGTGAATTCAGGGTTTAGTCTTAAAGTCAGACCTCAAGTCTTCTTTAAGTCTTTACTTATTAATGAGTTATTTATTATTTAATACGTACTTCAAATCAACTAGATATTATAATAAAATGTAACAACAAACCTAAATACAGTCGTATCTATTCTAAAGGGTTTTCAGTTGGCGCGGGTAGATTTTGGGCAGCCCGTGGCGGCTATTTTGTTTTTGTGACATCTATCAAACCTTTTGTTTATTATTCAGTTACTTATGCGAAATTACCGTAGCAAGTTACACGGTAGAACAGCACGTTCAAATGATAAAACTTTATTATCTAAAGGAGTGTTTGTTAGTGTAAACAGTTGACTCTTCAACGTTTGGTGGCAAAATTTAAGACGATGGGTTTGGTAAATAATCAGCTAACTTATTCTTACACTCGTACAAAATCCAATTGACCCAGAAGTTCAAAGTTTATGAATATAGACAACGCTGTTTGTTTGCTGATTGGTTGTTTATAAGAGAACTTCTATTTTGGCAGAAAATTTATCTTTAGCAACAAGACGCCTTTTTGAATGAATGATTGTTAACAAGCAAAATTGCCATATATGAGACAACACCAACCCATATGAGGTTTACCAGGTGATAATGCATCTTTAAAAAGTTACCGTTTGGTGTTAATTTCAGACCGGCGGCGTCATTGGTTCGTACTTTTTTGAAAACGACGCTGGTGAGGCAGTCACCGTCAACGGCGAGCACTACAAAACAATGATAACCAATTTTTTATGGCTCAAATTGAACTATTAGGTCCTAATGGTTCCAGGAGGATGGAACCACGTGTCACACAGCAGACACCACAATTAACATTTTGCATGAACGTTTTGAGGGTATGATTTCTGTCGCAGGGGTGAAGCAAAGGTCATGCCATTTGACCTTGCTGGACTTTTCTTGTGGGGTTTATCAAAGTCGCAGGTCTATGCAAATAAACCATAATTGACCAATGCCCTAAAGGTAAACATAACACAGGTAATCGCTTAAATTCAGCTGGATCTATGCGGAAAAATCATTGAAAACTGGACCTTTCGGATCCGTGCCATCATAAGAAGCCAAGGCGGGCATTTGAACAATGTCATATTCCACACTAAGGCCCGTTTGCACCAACGCGTCGCTTAAATCTTAAACTGCCCTTAAAACGTTAAGGGTGGCTTATTGCGTTACACCACATATTTAAGGGAGTTTATGACTTTAAGGGACCCTTAACTTAAGCGGTCAATATTGTTGGCTTAGTAAAAACTTAACCTAAAAATATAATTCAACGTCAAAATTTTTTTTTTTGCATTGATATTTTGGCTTTATTTCCATTACTATGCAACAATATTAATAAAAACATCCAAATTTAATATAATCTACACTGACATACGCTATTAAAGGTTAGGTTTTATGTTATTTAAGCATTTTTATTATAGAAATAGACACAAATACCAACAGTTTTCGTAAAATAACTAAAAATGTGCAATGTTGCCATGTGTAATCTATTTTAAACTTCAGTTTGCTAAACTACGCTTAAAACGTGTTGGTGCAATGCAATGAAAATTAAAACTACCCTTAAAGTTAACTAGAGTTTAATTAAGCGCCGATTTAAGCCAACATGGTGCAAACGGGCCTTAATAGCATACATAAGCCTTTAAAATAAAAAAAAAGAATTTTGTAAATACCTCACACACAACTTATTTTATTCCATTTCAACATCTACTTGCCCTTATTGAAAAACCTTTTACATACTATTTTAAAGTAGTTGAAAATGATTGCTCTAAGTGCAGGATTTACTCCCACAACATTTAGAATTTCTATGATAGTTTTCCAGGGCACCGTATTGAAAGCATTTCTTATGTTCACAGAATTTTTTGTTTTTTGTAATTTTCTTGGTTTTGCAACTAGTTTCAATACCTTATACATAGCGCTAATTGTAGATCTTCTTTTTATAAAGCCATATTGATCCGGTGATAACTTTGCCAAAACCGTTTGTCAAACATATTGATAATTAGTTAGATGTTTTGTCACCTTTAATAGGTTTTTCTAATAAAATCAGCTTGGCCTTTTATTTCTTTGGGAATTGACATGACATTTTTTTAGTTCATGGTTTATTACATTGAGCATAGTCTTTGGTATATGTTTTACAGTTTTAGTTATAACATTAGCCAAAATATTATTTAGGCTTGACGCTTTGATAAGTTTAATTTTCAAATCTTTCTCTGTATAGTCAATAACATGTAGCATTTCTGGATATTTCTATATATTTATAGGGTGTTTTGAAAGTATTTTTTGGCAAAACTTTTCTGTTGTGTATCCGTTATTGTTGATTTTAGTTTTAGATTTAATTTTTTAGTCTCTATTTTATAGCCAAGTTCCTAAACAACACTACCTACTTTGTTGCATAAAATTTTTTATGTTTTACTTTTAGCTTATACAATGGCATATTTAAACTCGTTTTTCTCTGTTGTGTAGTTACGTCTTAGTTTCTTCTTGTTTGTCTCACTTTGTTTTGATTACAATTGCTTTTATTTGTTGTTTTTTAGCTTTTTCACACTTTGATTTAAGCTTGTGTAGTTATATGCTCTACTAGTATACCTTGTACATTGTATTATTGATTGCAACCATTTTGCTGACTTCTGTTATTATGTTGTATTTGTATTTGTGTAGACTATTTTCTTTAATTTTTTATAATGCTTTACTGTATGCCTAGCAAATTTTGGCATCAGTTTTATGGCCCTTTTGTTTGCAACTGTCGCAGTATCGGTTGTTTTTATACTATTATAGAGTGTTCTTCTTTACTACATTTATAGCATAGCTTGCCTCTGTTTTACCTATTTGCTTTATCTTGATTTTTTTTTCAAAATTAAGGCAATTGTAACAACAAAGATGAATTCTTTTAATTTTCTCTTTTACCTATCCTACTTTTAATTTATCCATCTGTATGAGTTTATTTGTGCATGCTGTTAGTAGACTCATTACTGCATATTTCAGACTCATCTTGTTTAATTAAATTATGAGATTTTCCATTAATTATTATTATTATTATTCTAGCTCTTTTCGTAATGTACAAACGTGCTTTTTAATTAGGTTAGTTAGTATATAACTTTCCTTTTCTATTCTAATGTCATTAAGTTTATTGAGGTAGCTTATGTCTCACCCTTCTATTTTGTTTGTTTTTTGTTTTTTGCTGGATGGAAGTTCATTCTATTTTTCTTTTACATTTTGTCTTTTTTTGTCTTTTGGTTTCTGTTAACATAAGCTTATTTTTTTAATGTAATTTTTGACTTCTCTGTACATTTTATGTTTTACTGTCGTATATATGCTTTTTTTATATATTTATGCTTTATCACCGTCCGATGATGGCCTTGTAAACGTTGAAACTAGTTATGGTTTTTAAATAAATTTGTGTTTTATTTATTTTATTATAAACTATTACATAGTAACGGCCACCACAATTCAATTTGTTTAAATTTTGCTATATAAAATAATGCTATTGAGCTAAAAGACTAATAAAAGAACAGATAAAACTATAGGAAAGAAAATTAAACGTCTTAGAGTGACACAAAAGTAAAGAGATAAAACTAACAGGCTAAACCATAAAACATGCAACTTATTGACAAAGAACATTGCACCCCAATCACTATAAAAGATACGCAGACAAAATACAATTCTTGTTAAATAGATTAAATATTAGTTTTTTATTTATTATTCTGTATATATGGTAGCTGAGGCATTTATATTCCCAATTGATGCTAATAATTTATTGCATAATCTATGTTCAAAGGACTAGTATATGCAAGATTACCGAATAATATGTAAAAATAATTCCAATAATCCGCTTTGAACACATGTGCAGCATTTCCAGCTAATTACGTATTGGTATTACTCTCGTACTAGTGTAAATTATTCTATCCATTGGGCATATGTAATAAAACAAACAGGTGTGGCCTTTTCAACGTTGAAAGGTATTTTAAATGTAGCAAATTAAATCAAAAATACAAAAACTAGCCATAAATGCAAACAACAGAACAAACATTTTTATTAGGTAAAAGCACTGTTGAATGATATATTTTTTTATGGTTTAAAGATGATAAAAAATATAGATAGTTAATAATGAATGTAATGAGACTTAATATATAAAATCTTGCAAATATTTTTTTTATATTACAACAAAACAACATGATAAAAATAATTTAAACGCAACCATTAAAACTCAATTTGGCAGCATGACTAAAAGCTCCCAATTGAATTAATCACAAAAAATATATTGTTTTTATTGAGTGCGTATGCATTTTATAAATTATATTATAGATTTATTAAAAGCGTTTTGAAATAAATCAATAATTAGGACACCGCTTTGAGTAATTATTTAATTTAATCAATCTTGCAAAATGAAAACCATTTCCTAACAAAAAAATCACCGGGCTTTTAAAAAAATCTAACTAAACCAGTTTGATACATGCACCCAATATTCTAGTTTTGATTAACGTAAAAATTGTTAAGAAAAAATGAAGATGTAAAATAAATTGACATTTTTTGAATATCGATCAGAAAGTATTGGCCCGCACAAGATATTTTCATTCAAAATTAATAAAATGAAAGTTTTTATTTTTATGATGGTTTTATGATTTAAAAGTTTTTAGTGTTTTTGAGTTTGAGTTACTATTGTATGATAAACCCAGAACTAATTTTGTGTGTATTTTGATCAATGTTTGTGTGTTACTAAATACTATAAACAGTTGTCTTTATAGTGATAAGTAGTTTATTATATTCTTTATCTTTAAGTTGTTAGTTTGTGGTATGTTAGCTCAAGGTTCAGTTGATGAGATAAAATCTACGCTACTGGCGTTATTGAAGGCCGAAGAACAAAAAATTGTGGCAATCAAATTTGTAGAAGCTCAAGAGGCTAGGCTGTTGAAGAGTATTTAGTTATGGTTAGAAGATTCCTTATATAAAAAATGGGTTAATAATTTATTTTAATTAGTAAGAAAAATTAATACAATAAAATATGCTGCCAAAGAAATGTTTTTAGAAAGGTTACAAAAAGCCAAGCCATTGTTAATTTTACCAATTTAACTGACGATACATCCATCTAGCTTTTCTTTAGTCTAAGTTAATAATTAAGGTAGTTCTAGCAATGAAAGACCCTCTACATACATCTACCCCACTTCATCTGTTTTGTTAGTTCCAAAACACGATGGCTTGTTTAAATTTTGTTGTTTGAAGTCTACGGGGTGGACCCGGAGAAGAAAGACGAAAGGTGGCTAGCGGTTCCCGTGCAATGACCAGATGGGTAGTTCTTTTGTTGTGATTATTTTATTGTTTCAAGTAAGTTGATGATATAGCCGGTCGATGCTTTTTTGGTAGTTCGGTCTCAACTGACTGTTGGCCAAAAATGGATTTACTTTATACCTCCTGTTACCGGTTTCCCCCTCGAAGTGGAAGAGAGGGGGACCGGACAATAGTCGTGACGTAGGTGGCCACTGATAGTAATTATTGTGGGGGTGGTTTAGCATGGGAGTTGCGGTCTCCACGTCTCCACCGCCGAACAATGTCAAATTTCCCTCAGGGGTCGGGGCTTCTCTATGGTAAGTCATGGAGGTATCATAGTAATTGCCGTCCCGTGTCGTTATGGTTCCAACACGGCGGTAGAGAGCCGGGAACGGAGCTAATGCTCCCGGTGTCGTCGTAGTATACGTGGAGTTCCGTGAGCCGGGGTCGGAGCGGAGGTCGTCATCGTGCCGTATCCATGGAGTGCTAACGTGGTTTCCAGATTGTAATCATTTTCCATAGCGGGTGTCGTCGTCGTAAGGGCAGAAGGTCCATAAGGCATAGCGGGGGTCGTCGGCGGAGGTCCAGGAGAATATCCAGAGGCGTTAGCGTGGGTTGGCATCAAGTAGTAAGAGAGCGGCGGGTTGTCGTAGTTACGGTGCATCGTTGCTATCAAGATGATTTATTTCCAATCAGGAGTAGCGTGGAGTTGCAATCGTGAGATTTGACTGACTCGAATTTTCTGGATGCATTTGTTTTATACTATCACCTTGCCTGTAATTGGCTCTCGCACATTCCGGACTGGGCGTGTGTACGGCAAGTAGCGCCGCTTAGTGGCCGTAACACTCCCTACTCTGGCGATATTGGCTGAGCCAAATCCTGGATATAGTCTAGTAGCGCCGCCTGGAGGCCGTCACAATTCCTACCAGCTCCTTCGAGCGGAACAACTCTAGGAGGTTCAGCAAAGTTTGCCTCTTCTTCCGTTGGTGGTGTAATGTTCTCTTCTACTTTAGAAGGTGCTGGTTTTAGGTTATCAACATAAACTTTTGTTGGGGGACAGTAATATTGATCTTCAATCTATAAACAATGTGAGACCGCCGTAGTGATTAACTTTTTCGGGCTCATCCACTTGTTACTGAACCTTTTGGTCTGACTTGTTATTATCACCCTATTGGTGCGCCGAGTGTACCTCTTCTCTTTGTTTAAGGCTTGTTGCTGTCTGGCGTTTTGTAACCTAATGTGTAGGTCTAAACGTGTGTGCTGTTCGGGTTTGTCCCATTCACCTGGTTGACGTAGGTTTCTTATTAACAGAAGCTTGCTGGGGTTTTGTTCCGTTGCCGCGTTAGTCTGGCGGTTATTGTGGTAAACTGCTGTCTGTAAAAGTTTGTCCTATTGTTTGTTTGGATGTTGTTTGGTTAATATTTGGATACTTTTCTTTAGTTCAGAGTTTGTGGGTAGAACGTCGCGGTGGTATAATGTATCACTTGCCATTGTTTGGTGGCATTAGTTTCTCTGAAATCTTTAAGCGTTATGTATCTTAAGCAACGGTGCGGCTTTGTGATTAGTGGCATTATTCAATTTTCAAAAATCCATGCAGAAACTCGGGGATCCGTCCATTTTTTTACTAACACTACTGGAGAACAATAGTAGCTGTCTAGCTATCTTCCATTGTTTTTGCAAGAAGGGCAGGTAAAATTGTTATGATTAACTCTGTCGGGCCCTTTTCTTGTTTCTCGAATTCTTTAGAATGTTTTGTTTGTTATTAGAGCGTAGTTTTTGGCGGTGTTCAAGGTTTTCTTCTATATGGATAGCATACTGGATTAATTGTTCCAAGTTGATAAACTATAATAACTCTAGGGCTTGCTGTATTATGGAATCAATCCAGGTGACTAATGCGTTTGCCTGGTTCTGCAAGTAATATTTTACGGGCTCCTTTGGATGATGCACGTTACTCGTGAATGTGCTTGCCAAACGCGTAGTTAACGTTAGGTTGTTATATTTTTGGAGTATTTGCTGTTTGCTTAACTTGGCAGCGGTTTTTTGTTAAACTGCCTCTTTTTTTAAACCGTGGAGGAAGGTTCTGTTTACGATAGGCACTTGTTGTTGTATAAAGTGGTTTTTGAGTAATCAAAATTGCGCTTTCGGGTCCTCGTGGGGTTTGCCGCTAAAGGTAGGTACATTTACTACTTTTTTCGTGCTCTTCAAACCTGAACCATATGTGTAGCTAGTTGTTGCATAGTTATTGCAAACGGCTTCATTAATGCCTGGGAGTGATATGACTCTGTGGCCGGAAACTGGATTAATGGGTGAGCCTTATGCATGCGGATGACCCGTAGGCAAGTCAACCGGTACTTAGTTGGTTGTCTGTTGTTAAACCCACAGTTTGGTTTTAGATGGATCCATAATCTTGTTATCTTATACTTCATACCGTGGGAGCGGCTGTCTAGTTACGATGGAACAGGGTTCAGGCTAAACGGAGGCAGAACTTTGCCGTGTTGACCGGATGCCTAGCCAAATTATTTAATTGGTGTGTAAGCAGAGACAAAGCACGTGATCTTATGTTGTCCGAATTCCTGACCAAAACACTCAATTGGTGTGTAATCAAAACACGAATTTGCGTGGAGTTGTCAATTTGGAGTGTTACCCTACGAGTTATTTTGTGCGCAGGACAAATACGGAGCCACGTATTGCTGTTGCACAGTAGCTCAGTCCGGCCGCAATATCAGAGATTGTGGTCCGGTGGGTGCTCGTATTGTTGTTGTCGGTTTTCTCGCAGGCATTTGAGGCTGCGGTTGTGCAAAGGTGGGGTAAAACCTTCCATAGCCTGTCAAGGTAGTTGGAATTTTTTGGTTGTATTGTGTTGCTTGGGTATGTAGCAACTTATACTGCGGTCTTAATTTGAGACTTACATCTCGTTGCAGTGAGACGTCTTTATCAACGTCGATGGTAATTCGTACATCATCCCTTTTAGGATGTGTGGGTGTTTGGGATAAGTAAAAACACCATGTTCTTAGTTGTCCCACGCTGGGCGTCATTTTGTTACCGGCAAATGTTTAGGAGGGGCTTGAGGTGTGTAGAAAGCAGCTCTTGTGCAATGATAAGTGGGATAATACACCTACTTGTCGGAAGTGTAAGGCCCCGATACTTTGGCTAGGAGATTGATGCGGGATCCTGCTGAAGCACCTGAAGTCCACGGGGCGGACCCGAAAAAAGATGAATGAATGTCACCAGCGGTACCAGTGCAATGACTCCGGTGCAGGCGTCGGTTTGTCTAAATAGTCGTCAGTGGGCATAGCGGTCGTTGTAGGTAATAGCTTGCGGTGGTTTTGTTGTTGTGATTGTTTGATTGTTCCAAGTAAGATGATGGTATAGCCAGTCAATGCTTTTTTAATATCAACTGACTTTTGGCCAAAAATGGATTTACTTTAGACGAGTAGCAAGAGGATGCGGCTTAATTTTGGATATGGTTTAGTAGCGCTGCCTGGTGGCCATCACATAACAACCTTTGTTTTATATCTTCTCTATTTTGATTAAGTTACGCAATCTTACGTACCTTTCATTGCTTAACATCAAGTCTGTTTATTGGCAGGTGCCTGTGGCAGAAGTCACGTGATTATTTAAACTTTACGGTTTTAGGTTGCCGACTATTTTGATTTGTGCGCATGCTCTTTGGGTTAATAATACACCCCAACCAAAAGTTGAACCAAAGGTTTTTTTATCTGCTTGATGATGCTACTGTGTGGCAAAACATGTAGCAGTTTCTTTTAAATAAATTTATGATACTCTAAAGCACTTGTGTTTTAATTATTATTCTAACTGTTTTTGCATATTTGGACAATATAACTGTTGTAACACAAACTTTCGAAAAATATTGTAAAACATTAGAAGACATTTTTTGTCATCTGAGAGAAACTAATCCTACTCTAAGTAAAGAAAATTGCAAAACTTGTCAAAAAGATTTAAAGTATATGGGATATGTGGTTGACTAACATGGTCTTTACTTTGATACAGATAAGGTTAGTGCAATTTTGAATCTTAAGAGACCTACTACGGTAAAAGAATTACGAAGCATTAGTTTTTGGTACCGAAAATTTATCTAGGAATTTTTGACTTTAAACTAAATTAATAAAGAAACGAGTCAAATTTTATTAATCCTTCGATTGGAAAGTTTTTTCAAATTACTAAAATTGCTTTGTCCACTGATTCAATTTTGAATTACCGTTTATCCTTCAGACAGATACAAGTGAATATGGTTTAAGCGCTGTTCTTACACAGACTGATAAGGGAGAAAAATATGTAGTTTATTATCTAAACTATTCACTAACTAGATGCGCGCAAAATGATTGTAATCTACTTGGAAAGTTGACGATAAGCGAAGCAACACAAAAGAGTATGCACCATCGGACTGGACCAGAAGAATTATGTATATTTATCAAACGCGACGGTGCCAGAAAATAAGTTTGAAAAAAGAAAACTATCTTACACCCTAATTGGATACTTAATGTTGGTGGCCGAATCAATAGTGTTAATAGTTAGTCTAAGGGCCGGTATTATAAAAACAAAATAAATCACCGAATAACAAATCTCAAATTAAATATATTCGACGAATAAACGTATTCCGGTATTATAAAACTAAATTAACTATTTGTAAAATAAGGAATTGCAACGCTGCATTTATATGTTATTTTAATATTGTAGTTATTGATGTGTTGTAGCCTTTGTTATATTACAATAATCCCCTACAACATTTTGAATGTCAGTTGCATAACATTGTATAGCAATCAAAATTTGATTTTCAACAGAAACTGCTCCACATTAAAAATTACCTAAGAAACATGACAAGTGTCAAGTTATTTATTGAATTAATTTTAATCCTTGGATGATTAATTTATTTCATAGATTTAGTTACCTACTTTTATTATTTGACGTTTATAATACCGAAATCAGCCAAGTAAGATAATTTAATTGGTTTGTAAATAAAATGTACAATTTTAATTGTTTATAATACCGGCCCTAAGATAATGATAAGTTAAAAAAGAAAAGAAAAGGAACAACACAACACTTAATACTAAACATTACACAAGTACATGCTATCCAATTATCCGGATAAAATTGAAAGCAGCCGACAAAAACGTAAAACTCGACAAATATTATAGTCATATCAAAGTTGGAAATATATCACTATGAGCTGCATACAATAGCAAACCCTGATTTCTACTACCGAGGTCAACTATCCAGATAGCATCCAAACCGACTCCTGGACTTGTGACGGTCCCCAAAACCTTTACATCAATAATATGTAAAAGATATTAAGATTTTTTTTAAATTTTATAATACTAATTATTATTATTATAATTAGTTTCGTTATTTTTAGCATTGTATATTTGAATTTATGATTCTTGAATATTATTTAAATAAAAATGTTTCTCGTTATCCAAATTAAAACAAATTCAAATTTAAATTTAGGAAATATAGATAAAGGAAATCATATTTACTCAATAATAATTAAATATAACATGCATCAAAACACGAAATTGTGGAAGTCACAGTGCACAATGGAACTTGTTGCTTAAAATCGATATTCCTGTTTTACGGCGACTAAACATTTCTGTTGATTTAATATACTAACAGTATTTATTACAACATGTTACAATCAAAATGTAAATTAATTTAACTTATTCATTACAAGTTGAACGTTTTTTGGTAATAATTAAATATCTCCTCGTACATCCTTCAGCTCTAGTACATACTGTTATAATTAGTGATGCAATGATGTAACTTCTAGTTAGTACTAATTAATTAGTGTTACATATGTACGAAAAACAAATAAATGATATATTATAACAATTGTGTATCTAGGTGAGTGCCTTGCAGTTTGCGTAGGACAAATAAACGTCTTATTTTAATTTAATTTTAATTATTATTTCATATGTTTATCTGAAATCTTTCCTATTAAATTAGTAATGGGTGATTCATTTAGAGGTACTTTTTTTATAGTAAGGGTTTTATGTTGGATAAAGCGTGCGCTGAGTCAAGCTGTTATGGTATTTTGTTCAGTAATGTTTGACATTTCATCATGGAATGAATTAGCCCGGCACAGCGTCTACAAACTATTCAGCTATATTTCGAACATTAGCGCTTTAAAGAAAAGTGTTTTGTACGCTTAGAGCAACTTATGGTTTACACAATCGGCCTACCGAACGTACAATTTGAGGTACCAGTAAAAAATTTAAAATAATACGCGACCAAATAGACTGCATGTAGCAAATAGTAAAGAAAATATAGCGACGGTAGCTGAGTGTACGCGATGACCGTAATAAATCGATTTGGCGTCATTCTCAACAGTTTGGCTAATCGTATGTAACAACTTGACGTATTCTTGGTTTAAAAGCATACAAAATTTGACTCATGCATGAATTGAAGCCGGCCGACCTTTCAAATTGTCACCGTTTCAGGTTTAAGGCTCTTGAAAACCTTCAATAAGACTTACTAATTTGTGCTTTTGGCCATTCTGAAGGTGGCAGACCAGGACTGAACCAAAACACTAAATCACCTTTTTTAAGTAAAGAATGATTGGTTTTAACGACTCCAACGTTTATAAAAAGGTTGCAATAAATGATTAGACAATTTTCTGCGTTTGACCAGATTTATATTAACATCTAATAAGTTTACTTGTAACCTTGACAAAATAAGTTGTCTCACTAAAAAAATGCCCAGGAGTTAAATAATCAAATTAATCTTGAGGATCATTCTAGTGTTCACACAAAGGTTGCGTATTCAAAATAGCTTCAACTTTAATAATTATGGTGTTACACTCTTTATAAGATAAAAGTTGTTGTCTAATTACTTTTTGAGAATGATAATTGAACGATTTTACTTCAGCCTCTTAAATTCCTCCAAAGTTAGAAACATAAGAAAGTTGAAATACCCATTCAATTATACAAATTGCAATATAATCAGACAAGGCTTTATTATTAACAGACATAATTTTAAACAATTTCTTGAGTTCTTTTGCTGCCCCACGAAAATTACTACCTTAATCTGAAAAAACTTTTATTGATAAACCTCTTTAACTTGAAAATCTATCCAAAGCTTTCAAACATGCTTCAGATGAAAGAGTGGTCACACATTCTAAATGTATTTCTTTAGTTACTATGCAAACAAACAACAGATTTCACTACCTTATTACATCTAAGAAGTGATGCTCTAATAGAAAAAATAAACCGCACAATCTATACCAACATGACTAAAAGTCCTTGCCGGTTCTAATCGATATGCTGGTAATTCTGCCATGATTGACCGTATAGGCTTTGCGTTTAAACAATAACAAATTAAACATTGAAAGATCCGATGACAAATTAGACTATGTGCTCCAGGAATCTAAAAACTACGAAAAAGTAAAAATTGAATAAATTTTGGACCACCATGTCCTAATAAACAATTGAAAATAATCTACTAACAAAATTGCTAATCAACTTTTATTTGGAATCAAATAAGAATTTGTTGATTTGTGTACTTAAATGGGTTAATTGAGATCGATGGATTTGACCTTCTATTATGACAAAACCCTCAGAGTTGATGAACGGAGTCAAACCTCTATAATATTTCAAAATCTCTACACACTTTTTCAATTGATCCTTTTCCTTATTTAACATTGTTTTTGAATTAATTTTATTGCATTTTTTTATTTATGATGATTTATTGATCAAACAATCTCATTCTTTGCAATTTTTTTTGTGAATTATTAATAAAACTTGCAGATTGCAGTTTTAATATGGAAAACATCTTGTTAAACAAATTTATAAATTCAGAATAGTTTTGATTCACTACATTACAAATGATTTTGTTTCAATTCAGGTAAATCTTGAATTATTAAATCTGGTTTTTTCAAAAACCAAGTCACCATTGGATCCCGAATAAAATCTGTACCTTTCCACCAAAGCAAACATTTAATAAGATCAGAATTAATGGATTTGCGCAACGCATTTTGTAACAAATGTCTTTAACAAATAAGGAAGAGTGTGAATCTACGCCAAAACCGTCATTAAATCCACAAAACAGAAAGGATCTTTTATTGGATAACGCTTACAAGTGGCAGAAACCGTAAGAAATAATTTTGACAACAACCATGCAGTTTCTAATTCTAAACGAGATACCATCCAAGTTATTACAGGAGCTACACAAGATTTAGCTACCACCAAATTAATTTCAACAAAATCAAAGTTTTAATACGCAGATAAATTACTGCTCCCATTCCACAAATACTAACACCCAAAGTTGTTGTAATAAAAACGAAAAAACAAAAGGACTCAAATATTCATTTGTGTCAAAAATTCGAGATACTCGAGACAAAATACCTTGCTTTGAAAAAATTTTGTTATTTTATTTTATTATATAATGGATAGGATTAGGAAAAGAATCCCAAGAAATTTCTTATAATTTAATCGAATCAGAGACATTTCCAGATTTAAGAACTACCAGTCTTTAGATTCTATAACAAACCGATGTAAACTTGCTCATTTTGCTAATTTAAAACTTTTGCAACGCAAAAGACTTTTCTATTGAACTTTTAATTTCAAAGCCTTATCTTTATCAGGAGCTCTCTATAAAATGTCATCGATATGATTTCCATTCTTCAAAGCTTCTGCTGCTAAACAAAAAAAAAATCTTTATCTTCAACTAATAGAATAGACCTTTGAGTTAAATAAGGACTAGAGGTACCCCAAAAGTTACTCTTGTATTTTAGAATTCTTTAATTAAATCATTAGATATAAAGCGCCAAAAGATATGTTAAAAAGCACAATCTTCTTCATGCAACACTACCTTTCGAAACATTTGACAAATATCACAAGTTAAAGCCATTTGATAAAACCTGAAACCTGTCAATATTTGACCAATGTTTGTCTGCATGTTTCTACTAGAAGAAAGGGTATTATTTAAAGAAATACCGTTAGAATCCTTCTCTGCAGGATTAAAAACTACTACTTTATTGACTCTGTGATGCATTAAAATATATGAAACTGGTTGTTTTGTAACCAACAAATAATCTTGATCAATGTAATTTTGTTTGTTTTTGGAACATAATTTCTTAAGTTTTGTCTTGTTTAAAACTAGTCTCCAATTGATAAAAACGTTTCAGAGCATGTTCTCTATTGTTACCTAAAACAGGACAAACATTTGTTTTGAAAGGTAACCTAGTAATGTAACGTTTTTCGTATCTCTAAAAACAGTTTTACAAAGTAATCTTCACACAGAATTTTTTTGGTGATAGAAAAGAAACTGAAGGAGGTTTCTCCATCTCCCAAAAAGCACGAATCAATTTCTCAAGGGAAAGACAAACAAATTTTGGATTTATGATCAAGGAAATTAAAGCCAATTTGGTTTTAATAACTTTTCCGGAGGTAAACAATGCTTTTTCAAAGGCGACAAACTAAGATTGATGTCAAAAGCCTTGTTGAAACAAGACGAGTCACTAACGACAAACTCCTTTGCATAAAAAAAATATGAAAGGTTGATGACAGAGGCCTTGTTGAAACAAAACGAGTCACTAACGACGTACTTCTCTGCACCCAAAAAAGATGTAAAATTTATTGCATTTTTGTGTTTGATAGAATCAGACAACTCAACAGCCGGGGCCAGTTTAGGCGACATCAAATCTAAATAAACACACATAGAATTTGTTATTTTTAACCTTATTTTTCACAGGACCCATTACTATCCAACTTAAGTTAGTTAAGATAGCACTCAAATTTTTTTAATATTGGCACACTCCACTCCCAACAAAATATCTATAAGTGACATTACATGAAAATAAGAATATTCCAAAAATAAATTTGAAAACCGACTTTTAACTTATCAGAAATAGGAACAGTGGGCAGATTAGCTGTAATTTTAAGTAATGCTACAGTTTCAAATAAAAAAAAACCTTTATTGAATTTAGGGCGTAAAAGACAACTCACTATTTCTTTGGATGAACCTTCCGAGGACTGACCTACTCCATTCAAGGAAAAAAAACATCTTCTTTTTGAAAGTTGCAATCTGTCAGCTAATTCCTGAGTTATAGAAATCCACTTGACTTTCTGAATCAATTATCAAACGTCAGACTACTTAAAATCTATTGATGTTGCAGATTCTTGCTTGTGCAGTTCTTAAAAGAGCTACAGAATTTGTGAATGATTAAAGACTCACAGACTTTAAAAGAGACCCATTAATTACCTAGAAAGGTTTTTCTTTCTTATTAACCATTGCATGTGAAATCTTGTTAGATATTTGGTCAAAATGCAACAAAGTCTTGTTATTCTTTTGACCACAAGTTTTGCACAAAAACTTTAAAATACATTTTGAAGATTGATGAAGACCCAAACAAGCAAAACAACTTTCATGAGCTTTGGCTATTTCATATCTGGAACTTGAAGTTTTCGCTAAGAACACAGGACAGTTTATTAATTGATGGTCGGTCTTACAAAAAGAACACTTAAAAGAAAATGTTTTGAGTTTGATTTTTTTGACCCCCATGTGAACTCTTTTTGAAAACTCTTTTGGATGAGAATAAGATAAATTAGATTTTGTTTGTTAGAACTGAAGAAGTTTTCAGAACCAAGTCAGCAACAGTTGTCTGTTTGGTTAAAAATATCTATACAATTTTTAATAATAATAATAATAATAATAATAATAATAATAATAATAATAATAAGCAAGTGAAAATATCATAAAGAAAACCGATGAAAAAATACAAAAATACACAGAACTAGCATATGAAATAAAACGAATATGGAAATTAACAAACATAAAAATATTACCAATTATAATTTCTGCAACAGGATTAATACCTAAAGAAACGGTAAAAAATTTAAAACTAATAGGAGCTGAAGAAACACTGGCAGATCTGCAAAAATCCGTTTTGCTAGACACAGCACATATAACACGTGCTTTCTTAAACTAAATTCATTTTTTAATAAATAACATAGTTATATATATCCTTGGGAAACCCGCGTATATATCGATAAAACACGACAACAAGTTAGTTTAAAAAAAAAAAAAAAAAAAAAATATATTAATATTATACTTTATTTCTATTATATACAAATCATATAAATAGAAAAAGGCGAAGTTCAGACTGGGTCTAAATGTTGAGATTCAAAATCTTTTCTAATTTTAAAATTTAATAATCTTAAAGTAAATCCTAACAAAACGTAATCTGAAAGATCATTCATACCTAATGTTTTCAAAAAATTTACATTGAATTGCCATCCAAAAGACCCCTTTAAGATTATTGAATTTTACAGGACTTTATTGCAATATATTTGAAAGGTATTGATTTGCAATAATTTTTTTATTTGTATATCCTTTTATCAACAGATCATATGTCAAATGATAATTATCTGGCATAAAAAAACAGTTTTAATTAATTGTAAAACTTTACCTTTCAAATACCCCAACAGGTAAGAAAACTTTTCAATGTCAGTAAGGTCTACACTATGAATCATGTTATCATATAAAGCTATAAACGAAAAAATCTTTTCTAAAGATTCGTTAAATTTGGCCAACTTAATTTCCGGTAAACGTGATTTTGTCTGAACTACTACATTTGTATTTGAAGAATTTTGAATTGACAGAGCCATCAATTCTGGTTTTATCAAATAATAACCAGATTTAAATTTAGTTGCCAGTTTATTAAGATCAACATTATGAGTAAGGGTCACTATAGATAATTGATCCAACCAATTCTCATGGACCTCTAACAATAAATCTTCGGCCTTCACCTTATTCCAACCGGCTGGCAGCTCTTTAATCATATTTATACATTTTAGCCATGATTAAGACAACAAGACTTGTCAAAACGTCGGTAGAGAAATAAAGACAAAAACGAAAAAAGAAAACCTGTTTTTTCTTTTTACAAGTTTGTTTATTGTTGCCATAATCATTTATCTATAAATTACATCACACAAACATAATTCACTAAATTATTAAACATTTTAAACAGCCAATTAAAAATATGCTTAACATATACACTTTCAGGTGCTTTATTAGGAGTAATAAATAGTTATGTTTTTAATCATTTTTATAAAATTATTTATTGCAATAATTAATTAATGACTAAAATGATTGTATAATTATATTGTGCTGTGTTGTAGAGTTGAGTATTAGGAAAAGCACGACGTGTATTTTATACTTTTTCTCTCTAACCTCCCGCAGGTTTTAATAAACCGTGGCAGGGCCCCTTTGTAAGATTGGAGGCTCCCAAAACGTTTCGCTTCCCCGCACCTACAAGCCTGCGGGGCCTTAGCTACGGCGCTGAAAACGACTTTTTTCATATTGTCACAATGTAAAACTCATATCAGTTCTTGTGTTAATATGAAATAAAAATGATTCCTACAACTTCTTATAATAAGTTATTTAAAACTTAAAATGTGAATTAATTATGCACAATCTATACGTAATATAATTTTGTATGTTATTAAAAATCAAATAGAAACCTTTCATAGAAATATTTGAACATTATTGTGTCGTATTTATTAAATCGCAATACGACCAGAAACTTGTAGAATTGAATGCACATGCAACACATTTTAAACCAATTTCCTTCAATCTGAAAAATCAATTCCTTACAGTAAACTTTACCACATATGGCGGAAATTAATATTTGTCATTTTAGCATCATTCGCAATGTCAAATCTACTTCGGCAAATAGTAATTTGTACTGTAACAAAATGATAAAATAAATTTTGTTAAAATAAGCATAAATAACTAAGAGAATTTGTCGCAGATTTGCTGTTTATTTAATTAATTTGTATAACTAGTTAATTGGCGAACTAAAACAGAATATACAGGATGATTCGTAACAGGTAACAAAAATAAAATGTTATATTTTACATCAAAACTTTCTTTGTTTCCGAGAAATTTAAATGTAAAGATTTAAAACTGAAATAATTAATTAAAAGTGAGATAATTAAAATAATTATTTATTAAAGAAATGAAATAAAAAAGTGAACAAATACATAAAAATATGTTACACATAAACTATGAAACATTATAAAAAAATAATATAAAGGATGATTGAGACGTGTTTATTATGTAGTAATCCATAATAATTGTCGATGTCTCAACAACAACCACTCTCCCGCGGTGTTAAGGGCAATTGAAAAATAGCTCATTAGGGTCTAGTATAATCCCTAAAGGAAGTACCCTGCTGGGTCAACGAATAATATTACGACCAGATTAAAACTAATAAATTATTTATATCCTCTATATCTTCCTGAATGACCGGATTACATCATAAACACATTTCTAAGAAGTATTGTGGCACACCTGGGATCATCTAACAATCACCCCACTAAGAAATGAAAGGGATTTCTCAAAACATATATATATATATATATTTAATTATTTTGTATTAACAAGTAGTTATAAACACGATCGATAAAGAGTCTATGCTTTCGATACACCCTACATTTTATATATCAAATTAATTGTTATTTAGTTTTTATGTTTTAATAATAAATCAATTTGAAACATTTGTGAATTTTATTAAACGGATTTACACAACTGTGAAGTCAGCAACATATAAATTGGTCCTTCGAACCGGATTACGAACATTAATCTAATCTTCATCAGTGCGAAAACCGTCTTAAACATGACTCCTACCCCAGATGAACTACAAACGCGTCGAGCTAATGTTAAAGCAATGTTAACGCGATTTCAAACGTTTTTAAACAAACCTGAATGCAACAAGAAAGAGCTGATTGTAAGATTGAAAAAAGCTGAGTCCATATTGAGTGAATTCAACGACACTCAAAGCCAAATAGATGTTCTCAAACAAACAAAAGCAAAGATTTTGAAGAAAGTTACTACTCTACCATAGCAAAAGCACACTCTATGATTAAGAAGACACAATCTATACAAATCAACAAAACACCTGCTAACGTATCCACAACAGAAGCTAAAATTTGCTTACCTCCGATAAATATTCCAAAGTTTTCTGAAAACTATGAAGAATGGCTGCATTTTTATGACACGTTCAATTCTCTAATCAACAATAATAAATTTTTGTCAGACATTCAAAGGTTTCACTCTCTTCGCACTAGTCTAACGGGTAATGCCATATACGTGTTGAATTCATTGGAAACGTCAGCCGCAAATTACACCATTGCATGGGATCTTCTGCGCTCCAGATTCGAAAACAACAGCTTGTTAGTTACTAATCATATACGAACAGTTTTTGAACAATCAACAATCCATAAAGAAACGCTCCATTTGTTACGACTACTTATTGACAACACAACAAAGCATCTACGTGCATTAAAATCAATGGGAGAAGATACGGATCATTGGGATCGACTTCTTAACTACCTGTTAACAACAAAACTAGATTTTGCAACTAAAAAGGAATGGGAACATTACACGCAAAATTCATTGCCATCATTCCAACAATTGATTGAATTTCTAACTTGTAAGTGCAACACACTGGAAGCAATGTCTTTATCAAAAGCTATTGCATCTTCATCAAGTAGACCACCTAGACCAGAAACAAAGGTGCACATATCTACTCAACAAGCTACATGTGTTTTTTGCAAGTGCAATCACTACATCAATTACTGCAAACAGTTGACCAAACTATCAACAACCGAGAGAATTAGTGACGCAAAAAGACTAAAATTATGCAATAACTGTTTGCGTGCAAACCATAACGCCAGTCAATGCAAATCAGCTTTTACATGCAAAACGTGCAACCGCTGTCACCATACGTTGTTACACATCGATTATGCACAACCTAACCATCGTGACATTGATACTGTGCCTTCATCCAGTCAAACGCAGTCGCATCACTCAACACAATCAAGCGAAGAACTCAGCTTTCTGTCAACAGCTTTACTAAAGATCAGTGATTCACAAGGAAGATTACATCTATGCCGAGCTTTACTGGATTTTGGTTCACAAAGCAATTTCATAAGTGAAAAATTAGTAAAACGTCTAAACTTACCAAAAGAAGCTACTTGTATCCAAGTCATTGGAATCAATTCTACCACTACTACCAAACGTAAGCATTCAATCAAAAATCAACGCTTATAAAACTGAAATGAACTGTCTGATACTGAAGCAAATAACAAAACTTCCAAATGAACCATTAAACAAGAAGGCATACAAAATTCCAAATAACATTCATCTGGCTGACTCAGAGTTCTACATACCATCATCAATTGATCTATTAATCGGCGCACAACTCTTTTATTCACTGATGTGCATAGGTCAAATCAATTCTACAAATCATCACCCGCAGTTGCAGAAAACTCATTTTGGCTGAATACTATCCGGAAACGTTTACAATTTACAGACAAATTTAAAAACTACGTCGTGCAACCTAACAACAGACGAATTACTTCATGAGTCTTTAGCAAATCTTTGGAAGTTAGAAAATTTATGATTGAATACATCAAACAGGGTCATATGAAACCAATCCCAACAACAGATGATATAGACAATTACTACTTTCCTCATCATGCTGTTTTAAAGGAAGATAGTATCACTACAAAACTTCGAGTAGTATTTGGTGGATTGGCAAAAACCTCAACAGGTACATCGCTATAACAATGTCTAATGGTAGGCCCTACAATACAAGACAACTTAGTGGCCATTGTCGTGCGATTTAGGCTACACTGCATAGTAATTTTAGCAGTTATCAAACAAATGTATTGACAGATCCTCGTATCAAAGGATCATCATAAATATCAACGCATATTATGGCGCAATAAAATTACAGAGCCTATCACAACATATGAACTTTAGACCGTGACATATAGAACATTATCAGCTCCATACTTAGCCACTAAATGTTTATAACAACTGTCTAAGGTTGGAAGCAACATATATCCTAAAGGAGCTCATATTACAACCAGAGACTTTTATGTGGATGATCTATTAACAGAGGCCGATTCTATCGCTGAAACTATTACCATTAGAGATAAAGTAACAAAATGATGTGCTTCTGCATTATTTGATTTACACAAATGAGCAAGCAATAGCACTGAGTTACTAGATGACATCACATCAGAAACAATAACAAATCTACTGTTTGACAAGAATTCAACAACAATGTTAGCATATTTGAAAAGTATTCCAAATTAAGTAAACTAACCAACGTTGTAGAATACCTGCACAAGTTTAAAGAAAACTGCCAAGCAGCAGATTGAACAATTGGTGTTTTAACAACAAGGGAATTGTCTAAAGCAACAACTTTACTTGTTAAATTGGTTCAAAAGGCGGCATTTTAAGAAGAACTCGCGACCCTACCTGAATCAGTTAACAAACACAGCAAACTGTATTTTTTAGATCCTTTCTTAGACGAAGACGGCATTATTCGAGTAGGCGGACGTTTACGTAACTCCTCAGTACCATATGCACAAATGTTTTCGATAGTTTTACTTGCAAAACATGCGTTTACGAGGTTGGTAATCGAACACAATCACCAAATCAACTTTCGGGGTACAAGCAACACAAGCTGCAATGAGATGCACATATTGAGCTCTAGGCGGAAGATTAACAATACACAATTGTATAAAAAGATGTGTAATATGCTACAAAACTGCACCAAAAGCATTAAATCAAAAAATGGGAGATCTTCCAGAATACAGAACAAAACCAGCAAGGCCATTTCTCAACACTGGAGTCGATTTGTGTGGTCTTATTCTCATAAAGGAAAGTTCTAAAAGAAGCAAGAAAAAAGTGAAAGCATACATTGCTATTTTTGTGTGCATGAGCACAAAGGCAGTGCATATAGAACCAGTTTCAGACATGTCGACTGAAACTTTTATAGCGGCAATGAAGCGATTTGTCTCATGTCGAGAAAAACATACTAAACATGTATTCCGATAATGCAAAGAATTTTGTGGGAGCAAACGCAGAGTTAAAGAAGCTTAAAGGAATATTTGAGTCGACAGCTACACAAAAAAATCATTTATTCCAAATTAGAACAAGCTGGAATAAATTGGCATTTTATCCCACCAAGAGCACCAACGTTTGGACGGTTGTGGGAAGCGGTTGTAGAATCTACCAACCTACTACTAAAACAAACATTGGTCAATCACATTAGAAGAACTTACAACTATCTTAACACAAATTGAAGCTATACTCAATTCTCGACCGTTGATGCCACTGTCAGAAGATATAAATGATCAGAAAATTCTAACGCTTAGACATTTTCTAAATGGGGATGCCCTTATTGCACCAGTATATCCAAATCTACAAAACATCAACCTAAATAGACTTTCTCGATGGCAAAGGATGGAACAACTCAGACAATATTTTTGGGCCCGTTGAAGCAAGGAATATTTAAGATGCTTTCAAACAAGAAGCAAATGGAGAAACAACCCAGCAATCATCGTAGTGGGTGAACTTGTCATGATCAATGAAAATAACCTACCACCACTAAAATGGAGAAGAGGACGAATCACTGAAGTCCACTCCGGTTTAGATGGAGTTATCCGAGCAGCAACCGTTCAGTCTAGAGATGGGTCTTATAAAAGACCAGTTACAAAACTTTGTCTACTTCCTATTTATTAAAAGAGAATCTTTCAAGGCCGCCGGAATGTCAATGTCTCAACAACAACCACTCTCCCGCTGTGTTAAGGGCAATTGAAAAATAGCTCATTAGTGTCTAGAATAATCCCTAAAGGAAGTACCCTGATGGGTCAACGAATAATATTACGACCAGATTAAAACTAATAAATTATTTATATTCCCTATATCCTCTTGTATGACCGGATTACATCATAAACACATTTCTAAGAAGTATTGTGGCACACTTGGGATCCTCTAACAATCACCCCACTTAGAAATGGAAGGGAGTTCTCAAAACATATATATATATATATATATATATATATATATATATTTAATTATTTTGTATTAACAAGTAGTTATAAATACGATCGATAAAGAGTCTATGCTCTCGATACACCCTACATCATTTATATATCAAATTAATTGTTATTTAGTTTTTTATGTTTTAATAATAAATCAGTTTGAAACATTTGTGAATTTTATTAAACGGACTTACACAACTGTGAAGTCAGCAACAATAATGATAAAATAAAACAATAACTAAGTTTTTGCCGCAAATACTTAATTGATATAAACATATATTACTAAAGAATTTAAATCAATATATAGAAAAAATCTGACGTTTGATGGTCATTATCAAGAGAGAACAAACTAATAAAAAAATATATTTATACAAACTTTTCCTTAACATACACATTTATCTTAAACAAACGGATATAATAAACTATAACAATAAAAGCAAATAACAAAACAATCATTAAAATATTAAAAACTGTAAAAGTATAATGTTTTTATTTTCTGTCTATTGACATTTTTTTTTTCTATTTCTGTCTTATTTTTTGTTTTAAGTTTTTTTTTAATATTTTTAACGTGATATCAATTAGAGTTATGCCTCTATAGTTTTTGCACTCTGATTTATGACCTGATTTGTAACTAAGCACTACCATAATATCTATTATTCTCTTGGTATTTTTTTTTTGCTATATTCTACTAATTAAACTTCTTAACATATGTTTTCTGTCGGTTTTTATACATTTAATTGTTTTAGATGTTATTTTGTAAATTTCTGGAATTTTATTTTACTTTTAGTTTTTTAATTGTTTCTTTTATTTTTTTTAAGTTGTTTTACTGGGCTTGGTTTTGGTATTTTTTTTCATTAGGTTTTTTCATATTTTATTTGGTTTATATCTTTTATTTAGTAGTTATGTAGAAGTATGTTTCTCATCCTCTGTTGCCAATAGTTTTAGGAAAAAAATTACATTATAATTATAATAATATGTTTTTTAATATTTCTGACCAATTTGGGTATTAGAACCACAAATATGCTTTTTAAAAATCTAATAAAAATTTTTTTTGTTTTTTTCAAAAACTAATTGATATTTTTGAATATTAATAAAAAGGGTTGGGAGCAAAAATTTGGTACATTACGTTATGAAAGCACTCCTGCTCTATCAAATGACACTATGCGCAGCTCTTTACGTTAAACTCCTGGGCATCCCTATTCTTTTGCGTAAGGCAATTTTTGGACAAAAATTGCGTGTTTTTATAGTTTAACAAAACGCCACTGGTTTATTTTTACAGATATAAAAAAAAATTAAGAGTAATTTGTAGGGAATTAATTAGATCTTCCATATTTTTTTGCGTGGCCGACCGCACTCTCAAAAAAACATTATTTTTGCTCTACTTTAGCAGGCTATTGCTCTAAAACGAAAATAGCAATCGGAGCGTTGATAGGCCTTTTACACTTTTGAAACCTTTTACTATCAAAAAATCCTTTTGCATATTTGGATCATATGATTGCTAAGGATCCATCGGTTTCCTATCGATTTTCACCTTTGTAAAAACTCAATAAAATTTCTTTAAGAAAAAAAAAAATTGTGACGCCACTGGACAAAAAAATTAAGGATGAGATATAAGAAAGAGGTTGTCAGGAAAAACTATTTGGTTCATATCTCACCCTGCTAGGATCAAATTTACTCGAGTTATTACAAAGCTACGTTTTTTAGGAAAAAAAAAATCAAGCCGCTACTGATTTTTTGAAAATTTTGCCTCAAATTGCAGTTTATTGATTGGTAAATTTGAAAATTCATATGCCCGATCTCGATTCTTTTTAAAAAAGGATAGAAAATAGCCTCAAACATGAGTAATTTTGAAGTGAGATTGGGTGAGTTTTTGAAAAAGTTTAAAGGTAGTTTTTAAAAAAATAATTGCATGACTGACGTAAGATTGATTCCCACAATTTTGATCCAGAATTAAATAACTTAAACTAATAATTATATTTTTTACAGAATATTGTGAATGGGAAAATACACTCAACATACTGCTACCTTGAAATAATGAATTTCAATGCAATTAATTAATTGGTAACCCACATAAATTTCTAACAATACTTTTTATATTGCCCTTGATTGTTCTAACTGTTGCGGTGCGAATAATTCTATCCGCTCCTGGGTGAACTTCTTCAATTCTTCTTAGTTTCCATTGTAATGGAGGAATGAACTGCTCCTTGATGCATACCAAGTTATCCTTCTCAGTGGTGCGTTATGGGATGATGTCCATTTACAAGAAAGAAGTAAATGGTTGAGGTACTCTTTTGACCATCGTGTCCAAAAGTCTTGCTTTATTTTAGATATTTGTTGCCAGTAAGATAATCGATTGCTTGGTAATCCCTGGACATTTGATTCTGGTAGGTCGGTTAGCTTGCAGCCAATTAGAAAATGTCCTGGAGTCAATGGTTCAAAATCTTCAGAATCACTGGACAATGGGGAATGTGATCTTGAGTTAATACATGCTTTAATTTGCAATAGCAATGTCTCAAATTCCTCATAACTAAAGAGATTATTGCCAGCCACTTGTTTTACGTGGTGTTTGGTACTCTTAACAGCAGCTTCCCACAAGCCGTGTGTGGAGATTTTGGTGGAACCAATTTCTATTGTATGCCATCTTGGGCTGCCTGAGTCTTAACTTCTAATTTGTTTTCTTTGATCAGTCGTTGAAGTTAACTATCAATGGACGTGTAGGACATTTGATATAAAAACGGCATCAGCAATATTTTAAAGTATTTTGAGTAGCATATTAAAGAAAAATAAATTCACAGGATTTTCAGAAAATTATATTGACAATATATTAATTTAATCAATTTTGAAGAAAACATTAGACATATAGAATAGATATTAGCAGCAATTATAAAAGAAAGGTTTACATTGAAATTCAAAAAATGCTTATTTGCTGCAAACTCTGTAAAATACCTGAGCCATATTATAGAAAATAACACAGTAAGACCAATAAAAGACAATCTAGTTTTAATTCTAAACTTCCCAACTCCAACTCAAAAAAAATATTAGACAATTTTTAGAAAAGATAAATTTTACTATGAATTAGATCCGTTACATAAATTATTAAAAAAAAAGAGACAAAATTTATATGGTCAGAAGAATGTAAGAAAGCTTTTACAAAAATAAAGAAATTATTATGTTTTCAACCAATAAAAATGTACACAGATGCATTGCTAGAAGGAATTGGGGCAATACTAAAGCAATTACAAATAGGTAGACAAAAAAAAAATTTAGCATATTTCTCAAAAAAATGTTGAATAAGGTAAAAAAAAAATAAAAACAACATATCTGGAGTGCCTGGCAATCAAAAAAACAGTAACATATTGGCCACATTGTTTGATTGGAAGATGGTTTGATGTATATTCAGATCACAAACCGTTTGAAAACTGGAACATAAAAACAAGAACAGACAAAGAATTAAGTGAGTTAACTTATTATCTGTCACAATATAATTTCCAAATAAAATATGTACCCGGCAAAAATAACAATAATAAAAAAAAAAATCTTATCAAAGAAATTTAGCATCAAATTAATAAAAGACATACACAGGAAATGGTACCATACAGTAATGCCTGTAATGCGACCAATTATGTACAAAATATGTCTCCACTATACATCAAAAAATCTATGTAAAATTGTGACATATGCATAAAAAATAAATCAAGTGACCAAAGCAAAGGGTCCCCCCGGTTAGCAACATATGTGAAATGCGACCCATCACGAATATCCAAAAAACCTCAAAAATTACTTTCTTAGCATCAAAAAAATATGTTTGGTAAAATTTTAAAATTTTGATACCTCCTTCTTTTTTATAGGGGACAAAAAATAGCATTTTCTTGTTTATTTTTTTTTTTCTGTTTCCATTAAATGAAAAATTCTAAAAAAATCATTTAAGTATGGTTTTGGTGGACTTCAAACACAATTTTTTTCAGCCCCTTAAACCCTTTATTTATTTTCGGTTATCTAAACCTTCGATTGCATGGAATTATATTTTTTAACTTTATAAGTAATTGAAAAATCTACATTTATGAATTTTTTGCGTTTGGTGCGCCAATAGGTAAAAAAAACCACCTCTATCCAACTTTTTTCTCAATTTTAAGACTTTTTGCAGTAAAAAATCAAAACTCAAGAACGGTTAGTAATAGAGACGCTGGACAAACTTCATCATCTTCAAAAGGATGAAATTTATCAAATTAATGGGTTTAATATATCTTTTTTTAAATTTTTTATTTTAATAAAAAAATAAAAACTGAAATAAATGATTTATTTAAAAATGACAGCAATAATGTAAATTTTATGTTTTTTCTAAAAAAAAATGGCAAAAATTAAAAAAAAAAAATCTTTCTGAAGATGATGGAGTTTGTCTTGTGTCTCTATTACTGTTTTTGAGTTTTGATTTTTGATTTTTTAGTGCCAAAACTCTGTTTGATGCCTGGAATACAAATCTGAAATTTAAAAACTTAAAAAAAAATTACTTTATTTGTTATTTGTCTGGTAAAAAATTTGATAAATCGTGTTTTGAGCAGTCAAATCATTGCAAATTAATACAAAAATTACACCCAGGATACCTACTCAATGTAAAAGTTTCGGTAGATTCCAAATTTTGGTATTTTGAAAGGTATAAATGCTTTGCAGAGTAACAAAAGCAAAAAAAAAAAACAGTATAAATGGCAAAAAAGTGAAAAAAACTGATTTTTAATAGTGGTACACTACTCGCAAAAATTCCAAAAAAATCATGGATGTAGATTTTTCAATTACTTATAGTTAAAGTTAAAAATAAAATTTCTTGCAATCGAAGGTTTAGATAACCAAAAATAAATTTTAACCTTTCTGGATTTTTTTAAGAGTTGTATACAGGGTTTGAGAGGTTGAAAAAAAATTGTGTTTAAAGACCACCTAAAATCCTACTTTCATGATTTTTTTTAGAATTTTTCATTTAATAGGTGCAAAAAAAATAACAAAAAAATGCTATCTTTTGCCTTCTACGGAAACATGTTTATTTGATGCTAAGAAAGTAATTTTTGAGATAATTTGAATATTTGTAATGGGGGGCATTTCACCTATGTTAATGTCTCACTTAGGACCAGCAACTTAACTATATAAAATAATGTTTATAGATATAATTGGAGGATTTGGAAAATAGAGATTAACAAAAAAATACCTCTACTTACTGGTCGACCACTACACGAGATTTGCATTTGTTTCAACCTCAAAGTCACAGAACGTCACAGATTTTGTCAAGCTAGCTCAAAATGTGACGGATAAAATTGTGATGATATATATATATATGGGTAATTCCATTAATTTTCGACCGATTTGAAAAAGTCGACCTCTTTGATTTTGCTCAAATTTTCAGGGATCAAAATATGGGTGAAAAAAATGAGATTTCCAAAATTTTGGACCTTAGAATATTGCCTGTTCAAAATGACACACATTTGAAAGTCAGAAATTTTACAATAAAACGTCTTTTTTAGCTTATTTTATATCTCACTTTTTGGGCTTCTGGAAAAAGAAAAAAAGGTTCACGATGGCTCAAATTATTCCTTATTACATGTAGTTTAAATCCCATATTTTTATGTTAAATATTGTAGAAGTCATTTTGATATATTAAACTTCAAACATTACTCCAAAAAACCCGCAAATTTAGCAAAATCGCAAAATTTTGTTTTCTTTAAACCGTTCTAACTTTGTCAAATCTTAACAAAATTTGATCTACAAGGTCTAGATTTCTTTGTATTTAATCTCTTTTTAAAATGATCACACAAGACTTATAGAATCAATACGTATACAGCACTATTTTGATGCAGGAAGTTGCATATGTTTTTGCGATCTTCAAAATTTGTAATTTTTAGGTCCCGAAAAAGCTCTGTCACCCTATGTCAATTTTAGTCAAAATTTTAGTAAATACTTTTTAAAGCACAAGAAAAAAGGTTATCTATATGAGAAATGGTATATCGGGCATTATCAAGAATTTTTTAATATTCAAAAATTGTCAAAATCGGCAAATCCCACATTTTTGTATCTTAATTTTTGGGCTTTTAAAAAAATATAAGATGGTTCACAATGGCTCAAAATATTTCTTATTACATGTACTTTAAATGCCATATTCGTTTATTTAATGTTGTGGCAGTCATTTTGATATATTATGCTTTAAACATTATTCCAAAAAATCTCGTATACTAGCAAAATTGCAAAATTACGCTTTGTTTAAACCGTTCTAACTTTGTCAAATTTTAAAGAAATTTGATCTTTGAGGTCTGGATTTCTTTGTATTTAATCTTTCTTTAATGTGATCACACAAGACTTATAGAATCAATACGTATACACCACTATTTTGATGCAGGAATTTGCACGAAAACATTTGCGATCTTTAAAACTTGTAATTTTTAGGCTTCGAAAAAACGCTGTTACTCTAAGTCGATTTTAGTCAAAATTTCAGTAAATACTCTTCAGACTACAAGAAAAAGGTTATTTATATAAAAAAATGGTATATCGGACATTATCAAGAATTTTTTAATCGTCAAAATCGGCATAGTTTTTCTGAAAATCTAAATTACGTTTTGTCTAACTTGCTTTGTTTTTGAGATAGTCAACAAATACAAAATATTTAAAAAAACTTTTTATTTAGCAAAAAAAAAACACAAACAAAACAACATTACTTTAACAAGTGTGCATTAATGTAAGAATTTGATTCTTGTCAAAACAGTTTTCTTTGGTTCGGTTAGTAAAATTTGATAAAACTGCTGTTCAACAACGGAGAATACGCAATATCATTTTTGTTTACGTATTCTGTAATGGTAATGCCCTATGAATTGAGATCAACAAAAAGCAACTTTCTCGACAAGTTTTTTAGTGAAAATCTTTCCTATATTATTATCAAAAGTAAAACGCTTACAACCAGGCGACGCAGCACAACGACTTGCATTTTCTCAATGGCTACTTCATAATGCTCGATATACCATTTTTCATATAAATAACCTTTTTTCTTGTGGTCTGAAGAAAATTTACTAAAAATTTGACTAAAATAGACATTGGGTAACAGCGTTTTTTTGGGACCTGAAAATTACAAGTTTTGAAGATCGCAAAAACAACTTCCTGCATCAAAATAGTGGTGAATATGAATTAATTCTATAAATCATGTGTGATTATTTTAAAGAAAAATTGAACAGAAAAAAATCTAGACCATGTGAATCAAATTTCTTTAAAATTTGACAAAGTTAGAACGGTTTAAACAAAGCATAATTTTGCAATTTTGCAAAATTTACTGTTTTTTTTATAATGTTTAAAGCTTGATATAACAAAATGACTGCTCCAATATTAAATATACAAAAATGGGTTTTAAAGTACATAAAATAAAAAAAAATTTGAGCCATCGTAGACCTTGTTATATTTTTCTTGAGGCCCTAAAATTGAGTTACAAAAATGTGCGGTTTTCCGAATTTGACGTATTTTAAACATTAAAAAATTCTTGATAATGCTCAATATACCATTTCTCATATAGATAACCTGTTTGCTTGTATTCTAAAGAGTATTTACTAAAATTTTGACTAAAATTGACATAGGGTGACAGAGCTTTTTCGGGACCTAAAAATTACATATTTTGAAGATAGCAAAAACATTTGCAACTTCCTACATCAAAATAGTGGTGTATACGTAATAATTCTATAAGTCTTTTGTGATCACTTTAAAAAGAGATTAAACACAAAGAAATCTAGACTTTGTGGATCAAATTTTGTTAAGATTTGACAAAGTTAGAACGGTTTAAAGAAAACAAAATTTTGCAATTTTGCTAAATTTACGGTTTTTTTTTTATAATGTTTGAAGCTTAATATATAAAAATGACTGCCACAATATTAAACATAAAAATATGGGTTTTAAAGTACATGTAATAAGAAATAATTTGAGCCATCGCAAACCTTTTTATCTTTTTTCAAAAGCCCAAAAATTGAGATACAAAATAAGCTAAAATAGACGTTTTATTGTAAAATTTCTGATCTTCAAATGTGTGTAATTTTGAACAGGCAATATTTTAAGGTCCAAAATTTTGAAAATCTAATTTTTTTTATCCATATTTTGATCCCTGAAAATATGAGCAAAATCAAAAAGATCGACTTTTTCAAATTGGTCGAAAAGTAATGGAATTACCTATATATATTATCGGTACGCTTTATTACCTTTCGGTGTAGGCTTTAAATTTAGTTTACATTGTTATTTACAAATTCCTTCCACTTTCTTCTGTTCTTCGCTATATCTCTTGCTTGTTTTATAGTCTTTTCTTTGTTGTTTATTAATTCTTCTATTTTGATGTCCCACTTTTGTCTTGGCCTGCCTCTTCCTCTTGTCGTTTCTGTTCTAGCTTCCTATACTTGTTTTGCTTAATTCGTGTTATCCATCCTTATTAGGTGCCCCCACCAGCTGAGTTGTTTCTTTTCTATATACTTATCTATTGCCTCAGTTTCTAGTTTTTCTCTGATGTCTACGTTCTTTATTCTGTCTCTTCTTGTTACTTGTTTCACTCTTCTCAGGTATTTCATTTCTATTGCCTGCAGTCTACTTTTATCTCTCTTTGTTATTATCCACGTTTCGCTCCCATACGTCAGAATTGGTCTGTATATCGTTTTGTATATTTTCATTTTTGTTTTTCTACTAATCTCTTTCTTGTTTATAAATATGTTACTCAATGCGTAGTATGTTTTAATTGTGTTGTTTATTCTGTTACTTAATTCACCTTCCATTTTCCCATCTTCTGTAAGATCTACCCCTAAGTATTTGAATTGTTTGACTTGCTCTATCTGGTATTGTCCTATTTTTATATTTATGTGATCTTTCCGTTTTCCTATTACCATTACTTTTGTTTTGTTGTAATTCATTTTCAAATTATATCTTTCTAGGTGTTTATTCTATACATTTAGGTTGTGTTGAAGGTTCATTTCATTTTCTGCTATCACTACCACATCGTCAGCAAAAGCGCCTTCTGCTATTTTGACTATTTGCATGTTTTTGTATCCTATTTTAGCTTTTATGATTTCTGTCTTCATGTTCTTCATAATGTCATCCATGTATAGGTTGAATAATGTTGGGCTAAGCCCTCCTCCCTGCCTTAGTCCGCTATTTGTTTTAAATTGCTTTGAGGTTTGCCCCTTATATATTATTGCATTATTGTTGTTGTTGTATATGTTCTGTATTAGTCTAATTATCTTGTTTTCTATACCTCTCTCTTTAAGAATTTTCCATAGTTTCTTTCTTGGTATCATGCCAAACGCTTTTTCTAGGTCTATAAAACCTAAGTATTTGTTTTTATTATTTGCTATTCTTTTTTCTGTGATTTGCTTTATTGTAAAAATGTTGTCTTGAGTAGATCTTCCTTTCCTGATGCCACATTGTGAATCTTCTAGCGTTTCTTCTATTTTCATTCCGATACTTATTAGTGTTATACCTCTATAGTTTGAGCATTTCGTTCTATCCCCTTTCTTGTATATCGGTACAATTAATGCTGTTTGCCAGTCTATTGGTATTGTATTTGTCTCCCATATTTTGTTCAGTAATTTCAGTAGTTTGTCTTTTCCTTTCTTTCCCAAATTCTTTACCATTACTGCTGTAATTTGATCTTGTCCTGATGCTTTCCCTATTTTTAGTTCACTTATTGTTTCTAGTAGTTCTTGTTCGCTGATATTTTCCTTAAATATTTTTGTGTTGTTCTTCTCACTGTTTCTTGTAATTTGTTCATTGCCATTATTTGTATTTAGTAGGTCTTCAAAATATTCTTTCCATCTTTCTATTATTTCTTCATTTTCCTTCAGCATTCCTCCCTGCTTGTCTTGTATGTATCTCGCTTCTTCTCTTTTTCCTTTCCTGGCTCCCTTTAATATTTTATAGAACACCTTCTGGTTTTCCCTTGCGTTTTTCTCCATTGTCTCACCAAACTTATCCCATTCTTTAGTTTTTGCTATTCTGGTCTCTTCATTTACTATTTTTCTCTTTATTTTGTATCTTTCGTAGTTGTTACTGTTTCTGTTATTTAGGTATCTTTGCCATGCTTCTTTCTTTTCTTTTACTTTCTCTCTGATGTTTTTTGTCCACCATGCTGTCTGTTTTTTCTTATTTGTACTTTTTATCCTACCACATGTCTCTTGTGCTGCTTCAAGCATGTTTCTTTTTAGGTCATTCCACATTACTTCTACTTCTTCTGTTTTGTTAACTTCTTCTGTTTTGGCCTCTACTCTCTCTTTATACTGCAATGCAGTTTCGATCTCTCTTAATTTGTATGCTCTTATCTTGCTGTAGTTTATTGTTATGGTTGGCTGCTGTATTTTTCTGACACTGTTTTGATATTTTTCCTTAATTGTGGTCAATACTAGATAGTGATCGGTTCCTATTTCATAGCTTCTCTTTACTCTTGTGTCTATTATTTTGTTCCTGTTTCTCTGTTCTGCTATTATATAGTCTATTATGGATTTTTCTTTTCTACTAATAACTTCCCTAGTGTACTTGTGTATTTCCTTATGGTTAAATAGTGTATTCGTTATTATTAAATTATTCATTCTGCAGTAATCTAGCATTTTTTTCCCATTTTTGTTTATTGTATCTTCCCCATATTTTCCTTTCATCATTTCATTCTCTTTTACTTCCTTTCCAATTCTGCTGTTAAAGTCTCCTGCTATGTATATGTCTCCTGTAGCGTTTTCGGTTGTTTCGTTGAGCTCTTCTCAAAACGCTTCTTTGTTGCTCGCCTTATCATCTTCATTTGGTCCGTATACTATAATTATTGTTCTGCTTCTGTTGTTATCTTTTAGGGTTACGGTTAAAATCCTTGGTAATATTTCTTGCCATGTTTCTATTTGTTGTTCTATATCTTTGTGTATTATACATCCTACCCCTTCGGCTGCTCGCTTATCCTTGTCTACCTCGCTGTATATTATTTTGTGCTTATTATTGGTTGTAAACATTCCTTTTCCTTTTCTTTTTGTCTCGGTTATTGCTAATATTTCTACTTTCATTTTTTCAAACTCTTTTTCCAGCTCTTCATCTTTACCGTATACACTCCTTATGTTCCAAGTTGCTATTCTCCATATTTTGTTTTTATCATTTGTATTATTTTTATTACTTATTGTATCACCTTCCGTATCTTCTATCTGTGCATTATTTACATTTCTTTTATTTACATTATTCTGTTTTGTATTACTTTCCTCTAGCTTTAGTTTTTTGAACTTGAAACTAGTTTTTCTTGTTCTTCGTCCCATCTGTACCATTCTTCATTGACGCTGATCTTTTTGTATTCTATTTTCACTCTTTTACCTTATCCTTCCTTCCTTATCTCATATTGTATTTCTCTCTCTTTAATGGTCATATCATCTTCTATGTATATTTGTAGCCCTTTTAGCTTGTTTTTATTTCTCATTATTTTCATTTTATCCTCAAATGTTTCCATTTCTATGATGTTTATGGTGGTTTTGTCTTTTTGTTTTATCTGTCTGGCCATTTTTACTTGGACCTCGACTTCCAACTTTTTTTGTATGAATTTTCTTGCTTCCTTTTTTATGTTTCCATTTTTATCCCAGCTTACTCCTTTTATTGTAATATTTTTCTTTTTCTCTTTTTTCTCTATCTGTTCCATTTTTATTTCTAGCTGTTTCATCTTCCTATTCAAATTCTTTCTCTCAACTTCCCACTCTTCTGATTGCTTTTTCATTTCCTCTCTTAATAATTTGTTTTCATTTGTATTTGTTTCTACTTTTTTTATTAATGAGGCTATCATTTTTTGTACAGTTTCTGTGTCTTTAATGTTTTGTTTTGATCTTCTATCTCTGTACTGCTGTCTAAATCTGCTATCTATCTTTTATCTGCCATTCATTTACTTATTCTTATATTATTTCTTTTTAGATTATTCACGTTATATATTGTATTTTGCAATATTTTACTTAACTGGTTTTTAGTCCGGCACTGTTCTTTAACGCTTGCCCGGATCGTCTCCTCGGGAGCTACTTAACCTCTCCGTGCCGTGTATTATTTTACTTTACACTTACTTCTGCTCTTAATTTCTTTTGATTTTTATGCTTATTTTCTCACTACTTCTTTCTACTTTCACTACTTCCCACTGCTTCAGTGTTATTCCACCTGCCTATGCCTATTCAATAGATTTAATATGCGAGGCGAAATAACACGTCTTCACTGTTTACCATGCAGGTCCGTACTCTGTGATGATACGGATTAATATCCAGAGATAAACTCAAAATAATTTAAAAATTATGCACCATTTTTAAATTCCTTAAACCAGAGACTAAATCAAACTCTTATCAATAAAATATATGAGAAAAAAAAAGGAACTTGGACAACGGTTGCTAGAGAATGTGTAGATATTTATAATATGATAGAACTCTCAGTCACTGGTTTTGCACCAGAGTACATGTTAAACGGCACGGACAAAAGAATTAAAAAAAAAAAAAAATGATGATTGAACCAATACTAGAAAATTAGCGTAGAGCAATAAAATCACATAATTACAATAAATAACTCTATGACAAAAATAGAAAATTATTAGTACAGTGCAGGAGACATGGTATATATTTAAAACGGCAACAGGCTAATTAAAAAAAAAACTAGAGAGGATTATTAAAAATATTGAAAAAAGTATCAATTAAACACTCTATATATAATTAGGACTAATAAGAAGAAGTCAAAAACAAATTTATTTTATATATCAAAATTAATACCAACAGAAAAAGAAGATGAATATGTATAGAAAATATGTCCAACAAATCTTGATGTAAAGAAAGTATACTTTCTTTAAATTAAATTTGTCACGCTTCTCATGCTGCGTGCGCTTTTTAATTGACAGAAGTCACAATGTAATAGTAATTTAAAAAAATTATGAATAAATAAAGTAGTGTACAGAGAAACGGTAATAGTAAATAAACTTTAATTGTTGTTTCTTTTTCAAAGGTAAGATTGTAAATAAATAAATTAAATAGTAAATAAAACTCCTCTTTGTTTACAGAAAAACATATTTTAGTTTAATTTTACCCAGTAAAATGAATTGTTTTGTATATATGCTAATAGAATTGTAATTAAAAATACTTGGAAAAATATATACGAGTAATAAATATATTTATTACAAAAAACAATACTTCTTCGTGTTCAATATACTCAAGTATTGTATATTGAACCACTGGTTAACTAAAAAATACGTGAATGTTTGCTGGTGTGAGTGGTGATACACAGCAATATGTAGTATAAAATCTAACGTTCAATTGTGTAACAGTAAAAATATTTTTAAAATAAATTTAATTAGAATTTCTGCATAAAATATAATTGGATGGAACCGTAAATATTTATAATCAAAATAAAAACAAGTTACCATACAATCGTTGCAGCTTGTTAAAAATGTATTTACAAAGCAGCATAAAGTCATTGTCGTCACTACTACTGGCAACAGCTTATTGAGTCGTCCTCGGTTATATTACGTAGAATTTATATGAGAAAACAATTCATAATAATTCATTTTTTTTTTATTCGATGGAACTCTTGTATATTCATCATTTTTTAATTAATATTGTTTCATATTACGTTGTAATAAATTATTTTATACAAATATAATATATTCAAATATGCCAAATTATACTGTGTGGGAAGAAACTATTAAGCAGTATTTTTTCACGCTCAACTTAGTGGATATATTTAGTTTAGGATTAATGGTAGTGTTGCTATTTAAGCTTTAGGTTGTAAATCTTCTTTATTTTTTGCGTTTTACAGCTATTTTACATCGCCCCAGAAGTCTTACGACTTGTATGAAGGGGGTTGATGGGACCAACGGCTTATTAGGTGATTTCCGAATGTAATTCAACTATTCATTGTTATAGCAACGGTTTCGGAGATATGGAACATTATTTATTTTTATATATTTTTACAAAGTAAATTTCCAAACAGGCAAGACTTCTTTGTCTAAAGGACATTTGTACTCTTTCTAAAACCCCCTCATTAGCTTGGATTTCTTGGATTTTTTTATTAATTTTTAACTGCAGCTCTTCGAAGCTATTTACAGGAGTAGCATTCACTAATGATTTCAAATATCCCTAAAGAATAAAATAAAGAGGGTTTAAATCAGGCAATCTTGCTGGCTGTAAAACTGGTCCGCCTCTTCCTACCCACCAATGTGGAAAAGTTTGGCCTAAATGTTCTCTAACGGTAATTGAAAAATGAGCTGGAGCACCATCAAGCTGGAACTACATTTGTTGCCTGTGAGCCAAAGGAATGTAATCTAAAAGATCATACAATGTGTTCTACAAAAAGTTGAGGTAAGCAGCGCCTGTTGATCGGTTTGGTAAAACTACAAGACCTAGAAACCTGTCGCCTACAATACCCATTAAAATGTTTAATAAAAAACGTATCTAATGTCCACATTCAATTACAACATGGAGATTTTTGTCGGCTCAACAATGTGCATTATAAAAATTAACAACTTCATTTTGTGTAAACTCGGATTATTTGTAAAAAGAATTTTGGCAAGAAACTGCGGGTGTTCAGCATCCTTGCGTAGAAACCAGCGACAAAAAACTAAACGGGCTTGATGATCAGTTAAATTTAAAGCCAGTACTTGTTGTACATGGTATGGATAGAGCAGCTGCTTGTGGAGGGTTCTCCAAATAAATGTAGCACCAATTCCTACCTTGGCTGATATTCTCTGCACACTTGTTTTTGGATTATGCTTTATCAGTTCAATATTTTTTTGTGTTGCTCTAAGTAGATGCCGACCTTGGTGTGCCGGAAAGATACACTGTGTGACGTCTTTTCTCTATGAGACGTGAGGCGTCACCTGTGCGGGGGTATCTGCAGTCGGGATCAACAGGGTCCCCTCACTTAATTGGCCCGAGACTGAAGGTGCTCGGGCGCCACCACACCGGAGTGTGGACACAGTAAATAATATACGAGTTAACAAGAAAAAATTTATTCTCGTAGAGAAAAAAAAAAGAAAGATACAAAAAATATAGTTATTAAACATCAAAAGGAAGATGGATTGGGAAACGTCGGTAGGAACTTGGGACTGGATCGGGAATCTGGAGGTGGCTTGCCTTCCGGCTGCCGCACACTCTGGTTTTAAGGAAAAAGGAAAAAAATAGAAATTTCAATGGGGCTTGGGAGATTGTCGGCTCGACTTACGGTTATCTGGGTATTCGGATCTGGTCTGGTACTTTCTTCACTGGACACGAACTCAGTATCGGACTTCGGACTGGACTCAACTCGGACTGGACTCAACTCTACTTTACTTCCTGAGCTGGCTTCCGGACTGGACCACTGGACTCAATTTAATTTATGAGGACTGGACGGCGGTATTTAAAGGGAAAGAAAAGAGAGGGGATAAACTTAGAAAAATCTGGTGGAAGGGGGAAGAGCGGGAACAGGGTAGCCAACATAAATGGGGGGTGCATAGGGGGTGGCCTATACACCCCAAACTAATTAATTAAAACTAAATTAAACAAAATGACCCCTGACAATACATAAACAATCCTACAAAATCTTAAAACCTCATTCCCCTTAATTACTAATATATTTACAAAAGAAACAAACGTTCGCCGGATTCGGACGGTTGCATACAGTAACTAGTGATTTACCTATTAATGGCAAATCACTAATTACTGCACACAGAAGCTCCTGGGTACTTCTTACTTCCGGCGGAGGTTTGTCTCACCCATGGCGAACCCCATATGGGACGCCTATGGGCCTTATTGATTACATGGGATTGCACGTGGTTTGATAGGTTAGATTCGCGTGCCTTCTCAAACAACGGAGTGGCAAGCCGACAAACACGCAGGTTTGTTGCGTCATCAATTAAACATCATGTTGCGGACATGAAAAGTGTCGGTAGCCGGCTAATTACGCGGTTTGTTATGCGTGCGTTCGGCAAGAATGTCTATGAATAACGCTGCATAACAAGCGCGCGTTCGTGATACTATCCGACATAAACAGACGAACGGTTGGGCATTATTTTAATAAATAATAACGGGGTTTGTTACAACTGTTATCGTGAACCGGTATCTCTCATTCTTTGATGTTTTTTTCCAAACATACGATGTAAAGAAATCTCTCAATTCGGATAAGTTTGTACATAAAGACGTTGCGTTTTGGTGGCACATCCAATAGCACGACCATACATGAAATGCAAGTCGACTAGTTCTGCATTAGAGTAATTAGCCATAGCCATAAAAAATTGTGCATATTTTTGCAAAATATAAATGGAGGGATAAAGAATAATAAAAATAAATAATATTTTATATCTCCGAATCCTATGCTATGACCCATGTTTATTAAGACTTTTTTGGTTGTTGTAGTACGTACTACCACCCCGTTAAATATTTTACATATTTTTTTAAACACCTTGTATATATAAATTTTACATTTGTCCTAATATTGAATATTGTATTCAAGTATATAGAGGAGCATCCAAAACTTTACTCAAAAACGAGCTATTTTGCTAACCCAAAATTGACTAATCACTTGGATACTTTACAACACAGGTGTAATGTTGCAGATCTGTGCGTTTTTTATAGATATTTTTTAAAGAAATTGTTCAATCAAAATAAACGACATTTTGCCATCTAAACAAATATTTACTTGTAGTACAAGACTTGCTAGGAATTGTATTAAATACTCACTGACAGTTAAGAGATGTAGGACTGAAACTTAAAAAAAAAAAATTTCAACCGTACTATTGACACGTGAAACAAACTTCTAAATTAAGTACTTCTTGAAACTTATAAGTCACAAATATTTAAAGTCAATGTTTACGGACTTGTTAAAATTTAAAGGTATTTTTATGTTGTTGTGACATATTAAGTAATTTCAAAATATCACATTTTGAAATTAAAAGAAAAAAATACAAGCGGTTTAGGATCTGTTTTGATTATAAAATAGTATTTGTATATGTATGGACAACAGTGTTTAGTACATTTAACAATTGCTAAAATTTTTTTGTTTGAGTAATGCGGTATTTAATTTTCTTAATTAGTATGCAATAAGTTTGTTGTTTTGTGACAGTATTGCACCTAAAACAGTGTTTAATGCAACCGTTGTTAAACAACATTTTTTTTTTAGTTTTAGTAGGTCAATATTGGTAAGTTTGTTAAACGTTGTTTACATTTATTAAATAACTTAAGTTATTTGGTATCATTTACACTGGCAAGCAAAAACTAGAGGTCATTTTAAAATTATGACTTAGTTTTGGAATTTTTTGTTTTAACTTTATGTTAGCAAATTGTAAACAATTGTACTGTATTTTGCACTCTAAATTAAGAATTCAATGTTGAATTGTAAAGCATATTTATTGCTTTTATTGCGTATTATAGAAATATTACAAATTTACAGTTTAGACAAAGTTTGAATTTTGTTCCTAAGACTAATATGGAACAAAACAAATGAAAAAAAAAAAATTATTATCTTTTTTTGCATTAATAACTGCTTTAAATTGACGAGAAACACATTTAATTAAATTAAGAATCACATTTTGGTCGATATTATTAGCTTCTGAGCTTCAGTACTTGGAACAGGTTTATGCATTCGGATACGTTGTCCCAACTAATACCAGACATATTCTATAGAATTTATGTCAAGGCTGGGAGCTGGCCAATCAAACCGTAAAATTCCCACTTCATCCAGATAATTAATCTTTGACAACTCTGGCTACGTGAGGTCTAGCATTATTTTGCATAAAAATGGCATAACATAATCTTTTCTATAATGCTTCTGAGAGCAGTCAAATGAGTTATTTTCTATAAAAACCAACTCTGTGCGTGTTTTGGTAGAAATTCTTCTAAAAGTTGTTCATTAATACAAACTGAAACGTATCTTTTCTTGCTTTTTTTTACACTTTCTGATGTTTTTTTAATCCATTAAAGCAAAAGCACGATTTATCTAAAAACAGTACCTTGTTCCAGTTCTCATTATTCCATGCCCGGTGATTTTGGACAAAAACCAATCTTGCAACACTATGTTGACGTTGTAAAAAGGTCTTATCTTTTTCCAAGACATTCACTAACATTTACATTTCTAACTTTATGGAGTTGATTTCGTAGATAAACTGTAAAATCTGTTCTATTCTGCAAACTTGTAGACACCAAAAAACGGTCATCTCTGTTTGCGGTGATTTTTTTGCCCGGATCTTAAGCTTTTTTTATCAGGTCAGTATCCAAGTAACGCTAACGCACCTTTTGTACAGCACAAAGACTTTTACCAACAATCTTTGCAGTTTCACATTTTCTTTGCCCATCTTCAATCGAAGTTATAATTCTTGCCACAACAATAGGACCTAAAGACATTATGGCCTGTTAAGTGCAGTACACCGTGTAAATGACAAGTTTTGCAGAGAAAAATCAACACTAAGTAAAAACAAAACTACAACAAAATAAAGATATTGAATTAGAGAGAAATGGATGCTGTTTCATAAAAGACTGTAACACGTTGATAATAACTGACAGATAGATATCATTTGTCAGAAAATGAATTATTAAACACCTACTTTGGTTTACAATTTGCAAACATAAAGTTAAAACAAAAAAATTCAAAAACAAGTGATAGTTTTAAAATTACCTCTATTTTTTGCTGGCCAGTGTACACATTTTGAACTTTTTAAGCATTTAGTAAAGGGTTGAACTATTTTTGCAAAGTTCTTTATAAAACTTCTATAGTATCCAGTCAAACCTAGAAAAGATTTGACTTCTTTTACCGTTTTTGGTAGCGGATAATTTTCTACAGCTTTAATTTTAGTTGGGTTAGGTTGGGTACCTTCTGGTGTAATGATGTGGTCAAGAATTTGCACTTTTTTTTTCAAAATGTTACGTTTACCTAGTTGAATTTTTACAGCTTAGTTAATCATTCAAATTGAAATGTTGATAGATTCTATAATTAACTTAACCAGTTAACTAATATGTAATTAACAAAATTGATTATTTTACACATTATTGATTATTGTATGATTAATTAAAATGTTTATAATTTAGTTTTTTTATTTTTATGCCTGATTTATTCTATTGAAATAAATAATTATTAAAAAAAAGAAAATTTGATTAATGTTGTTGCGTCCAAAAGATTAAACTAATAAAATGTTAAAATAGAAGATTGTTTGGTTACATAGAATAAACAATAAAATTTAATATTTTATTACAAAAATAAAATATCATTTAAATGCTAGATGATTAACATTAATCCGCCCGTGGGACTTCTTCTATGAGCGCTACGAATTCTTTCTGTTCTACCCGTGACTTGAGAATTGTCGGTGATATTTGCGTATTGCGGACACACTCACAGAATTAATGTGAAATTATTTTTTGTAAAAACTTCTGTGCATTTCAATCAAATTTATTATTTCGAAATAAAAGCCACGGGCAAAATTAATTACGTACATGAATCCATTCGACAAACACGCCGTTTTCATTCCCGGAATGTATTTCTACTCATTTAGGTTATTTGAGTTAATGATATTGTGTTATTGGAACTAGTAAAATTGCCGTGATACGGGCGAATTGCAAGGACCTGCTGGTGGTGCCGTGCTGATCCGAATGGCTTGACCACGCAGTTTGTTAGATAGATAAGGACATTCACATTACAGATAAGGTGATACCAATATACCTTTATTATTTATTTATAATTTAATCAAAATTAGTTTATGTACAATTGGAGCAATTTGCAGTAGCAATGTGTAAAAATTACTTTATGGATTGTATTGATAATTAATTTTTAAACTACATATTGCATCACTTAAACAGTTTAAATTTTAGACGTCTTAAAGGTTTAGTAAACACATTTGCGATTTGTCTGCTGTGGAAAAATATTTGATATTAACTATTCCTTCAGACAATTTTTTCAGATAAACTTATAGCGCACATTTATGTGTTTGCTGCGTTTGTTTATAATTACATTTTTAATTAGAGACATTGCACTCTGTTTGTCAGTTTGTAGAAAGTTGGGTTTTCAATAAAACAACTGCAAAAACTTACAGCGTAAGTCAAATTTAGGTTGGTTCTAGTAGAGAGATATAGGAGGCTTCTTATTGCTTATCTATAAGGAATTGCACATTTTTGTATTTCCAACTTTTGTTTGGGAGGTTTTGTTTCTATGGGGGTTGTTATTGTTTTGGTTTCGATTATTTGAAACTTTTCTAGCATTCTTTTTGCAAATTCAGTCTGTTTTGCTTGAGTCTATTTGCACATTTTTCAATCTCTATCTTTATGAAGGTTTCATGTTCAGTATACATTGGTACTTTGAATTTTTGTGTCAGATTTATTAATAGTTTATCGATTTTGTTTTGATCACTTTTAATTATGATTTCATCATCTACATATATAGCCAACATTATTTTATTGTTTTTGCTTTTATAGTCACATTATTTGCATGAGATCTGTTTTGGAGTCCGTTGCGTTTTAGAAAATTGTTGAAGGATTTATTCTATAGCATTGGAGCTTGTTTAAATCCATGTAGGGATATTTGCAACTTACATATCTTATTTTGATTATCAAATCTTTTTGGCATTTGCATGTAGGTTACGTCATGTAAGTCTCCGTAGAGGAATGCTGTCTTTGTATCAAATCTTATGATTTTATCATTTTTAGCTGCAGCTAGTGCAAATAGTATTCTCAGTTAAGTACTATTTACCACATGACTGAACATTATGTTGTAGTCAATTCTATGTTTTTGTTTGCATCTTCTAACCACCAGTCTTGCCTTGTACCTTTCACCATTTTTCACTTTTAAGATCTATCTGTTACTGAGTATTTTCTTGCCTCTACTTCATTTTTGTCAACTTTTATCCAAACTTTGTTTTCTCGAAGTGATTCTTTTTCCAATTTGATAGCTTTAATCCATTTATTTCTTTCAAAACCTTTGATTGTTTCTTCAAAAGTTAAAAGAGAGAAGTTGTTGTATTTTTTTGGTATTTTACTTCTCATTGAGTTTTGTGGTTTGTTATTGTTTTCTTGATTCTTTTTGGTTTATCTTTTCTGTTTATATTTTTTCTTCTGCTTCTTTTTTTTTTGTTCGTTTTTTATTTTGTTTTTGGACTCTTCTAACTCTTCTATTACATTTGTTTATTTTTTTCGAATGTTTTCATTAAATATTACATTTTTATGAGTTGTTATTTTTCTTTTGTCCATATTCTACAGGCGATATCCATTTAAGCTATATTCAATCATTACTAGTTTCTTACTTTGATCATCTAGTTTCTTTAATTTACTTAGCACTTTGGCTAAGGCGTTACTTTTAAATACTCTTACTCTGGAGAGATTGGATTTTTTCCTTGTCTATTTCTTATGTAAAGTTGTATCAACACTTAATGAAGGACTTCTATTTGTTAGATAGGCTGCTGTTCTTACAGCTTCTCCCCATATTTCTTTGTGTTGGTTTCTATCCAAAATTAATGTTTTGGTTTTTTCTAACAAGGTTCTGTTCAATCGTTCTGCTTCACTATTGAGTTGAGGGGTATGTGGAACTATGTAGTTCAAAATTATTTTTCTTTGTTTGGACCATGCTTTGATTTTTTTTGGAGATGAATTTGCCACCATTGTCACATTTGAATTTGTGCACTTTCAGATTCCGTTTTACTTCGACCATATTTATGTACTCTTTTATAGCATCTTTGACTTGATTACGACTTTCTAACAGGAATACTACAAAATTTTAAAAATAACAAAATCCGGCTAAAAAGTTTTAAAATACTGCCAGAAAGGTTTAAAATCCGGTCATTAACTGTACAAAATTTTGTTTATGGAATGTCAAAAATAGCAAAATCTAGCCATAAACTATTAAAATATTGTTAAAAAGTACTAAAAATGTCAAATACAGCAAAATTTAATTAGAAAAAACTTATAGCTCTAAACTATTAAAATAATCTCAGAAAGCACCAAAATCTGGTCATAAATTGATTTTTTTAATAAATGTCATAAGCTGTAAAAGGTCAAAAATTATAAAAATATTGTTAAAAACAAGTTATTAACTGGTAAAAAATGCAAAACTTTAAAAACATAGTAGGCCCGCATGGGATGGGTACCAGAAACGAGAGAGGCAACCGCCTTATTCAATTCTGTCAAGAAAAAAACCTAAAAATATCTAACACATGGTTTGATCTACTACAGAAAAGACTATATACATAGAAATTTCCTGCCGACTGCACGCAGCAAGTAGTTTGAAACTAAATTGATTATATTCTAATAAATAAACGTTTCTACTTGTCAATAAAAAAGGCAAGCACCTCAGACCACAACTTACTTATAGGAACAATAAAACTCAAACTAAAGACGATTTGTAAAAAAAACTTATGAATCTCAAGATAGATATTAGCAAACTCAAGGAAGATGACATCAAAAATAGCACGCAAAACGAAATAAACAGGAAGATCAAGAACTTAATGCTAAAAGCATAATAGATGCCACAAAAAACGAAAACGATATATGAGAACAAATATAGGAGGCTTTAAGTAAAACAGCAAAAAACAAAAAAACGGCGCCTACTTAGAAGAATGCCGCAACACATAAACAAATATTTTAGACTTCACAGAGAAATCAGGTCTAAAATAAGAGTAGCAAAACACAACTTGTTGAAACAACAATGCAAAGAAATGGAAAAACTATAAGCCACAAAAAGTTAAAAAATACTTCAAGAATACGTTGCATACTAACACCGCAAACACTATTAAACAGCCAAAACAATTCTATAACAGAAACACAATAAGGAAAGCTACCTAGAAAAACTATATAAAAAAATTATTTAACGACAGCACATAACAAAAAATCTGTAAATAAGCTCACAGGCCCAAAGATAACAAAAAAAAAAATTTAAAAAACCATTAATCTAAATACAGGTTGAAATAATCAAGCTCCTTGATGACGACAGCATATCGAAAATACAAATAATATTTAACAAAATATATGATAAGGCATATATATTCCAACAACTGGTTAAAATCAATTTCTATACTACTAACAAAGAAGAACAAAGCCAAAAATGCAGTAAATATAAATTTTTCTTAAAGTTTACACCAAAGACTGTTTAAAAAATGCAAAAACCTCATTGGAGAGACAAAATTTGGTTTTAGAGAGGGGCTAAGGACCAGAGAAGCACTAATTGCAATCTAGGTGCTTGTCCAGAACAACCATGACTAACGTAAACCAGAATACATCTGTTTCATAGATTATGAAAAACTTTTGACAGAGTACGGAACAACTTTGAGCAGAAAGACATAAGATGCATTAAGAGTTTGTGTTGGAATCAAACTGCGAGAGTAAGAGTAGATGGAGAAGTGACAAAAGAAGTAAAAATATGCCGCGGCGTACGCTTGAGATGCATTCTGTCTCCCCTGTTTTTTAATCAGTATTCAAAAGAAATTTTCCAAGTTGCATTGGAAAGTTTAGAAACGCATGAAATAGTAAATTTGACTTAGATCTGAGAATACGATTTATACAATGCTATGTATAGTCAGTACATTTGCATGGAATGGAAGCGTAGACGTTAAAAATTGTTACAATGAATAGGCTAGAAGCATTCAAAATTACAAATGAAGAGGTACTGGCGCGCGTACTAATAGAACAAAAACTTCTAACTTGCATTAATCGTCAAAAGACGGCATATTTTGGCTTTGTCTTGCAAAACACAAAGTAATAATAATAAAAATAATAATATAAATTTTTATTTTGCCCAACAGAATTCCAATAAGAGAAAAATATAATAAAATTAAATAATATAAAATAGATAGAAAAAATAATAATATAAAGGTAATAGTCATAAACAAAATTATAAGTACAAAACAACTACATATAGAGTGCACGAACAAACTAAAATAAATTGTCAAAATGTTTATTGTCATTTGGTGACGTGTGTGAAATTGGTGATTTGCTTAATATGTTTGTTCAAGCACTCTTAACAAAAAAAAAATGTTAAAGTGGCGTGATGCAAGCCGTGGTACATGAAACTATATTTTAGCAACTAATTTGGAACAATGAATGTTATAATCTCTGCGATCTGACAGCAAAACAAATTTATGCTTTGCAAGCAGTTCACTATAATTACAAAAATATGGTTTGAATGTAAGTTGCTAGTCAAATAATACCCCTTATTTTAGATTGCCTTTTTAAAGAAGTAGTATCAATATCATAATTTGTTAAAATAGGAACAGGTTTTTGAGTATAACTGGCAACGCAACATTTACCTATATTTAAAGTAAGTTAGTTTGCAGGGCACCATTGAACTATAAGATTAAGGTTTTGTTGTAGACAGTTAGTATCATTTACACAATAAATAGCTTGATATATTTTTAAGTCGTCAGCATATGCCATAACAGGACATAATAATGAAGTAATTAAATCGTCTATGAGTAGAACAAATAATAGAGGCCGCAGGTTTGAAGCTTGAGGTACACCAGAAGTAGACATAAAGTTGCAAGACTTAAAACCATTGTAAGAAACCATATTTGTTCTACTAAACTAAAACTTAAAAATTTTGATGCAATTCTAAAAGTACTAAGCTTGTTCAGCAAGATATTGTGAACAATAGTATCAAATGCACGGGAAAAATTGTATGCTACAAAATAAAATTAATAGTTATTTTATAGGAAACAATTTAATTATATGATATTTTCAGTTAATTGAAAAAGTTTTTATGATGGCAGACATTGTTTGCATTTGTTTTTACCGAATTAAAAAAAAATACAAATTTTTATCAATTTTTCCTTTTAAAGTCTTAAAAATTGATGAAAAAAGTTTAATAATTTTTTTATTGGCTTAATATGGCAGGTAAAGTTGACTTGTTATACATCGTTAAAAGCTTTTAAGAAACCCTTTCTAACAAAAAAATAAAAATTAACAAAAGTTAAACCGTTTAAAGATGGCGGTCAATAATGTAAATTTTTGTTTTTACCCTAAAAATAAAAGTTAAATTTTTTGTTTAAATATTTTGATATTTTAATGTATTACTTTGCATTATTCTAAAAATAATAAAATTTACTCAAAGTTTCTACTGCCAACCGTTCTCAAGTTATGAATTTTTTAGTGCAAAAAGTTGAAAAATTGTCGAAAATTTTTATTGGCAATTTAGGGGTGCATTTTTTACCCTTGTCAATTTTGATGATAATCATATTTTTGACTTATTTGGGTACCAGAAACACAAATCTGATATTTAAAAATTTGAAAAAAAATTTCTTGTCATTTTTGAAAATTTGTAAGAAAAAAATTTAAAAAATCTATACAACAATCTCTTAATTTTTTTTAATTTTTTGATTAAAACTATGCGCAGCCTTTTACGTTAAATTCCGGGCACTTCTATTCTTTCGCGTAAGACCATTTTTGAGCAAAAATCGCGTTTTTTCAAAAGTTTATTTTTACAGATACCAAAAAAAATTAAGTATAAAAATTTGTCGGGAATAATTAGATCCATTTAACGCTAAGCACAATTTTTCACGTGACCGGGTTAACCAGTAGCGCACTCTTATTTTCGCATATTTTAGCTTTTAAATAGACCACTAGCGTTTATAGTTCAGATGCTCGGAAGAGGTACTGCCGCGCAAGTTGACAAAAATGAGCGAAACTGAAATAATAGGTCCCGTAATTAAGGATTTAAGGATAGAAAAATTAAAACATCTTATAATCTTTGTAGTTGTAAAAATCTGGTTCTCCTGCTGGTGCATAAAATAAAATATATAGAAAAACGGGACTAATTTAACTTGACAAAAAATAAAACGTCACAATGTATAAATTTAACATAATATATATAAAACTTAAATTAGTTAATAATTTTGATAGATATAGTTATTGTTCGCAAAACAAAATTTTTGTTAACTTACTTCTCACTCTGGTAAAATTTTATTTAAATTTTTATATTACATCATGGTCATCCATATGTTCTTGACACTGCCGACGTTTTCTAGAAGTGATTTTTTTTTAAATGACTATAGAAACAAAAAATTTGTAGTTTTAAACTCTAACTACCAGTATCAAACAAATCTAATGTAACGTGCTTTGAAATATTCTAAAATGCTTTAATGGCTTAAAATTTTTACGACACATTGCAACAATCTATTTATTTTTTAATATTAAATCTTTAGAAAATCTATAAATTATTGTTATTATTCAGTAGACAACAATATTTATTTATATTAAATCAATCAATAAAGATGTAAAGACAAACAAAGGTGAATAACATCAAAGTTATCTAACATATTATTGAGTTAATTGTAAAATACATATATATGCATTGCATCATTTAAGATTAAAACCGAGATTAAAATCTTATTATTGCTTGGTATTAGCTTTGCCTTCCGACGAGCGGGACATACCAGTGTGCTATAATATATATAAGGTTAGCAGCAAATGAGCAACAAGTGAGGGCTGCTAAAAGCAAACGCATTTTGGCACGATTTACACTGAAACAGACGGTTTCGGTAGAGACAAGCAAAAACCCTACTAACGACATCGTTGATAGACAGGACGGCAAAGCACTCACACAGTAACAAGATAAAAAAGCAAATCCGGTGCGAAGCCAGGTACATTTATAATTAGTTGCTGGTTCAGCACCGTTTTAAATTATTGAATGCGGCATACGTATATCAAAAATTAGCTGTAGCTATAAATTTAACATTAAACAATTTTAGTGCCGATTATATAAAAAAAAATGTTATTAGGAAGTTATTAGGAAGATAAAGCTAATAAATTCTCTTAATATAAAATATAATAATATGATCATATCTATAAAATAAATCTTCTTACAATGATCGAATTATCAAGTCTGTGCGAAGACGAGTATGGACTAATATGAATTGCACGTGTATGCAATCTGCTACTGGTAAAATATTAATCGATTATCAAGTTATATCTGGAAATAGGAATGTCGCGAGCTTGCTGTTTCCATTACAATACTGGAAATCAAAGTAGCGGTCGGGATGCTCTAAAAAAGAAAATATTATATTTCATTAAAATATTGATTGACATTCGATAATAATATTTTCAGAACAAGACAAAGCTCAAGACATAAAGTGATTTAAAGGATCCAATTTCAATTGCATAAAGTACTAATTTGAAAATATAAATTGAGAGAATGCAATTTCTAGAATTTTTCCAATACAATAGAATAATTCGTATACGCTTGGTATTCCAATAATAAATATAACCTCGTTTTCCATGAAGTATGTATTTATAAAAAAAAATATAACAAAAATGTAAGACTCGTGGAGGATTATATCGAGAAAACGCTGATATTGAATAATTGAATTGAGTTCAATTAATGATATTGATCGTTTGAATTCAAGAGAAAATTAATAAAAATGAGAGACCGTAGCGTGTTTTTATAATAATGTCATGCTGTTGTTGATTTTTCTTTACATCGGACTTTATACTATAATATAATATTAACTAACAACAAAACTTTACAAGTAATATCAATAATTAGTTCAATATAAGTACATTGTTTTTAATTAACATATCAATACTACCCACAAATTGTTATATTAATTCTAACATAAATAATGTCAGGTGTAAGGTGTTGTGTTTGGTATCGGTTATTAATTATAAATGTGCTTAAACCAACCTTATAAAAAAAAAATAAGATAATTGCGACATTAAAACCGAGTTAATTAATAAAAACTAAAAAAAGCTTTCAAAGTGTATTCCCGGAGCCGCTTACATCTACCTGAAACTATTTGTAAACTCAATCGTCACATGATCTCCCGGGATCATCAATATCGTACTTAGCGAAGCGATTAAAATTAAGTAAATTTCTGGAATTTATTATTACTCATATATGCTCTTGAGAAACAATAAACTGGTTTTTGATACCGTTGATGAAAGTGATTTGAGAAATACTAAAAACTTTGTAAACGATAATGCAACCAAATAATGAGAAAGTTAAATATTGATTACGCTTTAAAAATTGTTTTCGAATTTATGGGAGATTGCGCAGATTTGTAATATAATATACTAACTGATTCAGAATAGATATCGGTTGGATGTGCACTTAAATATCTTCTTTTATTTTACTAAATTATTGAAAATATTGGAAATAACAGTAACTTAATCTAATTATCACCAGAATCAAGTATAACATTTTATACAATAAAGTATTTTGATTCATTGTTCTATTTTAATACACCATTCGCATTTTTAATGTAATCACGGAATATTTTAGTGTCTCGGCAAAAAGTACGTTTTTAGAATAAATTTTCATCAACACCCTAATTTACCTAACATTGTTTTCTAGTACATATGAACGTATTGCACGCAAACATAAAAATAATAGATTGTTATAAATACATTATAGGAAAGCTTAATTTCTAATCATTAAAACGAAACATACAAAACAAAAAAATAAATCATTATAACAAAAGCCTTTTGTCTAAAAATTTTATTATGGGAAATAACTAGCAAACTCAATCAATTTCAAATAAATATTTAATTATTCTTAACCTTACAAATTTGTTTTACTTAATGCTATTAAAATATAGTAATAGCAATAAAGACCAAACACTTAAATCACGTGCTAAAAACTTTTGTTGGTTCCATAAGTAGAAGGCTTTAATATTTTTTCTTTCAAGGTCTCCATTCCTACACCTTGAAAGAAAAAATATTAAAGCCTTTTACTTATGGAACCAACAAAAGTTTTTAGCACGTGATTTAAGTGATTTAACTTAATGCGACTGTTCCTACAATTCGACTCTATTGACGATCAGAATTTTTCAAATATTTATTAAAAAAAAGATCATTCAAACACTATTTAAAGCTTTGCTTTGTCTATTCTAAAAAAAAAAGAAATGATTGGATTTTTTTTAAATATTAAATTATGTTTTATTACTCTAATTTGATTTATAATCTGTCTATTGAGGTAATAAGGTTTTACGTATAGATGGTAATTCTATTGAGTTATTTCTTTTTGATGATGGGTTTTTAGTTAAATCTCGTTATTAGGTCCGTTAGTTTGTAACGTTTTAGTCGACGCACTTTACCGTCAGGATTGAATATGTCTTCTGCAAGTTTATTTGGCTTTGATAGTTTATGTTTGAATTTGGCACTATATCTTTTAAGTTTACTAATGATGGAGAGAATTTGTAGGTCTTTTTATATTATATGGTTGGGTACGTACTATGGGGCGTCAACCGTATTTCTTTGAAAATTGCTTTGGAACCTCTAAATAACTTTCAGGTTAGAGTAGAAAGTGGACTCTTAGAGCTAAATTTCATAGGTCCAGATGGGCTTTATAATCGCTTTGTAAACAAGAAGTAAAGTTGTTGCCTTCTATGTTCAAATTGTTTTCTTTTGTTGAATATATAAGCTTGTTATGTTAGGCGTTTGTCCAAATGTACGCTTAAGTACTTTGCACTGTTTGCTTGAGTTAATTGGTAGCTGCTTAGGGTAACGAGAAAGCATTGTACTCTTTTTGTTGTAAAAGTTACATGTGTGGATTTGGTTTTGTTTGCCATAATTTTTCATTTTTTTAACCCCGATTTTTTTTGATAAGTTTTTTGATGCTATTTTGTAGTTTAGGTGGAAAGGCAGTAATGCCGTATCATCAGCAAAAATAAAAACTGTAGTTAGGTTTGTGGTAGGCAGGTGTGCGTTGTGCAACAAATATAGCATTGGCGCTAGTAAATGTTTTTGCAAAACCACAGAGCTGATAGGTCTAAGTTTGTGTATTTTGGCTGTACTTTTACTAGAAATAAATTTTTAGATAAATATGACTTTAGTAGTTTGTAGAAATAATGGGGTAAATTTCTCTTTAATTTATATAGCAAATCTGTATGGCAGGCCTTATCAAATGCTTGGTTGATGTTAATAAGTAACCAAACAGAACCTTCCATTTTTTGTCATTGCTGATCTTCTTTACAACTCTGTGCGCTGGTTCTACTGTGCTACGATTTTTTTAAAATCCAAATTTATGGTGTCCAGTTTTGCTAATAGTAGCTTTTTAAAGCATTTTGATAGTACTAATAGAATTGGTTTATATGAATTTATTTTGCTTTGGTTTTTATTGGGCTTGACAATCAATGCTATGTCAACTATTTTCCATTGCCATAAAAAGTAAGTAAGTAAGTAAGTAAGTTGTAACAGAGTTTTTAATATTTTCTAGATTGTCTTTATTGCTTTTTTTGTTATTTTTTGCAGTATCCGACCTGTTATAAGGTCATATCTAGGTGCTTTGTTTGGATTTATGTATTTTAGGATTGTTTGCTTAATTTCACTGTATCTGAAAGACTTTGTTGGTTTATCTATCTGGAATGAGGTCTTGAGGAAGTTTTTAGGTTCTATTATATTAACTTGGCACTTATTATTTAACAATTTAAAAACGTCGGACAGGTGTTGGGCAAATGCATTGGTCAACCGCGGACGCAGATAAATTGATGCTTTTATAAAAACTGTATATAATTTTATCTATTTAAATATCAAAACCGTACATTTTGACATTTTTCTATGCAATTTTTTTTTCTGCTGATGTTAAAATCCTTTAATATTATGTGGTTGTGGATTTTTCGGTTGTTTAGTGATTTTACCACGTCTTTATAGAATTTTGTTTGCTCTACTATTCTAACATTTTTTTCCAGCATTTTTTTTACTGTCCTTGATCGCTTCCTTTAAAGTCTTTCTGTCATTTTTTAGTTTTTTTTTAGTTTTATCAGATTTATCTCCACTTCTTCTTTGTTTTTTGACATTTCTTGCTGTTTGTATTGCTTTCTTCCTGCTTTTCTTGACCTCTTAGCACCACTAGTACTTTTTCCTTCTTTCTCCTTCACTGTATCTGGAAATTGATTCTTCCGCTGCCTTCCTCAACTTTTGTCAGTTAGAATTCATTAAAACAAACAACTTTAGTTTGATTTGATGCTTTGGTTCATTGTTATTAAGGTTCTTTTGTGTTTTAACAAATTCAGTCATAACTTTCTTATTTTAATGATTATTGAAATAAAAAACTAGCATTTACATTTTTTATTCAAATAGTAAAATGACAAATCTAAAGTTTTAATTAAAAAAAATATTTTGATAATTACTTAATTATTTATTAAATAACAATTAAAAGTATATTGTTTAAGTAAAACCCTTGGCGTGCTTATCACATAACTTTTACAGCAGTAATTTTAAGAACGTGAGTTAATATAAACAGGCGGGGTTGGATTCTTTCACAGCGCGTTTCAAATGTGCAATGGCATTTTAGACAATGAGTAAGAAATTTGTAAATAAGCACAGATGGCACAGAACGTCCCTGTGATATTGCGTTTAACAGCATGACGGCGTATATCATATGAGTCTCAATTGTACTTTGTATGATGTTCAACGGGCATTTACGCATGCAGCGATTTAATTAAATCTAGTGTATGTTAAAAATAAAGCATGCTAAGGAGCATTTCTAATTAACTATACAAGGTGTTAAAACTAAGTTGTTACACCCAAAAATAGTAGTTTAAAATAACTTTTATTATTATCATTTTCTGTGTTATATATTTAATTATTAAAAAAATAAAATTTTAAATTAGCATTTGGTTCTCTAACTCATTTGTATTTAAAAATTAATATTAAAAATTAAATAATAAAATGAAAATTGATCTTGATTTGTAGTACTATAACAAAAATTGTAATTTTGGCATCATTTGGTATTTTTGTATATTTTATTATTTATTTATTTATTGAGCTTTTTACAGAAAATTTACATCACCCTAGTAAGTCTACGACTTGTTTAAAGAAGGTACATGATACCAATAGCTTGTACATACATAAAATACATCATTTATAAATTTAAAATGATAAATTTGTTTTGGTCATTTGATTGAAATTAAACGTGCTAAAAATACCGTTGCTTGTCCGTGTAAGGATTTAACTATTACAGTCTCCTTCTTTCTTCTAATAGGGGGCATTAAACCTTACATAAATTGTTTAATAGTTACTGTGATTTTATGTAAATTGTTTCTTCCACCAGTGAGATGCTAGGCACGCTAATGATGGGTGCAAACCTTGAAACACGTTTATGTGTCTCTTACTGGATGAAAAGGAAATTTACATAAAATACATCATTTATTAATTTTAAAAGATAAACTTTTCTTTAAAAGGGTCATATATAGTCAGATGTAAAGCAGATATCAATAATTCCACTGTGCACCTAGACGGAATTTGGTAGTGGTAGTGGGTTTGGTAAATCAATTAAGGGTTTTTTTTTCTAGAAACTAGTAAAACTTTTGTGAAATAAATTAATTTCTTTATAGAATGTTATAGTTAAAAAAAAAGTTAAATTTTAACAAAATATAATTTTATATAAATCAATATATTAAAAGTAAATATTTAATGTAAATTTGTTATAAATCTTAAATAACAAGTTATTAATATTTTGAATGGTCATCGATTTTATGTTTAAAGCTGAAGCAACAGGCGCTTCAGCTGAACTTGAACTAAATCCAAGCTCTACCAATCGTTCTGCACCTACATAAATTCAAATCAAAGTAATATCTTTATTAAAATTAGATAGTAAACAATTAATTACTAAATATACATTTTAGAAATTATATTAAAAAAAAAAAAAAAAAACTTTTATTATTGTTTTCATTTTAAGTAGACCGGTATTGGTGGTTAAATCAAATTTTTATTTATATATTTACAATTTATAGTTATAATACCAAAGATGGTTTAACCACCAAAACCGGTTTACTTGAAATAAAAACAATTAACGCATATAAAAGTATATATCTTTTTATAAATATATATAATATTTATATATGCAAGATAATCTACAATTATAATTACTAAATAATTTATTTATAATTTTACACTATAATTGATTATAAAATGTAAAAAAAACACACAAACTTGATTTTACGTCTGATTATGCTACGCAAAAATTACTAAAATCATAATTTAAAATTTTGAAAGAGAAATGATTTGCAATAAATTCTGTCATTTTAATTCGTATCCAACACTAACAATACATTACTTTCTGATCTGTAAAAACAATCACTAAACTAGTGATGTTAAAAGATATCGTGCAAACAGATACTACTAACTACACGTCTGTTTTAAATTTCAACTTTTGGGTCATATTAGTGACCGGTCTATCAAACTACAATAAGTACTGATAAGGAACATGTTTAATCATAATGAGTAATTCATTTAGAGATACTTTTTTTAGTAAAGGTTTTATGTTAGATAAAGTGTGCGTTGAGTCAAACTGTTATGGTATTTTTGTTCAGTTATGTTTGACATTTCTTCATGAAAAGAATTAGCCCGGCACACGTCTACAAATTATTCAGCTGCAATACTAAAATCAGCGTTCTATGAGGAAAGTGTTTTGTACGCTTACAACTTATGGTTTACATAATTGGCCGACCAAATTTACAATTTGCTATACCATTAAAAAAATTGAAACTCAATACTTATTATTAGATAATACGCGACCAAATAGACCACATCATGCACGTAGTGAAGAAAATCTAGCGGCGGTAGCTGAGAGTGTACGCGATAACCGTAATGAATTGATTTGGAGCTATTCTCAACAGTTTGGTTTGTTGTATGGAACAACTTGGCGTATTTCCCATAAGAATGTTGGTTTAAAAGCATATAAAATTTAACTTATGTAAGAATTGAATCTAGCCGACCTTTCAAATCATCACTGTATTAGGCTTTGGGCTTTTGAAAAGCTTTAAAAAGATCTACTGTTTTTGATCAAAATTTTGTTCAGCGATGAGGCCCATTTCTGGCTGAATGGCTACGTCAATAGGCAAAATTGTTGGTTTATATAAGCACGGCGTAGTAAATTGGTGAAAATAGTCTTTATTCAATTAAGGTAACGAGTGTACAGTGTATAGACAACGTCTCAACTCCGCGCGTGGTATAGAACTGAACTCGTACCCCAAGAAGCGGTGTTGCCAACTTGCTTGGTGCTTATTCAACATACACACAACCATGTTGCCGCTTCTTAGGCACATCAGCTGTGATTAAGTTGGTTTACAATTTCAACACCCACCCATAATCTCAGCTGACTAATAATTTCATAAAAACAAGAACAAAAAGGATTAAGTATTAAGCAGATATTTCTGACAGAAAAACTAAAGAAAAAAATGTAAATATGACAGAGATTTTCTCTTTATGACACTATGACAAAAGGTGCTTTCTTATAGCATGATAGGCAGCTTTGTTAAGTGGCTTTGTAAGTATGTCAGCTAACTGATCAGCTGACTTTATATATGCGATATCAAATAGTCCTGATTTGACTTTTTCTTTTACGAAATGGTACTTAATTTCAATGTGTTTGATTTTTTTTAGTTGCTCATTACTTTTGCATAATTTAATCGTGACAACCAGTCTTCAAATATAGTTATTTTGGTGATTGTCTGAAACAGTTTTAATTCATCTATTAACTGCTTTAACCAACATGCTTCAGATATTGATTGACTTAGAGCCACATATTCCGCTTCAGTAGTTGAGATTGCTACCGTTGGTTGTTTTTTGGATGTCCAGCACACTAGTCCTCCAAGTACAAAGAATAGGAAACCGCTTGTGGATTTCCGATCAAGTGTGTCGCCCCCCCCCCCCCAATCTGCATCGGCATATCCCGTTAGTAGATTGTTGGACCCCTTTTTATAAATTAGCTCTAAGTCAAGAGTTCCCTTAATGTATCTTAGTACACGTTTCAAACTGGTTAATAGGTTCTCGCTTGCACAATTTTGATATCGAGATAGTAGACTAATGCTATAGCACAGATCTGGTCTTGTGCCCAACATGGCATACATAATCGACCCAATGATCTGTCTACAAGTGTTTTCAAGTTGAATTGATTCTGATTCGGAATATTTTAAATTTTCAGTTATGAAATTGCTTTCCATTGGAGTACTCACCTCCGAGCAATTGTTCATACCAAATTTTTCAAGAACATTCTTTAAATATTGTTTTTGGTTTACACGGATCATTCCATTTTCAATGTTCTGTGTAACATTCATTCCCAAATAATAAGTTAATAAACCGAGATCCTTAATTTTAAAAACTTTGGACATTTCTGATTTCAAAAAATTTATTTTATTTTGGTCAGATCCGGTGATTAGAATGTCATCGACATAGACACATACATACATGTTAACTCTACTATTTACCTTGATGTATAAACAGCAATCTGACACAGATTTTTCAAATTTGTTCTCTTTCATGAACTTATCAAGTCTAGTATACCAGTATAGAGGTGCCCTTTTTAAGCCATATAGTGCTTTAACCAATTTACAAACTTTGCCTTTCTCTGATTTACATCCCTTTGGCAGCTTCATGTATATGTCTTCATTAAGTTCTCCATGTAAGAAAGCATTACAAACGTCTAGTTGATATAATTTCCAACCCTTATTTACAGCTATACAAAACAATACACGTATGGTGGACAATTTTACTTCAGGAGAGTAGATATCGTCGAATACATTTCTTTGTTGAAACCCTTTGGCAACCAACCGACACTTGTATTGCGCCACTTTACCGTGTTGATCACGTTTCACTTTAAACACAAATTTGCTGTCGATCACTTCGCAGTCGGGAGGTTTTTTAACAACTTCCCATGTACCGTTTTCAATTATCGCGTCTAACTCACGATCAATCGCGCACTTCCACTGACTACCATGCTGTCCCGTCATTGCTTCATCGTATGACGTCGGTTCGTCGATGTCGATTGTAAAGAGACTTGTGTCGTAGTCTTGAAGATAAGAAGGTGCCCTGAGGTTCCTTCTGGGTCGTAGAAGACGGTTGCCTTCTTGTTCAATGATGTCGTCTTCGTCGCCTTCTACGATGATTTCTTCTTCGTTGATTTCTTCTTTGTTGACTTCTTCGATTTTGTTGATCATTTTGACTTCGTCGGCGTCGTCGGACTTAGGCACAAAAACTACGTCTCTGGCTATTTCGATTACATTCTCTGAAGGAATGAATACCCTTAGACCTTTTACATCCTCACTATAGCCCATAAATATTCCTCTTTTGGCTTTTGGGTCAAGTTTTTTTCTCTTTTCTTTTGGCACATGAATGTAAACTTGAGCACCAAACGTCTTCAACGTGTTAATGTCGAACGATTTCTCATGCCATAATTCAAAAGGTGTCTTGCCTTTCACTGGGCTGCTTCCCGATCGGTTGATTACGTATACAGCCGTATATGCCGCTTCCGCCCAGAAGCATTTTTCCATTTAAGCATCTATTTTCACTATTCGGGAAAGGATTTCTTTGGAATTTTCCAAGTTGGCATGCATCACAAAACGTAGTGTCTTGTTTGTAGTCTATGTTTTCTTGTTTCAGAAAGGATTTAACGTGAGCGAAGTTCTGATGAGCTAATCTTTCATGCCACTTACTCAAATTCACACGTTCCTTTTTGGCTACCAGTTCCATTGCGGTCTTTTCTTTGAAGTTCATTACGTACATATTGCCATTTCTCTTTGCTTCTGCGCTAACAATTCCATCAGCGTTAAAAAATTGACTTACATCTTTGTTTGCTGACATTGTGTAACCCTTATCCAATGCAGCTGCCTGAGAAAACAAGTTACACGTTAATTGAGGCACGTATAAAACATTTGACAAGGTAGTGACAATTTCTTCTGATCCGACAACTGCTTTGAGTTTGACTTGACCACTTCCTTTGGATTTCATGAACGAGCCGTTACCGATTTTAACTCGCTTTTCAATTTCAAACGCAGTGTACGAGGAGAAGTTATCGATTTCGGAGCTCATGTGTTTGCTTGCGCCACTGTCCAAGTACCAAGAACTTTTATTTAAGTCTTTGTTTAACATTGCACAACTCACGAACGCGTTTTCTTTTACCGAACTAGCTGTACTAGCAGAACTTTCACTACTTTCACTGCCTGTTTTCTTTAAAAACCAACAATCTTTTGTTACATGTCCCACTTTTTTACAATTGGTACATTTTATAACTGTTCCTTTGTTTGGGCATCTGTTCCTCATATGACCGAAACGTCCACAACCATAACACTGGAACTGCCGCTCTTGTTGTGCATTGAGTGCCGCCACTGGGGCCGAAGATTCCCGGATCTTCATTCGGTCTTCTTCTACTTGTAACCTTGAGGTTAATTCGTTCATAGTTTGGTTGGATGTCGGTGCCGATTCCCAAGCCGAAACGAAGTGTGCCCATTGTTGTGGCAGTGACATGAGGATTTTTGAGATGACCATTTGATCAGATATTGGCTCTTTCATGTTTTTCAATTGACATGATAAGTCCTGCACTTTTGAAATGAATTCAGCTATGTCTTCGCCTTCGCATTTTATGTTATAGAATTTCTGTTGTACTAAATATACGCTGGTTTCTAATTTCATTTCATACACGCTCAGTAGTTTTGCCCACATCTCTGCTGCTCTTGGGCAGTTCAGAATGTGTGTCGTTGGGCCATCTTCCAGCCGCGAAACAATACCGTCTTGCGCCTTTGCGTCTTTGTTATCCCATTCTTTACGTGCTTGATCAGTTGTACAAGCTTCCCGCTTATCGTCACCATTTACGATGGTGAATAGCTGCTTCAATTTCAAGTAAATTTGGGTGTGGAATTTCCATAAATTTCAGTTATCCGCACCCTTAAGTCTTAACACGGCATGATGAACAACATCTCTTTCTGCCATTTTTATTCCGGTTCTTAACCTTCAATGCACACGCGGCCACGAGCACGACCACTCACAAAGAAAATACCACTTGTGACTCTAGTTCAATGCTTTTCACCAATACACTTTACAAGTACGATGTCTGGGCCCATAACCTGTTGGTTTATATAAGCACGGCGTAGTAAATTGGTGAAAATAGTCTTTATTCAATTAAGGTAACGAGTGTACAGTGTATAGACAACGTCTCAACTCCGCGCGTGCTATAGAACTGAACTCGTACCCCAAGAAGCGGTGTTGTCAACTTGCTTGGTGCTTATTCAACATACACACAACCATGTTGCCGCTTCTTAGGCACATCAGCTGTGATTAAGTTGGTTTACAATTTCAACAAAAATTGCCGTACTTATACTGAAGAGCAACTAGAAGAGATTTTCAAGAGCTGCCATTACACACAAACAAAACAACGGTTTAGTGTGGTGGTACCGGACGGAACGTAGTTGTGAATGGCACCCATTATTGCACAATGATAACAGACTATTTGCTGCCTAAAATTGAAACCGGAGATTTTGACGACATTTGGTTTTAACAAAACGGCGCTACTTGTCACATGGCTCGTGAAACCATGGCTTTATTGCGAGAACGATTCGGTTAACTTCAATTTCACGCCTCAAACCGGTGAATTGGTGCCTAGATCATGCAATATTGCACCTGTACATTTTTTTTTTAGAATTACTTATAGTCCAAAGTCTACTACAAACATTACTTCCGTCATTTGCCAAATACCACTCAAAACTCTTGAACGCGTTATTAAAAATTGGAACTTCTGAATGGACCATGTTCGCCGTAGTTACAGCCAACATTTGAAAAAATAATTTTTAAAAAATAATTGTCCAAAATGGTTATTTGCATGATTATAAAGATTTTTCAGTAAATTTTTTTTGTTGTTTTTTTTTTATTTATTTTAAATAATTACTTTTAAATAGACCACCCTTAATTATAATGCATCGTAATAAAGTTGTTAAAAATATTATTTCTACAATAATTTGACATCATAAATGTTTAAACTGTTGATGTAACAAGAAAATAAATAACATCAAAATTATTGATTTAAATTTGTTAATTAATCACAAATATAGTGGGCAAGTGCGACGATATAATAATTTAGCCATGCACGTTCGTCTAGTTAAATTTAATTAGCTTATCTATTGGAACGTATCTAACAAGCATTTTGATTCTGTTGAGGCATAACATGCAACGCGTTATTATTTCAACTATCATCTATATATTTAGTAAAGCTTAAATGCTGTTGCAAATTATAATCTATATAAACAAATCAATGTAATAAATTTATAAGGAATTGCAAGATACATCTATTATTTAAAAAAATTATAAAGTGTTTCATATTAACATATAGTGCAATAATTATATTATGAAATAAATATTTTACGTTACATTTTTGTAGATTTTAATAGATTTAAATAACAGCCTCTAAGACAAAGATTTGATTTGCCAGTACAGTCCAAAAGTTAAAAAAATATACCATGTACATACGGAAGTGGAGTAAAGTATAGCTGGAGTATGCTCTCATGGAAACAACATGTTGGGATGCTTATCATACGAATCATTTTGTAGTTTCAACAAAGAAAATAAAAGTACTGCTGACAAAAAATCTTGAGTAACTATCTTATTTATTTTATATTGGGTTAGTTCTTATTGTTATTACAAATATCTGATAATATTTTGAATTAATTAAATAAATAGTTGTAAAAGATATAATTTTTAATAAATAAATACAAAAGTGTTAAATCTATTTGAAGGGTTGGTAGATAAAACGATTTGTTTATTAATAATAACAAATTCGACAAAAATAATATTTTTCTATGTTCATTTTTTATTAATAATTTGTAACTTAAATGTATAGCATGTATGTGTTTTTTTTTAGTTAATACAGACTCATCTTATCATATTTTGTTGGCCAATAGCACATATCGCTATAAAAAATCTATTTTTGCACCAATCAAAATACATGCAAATATATGTTGTATAGGTTGTTATGGATTTTTTATACCACTTATGCCCACTTAAGCATTTTATGGTCGTCGTGTGCATCGCTCAAGAATATTGTTGATGTAGCCCGTAGTGTTGAAGAAAACCCAGGTTTGTTGATTCCTTGTCAATCTTTGGAATTAGACATTCCACAAACGATATTACACCGTATTTTGCATAAAGACTTAAGTCTTAAGGCTTTTAAAGTTCAGTTAACACAAGAACTCAAGAACTCAAGCCGGTCGATCACCATAAACGTCGTATCTTTGCTGATTGGGTCCTTCAAATGCATCAAAATGATTCGGAATTTTATTGCAAAATTATTTTCAGTAATGAGCCCATTTTTACCTTGGAGGCTACGTTAATAAGCATAATTGTCGCATTTGGGGCTTAGAAAATCAAAGAATGATTTTTTAAAAGTTTTTGCATCCTTAACGTGTCACTGTTTAGTGCAGATTTTGGGCTGGCGGTGGGATAAGACCTACTTTTTTAAAAATAAAGCTGGTGCAACTGTTACGATAAATGGATGGCGCTTCCGAGTTATGATTAATGATTTTTTATGGCCGAAATTGGAAGATATTGATATGGACGTTTATTTTTAGCAAGACGGCGCTACGTGCCACACAAGGAACAAAACAATCGCAATTTTGCAAAATAAGTTTCTTGACCGTGTTATTTCTCAAAGAGGTGATAACAATTGAAGACTGAGATTATGTGATTTAACAGCTTTAGACTTTTTTTTTTTGGAGCCACGTGAAAGATAAGGTCTATGCCAATGTTCCACAATTGATTCAAAACTTTAAAGATGGAATTTGTGAAGTTATCGAGGACATACAACCGCAAATGTGCAAATTGGTCATAGAAAATTTCATGAAGAAAATGTGGTACTGCAATCGTAACCGTAGTGGCCATTTAATGGCGTACCTTTCTCTTTACAATGAAATAAACAATCCATTACATTTTGACTAATTTGAAAAAGTCGACCTCTTTAATTTAAGAAAATGAGATTCTTTAAGTTTTGGACCTTAGAATATTGCTTGTTTAAAATGGCACACAATTAAAGGTCAGAAATTTCACAATAAAGTGTCTTTTTAGCCTATTTTGTATCCCAATTTTTGGGTTTCTCGAAAAAGATAATAAGGTCTACATTGACTCAAATTATTTCTTATTACATGTACTTTAAAACCCATATTTTTATGTTTTATATTGTGGTAGTCATTTTGATATATTAGGCTTCAAACATTATTCTAAAAAAAAACCGTAAATTTAGCAGAATTGCAAAACTTTGCTTTCTTTAAACCGTTCTAACTTTGACAATTTTTAACAAAATTTGATTCACAAAGTCTAGATTTTTTCGTGTTTAATTTCTTTTTAAAGTAATTACACAAGATTTATAAAATCAATACGTATACACTACTATTTTGATGCAGAAAGTTGCACATGTTTTTGCAATCTTCAAAATTTGTAATTTTTAGGTTTGCAAAGTTTTTTTCCGATTGCACCTGTAAATCATGAGATATCTCTTTTTAATGATTAGTAATTTGATAAAAAATGTTCATTTTTGTATACATTGAAACCACTGTAACTTTTTTTTAACTAGTTTTTTTTTTGCTAAAATTCTCAGAAAAATTCTTTATGTATACCTAAAACACCTCTACACTACTTCCAAAATTTTCAAAAACAACGTTTTAAAGTTTGTACACACTTGCAACAATGTACCGTACTGCAACACCGTCGCATAACATCGTCGCGTATCATCACTCCGCAACACAACTGCTTTCCGCAACACTGTCGCGTAACATTTTCTTTGATCCGACGGCAGAAAACCTACAAGCGATGGGACGCTACTGCGGGGTAATGTTCCGCAATAATGTTACGCATGTTTAAGTTTTTTTTCTATCTTATTTTGTTTCCGAGATAATAAAAACACATTATTTAAAAAAAAAAATTGCAAAAAAAAACAAACAAAACAACATTACTTTAACAAGTTTGCTGGATAACAATGTCCTTTTTGCCTAACGTGACAGGATGTTGTACCAGCACGATAAAGCACCGCCACATGTTGGGCGATATGTAGTTTGGCGGCTTAACGAAAATTTTAATGATAAGTGGATTGGTAGAAGATCTGATCTTAATTTATTGAACTTTTATGTATGAAGAGATACATGAAACAATTGGTTTATGCAAAGCTAATAATCAACGTGGACCAGCTATAAGAGAGAATTGCTAATGCTGCATTTTACATTCAAAACACAACAGGTTTTGAAGCAGTTTATTTTTCTTTTTTAGTAATATTAGTAAAATAGATAATATTGTTCTGTTTGTTGTTACCATTGTTACAAATGTTTTTTACTTAAATTTTGCTAAATAAAAAGTTTTATTTAAAACTAGGACGTTAATGATATGATTTTAATTAAAAATTATGTATTTGTCTTACAGATGCAATAAAAATAAAAATAAAAATATATCTTTATACTTGTATATAAAATTATACATTTTCTATTAAAAACACATTTTTAATCTAAGATATGTTTAAACCAATGCAATAAAATGTAGTTTTTTTGCAAAAATAAAAACGTAAGAACCAGGTTATTAACGTATAAAACGTTGTTATAAATTTTGGAAGTTGTGTAGCTTCGGCCTATTTTAATTTCTAAGAACAAAATTTTAATTCAATTAAGTGTTTTAAGTGTAAATGAAGAATGTTTTTTGAAAATTCATGTAGAAAAAAGATACAGCGGTTTCAAAGTAAACAAAAATGAGCATTTTTGAACAAATTTCTAATTTTTGAAAAGTAGAATCTCACAGTTTACTGGTTTGGTCGAAAAAAACTTTGCAAAATTTTAAAGTGCAATTCAAAACAAGGAAATTTAGCTAATTTTATTAAAATTTGACATTGTTACGACATTTTTAATGTGGGGCTGAATTTGTAATTTTAAGCTATTTTCACAAAAGCCTACACCCAAGGAAATAAAAAATTGCTAAATAAAAAAAAAATCAACATAAATTACAAGAAATTACAAAAAGAATTAGACATTGTACAGCTATTTTCAATGTTTCTACGCTGAGAAAAAAAAAATGTTAAAAATTACCAAAAAAATCTAAATGTTAGGCGTTTTTCTGAACTTCTAAAAACTGAGATTATGACTTAAACTGTAGAAAATTTGGGAAATATTTTTGGTACTTACTATTACATATTTAATTTTGAGCTAGTTTAGAGAAACTCAGTTCTTAAGTTTAGTCGAAAAGTAATTAAAATTACTCAAATATATAAATTGTCATTAATTTAATTTTTTGTAACTTACTTTTATTTTTTATAAGTTAATAATATGTTAACTTATACTATATAACCTCAAACACTGTAAATTAATACAAATAATTAGACATTTTCAAGTCAAACAGATGTGTCAATTTAATGGTTACGCTTTAATAAAGCAAAAATAGTGCGTTTAATTTAATAAATACTTTAATGAACAATTTAGAGATGTAGGATCGAAAGTTTTAAGAGAAAATTGTTTAGCCATACTATCAACACTTGGAATAAACTTTCAAATTTGGTATTTGACTTATAAGCCACAAGTCTACAAACTGCATAAATTTAATTTTTAGTGTGATAGTTTCACTCATTGAAATTGAAAAATATTTTTATTTTGTTTTAACTTATTAAGTCATTTTTGACATGATGACATGATTGTCGTTAAGTATTTGAAGCATTCCACATTTTTTTTGGGTATTGTTTTTTGACGGGTTTTATTTTTTGTTGGTGTTCTGGATTGAAACTTGGAGGAAAAATCAAAGTCTACGTAGGCCTCATTAGGTTCTTTGTACTTCTTCCAGTGGTGACCTCACCCAGTAGTCATGGCATTTAACCACCCTATGTGGCTGATGTATGCAAGTATAACGCTTGAAAGGGTCTCCTTTATACTGACCATGTTAAGCCAGCAGCTCCCCAACATGTTCATAGCAAGTGCTTGGTCGTCTCGTCAACCATTTTACATCTTCTACACGTGGTATTGTCTGTAATACCAATTGTTTGCATGTGTTTTTTTAGTTGGCAATGTTCTGTCATAATTTGCAAGTTCTTTCTGGACAGTCGTAAGTAGTAATTTGCTGTCTTAGCGTTTGGAGCAGTCATTGCTTCATTACCTGTCTGCAGCCCGGAGTGTCATCCTAACGCTTTCTTAGTGCAATGTGTGTGTTAATTTTTAGTAGGTTATTTAAGCTTTTGAGTTTTAAAGCGTTTGTTTGTCCACCTTAACGTTACCTACGTTGTTGGAATGTTCTTTTCCTCAGTGCAGCTTAATGTTATTTCCACATGTTGCTAAAGTAAGGTCACGATGACAATCAAAAATTAGTTTTGTTGTAATTCTAAGCTTGTTTATAGCAATTAGGGCCGCTCTACTATTTGTTAGAATTTGAACATTCTTGCCAGATATGTTGCGGTTCACAATTTTTATAACCTCATAGGTTATCCCTACTACTTTTGCTTGGAAGATAGTTGTGTGAGCTCTTAATAGTAAAGATATTTTGAGGTCCCAAACTTTTATTGATTTTTGAGCCATTTGTATAAATTCTAATGAAATCATTGACTACGTTTTGCACTTTTTGTTTATGTATGCGCACGTTGAAGAGTTTGTTTTCGCTTCTAACAGAGCGTTTGCCAGTTCTCCATGCAGTGTGCCTCAAGTCCACATGCATTCAGACACAAAGCTGCCATTGTCGGAATCTTCTCAAGGAGCGGCAGTCACAACATTGCTTCTATAGCTGCAGTTAGTGTTGTTTGGATGCCACTTGTTATAATTAAGCAAGTTATTTGTTGCAACTGATTCAGTTTGCTAGCAGACGTTTTTTGTCTAGTTTTTATCTACCATATTAGTGCCCTGTATGTGAGCATAAGTTTTATAACGGCTGTGTACAGCCTTATCACTATATTTGGAAACAGTCCTCATGTTTTTTTCACAGCTCGTCTGCATTGCTAAAAGATATGAACTTTTTTGAATTTCATAATAAGATGTAGATTCATGTGAATTTGTCAAAAACCATTCCAAGATATTTTATCTTAGTTGATAGTGGTAAACACCTCACGTTTATGAGTTTTGGTAATTTTAGATTTTTTTTTGTAAAGAGGTCTAGTTTGGTTTTTAAAAAATTGACCGTCAAAATTTGTTTTTTTTCACCAATTTTTAATTATTCTTAAAGCTTCTTGCATTAAGTTGTAGAGTATGTTTTGAGTTTACCGCTTAGTAGGATTGTTATATCATCTGCATAACCAATTGTATAGAAACCATGATTATTCAGTAGCCGTATATGGCTGTTGACTACTATATTCTATAGTAGTGGAAAAAATATCTTTTCTTGGGGACAACTTTTAGCAACAACTTTTCTAATAAAAGTAACGGTTTTTTTTTCTAACATTTGTTTTATTTATCCACTAATTATGGAGTTTACAGCATGTGTTGCAAAAGCAGTTTTTATTTTTTTGAAGTTGTGTTTATCGAATGCGTATTTTAAATCTATAAACACAAGGTAGACATTTTGTTACAAGATAAAGGGTCGATTTAGTAGATTTTCCTTGGCTTTATGCATGTTGGTTCAAGAGCTTAGTGACAAAAACCGTTTTTTAAATTAATTTTTTGCACAATCGTTCTAATGTTTTCAAAAGAAAAAACGTGAAGCTGATTGGGCAATAAAATTTTGCAAGGGTGTAATTGTTACGTCTTGATTTTGGTATAAATACGATATGTATCAAAAAGCAATGCATGCCTTATAGATTCTTGCAACGTGAGGTAGTATAATATTTTTGCCCAATTGTAAAAGAGCAGGAAAAACTCTATCAATTCTGGCGTTTTGTATGGAGAGAAGTTTTTAATTCCCCATGCAACCTAGTTGCTGTTGGAGTTTTTGGATAAGGTTTTGTTCAGTCTTTTAGCAGTAAGGGTGTTTTCAACAACCTCAAAAAGATTTCTAAGTTTTCCGTTGACGTTGATCGATGCGTCTTTTATAATCTTTCTGAGCATTTTTGTATAACATCTAGTCTTATTGGTTTTTTTAGTTTATTGCTTTGTTGATGGATCTCTATGCAGATTCCTTAAGTCGGTTGAGTTGGATTTTGTAGCTAGCTAAGTGGGCACAAGTTCTTGTACGCTCTTGTTAAAGAATTTTCCAAACTTAATTACATAGTTTTCTATTTCTTTTACTAGTGTAGATAAGTTTACTTAAATTTGCACAATTACTTAAACTCTGCAATAGGTTGTCTTAAAAAACAGCCTTATTGGTCAGCAGTTTTGGTAGAGCTTGATTATTTTTTTTTGTTTATGTTCTACATTAAATTTTATTCACATGTAATCTCAAATTTTCTTTTGTACAATAATGCACTAAATCTTCCAGCTAATTTTGTAGAGGTGGTATGTTGTGCGCGAGGTATGCCGACGTCACAATGGTGTCTGGCTTTTGTTTGTCTGCCGAGCTGATCTTGACGGTTGCGAGGTTACTGTCGGAAAGCTGTGGCATAATAAACGCTGTTATGTGCTTGGGTGTGTAAATACACAGGGTTTATTATAAAAGTAATGCGTATGGTTTTATTGTGACGCGACTATCCATACTAGCGACGGTCGCTAACTTGCTCCGAACGGGAAAGACGTGTCTTTGCGTGAAGTGTGTTTTTCGACTTTGTAACACGTTTTTATAGCGCGATTTTGCGCTGTAAAGAACTTTTGGATTTGATTCAAAATGAAAAGAATTTTCTCAACTTGTTGTAACTATAGACAAATCCTATATGTTTGAGGACCTCCCAAAACCAAAAAGGCACAAAAAAATTATCCCTCTTAAGAAAGCGCAAATGAGCAAAATTTGCATCAAAACAATGCTTTTTATCTTTTTTGACGTCCGAAGAATTGTCCATTTTGAGTTTGTACCGCAAAGAAAAACTGTCAACTCAACCTTTTACATCAAGGTGCTCGAAAGATTGAATTGCTGGATCGCGCGCGTGAGGACTGACATCAAAGACACAGTTAAGCTCTATTATGACAATCAAACGGCTGTCATCGTTACCAACTTCATGGCCCAAAACAACACCTTGGTGGTCTCCCAACTCCCCTACAGTTCTGACTTGGCTTTATGCAAGTTTTGTTTGTTTTTCCGACTGAAGAGAAAGATGACAGAATTAGGAGTCTATGAAAAACATTTTAAAACACCTTACCACTTAGTTTGCTCAGACCCTGGTTTGTATAATCCATTATTCTTAAATTAGGACTATTGTGCCTTACATTCTAGAGCTAATGTAAGGCACAATAGCATAGGTTTGATACGGTCGCTCCACAGTGATGCAGGTTGCAATGTATAACTTTATTGTGTTGCGTCATCAGTCAACTTTGGGGATGTGGTGTATCTCCATCTAGGTTTTGTACTGGTGAATCAACCACTTTTATTTTTATTGCTGTCTTCTGCGCTGGAAATTTTTTTGTTATTTTGATAGTAGGTTTCAAACTTTTGTGTCTTTATTATTTATTGTATGATGTTCTTACGTCTTAAGTTTAAAGTTGGTTTTTTTTTTGTAAATATTTTATGTTTAAAGGGGGTAGCGGGATAAGATAGCTGTGGCGGCCCCGCGCAATTTTAGTTGGGAATATTTAAATCTTGTTTGAAATTAAAAAAAAAAAACGAGATTTGTATGCTCATCAGTTTTTTTTCTTAACTTGTTCCAAAACTGTGGTAAAAAATGCGTTTTTCTAAAATTATTTCACTATTTATTTTTTTGTGTTTTTTTCCGGTTAGTTGTATGATAAAAACTAAAGCGTGGTATTTTTTTCGAATTATTTACAGGTCTTGGGACCCCAAAAACTGTATGCAAACAGTCAAAAAACATGAAAAAAATGAGTTTTTTAGAAATAATTTTAATAAAAAAAAAAAAGTTTTTATGCCCGTACAAAAAAAGGCTAAATAGCATAAGTAGCCCTCTAAATCAGCTTCAATTTACGCTTAACCGCATGCAAATATTTTTATTTGTTTGCGCGACAACTAAAATTAAGTAAACATTTTTTTCCATGACGTTGTAACAAAAATATAATTACGCGGGTTATTGACTAAATATGACTTGTATATATTGTGTTTTTTTTAATAAAAACATTGTTATGGTTTTACAAATGTTAGAAAACGTATAGTAACCTTAATTGTTTTTGTTTTTTACTTAAAATATGGGTCCCAACAACACAGCAATATTTGAATTTGGCGCAATGTTGGTAAAGAAGATTACTGTAAGCGACGCTGGAATTCCTGTTGCGCACATTTGAGGTTAGAGCTACCCCATGTTTAACAATGTCAACAAACATCGTAGTGAATAAATCTTATCCAAAACTTGAGCAGTTCAGGTAATGTAAACAGTACAATTTTTGATTCTTGTTTAATCTCATTTTTTAGTATCTTAGTTTAACAATCATTTGACATTAACAGTTACCAATCGTTAAGACCATACCGACCGTTAACTTGATTTGAACTGTTTTAACGAAAATGGCAACTTTGGCGTCATTGCTGTATTTACATATAATTTGATAATTAATTTATTTGTTTACCACTACATTTAGAAAGGATTAAACTAGTATTTTTTGTCAAATTATATTTGCAAATAGCAACAAAATGCATTCAAAAGTTTATAAAAACGCATTTATTCCTATATTTGATAAGTTTTTTTGGCAATTTCCTAACTATTATTTGATTAAAACACTCCGACCTATCACAGTTTGATCTTTTCTGAATGTACTAGTGAAAAATAAATTGATTATCAAATTATATGTAGATACAATAATGACAGCAAAGTTGCCGTTTTTGTTAAAATACTACAAATCAAAGTAGCGGTCGGAATGGTCTTAATGATTAAAAAATAATATTTAATTATGAGTTAATTTAAATAATTAACATTTTCATTAGCCAAAAAATAGATTAATACACTGCCTATTTGCATATATTTGAAATACGTGACAATAATAGTCGCATATTTGATGTTGTTTGACATTGTTGCAGATTGTTAGTTTTTGAGTAAATAATGCCACCAAAATAACAAAAAGTTAATCACAGCAAAAGATGTGTGAACTGTGACAGTTTGCTGCAATATTCAAAAAAAACAACTAAAAGTTTTAAATTGTACGGATGAAGCAAAAGAGGTTTCGCTCTTGTTAGAAAAACCAGTCATTGTAACTGATGCACTTTGTGGACAATGCCGTTCATCGATCACAAGGATTAGATGGAAATTGAACAATAGACAACCTGAAGCTTCATCTAGCACTGCCAAGATTTTGCAGTGATAAAAAATGCACCTGAAGAAGATTTGGATATTGCATCACAAATGTTATTGGTGACGGACCCATTGTACAATCTTTGTATTAAAAACTTTCTTAAGGTAGAGATGGTTAAAATGCCCTTCAAGCGATTGATTTCGAGTCATAAATGTTGCTGTATATGTTTGTCTGAGCCGAATTCATTAGTCGTTGTTCCACTCAAAGCGCGTTTACAAGTTTTTGTAGACAGTCGATTATTTGCACCAAAACAATACCGATGCTGAACACATCATTTGATTAATCAGCGTTTTTATACCGACAATCTTAAGGAGCTAAAAGTTTCTTCCCCTTTAAGTTATATCAAAAAGTTTGAGTTGCTCTTGTTCTTGAACGTATTGTTCGAAAAATGCGAGAATAGTATTCTGGACAAAGCAGACGATTACAAGTTATCAAGCGAACAAATACAAGCAAAAACTGGTTATACGCCCAAACATTTAAAAATGTTGACGGCGATGCTCACTTTGGTGCAAAATTCGGACAATTGCAGTGTAAATCAAGCTTTTTTTGTATTTCTTTTTAAGTTAAGAACTGGAAATTCTAACAGCGTGACAGCGTCGATTTTTGATATGAAATGCGAACAGCAAGTTTTAGATTATTGCTAATCTGTTTTGAGGTCTTTTAAGGTTGATGTTTTACCTACACACCTCGGCTTACTAGCTTGTTCTCGTGAAGATTTAATATTAAACAATACGTCGCCCTACGTGAAACAGTTGCACGGCTATAAAGGACGATTAGATTTGATAGCTGATAGTACATATCTGCGACATAAAAAGAGTACTAACAACTACTACCAACAAAAATCATATTCGAGTCAGAAAAAGCACTTTTATGTAAACCGTTTTCAGTTTGTACCACAGATGGTTTTATAGTCGACCTGAGTACTATAAAGGACTCAGACATATTGCGAGCTATTTTAAAAGACAAAAATGAATTGTCAAACCTTTTGAGGGATGATGACGTCTTCATTCTTGATAGAGGTTTTAGAGATGTGAAGAACGAGTTGGAATCTAAAGAATACATTGTGCTTATGCCAGCTTTAAAAGGCAAAAGAAAACAATTATCCACTAAAGAAGCTAATGATAGCCGGTTTGTGTCAAAACTTAGATGGGTTGTAGTGCATGGGGTCATTGCATTGAAGTTTAAACTTTTGCACAACCAACTAGGTAATAAACTATTACCCGTTGCTCAAGTGTACTGCAGAATTGTTTGTTTTCTGGTTAATACTTTTGGAAAACGCTTGAACTCCAATGCAAGTATGCAAGATGAAATTGCCATCTTTATGCTTACAAAACAAAATGACGACAATTCATTAGCAAAAAAACTAAAGGAATGTAACTGGAACAGAAGAAAAAAGTTATTCCAACCTTTAAAATTGTCAATCGTACAAGATTTCCCCGAGATGACAGAGAAAGACTTGAAAATTCTGTTCTCTGCTACCTATCAGTTAGCCCAAAATATATCTTACTTAGCAGAGCAATATAGCAAAGAGGGGGACATAAAAATAAATTATTTAGTTGAAGATAATACGGTGCTAAAATGCGAGATACAGTCGCGGCATATTAACAGTAAAATTTTGCTATGTTCACTATCAACTCAACACGATCGGGTATGGTAGTATTAAGCGTTACGTATGTGAATGCCCCAATGGGCTTCGAACGGTCGGCTGTTGTTCGCACGTTGCTACCATTATATATTATTTATCGCATGCAAGATATTTATCTAAAATAGTACGTCCTGCACAAATATTGTCAACATTATTCGAAATGCAGAGAATTCAGCCGGTGATAAACAAAGATAGCGACGATGAAGACTGAGTTGTAGATGTATGATTTTATGTATAAAGTTTCTATATGTATTTTAACATTTGTATTTCATATTTGTGAATCAATAACAATAAAGTTTTTTCTAAAAAATGTTATATACGAGTCATATTTTGTTAATTTGAGTTGTTGCGCAAACAAATGAAAATATTTACATGCGGTTAAGCGAAAAATGAAGCTGATTTGGAGGGCTACTTATGCTATTTAGCTCTTTTTTGTACTGGCAAAAAAAAATAATTTAAAAAAACTCATTTTTTTCATGTTTGCATAGAGTTTTGAAGTCCCGGAACCTGTAAATAATTCTAAAAAAATACTACGCTTTAGTTTTGAGTGTAATACAATCAAATCATTTAAATCCGATCATACGACTAACCGGAAAGAACACCAAAAAAATAAATAGTGAGATAATTTAAAAAAAACGCATTTTTTACTACAGTTTTGGCACAAGTCAAAACAAAAAAAAAATAAGCAAACAAAATTTGAATATTCACAACTAAAATTGCGCGGGGGCCGCCACAGCCATCTTATCCCGCTACCCCCTTTTGTGTTTGTTATAATATTATGCTCAGTTTTATAATTCTTTTCTCGTTGTTTATTCTGGCCTCCATATCTCATTTTTACATATGTATATTCTTCTATTTATATAGAACTGACAATATAATAAACATTTAAAGTTGTTAAATATTGACTCTGCTTTTGATGACTTTGCATATAATTCTAACTACTTAAAATTTCTAACTTAAGTAAAAAAAATTACTTATTTTCTGTAATTAGAAGTGACCGCAAAACTAATCATAAACATGTCATATTTTTTTAATAAAATTTAGAACTTACTCATCACTTACCTCTACAGTTTAAACATATCTGGATTTGAATTACCTAAGGATTTGGATTGCAATTTGCTTTATTTTAAAAACCTTTAATGCACAAGACAGATAGACACTTTCAAAAAAATAGACAACAACAAAATTACACACTAAAAGTGACAACAAATAATTAATCAATAATATAAACACTGACAATAACTAATGTTATTATAGTAATATAATTTATGCAATTTTTACATATTTAGTCAAAATTTAAAAGTTTTTTTAATATTCTATACGATTTGTTTTGTCTCTACATAGCAAAAACTTTAAATATTGTTTAAATGAAATTTTTAAATTAATGTTGCCTAACGACTTGTTTTAATGGTCGCGTCGTACCAGAAACGTATATCACGCGCAGTTTGACAGACTGCTTTAATTAATCAATAGCCGATTTTTATTAATAAAAATGCTACAAAACGAAAACTTGAGTGAAATTTAGTAATTCTACTGATTGAAGCTTATGCATAGTTACAAAGCGCAATTGATTTGAAAATTAAATTAAATTTGTAAACAAATCAGTCTCACGTCTCAATCAGATGGCGTGTGACCGGTTAAGAGTTAAATTACTAGTTTAAACAACTAATATATTGTTTTAAATTATGTTTTAATAAATTTAATGGTTTACTGCTAAATAATATCTATAATCTGAGTACAAATTATATTATTTATATAAAGAGTTGGATGTATAGACCAGAGAGAATAAGAAAAAAGAACTCATTGGTTGTCTTTTAATGTGTACGGTTTCTGGGTAATTGTTTTCGATTAGTTTTGTAACACTCTCTCATTACACATTGCATATTGTATATATAGCAACATTTGAATTTACCACTGACAGATTAATTAACACTATACTGTTTATTGATTGATATATCAAACGTATCAAATAATATGGCTTTGGCGTTTCATATTTCAAAACGCATAATGTTAGTTATAAACATTAACCTGACATTTTGTAGGATATTAATTTAAATTTGTATTTAATTAGTTAATTTTGTTCTTAACTTAATATAAATAATTAATTTTAAAATTGCAAATTTGTTCTCAATTTTAGTAATTTCATTCTTAATTATGTAATAAAATTAAATAATAATGCATTTTACGTTAATTAATTATGTACTTTTACGTGCTAGTTTTAAATGTATTTGATAATAAAGTATTGAATTATCATGGGATAATTTAATGTGCTGTTTACAAATGTATGTGTGAAATATTAATAATTTTATCCTACACTTTAATTTTGTGTGTAAAAATGTTATTTTTTATCTGATAGAAAGTATTAAAAAACAGTTTTGTCTAAAGACGAATAACATAATTTGTCGCAGGTTCGAACCTCAGCTCTGGAAGATAATTTGAAAAAAATGTTGCGTTTTTTAATTTAGGACGTTAGTCTAATATATATTAACCATAATTACATTTAATATAAAAGTGTGGGTGGACCAGATACTAGATCTTGTCAGTATTTACAGCGCTTTCATTCTCTCAATATATATAGATAGTAAATATTTATAAATATTTAAAGGCAGTTTGTTTGGTAGTAACATAAGCGTAAGCCCTAAAATTTTGGTCCTTGCAACTGAAAAATTAAATATAAATTAAGCTTTTGAAACGGCTAATAAATGCTGATAAAATTTTAAAACACCAAAATTTAAAGTTGCCAAATGTATTTTATGAAATAACGTCCCATAAATATAAGCGCACGTGTATTAATATTGTGTTATTTGCAAACGCTATTGCTCTACGCTTGAGACTAACAAATTTATGAAAGAATCATTGTACCAGTTATGCCTAATTTGTAGATTTACATTATATAAAGTAAGAATTTTATGTTTAAGCTTCAGTTGTAATAAAAGCACTCAATCAGTATAAAAATCATTCAAAATTGTTATAATTAAAACCAATTCTTAAAATAGGCGCAGCCGGTAAGATTTCAACAGATCCTAAATTTAAATAAAACAAAATTAAAAATAAATTAACGGATCTTTGTGTTGCAACACATTAATTGTGGAAAACCCTGCAAAAAATGACAAAGGTTCCTGTGGTATACATTAACCGCACAAACAAATAGGATAAGTATAACTTGGCACAACACGGAATAAAAATCTGCTTCTGCGGCCCTTTTCCAGATCAACTGTCAAGAAATGCAAGTAAAGATTATGTTTCTAACTCTGTGAGTAAATAAAAATGGTTTATATTGTATTGTTTTATCATTACTTACTGCCTCATATTTTCTTTACTCAAAATAATTAAATAATAATATTTTCCTTATAACTATTACAATTAAAATAGAGCCGATTTAAATTAAAAGAACTGAAAAACATGATCCTGCAGTATTACGGTCACTTTGAATTATTTTATTGAAGCACGCACTTTTGTATTAATTCAAATTGACAATGATAAAGCCAATGCTTTGATATCTATAATAAAAAGTAAGTTAGTGGGAAAGACAATAAGTTCTATTTCCGCGAGACAATTGCAAACGTGGGTTCACATTAAAAAGTTATTAAAATAGGACATTAGAAGATTGTAGAGACGCTTTTGATTTAACACTAACATAAGCTGCAAGAGTGGTCTTAAATCAATCCCATAAAAGAATTACATTTAAAACAATTTTATCAGCGTTAAGTAAATTATTTTGATTTATTATTAGATAACAAAAACCGCAAACTTTGTCCGGGCATGATAGTAAAAATGAAAAAAAAAGAAAAAGAAATAAAAATAGATATGAGAAATATGAAGGAGGAGATGATATAAAGAGTAGAAAAATGGTAAAAAAAAGAAAAACTAAAAAGTAAAATAAAAGCTATTGAAGACAAGCTGGAACAAAAAGAAAGAAAAGAGAAAAAAAACCATTTTGTAGTAAGAAAAAGACAGGAAAAGAAAAAGAAACCATAAAAAATTATATAAAAGCTTAAAAATTGAAACTGAAATAATTTGTGCGTACTCAGTTGTAAAGGAAGAAAACAATCAATAATAGTAAAAACAGAATAAATTGAGTTAGTTAGTTTAGATTTTTGGCGTATCAGCCTAATAAAACTATTAACGCCGATTCTTTTTTCTAACTATAAAATGTGTAAAATAATATGCTGTAAAATGGCATATTAAAGAATAAAATTAAATAAATAAATAAATAAATAACAATGATAAAATAAACGTTCACAAACTTTAATGACTATAGCAAAAATGACTAGATAATTCCAACAGTGTCTAGGGTGTAAAAGGTTCTAAACACTGCTGGATTTTACGATACACAAACATTAATCACAATAAATTAACAATTATATCCATACACCCAATTTGCTTCGTCAAATAAATTCGAGCAGACGATCGACTTCAACGATCTGATTGCTCAAGACAATCGACAAACTGGGTGATAATTCAGATGCAACTTTTTGTTCCAAAAACTGCCAACAATCCAATAAGATATGACGAACAGTTAATGGAACATTACAAGTATCACAAACTGGTGGCACCTCAGATGCCAACAAATGCCTGAGTCCATCGACAGTGAGCGATGCAAAGTCGCGTGAGGACAACCTCTTTCCTACGCTTTGGCCTGCATGACAAACTCCACGGTGTAACGACGTTTTTAGTGCATTGCAGCTTGTTGTCTTGAATAGCAAACCACTCAGTTTGCCAGCTACACAGCAGCTTTTGATGTAGAAAATTACAAATATCCCTAACGCAAACTTTAAATGAAACATATTCAGCTCTAGTTATTGCTAATTTGGCAAGCGCATCAGTTTTTTCATTGCCACTGATACCTACGTGACTGGGGATCTAGACAAAGTTAACAGTGACATTATTTGAGACACCTGAAGCAAAATTGAATGAATTAGCCTCAGCAAGTAATGATCAGGATATTGGTCATCTATGGCGTTTAATGCACTCAACGAGTCTGTACATATAACATAATTTGTACCTGCGCTTAGTTAGATGTAGAGAAAAGCCTGATAGATAGCATACAGTTCTGCAGTATAAACGCTGCTAACACTTGGCAAGCTAAATGTAAACTGCAGCTTATCTACTAGAAAAGCAGAACCCACACCGTCGTTACTTTTTGAGCCATTGGTATAAATTCAAGTGGCATTTACGTTCCTTGCTTGATGTTTTGCAAATTCAGTTCGATATTCGACTGGTAAAGTTGAAGTTTTGCTCATTCTCGATAATGCAGTATTTAACCTTGGACGTTGAAAAGTCCAAGGAGGATCGCAACAGTAAGACAGTTGATATACATCAGGAAGTTGGAAATTAGGTTTCTGAAGTATAGTGTAATTTCTTACGGCAACCGGTTTTTGTGACCGTATCTTAATGTTGTATAGATCGTCGAGACCTTTATTGTACACGACAAGAAACGTCGGATGCAAGCGTTTAGCTTTTAGTTTTGCGGCGTACCTAACAGTCAAGATTTTACGCCAAAGACAGAGTGATGGTTCAGCTGCATCACACAAAACACTAGCAATAGGGCTATTGCGAAATGCGCCAGTTGCTAAACGAATTCCAGTATGGTAAGTAGGATCAACAATACGTAATGTGGATGGAGCTGCGGAAGCATAGATTATGGAACCATAATCTAGTTTTGAACGCATCAAAGCGCGATGCAAAAGTAGCATTGTTTTCCGATCCGCTCCACATGACTTTCCACTAAACGACCTGAGCAAATTTAGTGCCGGGACACAACTTGATCTCTGATTTATTAAATGAGGACGCCAGGTTAGCGCATGGTCAAATGTGACACCAAGAAATTGAACACATTCCTGTACAGGAATAGGTTCTCCTCTAAGATATAATAAAGGGTCACCGTGTGGGGTTCGCCTTCTACAAAAATGGATAAGCTACGTTTTACTAGTAGAAAAAGTGAATCCATTGTTATTAGCCCAGTTCAAAATGTGATTGATTGTTAACTGAAGTTGACGTTCCAATGTTGGCATGTTTCTCGAGACACAATAGATAGCTACGTCATCAACATACATACATCCGCTTACCGGATGCTTGATGAACTGACTTATGCCGTTAATTGCTACCATAAATAGTGTCACGCTTAGAATAGACCCCTGAGAAATACCATTCTGTTGCTGATGTATGCCCGAGATGATGTCACCTACACGTACCTTAAATGAACCGGAAGTTAAAAAGCTTTGTATAAACAATGCCATGCTTCCGCGAATACCCCATGAATGAAGCGTTTGTAGAACATTGTACTTCCACGTCATGTCATATGCTTTCGCAATGTCAAAGAATACAGCGACAAGATGTTGATTCTGTACAAAAGCATTTTTAATTGCTGTATCCAACCGAACAAGGTGATCAGTCGTAGAACGGTGACGCCGTGAACCACATTGTATGTCAGCAATTAAACCTCTTGAATCTAATAACCAAGTAAGATGCTTATTGATCATACTTTCTAGTAACTTGCATAAGCAGCTAGTTAGAGAGATAGGCCTATAACTTGTCGGGAGCTTTTTATCTTTACCAGGTTTAAGTACTGGTACTATGATAGCATGTTTCCACAACTCAGGACAATACCCTGACCATATCCGGTTATAGAGTGCCAACAATTGAAGTTTGGCAGAGCAACTTAATTGCTTAAGCATAGCATTGTGTATCGAATCGACACCTGGAGCAGTATTGTGTGCTTCAGATAATGCCGAGTTAAATTTCCAAACACTAAACGGTGCGTTATATAATTCATCTTCAGCAGAGACAAATGACAGAACGTTTTTCTGCATGTTAATTTTAATATCTCGAAACTTTTTATTGTAATTATTATTGCTGGAAGCGTCAAAATAAACATTGGCAAAGATATTCGAAATGTCAAGAGGATTGGTAATAATTTGATCACCCGACAATAACCCACTAATAGGTAATGATGCGGTTTGGCCAGAAATTTTTCTGACTTTTTCCCACACTTTCCCGACGGGGGTTCTCAAATTAATAGAAGTAACATATTCTGACTATAATTTTCTTTTAACTTTTCTGCAGGTTCTTCGAGCAACAGCTTTGTACCTCAAATAAAGTAATAGGTTCTCTTCTGTTGGAGAGTGGTTAAATCTACAAAAAGAACGGCGTTTGTTTAGTTTAGCTTGCTCACAATCAAAATTTCACTAAGGAACGGGCTCTATGCGAGGTTTTCCGGAAGATATCGGTATACTCGCATGTGCTGCCTGTATGATAGAATCGATATAAATTTCTATATCGATAGTGGATTGGACACTGTCATCGTAATCAAACACTTGAACAAACATATTCCAATCGGCATCTTTTATTCTCCAATTTTAATGACGATTTCATTAATTACATGACCAAGTACGCGAATGAATATGGGAAAGTGGTCACTATCATAAAGATATTCCGAGACTTTCCAACCCAGCAATGCTGCGATACTTGGAGAACAAATGGTAAAGTCAATAGCCAAATGATCTATTGGCCTCGGAAAAGTAAGTATTGTTACCTTTATTTAAGATAACTAAATCCGTTTCTGAAAAAAGGTTGGCCAAGTTACGACCTTACACATCAGTTCGACTTGAGCCCCACATAGTGTTATGAGCATTAAAGTTGCCCATTAGCAGGAATGAGGACGAAAGTTGTTTAAGTAATTGATCAATCAAACGAATGTTCAAACTGACATTTGGCAAAAATTAAATTGAGCAAATGGTCAATGAGAAAGGGATATGTAGTTGAACGGCTACTGCTTCTAATGCAGTGTTGACATGGAGTTCTTTACTAAAAACCGTATCACAAACCAATAAAGCCGTTCCACCCTGAGCACGATCAACATTTGCACGATCTTTTCTATAAATAGTATAACCACGAAGATAAACAGAACATTCAGAACCTTAAAATTTGTTTCTTTAAAGGATTCGTAGTGTGAATTATATCCGTTGCAGTTCCATTGTATAGTGGTTAAAACCATTTTTAGTGTAATGTTTAACTTCTAAATTATCGTCTGGGAAAGTAGAACTCCCACTAATTGGCATAATTTCAACTGTCAGAGTAGATGGCGCGGAAAGAACTTCCGCATCTATCGACTCTAACAACACGTCAATATTGGGGTTTGTGGGCGCAGGATCGCTAGAAACCTGCACCTCAGGTGGCGGTAGCCTAGATTGTGCTGCCGTCTTTGCAGGTTTTGACTCGGACTGAGCCTTTGCCTGTTTAGGCTTTGACTTGGAAGTCGCCACCTTAGTTGGTTTTGACCTGATACGAGCCAATACCTTAGATGGTTTAGGTTTTAAATAAGCCCCCATCTTGAGTGGTTTTGCTTTAAGTCCCACTCGTTGTAACCTTGGACCGGATTGGGTCGTAGTCAGTTTTGGTTTTGAGCCTGATGGGCCCGCAACCGGTTTTTGACTCTTTACATTAGAGTCCATGTCTTTATTTAAAGATGTTTCTGCAATAGCAGTAAATTTCATAATTGGTGGTTGTTGAACAATAGGCGTATCAACAACTGCAGCAAACGATCTAGAAAAGGTAGGAGCCGTAATTGCTCTATACCTCTTTTGAGCATTGAAGTAAGAGAGTTTGTCTGTTACTCTGATCTCGGCTATCTTCCTTTTTTCTTTAATTTTTGGACAATCTCGAGAATAGACAGGATGCTTACCACCACAATTCACACATAAAGGTGAACTGTTGCATGGATCGGGGTCATGTTTTTTCTTACTGCATTTTGCACATGTTGCAACACCTGGACACTTAACTGCAGTGTGTCCAAAACGTTGACATTGGTAACACCTCAATAGGTTAGGAATAAATGGACAAACTGGATGAGTAACATATGCCATCTTGACTTCATCTGGGAGCCGTTCGGAATCGAATGTTAAGATTATAGATGTTGTATCTCTGACCTCACTATCTTTTCTACGGGTTAGTTTTTTAATATCAATAACGCCTTGCGACGCTAGTTTTTGTTTGCATTCGTCAACTGTTGTGTATAACAACTCATACCATGAAATAACTTCCTTAGAACTATTTAACGATTTATGCGGCTCAATTGTCACCGCAATATTACCTAACGACGTGCATTTCTGCATTTTACTGCTCTGCATTTTATCTTTTACTTCAATAAGCAAGGTACCGTCTCTTAACTTCTTACATGAATTTAAAGTTCCATTATTAATACTGAAAATGGTCCTATGAATTAAAAAGGGAGAAACCTCCTTTAAACTCTGGCCACTTTCCGTACATCTTACTATCAAATATCTTATAAACTTTCTATTTGCACTACTACAAACTTCTTTAACTCTCTCGTCCGCAAACGGGCGAGATTGTTTGGTTGGAGGTTTAAAATCTACCATAATAAACTCCGTCAAATTCATCGCTCAATCTCCCCACCCACCACGGAGCCACATATGGGACGCTACGTTACAAACTGATGCAGTCGCCAGGGCTAATCAAGCGATATAGGTTTTATAGATGTAAATGAAAGACTTCCGCAAACACAAAGAATACTATCGGGCTTCAACCGTAGCACATTGTGAACCTTTCATCTATCACCACATAAATAATTCCTCACCCTCAAGTTAAATAACGAGCCGATTGGTTAGGTTTAACCTCCCGTTTTACCAGAAGCTAGGGCCAAAGCAGTGTGTTGGAACTAACATTCTTTTAAACTTGAGTATTAGCCCCTCAACTACCAGGATCCCCTTTTTCTGACTTTTGGGTCACCGCGCACGGCAAACACGCAGGTGAGTTACACAAGGTGTTATGTGAAAATTGTCAAAAATAAACTCGCAATACAGTTTGACTTGTCCCTGACAAACTAGGGTTTTTTTAACGAGGTTTTTTCTTCGCCAATTGGTCGCCTTTTACGACCAGCAATGGGGCTAGCGGAAGTATTCTTTTGCACCACCCCCTCCCGCAGGGGGGAGAAGCAGAATAAAAAATAAACAGTTTATTATAAAAAACAAAAACAAAAACAAACTAAAAGGCACAAACATATACATTAAAAATAACTTGACGATAAGAAAAAAAGAGTTCAGAAAGAATTACGAAGTCAAATGGCAGAAAAGTATGAGGACGTTACAGAAAATTGGAAATAGATAGGAAAGTATACAAGATCAAAGAGTATAAAAAAAAACTGAACGCAACGCAAAAACTTATTTAATAGCATAAACACAAAAAAAGTAGACAACGCGTGCATGAACTAAAGATGCAAAAAAATAAAGACAGTAAAAAAAACTGACAAGCAGAATTTTGTTTTGGAACGTGGTTGAAATTGACAACAAAGATAATGAGTTTTGCAAGTATATAAGAACCTTTCATATATTCGAAGTAGTACTGGGTCATTATAAAAGTGTGGGATTTTGTAACCATCTAATGTGCGTTTGTGCCACTCAAGTAAAATAGTGCATTCAATTTTGGTGAGTGTAAATACAGTTGAAGTTGAACTGTCAAAACAAAGTAAATAGTTAGATGCACAATTTTAAAAAGTTGGCATATTTAAAGTGATTACATAATCCCAGACATTTATAAAGACCCTGTAGAAACTTGGATAAATAACAAGAAATGAGAAGAAATGAAGCTCAACATGTCGGCCGAATAAACTTATAAATGCTAGTTATAAAAAAGAACCAAAAAGAAAAGGTATTAGTAATAGACTATGTAGTTATAAATGGTGCGGCGTGAGAAGAGATAGATAAAGTTAAAGCATGATTAAGAAATAAAATAATCAATATCTTGACTTATATATGAAATGGCTACAAACCAATCATAAAATTTTTTCAATAATTGATGTTCCCACAATTTTAATTGGGAATTTAAAACATTATAAAGTTTCATTAAATTTTCTAATTGATTAAATAACAAAACTGGGTGTAAATTAATTCCGTCAAATGTTTGTAAGGCTTTACAAATCTTGTTAAAATTAACATTAATAATATAAGGTGATTACCTAAATTATTATTTCCGCCATTATCAATTGATAATACAACGTAATCATATTAATTAACGTTATTGTTTAAAACATAAACAGCAGTTAATAGTTCACAGACTTGGAATACCGATTAATGCTATTAGTGTTACGTTTTTGATAACATGTTACAGTTTACATAATTTTAGAAAATAATAAGTATTATTTATATTTCTTAACTAACAGTTATCCGGTATTATAAACCATAAAAATCTCTAGATTTTATTTAATACCCAAGTAATTTATTTTACTTGACTGATTTTGGTATTATAAACGTCATTTAATCAAACATTAAATCAACCGAGAAACTAACTTACAATGATGATAAGCAACAGGATTGTTTCAGTCGTGCAACATTGATTTTTATCTTACGTACAAAAATGTGTACCAATGTTTGGAATAAAATCATATTTTGTCTTTAAAATCATATCATATTTTAAGGTTATCTGTTTATTTAAGTAACAAATTTTTTTATTTTTAGATTAGTTAATTGATGATTAAATTAACGTTTATATTACCGGCGGTTAATAATGTACGAATGAAATATGAGATGCTAGATTTTTATCAAATAGTACTGGTAACCTATTTTAACTAGGTTTTATATGTGGTTTATTAATTATATTTAATGGAATTGTAGATATAGGAGTTATCTGAGATTTTAGATTCAAATCAACTTCTACAAGTAAACTATTTAAATAACACTCTGCTTAATACTAATTACATTTAATAATTTCGCAAGTTGACCCGAGACAACATTGGACTGTATTATATTAACAGGTACATTTATTATATTGTTTGCATTTAGATATATCTTATCTGCTATTCTCTTTCTAGAAGCTAATGTAGTCATCATAAATGAGGCTCCACTAATATTTGACGTTGAAATGATTACGTACTGGTTTCTCTTTGCTGAAGTGAAATAATCTAATTGGTGTTTCGGTGTATTTAAATCATGAAAAGGTATATAAAACTGCAGATATATTGATAACAACGTGTTTTTGATGATGATCTTATGATCATATTAAAATAATTTGATAGCGGATTGTACACGTGCAGGTATTGTCGACAGAATTAAGATTTCTGGAAGCTGCCCTGAAGATTTTATATTACTTTTATCAATTGTCTCAAGCGGAGTTAAAAAAATAAATAAAATTGTATATTAACACAATTAAAAAAAAATTAAACTTATAAAATGTTATGTAACGTGCATAACACGCAATGTAATCAAAAATATTAAACAACAAAAATATTACGTTACCACTAAAAGACAATATTATAATTGTCAGATATTGATCTGACAAAAAAAAATAAAATTGGTAAAAGAATTTTAAAAAAGCAAAACTTTAATAAATTAAAAAGAAAATGTTTTGTTTGAAGTATTTCTTTAATCAAATTTGAAACGTAAATTAAGAAAAAAAAATTGAATATTATGTGGTTATATAAAATGATAACAAGAATTAACAAAAAAAAATAAAAACACTTATAAATATAAAGTGAGAGAAAATAATATATGTGAAAGGTAAACCAAAATGGAAAAAAATAAGCAATACAATTATATATATAATAATACAAGATTAATTGGTAGTAAATTGAATGAGTTAAAAAAATACAATAATAACAAGTTTCAGCTTGTAGTAAAATTATATCAATAAGTTTGCACTAGTTAGCTTGTTGCGTGCGAAATTGGTTGGCGGCATTTATCAAAGCAATAAAAAACTGTACACAGTTCTTAGTTTTTTTTTAATTTTTCAATTACCTAACACATGTGCTTTGTCTATTAGTTTACTAGATATTAAAACAAATAAAAAATTATTTATGTTACTTGTATAGTGCAGCCGTACATATAGTGTCTTTACGACATAGGCTCAAATTACCTCAGCGGATTATTTCATTACCAATCGCTTCTATTATATAACTATATAACTTCCAGGTAAATAATATAATCATAACTGGTTGGTAATGAAATATTCCACTGATAATGTATGCGCATGTCGTAAAGACACCATATCTATGGCTATATTATTATGTATATTAAAAAAACACTAACACTGGTATCATTAAGATAAAAAAAGTTTTGCATTGTTTGATATTTTGGAAATATTAATTAAAGTTACTACGATTTTCTTTTAAATTACATATTTAGTAAATATGTTGTCACGTTAAACGAACTGAGTTACAGTCCCCCCACTTACTCCTAGCTCAACAGGTGAGAGAGAGATTATTTATTTATATCATTTCGTCGAGCTGGGCACACGCTCAGTGTGAGCTTGCTAGTTGATCTATGCTAGATAGCCTTTAGCTAGACATGTATTACTGTTTGTATAACAAAATGATTATTGCAATTATCAGTTTATTATTTGTGAGCACATTATTAATGGATGTGCCACCGAGTGTTAAAAATGAAATGGATAAAGTAATCTCTACCAACAATAAAGTAAGTCAACAATATATTAAATATTTATTTATTTTAATAAATAGTTTTAATTAAAAAAAGTATGTAATAATTATGGGTTAAAATAAAAACAAACTTACAAATTAAAAATTGAAATCTTATACAATAATCCAATATAAGTACTTATAAAACAATTCATGTCATAATAATTGTCTATAAAAATTGTCTTAATATTTTGAAAATTAACAAAGCTCTATTATAATTAAACATTTTCTCAATTATTGTTAAGTATATTATTAATTTTGAAGTTTAATTTTAAAAGCAAAGCTATGATTTTTTTCTAAATTATACTATTTTATATATATATTCAATAAGGAAAAAAATAGTTGCGAATACTTTAATTTACATTAAAATGATTAATCTATCAAATTTTTATCTATAACTATTAACAAACTTAATATATATTTAGATTTTATGTTTAATTAATAAATTATATATTTTATAACGTTGCTCAATATTTTAAAGTAAAGCTTCGGTGTTTCTCACTTTTACAAAGGTTTCAAATTTTAAACATCACTCAAATGTGATTGTTGATGTGTGATTATTAAATAAATTAAATTATATAACTACTTTTTGTATGATTATCAAGCATAATAATATAAAAAGACAACAAAATGTAACTCAGTTTATAAATGCGTTGACTCTGGTTTAGAATTAAGTCAATCCTTATAGAAAAGTATGTTATATGTGTATTATTGACATACACTGTGCTCTATATTATATACCATTAATGGATAAATAAATTTTTATTATTATAATAAAACATGTTACCTTTTATTGCAAGAAATATTTTTAAAAATATATTGACAACAAGCGGATGGTAAAATTAGCATATTTTGGTGATATGTTCTACCATTTACATCAGTTAAAATGCAAAGTTAAAACCGTACTGTAGAGATACAAACAATGTGTTGGCATTTTTTAACAATTTATTTTATATTTTACAGCAAAATTGAAGGGCTTAATGTGGTGAGCCTATTAAGATAATAGTTTAGTTTTTTTTTTAATAAATATAATAAACCAAATAATATTTTTGTGTATGCAAAACTAATTTGAGTAATACCAAAAATTATTTACATTAATTTGGGGTATTAAACATGCAACGTGCTTTGTTATATTATTGTATGTTTGAAAATACAAAAAAAAGATTTCTGAGAAAGCGTGGCTTGTCATTGTTTTACATTAAGCTCTTCAATTTTGCTACTGTTAAAATTTCATTCAAGGTTTGTAAACGTTTAAAAAATTTAAAGATACTTTCTTACAATTGATTGAAATTTTATGGTCGTATTTTGCATTTTTCAACAGTTTATGCTGGATTTTGTTTTTTTCTAACACAACTTTTACTATTTTTATGCAAGATTTTAATATTTTTTGAGTTTTATTTCTTTCTGACATTTTTTTTTAAAATTTTAAGGATTTTAAACAACATATTGCAGTTTTCAATTGTTATTGATTTTTTTTGTTTTTTATTTTTTTTGAAGATTTTAAGACCAAATTTTACTACTTTTTACTTTTTCTTTTTATAAATAAGGATTTGCATTTTATACAGTTTTTGGCAAAATTTTTATATTTCCTTACAATATTTTTATAGTTTCTAGCCGGATTTTGACATTCTATAAATATATTTTTGCAGCTTTGGTAAATTTTGCTAAACTTTGCTGTTTTAAAATTTCATATTTTTTTTAAATTTTTAACAGTTTGTTGTGTCCAAATTTTGTTGTTTTCTAAAATTATTTTAATTGTTCAAAGCCAGTTTTGGCTATTTTTGACTTTTCATAAATAAAATTTTGTACTTTTGTAAGTTTATTGCTAGGTTTTGGTTTCTCTAACAATTTTTTAATATTTTTTTGCTGGATTTTGCCATTTGAAGTCTTATAAAAAGAAAGTTACATTTTCACAGTATTAAAATTTGCTATTTTTGATATTCTATAGAATTTAGCATTTTTTGATAACTTATAGCCAGATTTTGATATTTTTTGACAATATTTTTTATATTTTATAGCTAGATTTTGCTATTTTAAAACATTCCTGAATGTTTTTACTCATTTTAAGAGTTTATTGTACTTTCTGACAATTGATTAAAATTTTATGGTTGCATTTTTTAACAGTTTATACAGAATTTTTTTTTTTTAAGAATAATTTTGTTAATGTTTTTAAAATTTTATTAAAACCTTTTATAGCATTTTGGTTTTTTCTGACAATTCTTTAAAACTTTAACGCCAAATTTAGCTGTTTTGATATTTTATAAACAAAAATCTGCTGTTTTTAATTATTTTTAGCAAATTTTTTTAAAATGTTTTAATATTTCATAATTGGATTATACTATTTTTGACATTTTATAAATGGAGTTTTGCATGTTTTACAGTTTACAACAAAATTTATATACATTTTTACATAATTTTTATAGATTATCGCCAAATTTTGGCAGTTTTGACATTTTATAAAAATAATTTTGCATCTTTGACAGATTATGGATGTATTTTTTTTTTATTAAATTTCAATTTTTTTTTTACATTTTTTATCAGTTTATAACCGAATTGTAGGATTTTCTGAAATTATTTTAATGTTTTAAAGCCAGTTTTTGCTATTTTTGACTTTTAATAAAATTACAATTGCACTTTTGTAACAGTTTATTACTAGTTTTTAGTTTTTTCCAACAACTTTTTTATATTTTTTGATCAATTTTGACGTATAAATACAATTTTGCACTTTTAAAATTTGCTGACAGTTTATAGAATTTAGCATTTGTTTACAACTTAACCAGATTTCTTTTTCAAGTTTTTTTGAAATATTTCATATCTAGATTTTGCTATTTTTTAAACTTTATAAATATTTTTACACTTTTTAAGAGATTATAGTACTTTTTGACAATTCATTAAAACTTTATAATCTTAGATTTTCAACAGTTCTAGTTTTTGTTAACAAAAATTTTGTTAATATTTTTAAGATTTTATTCATACAGTTTATAGCTGCATTTTGAAGTTTTCTGACAATTGTTTAAATTTTAAAGCCAAATTTCGCTGTTTTGATATTTTATAAAAAAAATGTGCAGTTTTTAATTATTTTTTGGACTGGATTATATTATTTTTGACATTTTATAAATAGAATTTTGCATGTTTTACAGTTTATGACTGACATTTTATACTTTTTTGCAATATTTTTATAGGTTATTGCCGAATTTAGGCGTTTTTGACATTTTATAAACATAATTTTGCATCTTTGACAGATTATGGCAGGGTTTTGCTGTTTTTAAGAGTTTATAGTACTTTCTGAGAATTTTAGTTTTTTCTAACAATAATTTCGTTAATGTTTTTAAGATTTTATTTTTACAGTTTATAGCAGCATTTTAGAGTTTTCTGGCAATTGCTTAAAACTTATGGTCAAATTTTGCTGTTTTTAAATTTAAATAAATTTACGGTTTTAAATTGTTTTTAGCAATTTTTTTTTTGTTAAATATTTTAATATTTTATAACTTCATATTACTATTTCTGATATTTTATAAATAGAGTTTTGCATTTTTTACAGCTTATGACAAAACTTTTATAGTTTTTTGCAATATTTTAATAGATTTTGGCATTTTTAAAATTTTATAAATATAATTTTGCATCTTTGACAGATTATGGCTGGATTTTGTAGTTTGGTGTTTTCTGAAATTATTTTAATGTTTTAAAAAGCCAGTTTTTGCTATTTTTGACTTTTAATAAATATACATTTGCACATTTGTAACAGTTTATTGCTAGTTTTTGGTTTTTCCAACAGTATTTTGATATTTTTTGGCCGAATTTTGAAATTTTAGTTTTTGCACTTTTAAAATTTGTTATTTTTGACATTAAATAAAATTTAGCATTTTTTTACAACTTATAACCAGATTTTTGTTAAAAAAAAAAAAAAAAAGTTTTAAAGTGCTGTTTTTAATCTTTATAAAGGTTTTTACACTTTTTAAGAGTTTATAGTATTTTTTGACAGTTGATTAAAATTTTATGATTGAAGTTTGCATTTTTAACAGTTTAAACTGGATTTTAGTTTTTTCTGACAATATTTTTGATATTTTAATTCAAAATTTCAATATTTGTGTTTTCTAACAATTGTTTAAAATTTTAAGGCTAAATTTTGCTGTTTTGATATTTTAAAAACAATGTTTTGTAGTTTTTAATCGATTATGACTAAATTTTTGTTTTATTTAAATTAATTTACTATTTGTGACATTTAATAAATAAAATTTATAGGCGGATTTTGTCATTTTTGACATTTTATAAATATATTTTAATTTTTTTTTAAATGATTCTATTGTTTCAAAGCCAGTTTTTGTTATTTGTGACTTTTTATAAATAACATTTTGACCGGATTTTGCATTTTGACGTTTAACGAATAGAGTATTTTTCATACAGTCTTATAGACTAAATTTTAGCTTTCTAATAATATTTTGATATTTTATAGCCAAAATTTGCTATTTTTAAGATTTTATAATAGTTTTTACAGTTTATGACTGGGTTTAGTGCTTTCTGAATATATTTTGATATTTGATGGCTCGATTTTGTTATTTTTGATATTTTACAAATTAAGTTTTATACTTTTGAACAGTTTTTGGCCGTATTTTTTGGAATTAAAAATACAAAATGGTGTACGTTTTTTTCTAAACTCGTAAAACATGGGCAAAGTTATCTGCTGCCATTTTCACCTAAATATTTGTGTAAAATAATTTTTTTCTGTTTTGCTGTCATTATAAATAAGTGTAGAAACAGACTGAAGTTTTAGCATATCATGCGGTGTTTACTTTCTATAAAGTTAACACTTTTTTTAAGTCTAATTTGGTTATAAATACAACACTAGAGTAGCCACTAATTGATGATGTTTAGATGCAGATGGATGATATTTAAAATATTATTTCCATACTAAAATACAATTGTTTTTATTTTTAATTTTACATTATAGATATAAATTTTGTTAACATAAATATATATTTTATCTACCTGTTTTATTTTAAATTATAAAATAAAACAAGAAGGATTGCGGGTTTTTGGGTTTAATTCTTCTTTAGCTCTTTTGCTTTGATTATATAAAACCTTATCTAAAGTTACACATTTTATAATAACTACGTTGACCCATAAAAAGATGATTTTTTGTGGGTTTTTAAAAAATATTTTTACTTCAGTTTTGTAATAATAAATTGTTTTGAACATATAGTAAAATATTAAACTTTGCACTAGTTTGCATACCTCGATTCCTTAACACATTGGTGAAAGCGCCGGGCATTACAAGTTTAATTGCCGTCGGATCGCCGATTTTATATCATATTTTTATCTTATTAATTAACTGTGCTTTATTTATCAACAAAATATTAAAATTACTAAACGGTCATGCTTATAAAATGTTTATGTATCACAATATCAGCTTTTTTAGGCAGTAGTACAATTAATAATAAACATATTGTTTTCACTCTTTACTGTAATGTCCATTGTGTACTTGTTATTGCCACGGAATAGTATGTTATTTTATACGTTCTTTCATGCATAATGCGTGCAAATAATGAATATTACGCATGGAGATATTGAAAACAGATCATCAAATGTCATAACATTAAATTTAATAAATAATATAATTTTTCTTGTATACTATTTTAGTCGTAAAATACATGTGCAAAATTTGCAAACAAACTCTTCTGTTATTTATTGTAGTTTACAAAAAGTCTAGTTTACAATATACACGTAATGAAAAATTTGCATTGAACATAAGTTAAAGAATCGTGCAATAACGTTTATACACGTAGAAAATGGGTATCATCACGTGCTAGTAGTACAATATACTATTATTGTACGTAGTTACAGTTACTTATTTCTTAAAAATGATAAAATCATTATTTTTTTCTGAGAATCTGCTGCAATTATAAGTTTTAATTTAGCACTTTGCTACATTATACAGTTATAGTTATATATAAAGAAATATCATGTATTTGTCACAAAAGTTAAAATTTACAATAATAAAAGTACATAAAATATAAATAAATAACTTAAAATTACCAGCTCTTATTTTGACTATTTCTAGTGCAACCAGACTTTTAAATTGTCCTGCGCTTAAAAAAGCTTTTATTACTGCAGGTAGTTTATTAAATTTCTTTACGCTATCAATAAAAATTTACTTTTTAGTAAAAGTTTTTGTGGCTTACTCTATTCTTCTCTTATTTGTGTCGGACTGAATGAATCTGGTAACTATATTTTAGTTGTAGATAGCTTGGTGAAGTTCCATTTCTAATTTTATATATAAATATTATACAATAGATATTTTTTTTAATAAATAAATACTCAGTTAAACGTGTTTAACATTATGTTATATATAAGGTGTAGGTTAATTGGCGGACAAAGGTAACTTTATAGATTGTGCCAAAAGAAAACAAAAATCTTAATTTTAAAATGCTGAAAATGTTTTTTGTTTGACCTCACGAGGTCCTCAAAGTTTCAATTTTGTCAATACAAATACTGTTATAATTGCGTATTTTATGTACAAGTTTGCTTTCTTTTTCAGTATAATAAAAATTACAAAGTTTATTGAAAATTAATAATAAATAACATTTAAAAATGTGCAAATTACTTTTGAAAAATAAATCAATTTCAAATTAAAAATACGCTTGGCAACGTATCAAAATTTTTAGAAAAATTAAATTTATAAAGTAAACAATGCAATAAATGTCAGTTGATATTTCTATTTTATTGATTTTATTATGGGCTTTTACTTAGATTGCATATCGCGAGACTAGGCAGTTGATTTCTCTAAATGCAATTGCAGGTAGACCACACAAACGGCGTGTGTGTGTTAAATTATCTACATTATAGGTTTGAATTTAAAAATGGAATTTTTTCAAGGTTGCCAAGCATAATAAAACTTTAACAATCTTGTGAAGTCAAACGAAGAGTTTTTTTACATTTTGGAATTAAAATTTTTGTTTTCTTTTGGCTCGGTCTACAAAGTTACTTGGCGTTTGTCCGCTAATTAATCTACACTCTGTATATAATATTGATATGCAATATTGATATCAATATTTTTAAAAAAAAATTATGTATTCTTATTTTCTTAGATAGTTTCAAAAATTATTTATTAAAATTTTATTTATTATCTATAATAATTCTTAAGTATTTGATTTCAAACCGATTGCAGCTTATTGTTATACACAGGATTTGTCAAAACTACCGGAACACTTAAATAATTCTTCAACCGTAAAAAAAATCAATCAAAAGTTGTTTGGTTTTAAACAGACTATTGATTAAATTTATTTTCAATGTACAGGGTGTTTATTTTCCTGTAATTTTTTTTAATAGAACACTGTAAATTTTTAATTTTTTGATTTAAAAATTAATTCTGAAGATTTTTTGTAAAAATATAATATTTTGAGTTATAAGCAAACTTCTAAATATCAAATAAAGAACATTTTTCTACAAACATAAACATTTATTTTAATTAAACAAATAAAAAATAATAACATCAAAAACAATCATTAAATAATTTAAAAATATACAGGGTGTTCTATTAAAATAACTCTAAATTTCCATAATAAAATAAACATTCTGTAAATTTTTACATCTTTTAATTATTGTGTTTTCTAGTATTTGTTTCTTGAGGTTAGGGTATTTTATTAAAAAAATTATATATATTAAGCCATCATCAGTTCTAAAAATATTATTTTTAGAACTGATGATGGCTTAACAGCCAAAACCGGTTTTAATATATATATATATATATATATATATATATACATATATATATATAAAGTAAAATCAGCACAATAAAGTATATAAATTTTTTATTAAAATACCCTAACCCCAATTGTGTTTTCTGTTACACTTAGATTTTTGACAGTTTTTACAATTATTGATTCTTTTCATTGTTCTGACTAAAATTCTATGGTTCAAAATTCTTTATGACTTTCTATTATTAGTTCTAACTGTTTTTCTAATTTCTTAATAATTTTAACTTTTTTCATACATTGAATAATTGTTAATGCGTTTCTATTAACATTTTTTTTTATGATTTAGTACTTTTACTTAAAGTACGAGATGCATACGCAACAGGTTTGTCTTTAACCTCTTTGACTAAAGATAGCGCTTATTGCATAATTGCTAACGTCTGTGGTGATTATGAACGGTTTAGTAAAGTCCGGGTATTGTAGTATTTGGTCGTTGCTTAACAAATGTTTGCAAGTTTTAATTATTTTGACAAATTGTCTGTAATATCCTAACAACCTAGTGACTGATTTAATTTTAGTTTTTGTTTTAGGAATAGTATACCTTTTTATGGTTTCTATTTTACTACTCATTTATTTTTTCATAAATTCACACTTGTTCAATGTAATTTTTACGTCATTTTCTGATAGTCTTTGAAATACATTTTCTAAACGTTGTTGTGTACTCTTGTAGTGAAGTAAAATAGATTAAAATGTCATGTTACTTTTTTCTGTTTCTATATCTTATTAGTAGTCTTTTGATTTATTCTTGAGGGTATGAAACTTCCATAAAAATGTAAAATCAATCATAAATTGTCCGTAGAATCCAATTAATTCTAGCGCCAGTTTAAGTCTATACCCTGTCTGTAAGCCGCAAAAGCCATAAAACCATAATTTTGTTTTTCTACTCCCTTCTATATATTGTCACTTTTATTCACGCCTAACTGAATGGATATGTATCATATATTTGCTCTAGTGTGGATATGATATGCCGTATTTCTACCAGTCGTAGAAAAAGTAAGCTGAACAACTCGAGTGTGTATTGCACTTAGACGTTTGGAGCACTCCGCCTGCAGCGTCGTGCTCCAAATTCGTATTCGTGCGATATGTGCATACAATCCACTCTTGTTATACAAAATACTGTTTTAGTGGGCTGGTTAAAGAGGAGCATTTTTTGGATTTTTTTAACCGTTAAACTTGAAAAAACTACAAAAATATGATAAAAATACCTATTTTAATAATAAAAAAATAAAAGTCAGTTACAGTAACGGATCGTTAAGTTTGACAACCGCAAAATTATTTATACTTATTCTACCATAAAAACAAGTTTGGCATAATAATTAACTTTCAGAAATGAATGAAAAATAATATTTAATAATAACTCAAAATAAATAACATGTATTTTTATCAAATTTATAAAAATAGTTTTGACGTTTTATCGAATTGTTAAGTTATGTCACATTTAATAGTCATCAGCTTTTATGAATACGGGCATAACTCTTACAAATACACGTTTAACAACGCTCAGAAAAATTATAGACCAAACATTATTAAAAATTTGAGTTCTACAGACAATTTTACTTAAAAAATAATTAGTATTGTGCTTAGCGGCCTTAGAAATGTCCATAAAAAATAAATTATAGACAAAAAATGCGTTAAAAATAAATATTTTTTTATATTTAAGAAAAATATTATATACACAATACGGTGGGCCTTAACATTTTTTAATACATCAATAAATTTCTATTATTATAATTATTAAATGGTGTGATAGCTCAATGGTAGAGCACTTGCATATCATGCGAGCAGTCCGGGGTTCGATCCCCGAAATATGACTGAAATGATAACTTGCTCTTTATCCACCAGCGTGGTTCGGAAGTCACGTATTAAGCTGTTGGTTCCATCAAACCACTTTAAACAAGTCGTAGACTTACTGTGGCGATGTAAAATAGCCGTAAAAAGCGTAAAAAAAAGCATAAAACATGTTACTTTTTGTTACAAGAAATATTTTAAAAAATATATTGTCAACAAGTGGATGATAAAATTGTCATATTTGGGTAATATGTTCCACTATTTAAATCAGTTGAAATGCAAAGTCAAAACCGTAGTAGACACAAACGAAATTTTGGCATTTTTTAACAATTTTTTTTAAATTTTATAGCAAAAAGTTGGTTTACTTTTTAAAAAGTTTATAGTACTTTCTGACAATTGAATGAAATTTTATGGTCGTATTTTGCATTTTTCAACAGTTTATGCTGGATTTTCTAAATTTTTACTATTTTAAAGCAAGATTTAAATATTTTTTGGATTTTATATTTTCTGTCATTTGTTTAAAATTTCAAGGCCGGGTTTTGTTGTTTTAAACAACATTTAGCAGTTTTCAATTGTTTTTGTTTTTTTAAATTTTTCTTGAATATTTTAAGACCAAATTTTACTACGTTTTTTTTTTAGAAATAAGGTTTTGAATTTTAAACAGTTTTTGGCAAAAATTTTATACTTTCTTACAATATTTTTATATTTTCTATCCGGATTTTGACATTTTTGACATTTTATAAATATATTTTTGCACCTTTAGTAAATTTTCTTAAATTTTGCTGTTTTTTAAAATTCCATATTTTTGTTACATTTTCAACAGTTAATGTTTAAATTTTGTTGTTCTCTAAAAATATTTTAATTTTTCAAAACCAGTTTTTGCTGTTTTTGATTTTTTATTAGTAAAATGTTGCACTTTTATAACAGTTTATTGCTAGTTTTTGGTTTTTCTAACAATTTTTTAATATTTTTTGGCTAGATTTTGCAATTTGACGTTTTATAAAAAGAAATTTACATTTTCCCAGTGTTAAAATTTGCAATTTTTGATATTCTATAGAATTTAGCATTTTTTGACAACTTATAGCTAAATTTTGATATTTTTTGACAATATTTTTTATAATTTGTAGCTAGATTTTGCGATTTTTTAATATTTAAAAATGTTTTTACACTTTTTAAGAGTTTATAGTACTTTCTGACAATTGGTTAAAATTTTATTGTTATAGTTTGCATTTTTTAACAGTTTATACAGAACTTTAATTTTTTCTAAGAATAATTTTGTTAATTTTTTTAAGATTTTATTTAAACCTTTTATAGCATTTTGATGTTTTCTGACAATTGTTTAAAAGTTTAACGCCAAATTTTCCTGTTTTGATATTTCATTAAAAAAAATCTGCTGTTTTTAATTGTTTTTAAATTTTTTTTTTAAATTAATTAATTAAATATTTCTTAATTGGATTTTGCTATTTTAAACATTTTATAAATAGAGTTTTGCATGTTTTACTACAGTTCATAACAAAATTTATATACTTTTTTGCATTATTTTTATAGATTATAGCCAAACTTTGGCAGTTTTGACATTTTATAAAAATAATTTTGCATCTTTTACAGATTATGGATGTATTTTGCTGTTTTTTAAAATTTTGTATTTTTTTTACAATTTTTATCAGTTTATAATCGAATTGTAGGATTTTCTAAAATTATCCTAATGTTTTAAAGCCAGTTTTTGCTTTTGTTGACTTTTAATAAATATACAATTGCACTTTTGTAACAGTTTATTATTAGTTTAAGTTTTTACAACAATCTTATTTGATAATTTATAAAATAAAAAATACAATTTTGCCTAATCTATAAAATGTAGCATTTTTTTACAACTTATAATCAGATTTTTGTTTTTTTTATTTTTTTTTTTTAAATTATTTTATAGATAGATATTTTCAAAACTTTATAAAGATTTTTACACTTTTATATGAGTTATTAGTACTTTCTGACAATTGATTAAAATATTGTGATCTTAGTTTTATTTTAATATATATATATATTCAATTAACTTTCTACCCTTTAGGGTGTAAGCTGTTTTCTATTTATTGTACATTTTTTTAAATTAATTCCTTCCATTTCTTCCGGTCCTTCGCCATCTTCTTTGCTTCGTTCACTTGTAACCCTCTTTTTTCTATCAGTCCTTGCACTATTTCGTCCCATGATTTCCTTGGTCTCCCACGTCTCTTTTCTTTTGGCATTCTGCTTTCCCATACTCTTTTCACTTGCGCTTTTTCGTCCATTCTTTGTAGGTAGCCCCACCATCCTAATTGTCTTTCTTCTATGAACTCTTCTATTCCTTTAATTTCCAGTTCTTTCCTTATCTCTTCACTTCTTATTTTGTCCATTATATTTACTCCATATACTTTCCTTAAGTACTTCATTTCAGTGGCTCTTATTTTGCTTACTTCTGTTTGTGTTAAAACCTATGATTCGCATCCATACGTTAGTGTTGGTCTACATATTACTTTGTATATCTTCATTTTTGTTGTTCTTGTGATTTTTTTCTTGTATAGTATTACTTTATTTAGTGCCTGATATGACTTGTTTGTGTTCCTTATTCGTGTGTTGATGTCTACTTCTTGGCTTCCATTTACGTCTATTGTCACTCCCAGGTATTTGTATTCTTTAACTTGTTGTATTTGTTTTTGGTTCAGGCTTATTTTGGTTTGTATTGGATCTTTTGATATCACTACAATTTTTGTTTTTTCTGTGTTCATTTTCATTCCATTCTTCATTAGTTCGTCATGCCATATCTTCAGTTTGTCTTGTAGTTCATTCTCCAACCCTGCAATTACTGCGATGTCATCTGCAAAAGCACACATACTTATGTATACCCTCATCATGTGCTTGTATCCAATGTGTAGCCCTTTTGTTTTCTTTTCCACTTCTTTTATAAATTTATCAATGAACGCAATGAATAGTAATGGGCTGAGGCTCCCTCCTTGTCTAACTACCTGTTTGGTTTCAAATTCTTCAGATTGTTGGTTTTTACTGATTACTATATTTCTTGTTCTTTTATTTATGCATTTACACATTTGTCATAGTTTGTGGTCGACACCTTTCTTAACTAAGCATTCCCATATTTTTAGCCTAGGTACCATGTTAAACGCCTTTTCCATGTCTATGAATGCTATGTATAGCTTTTTGCCCGTTGTTTTTGCTCTGTTTAATAACGTTTTTAATGTAAAGATATGGTCTTGGGTGCTTTTCCCCGGTCGGAACCCACTTTGTGCTTCTTCCATTTTGCTTTCAATTTCTTTCCTTAATCTTTTTTCTACTACTTTTTCAAATATTTTCATTACTGTCCCTATCAGAGTTATCCCTCTATAGTTGGTACATACCTTCTTGTCTCCTGCTTTGTAAATTGGAAGAATTAGTCCAATCTCCCATTCTTGTGGTATTAGTTCTTGCATCCATATTTGATTGAATAGTCTTGTGAGGTAGTCTATCGCTTCTTTTCCCATACATTTTACCATTTCCGTTGTTATTTTGTTGATTCCTGGGGCTTTCCCATTTTCAATCCTCTAATCGCCTCTTCTATCTCCGCTGTGTCTATTTTGGTTTCTTTCTGTTCTTTCTTGGCTGTTTGTTCTCTTGTTTTTTCCTCTTCAACTGGTACATAGCCCCTATTTAGTAATTCAGTAAAGTAGCTTCTCTATCTCTCCATAACTTCCTCTTCTTTCATAATTAGTTCTCCTTTATCGTTTTTTATTGCAATAATTTCGTCCTTCCGGTTACTTCGTAGGTTTTTTAGTGTTCGGTAAAATACTTTCTGGTTCTCCTTAAAGTTATCTTCCATTTTTTGTCCAAATGCTTCCCATGATTTTTGTTTTGCTCTTATAATTATGCTTTTCGTTTTCTGTCGTTCTTGTTTATAGTCGTTATAGCTTTCTTCCGACTTCTCGTTTAGATATTTATTCCATTTTTGCTTCTTTTCTTTAACCTGCTCTCTAACTTCGTCATTCCACCAAGCAGTTTGTTTTTTGTATTGGTTTTGTTTACTTGCTCCACATACTCTTCTGGCCGCTTCATTTATAATTGTTTTAAATGCTCTCCACATTGCTTCCACATTCTTGTCGTTTTTCCTACCCAGAGTCTAAATTGATTTGGTCACTTCTTTCTCATATTCTTCTGCAATTCTTGCATCTTTTAGTTTATAAGTGTTAATTGTTTTGTCGTACTTTTTCTTATTTTCTATTTCTTTTTTCGGGTTTTTTCCCTGTGTTGTCAGTTCACCAATTATCAGATAATGATCGCTTCCTATTTTGTAACTCCTCATGGCTCTTACATTTTTTATTGTGTTTCTGTTTTCCTTTACTGTAATTATATAATCTATTACAGATTTTTCCTTTCTGCTTGGTTGTACTCTCGTATACATATGAATGTCTTTATGTTTGTGGAATGTGTTTGCTATTATTAGATCATGAAGCATGCAAAAATCCAATAGTCTTTTTCCATTGTTGTTGCGTTTATCTTCACCATATTGTCCAATTGTTTCTCTGTGTACTCACTCCATCTCTCCTCCCTACTCTAGCGTTTATGTCTCTTAATATGTACATCGTCCTTACGGTTCCCATATTTTCATTCATTTGGTCGCAGTATTCGTCTTTCTTCTCTTTTCGTTCGTCTTCATCTGGGCCGTATGTTATTAACACTGTCGCCATTTGATTTGCCATTTTCAGTTCAATTGTCATTATTCTTTCATTTACTGTTTTCCATCTCTTTACATGTTCTTTTTCTTCTCTGTGTACAATACATGCGACCCCTGCTCTCGCTCTTTCTTCCTCTTCCACTCCGCTCCATATGTAGAGATGTCCGTTTTTTATTTTTTTTGCTCCATTTCCTTTCATTTTTGTTTCTGTAACTCCTAACAATCTTAAGTTTGCCTATTCGACTTTTAATAAATATACATTTGCACATTTGTAACAGTTTTTTGCTGGTTTTTGGTTTTTCAAACAATATTTAATATATATTTTGGCCGAATTTTGAAATTTTGGTTTTTGCACTTTTAAAATTTGCTAATTTTGACATTAAATAGAATTTAGCAATTTTTTACAACTTATATATAATCAAATTTTTGTTATTTTACATTTTTTTAAAAATATTTTAAAGCTAGATTTTGCTATTTTTTAAACTTCATAAAGGTTTTTACACATTTTAAGAGTTTATAGTACTTTTTGACAGTTGATTAAAATTTTAAAGTTGAAGTTTGCATTTTTAACAGTTTATACAGGATTTTAGTTATTTATTAAATATTTTTGATATTTTAATACAAAATTTTAATATTTGTGTTTTTTACCAATTGTTTAAAACTTTAAGGCTTAATTTTGTTTTGCAGTTTTTAATTGATTTTGACTAAATTTTTGTTTTATTTAATTTAATTTAATATTTTATGACCGGGTTTTACTATTTGTGACATTTAATGAATAGAATTTAGTATTTGTTACAGTTTATGACCAAATTTTTATTTTTTTTTCATATTTTTAGTTTATAGGCAGATTTTGTCATTTTTGACATTTTATAAACATATTTTAAATTTTTTTAAAAATGATTCTATTGTTTCAAAGCCAGTTTTTGTTATTTATGACTTTTTATAAATAACATTTTGACCGGATTTTGCATTTTGACGTTTTATGAATAGAGTTTTTTTTCATACAGTCTTATAGACTGAATTTTAGTGCTTTCTAACAATATTTTGATATTTTATAGCCGGAATATGCTATTTTTAAGATTTTATAAAAGTTTTTACAGTTTATGGCTGGGGTTGGTGCTTTCTAGTTATATTATGACGTTTGATGACTGGATTTTGTTATTTTTGATATTTTACAACTAACGTTTAATATTTTTGAATAATTTTTGGTCGGGTTTTTGGAATTAAAAATACAAAATTTTGTACGTTTTTTTTCCAAAACTGTAAAGGTTTTACGGAGAGGCCTAAAACTGAAAACTTTATTTGCTGTTACTTTCAACTACTTATTTGTGTAAAATAGAGTTTTTCTGTATTGCTGTCATTATAAATAAGTGCAGAAATAGATTGGCTTTTCTGCATGACATGCGGTGTACATTTTCTATAAAGTTAACACTTTTTGTAAACCTTATTTGGTTAAAAATACAACATTAAGGTAGTCACTAATTAATGATGCTTAGATGCTGATGATAATTAAAATATTATTTCCATACTAAAATACAATTGTTTTTATTTTTAATTTCACATTATAGATATAAAATTTATATCACATAAATATATTTCAAAATAAAACAAGTAAGATTGCGGGTTTTTGAGTATATTGCTTGCTAGCCAAAAATAGCTTTATCTATCAACAACATACTAAAATTACTAAACTGCCACGTCATTAAAATAAATAACAATATCTGTTTTTTTAACTAATCAATAGCATTGTTGTTTGGAAAAAAGCATAAAATTAATAATATATAATAATGGTTAATTACATATAACAAACTGCAGAAAACTACATGCAGCAACATTTTTTTTTACAAAATTGTGCAGACTAATGTAACAATTTATTTTTATAACAAAATTTTATTCAGGACGGATTTGTACAATATTAATATCAGATTGAAAGGCCTGTTTACAATACCTTTTTATAAAATTAATCAATTAATTTATCAATGATTCTTTTTATACAACATAGCTGTATTGTACAACTCTATATTGTATTCTATAAAGAAACTAGAAAATATTGTTTTAAAAACAAATTAGAAAATCTGTTTACAGTACAGATTTTGTAACAAATGTACTTTAAAATAATCTAAGAGGATTATTATAATTATCGTTGAGTGAGGGAATAGAATAGACGCGCAATTATATTTATAAATAAGTAACACATAAAATTTGCTGAAATACATGGGGCAGCACAGAAATTATTGCCGACTTCTATGTATTACCAGATAAAGCCAAGCGTTGCCTGTTTTGTGGTGTTAACTTTGCTAAATACGTTAAATGCTCTGCAGCAGCACGCAATAAAAGGTGTAAATCGATCGGAGAGTATATTATAATATCCAAGCATTATTTTACGGTATAAGGATTGCTTCTCTGTGTGGTGTAGCGTATACAAATTATCATATTATATATATAAAAAAAAACTTTTTTTGGAATTATTAATTTGGCCGAATAAAAGCATTTTATATTGACAATGTCATCATCTCCTATCAAACCATCTGGAACGTGTTTATATTTCCTTAAATAGATAGAAAATTATTGGTCTAAGTTTCCTTAGATATTTATTGTATTCTTGCTGATTTTTTTTTTAATAATTGCTTCTATCATTTATTAAATATCATTTATTAAATAATAAGTGAAAAGGCAATTTACATAAAATATATCATTTATTAATTTTAGATGATACTTATGTTTAAATTTTATTTTATTTTAGTTTGGTTTGTTTAATCTGTTATCTGTAAATGTTGATAACAACTTTGTTAGATTGTAATTTTAAATATTGTATACAATCTTTGTAGTCCCTAGAATTATTTTACAATTATAATTTGACAAGGTTTCCCTTTACATAATATGAAAAAATAAAATTACATTGAAATAAAATAATTTAACTAAATAAATAAATAATTAAATAAATAAGTGCTTTGTACAAAATTTACTTTGCGTGTGCGGCTCGGTTGTGACAGGAGAACATGAAAGTATAGTTCACTCTTGCTTGAAGTCAGCCTGTCAAGGGCCGGTATTATAAAAACAAAAAAAATCACCGAATAACAAAGCTCAAATTAAATATATTTGACAAATAAACGTATTTCGGTATTATAAAACTAAATTAACTATTCGTAAAGTAAGAAATTGCAACGCCGCATTTATATGTTATTTTAATATTGTAGTTATTGATGTGTTATATTGTAGCCTTTGTTATATTTCAATAATCCCCTACAACATTTTGAAAGTCAGTTGCATTACATCGTAGAGCAATCAAAAGCTGATTTTCAACAGAAATTGCTCCACGTTAAAAATAACCTAAGAAACATGACATCATGTCAAGTTATTCATTGAATAAATTTTAATCCCTAGATTTTGGATGATTAATTTACTCCATAGTTAGTTACCTACTTTTATTAATTGACGTTTATAATACCAAAATCAGCCAATTAAAATAATTTACTTGGTTAGTAAATAAAATCTACAGATTTTAATGGTTTATAGTATTAGTTTTATATTTAATCTAATTTGAGATTTGTTATTTGGTGATTTATTTTGTCTTTATAATACCGGCTCTTAATGAACTATAAGCTGAATAACTTTAAATTTAATTTAACTTACTTATGATAGGACTTTAGCTTTTCATAAATAATAAACAAACATCTCTATAATACAATAATGTAGTTTAAAATTTTCAATACTTCCTCTTTGAAATCATCAAAACAATGAAGTTACTGATCTAAAAGAAAAAGTAGATTATTTTGCATCTAACTCTACATAATAAATCCTCCCAATGCTGTACTTACAAAGTCGGTTAGTAAAAAAATAATAGGTTTAACTTATTTTAAGCAATGGCTTGTCAAACAATATTTTTTTAAATTAACTATTACAAAGGCATTAGGTATAGATAAAATTTCACTTATACCTAAAAAACAGACAGTTTTTCAATTATAGACCAATTGCATTATTGTCCAATCTATCAATTTTTTTTGAAAAGTATATTAATTTTTACATTGTCATCTGAGATACTCAAAATAATATTTGATCAAAACGTTTCACAACAAATCTTTTGATTTATGTTAGTCACAAGTTGGAGTTCTTTTTTACACCAACAAAAAAAAATTTGAAGTAGTTCTAGACATTTTTAAATCGTTTGATAGGCTATGGCATCTTAATCTTGTCAACAAGCTCTATTGTATAAATCTTAATAAAAAACTGTAAATCTTATCAATAGTTTTTTGACAATAGAAACATTATAGTTAGAACTAATGGTTTTAACTCTGACTTTTAAGTCATACATGTTAGTGTTTTTCAAAGTTCTGCTGTTTTGTTAACATTAGTTTTGATTTATGTACATTAATGAATTTCTTTAAATAACTAAAAATTTTATTTATAGTTTTGCAGATGATTGCATCCTTTATATTTTATACTTTAAAAAAAATATATTGACAAATTTGTTGGAGCGTCTTAAAATTTCTAGGTTAGAATCTGTAGCATCTATAAACAAAGACTTCAAAACAATATTTGAAAGTAGGACCCCCAACATGGCCAATTTTAACTTTAAAAAACTCAACTTTTTAATGTTTCTAAATCTAAATTGGAGGTATTATCAGTACCAAATATTAAACTAAACAACAAACAAATCCATATCTATATCTTCTTCAAGGTGTTACAATATTATATAATATTTTCTGGATCGATCATTGCCAATCCAAATTTGACTAGTGACTTTACAGATATTTTACAACACGGGCGTCTTCTTCTTTTTTAGCTTGTATCTATCTATTTCTGGACATAGGCCTCCTTTAAACTCTGCCACATGGTCCTAGCTGTAGCTTTATGTTGCCACAAATAGCCGGCGATTTCTAGGATGTTGTCTCTTCATTTTTTTTTGGGGGTCTTTTCACACTTTTCTTAGAAGTCCGTAGTCTCTACTCCGTAACCCATATTGTGCACTTTGCTGGGTCTTGCATTGCAACTTGGCCCGCCCAGCTCCACTTAAGGTTTACGACTCGTGTGATAACATCTTAGGCACCTGTTTGCTTGCGGATTTTAATATTTTGAATGTGATTTCTTAAGCTTACACCTAACATGGCCCTTTTCATTGCTCTTTGGCAAGTTTGCAGTTTGTCTGCTGTCTGTTGGTAAAGGTAGTTGTTTTAAGACCATACGTAGTTACGGGGAAAATGTACTTATTGTACACTTCCCTTTTTAGTCTATATGAGATGCTCTGACCTTTCAGTATGTAACTCAGCTTACCGAATGCTTCCCAACTCATCCTAATTCTGCATTTTACTTTAGCGCACTGTTTTTTTTTTAAGTCTGATTACATGACCCAGGTACTCTGCTACGTTTTCTATCACATTTTGTTCTATGAAAATGGAAATTTTAGAATCTCTTATAATTTTGGTTTTCTTGAGGTTCATCTCGACTTTGACTTCTTTAGATGCTAAAGGGTCTCTCCGGTTCACATAGGTAAAATGCCTCTCACTCACAAATATCCAAATTACCTCAAAAATTAAACATGTTTGGTAGGATTTTAATTTTTTTTCCATAGGGCAAAAAATAGGATTTTGTTTTTATTTTTTTTTCTCCGCACCTATAAAATGAAAAATTCTAAAAAAAATTATGGAAGTAGGGTTTTAAAGTGGTCTTCAAACACATTTTTTTTAACCCCTCAAACCCTGTATACAACCCTTAAAAAAATTTCAGAATAGTTAAAATTAACTTTTGGTTATTTAAACCTTTGATTGCATGGAATTTTATTTTTTAACTTCATAAGTAATTAAAAAATCTACATTCATTTTTTTTTTTGGTATTTTTGCAAGTGGTGCCCCACTATTAAAAATCGTTTTTTTCACTTTTTTGCATTTATACTGTCTTTTTCTGTTTTTGTGACTCAGCAAGGCATTTATTGCTTTCAAAATAACTAAATTTGGATTCTACAAAATATTTTACATCGAGTAGGTTTCCTGGGTATAATTTTTTTATCAATTTGCAATAATTTGACTACTCAAAACACTATTTATCGTATTTTTTACTAAACAAAAAACAAATGAAGTAGTTTTTAAATGCTTTGTATTTCTGGCATCAAAATTAGTCAGTAAACTAATCAATTTTAGTATAGGTCAGAAAAACTACCCCTATCAATTTCAAGACATTTTGCGCTAAAAAATCAAAATTCAAAAACGGTTAGTAATACAGACATTAGACAAATTCTCGCAATAATACTTGCACAATGAAGGTATTACAGTAAAACAGTAATTCATAAACATTTGAAAGGCATGGTTATTAAGTTATTCTAATTTGTTGTTAATGAATAAACCACAGTTAATTAATAATATAAATATTATTTTGACAAATAAAAAAATTAGATATAATTATAAATTATAAAGATTTTTTTTTTCTACCTAAAAATTTCAAACCAGCAGAAATTGAACTTGTAATGCCCGGCGCTTTCACCAATGTGTTACAGAAATTAGGTACGCCCACTAGAGCCAAGCTTAATATTTTACTATTATTATTGCAAAACTGATAAACTAACTTATGTTGAACTAATAATAAATATTAAAATTATTTTCTTGTCATGTAATCTTATATTAAAATGTTTAACTTTCAATAATGTTTTATATAAACAGTGTGCAGTAGCGGTTTTAAAATATATTTTAACTTGTGTTTATTGTTTGAACTTGCTTAAGGGTTTTATTAATAATAGTCTGTCATTTTGTTGACTATTAAATATATTTACAATGCATTTTATATAATTTATGTAACAATACAACTTGATACATTTTATTTTATATTTCACTGAGACCAACGTGTTTAATATTAACAAAAACTAGTGTTAATAATACATTGGTTTGTGAAATCTTACTTGTAAGAATTATTCATAATCAATGTTCATAAACGGTTTAAATTTAATGTCTAGCCTTGCTTGTTTAATTTGGTTGTTATTTTGATATATATTATTTGAAAAATATTCTTGTTTGACAACTTTTATATTGAACTCATATACTTATGTGAATGTTATTTTGGTGTTTTTATGGGATTAAGCTTTTACTAACAAGCAAAATTTATTAAGAAAACAATATTAATTAAAGTTTATAACAACATTCAATGTGTGTAATTATTAATACCACGGGTGGTAGTTTAAAACATTTAGTAACGGTGTGTAATTTAGATTTGTCAAAGTGTCTGATTAATATGGCTAAAGATTGGAATTAAAGAAAAATAATCCGGTAATGAGTAATTACGCAGCGCAGTAAGGCCACAGAAAATTGTCATAGCATAAACCTATAATATAGGCTACAAGGCAGCGCAACAATTATTTGTTTTTATCTAATCAAATCTAATTATAAGCGTATAGGCGTAAATAAAGCCAGCAGCGTTATAATTAGTAGAGGAGTTGAGGTTAGACCAAAACAGGCAGATACGTTGTGCGTCGCGTTGAGTGCAAGTTTCAACTATGTCAAGTGCTTGGGATAATTCCCTTTTTATACTGCTCGATCCATTACATTTAGTTCTGATTGACAATTGGATTTCCATTACGTTTGGCTTTGGCCGTGAAAACGCTCTCGAGTTATGTTCGAACAATCATTTTTTAAAAACACTTTATTTCCTTTTAAACATACAGTATTTAAACTAGTTAGGTTTTATACATGAGCGGTTGCTAATTAATATTTTGTATTTAATCAAATACTTATTTAAATCCGCTTTTAATAAGTATGAAGGGTTTTAAGCAAATAATACGTTGTGCGTTACAAATCTAATCTATAACTAAACTAATTACTAATTTCTATTTACACTTATTATTGGATTAATATTAAATAGTTTCATAATCTCTTAAGAAAGCAATGCCAACATTTAAATTGCACAATTGCAATAAAAGGTAACAATACTATTGTAATTAAAATGAATAATTAATTGTATATAGACAATAGTTTAAATAATCAATCACAAAATGTTTATTTAAATTCGGTTTTTGCTATCAAGCAATGCCGTGGCCATACAAGACATACTGATCAGGTTTGTAGAACCAAAACAATTGTCTATGCTTGACCCTTGGCCGATGTGATTGGTAGATTGAATTTGAATAATTTATTTAATAGTATTATAGTTATAAGAGTCGGTTAATTTTTGCACTGCCTTGCAAATTCACGCCTGCCTCAATCTGTCTTTCTAATTTTAGAATGAACAAACGGGACTTAGCAGCAGTAAGGTAAACACAATTCTTTTTTGGTTGTTTTTTTCTGTAGATAGGTGTTATTGATGCGACGTCAGACTATGATAAATAGTTAACATAAAAATATAATATACGCTAAAAACGTTTTTATTCTTTAAAAGTTATTTTATACAATATTGGTCGATGTTTTTTATAATGATGTAGGGTTTATATTTCTATGGAGTTAATTTTGCGTTAATACTTTTAGATAAACTGCCAATCATGAAGTGATTTTTTCCAACAAAAAAATTAAACGGATTATTACTTTTAAATCTTTAGATAATTAATATAAACTTAACTCTCTTCCAAATGTTCTTGTGTAAAAATTTTGTTTTTTTGCTTAGAAGTTTTTTGAGCTATGTAATGTAATTGTCTCTAACTAAAATACCAAGTTAAAGCTTTAAATTTTAGTTTCTTCTCTTAACTAGAGTAGATTCAGGATGACAAAAAGGTGTAAAAAATAGTCGATATATAAGTAATGCGTTATTTGTTGCATAACAGTGCTGATAAACTGTGTACCATTGTTGCGTAGTAGTCTATATTGTAAAAAAAAATTATTTATGCAAACATTAGTATTTGTTTTTGCGGTAGATTTTCCTAATGAAAATTACCTTTTTTACAATAAATATTATTGTTTTTTATCACTTAAAATTGGTAGATGTCCAAATAAATTAGAAGCATGTACTTTGATGGTTTAGTGCGGATAAGTAATTCTGCAGGCTTCAAATTAGTGGGTTTATACTTTTGACATTAAGTACAATTTTAAACATATTTGGTAATGCTTTAATATCCGACAATAAGTGTTTTGAATCTCTTCATGTCCAGCGGTAAGATTATCTTGGTAAGTTTTAAGATTAGATGCTATCTCGTGATTTGGAACAACTAATTGAGTTTTTTTTTAGAATTAATGTTATGGTCATATAATTTTGTTGGCAGTTGACTTTTTTCTTTGTTGCTTGTACTGTCATGTTGATTTGTAGACACTCCTTGCATTGCTTTGATTCTTTTTTTTCACCATTGGTATAATATCTGTCTTTGGGAAATTGCTCGGCCAATTTTTGTTTATAAATGGCCATGTATGAATCAAGTGTACGGAATAAATTTTGTTTTGCTTAAACTATTGAAAATGCCTTTTTCTACATTATTATTATTATGATTTTTTGTTCAGATTGTTTGAGTTAGCCATTTCCGAGGAATGAACAATTAAAATTTGAAAAAATTGTGTTTTTTGCGTTTTTTCAACATTTTTTGATCGTGTGTAACTTCTCAGAATTACATATATTTTTTTTTAAATATAAGATACTTTTTTCTTTAAAATTGTCCATAAAATAAGATTTTACAAACAAAATTTTACCTTATTTTTTGAAAATTTTGCAGAACTTTAAAAGACAGTTTCTTTTTTTAAGATGGCGGTTAATTTTTGTTCTCAAATATAGATAAAAATAAGCTTTCCAAATTTTATTTTTGCTTAATAATGTACCATATATATATATATATATAAACGATTATTTTTTGCCTTTCGGCCTTGAAAATTCTACAACTTAACATAACATTTACTATATAAACTTAATTCATTTCTAATATAACATATAATCTTAATTACCCTAATCCCTGTTTTTAATTAATTATTTATTACTTTCGTTTCAATTTGTTTTTTTCTTTTTGTTACCGCCATCATCCATTTTATTCCTCTTCCGTCTTCTTTCAGTACTTCATTTCTCCTCATTTGCTCTTCTCTCATTTCATTGCATTTTAACATGTGTTCCATGTTTTCTCTTGCTTCTCCACGCATTCTACACATTTTCTTTTCTTCATCCATCCAAAATTTGCACACTTTCTCCTCATTTCCGCATCTGAATCTTGCAATCATTCTTTTTTCTATGTTTTCATACTTTATACTTTCTAGGTACTTTGGTAGTGCATCAGTTTTAATATGTACATAATTTGAATTGTACCTAGATTCATTTATCCTTGTTCTACGCTCTTGCACTTGTATATCTCTATCTCTTATCATAATTTCATTCCACATACTTCTATTTATTCTCAATCTATCTACTTCCTCACTAGCATATCCATTCTTGTTAAAATATTTTTCTCTGCAAGCTCCCATTTTTCCACATTTTCCTTTCATTTACTCCTTCAGGCATTCTTGTAATATTTTACATTCATTCCTTTCTCTTCCTCTTTCTTCATACCTCATTGCACGCTTTCCTGCTTCTACTCTTAATTTGTCTATTTTAACTTCTTCCATTACAATGTACGCTGTTTTTTTTTTGTTTACTCCTAATACCCATCTCCAATATTTTGTTTGAATTGTCTCTAATTTCTCCTGCTCTTTCCACCCCCAAATTTCCGCTCCGTACAATAACATACTTCTTACTAAACTTTCAAACATCATTACTTTTATTCTCATACATTCAAATTTTCTTTCACCAATTCCCTATACTTGTCCTACCGCTTTATTAGCCTTTCTTGTCATATTATTTATGTGTTCATTTTTGTTGTTGTTTGTACAAAAAACATATCCTAGATATTTAAATGATTTTACTTCTTCAATTTTTGTGCCATCCCATTTCCAGTTTTCTACTCTGCGTCTTCCTCCCCCTTTCTAAATATCATCATTTTTGTTTTATTTACATTTACTTCCAACTCTTTTTTTCTAAAATATTTATCCATACATCTAATCATTTCATTCATTTCATTTGCTTGTTTTGCAACAATCACCATGTCGTTTGCATAAGCCAGCGACCACACTTTCTCTCTGCCCACCACATCTGCAATGTATGCCGCAAACAAACTAGGGCTGAGTGGGCATCCCTGTCTCACATCTTTGGTAGTCCAAAATTTATTACTCATTTTGCCATTCATACATACCCTGCTAACAGTTTCCTTGTATACTTCTTCCATTCTTTTTACTAGATGCTCATTTATCCTCTTTTTCTTAAATACATCCACAATTTCTCTCTACTCACACTGTCAAATGCCGCTTTTAGGTCCAAGAATAATGCATATACCTTTCCTCCCTTTTCTGCTATTTCCTTTTCTACTATATGGTGTAGTATGTATACATTATCCATGGTCCCTCTTCCTTTTCTAAACCCTGCCTGTCCATTTGGCAATATCCCATTCATCTCTAGTTCTTCACTCAGTTTTTCTTCTAGTACCATGGCGTAGATCTTGTATGCCGTACTTAGTAACGTTATACCTCTGTAATTTTCTGCAAGCTCTTTATTTCCTTTTTTGTGTATCGGACATACAAGACCTACTCTTCACTGACTAGGAAACCCTTTTCCCTTCCATACTTCATTTATTATCTCACTCAGTCTCTCAATCAAATCTTCCGTACCATACATCCATGCTTCATTTTGTATTTCATCTACACTTGGCGCTTTTTGTTTTTTTAGTCTTTTTATTTGCTTCCATATCATTTCTTTCGTTATATCATTTACATCTTGATTCATTTGTTGTGTTGTCCTTGGTTGTCTATCAGTTTTTTTGTTCGATCCTTCTTACAATTTTAAAAAGTGCATCCTCCAGTTTTCCATTGAAATTTGTTTGTTTTCTCTTCTTTTTCGATTCTTTTCTTTGTTTATGTATTTCCATGCTTCTTGTTCAGTACGTATTTATTTTATCACTAATTCCTCTTTTTTCTTATACATTGCCTTAATTTCTTTGCATTTTTCCTTGTATTTCTTTTGCGCCTTCTGATATTGTTGTTTAGTTGCTTTGTCATTTTTCCAATATCGTAGCACTTTTCTAGCTTCTCTTTTTTTCTGTGTGCGTTCTGTGTTCCACCATTTGCATTTTCAAAATGTTTCCTTTGTATGTATAAACGTTTTTGTTACTGTTGCTTCTGCGATTGTGTTTTCTAATTCTGCCATTTGCTGTTCTACGCCTTTTTCTCGGAAATGTATTTTATTTAAATTTTGCTTGTACATTTCTATGCTTTCTTGTGTCCATACTGTTTTTGTTACTATTTCCTTTTCGTTTTTTGGTTTTCTGTTTATACTTCCATTTATATACACTTCTAGTGGCTGATGATCCGACTCTACTCTTTCTCCAATCTTAAATTTGTCTATCTCTTGCCACGCTTCTTCATTAACCATTACGTAATCAATTACCGATTGTCCCTTTGTTCCTATGTATGTAAATTCTCCCTCTTCATCTCCTTCCATGTTTCCGTTTAATATGTCCCAGCCATTCTCTTCAATTATTTCCATCATTTCTTTTCCTTCTTTATTTTATAGTTTATCTTTTGCTTTTCTGTCCGTTTGTCATTCTTTCTCTTTTAATTCCGGTCCTAGCGTTGAAATCTCCTCCTACTATCAGTTTTCTCTCTTCTGTTTCTTGTATTGAGTTTTTGAGCGTTGATCTAATTTTTTTTATCCCTCTAACCGTAACCATTTTGTATTTTGTTCCACTCTGTAAAAAATTTTGTTGCACTAACCCTTCCATTTCCAAATTTACATCATCTTCTTGTAGTATTTCATTTCTGATTCCTGTTATGATACCTCCTTTTGCTCTTCCCATTTTTTTTTCTTTAATAGCTGGCTGGCATTTCCAACTAAATTCTTTAGGCATTTGCTCCTCCATGTCTCTCCACCTCTTTTCATCTATCCACGTTTCCACCATTCCAATTAAATCAAATTTTCATATATACTTCCAAAAATCTTCATCTTTGTTGTTTAATCCTGCTACATTCCAAAATACTATATTTATTTTATTGCTGGTATCTTCCATTTTTGGTCCATCATTGTTAGCTTCCAATTTGTAAATCGCTTTTTCTTCCCAATTTTTCTCATTAACGCAGTTTGGTTTAGTTCTTTGTTGTTTGTTTTTACTTCCCTCCCCTCCCGTTTATTACTGCTACTAGTTTTTTGATACTTCTATTCTGCCGTTTCTTTCGTTGTAACAGCGTTTCTCTCCATTTACCACAATCTTCATATATCCCACGATCGCCGTCTTGCCTTTTGTTTTTTCTTCTTTTGCCATATTTCTAAGTTCTTTTTGAATTACTCTTTCTTTTTTGTAAGGTCATTATCATAAATATATCGCTTCCCTTTAATACACCTTTTTTTCTTTATAATTTTTCGTTTATCTTTCCAATTATCTAACTGTACAAAGATACTTTCTACTTTACTATTGTTTTTCAATTTATATGCTTTTTTCACATTTACACCTTCTTTTAATTTAGTTCTAGTCTAGTTTTCTACTTTATCTTTTAACGTCATTTCCTCCATTATATCTTCATTCAATCCCTGAATAATTACATTATTTTTTCTTTCATTCCTTTCTTGTTTTTCTAATTTCTGTTTTAGTTCGGCTACATCATTTTGTAAACTATCTATTTTAGTTGTTTCTATTGCGTTGATCCTATTGTTTAGTTTTTCATTTTCTTCTCTTAATTTTTCTAATTCTTTCAGAATAACAGTTTGCGTTTCATTTATTAATTGTAATTGTTTCAAGATTGTTTCAGCTACTTTTTGATTTATTCCACTTCCGCTTGCTTCTTTGATTTCCATCATTTCTCTTCGTCGTTTTTTTTCATCTTGTTCGGGTGTTCTTTCTGTTTTATTCCCTCTGTTGAATACTGTATCGTCGTCTGACGGCATTATTCTATTTTATTTAAATTTATTTTTATTATTTTATTTAATAAAAATATTTTTCTCTGCTCGAGCCTCGAACCGCCAACCTTTGCGTTTACAATCCACCTCTCTAACCACTGGCTACCAAGCGCTCTGTTGTATTGTAAATATTCTTGTTTAATATAGATATAAATATTTATTTTCTCTTCAAATTCTCACAATTGATTTACATATGTTATGCTTGGAGGTTAGGTTGCTTTTATAATATTTCAATTAGGATTTTCTCTCCTACCTTGCCGTTTTGCGGCACACCGCTTTCTTCCCTTGAAACTCCTTCTTTGATTTTCTCACTTATATATACACTATTAAATATTAGTTCACTTTTTTTTTCAACTTTTAATGATAATTCGTAAATATCAACAACTCTTCTCTGCTCTCTATCTCACTCCTAATAATAATGTACCATATGTTGTTTTTTTTCTACATCCTTATGGTCTCTTTGTTTATAAAACACTAAAAGTTTTATAAAAAAAATTACCCGGTTTTGACTCGGCTTTTTCAGGTACATATTCAAAGGCAGTTTAAGTGGATTTAAATCTATACAATATATCAACTGTCATTGAGCTTCTATTTTTTTATAATCCGTCTAAAATTCAGTTAAAAACAATAGAACTACAAACATTATTTTGTAATTTATATTTGATATGATAATTCGACGTGAAATGTAAAAAGCATATTTACTCAATAATAACTGAATATAATAAGCATTAAAACACAAATTTGTAGAAATCACGGTGCAGAATGTAACTTGTTGCTTAATTGCATAAAATCGATAGATATTCCAGTATGCGCCAGATAATGTTGTAAGCCGGTTCCGTTAGACTTGGCTACAAAATATATAACGTAATTTATTAAATTACAACAACTTATTTTTGTTGTTTAAAAATAATAACTAATCTTATAGTTAAATATGTCACAATTAAAGTATCAATTTTATTAATTTAACTTATTATTTATTATTATAAATCTTCTGTCGAACGCAGTTAATCAGTAAGATGAAGCTTATTGTCAGAGAATGTTACTTAAATTTTGTTAATTTGAATTATTGTATTTTTACATAAAAAATAAATAGAATTTAAGCATAAGTAATATTTTGAGTTTTTGCCGTACAAATGTATATTAATCTCACAGACTAGTTGCGCCTGGTTGCGTTAGGATTCATATTGCGCCCGACGCAACGTAGGGTTAATACTTTTAATAATTAAATATTATGTAAATTATGTAGCTTCAATTGCATTGGCTAATTAATAGTCAATTTTAAATAGCTAGATTTACATAAGTACTACAAACAGTCGGATAACATAATATATTAACTATATGTGTTCCAAAATCGGTTGAATATACGTAATCGTTGTTACTGTAATAGTTTATCTGAATTGTTTTTTTTTTAAGATAGTATTATAGCAATTATCATATACAGTTTATGTTGTGAACATCGTTTGTAAGTAAATAATTTAAATTATAAACTTTTTATTATAGGAATGCTAATGACATTTTAAACTTTGCTAGCTAATCTTGGATTATTTAAAAATAATTTCAACCGGAAGGTAGGCTTACAATGCTGATGGCGTTTTTTCTCATCAATGTATAATCACAATCTACTCTACAATTAGATTAAAAAATAATTAGTCTGTATTTACTAGCTTACCGTACATTGCGAAAAAGCAATTCGCACTTTATAGATAATTAAATTCAGCATCAGAAACAAGGCCGTATATTAGAAGGGTTCAAATGTCAAAATGTTTTAAAACGTCATCATTGGCGGCCGCAAACGTTACAACACGATGGTTTTATAGTTTAAAGACTTTGTATAAGATGTTTTAACGTAACTTTAATAAAATTAGAACCTAAGTGATCATTTTAACACCTTTAAAATATATATTTTTTTTGATTTAACAAAAATGCATAGTATAGATGTTTGAAATTTAATTTCCTCAAAGAATCTAGAAACAATTTTTTTTTGTATAAAACGTATTTAGAAAACAATTTTATGATCCAATTAAATGATTCAATTAACTTCAAAATTGCCAATTTTTTCAACAAAAATAACTATTTTTTTTTAGATTTAGTCTAACTAACAATTTCTATCTTTCACGTAAAACGTTTTTAAAAGACAATTCTACATATAAAACCTGTTATCGGTATTGTCTAAATAATAAATTTAACTTACAAAGTAAAGAAATAAATGTTTCTCATCTTAGCAAACGTCATTTTGGGTGAGTGGGAACTATTAATACCATCAAATAGTTTAAACACTTATACCCACTTATCTTATTAAAAGTTTATTATAAAGAACGTAAAAGTTTCTATTTATTTCAAACGTTAGAAGTCTTTTTGTCCGAAAAAGAAAATAAAAAAGATATCCAATTTATTATTGACTAACATTTAAATAACAATTATTTTTAAAGAGAACAAAACAACTTTTAATCCAACATTGTTTTTACACTATTCAAGAGTATGAGTATTTCTGTGATAATTTGTAAATAAACACTATTTTATATCTAGGCTAATTAATTTTTATGTCTGTAATTGTGTATATGTCTATATTTTATTTTTTATGTTATATACACCAAATTTTAACTTGTTTCTTACTAATTAAGTTATTTTTATATATATATATATATATATATATATATATATATATGTTTAATTATTCTTGTAAAGTGATATCAAAAATCTTTAAAACTAATTTAGATTAAGTTATACTTACTAATATTTACCTTAAGTTTTTTGCAAATTGCACTATTTTTATCATTATTTTTACCTTATTATGACTCACCCATGAATGTACACATTTGTTTTGGAAATATACTACTCTATACTCTCTATACTCTCTATTAATACTAAAGTGGGTAGGTAGGTCACTTTTGATTATAAAAACTATCCAGTTATTTAAACTGGAATGCCTACCCATCCTTCCAAAACTTTGTTATAAAAAAATTAAAGTTTTTTTTTTAAACGTTAAAAAACTATTTGTTCAAGAAAGAAGAAATAAATTTTAATTTTTTATTACTAACATTTGGGCAGGTGGGCGGGTCATCCTAGTTTATAATTATTATTTAGTAGAAGTAAGTTAAATTTGAGTAAAGTTTTTCTTCTTTTTAAGCGACAGAATTTTCTTTGACAAGAAGAAGGTTGTAATATCCAATATTTTGATGATAATCTTGATCAAGCGATTGTAACTTTAAATTATGATTATTAAATGTAATTTGAACCAGAGCTTTTACCCACACACTCAAGAGTGTTTTGAGTTTGAAGTTTTTTTTGTTTTTTTTAAGCGTTAGAAATTTTTATGTTAGAGGAAGGGATGACAAATCACAGTTGAGTGGGTACGATAATCTAAGTTATGATTAAAAAACTGAAAGTGTTTTTTTCTACAAATGTTAAAAGTTCTTAAGTCAGAGATAATATCCAATTTCTTAGTTACCAATACTCGATAGGTGGTTAGGTCACTCTAGACCTTGATTACTACTGAGACGTTTAAACCAAAATGTCCATCTTTTTTTGTTAAAAAAAATAGAAATTTTTCCTTTTTGCAAGAGTTAGAATTTTCTATATCAGAAAATCAAATAATAAATCCCATCTCTTGATGACCAACACTTAGATGGGTAAATGGGTCTTTTTAATTTATCATTAACAACCAGTAGTTTAAATTAAAATAAACAACTAAACAAAACACAATTAATTTGTTGTATATTGACAGATTTTTTTTTCTTTAACATTTTTTATCTTTTAGTACAACATAAAATTTTAAAGTTTTTATGAAATGCAATCAAACATAATCAACTATCGACTAATATTGCCTAAACAATCAACAAAAGACTAATTAATAAACTCTAAAATTATTAAACCAAAAAAAAGGAAGACTAAAAAAAAAGTACAGTTTATTAGACCTCCTGCTAAACAATAAAAACTGTATTAAAAAAGGCTACAAAATACTAACTACTAGTGTACATAACTACAAAAAGATGTTTGACTTTATAAAATGGAGGGCAGATAAAGTTGCACTCTATTGCAGTAAGATAGACCATAGATATATAACATTACTGCATAATATATTCATAGACGCAACTATGAAAATCAAACTAAAATAAGAAACAAAACCAATACTAACCAAAAAGAAATGCGACAAGCGACTCTATCTCCTCTAAATTATTGTAACAGCTAAGGAAGATATATTTAAAAAACTTGACTGAGAGAATACTAAACCACCTTAGATTTGTAGATAATATTACAATATTAGATAAAACAAAAAAAAAACTTAATACATGATCGGTTATGACAAACCAAATAATAGAACTGAAAATAATGAAAAGCATTAGGGAGTCTAAGCTTTATACTAAAGTGTGTGACTAATGCGTATTACCAGTATTTACTCACGAAGCGCTAACATGGTCTTTAATTAAAAGCAGCGTACGTAAGTTGTTATTAGTAACTCAAAATGTAATAAAACAATTACACATTACTCTCAAAAACCTCAAAATAACTACGTGAGTAATGCAGTGAACCAAAGTAGTTAATTTAGCCAGAGCAGTGTTTGGTCAAATTTTGTGGGACATAAAGCCCTATACAAAAACCGTAGTTCATTCACATCATCTAGCAATAGAGGTAAAAAAGATAATAATTAAACGTGGCGTCCAGACGTGATTTGATTACGGCGGTAGCAAGAGTAACCACAAAATTTTTAGTTTACATAAAACATTTTCTATTATTAATAAAAAAAATTCTTTTGAAGATTGATTAAAAAATACTCTAATAAACCGTTAGTTCTATTAACCTACTTCAAACAAGTGGTAAGACTTCTCTGTCGATGTAAAATAGCTGTAAAACGTACAATAAAGAAGAAATTTAAAAATTGTTATTTGTGTGAGCATTCTATATCTATCAAAAGGACCGTTTCTTCTTGAGCAAATTTGAATTTTTTTAAATTTTAACTGTATTGTTTAGTTCTATTAGCAGCACCTGCTTGGAGAAACCCAAATTTTCCTTAGTTGTATATTTAATTCATTATTTTTTTTTTGGTTGTTTGAAGAACTAAATTTATAACTATATCAGTGAAATGGCCGCCACGATTACGGTTGCAGTACTACATTCTTTTCATAAAATTTTACATGACCAATTCGCACATTTGCGGTTGTATGTCCTTGATAACTTTACAAATCCATCTTTAAGGTTTTGAATCAATTGTGGAGCATTGGAATAGATCTTATCTTTTACGTAGCCCTAAAGAAAAAAGTCTAAAGATGTTAAATCACAAGATCTTGGTGGCCAATTGTGATCACCTCTTTGAGAAATAACATGGTCAGGAAATTTTTCTTGCAAAATAGCGATTGTTTTGTGACTTGTGTGGCACGTAGCACCGTTTTGCTGAAAATAAACGTCGTCTACATCAATATCTTCTAATTCCGGCCAGAAAAAAAACAATAATCATAGCTCGGTAGCGCTATCCATTCACCGTAACTGTTGCACCAGCCTCATTTTCGAAAAAGTAGGGTCCAATCACACTTCCAGCCTAAAAACCGCACCAAACAGTGACATGTTGAAGATGCAAAAACTTTTCAACAATTATTCTTGGATTTTCTGAGCCCCAAATGCTACAATTCTGCTTATTAACGTAGCCTCCGTAGTGAAAATGGGCCTCATCACTGAAGATGATTTTTCAATAAAATTCCGGATCATTTTGATGCATTTGCAGGACCCAATCAGCGAAGATGGTGATCGACCGGCTTGAGTTTTTGTATTAACTGAACTTTAAAAACTTTAAGACTTAAGTCTTTATGCAAAATACGATGTAATGTCGTTTGTAGAATGTCTAATTTCAAAGATCGACTAAGAATTGACAAACCTAAGTTTTCTTCAACACTACGGGCTACATCAGCAATATTCTCATGTGTTCTTGAGCGATGCACACGGTTTCGTTTCTTCACATCACAAACTTGTACCAACAGCTCCAATTTTTTCATCAGGTTTACTATTGCCGGCCGAGAAGGTGCTTTACTACTGCCAAAAAAAGCTTTAGTTGTGCAAACTGTGACTGAATTTTTTTTACTATTTTTGTTGTGAATTTTAATAATTTCAATGCGTTGTTTTTTTTTTCATTTTTAATAATAATGGCGTAGTTTTTACTTGTCAAATGTCAAAAGATAATAGCTTTAAAACTGACAGCTGCCCAAATAGCCTGCTATTCAAAATGAAACTACTTATTAGAAAACCATTTATAATAAAATTAGGATTGAACTATTATAAATGGTTTTATATATCTTCCGATAAATTCTTGTTGCACGTATCCGTTTGCATGTTATCCGACAACGTCGATGGAATTAAATCAAACTGCCCTTATATAAAATCTGCTATACATAACATTTTCACAATAATAATCCAGTACAAACTGTGTTTATTAACGTTGTTATTCTTAGCCTTGATGAGCGCACAGGAAAATATAGAATCTCTTCGCGGAAGTAACCAATGATTTGCCAAGTAGCGTGACGTCACAATTCCCTAAATTCAATTTAATATATATTTATTGATAGTTCAAAAAATTGTTAATAGTGAACGGTTTAAGCTAGCGTAGTTCATTATAAAGTTTCTTTACTAAATTAACTCGAATATTTTATATTTATAAGTAGAGTTTATATAATATGATTTATGCTTGTTTGCACATGATGTCAACCAATTATATATTAACGCTCCACAAGAACGTTACTCACTTATGTAGATAACTGTCAACGTCAGCAAGCTACTTTATTTAAATAAACTAGGACAAGTCATGTTTAAAAAACTGGGTTTTATAACTGTTGCAAGTTTATATCTATTGGCATGTTTGGTGCATGTGCGAGAAGGTATAGATGCTGGAAATTACAAGTTTCAAAATGAATTGCATAATTATTGTACTAAATCATGTAAAAACATCTGCTTGCCATACTGCAGACTAACAAAAACATTAAATTCGTTTCATTATATGTCAGTCAAAATGTATAATATTTTACCCTATACAATTCAAAAACTACCAAGGAATAAGGAATTTAAAAAAAATATTATTAAATAATGAATTATATCATGTTAATGATTATTTTAATTTAAGTTTTTAAATTGTTTTGTTAATGTTTATAAGTGTGCATGTAATAATGTTTTCTTTTAATATTAACTCTCAATTTGTACCTGACGTTTTTGAACTACATTATTTTACTATGAAGAAAAAACAAAAAGTAATCATTCTTGCAATAATTTAATTTATTATTATTGATTTAAACCTAACTATTATATCCAACAAAAAACTGACTTTGCTGATTGAAAAACATAAAATACAATTTCAATGACAAATATACTAGCCGGCAGCTTGAAGGGATGGGTTAAGTGGGTGGCTAGCTTTTATTTATTTTACACGTGCAATTCTTGTGTATTATTTTTCAATCCGCGGATATTATATTTCTATCTTAAAATGAAATATTTAGATATTAAACAACATAAAAATATCTTTGAATTTCATCGAGTAAAACTACATTTGGTGAAACTATTACATTGAGAACTAGATTTAAATAGTCTGTGAACATTAACCGTAAATTTTTGAGGCTTATAAACCTCTAGAATTCCTAAATTTATTAAAAGTTTTGGTCCAATATCTCTTAACTGTCAATGAATATTTGTCAGAATTTCTAGTAAGTCTTTTACTGCGAGCAAATATTTGTTTAGATGGCATTAGTTTTTTTTGTCAATCTTATTTTATTCAGATTGTATCACAATGTTTACAAACTTTTTTATAATTCTGATTACTATATTGAAAACGATTATTGATGTGTTTCTTAAATCCATTTTTTATTTCAAACGAACTAGAGCAAAGGAGAAACATGCTTTAATTTTTTTTTCTGTTTCTATATCACATTAGTAGTCTTTTTATCGGTTTTTAAGAGTATAAAACCTTTAAAAAAAAATTAAATTTTAAGTCTATACCCTGTAGATAAAGTTATAGAACCAAGTTTTTGTTCTTAGCAAAATGGAGCATTTTTTAATTTTTTTTACCGCCGAAGTTGACGTATTTTGATGTAAATTAGTTGGAAAATTAGTATAAATTTATTTGTGTATTTGAGTTTTAGGGATCTAAAAGTGGAAAAAACTACAAAAAAACATTAACTCTTACAAATACACGTTCAGCAGGGCTCAGAAAAACTATAGACTAAACATTATTCAAAATTAAAATTTTGCAGACAACTTTACCTAAAAAACAGTTAGTATTGTGCTTATCGGCCGTAGAAAAATCTATGCAGAAAAACAAATTTTAGACAAAAGATGCGTTAAAAATGCGTTTTCATATTTACGAAAGATATTGTATACTCATTAGGGTGGGTCTTAACATTATTTTTTTTGTCAAATTTTGTTGAGCGCCGGGCGGACTTCTGTTCGAATGCCATAAATATTAATATTCTCAAAGTTTGGCGCCAAGTAGATTGAGTCTAAATGATGCCGCAAGCGCAAAAACTCTCAAAAAAATTAAAATTTCTCAAAATTGCTTCAAGAGACAAAAGATGTTTTTGTCAAATTTGAATTAAGCTTAAACAAAATATAAGCCAAATAATCTCAAAAAATAATTGAAAAAATTAATTTTTAAATGAAAAATAAAAATTAGAATTGTTCGCAGAATTCAAATTTTTAATAATATTTGGTTTAAAGTTTTTCTGAGCGCTGTTAAAGGTGTATTTGTAGAAGTTAATAATGAAAAATAAATTTTTTTACCATATTATTGCAGTTTTTTTAAGTTTTAGACCTCTAAATCTCAAATACACAAAACAAATTTATATTTTCTATTAATTTACATTAAAATACGTCAACTTAAGCATAGAAAAAACAAAAATTATAAAATTATTTATCAGCAAATTTTAAACAACTTTGAATTGTACATTTTGAAACACAAAATAAATCAATATTCTTAGAAAAACTATTCGAAATTCTACACATTCTACCAATTGAATTATTAATTCCATAATTGGTTGAATGTATAGATTCTCTAAATAATAGAAACTGTTTAGTTCGCTGATTATTGTTGGGTACTTTAAATAGAAAAGTTACAAAAAGCTCTTGGCAATTAATCTCAGACATCATTAATCTACGTAAAAATGATAAATCGGCTTTTTCATACGATATTTTACTTAAAGTTCTGTTAAAATTTATTGAAAAACATTTATTTGCGTTAAAAAACAAGTTATTAATAAGACATCATAAATAAACAGAATCCAAATTATTTTGCAAACTAATGCAATCATTGATAGATGATATTTTTTTATAAATTTTAAAATCGTCAGCAAATAAAAGATAAGACAAAGAATTAATAAAATAAACAAGATCACTAATAAAAAGTAAAAACAAAATTGGTCCACAATAAGATTCTTGATAAACCCCAGATGGATCAACAATTAGTTGTGATAAAATGGTATTAATTTTTACACACTAATTACGATTTTCCAAATAGCTTGACAGCCGCGCAACAACAGATTTATAAAAACACAAAGCCCGAAGCTTAGCATTCTAAATTCTATGATTAACGCGATCAAAAGCTTTTGAAAAATCTGTATAAATAGAATCAACTTGAACTCTTGATTGAAAAGCATTTAAAATTTTATTTTTGTAACAAAGAAGATTTCTAAGAGTAGAACGACCCATGTTGCTGTTTTACTAAAATGCTTTTGCACATCTATTGTATTTGACCAGTTATAATTTGATCAAATAACTTAGGAATAGAAGATTGGATGCATATACCTCTGTAGTTAATAATATTCTCCTTAGCTCCAGATTTATGCAAAGGCACAATGTAGCTTTGTTTCCAAACTAGAGGAAACTTACATTTAAGGTTATCAGTCCTTTTAAATATATCTAACAGACTAATTGAAATATATGTAATACGTTGTTCTTAAAGTCAAACAATGAAATTGGATGAATTTGTGTATCGTAAACAGAGGTCATCTATATTACTGCAAGTTTTTTGTTTATAATACATTGTAGCTGAAAAATTGTTAGTTTTTCTAGTGTCACTAACAAATTTCCAAAAATGTTTAGGGTTTGAATGTTGATTTCTATTTGAGTAATATATTGCTTGTATAGACATGTACTGAGACTATTACGCAAAGTACAAATTGATTGAAACTCGTTATAATCGGATAAAAGTCTTGAAAATTTATAATGTTTATGAACAGTTTTTTGAGTCTAGTAAGTAAAATCAATTTTTTATTAAACTAAACTGGAAAATTATTTTTACGCTATGTTTTTTGGAGACAAAACAGTCAATAGCAAAATGCAATACACAGTAAAATAAATTAACGCAAAAAATTATTGATTGCGTTAAAGTCGGCAAATTTAAAATTATTAAAAACATAATTTTTTATTAAAATATTACGACTAGTATCACATTTTACATCTATCACATAAGCATTATGATGTTGGCTAAGTTTTAACAAAACATCCACAGCATTGATCACAGAAATATCACAGATATTGGAAAAACACAAATCTAAGAACACACCACCATCATTAGGTATAGAAATACATTGAGTGCAGTTCCATAACAGTTGGCCACAAAATGACCAGAATAACTATCATTACAAATAACACTTATGCCTAACTCATCATTTACCCATGCCGCTGCAGGTTGATTGATGATAAAATCAACAAAATAACAATGATCTAAATATTTATCACATGCCAAGTTAGGTGGTAAGTAAACTGCACTGATAATATATAACTGAAACTTAACAATTACAACCAAATGTTCAATACTTAGAAATGTAAGTTGTAATAAAGTACAATTTAAACAAGTTTTAGTAGCAATTAAGACACCTCCTCCGTCCAGTTTAGGGTTGGTTATTAAATAGCAATCACATTTAAACAAACTTTTCTGGTGACGGGTTTATATTGTTGGCTGGATCCAAACTTCAAAAATCCATCGAAGGAACATTATTAACTCGCCCATAATTATTAAATTTCTTGACCTCTATATTTGTAGGCTAAAAATCTTTACAAAAAATGGATCGAGCATGATTAGCTGAAACAGAAACTTTAAAGCTGCTGTAGCTTCCAGATTTTACTTGTAATTCAACAACATTAACTGATGTCGTAAAAAACTTATGATTTACTATATCAGTTTTTTTAGTTCTACTTTTAAATTTACAATTATGTACGTAGGAAGTAGGTACATAGGCCTGCAGTTTGTTATTAGTTGAGCCACAACTAAAAATAGTTTGATTTTTTGGCTAAGTTTATTTATTAGTTTTTCTTTTAACTAAAAAAGAAAAAAACTGCAAGCTGAATTAATTGAACCGTTTTATTAGAGAGCGACGCAGTAGTACGTGCAGTTAGCAAATCATTGCAAGCTTTGTACTAAAGAATAGTTTTATCTTTTTTGACAATTTTTTTTTAAGTAAGTAAATTTATCTAACAGTAATTTATTGCTTGACAGCAATTCATCACATAAAACTTGGTAAAAAGTAATATTTTCTTTATAAAGTTTTGAAAGTTTGGAATCATCCAATTCAAATAAAGAACCCCAATGGCTTTTCTTATAGCGTATAGCGCAACTGTCATGAAAGATTACACCACAATTCCTACAAGATATGCCAGATTGTGCAACAGTTTTGCATTTACAGTTTAGGCCGGTCATAATAACAAAAGCAGTTACAAAAATGACTAGAGCAGTAAATAAATAAAAATAAGATATGGTTGATACAAGGACACAATTTACACCGGTGACTAACTAAAAACAAATACAGGTAGACCACGGTAAGGTTACACAAAAGACAGTAGGGTTATAAAAATTAATAATAAAATCACACGTTAAAAAAACAGAAGTAACGCTACTGGTATAAATAGTTAATAATAATAATAAGATGTGGATGTAGGCACAAATACCTTATTGGTCAGCAAATGAATATTTAAGATGATAAAAAAAGCTGTTTGTTGGTATAATAATAAAGACAAATTATTAAGTTTAAACTAATTCTTTATAATCCCCTTAAAGTTTAGTTAACAACGTTAGAACTGCACACATTATTTTGCAATTCATTTTAAATTACATAATGTGTAAAAACGGAATCAAAACACATCCTGAGACTTGTTGCTTAAAATCAATATTCCAGTTTTGCGGCAGACAAAGATTTGTAATATTTTCAATATCACATTAATTTTAACAGCAACATATGTAATTTATAACAGAACATTTTTGTTGTTTTATTATGTTAACTACAAGATAATATTATAAAATTTATTATAATTAAACATGTCACAAATAAAATGTAAATTAAATTACTCGTTTGTTACAATTTAACGCTTTTTATTGATAATTAAATGTTTTGTAAATTCAATTTCAGTTGCATTGACTAGATTTAATTAGTTAACAATCAAGTACCAGAAACAGTCGGATAACAGAATATATTAACTTTGTACATATGTGTCCTGATGATTGCATAAAAGCATTCCAACCAGTGATTAGTACAAATAGGCCAATATTGCAATGAACTCGGGTCAAGTTTTCCACCTTAATTGATGATATTTGCTCGTTGGTAAACTGAAATAGCATATTGTATAATTTTGAATTCTATCACCTACGTTTACATGCATTTAATAAAATAATTAATTAAAAATTAAAACTAAAATAATTCTAAAAAGATATTTAACAACTGTTTTTGTTTAATAAAAATTATATCAATTTACTCAAAAACTTTGCGCAAATTTTTTTTATAAAGTAAGATAAATCAGATATTGCTATATTATACATTTTTTCCGGTTTGTGGTTTATGTAATACTAGAAATACAAATAGAATCATTGTATAGACATACATACACTTTGGATTAAATATAAAGACAATAACTAGTTCTCTTGTCTCAGCCGACTGGAGTGTCCAGCCACAAGAAAAACTTGCTTTGTGATGTTAATTTTAATTATTTTTAAGCAAAATAACTTGTAATTTTATTATATTACATAACTACCAAATTAGTAAATTTAAAAGAATAACATAAAATAACAAATAAAACATAATTTGTTTAAACATTAAAAATAATAAACAAATATTTATACTACTGTTTTGTAACGATCAGATTTTTATTTCTAACGTGATTGTAATTTTGTAAGATTTTGATGTAAATAATAGATTTTAATTAACTAGATTAACACAAATGTAGAGTATATATTTTCAAAAAAACAAAACATCTAGTGCAGGTTACAGATAGTTACATAATTCAATCATATAAGATTCGCAAGCTCTTTTAGGAAACTACGCAGCATTTTTATAATAATACACACACCTGTAATAACATTAATTAATAATTAGCAGTATCGTATTTTTATGTTGACAAACTTTTATTGTAATCAATCAGTAATAATTATTAGTTCACATTAATGCTAACAAACTTTCTTATTAATTAATCAGCACAATTTAACAATTTAAATTGAATTCTTGTAAGTAAGTTGTAATTATACTTGTAAACCAGTAAAATTAATATTTAATAATATAAATAAATTGTTTAAAAAAACCTTTTGTGTTGGTCATTCACAAATTTGACGCAGTAGGTAGGATTTTTTTATGAATTCATCTTGATTATAATTACAACATTAGTTTGCGATCATAGTCACGAAACTAAAAAAAAAACTGCCATTACAAAAGCAGCAAGTAGAGAGCCTTATGAATAAAACACTACGGAACTGCCAGATCTATAGATCGGGCTTATAAGCCCACATACAAAAAATTTGCTCCTTTTGCGTATCCTTATACACAACTAATACAACATACAGTAACTGATAAAACGTTATTTTTTTAAAAGTATTCTGCTTTTTACTGCTAATTTATATTGCCCCAGTAAGTCAACGACATGTTTAAAGAGGTTTGATGGGACCAACGGCTTATTGGGTGATTAAACAGTATTTAAGTCTAGCCCTCAACCAAATAATAATGTTTTGTATCCTAATCAAAGATACTACGACTAATACAATATAATGCACTCAACCAATTTTTTATTACTTTTTTTCCAAATAAATTCAAAAAATTTTAAAACAAGTAATTGTTTTGCAACTAAAGCAAATGCTTTAATAAACATTTTTTACTAACCGGCAAATGTGTAAAACCAGTACCGGAAATTCAAAATAAAAATGTTTAATTTGCCAGCTTTAAAACTTTGTAAAATTAATTAATATCTAAACTAAGCAACACTAGAACAAGTAAAACATGTTTGCATAAATGCACACACAGTGTCTCAAGTTTACTAAATGTAACTTGCAACAATGTCGAACAGACAAAATTTAATATATATTTACATTTTGTAATTTCTAGACAGTTCGACTTTGTTGCAGGTTACATTTAGTAAACTTGAGACACTGTGTGTACATTTATGCAAACATGTTTTACTTGTTCTAGTGTCGCTTAGTCTAGATATTAATTAATTTCTAATTCATTTTTTCCTTTATCTATAATTTATTTTTAAAATTCTTTCTTTTTTGTTTATTTTAATTTTATTTATTTTTTTTTAAATTTTAACCACATTTTTCAATTTTATTTTTTCAATGTTGCAGTATTAGTTGTACAAACTGTAATGTGCAAGTTACTTTTATTTTCTAAATAACTTGTTTTTGTCTTTGTAAGACGCCTATGCACAAGCCCAACGATTAATTTGTTATTCAAGATTAATATTTAATCACTTGTGTCATGTATTAAAGGACATTTGTTCTAATATTCTGTTATTTTCACAATTTTTTATAAAATTTCCGGATTAAAAAAAAAAACGAATTGATTTACACGCTTACAAAATCTTATTATTTAAGTTATTTCTAAAAATAAAAGCAACATTTTAATTCCCAAATTAAAAACGAATCAAATTTATATAATAAAACTATTAACAACCGCAAACAGCGCTAACGCAAAAGTTGAAATCTATAATAATACTGATCAAAACTCTATGATTACAATAAATAAATCTCTAAATGTTATTCTAATTTCTACCAAAATAATCATCTGTTTAAATTAAAAACTGCTTTTTCATAAAAACAAAACCCACATAGGTAATTTAATTAAAACAAACCACCTTAATTAAAAAGAACAGAAAGAAATAATAAAGTTTGAATAAAAATTTCTAAACATGTTTTATAAAAATAACAACCAATTAATATTCACTAATGCTATAAAACTTAAGACAACATATGATAAACCTATCCATAAAATCAGGTTAGGTTATGTTTTTAATTAAATATTACAACAATCCATAAAAGTTATCAAAATGTTAGAAGTTAGCATAATCCGACCAGGTACTAGTTCATGAAATGCTAATATATATTTTCTTTAGTTTTAAAATGTAATAAATTACATATTAAAGTAAAACCACACATGCTGAAACTATTACATTAAAGACTAGATTTAAGCAGTCTGTGAACATTGACCTTGAATATTTATGGCTTATATATAAGTCTTGGAAAATACTGAATTTGGAAGTTTATTCTATTTGTTGATAGTATGGTTAAAGAAAGTTTTGGTCTTACATCTTTGAACTGTGAATATTTGTTAGAATTCCTTGCAAGCCTTGTACTATAAGTAAATATTTCTTTAGATGGCAATATGCGTTAACATTACGCTTGTGTTTACAGTTTAAAAAAGATACTGTGGTTTCCGATGCTCTTCCCAATACCTGGAAACAAAATTCAATAGAAAGACAAGTTTTATATATATGGGTAATTTCATTACTTTTCGACCAATTTAAAAAAGTCGACCTCTTTGATTTTGCTCAAATTTTCAGGGATCAAAATATGGATGAAAAAAATGAGATTTACAAAATTTTGGACCTTAGAATATTGCCTGTTTAAAATGACACACATTTGAAAGTCAGAAATTTTACAATTAAAGGTCTATTTTAGCTTATTTTGTATCTCAGTTTTTGGGCTTCTGAAAAAAGATAAAAAAGTTTACGATGGCTCAAATTATTCTTTATTACATGTACTTTAAAACCCATATTTTTATGTTTCATACTGTGGCAGTCATTTTGATATATTAAGCTTCAAACATTTTTCCAAAAAACCCCGCAAATTTAACAAAATTGCAAAATTTTGTTTTCTTTAAACCGTTCTAACTTTGTCAAATCTTAACAAAATTTGATCAACGAGGTCTAGATTTCTTCGTGTTTAATCTCTTTTTAAATTTATCACACAAGACTTATAGAATTAATACGTATACACTACTATCTTGAAGTAGAAAGTTGCACATGTTTTTGCTATCTTCAAAACTTGTAATTTTTAGGTCCCGAAAAAGCACTGTCACCCTATGTCGATTTTAGTCAAAATTTTAGTGAATACTCTTTAGAACACAAGAAAATAGGTTATCTATATGAAAAATGGTATATCGGGCATTGTCAAGAATTTTTTAATATTCAAAAATTGTCAAAATCGGCAAACCGCACATTTTTGTATTTTAATTTTTGGGTCTTTAATAAAAGATAAGAAGGTCCACGATGGCTCAAAATATTCCTTATTACATGTACTAGAAAAACCCATATTCGTATATTTAATGTTGGGGCAGTCATTTTGATATATTATGCTTTAAACATTATTCCAAAAAATCCCGTATATTTAGCAAAACTGCAAAACTATGCTTTGTTTAAACTGTTCTAACTTTGTAAAATTTTAAAGAAATTTGATCTTTGAGGTCTGGATTTCTTTGTGTTTAATCTTTCTTTAATGTGTTCACATAAAACTTATAAAATCATTACGTATACACCACTTATTTGATGCAGGAGTTGCACGATAACATTTGCAATCTTTATAACTTGCAATTTTTAAGTCCCAAAAAAACGCTGTCACCCTATGTCGATTTTAGTCAAAATTTCAGTAAATACTCTTCAGACCACAAGAAAAAAGTTTATTTATATAAAAAACAGTATATCGGAGATTATCAAAAAAAAATTAAAATATAAAAATCGTCAAAACCGGCATAGTTCTTCAGAAAATCTAAATCACGTTTTGTCTATCTTGCTTCGTTTTCGAGATTTTTATTTAGCAAAAAAACACGAACAAAACAACATTACTTTAACAAGTGTGCATTAATGCAAGATTTTGATTCTTGTCAAAACAGTTTTCTTTGGTTTGGTTAGTAAAATTTGATAAAACTGCTGTTCAACAACGGAGAATACGCAGATATAATTTTTGTTTACGGATTCTGTAATGGTAATGCCAATAATTGAGATTTCTCAACAGAAAGCAACTTTCTCGACGAGTTTCTTAGTGAAAATCTTCCCCATATTATTATCAAAAGTAAAACACCTACAACCATTATATCATTTTTCATATAAATAACCTTTTTTCTTGTGGTCTGAAGAAAATTTACTAAAATTTTGACTAAAATTGACAGCGTTTTTTCGGGACCTGAAAATTACAAGTTTTGAAGATCGCGATAACATGTGCAACTTCTGCATCAAAATAGTGGTGAATATGAATTAATTCTATAAATATTGTGTGATTACTTTAAAGAAAAATTGAACAAAAAGAAATCTGAACCTTGTGGATCAAATTTCTTTAAGATTTGACATAGTTAGAATGGTTTAAATAAAGCTTAATCTTGCAATTTTTCAAAATTTACTATTTTTTTTTATATAATGTTTAAAGCTTGATATATCAAAATAACTGCCCCAACATTAAATATACGAATATGGGTTTTAAAGTACATAAAATAAAGAATATTTTGAGCCATCGTGAACCTTCTTATCTTTTTCCAGAGGCCCTAAAATTGAGATACAAAAATGTGCGGTTTGCCGATTTTGACAATTTTTGAATATTAAAAAATTCTTGATAATGCCCAATATACCATTTCTCATATAGATAGCCTGTTTGCTTGTGTTCTAAAGAGTATTTACTAAAATGTTGACTAAAATCGACATAGGGTGACAGTGCTTTTTCGGGACCTAAAAATTACAAGTTTTAAAGATAGCAAAAACATGTGCAATTTTCTACATCAAGATAGTAGTGTATACATATTAATTCTATAAGTCTTGTGTGATCACTTTAAAAAGAGATTAAACACAAAGAAATCTAAACTTCGTGGATCAAATTTTGTTAAGATTTGACAAAGTTAGAACGGTTTAAAGAAAACAAAATTTTGAGATTTTGCTAAATTTACGGTTTTCTTGGAATTATGTTTAAAGTTTAATATATAAAAACGATTGCCACAATATTTAACATAAAAATATGGGTTTTAAAGAACATGTAATAAGGAATAATTTGAGCTACCGCAAACCTTACTATCTTTTTTCAAAAGCCCAAAATTTGAGATACAAAATAAGCTAAAAAAGACGTTTTATTGTAAAATTTCTGACCTTCAAATGTGTGTCATTTTGAATAGGCGATATTCTAAGGTCTAAAATTTTGAAAATCTCATTTTTTTCATCAATTTTTTGATCCCTGAATATTTGAGCAAAATCAAAGAGGTCGACTTTTTCAAATTGGTCGAAAAGTAATGGAATTACCCATATATATATATATGCAAAAATTAAACATAATTAAAAAACTTTTTACATTTATTAAGAAATCTTAGATACTTTTGATGCTATGCCGACAACATGGTTGTTCTAGAGAAAATTTTGTAAGATTGTAACACTTAGAAGACAAATTGAAAAATATTAAGATATGGATTTATTGCTTAGTTTAATATTTGGTACTGATGATACCTCGGGTTTGAATTTTAAAACAGTAAAAAGTTGAATTTTTTTAGAAACACCATGTTGATAGTGTTTCATTTAGATATTGTTTTGAGGTCTCTGTTTATAAATGCAACAGATTCTAACCAAGAAATTTTAAGACGTTATGCCATATTTGTCAACATAGTTTTTAGAAAGTATAAAGTATAAAGGGTGCTATCATCTGCAAAACTATGAATAAGCCTATTAAGTATTAAAAAAAGTCTATCAAAGTAAATCAAAAACAAAGTTGGCAAAAGAGCAGAACTTTGAGGAACACTAACATATATGATTTTGAAATCAGATTTAAAACTATCAGTTCAAAACTATATGTTTCTATTGTTAAGAAAACTATTGATGAGATTTACAGTTTTTGTATCAGTGCTTATACAATAGAGCTTGTTGAAAATTTTAAGATGCCATACTCTATCAAACGATTTGAAAATGTCTAGAGCTACTGCATGATTTTTTCTTTATTTGTTTACAGTAGAATTTTATTTGCGACTAACATAAATCAGAAGATCTGGTGTCGAACGTTTTGATCAAAATCCATATTGAGTATCTGAGATCAAATTATTTTGTTCTAAGAACTTGACAATGAAAAATTAATATATTTTTTAAAAAATTTAACAGATTGAACAATAACGCAATTGGTCTATAATTTAAAAAATTAAACTTGTCTTTTTTTTAGAAATAGGTTAAACATTTGCAATTTTTTAACAATTTAGAAATGTTTTATTTTTGTATAATAAAGCAACTATTTTGGTTAAAATGGGAGCTAATTCATTTGCAAATCTTTAAAATATAATAGTTGGAATTTCTTTTATACCTAATGCTCTTCTGGTATTTAATTTAAGAAGATATTTTTTGACAACCCGTTGCCTAGAATGAATAGTTGATGCAAATTGGTTTTCAAAAATATCTGTTTTTTTTTTAATTAGACTAGATTATTTTTATCATTTTGAAGGGGTATTAAAAATTTGGTACTATCTTGCAATGAATTTATTGTTTTATAAAAAGTTGTTTATAAAAAACTGATAAATTTGATTACCTATGTTTTTGCAAATCCTATTTTTTTAGATTGTATTAGGTTGTCACAATAATTAGAAGCTAATCTTTTTTAGTCTAATTGGAACGATTAATGAGATGTGTTTCTTAAACGCATTTTGCTTCTAATTTATCTGTTTTGTTTGAATTGAAAACAAGTACTTTTTTTTGTTTTGGTTTAATAACAAAAAACAGAACAAATTTTTTGATGACATTTTGAATATTTTTTGTGATATTTTTTACTGCAATATGTTCATTTCAAAATAATAATAGATTAGGTTTGGTAGTAATAGGAAGAGAAGTTTTAACAACAAAAAGTAATAAGTAAATGATTAGAATTTTTAATTTTTTAAAGCTATATTAGTTGTATTCTCTGGAATAGTTGAATCTAATAATTTTGTTTTACCAAGAAGTCTATCACAAGGAAATGTGAGTAGCTGAATAATATTGGTAAGATGATGAAAAACAGCAAAAATTATAGTGTGTTATCCGGATAGTGTTGCAGAAGATAAGTGACTTAACCATTCAATATTATGTACTTTTAAATTTCTTAACAAACTTATTTAAATTTTTTTTATAATTATCTTAAAGAAGATTGTCAATACTTTACAAAAAAATTTGAAGTTGTCTTGTTTGAAGAACAATATATGCCAATTACAAAAATAGTTTTACCGGGAAAATTTAGTTTAAAAAATATGCTATTATAATCAATGCTTTCAGTTTTATACGTTGGCAGTCTAGAATATGTTTGTTAATTGTAGATGTAAACACAAATGAATGTTAAGATGATAATTGGAATCTACTAGATTAAAGCTATCTGGATCTTTATTGTTACATTAGTTTCCGTCAAAAAAAGCATATGGGGTTTCAAATGTTCAAGATGTTGATGAACAAAACTTAATTTTTTTTTAAACAGTAAATACTAAAGATAATAATTTTGAACTAAGTCAATGTCAATGCTTGATTGATTAAATTAGTTAGTGGAACAGGCAAGGCTTTGTGCCGCCAATTTATCCGTAACAATAGTCCATGTCTTTGCCAAGTTGTTATTAGATGGAGCTTAAAAATTTAACTTTAGCTGTTCATTATTACATCGGCCATCCAAGGCTATTGCTACATTTTTTTTTTGCTGTAACAACTAATAGAGAGGGTACTAACCTGATTGCTCAGTCGTATCGTGTCAAGCAAACTTGCACTATTCTAATTAAGCCAGACTTTTGCCTTGTACTACTAACAGGTAAGACAATTCACCAAAATACCAAGACACAAAAATATGGAAAAAATAGACGCTTTTTGCTAACAAAAATAGCAAATTGTTGTTAATTACCACAAGATAAATGAAAAAACCAATAACTCTTAAACTTGAAAAATGTCAATATTTTTCTACACTAGATTTTTGAGTAGGCAGAACACTCAGTTCTTTAATTGTGTGCAAGCAGTTCTAATTTATTTAACCTGCCAAACCAAGTGTTAGTGATCCAGAAGTTAGATATTTTTTTCTCTGCAAATGATGTTTGTCATTAAATTAAAAAAAAAGTAATAAATCTAGCTTTAAAAAAAAAGTGCCTACTCACCCACTCAAGTGAGATTTTACTAAACCAAAATGCTTCCTGAATCTATTTCTAAAACAGCTTTTATGTAAAAAATAGACACTGCACATACGTTAGCCTTTTGAATTAAAAACGCCTCTGTTACTTTTCAACGTGGTACGGATAATATCTTAAAAGAATTGCAAAATAAAATATGGTTTCTATACGACGTTATAGTTTTTTTTACACTTTTAAATAAACACATTTAAAATTTAAAAGTTTTTCAAAAACTAAGAAAACTAATTTAAAAATTCCATTAGACAAATGCAAGTTCTTGCGCAAAGAAATAAAATTTCTAGATCACGTAATCACTCTAGACGGTGATAACTCAAACTCCAAAAAATGCATTTTTAATTTTGCTAAGATCACTAAACTTTTACTCAATGTTCAAAAAATTGCAAAAATTACTCATAATAAATTTTTTATTAAAGTTTTTAAGTTTTACATAACAATACTAAGAACCGATTTCATCCTCCAGCTGTTGCAATTTAAGTTGTGCAATCTGCAAAGACCTACTAATTGCATATGTTTTAAAAACAGTAAACCTTGCGAGTGCAATTCCTTGACAATCAAAAAAGAATTGTTTACAGATGTTTGGGCAACTAAATATTTTTGTCTATATCTATTTGAAACAAAATTTAGATTGTAACAGACCATAAACCCTTTTAATGGCTTTGTTCTTTAAAATATCAAATTTTAATCTTATAAATGTTTACTAATCCTATCTAAATTATTTGCTAAATTTTTGAACACAAACTATAATTTTTAAATTGTCTATGCTTTAACTTGAATTTATCTTCAAAAACTAAATATGGCTGTAATTTTCTTTCCGCACTTTGTTTGTTATGGCTTTTATTTGTGCTGTTGTAGATGTGTATAAACTGTAATGTTTGCTATCCGGCACAAAAGTCAATGTTTTGTAACAATCAGATTTTTAATCGTTCTGACGTGACGTTTTGTACTTAAATTTATAATATGAAATAATCTTATAATTAGGGTCTAGACAGAATGAACTGTTTACCGGAATAAATAAAAAAGAAGAAAAATTATGTCGACTGCATTTTTAATCCAAACGCGGCGGTAGATGTAATAGTAAAGGATGGATTAATTAAAGGATATAATTGATAAATTGTAAGCTGGGTATATTTTAATATTAATATGTAGATTGGCTAATGCGTCTAAAAGCTATTGTATTATATAAATGTAAAAAATAAAACTTTGTTTGTCCATTTTGGCTAAACCGTACTACTGAATCATATAAATTTAATTTTCACTGTTACTAGAAAATGGCAGGCCAAATGAATACTTATTTTATAGACATTATTAGCATAATATGTAAAATTGATTTAATTATAAGTAAAAAATATTGTCAAACGCAGGTAAAAATACTTTAGTTGATAAAATAATTTGTTTTATTGAATCGGTTTTAATTATCATATAGTGCAATTTTTTTAAAATAAAATTAACTAATTAGATGTATTAAACTCCAATATTACACACATCAACTGACCATTAGGGTGCTGCAATATCATAAACTACGCATATTAGGCGCATTTACCAACAAAATCATATACGCGTATGAGTTGCTAATTATTCCAAATCTCAAATAAGCGCTAATTGTAATTATGTTACTGACATAATTAATCTATTGGTAGAATACATTTTTTAATGTACTGCAATTGAATTTAGAAACACATGTATTTTAACTATATATATGTAGATCAATAATGGGGTGTTGACTTTTTTTAAATTTAGTTTGCAAAATGTTACTTATTATTGTTGCAATCAAAAATGAGTATGTATTCAAAAGCTGGGACTTTTATATAGATACTTTAAACACAAACAATATGCAAACAAATACTTTAAAAGATTTACTTTACTAGTCTAAAATTAATCATTAAAAAACCCTACTAAAATTTAAAAAAAGATTACCATTATAAGTGCCACTAAAGTTACAATTGTTTTACACCCAACTAATAATTTAGTATTTGAAATGGGTTTCTCTGACTATACAACACAATTCTTAACTTTTAATATACCCAATGTCTCACTGCGGAAAGGTTTTTTTTTAGATTTTTGGCGTATCAGCCTAATAAGACTATTAACGACTGCGGAAAGGAGCGATGTATTTCTTATGTATCAAGTTTATTAAAACACGGAGCGGAGCAAGTTGTTTAAAAATATTATCTGGATCACCAGTAACTTCTATCTGTACAAATTAATTGGCGGATACTATTAATCAAACTGTATACGTGAATTAATTGACCCGGCTGTGTTTACAATTTAGATGATCCACCTGTGGTACTTAAATGTAAAGTAGTAATATTGCCTTGATTAGTAGATATTGCTATGTTGACAAACACAACTAACTGGCAGTAATAGTGATTAATTAATGTAAACACAAACTTTAGTAACAAAATTAACTAAAATTAAAAAAATAATAGAATCATCATAATACAAATCAGCTTTCAACATTTTAACGATGAGATGTGCTTTCATAATTCTACTTTTAATTCAATGCTAGCTATACACTTTTTATGACCAAGCGTATTCTTTTGTAACTTTCTACTCTTAATTATTTTAAAAATTGTTTTAAATCTCAATAAATCAGTTACCTTTAAAACCATTTAAAAGTTATGATTTATTTATTATAAGTATATTAAATGCTAGTACAAATGCTCTGCAGACGTAACAAGGTAGCAGCACGTTATAAAAGGTGTGAATCGAACGGACTCAGAATATATTAAAACATTCACGCATTATTTTACGGTTAATGTATGTTTGTCCGCTTGGAGTAGCGGGGCTCTAGTAATGATAGGCTTAAATTATGATATTATATAAGGAAAAACTTCGAGAATACTATAAAAAATTTGGCGCATATATGAGTGTATTTCCTACAAATCAGTTAAAAAATAGCGGCCGTTATTTTTTTTTGCAACCGCTTAAATGCAATTCGTATTCCGTACGGCAATTTCCGGTAAATTTTTAGCGACAAGAGTTAAAATTACCCGTTAGTTTGATTATTTTTAGCGGATAAAAATAGCTGCCGTTAATTTTTAAACGGAAGTTTATTATTTAATAAGTTTACTTTTAATTAATAAATATTATTATTATTATATATAAAAAATATGATTACGAGTGCATATTACTGTATTTTATTAACCTAAAATCGTAATATTTTTACATATTTTATTGAATTTACGAATACAACATAGAAACTCACGTGATATAAGCAATACTTATTTGATGCCAAATTATACTTTTTTATTATTGTGTGGAAATGGAGTCATTATTAACATCATCAGAACATCAATTGTAATCAGACTGTTCTAAATATGAATGCAAAAATTCTTAGCTTCTAACAAACGCAAATTACCGATATAACATGGAATAGCAAATAATGAAATAAAAAGAATGTCTTTAAAGAACTCTTGTGTTGCTTAAACATCACTACTTTAAATCATTTTTGTGAAAAAAGATTATTTAAATTTACATTAGCGTTGTATTACATAACACAGTATTTTAATTATAAAAATCTTAATTTGAAGCATTCAAAAGTAATGTCAAGGATATAAAAAGGCAAAATAGAAGTAAGAAACGTATGTAATGTTATTATTTACTTTTAATAATTTAATTATATTATTTGGTGTGATAGCTCAATGGTAGAGCACTTGCATATCATGCGAGCAGTCCGGGGTTCGATCCCCGAAATATGACTGAAATGATAACTTGCTCTTTATCCACCAGCGTGGTTCGGAAGTCACGTATTAAGCTGTTGGTCCCATCAAACCACTTTAAACAAGTCGTAGATTTACTGTGGCGGTGTAAAATAGCCGTAAAAAGCATAATATAATAATAATAATAATAATAATATTTTTGACATTAAACGTCAGTTTTTGAGGTTAAAATTGATCAAAGACAAACGTTTTATGCTTATTTTTAACGGGGTCGCTAAATTTTTTTAAATTAACGGGTTGCTAAAAAAATGTGTTACGGAATAAGCAACAACGCTAAAATATTTTTTAGCAACAGTTAAAATTAACCAAGTTGATAGAGAATAGACCCAATAAATTACTATAAAAGTTATAACAAAATTTGTATATAAAATACTTAAAAAACAACAAATACAATTGAAAAACTATTATTTTATTATTTAAAAACTTTATTACATTTTTAAGATAATAAAAATCATGCATTTTAGAATTATGAGGGACAATAAATTCTAATTTGGTGCTTTGCTATAATTCTAAAGTTAAAAGATTTTAATATTTAATAACAAATTATCTAAATTAAAACCTTCATAAACAAATTTTTTTAGTTGTGCAAAATAAAAATAGATTTAACCCGACGCTTACAACTAGTTAAAATCAGGTTTTAGATGAAACAAACAAAAATCAACTAATAACGCATTCATTTATATAACTAAAAAATGGATTAACAAAAATTACTTTTGTCTCATAAATTTTCTTAGTGTTTATTTCAACATTCATTCTTCTGATATGGCCATACTATTTTATTTGACCTTTCGTAGTTTTTTCTTGTATTGGTTTTATATTTAAATTCGTCCTGTATGTCTTGTTCCTTATTTTATCTTTTCTTGTTTTGTTTTTGATCTTTCTAAGAAATCTCATATCCATGATTTGCTAATATATGTTAATGTTGGTCTGATTACTTTTTTTACAATTTTTGTTTTTGTGGTTTTTGATATTTATTTGTTGTTAAAAAACAAGTTTTTTAATTTTTGCTGTTTTTCCTATTTTGTCTTCGATTTTTTTGTCTAGTTTTCTGTTGCTTTGTATTATTGTTCCTAGGTATTTAAATTGTTCAATCTGTTTTATCATTTTTTCTTTTATATTTATTTTGTGATTCAGTTTTTTTTTGCAATTATCATTGTCTTTGTTTTTTTTATAGTTTATTTTTATGTTTATTTTTTTTAGCATTCTCCTCTATTATTTCCATGTTGTGTTGTAGCTGTCTCTGCAATCATATCTTTGCTTCACCCCATTCTGCGTTTAATTTTTTTTGATTTTTTGTTATTCATTCTGACTACGTTTCTGTTTTCTGTGTACATGTTTTTTTAATTACGTTTATTATTTGGTTTCTCATGTCTTTTTTCTTGACCCTGTCAAATGCTTTTTCAAGGTCAAAAAAACATACGTGCATTACTCTATTTTTTTTTAAATCATTTTCTCACATAGCTGTCTTATTATAAATATTAGATCCTGTGTGCTTCTTTCTTTTCTAAATCCACATTGTCGTTTCTAGTTTGTCTCTCATCCTTTTTTCAATAATTTTTGTGAATATGTTGCTTGGTATGCTTGTTAATGTAATTCCTCTGTAGTTTTCACATTTCCTTTTCTCTAATTTTTTATGTATGGGTAAGATTTTTTTTTTTTTAATTCTTTTGGCGTTTTTTTATTACTGATTATGTCATTTATTAATTCCGTTATTTGTGCAATTCTCTTATCTCCCATGTATTTTATCATTCCGGCGTTATTTTATCTGTTTCTGGTGCCTTCTCGTTCTTTAATTTCTTAATTGCTTTTAATACTTTGTCTGTTCTAATTTTCTCTATTTCTTCCGTTCTTCTGTCTTGTAGCACTTCTTCATCTTTTTTGTTTTGTTTTTTGTTTAGTTATTCTTAAAAGTATTGCCTCCATCTTTCCATTATCTTATTTTCTTTTGTTATTGTTTTTCTATTTTTATTTTATATGTTTATCATATTGTGTTCTTTTTTTTTGTTTTAGATGTTTTAACTTTACGTAGAATAGTTTTTGGTTTTGGTTAAAAGTTTCATTCATTTCTTTTTAAAATTTTGTTCATGATTTTATTTTTTTATTATTTTTTTTGTTTTATTTCATTTTTTTTGTATTTTTTGTTTTTTTTTTTGGTTTGTAAGTATCTTTTCTATTTTTTCTCTTACTTGACTTCTTCTTTTCAACAATAGATTTTTTTAATATCTTTATTTTCTATTTTTGCTGATCCACAGCTCTCTTTTGCAGCTTTTAGTATATTTTGTTTAAAAGTTTCCCATTTTCCTTCAATGCACGTTTTTTTTTCTCTCTGATTTTTTTTTGTAGTATTTTTTGATAAGCCACTTGTATTTGTTCTTTTTTAGTTTGTATGTTTTTATCTTTATTTAAACATTTTTTTTTTCTTTTCTAAGGTTTAACTTTTGCTTTAGTAGTAAATAGTAGTTGCTTTCTATTTTTGCCGTCTTGTGTAAAGAATGTAAAAGTAACATTCTTTATCTTGTTCCAGTTATTTCTGTTAACTAGGTAGTAGTCAAAGATTGGTTTCTCGTTTCTGGTTGGTTGTGTTCTTGTGTATTTGCAAACTTTCCTGTGTTTGAATTTAGTGTTTGCTATTAATAGATTGTTTTCGATGCATAGTTAAATAATTCTTTTTCCATTGTTGTATTTTTTTTTCTTTTTCATTACTTTTCTATTTCGTTGTTTTGGTTTGCTACTCTCCTAAATAGGTCTCTTAGTATCATTATGTTTTCTGTTCTCTTGTCTATTTCTTCTTGTAATTTTGTTTAGAAGTTGTCTTTTTTTTGCGTTTTTATTTGGCCCGTATGATACTATCATGGTCCATGTTTTGTTTTCTACTAGTTTCATTTCTACTGTTATAATTCTTTTATATGTGTTTTTCTCTTATTATATCTTTTATCATTCCTATTCTCTTGTCCACATTAACCAGTATCCTCTATGCATTCATACTATTTCTTACCCTTTTTTTTTTTGTTATTTTTAGTATTTTTATTTTTTGGTTTACCATTTCTTCTATAAATTTAGTTTTTTTTTCCATATATGCTCTTATTTTCCATGTTTCTATTCTTTTTTTTTTCTCCTTCATTTTTTATTTTTGGAGTTTTTCTATTTATGTTTTTTTTATCGTTTGCCGTCGTGATTATCTTTTGTTTTGACCATTTTCTTGCCGTGTATTTTGTTTCCTAGTCGTTTTTTTAATTAGTTTTCTTCTCTTGCTATGTCTCTAATTTCTTTTGTACGTATGTTTCTTTATGTGTTAGGTCATTGTCAATGTAAACTCTGGTTCCTTTTAGATTTCTTTTGGCTTTCATTATTTGTATTAGTGAAATTAGTCAGAAATTTTAAACTGCAAAAGCCAAAAAAAGCAATTTTTGATTTTTTTTTAACCGCTGAAGTTGACTTATTTTAATGTTAGAAAATATATTTTTTTTTTCTGTATTTTGGTTTTGTTGGTCTAAAACTTTAAAAAACTGCAAAAACATGGCAAACTTTTTCAACATTAACTTTTACAAATACACGTTTAGCAGTGCTCAGAAAAATCAACAGACCAAAAATATTAAAAATTTAAATTCTGCGGACAATTCTATATGAGAAATAGTTGGTGTTGTGCTTATCGCCCGTAGAAAAATCTATATAATATTTGGCTGATATCTTTTTAAGCTTAATATAAATTTGACAAAGACATTTTATGTCGCTTGAACCAATTTTGAACAATTTTTTCAATTTGTGCTTGCAGCACCATTTAGACTCAATTTATTAGCGCCAATCTTTAAATCAATAAATATTTCTATTTTTGGCATTCGAACATAAATTTGCCCGACGCTCAACATAATTTAACAAAAAAAATGTTAAAACCTATAAAAAAATAAGTATTTTTTACACATTTTTTGTCTACATTTTTTTTCCCGGATACACTTTTTTAGAACCGATAAACACGATAATAACTATTTACTAGGTAAAATTGTCTGCAGAATTCAAATTTTTAATAATGTTTGGTCAATAGTTTAGTTAAAGTTTCTAAAAATAGGCATTTTTATCATATTTTTGAAGTTTTTTTTTTTACTTTTAGACCCTTAAAACTCAAATACACAAAACAAATTTACTTATACAAACTTACCTGTAAATGAATATACGTTAACTTTGCCGGTTAAAAAATCCAAAAAATGCTTTCATTTTTTTGTCTAATCCACTGAAAACAAAAACATGGTTTTATGGCTTTTGCGGCTTATAGACATGGTATAGACTTAAAATGACGCCTGAATTAGATTCTACGTAAAATTTCTGATAGATTTCACTAGTAATTTTTTTTTGCGTTAAATTAGCAATTTTTAAACCAAAAATGCGATTTTTTAAAGAAAAAGTTAAATAGCGACAAAAAATTGGATATTTTTTTTCAAGTTTCTATATTCTTATAAACCGATCAAAAGGCTACTAATAAGATATAGAAACTGAATATTTGTTTGAAATGGATTTGTCTAAATATAATATATACATATAATATACATATTAATTGTTTAAATTTAAGAGCCGTAAATTCGCTTTTTAATAAAGTACTTAATAGATCTATGAAACCTTACATAATGACGTTTTAAAAACAGATAGTTACAAAAAGTGTTCTACGTAAAGAATTTTGCGGTTGCCAAGATTTGTTATTTAAGCAAGAAAACGGCAAAGAAAATTAAAATGTTTTGGCTTTTGGTTTTCTAAAGATGAGTTTTTGTAAAACGCAAATAATTTTTTTTATGGTCGAAATTTTAGATTAGTGTTTGTCAAATCGTTTTAAAAATAAAATACGGCCGCTCCAAAAATAAGATTCGGTTTCTAGATGCATTTTGTTGTTGCTAAGATTAGTTAATAAAAACCGGAGCAATTAAATTAAGCGTTTTGTTTTCTTTCTTATTGTCCCTTCCAACATAATAATTTAAACACATATTTAAGTCTTAAGTGGTGCTAACATACATCTGCGCTTGATTCTTCGCTACTTTTCTGCTTAGACTCAAGATTTATAACCGCAATTATTTAAAGTCACAATCTGCCTAAATTTTGTTTTTAATGTGAAAGTTTAACAAATGAAGTTTTAATTGTTGTAACTGAAATGTTGTTAGGACATATTAAGTAAGTCAAAAGTATAACTGCAGTTCAACAATTTAAAAAAAATCATATCTACTCCTGCACTGACAATAAATAGCTCAGTTTTGATTGAATTATTACTTTTACTGTAGCTGTTGGAGTAAAAAATTAGGCGTGATAACGTTTAAAAAAAATATTTATCATTGTTCTTACACTCTTATAAAATTAGCAAACTTATAAAATAACAATTTCTAGTTAAATTAAAAAACAGATTTTAAATATAGTAGGTATATAGAATATATAGTAATACTTTTTAATTATTTAGACTGTTATTAATATTAATAATAAATATTAATGCATACGTAAACAATTGCTTGCGGTAGAATGAGAACTGATGGAAATATATAGCTGAATGTAAACACTTACTGCCTTTGACGCTGCCACAGACGATATTTAAAAAGTTAATAAAGCAGTTTGAGTGGCAGTGGCAATGGCTGAACGTAAACAAATCATAAAAGTTTTGACGCAGACATTGTTGAACAAATGCAAAAATCATTTATTTTCTAATTTCTATAATATGCTTTTTAATCTAATCAATTTAAAAAATAAGTGGCAACTTTTTGCTTATTTTATAAATTAAATAGTTAGCTGAAACAGATGCAATTAATTTGTATGTGCAATAACTTGCAATGTTAACAAAAAGATTTTTTAATTTTTTTTTAAATGTTTTTCACTTTCAATAAATTCGTAAATTAATAATCTTATAATACGAGGGACACTGCCAAAGTTTGCGGAAAATGTAAAGCAAAACACAAATTCTTCTTTATTGCGCGTTTGTAAATGTATGTAAATTGCTTTATTGCTTTTCAAAATATTCTCCTTTAAAACAAGTGATTTAAATGTTTCAACGGCCAGTTCAGGCAATGAAAAACGCTCGCCACGCATTTTATTTATCAAAATAGGAAAAAATTATTGGGCGATAAATTAGGCAAATCTGGGCAATGAGTCATTAATTGGATGTTGTTACTGGTTAAAAACTTTACAGTTCGTCGTGATGTGTGAGCGCTTGCAATGTCATGATGAACAATGATTTGCCGGTTTTTGATGTTCCTTCTGATTTCAGCGATAGCTTTCTGCAATCAAATTGAAGTATACCAGTCAGCATTAACTGTTTTTTGATCCTCTAATGCAACAGTTGCAACATGACCCGTTTTTCCGAAGAAACAAGCAATCATTCTTTTTGAAACGCTTCGTGAACCACCACTTTTGTGGGTTTAGGTTTATTTTGAATTACTCATACAGTCGAATGCTGTTTAGTTTCAGGCTCATATGAATATGAATACATCTAAGATTCGTCACCTGTTACGATGTTATATACCAAATTTGAACGACTCCCTTTGAATTTCACTACTTGACACGTGCCTGTTTTTGTTCTTTTTTCAAATTGTGTGGAATCCAACGACTGCAAAGCTTCTTGACATAGAAATGATTGTGGAAAATCGTATGTATTTGTTTTGCCGCAATGCCTAAGAATGTTTCTATTTTACTATAGGTCACATGCCGATCTGACAAAATCATTTCACGCACAGCATGAATATTTTTTGCGACAACAGAGGTGCATGGGCGATTTTTGCGAAGATTGTCATCAAACGTTGGTTTTTTACTTCATAATTCTGCAAACCATTTGTAAACCATAGTTTTGGATGGTGCTTCACCCCCAAATAACAAACTAAATTTTTCCACACATTGTTAAACCGTATCGAAAATCATAAAAAATTATCACTCGGAAGTCACGATTCAAAATTTCCATTTTTCACACAATTATTACTCTCGTTAAATTTTGTTAAAATGAAATTGAGCAATTTGAAATCGAACTGTCAACTGAATTATAGGTGAAAAACTATCCGACATGCCATATTACTTACACTGCGCCCGACACCTTCACCATATTATTTTTTAAAAAGTAATATTTACGAACTGCTTATTAGATGATACTTAGCAGATTTAACAGCAGTCTCTTATTTTTTTTTTTTAAATAATGCCGTTTATTTGAAATAGAACGCCAACACATTTTTACAATTTTTATGGATGATATGTATTTAATTTTTGCATCAGCACTTTTAAAGTTAGTGTTGTTTAAATACATATCTTTTACTGAGCTTAAATCTACATAATTTAATGCTGAATAAACTCCAGTAATATGCTTTTTGAAAATGATAATACAGAAATTTTTCCATAATAGTTTGTGCAAATATTAATTATTAATTTATTTTGTAAGCAAACTACACGTTTACGAAAAACTATTTTTATTGCACTTTGGGTAAGATAATCTACTATTGATTTCTTACTGAAGCTAACGTTGTTTAAGTAAATTCTTTGTTTATTGAATAAGGATATGACATTTAAATAAGGAAATTGTAAGTTTCTTTATATGTTTCAACAAAGAATTTTTATTTCATTCACGTGAATCAATCTATTTAGATTCAAAAATAAATTTAGATTATAGTATTTGTTTCTGATTATTGCACAGTTTAAAATAATTGAGGTTAGGGTGTTTTAATAAGAAAAAATGTATACACTTTATTGTGCTGATTTTACTTTTTTTATATTAAGACCGGTTTCGGCTGTTAGGCCATCATCAGTTCTAGATTATATGTAATATTTTTAGAACTGATGAAAAAATTTAGATTGTTGTGTCTGCCTTGCTTGTTGCAAATTTTTTACCAACAATTGCATTTTATTTTGGCAGTTGTTGTCAGCTATCTTTAAACTACTTGTATCTTGTAATATTCACTTTAAGCATTAGATGAATTTGAAACACAATGCTGTAACACGTATTAATTTTTGGAATAATAAATATTTGTTAAAAAAAAAAACTTATTTATTACTGAATAATTAATTAAGTTAATTAACTCATTTTTTTCCATATTGAATGCAAAAAAATACAAACTAAAACTAATAGTTGCAAGTACAGACATACGTTGTTTACAAAAGTAGACTTATTGGATTTATTAGATGATAATTTATTTCTAGTATTAAACATACCTGTGAGAAATTATGTTGAAAAACATGTAGAGATGCCATCAATAAAGTATATTGAGAAAACTGAATCAATTGTTGAGGATAAAAAACTATTGCTGATCAAATTAATAAAATAATTTTAAAAAAATTTCAGTGAAATTTAAAATGATTTAAATTGTTCTTTTGCAATTTAACTTTATTATAAATTTAATATCATAAATAACTTATTCGACTAACTAACAATTATGTCATTCTAGATATATATACATATATATATATATTTTTATCTATTTAATATTATTTACCCGCATATAATCTATTCTTTATATTGTTTTCATTATCATAACCATACACATGGGCAGAAAGACTTCGGTCGATAGCTCTTTTCCCAAAATCACCTCACTGTATATAATATGAAATAAATATATTTACTTCTACTAACATAAATAAAGTAAATAAACATTTTACTAATTCACCAAAACTACCATTTATTTTAAAAATAAATACAAACCAAATCAATAAAAGAAGAACTTGTTAATTAAAATTAATTAATGATGATAATAATGATGTTATCACATTGTGCTTTTGGAAATATATTAAACTATTTTCCAATAATTCCTGCGTAATATTAATTAAATAAATGCAAGGATTATATATAAATTTGAATAGAAACATCATGCCATTGTTTCAATAAAATTTTGCTTTGTTGACTATTATTGAATATTTTCAATTGAAATATTGGGCATACTTTACAAACGCACTCACTTGCGTGGTAGATTTATTTTAACAATATTTTATTTTGCGTTATAAGAGCAACATTAAATAAAAATCAGAATAAAAACAAACAAGTAATATAGTACAAATGTGAAAACTCTTAAAAATCTACTTCAATCTTAATAGCATGCTTAAAATACGTGAAAAGGCAAAGTGTTTGGCATAGTCTGAACGTTTATACGGTATATGAAAATTTTTGTGTGTTTTTTTTTGCGAAATTGGCTATTATCATTGCATTACGCAGGGAAAAGTATCAGGGAAGAGAAACTCGGGAAGACAACGGACCTCCTAGCTCAAGAATTTGAGGAAGTGGTTTAATAGCTTCTCTATAGACCTATTAAAAACAACAGTATAAAAAATAAAGAATTGTCATTATGATAACCAATCTTTGTTACTAGAAGACACCCTTCGAAAAAGAATTGCAATGTGTATTTTTGATGTTGATGCTCTGAATAGATCGATTAAGCTACATTTAAACTACTCTCTTTGGGTTTTCTACCAGAACATTTGTTTTTTTTTACTAATTTTTTTACACTTATTTTGTAACGCATTATTAACTTTAAACTTTATATTTTTGAATGTGGCGTAGGTAATTTATTTTTAGATTATAAATGTTAGTTTCCGTTTTTTGTCTACCTAGTTTACACTTGTAGAAAATCTTCAACATTCTTTGATATACCCAGAGCCCAAATGTGTTAATTATTTTCATGTTCTGTTTTGATTATGCACCATAGGTACATTAATAATGAGAATATGAACTAACGTACAGTACGTAGTTATATTTTTAAGTCAAAATTCTTATTTGATAGTAGTGGTATTATTTTTATAAATGTTGTTTCTAAAATATCTATTGGTTTGTTTATTTTCTATATTTATTACGGTGCCCAGGTATTGGTATGTTGCCACTTGCTTGTGTTTCAGTTGTTGTTATTGGCTTGTTTGATTATTACAATATATTAAGTTTTTTAGATTTATTGTGATTTCATATTCTTTAATGTAAGTCCAATCAAATATGCTCAAATATTGATCACACCTCTAAAATTTGCAATAAAAATAAACTTATACATTTTTTTGTATTTTTACAAAGAATAGATTTTTTTTTTTGTATTGTTACGAGTTAAGAAGCCGGTTTTTTTTTTATTGGTGTTCCGTTTATTTTGACGGTCTTTCCCTTCTCCCCCAACCATCTGCACTTCTTTCCACATAGCGTTTACGATACGTCAAATTCTAGTGTTACTGCGGTCTTTCTATAACCTTTTTTGTTCATAAAGAAAAGTAATAATCAACCCTTTCACGATGTTTCTAAAGATAGCTATCAACAAGCAGAGTGATGATGACTTAAACAACTACTTATAACATAAGCTTTACTACTCTTTACCCTTTATATTTATTTGAAGAAACTGAAATGCGGAAAACAAACAAATCCGCTTTATACGATACTTTTTTTGTATTACAAAAAGAAGCCAATTTTGTCAATTTTAACATTGTTTTGGATGGAGGATTACCGTTACACAAGGTGGTGTGGCGCAAAATTCTTCAATCTCAACAATTTGCCAATGTTATGTTGCCTATGTTCTCAACCGTTATGCCGGCTAGAGCTATACCGTTGTGTTTGATGGCTATTCAGCGGCACTATCTAGTACTAAGACAGCTGAATAGAACTGAAGTACAAACTAAAGAAGTCAATTGACATAAATTTTGAACACAAAACACAAATCATAGTCAAACAAGATGATATTCTTTTTAATGAACACAATAAATCCAGACTGATTTCATTCTTTTTAACTGTTTTTCACGACCATAGAATAAAAAAAAAATCTAGTAACGCTGGTAAATTGATCATCTGCACAAGAGTTATAAAATCTTTAACTAGTGACAAAGTAGTAATAGTTGGCAAATATGTTGATCTTATTGTCTTTCTCATGGCTTTAATCCCATCTGAAAAATATTATTTGTTAAATCAAGCTACGGCAGAGTAGAAAGGAAGGTGTATTTGAGTCAGCAATTGCAAACTATGGGAATAAAAAACTGCATATTTCTTTAGCATGCATTCAGCAAATGTGATACGACTTCTGTTTCAATTTGTTTAAAAAGCATGCTACATTGCAAAGGGTTACTAATGTAATAAAGCTAAAGCTGGAAACAATATATTCTTGTATTTATACAATGCACCCCACAAGCAAACTTCCTTCCAATGTTTTTACCAAATCGGGTTTGAATGTTAAACCAAACCTTTCTGCGCTGTCGCTCACAGAAAAAACAGCAATTCAACACGCTTTTTGTGAATACCAACAAACTCAGGTTTGGCTAGAAAATGAACTTCTTTCAGAACAGTGGGGTTAGAAGTTAAGCCAACCAGTTGATCTTAGTAACTACAGAAGACGCAGCAGAACTTAAGGCAGTTCTTAATCTCATTTTTTGCAAATGTATAACAAGATGTGGAAACAAATGTGGTTGCCAAATACACAACAGTCGGTAAAAAAGCTTGTAATTAAAGATCAAAATGCTAAGTTTACTGGATTTTTTGTTGTTAAAAAAAACGCAATCATTAGCGATATATAACTCTGTAACCGCTAAAAATACTTGAAAACTGTATATAATTATTTTTATTGCAAATTTTATTAGCTTTCATTATGTACATAGTTAACTTTTACCTCTAACTTACAGTTCTCGAAATATTAACAAAAAACCAAAACAAATGCTCTGTTTTTGGTGATTGCCGCTAGAACTTGTGCCATATTTGTCAGGATTTTTAGTATATTCTTCACTAGGTATCTATACATCAGTACTTTGACTGGACTATATAGTTGTTTATGTGTTTTATGATTGATTGTAGGTTTGTCTGATTTGTTGTTATAATTACAGTGTTGTCTGAATGTCTGGTACTGTTTATGATTTTTTTATTGATTATTACTCCAGCTCATGTATTGGCAATTAAATAGTGCATCTATTAACTTTAGCTGGCCAGCTTACTTACAAAGGTTAAAATGGGTATTAAAAAGCAAAAATCTACCAAAAATACTACAGCTAACAAGCTTATTGCGGCAAACGCACAGCAATTCCCAGTATTAGAAAATCAGAAACAAATAGAGCGTAGATCAATAAAATTACCCACTTTGGCAAACACGTTTACAAACAATACGACAACGGCTACTCTTTAAAAAAAAAATCTTTTGCAAACCTTGTACTCTAGTACACCATAGCCGCTTTTTCTACCAACAACGCGCGGTTTTCTATTTTTAATAATATAATTTACATAACATTATACGTTCATTTTTATTATTAGTTTGACTACTTGGCCAAATCTAGTTGTCATGATTGTTGTGGTGATGCTTGATTGTATAATGTCTACCTCTCCGTTAATTTTTTTTTTATTGAAAACTGTAAAAAGTATTTCGCGTAACTCTTCCCAGTCTGCCTTCGTTTTGTAATGGAATGATGAGTTTTTTTTAATGTTTGTTTGTGTTAATTTTTACCTATATTTGTGGTTTTTATTACGTCTCCTCTCTTTCAGTTTCTATGCCCTAACTGTATTTTGTCAACTTTTTCTAATATTTAGAGTGGTTTAGTTTGTTTACTTGCATATGATTTTTGTTTTAGTTTGTTAATTTTTTTATGTACATTTTGAACTATTTTTAGTTTCAATTTTTTTTTATAGATATAGAGGAATGTTGTTTCAGTCAATTTCCTCATTAATCGTTAGTTTGGGGACCCAATTAATTTATTTCTTGTGTTTCTAAAGTTTAGTAGGTCAAGTCAAGTATTTGTTTTTTGAATGTTTTTTGCAATTGTACGTTTTGTTCTGCTAATTCATTTTTTTTTTTGGGTGGTATGAGTGATTCTAATTAGAAAAAAAGTTGAGTTTGCTAGTATTGATTTCCCTGCAGTGACTGCAGTTTATTATGTGGTTGTTAAACTATTATTTTATTATACAATTGACCATCTAACTACGTGTCACATTGATATTTTAGCTCATTATTTGGGGATCCTAACAAATATATTAATAATTGAAAATTTTAACGTTATCCTGAATGGAACTGTCATTGTAATAATTGTAACAGCAACACTTTAAGCCGTTTTATTCTAAACAACAGTGGAGTTGTTTTGTTCTGCAATTTATCTACTTATTATTTATCTAATCTCACGAAACTTACGTTAATTAACATAATTATTAACAAAAATGTGAGTAACGTGACCAAAATTGACTTGGCCCATAATCCAGTTAAGCTTTGTCTAACAAATAAGATCCGATATAAATACGTTTAAAAAGTTTTTATTCTAGTTTTAAATTTAAATAGCCTTATAAAAGAAGTGAGAAAAAAGAGAAATAGAGAAAAAGAGTTGTATTAAACCAAAGACGTAAGCACAAACAATTTTTTACAAACTATAAAAACATAATTTCAAATCATTTAGTTAACAACGTTAAAGCTGCAAATATTGGTTTGTTATTTATATTAAATGTAATAATTTAGTTGTAAATTTAAAAAGCATATTCAGTCAATAATAGCTGATTGTAATAAGCATCAAATTATAAAATCGTGGGAGTCAGAGTGCACAATATAACTTGTTACTTAAAATCAATAATCCGTTTAGTGCCTGATAATTTCATCAACTAATATTCCATTCAAATAATAGATTTGGCTACAATTTACAATTTATTTAAATATTCATCAAATAATTTTAAAAATATTACTGTTAAATATATTCCAACTAAAATGTAAATTAGTCTTCTTAATTAATTATCTAGAAAATCATTAAGCAAAAGTTGCATTTGCTAATTAATTAATTAATTATTTTAAGTACTATGCAATGACAATTATAAGTGTGGGTCTATGTAAAGATTATGTTGTAATTACTAATTTAAAAAAATGTTTATTGTGTAACAATGGAATGCAATAATGTTGATAATTTTTGTCATGTGTTTTTTACTATTAGGTAAAACATGGATAGTGTTTTTTGTTAATTCATTTGGAGCAAGTTTGTTGAAGAAAAGGAATTAAAATTTAATAGAAGGTGCTTTTAAATGTATAAGAGATCCTGGCACACGTTTTTTAAAGCAAACCAAATGTGTAGTTGTTGAGTTGCAATAATTGGAACTAGTTAAGAATAGTGTAAATCAATAATCATGTCCTGCGGATCATAGAACAGGCTGATCAGACATGCTTTTTTTTTAGTAACATATACTTTTTTAAGTTTAGAATACTCTTTACTCATTTTAATTCAAAATACTAAAAAACATGCTCTTCTTTTTGTTTTTATAACATAACTACAATTGTTTAAACAAAAAGTGCCTGTACTTATGTATTTTTTCTAATGTATATTATAAAAAACATAATGCAGCATAAATAGTTAAATTAATACTAATACACTAGACGTTTAGAAACAATAAAACAATATTTTTAAATTGTATGCAAAACTGTTTCAAAATTGAATGTTTTCATACATACATTTAAATATATTTAGATAGAATCAAAATCTGACTAACAACAGTTTAAAAATGCATGAATTTATTCATAAATTGTCAAAAATAGTAAAATCCGGTCTTAAAATATTAAAATATTACTAGAAAGCACCAAACGAGCACCATAAACCGTTAAAAAATGCTTTTTTTTTCATAAAACATCAAAAATAGCAAAATTTTGTCAAGAAATATTAATTGTGTTGAAAAAAAAAACAAAGTCTGGTAATAAACTGTTGGCTATAAAATATCAAAATATTGTTAAAAATAGCAACATTTTGGTAATGACTTTTAAAAAGTAAATTTTTTTATTTATAAACGTCAAAAATAGTAAAATGTTGTTATAAAGTATAAAAATATTGGCACAAACACTAAAATTTGATTGTAATTAAATCAAGTTAGTTTCTAATATGTTTGACAGCTGTACTGCCATTTTATTCAATAAGTCAATTGACAATGACTTTTTACAACTAAACTGGCATACTTTTTATAATATTTTTGACAGATTAACTAGTAAATACAACTGCCAAATGTGACCATTTTTTATGTTAATATTGTTTGACATTTATAAACTAAATCAAGTTTGTTAATAAGATTTTTGACAGGTGTTAAAAGTTGCTATTCTGTTTAATATATAAATTGATATTGTTACAACTCTGGGGCAATTTTGATAATTTTTAGTCATTTTGGTCATTTTGATTTTATTTTAAGCGTGTAAATTAGATCAAATTTTACTATTAAATGTTTAACAGCTGCCAGAAGCCGCACAACATTTGACAGTTGTTAAATGTTGTCATTTTAGAACTTAACCATGTTGTTGGTTGTTAACCATTCTAATTTGATTTTCTTTGACATTTTTCTTGTTATTTGGCCATTTTGTTGATACAACATTTATAAATTTTATAAAATTTGTATATAAAGTTTCACAGTTATCATTTGTAACCAATATGTTTGATAAGTCAAAAATAATAACAATTGATTTGTTTGACAACTGTCAAATAACGGAATTTTTAACAACTGTTCAAACATATTCTTTTTTGGTAGTTAGAATACTCTATTTAATTCAAAATAACAAAAATCCGGTCTTCAAAAATGAAATGTGGCCACAAAATTTTTAATCTGGCTTTCAAGTTATAAATTTGGCCTTTAGTTTTTGGTTAAAATCCGGTTTCAAAAATGTAAATCAAGTCCCGAAAAATAAAAATATGGCTACCAACGTTGTTAATCTAACGCTTAACTGCTAATCCGGTCTCTAAATTGTTGTGTCTAGTTGATTATAGGGACAATATTGAGGTTTTGAACAGGTTTTTTACTTGTTCCTGCGAGTCTAGTTTGTTAGGATAAGTAAGAAGGAAGTGTCCGGCTAGAGCCTACGGTTGCATATAGATAGTGTTTTTTGTTTGGTTTGAAGCGCAAGTTAGTTCAAACTGACTAATTTGTTAAAAGCATTTTTAATATTAATTAGTATTACTGTTATTTATGTCAAGTTATAAAAAAAAAACAATTTTGTTATTTTACTGTTAAAAAGTGTAAAAATAAAAATATCAAAATATTGTTCAAACAGCAAAGTTCAGTAGAAACTGTTGAAAAGGGTAGAACTCTACTTGTTAATTTTTTTTTTTTTTATAAAATGTCAAAATAGCAAAATTGGTCTTACAACAAAATTTGGCTGTTAAAAAAATGTTTTAAATAAAATGTCTTAAATGTAGTCATTAACTACTGAATGAGCAAAATTCCATCAAAATATTATCATATTTTTAGATGGAATTAAAGTCCGGCTTAAAAACTGTTAAAAAATCTTAAATTTTATTCTGAACATGTCAAAAATAGCAACTTCTGGCCATAAACCATCAAAATAATGTTGAAAAGTACCAAATTTTGGTGATAATCTCTCGAAAAGTAAGAAATTTAATTTATGGAATGTCAAATATAACAAAACCCAGCATAAAAAATAAAAAAATTGTTAAAAATGACCAAAAATACAATAAACTAATAAAAAGTAAAACATTTTATTGATAAAAGTCAAAAATGACAAAATTCTGTCATAAAATGTTTTTTTTTTAATAAAACAAAGTTTGGCTAAAAGCAGTTAAAAATTTATTTATAAAATGTTGAAAACAGCTAAATTTGGCATAGAAATTTTAAACAGTTAATTGAAATTACCAAAATCCGGCTACTAATAAAAATTGTAATTTTTTTTATAAAATCTTTAAAAAATCTAGCTGTAAAATATTGAAGATATTGCTAAATTCCGGCATAAACTCTTAAAAAATGCAAAATTTGATTAAAAAAATGTCAAAATAGCAAAATCCAATTTTAAAAAAGTTTTAAAATATCAAAATATTGTCAGAAAACACCAAAATGCGGTCATAATTTGTTCTTTTTATTAAAGCTCAAAAATTTTGAAAATATTATAAAAAAAAAACAAACTAAATTTGGCCAAAAAATGTTAAACAAATTATAGATACAATCAAATTCAGCTAAAAGCGGTTTGTTAACGAGAATGTTACTAAGTAAAAAAACAGTTTTATAATAAAATGTAAAAAATAGCAAACTCCGGTCTAAAAACATAAAATAATTGTTGAAAAGAAACAAATCTTGTCTTTGTCTATAAACTGATAAATTTTATAACAAAACTATCAAAACATCAAAATTTAGTATAAAATATTGTCAAAAAATATCAAAATTTGATTATAAACTGTTGTTTTTGTCAAAATTTAGTAATTAACGGTTAAAATAATGTCAAATATAGCTAATTCCAGCCTAAAAATTTCAAACAATTCCTAGAAAACAACAAAATCTAGCCACAAACTGGTAAAAAGTGTATACAATTTTATAGAATCTTAAAAATAGCAAAATTTTGCTATAAATTATCGAATATATTGTAAAAAAAATCAAATTCTGGCATAAACTGATAAAAAAAAAACACTTTTCTAATAAAATGCTAAAACTGAAAAATCATAAAATTTTAATCTCTTGTATTGAAATATCAAATAATGACAACAAAATGCACCAAAAACTGGTCATAAACTGTTTTTTTAGTCTTTAACTGTTAAAAAGTGCAAAATTTCATTATAAAAATTAAATATACATATATCCGGTCATAAAACATTAAAATATATTCAGATAAATTCAAAATCCTGCCAAAAACGTTAAATAGTGCAAAATTATATTCATAAAATGTCAAATATAGCATTAGCTTATAGATAAAGTTTTAAAAAATATGTTACCGGCTTATGATTGTATAGATTTAATTAAAAAGTTTATATACAAAAAATGCATATTTATTATTTATTTAAAAAAGAACAGTACAAAGAATAAAATAAAATATAAATATTGTTTACATAAATAGATTTTTTTTTTTGAAATGGTTATCAATCTTAGTCTTTCACCCTAAGTTGAATTAGAAAAATAAAAAATAATTTATAACAAAAAAAATGGAAAATATTATAATGGGGTGAGTGATGAGTGCACGTTAGTCAAGATGTTGTTTGTCAAGTTAATAATATTTTGAAATAGAGGTTAGCAGGTGTTTTAAATTTTGATACAACTGCTAAGTTTCTTGGTATTATTAAGTTGGCTAGTATTTTGTGATTGTTGGTTGATATTATTGGCAAATTTTGTTAAAAGTTTTTTTTCAACGTTTGTTAAGCGAGACTACTTTGGTTTTAGAATATAACAGTTCATTAGAGGCATTATGTAAGAGATTATTAGGATGGCAAATTTTAGTAGGTTTAGTAAAATTTAAAAGTAAAATTGAAGCATATCAGCAAAAGGAAATGTTTTGCTTTATTGACTATTTTGAATTTAAGGACTTGTATAGGGATTAAATTTAAGTTTGGAGTCAAAAAATACTCTCAAGTACTTGATACTTATGATAAGCTGATTAATTGTTGATTTATTCAAATACAAAAAAAGTTTATTTTGAATTTGTTTAAAGGAATAAGAAATTGGGGTTTTTGAGGGTTTGCTGTATCTGTTCTGTCTAATAGTGATTGCAGCTGATCTATAGAGGATTTTAATGACTTGGCATGCGATATAAGTGTGGTATCATCTGCATATTACAAAATGTACATATTTAAATTGCACTAATTTGAGTTAAAGTAGTAGATGTCGTAACAGAATAAATTATATAATGAGAGTGGAGATCCTTGTGGAACACTTTGAATAAAATTTTAATATATAATATATAATATATATGTTAAATACAATCATAAAACAATAAAATTTAAATTAAAAGATTGAAAAAAACCAACAACAACATTTTTTTAAACTTAACTATTTCACAAAGTCTAAAAAAATTAGTTTTAAAATTTATAGAAAACCAACATATTTAGATTACACTAAAAAATTGTTTTATTCATTTAATCATAAATTATCAGTATTATTAGTTTAATTCACAGAGTTCTTTTAATTTCACTAAATAATCAAAATTGCAAAAAATAATGGATACAATGAATTAACTATTTATAAAATGGTTGATAATTTGATGATTAGATTAGATTCTATTTGTTAATATATTGATAAATTTTAAACTTTGATCCAATGTTTGTGTGTAGGTTAAAATAAAATAAGATTTTGTAATCACTTTTTAAAATTTATCATCATCTTCAGCCTTGATGGAATATTTTGCAAATACTTTGATGTTTTAAACACAAAGAAAAAAAAATGTCTGTCAGTTTTGAAAAAAATTATTTTTTAAAATATAATCCTGAGAAGTTACAAACGATAAAAAAATGTCAAAAACATTGATTTTTTCAAATTTTTATTGTATGTTACTCAGAAATGGCTCACTGAAAAAATCTGAAAAAATTCACATAATCAGTATTTATGTAGAAGAAGGCATTTTCAATAATTTGAGTAAAAACAAATTTTTATTCCGTACACTTGAGTCATACATGGCAATATATGAATCTATCTATTGTCTTCTATTTAATTATGCTTTCATTTTATTTTTAAATTCTAGTAAACCCTTAATAACTTGTATGTTGAAGAAAGAACTCTCTCTCACCAAAATCCGCCACCCTAATAATCCCTCAAATCTTAATCAACGTTTCAAAAAGCTACGAACAATATTTGCTAATAATTCGAACAACCACAAAACACTTGTTAACTTTATAATACTCAGAAACCTAGCTCATTTTAGACTAACGTTTACTTATCACTCACTCCCATATAATATTATCTCTTTTTTCTTTTTCTTTTTTTTTGGTAACTAAATATTCCAGTTCTACTGAAAGACTAAGGTCTATGGCCATCTTATAAAATATAGTTAAGCATGTTTATGAATACAACAACATGTATATATTTATTTTTATGTTTTTGCATTATTTTATAAACGTGTTATATATAAAACATATTTATATTTTATTGCAAAAATTTCGATTATTTTCTACAGCACAAACATAAAAACTTAAGTTAATAAACTTGAGAGGGTTGAACTACGTGAATCACGTGAAAGATATCTGATATCTGTGTTGTTGCTATTGCTTTAAAACGTTTTATTTTACAAAATTGCTAAAACTTTCAACAATATTTAGAATTAAAGAGTTACACTACTGTTATACATTTTATAGATTTTAAGTGATTTTTAGTAAATTTGCTGCTTATATATTTTAAAAATAGATAAAAATAATCACTACCAACCCAAGAAAAAACCAAAAACAACAGATTAGTGGAACATACTATTAGATTATTTGGCAGCTTTAATACGTCTTTAAATATATACAAAACCACTGTACAATATAAAATTAATCTATAAACATTCATATATGATAAACAATATAAAACAAGCAAAACAATTCAATTAAGGGTTTCTGCATTCTACCCATCAATGATTCCATATTCAATAAACTGCCAACTAGCCTCGCAATGCAATTAGCACTATGCATAGCAACATTGACAATGCCACCCACATATCAAAACCAATCAGCGTACTAACAGTCTGCTAAAACATTATCAACTACCAGAAATATTACAAACTCAAATTAATATTTGTTCTTACCTTAAATTATTTTAAGTTGTTAAGAGAATAAAATATATTTTAAAATATTTGAATTATTATGATATTTTAGACATGACCAAAACGACACTTTTAGTTTTATTTTTATGCAATGACTATGTTAAAATTGTGCGTATTATGAATGAAGGATAAAAGTATACAGATCATTTCAACACATCACTTCCTTATGAATATTGGAAGTGGCAAAAACGCACGCGCGCGCACTCGTTTTTGTTATGCGAAGTGTGGGTGTATGTTTCACTGTGTTTGCTTGATAATGATGATATTCTTAATATTATTATAAAAAAAAGTTACAGTTAAGTTTATTTGTCACTTTTTATAATCTACGCTGATAGACTCTTTGTCAGGCAATATATATACTATACTAAATATTTATTTTATACTTATGCTTTAACGAAAACGGCAACTGTGGCGTCATATCTGTTTCTACATATAATTTGATAATCGATTTATTTTTTTACCAATACATTCAGATACCTTAAAACAAATAAAAACAATTTAAGAAAAAAAAATCTGACTACCAATTGTGTATCTTCTACAGCTAATCGAAATTTGATTCAACAAATTAATAAAAAAATTATTAATTGATAAGAGCGTCGCATCTAATACGAACGTCAAAATATAGCAAATTAAAATCCACGTTTAGTGATATATAATACGAGTATGTCTCCTTTAAGTCAGATAATTGATTTACATAATTTTAAAAAACTAATACGTAGAACCACTTAAAAAAAATGCTTCTGATCAATTTTAAAGAGTTGTGCTAACTATTCCCTATTGATAAATAAATACAAATGAGCATCAAATTGTTAATTTAAAGAACTCTGTTTAAATCTGTCCTAAAAACTAGTTCATTTGTTCAAAACATAAACTAATCAATGTAATTATTAATAAACTTTGTTTGAAATGCGTGTACATTTATACACAAAATATTATTGTTATACTTTATGTATGAACTTAAATGGAATAAATTTTTTTATGACATTATTTTTATTTTTATTGCATTTCCACACTGCCACGATTTTCTTTGGGACAATAAGAATCCACTAAAATTTTTCTGATATTCCTTACTTTGATAATGTTAAGTGATTTCCAGTATCACTTCAGTGCATATTTGATTTGACTGAATATATTTTTGTGTTTATTCAAGGAAAGGTAGTTTGATCTTGGAAATATAGTAGAATAACAAGATTGATTAACAACAGGTAATGGATATAAATTAGAAATTATAATCATCAATTCTACAATAAGAATTTTGATTACAAAGACAAGCTGTTTGCTCTTAGCGTAACTTTTTATTTCAATTTTTTTTTTTTTTAATTTAGAAGATTTTCGATTATTGAGTCAAATTGTAGTTTATTTATTTTAAAGTTATTACTTATAAGTTTTACTTCTTTTTATTAATTTTTGCAAATTATATGGCCACGTTTGTCTTATCAAGTATGTCAAAAATCATTTGGAATTTTATAGAAATTTGATATAAAAGCACATGAATTTGTAAAAGCTCCTTGAAGTCAAATTTTAAGTTTTTTATGAATTTTTCAATTTCTTGAATTTTTAATTTCATTGGTTATGGACAATTTTATTTCTAATTTTTTAATAATTCTGAATTGAATCATGCAGCAAATAAATGTGTTTTTTAAATAATACTTTGAATTTATCTTCATTAGTAGAGAGAGTGTTGATAGCATATCGTATGACATCATTATGGTCTAGCCAGTAATAATTTTAATAATTGATCCCAAACCATCAATTAGTGCTTGTTTTGTTCTATTATTAATTGAGTTTATTTGATTTTGAATTTTATTTTGAAATATTATTATCAAATTATAAGAATCATAAAGTAATAAGGTTTCAATAATAAACTTCAGTTTTTCAAAATGTTTTTTAAGTGACTCGAATTCATTGATCAAATTTGTAATGTCATATACTTGTACAAATGACCAATAATCAACTTTGTTTTTTAAAATGCCAAGTTTTATAGGTAACATGTTCCGGGTTTCCATCTGAGTTGTCAAATTATAACGAGGATTCTTGAGCTCTGATGTAGATGGGAAGTTTTTTTATGTGAACGATTTCAATTTTATTGTTAGATTTAAGTCTAATTTTTGTTTTATTATTTTTCAAAATTTCTATTAATTTATACGGTCCAATAAATTTGTTTTTTTTTTTATTTCTATTATTGTAGACTGTTTGGCTGGCCTACTTTAAATTGAAACTGTTTGGGTCCTTTAGTGTTTCGTTATCAGAAACTTTTTTTTAAATTCGATCTATATTAATTTTGTGGTTAGCTACGTATTCATTAAAAATAATTGAGTCTGTTAAATCAAAAGGATTTTGTCTTTTAGTATGTCCAAGTGTTAATTCTAATGGTAAAAAATTAGTAGAAGAGTGTATTAAATTATTATATCCATTTAAGACATATTTCATCAGAGTGATACAATTTTCAAAGTCATGTTTTAGGTAAAGTATTCTCACATTTTCAATTAAGGTAGAATTAAGGCGTTCTACTGGGGAATTTGATTCGTGGTGATAAGGAGTTTAAAGTTTATTTTGACTTTGACTTGCAGTTTTAAAAGTTTCATTTTTAAATTTACTTGCGTTATCTGAGGTTATTGTTTTGAGAACACCTTAAAATGAAAAATAAAGATTTAATGCATTACATATTTTGATTGCAGAATTATGTTGAGTTAGAATAGCTTATTTAAAAAATGCGTCGATTATTGTAAGAAATTCTTAGTTATAAAATTTAAAAATATCTATGTGTAGTAATTGAAATAGTCGATTAAGAGTTTGAGTCAACACTAATGGAATTTATAGTTGTTTCCTTGAATATTTAGCTTTTTAGCAGATATCACAATTATTAATATAGTTTGTTACATTTTTTTTTTTATTGTTGGCCAGTAGTAATTTTTTTTTGAGGTTCTAATCGTTTGGAAATGCTACTGTGATTGCATTTACCTTGTGTGTTGATATTTAATAAGCTTTAAACGATCTTCAGTGTGAGTGATTGAGTTTACAAATTTTGTACACTTAATTAGTTTTAAGCTTGTTTTATACAAATGTTAATTAAAATCTTTATACATTGCATCATCATATATAAAAAGTTTTAAATTCTGTAGTATATTTCTATAAAAATTGGAAAATTAATTCTCTGTTTGTTTTTGGAATTTTGACAATTATAATTTTGTGATTTTTAAAGTTATTAATTCTTGTTTATGACATGAGTTTTTTGATATCATTAGTTGATAGGGTTTGTTATTAATTATTATTTCTAAAATAGGAATATTATTTTTTTTATTGTGTAATCTTTACATAATGTAGGTTTTCATACAATTAACTAAATTACTACAAGTACATCATTTACATAATAAAAAAATGTTGACTATTTAGCAAGATAAGTTATGGAATATTTATTACATCATAACATGTTTACATCTTAAATATGTCCTTGGATAGGGCATGTAACTCTGGTAGTTGTTTTTATACGTACGTACGCAATAAAAGATTAAAACGCACTGAGCGCAGATAGTAGATATTCAAATAAAACTCTTTGAGCGATGTCTGCTGAAATAAAACTGAGATTTATTTTTATATTTGCTTACAAAATTGTGCAGGAATTTATAATATTTTTATAAATTATCCATAACATTATTAATTGAAATTACTCTTAATCTAGCCAAAGTTTACAGAAAATAATAATCAAGTGTACTCGTATAGAATATTTTTAATGACTAAATACGAAGAAAACCTTATTTATTAAATTATTTAATTAAATTGATATGAAAAGGATAAAATCTGTTTAAAAATTTTAGACATACACTGTGTACTTTATTTGTCTTTTAGAAAAATTATATTTCCATCAGATCGTTTAACAAATAGTACAGCTATTTCCTTTATTGCTTAACATTAACATTTACGGTAACATTAAAAAAATTTACTTTTAAGAGAATGCCACTTGGTTAGACGCACGGTAAATTTCACTAGAATATACGTTTTTTTCTTAGCCTCTAGCGCTTTTATTTGTTTATTATCAACCACAACAAAAATAATGCAGTTACCAAAAACGTAGTTTTAGATGAATGACAAATTTGTATTTAAAAAATAAACTTAGATTTTTTTTAAATATTTATTTATTTCACTCTCGATTTGTAGTAAGAGTGGGGGATTTTTCCTCGCGAATAGTTCCGAGTAGAATTCTTTTGATATAAATTGTATAAACATAAATAAATTGTAAGAAATGAAATAAAATAAATATGAATAAAATAAATTCAATGAAGAAAATAATACAAGAAATGTGATATTGACAAAATATTTGTTTTATCTCTAGTAGATTTATTTATTGTATTTATGTTAAATTCTGCTACAAACATGGCATATAGCATTGAACTTTTTGGTAACCGTGACAGATATAATTGCATTCAGTTTTTTGACAGCTTCTAACATAAAATTTAAATTTACCTGCAAATTGAAGGCTTTAAATTGTAACTTGTAAAGTTTTGATTTATTCCAGATTGGCGTTGCTTGGTTATTGTCGCTGTGATGTTAAAAGGGCTCCGCGCGCTTTACTTTTATTTTGCTCCGGGCCGGGATTGACTCCATCTCGGCTGTGAGAAATCTTGTGTTGCTTTAAATGTTGATCGCCAGATTTGTTTCTTTTTCACTCTTTCAGTGTAGAAGCTGCAGCGTAATTTCCGGGATCATTCATATACACATAATGGTTTATTAAGCTCTTTAAATTTGTTTGTTTTGTCTTTTTTGAGGTCATAATTAGACAAATAAAGACACACGTTGCTTGCTCTTTAAACACTTAACATTTATTTATTTTATAAAGCCTTTATGCAATTTAACTAGTTTTGCAATTTATACTGCGGACACCGAATAAAACATTTATCAAAATCATTACATCAATTATTTATTAGCATAATGATAAAAAAATAATTGAACAATATAGATTCAGATGCAAAAAAACGAGTCATTGAGTAATTTTTTTTCGTATTTTTATAAACAAATTTTTTTTTTATAAAACTTGTATTTAATGAACATTAGTCAGCAAAAACAATAATGTACGTATACACAAAAAAAAATGCATTTCTGCAAAATAAACTTAACACAGATTAATAATAAAAATTTTAGTTGAATTAAGTTTTAATACGGCGGCCCATGCCACTAATGAGCTCAGTAGTATCATTTTGTAAAATATTTTGCTTTTCTTCCTGAAATGCCTTACAAAGTTTTTTTATTGTAGTTTGTGCAACTGCACATCTTTGTAACATGCCTGCTCAGCATGTCCTAAACATGTTCTATAGGATTCTAACTGGGGTACATGCAGGCCATTTTCTTATTCCAACTGCAACCAAGTATTCTGTGACAAACCTTGCAGAATGCGGTTTTTCGTTATCCTGCATGAGAATAAAATCATCAATAAATAACAATCAATTCGGTGCAGGCATCTATTGATTCTTGGCCACACCATCAAGGAACCTCCATCATGGCTAACCCGGAGCTTAAAAGTGCACCTCGCAAATTGTTTCTTTGTTTGTCTCTATACTCGTTCTCTTTTATCTAGGAAATATAGGCAGAATTTAGAGTCTGGCTACTTGGTGACGTGGTAGTAATTTAAGTCCAGCTGCTGGTTTACAAGGTTTTAAGCTAGTTTCTTGCAACATTTGACAAACTGTCTACATACTCACAACTGTGTCATAAACTTCACAGAGTTGGTTTCTGGTCTTCACCGAAGTCACATGACGATTCCGTAGAGTAGTACAAACGATAAATCGGTCATCGATAGTAGTTGTTTTTTGTTTCCTGCCAGATTCTGGCCTTCGAAAATTCTGCCGGTTTATCTAAACCGCTTAAGTGCTTTTTAGACTGTACAAAGACTGACATAAAGGAATCTGGACACATACCGCTGGCTTTTTTCATTTGCCACAAGAGCAACAACTTTTGCACAATCTTCAACGCTTGGAACCATAATCAATGTACCAATCTGCCCTGAGAATAACAATTAATTGAAAACAAACAAGTCAACCTAGTCAAATGAGCAATAGGTAGTGAAGAACGAATACTTTTAAGTTTTATTTTTACTTATTAATGTTTATTGAATAAACTGATAAGTTCTTTTTTTCTACATGTTAATAGTCTATTGGATTGTAAAACACTATTAGTTTTATAAAAAAAAATTACTCGGGTTTTTTTGCAAGAAATTATTAATTCTTTTTTTTATCTGAGTGTACTTTAAAAAATAAATTAAGAAATTCTGATTTAAATACTGAGTTAGATTTTTTTTAGTTAATTATTTAATAAAATTGTAAAAATTTATATATCGTGTACATTAGACTAGTTTTTAAAATATTTTTTTTTTAGAATTTTTTGTGTGCACTTTTAGAAAGTGATCTTTATGCAAAAAAAGTAAGTTATGTCAAATTCTAGCCCTTAAGATTTAAAAGAACACGTGTCGCAATACCTTTGAATTCTCAAAAGTAATATACTTAATAAGTTATGATAGCTTCCAGATTTGATTCAAGTGCATACTCTTGGTTCCTAAAAAATCAATTGAATACTTAGTAATTAGATTTCATGTAAAACTTTACTTCAATATACTTTGTTTAATTATTTGTTACATTAACATATTTTTATTATATTTTAAATTTTGAACATAAAATTAGACTCAAAAACAAAAATTATTAGAATTTGAGGCTTTGGAATATAATTTTTTTTAAATTTAGAAAAACCTTTATAACGACTTATTGTACCTATTTTTGCATTTTGTCAAATTTGTAGCATTCTAATAATGTTTTTTTTTTAAGTAAGTTAAGGGGTTTACTATTAAAACTTCAAAGGCAGTGCCACACGTGTTCTTTTGATTCTTAAAGACTAAAATTTGACATGGTTTACTTTTTTTGCATAAATCACAAAAAATTTAAGAACCAGTCTAGTGTACAGAATTTTTTGGCTTTGCCGCAAAATATTGAAAAGGCTTTTGAAAAAAAAAATGGAACCAAACCCAAAACAAAAAGTTCAACAAATGGTAAATGTGATACCATTTATCAGCAACAATAATATGGCGCCAAGCATATTTGGAATCAATTTCCTTCGTCTAAAAACTAAACGTAAACAAAGCAATCAAATCAACTCCACGTTAAATTTTATCGCATCATAAAAATCAACATTACCTTAGAAAAATACTTCAATATAATCTGTTGAACAAATCAACTAGTGAAATGTACAAATTTTATTATATTTTATATATTAAATAATAAAATCCGGTTTTAAAACATAAAAATATTGCCAAAATATTAAAAATAACAAAATCTAAAAAAACATTAAAATTTAGATGTTAAAAATTTTTTTAAGATTAAAAAATATAATCTTAAAAAATCAATCAACAAAATCCGGCTATAAACTGTTTAAAAATGCAAAATTCTTTTTATAGATCATCAACAATAACAAAATTTGGCTAAAAAGTATGAAAATATTGCTTTAACTAAAGCCACAATCAAAAACAGCAATATCCGGCCATAAAATATCAAAAATCTGTATTCTAACAACTAGCTAATTATATTGGCCTGTATTTTTCAAAAAGTTGTAGTTTTTGGTTCCAAACTAGCATCTTTAAAGTCATTATTTAAAAAATTATTTAAACTTAATGTATAAACTAAAAAAAAAAACATAAGATCTTCAATCTAACACAATAGAATTTTGCATTTTTTAACAGAATATAACCAAATATTGGTATTTTTGCTAATTTTAACATTTTTTAAACAAATTTTGTATGGCAAATTTTGATTTTTTCTAACAATATGTTGATAATTCATGGCCGGATTGTGCGTTTTAAAAAAAGAATTTTCCATTTTTTGACGATTTATGGCCAAGTTTTGCTATTTTTGACATTTTATGAATATGTTTTTAAACATTTTATCAATTTTGGGCCGAATTTTAATGCGTTCTGATAATATTTTGATACAATATGGTCGGACTCAAATTTTATAAATAAAATTTTGCACCCTTCAACAGTTTTTTTTGTTTTTAACATTTTATTATTATTATTATAATTTATAACCAGACTTTGATATTTTTGATATTTTATAAATAATTTAAAAATTTATTTTTTAACAATTTATAGCGTGATTACTTTCTAACAATATTTTAACGTTTGCTGAATTTTGCTATTTTTGAAATTTAAGCAAAGAATTTTACACTTTTCAACAGTTTATTGCCAGATTTTTGTACTTTTTGACAATATTTTAATGTTTTAAAAATATTTTTTTTGTTATTTTTAACTTTTTATAAGTAGATTTTTACATTTTTTAACCTTTTTGTCCAGATTCTTTTTGAACACGTTTTAATATTTAATAACCGGGTTTTATTATTTTATACTTCATATGAAAAAAAAAAAAATGAGAAGTGCTTAAACTTAATAATAATAATAGGCTAAAGAAAATAACAAAATTGTGTACGTTTTTTTCTAAAGCCGTCTTAATAACGGCGTACAACTGAAATAGGTGGCGTTAATGCTATTTAATATTAAAAATGCATCTAGTTAATCAACTAAAATAATCTTGCCTTGCAAAATCAGGCAAAAAAACACTCTGTTTTAAATATTGACATTTTAATTAATTAATCATAACAATTTAAAAGCCGGATTAACAGTTTAGCAGTAGATTAGGCAAAATTTTTTTTTTAGACTTTATTTATACTTTTTAAAACCAAATAATTTAATAATAAGATTTATAATTTAAAAACCAAATTAACAGTTTTTTAATATAGTTTAACAAACTAGTAAGAGCATTTATAATTTAAAAGCTTAAATTACTGGTTAGGAAATACATTTAACACTTTAAAGACGAGATTTTCTCATTTTCAAAGACCGATTTACAGTCTTAACGGCCGGATTTATAATTTGAAAATTGGATTATTAGTTTGGCAGTAAATTTTAACTTGTTAATTACTGGGTTTTCAGTTTTAAATGCCCGATTTACAATTTTAAAAACAGGATTGTTAATTTAGAAACCGGATAAAAAAAAAATTTGCACTATTAAAACTACAAATAATTTTTTTAATAATAAATTAACGTACTGTCAGTTTTTTTAATTAAATCCAAATATTGTTATCTAAATTTCTAGTTCTATAAGCTAAATTTTAAAAATGCTGGATTTAAAACTTGGAGGCTGGAATATTACTTTGCCAGTAATGTTTAATACGTTTGTAGCCAAAATTAAATTTTTAAAAGCCGCATTTACATATTTAAAAACCAGATTGACAATTTAAAATTCAAGTTTAAAATTCAAAGACCAAATTAACAGTTTAACAGTAAAGTTTATCACTTTAAAGACCGTATTTACAGTTTTAAAAACTAAATTTGCAGTATTTATAATTTAAATTTGTTGGCAGTAGAATTTAACAAATTGATGGCCGGATTTTTATTTTTAGATAGTGCATTTAAACTTTTTACAAATTTTTAATTTAAAAGCCAAATTTACTGTTTTATAGATTGGCTTTATAATTTGAAAGTTGGATTAACAATTAAAGTATTCTAACTTCCAAAAAAGTATATGTTACTAAAAAAGAGTATGCCTGGTCAGCCTGCTAATATTACGCCACTAATCATAAAAAAACGTCCCCAAAATACTACTAATTTTCCAAATTTAAAACATAACATTAAGGTCATCTAAATGTATAAACTATTTAATTTAATTACTTTGGTATCAATTTGATTATAAACGTAGCATTTATAATTATGAAAAATACTGCTTTAACTTTGGTTTTAGTAAAGAATCTTGGATTTCTATTCACAAGAAGAGTGATTGTTTTAACATCTTCTTAAAAAAATGTAAATACAACTTTTATAAAAAAATTTCATTAATGCGTGTTCATTGACATAATGCAAGGAAAATTAAAAATAACACATAAATTTTTCTTGACATTCTTGATTTAAAAAATTACAATTTACATTCTGCGTCGCGTTCAGTGCAAGTTTTAACTGAGTCGATCGCTTGGTGTGGTAATTTATACTGCTTAATTCATTACAACTAAACTTATCTTTTTATTAAATGTTCATTACCAGTGGCTCTGACCGTGGCAGCGCTTTCTCACTGCTGTGGAAATTCTCGCTCGCCACAACGTGCAAAATATTGATTGCGTATGAGTAATATGAAGATCTTGTTATGCATTATTTTCTAATTGCACATTTTATGTAATAAACATGTTATTCTTTCTTATAATTCTAGAAATGCTGATAAGCACTTATTTTAATATAAAAACATATGTAAACATAATTAACAAACATTCTTATGTCTAAACTTGTAGAAATAACATTTAACTTATTATTTTTAAAAATCAATAATTGAAAATCAAGTAAATTTCTTAAGTGTTATCTAAACTAAAAACCGCTCTTATGTATTTTAATAAAAACTCTTTTAGCTAACTTTTAGTCAATTTCTAACTGGTTCCTACCCAATTAAATATCATTCAATAATGTTATACCTTTACTTTTTTTATAATTTAATTAAAAAAATATGTTGTAATGTTGAAGTCTATTACATGTTTTTTAATTAATTTTGCCTAAAATGTTATATTTCTTGTATAAATTGTATAAAAACAAAATTTATCTCTTTTGTTAAATTTTAATTACACATTTTAAGGAATATTTTAAATTTTAAAAGTTAATAAACGTATTTTTTGACTAATTTTAACAAAATTAAGTTTAAGTTTAATGATCTCAACAAAATTTCATTAATATACATATACTTTATTGGCAAACTGTATTAGAGTGTAGGGTTGAAAAAGTTGTACTTTTTAACCATTATTTAAATAAATAATAAACTAAATGTTAAACTAAAAAAAAAACACAATAGATTTAGGTATAAAATTTCATTTTAAAATTTATAGCAATTGAAAATTTTAGTTTGTCAATTTTGTTTTGGAGATATAATGTTTTTGCAATTTAAAAAAAAAAAGATGTAACTTTTTTTACCACATAGTCGATTTTAACAAGATATGCACTATTTGCAATACACAAGTTTTTCAACATGTATGTTATTTTTAAAAACATTTTATTTAATTTATCAAAAGTTATCAAATCTTAAATAACAGCTGTCACTAAATACACAATCCAAGATGATCAACTGTCAAAAATAATCTTACTTAACCTAATAAGTCTAAAGGTACCAAATCTTACAAAGCAGCTGTAAAAATATAACCTTTAAATCAACTATCAAAAATACTTTATCTAAGATGTAAATGTCAATTTTATACTTTTTAAACATTTTTAGCAGGACTTTAGTTTCTAATAATTTAATATTTAATGACAGAATTTTGCTATTTTTAACAGTTTATAAATAGAATGTTGCACTTTTAACAGTTTTTGACCAGATGTTGAAATCCGGTCATAGGATTTTACTATTTTTGACTTTAAATAAAAAAGTTTTGAGTTTTTTAACAGTTAATGACTTAATTATAGTGCTTATTGAGATTATTAAATTTTTTGGCTTAATTTTACGAATTTTGACATTTTATAAAAAGAATTTTGCACTTTTTTAACAATTTAATACTGTATTTTGATACTTTAAGACAGAATTTGTATCTTTCAAACAATATGTTAAAATTATTTAATTGAATTTTGTTATTTTTGACATTTTATTAATAGAATTTTCCAATTTTCAACTGTTTGGTTTTTTCTAACAGTATTTTTAATATTTTATAGCTGGGTTTTGCTATTTTTAAAGTTTTATAAAATTTTGAAAATTTGTATGATTTTTAATATAATTTATAGCTGGATTTTAATAATTTCTGAAATTTTTTCAAAATCTTTAGGTCATTTTTGAAATTTTATAAACAAATAATTACTCCTTTTAACAATTTTTGTTTCTTTTTTAAATATTTTATTACTTTCTGACAAAATTTGGCAATATTTGTTTTTTTTTTTAAATAAAATGTATCAGTTTTAACAGTTTAAAAACCATAAAACACCAATGGCATCTTACTTAAGATCAATATTCGATGAAATGTTGTTACTTGCTACAAATGTTTAGTTTCCATACACAGTATCAATATATATGTACATAATAATAAAATATTGCTAATCGCTCTTAAAGCATAATATAACGTTCCACACTGTCAGCTAAATATACCGTATGACGTTACGGCCAGTGGCGTAGCTAGGATTTTTAGACCCTTACGCAAAATATTGAAAAAATAACAGGTCCACTGGTCACGGCAGCCATCCCTGCTCTCTGCTTTGTTGCAAGACATCCAGTATTTATCACAAACTGTGGATAAAGCTCACTCAAGCATTTAATAACTAGTCTAGACAATTTACTCAACAATGCGTAGGTTGGTAACTTAACCCAACTTTTTTCATTATTATAAACAATTTCACAGCTTGCAAATCAAAGTTTTTTTGCTAAACTAATCATTATTAACACGTTACTTATAAATTTGATAATGTACTCAATTCGACATGGCTTATTGCGGCCACTAGGCGGCAACCAAAAAATCTAAAGCACGCAAAGCCAAACCTACAGCATCTACACATTGACCTGCAGCTGCTGTTTTAAAGTAGCTTGATATGCAGAGAAGTTACCACTGAAAAAAAAAAAACATAAAATAGAATAGCTCTATTATTGGCTCTTTTTTCGTTAGTTCACAGTGTTAGCAATTACGTCCATTGGTAAAACTGTCACGGAGAACTTAAGCAAGGAACTGAATGTAAGTCTAGCACAGCAAGCATATGATGTGTTAGTGTACACGTATCTGCTCACCACCATGCATTCCTGTTTCCTACTTTAGGCAAAATCAAGGTAACCTGCAAGTGGTGGCTTTGCAAGCTTTTTTATCCGTTACTTTAACTGCAGAAACAAGTCAGGGGCCATGTTTGAAGGAAAGTAGTTGAAAGAAGGGGAGAAAATAAGACCTCCCGATTGTATCCGAGTACTACACTCGTTCACTACTGTGCACAAAAGATTGCCTTATTATAATCAAACCTGAAGCTCTCAAGACATTTATTGTGTATTGGAAGCTCGTATCTTGAGTAGCGAGAGATTGTTTTGGCCACAAGGTAACAACACGCCTCTTTCGAGGAAGAGCCTATATATGACCAACAAAAAAGATTAAAAAGCAATTTCCAATCCAAATACAAAAGCGGAGGCCTTCAAAGAGCAGAATTGCCAAGCGTATATCAAACAGAACGCCTTCACCATCTAGGCAAATACGCGACAAAAATTCTATCTATGCGTAATTGGTCCGTAAGGTCAGAATAAAAGCAGATTCATCTAAAAACTTTGGCCGACCAATAGAAGACAAAGCCATGTAGCATCTTTCAACCCTAGAACAACATTGCCCATGGAATGTTTCAAATGTTAGTGCAAATGAAAAATGCTAAAACGGGCAAAAGCATTAGTTTAGTCACCATTAACATATTTTTTGTGTATACTAAGTTGCCTATTATAGAGGCCATACTATTTGTGTCTGTACTTATAAAATTTGTATAATTACTGCCAACGTTGATGTTTACCAAAAATTGCTACAGCATGATCTTTTTTTACAAAAAATGCCACTTTCTTGTTTTGAAAGTCACGCACTTGCTCTATTTCTAACATTATGTGCCAAAGCCAACGCGTTTGACACACAACAGAAAACTGTACCGCACAGCTCAAATCTAGTAAATATGGAGGGCTTTATAAAATGTATAGCTGCAACCAGGACTTACCTACTAAAGGCAGATCATACAACAAAGAAAAACACTAGCCATGGTCTCTTAAATGCAAAACCAACCAACTAAACCCATAGAAAAAATACCAAACATTAAAATAAAACATCAGCAAATATTAATCAAGTAATTTAAAATTCTTTTAAAATTCATTTACCTATCATAATTCACGATTTCATAAGTAATACGTACCTTCATAACATTAACTTAAAAAACACGACACTGACAATCGCATGTTCATTGTTATGCTAGATATCTTAACCTTAACCCCAATCAGGCGCCCCCACTGTTCTTACAAGCGGTATACAAGTTACTATTACTCAATTTCAAAATGACTAACATTAAATTTGTATACTTCAACATAAATAGTAAAACGTAAATTTATCTTCACCAAAATATTTTTTATAAAAAAATGTGTTTGTTAAGATTAAAACCTAAATTCCCATTTTATTCAAAAACTGGTCTATTATCTATAACTTTTTCACAAACCTAAATCACAATATTAGAGAAAGCTCCATAGTAATGGCACATCCAACTGTTTTCTTAAAAAAAAATATTCTTTCCAGCATTAACAATTTTTTAAACACCTGCATTATGCAATTCTATTTTTTTTAAATACAATTACATTTTTTTAGTATATATTTACCTAACTTCTAACATTGAAAATAATATCTTTGATAAAACTGCACAATACCCGCATGCTGTTGTCATACTACTCCTATTCCTACTTTTTCAACATTTATAATGGCTGACAATTAGTGCACTACTTCAGATATAATTCTTTGCACAACAGACCTAAAACTTTTCATCCATTAAGTAAATGTTATTCCCAATTATTTTATTCAAAATTAATATCCAACTTTTTCTTCTCTCTAAAAACAAATACAAGTACCACTTTGATAGTTGCAACATCAAGATGCAACTTCTTTTATCCGCACGTACCCCATCATATCACCTAGTACCATAAAATCATTTTTATCAACTGTTTTGGCTTTCATTCAACAAAATACTCTTAAAGCAATTAAGTCATACTTTAATTATTCCTTTCCACTATTTATTTTGAGGTTAATCTAATAAAAAAACAATAGTACAGAGATTTTTGACTAACAAACTACAGAACAGTAAAAAAACAGTGTAATGACCTTAATAAAAACATTTACTACTTAATATTTTAATACAGAAATGACAAACATATAAAAGCATGTAACAAAATCAATGACAAAAAGGAAAGACGTATTACAACAAAATTAAAAAAACTGACCAAATACAAAAAGACAAATGCAATTTATAGCATTACTGACCCAACAAAAAATAAAATCTGCTTTACAGATTCAGATATAGGCCAGTATATATTTTGCAATCATTTTAATGACGTATTTGCATTTTCTTACTCTAATAATTTTGATAATATATAGTAATCTAACTGGCGTAAATAATTGGTATGTTACATTTTGTTTTTTTTGCTTACGCCACAGGACAAAATCATTAACAAAGACACTTACTTTGTTGTTTTAAATATCGGCAAAAATTTAGTACTTGGACAAGATTTAATGACAAGAAACACTTTAAAACAGTTTAAAATTTCACATTCACTGTTACTGAATTGACATTGAACTATTGCGTTTTTCATCAATATTTTTCCGATGAATGGAAAATAGAAATTGTTATTTGTATACTTAAATCCAATTGCAATTTGTCTTATCCATCTAGTTATTGTCCTATTACGTTGCTTCCCGTTTTTGGAAAGATTTTTGAATTAATAATTTATAATAAAATTCTAACATTTACTAAGAAAAATGTATTTATAACCCAATTTGGTTTCCGCAAAAGTTATTCTACACCCCATCTTCTCACAACTTTTACATCTAATTTCCAAATGATTCACTTAGACGGAAAAGCAATCAATCCTATTTATTGATATAAACAAAGTTTTTGATTCTGTATGGCACGCTGTTTGTTTTTTAATTGTCTAACTTAAATTTGCTTTTTTAATTGTTAAAATTAAACCAGTTTTTATATAACCCAATTCTTTAAGTTTGTATCCGTTTGTCTTATTTTTATTCATTTACTCCTTATCAGGCCGTCTTACATAGATTTCCACTCTCACCCCTCTTATATAATTTATTCTACTTTGACATCTACTACTTTGACCTAAAATAGAATGTGTATATTTTGCAATATACATTTATAATATTGCATGCCAGGTCAAAACCTTCCATAGATCAGCTGCAATCACTATTAGACAGAACAGAAACACGGTTCAATAAATGACAAATTTTATTACAAATTAAAAATTGTATTTGTATGAATTAGCAATTAATCAGCTCATTACAAGTATGCAAGTACTTGGGTCTATTCTTTGACTTCAAACTTAAATTTAATTTCTACACCCGATCCCTTAAATTTAAAATAGTCAATCAAGCAAAACATTTCCGATTGCTGACATATAAAAACGCCAGCATTACTATCGCATGCGTAACCCATATATACTTTCATTTCATTTTTAAATTTTACTAGCCTTACCCTTAGTAACTTGTACGTCGCAGAAAGAACTTGCCTACGATCCTTCACCAAAATCCGACATCCAAATAATCCCTTACATAATCTCTCTAATGAACTGTTATATGCTAAAACCAAAGTAGCCCCGCTTAACAAACGTTTAAATAAGCTGCAAACAAAATTTGTCATTAATGCTAACAACCACAAAATACTAGCCAACTTAATAATACCCAGAAACCTAGCAATTGTCTCAAAATTTAAAACACAAGCTAAACCTTTGTTTCAAAATATTATTAACTTGACATCTTAGACTGACGTTCACTCATCACTCCCATATAATATTATCCTCTTTTTTTTTGTTATAAAATTATAAAAAAAAAATTATTTTTTTAATTCAACTTAGGCTGAGTTCAAAAAAAAAAGTTTTTTTATTAACATGTATATTTTTGTACTGTTTTTTTTTAATAAAGATGTTATATATATTAAAAAAAAAGCCAAATTTACAAAATGGATTTATGGTTTAAAAGGTTAGATCCATAACTTCAAAGTTAGATTATTATTTTGTTAATAATATTTAATACGTTAGAGGCCGGAATTACATTTTTTGAAGCCGCATTTACACACTCTGATTCCAAATTGACAACTTACCAGCAAAGTAACCGTAAATTTTTTTGAGATATCTGAAGCCTCATAGAAGATTGAGAAAAGAGTTTGACGCAATGGTCAAAGCATCAGGCTGTTTCATTGAAGGTCGTGGGTTCTCCAACCCGCCTTGTCCGCATGGGGTTTTAAGGCTAAAACATCTCTGACGGAGTGATGAAATCTCTTCAGTGGTTTGGAATCTACTTAAAACTGTAGGTTTGTTGTAATGTAAGTTGCCAGCATTGCAATCAGAGAAGAGGCTAAGACGCTAGCAGTGACGTGTGGCATTTTTACGTTTTTTTTTGCAATTGTCAGGCGTCTTTTCGAATTAAGCAAAGAACTCAAAAATTGTCCGAAGCAAACGGGAGGCAGTGATTCGCGGTTAAATATTTCTTTGCAAATAATAATTATATGTAGTGTGGCACTTTTTCTAAGATGCTACAATATATTTGTTAGCTGTGTAAAGTTGTATATTTCACATTTTCTATTCTGTAGTTGATTCAATTGGATGCACTATCTATGTTAAAATTTATATAGATCATGTGTATTTCTTTAAAATTGATTAGATTTGTTATAATAAAAGATACAAAGCATTACATTTGTTGTCCATGTTTTATATAAAAAAATTGCACAATTTAGTACAGACGATAAAATTTGGACTTTAATATGTAATATGCATTTATGCAATATTAATGTTTTGAATTGTTTTTGTATTTTTGATTGTTAATTGTAATATTGATAATTTTATGATAACAGAAATAACAATTCCGCTAATCGGACATAACAAAAACAATTATGATTTCTGTTTAATATGATTAAATTTAATGTAATTTATATTTAATAAATGGTTAGAACAATATAAATAGCAGTTGTATTGTTTGACATTTTATTAAAATTAAATTGTTTAAAATTATTTATTTGTTTTTATTATATAACACAATGCACTTCACAGAATGTTATTGAAATAAATATGTATGTTTTCAAAATATACATTGGAATGAGCGTTTCATTATATTTAACTTAATTAAAAATTTTAAAAACATCATTTTATTTTATTACACTGGTGTACGACCTACGCGTTTTGACGTTAATTAAAATTTATTTCTACTCATGCAAGTAATATATATATATAATATATATATATATAAATATAATCTAAGATAAGCTACAGTTACAGTTTTATGAATTAATACAACGCGCTAATTGATCAAACTCAGATGCAGCATGCATATGCATCTGAAACAATAAATGTTAAAAAGTCATTTTATTACAATATGTTATTTAGCAAACCTCCTTAAATTTTTTTATTAATTTTATAATAGTTTAACTAACTAATTAACAAATATGGATTCGTATGTCTACCGCAGTTGAATATAGTCGCTTTCATTTATTGTTAATCTCTTGATATTGTGTAGTGTTTCCGTGTTATATCTCGTCTCGACCAGGAGTATTCCCTTTGAGAAAGGGATTATATCCATATGATGGTTTCCTCGATCCGAGCTGACCGGCGAAGAATCACAACAATCTACGTGTTCGAGAAGGACAGAAAACCAACAGCCGTTCATCGATTCTAAGAAGCGCAACAGAGGCAGGCCGCGAAAAAACGTTACGGATATTTCTACGCGCAAAATGAAATTACAGGTAGAAATAAAATAAATATTGAAACCATATCAAATTCAACACAAAATAATTCGACTTCAAACAATAATCCCGGACAATCTGCAGCAAATAAAACTATTTTAACATCCAACAAAAACACAACCATCATTATACCCACAAATATATCTAATTATGATAATACGTTTTCATTCACAACCTATAATGAAATAATATTGTTGATATATAGACAAATAATAAATTGGGACCATTCGACACTATTTTAAAAACAAAATTTGGATTTATTTCAAAAACCATCAATCTAAAATTCAAATAACGATATCGGAACTGCAAAATCAAAATATAATTAAATCGTTCAAAGAAGTACTACCAAGAACTCAACAGGAAAGACACACTCAACAATCTACTTATTCTTGTGTAATTGCCGGTGTAGACGATGATTTGACTGACGAAATAACTAGCCAACAACTATCTTACAACAACATAGTGCACAGATACTGCAAAGAAATTATAGCAACGACAACTGGAAATCTTACTCGTATGATACGTATTATCACAAGTTGTGTTACATGTTATGAGAAACTTATACAACATGAGCTGTTTTACCGCAACAAACATTATAGAACCACCACCACTACCTATTCCATGCGACAAGTGTAATGAATTTACTCACACGAAGGACCAGAGTACTACACCTAATTATGAACTCCCAAAAAGTGTACTTTATGCGGCAAAATTGCCAATGCAACCAATAGGAGGTATACTAAGTGTTCTTATCAAGCCTACTAACAAGAGAAGCTATGATAGTGATCAACAAATAAAAAAATTCCAATTACCATTCAGGACAACAGACAAGAACTAGTGCAAAAATTTAAATTGATATTTATTGATTCATACAAAATTGATGCGGTTGTGACAATATGCGGAAACAGAAAGTATATTCTTATGTTTAATTTATATGACAAAGACGCTCTTCAAGCCACAGTTTCTATCCAAGAAATCCAAACCTATACATCCCCAATGATGATAGAATCCTAATGGCAAACATAAATTCTGTACACCAACATCAATTCTTTTAATTCCAAACCCCATTTAATATATAACTATATCCTTAAGAATAATATCAGTTGTGCAATATTTGTAGAAACATAAGCTATGCAAAAAGTGTCATTCCAAAACTGGTCTTCAATCCAGAACCTTTACCATCTTCAATCAAAATTATAGAAGAGGTTTACTAGTCTTGGCAAGTCCAATCCTTCATTTAGGCAAAGCTAATCCTCCAGATATAAATAATGTACTAAATGATACTTTACAATTTACAGTACCATTTTTTAATAAAAAACTAGAAGTTTTTTTGTTTATATTTACTCCTAATATTCTATCGAATAATATGCTATCCCAATCCAGCAAAAAAACGGCATTTATCTCAGCTTATAAACAATTCTGATTTACAAAAAAATCAAACAGCTCTAACTTTTATTATGGTCAATAATCCCAGTTCCACCCCAAATATGTTAATAATTACGTGAAACTTAATCCTTCTCAAAAACTTTTTTCAAGTTATACCCGATCTTTGTTCCGACCATTTAGCTATACGTTTTCAATTAAATACCCAAACCATGCCTATTCTTATTTTCTTAGAATATCTTTGACAATATTACTTTTGCGACATTGACAACACTAAAAAAGACAAGACAGAATATATTTATGCATACAAAATCATTTCTGAAAATAATATACTACAGTTTCTTGCTACATTAAATAGTTCAATTAATAATAATTCTCCTAGTAAAAGAAAATTTTATCATAAGTCATCACTGCCGCCTTTTATAATTAGACTCATAAAATTTAAAGACAGCTACATAGAAACTTTAAACAGACGAAAGACTGGACAACTAAACGTAAATTTAATGACTTGAATAAATGTCTTCATCAACTGATCTTTGACTACAAACAAGACAAATGGACACAAACATGCAACAAAATTAATGCTTACAAAGAACGTAATTATTGGACAGAAATTAAAAAAATTAAGTTGCTATAAACTTTGTAGCAAAATACAGCCAATTAAGGACCCGGATACAAACATTACATACAAAGAAAACCAAGACATAGCATACACATTTTCTAGACACTTTAACAAAGTTTTCAATTTTAGTAAAAAGGACAACTACGATTACAATAAACGGACCGAAAGTTAACAAGTGGTGTAATGACTATTTTGAAACTGACTTTGTAACGCCATACAATGTACTCATAACTGAAGAAGACTATTTCCAAATTTTAAAATTTGGTTAAAAATCCTCTCCTGGTGCAGACAAAATTCCTTGAAAACTTCTTAAACGCCAACATAATAACATCCATACCTATATTATAAAAATCCTTAACTGTTGTTTATCTCATCAATATATATCAACTGAGTTTAAGTGCCTTCAAACTATAGACCAATAACACTCCTTCTGTTAATAGCCAAAATACTTGAATCTTATATTAAGCACAAGCTATTCAACTATCTTAGAGTTTTCATACCGATACACCAGTTTGGTTTTGCTACCAATGAATCCACAATCCATCTTTTATGTATCCTTACTTTCAATATACAAACAATTCACCTGGAAAGTGGTCAAACGTTTTATTTTTTGATATAAATAAAGCATTCACTTTTGTCTGACTAAAAAATTTCTTATACAAACTATTAATCCTTAAAACTCCCTTTTACTTAATATCTCTTATAAAACACCTGATCCTAAACTTACCTAATATTCACCTTAACAATGCAATAATTGCACCAACGCCTTGCAATAAATAATTAAGTGTAAGTATGTCTTTTTCCTTCAAACCTTGTTTCTCATATTTCTGCATGCCGAAAAAAAACTTTAAACAACTTCATAGTGTAATTGGAAGAAATTTTCTTCTAGAACGCAATCTCTATATCCGTTTTTATTATTTTCTTGAAAAAAACGGAATATTAGTCAAATTACGGTAAATCCAAGAAAAATCCCTTAAAAGCAACATATTTTCAGCAATTATGTGTTATATTTTTCCTTAGGGCAAGTAAATCTAGTTTTTTTTTATTTTTGCGATCAAAAGTACTATGTTTCAGGAGTACAATATTCAAATTTTAAGTCTCCAGGTGTAGCGGAATCAAAGTTATAAAATTTTCAATCAAATGATAATTTTCCAATTTTTTGTAAAAAATATCAAAAAACCAAAGACGCAATTTTGTTAATTTTCTATAAGATACACAATATAAAATAGTCAAAAACCATATTTTATGCTTATTTACAGCACAAAATCTAAACGAAGATAAAATACTCCTAAAAAATTAAATTGGCCGCCATTTACACTGTATTGCACCTATAAATCTAAAATTTAATTGGTACCCCAAATATGTGTACAAAATTATATGGTTTTTATTATCATATCTATACACATGGGCAGAAAGACCTTGGTCGATAGCCCTTTTCATATTCAACCAACCATTTTTACATTGTATATACCGGGTGTCTCAGACCACCCGTACCAGCCATTTATTTCGACAACGCTTGGTCGAATGTGACTGGGACAAAAAAAATTATTACCAAAGTGAACCCAAGGAATCCACTGATGAATTTATTTTTTACCGGAAGAATCCGGAAGTACCCGGAACCGGAAGTAACTTTAAAATTTCAAATGGCAACATAGGTCGAGTATGGTATTAATTGATAGGTATTAAAATGTTTTTTTAATATTTTGCATATTTACAAAAATTAACAAAAAAAAAACTAAATTGAAAATTAGTTATCCATTCAACACTCAATTTCCTCAAGTTGGCTTTGCTTTTTTGTTATGTTAAAATAAAAGTAAATATGGTATTAATTGAGAGGTCTTCTTAAAAGAAACAACTTTTATTAAAATGTTTTTTTAATATTTTGTATATTTACGATAATTAAAAAATACTAATCGTTTGAAAGTATTTCATTCAACAATTCAATTAAAAGTGTGAAAGTTAAAAATATGATAATTAAAACCACTGTTCAATTATTTATGGTATGTTCAAATTGCCTTCTTTCTTGATCAATGCATCTTTGTAGCCGATTTTGAACGTCGTTGACGGCCCGTAGTATCTCAACTTCACTAAGTGAACGGCAGACATTCCGTATCCTCTCTTTCATATTATCCTTTGTGGTTGGAAGTTCTTTATAGACTAGGTCTTTGATACGTCCCCACAAGAAGAAGTCAAGAGGCGTTATGTCAGAAGACCGAGGTGGCCATGGAAATGGTCCTAGCCTTCCAATCCATCGACCAGGGAAAAGGCGATCAACGGTTTGACAAGAAACTCTTGCGTAATGAGCTGGACAACCATCTTGTTGCAAATACATTGTTAAACGTGTTGCATATGGAACGTCATCTAGAAGGTCAATAAGATTATTTTTTAAAAAATCAGCGTTTTTAGCTCCGTTTAATGAACCATCGAAAAAATGCGGACCAATTGATTTTCAACTTCTCTTAACCAATGAGAGTTTTCATTCCTCCAGTAGTGAGCATTATGTAAATTAACAACTCCGTTGCTTTTGAATGTCAATTCATCTGTCCATAAAATTTTGTGATGGAAATTATAATTTTTAAGTGACAACCATTCACAAAAATTTAACCTATTTTGAAAATCCTGTTCTTCAAGTTTCTGGTGTAGAAAGATATGGTATGAATGGAATTTGTTTATTTTTAAAACTCTCCAAGCAGTGGAACGACTTATTCCAGCATCGATTTAAATTTTTATAGTCGAGATGTTTAGGTCCAGAGCAATTGCTGCAAGAATATCTGGTGCTCTCATTTTGTACACGTTTTCTGATACTTTGACCTTTGTTGTGGCTGAGCTGTAGCTTACCAGTTGTCTTAACTCGTTCTGCAAGGCGCCAAAAAACATTTTTTGATTGATTGGCTTGTTGAAGGTATTGCTCTGCATAAATTCACTCAGCAGTACGATAGTTTTGGCCGCATTCACCTAATATCATCAGCATATCAAAACCTTCCAGGTTTGTAAAAACCATGTTGACACATTCAATACTTACTTGACAATAATAATTTATTTTACTTCAACTATTCACAAACGTCAATTATTTTGACATAACAAAAAAGCAAAGCCAACTTGAGGAAATTGAGTGTTGAATGGACTAATTTTCAATTTAGTTTTTTTTGTTTATTTTTGTAAATATGCAAAATATTAAAAAAACATTTTAATAAAAGTTGTTTCTTTTAAAAAAACCTATCAATTAATACCATACTCGACCTATGTTGCTATTTGAAATTTTAAAGTTACTTCCGGTTTCGGGTACTTCCGGATTATTCCGGTAAAAAATAAATTTATTAGTGGATTCCTTGGTTTCACTTTGGTAGTAATTTTTTTTGTTCCAGTAACATTCGACCAAGCGTTGTCGAAATAAAAGGCTGGTACGGGTGGTCTGAGACACCAGGTATATATATATATATATAAAATCATCTTTCTGTATACAATACGCAATAAATATATTTACTACTACTAATAAAGATGTTGAATTCAGGCCAGTACAATCCAACCTTTATTTTTTATATTAATTGTTATATTATTCAATTAATAAGTCTGAGTAAATTAATGTGTCAGTAATTAATTATTATGTTGCCTTATTTTGTAAATTAAAATTAATTGAACATAATTTTAGCTAATTTACTGTTCAGCGCTCTACAAACTAAACGAGAATCTTATCAAATTAAGCACCTGTAGGAGTTGGTAAATCAAGCTGATAATATATTTCAAGTACACAATTTATTAAAATTTTATTTTAATAACGTATTAATTACTAAAGCTTAATTTACACAAAAATTTAAACATTTATAATTGTTGCATAAATAAATGTAACTATTTTGTATTTTTGTTGTGATATTGAGTCCACAATAGTTGCCTCCAGGATTCTGGGGGAGGCAAAAATTCGCTCAAATCAAAACTCACAAATAATAAGAAATGTCACGTGAAAAAACTATTCATCGCCACTTACAACATCCGAACTATGAGCACACATGAACGCTTGCTAAAACTGGAAGAAGAACTAGCGCAAATAAAGTGGGATTACGTAGGACTATGCGAAACAAGACTGCCAGTCAGGAAATATGCTCTATCAGAACAATTCTGATACTAAATCACATATTGGTGGCGTCGCAATCCTTGTAAACAAGAAACTGAGACACCAAGTTATTAAAATGCAAGCTATATCAAACAGAGTCATCTATATTATCATAAAACTTTCAGAACGCTACCACCTCCAAATCATCCAAGTCTACGCGCCTACAACAACCGCGGAAGACATAGAAGTAGAAAAATTCTATGACGACATAACTAGAGCAAAAGGCATGGAAAAAACTCAATTTTCTATCATTATGGGCGATTTCAACGCTAAACTTGGGAAGAGCTACAACGACCAAGCAGAATGCATTGGTAACTTCGGGCTAGGCACTAGAAACGACCGAGGCGAACGCCTCATAAATTACCTGCAGAACGAAAATCTCTTCTGCATGAACACCTTCTTCCAGAAACCGGAACAAAGACGTTGGACTTGGCAAAGCCCAAACCTACAAACCAAGAACGAAATCGACTACATCATAACGAACAAGAAGTATATCGTCACAAATGTTTCGGTTCTAAACAGATTGAGTACAGGAAGCGACCATAAAATAGTTAGATCCACAGTAGTAATAAATACGAGGTCGGAAAGAGAAAAAATGATAATGAAACCAGAAAATATCCCAGACATCCAACAACTAGAGCAAAACAAAGTCAAATATCAAAAAGAACTGGCTCTAAAATTAGCAAACACCCAAGAACAGATGGGCCTGGATATAGACACGCTATCAGAAAAAATTGTTAATGACATAAAAACCGTCAACAAAAAAGTTCATTTAAGTCAGAAACCACAGAAAAATAACAAAATAAACCAAGACACTATAAGGTTGATGGAAAAAAGAAGAAACACGAACCGAAACTCATTGGAATATAAAAAACTAAACAAGGAAATAAGTAGGAAAGTCCAAAACGATATAAGAACATACAATACAAACAAAATAAACTCCATCATCGAGAATAATAAGAACATGAAAGTACTAAAGAAAACACTCTCAACTGGCCGTACTAAAATCACAAAAATGAAGAACCAAAATGGAGTAGTGGTAACGGACAAACAAAAAATAACAGAAGTAGTTCAGCAATTCTATACGGAGCTATACTCTTCACAAAACAACAACCTGCATCAACACAACAAGCGCACTATAACAAACGTCAACTCCGAAGATATGCCAGACATAGACATTCCAGAAATCGAAATGGCATTAAAACAAATGAAAAATCGCAAGGCCCCCGGAGAAGATAGAATAATGTGTGAAATGCTGAAACTGGGTGGATCGGACTTACTAAAATCACTGAAAATCCTTTTAAATAAATGCCTCTCCGAAGGCATAATACCGCTAACATGGCAAAACGCTAAAGTGATCATACTGCATAAGAAAGGAGACACAAGTAAAATTGAAAATTACCGCCCAATTAGTTTATTATCGCACTTGTATAAATTGATGACAAAAATAATCACGAACCGCTTGACAAAAAAACTGGATTTCTACCAGCCCGCCGAACATGCTGGTTTTAGAAAGGGATATAGCACGGCAGACCACATGCAAACAGTCAGAAGCTTAATAGAGAAAAGCACTGAATACAATGTGCCCTTACGTCTGGCATTTATTGATTATCAAAAAGCTTTTGACTCGGTAGAACTACACACTATATTCCAGGGCATGGATAACGCTCGGATTGATTCAAGGTACACAAACCTACTCAGACATATCTATAAAAATGCAACAATGCTAGTAGAGATCGACGAAGATACAAAAACAAATAAAATACCTATAAAACGTGGAGTAAGACAAGGGGACACAATATCCCCTAAGCTGTTCACATTAGCATTGGAAGATATTTTCAAAAAACTCTCTTGGAAATTAAAGGGTATAAATATCGATGGGAAATATCTCAATAACTTACGTTTCGCGGACGATATTGTACTGTTTAGTAATGACGTCGAAGAACTAAGAGGTATGCTGACAGAACTTAATACAGCATCGAAAGAAGCCGGTCTTCAAATGAACTTATCAAAGACAAAAATTATGAGCAACGACGACACAGTAATAACCATTGACAACCACGAAATAGAGCACGTACAAGAATATGTATACTTTGGCCACATTATAAGACTAGGCAAAGAAAATCAAACAGCCGAAATATCCAGAAGAGTCAGAATGAGCTGGGCCGCATTTGGAAAACTGGGTCACGTGCTGAAATCTAGAGAGGTCCCAAATGGCCTTAAACGGAAAGTTTTTGATATGTGCGTCGTACCAGTAATCACATACGGACTCGAAACTATGACGCTCACGGTTCGCAGTATGGATAAATTACAAACAACTCAACGTGCAATGGAACGGGCAATGTTAGGCGTAAGTTTAAGAGAACATATACAAAATACAGAGATTCGTAAAAGAACCGGAGTGGCCGATGTCGCCAAACGCATCTCCGAACTTAAATGGAGCTGGGTTGGACATGTCGCTAGACAAGACCCATCCAGGTGGACAACTCGCATAACACAATGGCGCCCAAGATCAACTAAAAGAGGAAAAGGTAGACCACAGAAACAATGGTTAGATGATATAAAGGAGATAGCGGGAAGGAAATGACACCAAATAGCGCAAGATAAGAAGTCATGGCAGATACTAAGGGAGGCCTACGTCCAGAAGTGGACAACTATGGGCTGAGAAGAAGAAGAAGAAGAAGAAGAAGAAACCAAAATTGTATAAAACGTGAAAAAAACTTCTAGAATTTATAGAAATTTTAAAAACTTTAAAAAATATCTTGCAGGTTTTTAAAAGTATTATAAAATAAGTTGATAATATAAAAATTTAAAAAGTTTTCCAAATAATTTTGCAAGATATTTAGTACTTTAAAAAGATTTTAAAAATATGTAAAAATTTAAAAACTAATTTTTAAAAAGTTTAAAAACTTTTCAAACATTTTTTGCAAATTTTTAACAAAATATCTAGAGTTTTTCAGAAGGTATTCAATTTTTAAAACTTGTAAAAATATTTTAAAGTGATTAAAGTTTCTTAATATATTCTAAAAAAAAGTACAAAAATTTAAAAATCTAAAAAAAATTAAAAAATATTAAAATGTGTAGAAATTTGTTAAGGTTTTTCAAAAAAATTACGCAAGTTTGTTAAAAGTATTTAAAGCTTTTCAAAAAATTCTAAAACGTGTTAAAATCTTTTAAAATTTGTAAAAAAAAAACAATTTTTAGTATCTTTAGTATCAAAGCATCTAAAACTTTTCAAAGAATTTGAAGTGTATAAAAAACGTTTAGATCTTGTAGAAAATATAAAAATTTTTTTGCAATTTTTTTAAGAATTTTTTTTTAGAAGATTTTGAAAGCTGTAAAAAAATTTAATATTTGAAAAAATAATCAAAAATCTATTGCAAAATTTTTAGAAATTTTTAAAATTTTTGAAACTTTTCGAAAGTCTTTTTGAGAAAATAGGAAATGATGTTGAATTTTTTAAGATTTTTAAAAAAACTTACGCAAGTTTTTTAAAAGTATTTAAGTATTTAAAGCTTCTCAATATATTCTAAAAAGTATAGAAAACTTCTAATATATCAAAAAAAAAATAAAATTTTCAAAATTATTTGCAGGATTTTTAGAAATATTTAAAGTTTTTCAAAGTATTCTAAAACGTGTTACTTTTTTTATAAATATGTAAAAAATTACAAAAAATTGTTTAGATCTTGTAAAAAGTTTAGAAACTTTTCTGCAATTCAAACGCAATGCGTCAAAATTAACAATTTCATTAAAAAAAAAATAAGCGTTACTTCGGGTGATCTACATTGTTTGCATTGCGGTCCATTTTAATTTAATTTAATTTAATAAATGCATGTCAATCATTGCGACGTTTGTATAGTGATTTATGGTAGAGAATCTCACTAACAATTAAAGACACGTCAAACAACCAAACGTCACTCAGTCTAAACAACTACGACCGATACATGTGATGATCAATGGCGAGACGTATTCAAATGAAACCCACTTGTACATTAGTTATTGCTAACAATTTTTTTCATTTAATATACTCATTGTGTAATGATTTTAACTAATATTCAATATGGTTGTCGAAAATTTTGTTCAGCTTGTATCTTCAAAACAAAGAGGTTTTTTAGAAATCATTTTGAAACAAAATATTTTTAGAATAGGGCAAGGAATAATCTTTTAAATTTTTGCCACATGTAATAATAATATATTATGTTCAAATTCAAAAGTTTCTAATTATGTTTAAAATATTTTAATATTTTAAATTAGTTAATTTATTTAAAATCGTGTTTATCTAATAAAACTGTGATTGACAGTTTTAATTATTTACAAATGTACATTATATGGCTTACACTAAACAAGATTAATAATAAAATAATTATTTTAAAAACCATTTTTAAATATTATATTTGTTATTGATCAGTTAAGTATGAGTAGAATAAAACCATTGATATGATATTTGCATTTAATGAACTGGCTATAATTCTGCTATTCAAAGAACTTTATAATCGTTGTATTCATACAAATATTATGCGTTTATGTGCATTTGAAAATTACAGCTAATGATGTACCGTCCACTCTCTACTTGTGATCTCTAAAATAATTAACGTTTTGTATTATAATTTTGGCATTTATTAAATTTGTTAACACATTTAGGGTCGTAATATCCAACTTATTATAAACTATAACGGCACTTAATAAACTATTAGCATAACATAATAAATATCATATTATAAATTGGTAGGTTATGGCGGACGGTGGCTTCATAATTTAATGTAATTGTGTTATACAAGGTGTTAGGTAAACATGCGGTAAAAATTTAAAAGGTTATTCCTTGGTCTATTCTAAGAATATTTTATCTTATGATGATTTCTAAAAAACCTTTTTGCTTTGTAGATACAGAGTGAACAAAATTTGCGACTGTTACAACATTTTATTATAAAAAAATACATGTAAAGTTGCTGAATCTACAATAAATGTTCAAAATGATTTCCTCCAGTTTGGACACAAGCATTCAATCTTCTCGGCATTGAGTGCCAAACTCTTTCAAACACACCAGAGTTCTTTCTTGAGTTACACCCAGCAACTATCCAGTTTTGCAAGTCGTCCAAATTCTCTACTGGAGTAAAGTAAACTAATACCACCCACCCACCCACCTCAACCAATATAGCAATTTCCGTATATTGCTGTTAACTAATTATAAGCAATCAAACTGAAATGTGGTGGTGCACCATTGTGCATAAACAACATTGCAATTCTTGTTTTCAATGATACATCATTCAGAAACTGAAGTAGCAAAACGTTCCAAAACGTTGTAATACACCTCGTCTTCCTGGTAGAAATACTGGTCCAATTAGACAGTTGCCTACAATTCCAACCCAAACAATCTTCACATACCTGACCTGCACTTTTTTATCTGCCTACACGTAGATGTTATAAAAACTCTTTATTGCATTTCTTGAGAAACTGGCTTTATCGGTGAAAAAAATATGTGTCAGGAATTAGAATTAATGTTTGCAAAAGCCATTGACATATCGCAATATGTGAAGAAAAATTAGCAGGTAGTAGTGCCTGAACACGTTAAATGTGGTGTAGATACAACAAATTGCCCTTAAAAAATTTCTAAACTGTCCAATGACTTACTTTTAATGTATTAGCAATTTTTTGCGTAGAACTACTTGGATCTTCCTTTATCGTGTCCAGCACATTCTGTTCCAGTTGTACTGTTCTTACAGTCATTGATTTTCTTGGCTCTATATTTTGTTTACAAAAACGTCGATAAATGTTTTAAAAGATTTTTTCATATAACTTGTAATAAATTGCCATCAGCAAATTCATACATGAAATGCATGTCAGTCATCGTAGCGTTCATTAAGTGATTTATGATAGAAGAATTCATGCACTATTAAAGACACGTCAAACATCGAAACGTCATTTAATCTAAACAACTACGACCGATCATGTGATGATCAATGATGAGACGTATTAAAATGAAATTCCACTTGTACATTAGTAGATAAAACAGCCGTTTCAAATTATTGTTAACATTTTTTTGGTACTTGATAAACTTAATATTTTTTTGTATTTGACTTACTCATTGGCGTACTCCAGACTTTTATTTACATTAATGATTTTAACAAATATCAAATATGGTTGTCGCAAAATATGTCTTTGAAACAGAAGAGTTTTTTAGTAATTATCATAGGACAAAATATTTTTAAAAAAATAACTTACAGCACAATAAAATGTCTCTTAAAGTTTAAGCAAATAGTAGCACAAAAAAATTACAATTTAATTTCAAAATTTAATAGACAGGTGAAGGTTTTCAATATTTATATATTTTATTAAACTGGAAACTTTATTTTCCACACGTTGCAAAAAAAAAAGTTAAATTGCGTAAACTCTGCTTGTAGTTTTATGACACTCCTTAAACCGCGCCCTTAATAATATTTTATTTAATAATAATTTTTTTTTTAATTTTATTTTTAAGATTATTAATACTTTGCATTTCAATATAAGTAATCTATTTAATTGTAAATTGATTTAAAAGTGGCACGTATTTACTAAAATGATAATTTGAAGATAACTTATTTAATGTGGAGTTTGCAGTAAATGGTTTAGTATATATATTTTAATATACCACAACTATTTGTAAACTTTTCTATAAAAGTATTATGCGTTTCTTTTTTGGGCATTTTTTACACCAGACTGCATCAATTATTTAGTTTCAATGCGTCAATTTAAAAACATTTAATATTAGTGCTGCTTTTACAATAGCATACCTATTCACTTAATTTTATTAACAACATATACGATAATGCTACAACTTAATTCCAAATAAATATTGTTAAATAATAATATTAAGTTTAATTCATAGCAATATACAAAAAATTTCTTGTAAGCTTGAATTTATTGAAGTAATATTAATAGGAAATAAATGATCACCTACGATGTTATGTGCCAGTGAGCATTACATGAATGAAGTGCAAGCTACCGTAACAAGTATATCTGATTAACGCCGGCATATGTTTATTGTTGTACTTGCATATACATGGTGACCCTACTATCTTATTAAAATTGAGTCTAGACTTAGTATAATCATAAAACTAAATTCCATAGAAATGTAGTACGAGGTTGTATGTAATAATGTATATATGTGTTACCAACTGGTAATTTTAATCTGTTTATTTCTTATCAACCAGACAATTTTGAAATGCAGTTTGAGTTAGTTAGAATAATAATAAATTTACTGGCAAATTAAAAATAGATGGATTAAATATACAAAGTAGAAACTGTTAAATATTAATTGATTAATAATATAATTGATACAAGTTGATCGCTTCAATGGTATTGAGTCTACTAGACAAATAAATTACGTAGTTACAAATCTACATATTGCAATATTAATGTTAAAAGCATAATGATAAAACCATAATAACACAATTTTTTAATAAACACAATATGTCTTACTTTGCAAACACATTTTATTTATGACTTCAATAAATTTTTAATTGTGAATGAATGTTTTTAGAACTACTTTACTTATATAATTATAATAAATAAGATAACAATATAATGAATTAAAGTTATTAAATTAACTGCAAAAACTCATCTGAAAGTTATTTTAACAAATTGAATTATAATATAATTATTTATATAATAATTATTTTATTAGATTATCTGGAATCTCCGAGTTGTTAGGATTATTTGCAAATTTGATTTAAAGTTTTTTGAGTCTTTCGTGAAGTGGGATAAGGTTGGTTTTTTTATAAAGTAGTTTGTTTAAAGAAATATGGAGAGGGTTATTGAGGTGTCGGATTTTGGTAATAGTTTGATATGATATGTTCATAATTTGAGTTGTACTTAGATTCAATTATCCGTGTTTTTTGCTCTTGCACTTGTGTATCTCATCTCTCATTATTTGTAATATTTTACATTCATTCCTTTCTCTCACTTTTTATATCTTATTGCACGTTTTCCTGCTTCTACTCTAAATTTATTTATTTTAACTTTCTCTATTACAATGTATAATAGGGTCTTTTTATTTACCCCTAATACCCATCTTCAGTAATCTGTTTGAATAGCCTCTAATTATTCTTGCTCGTTCTATTCTCAAATGTTTGCTTCGTACAATAACATACTTTTTACTAAACTATCAAACATCATTCCGTTTATTCTATACATTTAAATTTTCTTTCAAAAATTTTTCATTTTTGTCTTACCGCTTTATTTGCTATTCTTGTCACATTTTGTATTTGTTCATTTTCATTATTAGATGTACAAAAAACATATCTTAAGTATTTAAATGTTTTCACATTTTCAATTTCTTTTCTATCATATTTTCTAATTCACGTTTTCTTTCTTTTTTTTTAAAACATCATTTTTGTTTTATTTTCATTCACTTTCAATTTTTTTTTTCTAAAATACTTATCCAGGCATCTAATTACTTTGTTCATTTTATTTGCTTGCTTTGCTACACTTACCAAGTTGTCTGCATAAGCTAGCAACATCACTTTAATTTTTTTTCAAATACATCTACAATTTATCTTAACTCACACTGTCAAATGACGCTATTAGGTCTAACAATACCGCATATAACTTTTCTCTTTTTTGTGCATTTCTTTTTCTACTATTTGATGAAGTGTACATTATTCATGTTTTTTTTTCCTTTTCTAAACCCGGCCTGTCCGTTTCGCAATATTTTGCTCTAGTTTTCTAATCAGATTTTCTTTTAAAATGATGACGTAGATCTTGTATGCTGTACTAAATAAAGTTTGTATTTTTGTGTATTGGGTATGGGCAATTCCATTTCAAACGGACCAGAGCTGGGGGGGGGGTGCATTGAGAAACTTGCTCATGTATTTTTTTTTAGTTTCTATAACTTATTAGTAGTCTTTTGATTGGTATATGAGGGTATAAAACCAATAAAAAAAAATTCTACGATTTTTTAAAGTTTTTTTGTCGTTTTTTATTTAAAACCGCAATTTTAACTAAAAAAAATAAATTTACTAATGAAATCAATCAGAAATATTTCGTAGAATCCAAATCTGGTGCCATTTCAAGTCTATACCCTGTCAATAAGCCGCAAAAGCCATTAAACCATGTTTTTGTTCTCAGTGGGCTGTGCAAAAAGGAGCACTATTTTAATTTTTTTTAACCGCCAAAGTTGACGTATTTTGATGTAAATTAATTGAAAAATAAAAATTTGTTTTGTGTATTTGGGTTTTAAGAGTCTAAAACTTTGCAAATCTGCAAAGTAGGCCTATTCTTCAACATAAACTCTTACAAATGCACGTTTAGCCGCGCTCAGAAGAACAATACACTAAATATTATTAAAAATTTGGATTTTGGAGACAATTTTACACGGAAAATAGTCAGTGTTGTACTCATCGTCTATAGAAAAGTCCATCTAGAAAGAAATGTTTACAAAATTTTCAGACAAAAAATGCGTTAAAAATTATTTATTTTTTTTATTCACAAAAAATATTATAAACACACTAGGGTGTGGTTTAAAACTTTTTTTTTAACAAATTTTGATAAGCGCCAGGAGGATTTATGTTTGAATGCAAAAATAATAATATTTTCTAATTTTTGCGCCGATTGCTCGAGTGTAAATTTGTGCCGCAAGCGCAAAAACTATCAAACAAAGAGTAAAATGACTCATAATTGGTTCAAACAACAAAAGATGACTTTGTTACACTTCTGAAATAAACTTAAAAAAATATAATCCAAATAATCTTTAAGAAAAATAAAAAATAAATTTTTTTTAAGTAAATGTTGAACACATTTTTTTTTCTAGATGGGTTTTTTATTGTCAGATAAGCACGACACTGACTATTTTTTATGTAAAATTCAGTTTTTTAATAATATTTGGTGTATAGTTTCTCTGAAAACTGATAAATGTGCATTTGTAAAAGTTTATGTTGAAAAAGAGGCTTATTTTTGCAGTTTTTTTGTGTTTTAGACCTTTAAAACCCAAATACACAGAACAAATTTATATTTTCTAATTAACTTACATCAAAATACGTCAACTTTAGCGGTTAAAAAAAATTTAAAAAATGCTTCTATTTGCACAGCCCACTGAGAACAAAAACATGGTTTTATGGCTTTTGCGGCTTATAGACAGGGTATAGACTTGAAATGGCACCAGATTTGGATTTTACGGAAAATTTCTGATCGATTTCATTAGTAAATTTATTTTTTTGAGTTAAAATTGCGGTTTTTAAACAAAAAATGCGATTAAGTTAAAAAACGACAAAAAAACTTAAAAAAATTGTAGAATTTTTTTTTATGGGTTTCATACTCTTATATACCGATCAAAAGACTACTAATAAGTTATAGAAACTAAAAAAAAATACATGAGCAAGTTTCTCAATGCACCCCCCCAGCTCTGGTCCGTTTGAAATGGAATTGCCCATATACAATTTATTATCTTACTCAGTATCTCAATCAGATCTTTTGTATCATACATCCGTGCTTCATTTTTTTATTCATTTATTTGCTTCCATTTTATTTCTTTTATTATTTTATCTAAATCTTGTTTCATTTGTTGTGTGAATTATAATGTAATGTGCATTAAAAAGTCGCAAAACAGTTAATTAATTAAGTAAGTTGGTATGTTATGTAATTGAGTGGCGGGACCAGATAGTAACAATTAAGTAATGGTCGACAAGACTTGTAAATTTTGGCTAGGAGCTGAGTTAGTAATAAAGTGAATAAGGTTTTGCGTAAGGTTGACTCAATGTAATTTTGTAAAAAGTCAGTGTTATACTTTTTAATAATGGTTAAGTATTCTTCAAGCAAATGATTTTTTGTGGCTTTTTTGTTTTCTTTGTTTTATTTTTTCAAGGTGTAAAGTTTGGAGTTGTTAACTACAACAAAGTTTTTGCTTTAAGTTGGGCATAATGCTTTTCTTTGCTCTACTATTTGTAGACACCGGTTGTTTCGAAGGTATTAAAAAGGCGCTTGTCATAGGTTTTAAGGAGCAGTCAAACATTCTTGAGGTTAAAGGTTTTTGGCCTGGAAGTTTTTTCTGCATACTAAATTTGTATTATGTTCTAATGTGCTTAGTTTTATTGAGCTTTTAAAACGGTTTGCGGCTTGATAATGCATAATACAAATAAAACAACTAACAAACTTTTAGTAGAGTGTGAAAGTTTAAGATGTTGCAGTTTGCTTTGGTAAAACTTGGCATCAGTAAATAGTGGTTGTAATCGCACAACTTGACACTGATTAGAAGTTCTAAGTATAATATCTTAAACACAAAATTGAAAATTAAAAAACTGCTAATCATAAAATGGCAATCTTAGAAAAATTAAAGTTTGAAAAAACTTTTTACTTAGATAACTTGATATTAAATATGGGAGAATAAAGTATCAAGTCTCGTTGTAAACAGTTGTATTAAGGTTAAGTTGAGTGAAGTAATTGTTGTAACCGGAACCAAAGATTTCTTACTATAGACTATAGAGATGCAAAAAAATAAAAAAAATAAAAATATCGCCAGGTATCAATGAAATACAAAATAAAGTGTGGTTGTATGGTATAAAAAAGTTGATTAAGAGATTGAGTAAGTAGGAAAAGGAAAAGGGTTTTTGAGTCAGTGGAAAAAAGGTGCCCAATACACAACAATGGAACTAAAAATCTAGTAAATGACTACAGGGAAATAACACTACTTACCCAGTATACAAGATCTAGACCATGATATTAAAGAAAAAGTTGTATAAGAAATTGAGTATGAATAAAATAACTCTTGACAAACAAAGCTTTAGGAAAAAAAGAAATACTATGAATAACTCTTTTACATTATATTGTTAAAATAGAAATAGCAGAAAAAAAAAAGAAAAAATATTTGCGTTATTCCTGGACTTAAAAGCGGTATTTGATAATGTGGATAGATAGATACTGTAGATATGTATAAGAGAGAAAGGAATTAGCAAGCACCTGGTAAGAAGCAAGCAAGCAGAGTGTAAGTTAACAAAAATGATTCGACGATTTTAGACAACAAAAGGAGTAAGACAGGACTATCCATTGAGTTCCACTTTGCTTTCAACTAGCATATCAGATGTACAGTGAGTTTATAAATGAATGGGATTATGTAATCACTTTAAATATGCCGCCTTTTTAAAATCGTCCACTATACTACATATGTTATCATATGTGTGCTTGACAGCTGTCAAAGTTGATCTGTCAAAACAAATAGTTTAGTGAACAATTTAAAAAAAGCGGCACATTTAAAGTGATTACATAATATCTTTAATTTATAAACTCCCTGTATAAGAAAGTAATTAGTAGAAAAAACAAATGCAGTTGCTAGCAAACGGCAAAAGACGCAAAGAAAATTTAAAAAAATACAACATCAAAAAAAGAAATTGAAAAAAAAAATTAAAATTTAATTTAAAAAAAATCAATATTTTAAATATTTGGGATATGCTTTTTGTACAAATAACAGCAAAAACAAGCACATTAAAAAGATGGCTTGAAAAGCAAATAAAGTAGTGTGAGTTTGGGAAATAAATAAAAGAAATTTTGAGTGTATGAGAATAAAAGGATTTATATTTGATAATTTAAATAAAGTAGCTTTTTATTCTGTCCTTTGCTCTTTTGTGAACATTAAATCAGCTTTAAGATTAAATGAAAGCAACTGATTTTTTATTTCATCCGTCACTGTGGGATCCTCTATCGGTTGACGTACGTGTCCAAACTCTGTAGTTTTGTTGTCGGTGGGTTCATCGTCCAAGAGTTTGACTGGTAGAGGGCCATTTTTAATACTTTATATTTTTGGAATTTTTGACAATTGTTGAAAATTGGTAGAGCAACGGTGCAAAATAGCAAAAAAAGCTTAAATTTTAAGAATTTTTGTAGAAACATTGTAAGATATTTCGGAGCGTGGCATTTCTTAAATAAAAAACAAAAAATGATTTTTTTCAAACTTTGATTGCTTATTACTCGAAAAAAAAATTACATAATCAGTATTTATGTAACGATTGGCATTTTTAGTGGTTTGAACAAAAAAAAAATTATTTTGTACACTTGACTCATACATGGTTTTATACATATAGTTGCGCTTTTATTTCGCTCAACGCTGTTGTGTGACTAAATTTGCGCAAAATATTACATATAATTCTTTAGCTATGCTGCATTGCTTCCAATAGAAAAATTTGCACTATGCATATTTACTTTTCAAAAAAATTACTGTATATTTCCTTAATTACCTACCATTTTTGCAATAAATATGAAAGTAATATAAAAAAAATAATATTGTACTGTAATTTTTATATAATTTTGTAAAGTAAATGTAACAGCCAAGAGTTTACGTTAAAAATTATTTTGGGTAATTTTTTATTTGATTGTTAAAATTAGTTGCACTATACAATAATTTTTTTATCTAGGTCACCCAGAAACCAATTAAATCGTACGCTCTGAAAATGTACGCAAACCAATGGGAACACAAAAAACCTTCTGTAACTTCAACTTTTAGACATGGAATCATGTATATACATTTATATTCTTTATATAAAATGTTATCCACATATCTTGTTTTCTATGTAAATTTTATTTTTATATTTTATGTTCTTTTATTGACTAGAATAATTATTATATATTAATAATAAATAAATTCGTAATTAGATTAGGTTATGTTTTTATAACTATACTTTTATATGCTATTATATTTTATTGTTTATACAGACTGTTTTTGGCTATTGTAATTGACCCAGTCGTATTTTATCTAAATTACGGATAGTAATGTACTTAGAAACATAAAACATTGTATTGCATGAAATATTTAGTTAGCAAAAAATGAAAAGGTATCAATTCTACATCTAGAAACTAATTTTTTCGATTCTTCTACATCGAGTCCAAAGAACACTTGCACGTCCAGATGCTACACTTCCAGTTTCTTAACATTAAGATTCGAAGTATACTTTCAAGTAAGTCAATTTTGCTTTGTCAATTACATAATTTGATTGTATTTGCAATTAATATTGGATAATATTAATTTCTAAATAAATTTAATTACTGAGGTCTTAGATAATTAATATAAATGAAATTAATATAAGTAAAATAAAAGACCGAAATATTTATCTTGTATGTCAACTTTAAAGGTAATCCTAATAATTAACATTTTTAGTTTTAAAAGTTTAGTAAATAAATTTATAACTGAATCAAATGTTAATTTGTTTGCTGGCGTATAAGATATGCATGTGATGGCTTTGATAACCAATACACATTTACTGCTGTTTTTGGTCTGTTTGTTTTTCATCTGTCTCACTAACATCCAGCTATAAAAAATTAAATTTATTTTGAACTTAATTTATTTTATCCAAAAATCAAGAGCAATGTTTAAAAACTTTGAGCTTGAAGTATTCCTACAAAAAAATCAGTGACTTAAATCAAGTAAGCGGTAGCCAATAAACTGCTTTGCTTAAATAAACTATTCAGCCCGGGAAGATTTCCAGCAAAATTAATAAAATTGAAGCGGGAATATGGAAAACAAAGCCACAAATAAAATATGAAAAGGACCAGGATATGCATTAACAATGACCTAGCACATGAAGAAAAATACCTACAAAAAGAAATTAAAGACATATCAAAGCAAAAAAGCAAATGGCAAAAGAGTAAGAATAGCTTAATAAATGTTAAAAATAACAAAAAAATAAAAATAAAATTAAAAAATATATATATATATATCATCGGTTTATAACGTTCTACGCCGTCTTCCGATTCCCAACCTCCACTGTTCTCTATCGTTCCATAAGTTATCTGGTATGTCTCTTTCCTTCATCTTGTTATCCACTCCCTCTCTCCAACTAGTTCTTGGCCTCCCTCTTCTTCTTCTTCCTAAGGGTGTCCATTCCAGTATTTGCTTAGGTAACCTACTATGTTCCATCCTTTGTACGTGGCCGTACCATATCAGCTGTTAAGTTCTGACATCATCCACTATTGTATGAGTTGTTGTCATAATTTCCCTAATTCTAGTATTTGGTATTTTCTCCATTCGCGATATTCCGGCCGATCTTCGCCAGTAATCCATTTCCGTAGTTAGTAGCATTTTTTCTGTAATTTTTTTTATTTGCCATACTTCACTTCCGTATGTCATTATGCTTTTTAATATAGTATTGTATATGCGTCGTTTGTTTTCTTTTGATATATTCTGATCCCATAGTATTCCATTCAACATGCCTATTGCTTTTCTTCCTTGAATGTTTCTCTCCCTAATTGCTTTGTCCAACGTTCCATCCTGTGTTATTTTTGTCCCAGGTACTTGTACTCTTTACAGTGTTTTATTTTGTTCCCGTTCTCTAATACAATGTCTTCTTGCTTTCCGCCAATACACATACGTTCCGTTTTTTCGATATTTACTTCTAGGCCCCATTTTTCGTATTCTTCAATGAGTTTGCGTGTCATGTAATTGAGGTCTTTGTGGTCTTGGGCTAGTACAATCTGGTCATCAGCAAAACACATTGTATATATTGTTTTATTATTATTAAGGGGGATTCCCATTCCGTTACATTTTTTTTCCATACTTTAAGCGCTTGTTCTATACAGGGTGTCCGGAAAATACGTGTACAACGTTTGACGACGTAGGTGTAAATCCCTTAGATATTTTATGCTTTATTTTTATTTTTGATACATTGTCTTTGTACAATCTTTTAACTGCTTGAATAAGCCCATTTTTAATATTTGTTTGTTCTACTGCTGCCCATAGTTTAGTGAGTGGAATATTGTCGTAAGTTTTTTTTAGATCAACGTATGCTAAGTGTATTTTCTGGTTTCTCGCACTTTTTTTCTCTATAATTTGAGTTAAGCAGTATAGATGGTCTACTGTAGATCTCCCTGCTCTAAATCCTGCCTGTTCTTCCGCCTCCAGGTCTGTATACTCCTGTTCGATCTTACTTTTTAAGATTTTACCGTAAACCCTGCTTATCGTGCTGGTGACCGATATCCCTTTATAATTATTGCAGTTGTTTCTGTCTCCCTTTTTATAGATCGTTGATATTATCGATTCTTTCCTTTCATCAGGAGTTTCCTCTCCATTTAAACAATTTTGGCATAGTTTTGTTATTTGTGAGTAGAGTTTATCTGTTCCGCATTTTAATAGTTCGGCCGGGATATTTCCCGGTCCTGGAGCTTTCCTATTTTTTAGAGACTTGCATATTTTTTTAACCTCGTTTAAACTTATCCTAATAGGAGATGATATTATATTTATTTTTTGATCGTTTTCTTTGTTATTAATAAATTCCGTTCGATGCTCTGTCAATAGGGTTTTAAAGTGTCTTTCCCATTTTTCAGTCGTTATCGGCGATATTAGGCCTGTCTTATTTTCTTTACGTAAACTGTTAATTACTTTCCAACTTTCCGTGCTCCTTCTGCTTTCCAGATATGTGTTAATTCGATTACAATTTCTTTCCCATGATTCATTTTTCTTTTGTGTGATACTCTTCCTAACTATCTTTTGTGCTTCCTTGTACATTGCTTTATCATCTTCTTTCTTAGTTGTTAAATACTTCTGGTATGTTTTTTGTTTGTTTACTATTTGGATTTCAATTTCTTTATCCCACCAATATGGTTTTCGTCTTTGCTGGTTTTCCTCATACTTCCCTAGGGCTTCCTTTGCCGCTGCATGTATTTGTTCTTTTATATGTTTATAGTGCATTTCCGTATCATTAAAGTCATCTATTTTCAGCTTTTTGTCTAGTCGTGTTTGATATAGTCTCCTCACACTTTCGTGTTCCAGACTATCCAAATTATATCGTAATTGCTTTATACTTTTATTTTGCTCTTCTTCTATTTGTTTATTTTCTATTCCAATGGGGATGACGATTTTTGTTTTTAGTAAGTAGTGGTCACTGCCACATGATGGTCCTCTACATGCTTTGACGTCTAGTATTTTCAATTTTGTATTCTGTCTGACAATGGTATAGTCAATTATTGACTTCAAGTTTCAAGTTGTTTGTGTCCACGTGTACTTGTGAATGTCGTGATGTTTGTAAAATCCATTTAATATTTTTAAGTTGTTTTGTTCACAAGTTGCAATTAGTCGTGTTCCATTGTCATTTTTAGTATCTTCTCCATATTTGCCCACTACTTTATCGTTGTTTCTTTTTCCTGTCCTAGAATTCAAGTCTCCCAGTACGATTACTTCTCTCATATTTCCTATCTTTATAATTTCGTTGTTTAGCTGTTCAAAGAAGTCGTCCTTTATATTTACTGGTGCGTCATCGCTTACTCCATATATCCCCAGGATTGTTACTCTTAGGCCGTGAATTGTAAGGTTCATCTTAATAATACGTGGATTTACCGTTTCCCACGTAACTATGTACTTTCTTAATGCTTTCCGAATTAGTATGGACACCCCTTGTTGAGCTCTTTGATCCTTAGATACTCCGCTGTAGAAGTGGTCGTAATGTCCTAGATTTTCTGATCCTACTCCCTTCTTCTTTGTTTCTGTAACCACTGCTATGTCAATTTTTGCATTTTCCAATTCCGAAGTTATTTCATTTATTTTTCGCAAGAGACTTTGAACGTTCTATGTACCATAAGTCATTGTCCGTTTCCTTTGCTTAATTTGTTGTCTTTTTATCCGATCTGCTCCGAGGCTTTGGTTAGGTTTTTTAACATTTTGTGTTTTTTCACGAGTATCGAGGAGTTAGCCCGATGCCTCAACCCCCAACCTGGAGGACCAGTCCAGTTTTTTTTTTACGGTGGGTATTTTATTTCCCCACTACCCTTCAAATATGCTGAATTGCATACCTGACGAGCGTTCCCCAATTCCCCAATTAACTGGAAAAACATGAAAAAAAAACATACATGACTGCAAACAACAAATAGAACACATTGAAAATAATTTTTAAAAAATATAAAAAAAAGAAAAATATTAAGAATAACATAAACAAAAAAGAAACGACAAGAAGTAAGAATACATGGAAGATACTGGTTAATGTGGACAGAGGTAAAAGAAAAGGATAAAACAAAAAGAGGAGTAAAAATAATAATAACTAAGGATAAAAGCTACAATAAAAGAAAAACCCATAAATAAAAGAATTGTGACAGTAGAAATAAAGCTAGTAGAGAATAAATCAGACCAAAAAAAGAAGCAAAAAAGAAAAAGACAGTTTTTATAAAAAAATACAACAAGAATTAGACAAAAGAACAAAAAACATAATGATATTAAGGGTCGGTATTATAAAAACAAAATAAATCACCGAATAACAAATCTTAAATTAAATATATTTGACGAATAAATGTTTTTTAGTATTATAAAGCGCATTGCCAACAAAATTAACTATTTGTAGAATAAAGAATTGCAACGCAGTATTTATATGTTATTTTAATATTGTAGTTATTGATGAGTTGTATTGTAACCATTGTTATATTACAATAATCTCTTACAACATTTTGAAAAGCAGTTGCATAAAATTGCGGAGTAATTAAAAGTTGATTTTCAACAAAAATTTGTCCACATTAAAAATAACTTAAGAAACAAGACGTGTCAAATTATTCATTGAATAAATTTTAAGACTTAGATTTTGAACAATTATTTTATTCCACAGGTTTAGTTACTTACTTTTATTATTTGACGTTTATAATACCAAAATCAACCAAGTAAAATAAATCTACAGATTTTAATGGTTTATAATACCAGCCCTTAGTGACTTAAATAGGAGATTAGGAAACCAAATCAACAAAATTAAAAACAAAAACAACAAACCAAAATTTAATAAAAACTTGATAACACATATTCTCAAACTACATCAAATTGAAGTATATTTTTCTTTCTGTACATAAAAAATACTCCATATAAAGCATAAATTAATAAATAATCGGTTAACAAAAAGTTAAAGTAAAACTATTTTAAAATTAAATGAAAAAAAAAAATTATCAAAAATACCAAAAAAGTGTATGTAAAAAGCAATTTAAAATTAAAAAGTGAAATTGATATAAAATAAATGTAAAAATAGATGTTAATAAAAACAATAATCTTAACCTTACAAAATATAACATCCTACCCATGCATACTTTTTGTAAACTTAGGCCTTTTCTATTCTGGGTTGTACTTAAACCTCCAGGTTTGTCTCTAATTACGACAGAGTTTAGAAAGTCTGGTTCATTTTGAATCAAATCCAAAAGTTCTTGACAACGCAAAATTGCGCGTCACAATAAAATCATGAACATTACTTTCATAATGAACCCTGTATGTTAAAAAAATGGTATAATAATTAAGCTGAATAATATTTTAATTATTATCATAAAATAACAATTTTAATTAGTTTTTAAAATTAAAATTTATTATTATTTTCAGATTATTTTCAACCAAACTGTTTGCGAGATGGCAAAACTGAGCAATACTGGTAAGTGTATTTACTATTAATGACTTATAAGTTTTTAATCTTTACAATTTGTAGATTTGACTAATGGTATCACATGTAATCTTTCTATACCAAAAATATACTGTAGACAAGAATTGTCTATGGTATTACAAGTAGAAGAAAAGAATTTGATATACTTTTTGGAACAAAAATCACGTGCAGCTGATTGGACATTGATTGAAACTGTAAGTTTTTTTACATTTTTACCACAAACATATTAATTTATTAAATTTTAGTCAAACAATAGTTTACTTGTAATAAACAATTTGCAAGAATATACTTCATATAAATTTCGGCTTTGGGGATTGGCTAACTTAACCTACGGTTTGGGACCGTCTGAAACTGAATGGATTCCGACATTAGAATCCAACAAAAAGCCCAACGTCGCAATGGATTTGAAAGTCAAGGAATTTATTTTAGAGGATAAGTTTACTGCTGTCATTAATTGGAATTTATCCCGAGGTATGTACAAATTAATATTAATTATCATACTTACTGCAATGTGTTTATCGCCTGAAAAATGTAATGTACACTGGCTTAAACATGATTAGTGTTTATGTAACTATAATTACATTTAATATTAGAATGTTATTTAACCAGATACTACGTTTTGTAAGAATCTACTCATTCCCATTTTCATATATTTGTGTTTACAGGTTCACCGTTCACCGTCGTTCACCGTTTGCCGCTTACCGTTCTCCGTTCACCATTTACCATTTACCGTTCATTGCTCATCGTTCACTATTCACCGTTCATCGTTTGCCGTCTATTGTGCGCAAGTTTGGTAATCGTTATTCGGTTCATAAATAATAATATCAATGTAAATTAAAAAAAAACTATTAATAAATTCATTATTTTGTATTGTTATTATCGCCCAAAGTCAAATTATAGGTTTTTTGATTGTATAATTTTAATTTTTGTTTACTTTGATATAAAAACGACTCTTTGCTTCCAATTAAAGAAACTTTTAAAGACAACTTTGATATTTTTAATAGGATGAGGTCGCGCGTCAAATCTAATTGTTTACAATTTAAAAAAGATTTTTTTTTAAAGATAAGAAATTTTTTCAGTGACGTCACAAAACACAAAAAAATGTGTTTTTCAGAAAACACAAAATAGGCATGGCATAAGTACCTTTAAAATTTATTTTATATTAATTATAAATATGTGCAATGCAGTTATTTAACACATTTTTTAGATTAATTTTAAGCAGTTTAAATCAGCATATAATGCCAGTTTTGCGCTACTCGTTAAACAAAATTACAAATTTATTTTTTTACTGTTTATTATTCATATAACGTTCTTAAATTATTTTATTGGTGATTTGTGGAAAGTTAAAAAAATACAATTTTTTGCTAAAAGTAATGCTACGCAAAAATTTACTTAGTCTTATTTAAAAGATTAAAAGAAAAAGATTAAATGTACAATTAACTTTTAAAAATTTTATCTACAATCTTTTTTTATGAACTTTAAAAATTGACCAATAAGTGTTCCTGGCATAAAAATTGCCAATAAAGTAATTTTAATTAAAAATTGTAAAAGTCAAAAACATGACTAACTTTTAGACAACTTTTTGCACTATTAAATCAAAACTTAAAAACTTTAGGGTTGTTAAAAAATTGCACCATTTTTAGAAGGATATAATATACTAAAAAATAATTTATGTTTATTTTTACAAATACGTTACTAGTTTTGGTTCAACTAGAGCCTTCTATAGATCAAATATGTTTGTTTTCATCTTTCTTTGATTTAGTCAAATTTTCAGATCATTTTTTATAATAATATAATATAAAATCTTTTTAGTCTGCGTACTAATTGTATAAAGATAATATTAAACATAGATAAAAAAAAGAGAAAAAGAATTAGCTAATGGTTTTAAATAATAGGAAATATGTTAAATCTATTTGATAATTTAAAAAAAAAACACCGCATGGTTTTTGTTTGTTTAAAATTTTTTGGTAAATTTAATTAAAGTCTTTGTTGATGATCTCAAACGTAATTGGCTTTATTGTTTTGAAATTTTGTCACATAATTTTTTTAAATTTTTTTATTTTTTTTTTGTTCTTATTGAAACATTTTTGTTATTTATGGTTTCTATTTGTTCATTATCATCTTGTTTTTGTTGACCCAATGATTTTAAGCTGGTACTTTATTTTTCCAAATTTTACACTTTTTATATTTTTCATTTATTCAATATTTATTACTATTCTCTTCAGCTCTACATTTAAAACTTGCAATAGTTTGTTGAGCATCTTTTAATTGGTTTTCCTGCAAGTAGGCTGGTAGTTTACTATATTTTTGATACCATTTTTATTTGGGATTGTATCTGCTACCATCAATTTTTCTTTGCTTATCTTGCAGTTCTACTTTTTGTAGTCTGTTTATTAACTTTTTATCTGCACTTTATAATTGATTTTTTATATCAAAATTTTTCACATGTACACTTTTATTTCCTTAATATTATTAATTCTAAATAATATTTCTTTTAATAAACTTAAATTCCTTCTCACATTTTTTTTTATTTTACTAGTTTTGTAGCAGCCCACAAAACTATAGCCAGGTGTTAAAAGCTGCTTGTTTTAAAATTTTTAGTTGTACCTAATGTTAGTTGTTTTTTTTACTGCTCTATTTCTGCTCCATATAACATAACACTGCTGATACATACATTTTAATTATTTTTTTAAACTTACATATTGTACATATTTTGCAATAAACCCATTACTGGAAACATAAATCTTAAATACTTAAACAACTTTTCCTGATCAATCAAATAATCATTTATCTTAATCTTTTTTGTTTTGCATTTTCTTTCATTTTTTTATTTGTTCAACAAATTTGTTTATTGTTTCATATCCTTCATGCTACTACTTATTGGTGCCAAAATTACAACATCAGCGTATGCCATCGACCACACCTTTTTTGCTTAAATAATACTCCGCCAACTTAGCTCATTTCATATACACTTTCTGTTAGATTTGCTGTATTAAACAATTTTTTGTGGAATTTTTTGTGTGCACCCTCAGAAGATGTTCTTTATGCAAAAAAGTAAGCCATGCAAAGTTTCAGCCATTAAGACTCAAAAGAACACGTGTTGCACTACCATTGAACTATCAAAAGTAATATACTTAATAAGCTTTCAGATTTATGTCAGGTGCACACTATGGGTTTCCAAGGAAGCAATTGAGTACTTGCTAATTAGATTTCCACGTGAAAGTTTACATTATTATACTGTATATTGATTTTTGTAAATTAACGTATTTTTATTATATTTTAAACTTTGAACAGAAAATTAGACCTTTTAACAAAAGTTATTAAAATTTGAAGTTTTGCTCTTTCAATATTGTTTTAATTTAGACAACTTTTAAAACGACCTATCATACGTATTTTTTCATCTTGTCAAATTTGTAGCATTCTAATAATGTTTTTTTAAGTAAGGTAAGGGGTTTACTTTTAAAACTTCAAATTAACTCCCAAACAATTTGTGACGTTTATGAAATTTAATTTGACGTCTACGGCTAATGATATTTTTACATTTTTTTTTATTTTTAAGAAATAATTACCTTTGGTTTTTTTTGATTTTCTCAAAAACCGATCTGATCAAAATTTATCATAAGACAGAAAAGTTTTTAAATTAAATTTTCCACAAAAAAAAATTAGATTTACCTTAAATTTAAAAAGTTCCAGAAGATAAATATTTAAAATATCTTAAAAAACGATCTTCCTGAAGACTTTTTTTATTCAAACTTTAACAGTTTTTATAAATAAAAAATAACTTAATGTAAAGAAAAAATTTTTACAAAATATTAAAAATTAAAGCAATTAAAAAAAATCAAAAATTTCTGTAAACTTTAAAAAGCTATAACTCCAAATTTGTTAAAAATATTATACTAATTTAATAGGTCTATATTACTCAATTTGCTTGTAGTTTCTGGCATTTATTTTATGACTAGTTAATTCGGGACACCTGTATACTGTGTTCGCAGATGGGAGTACCCATTAAGAAAAAAAAAATTATTATTCATTTTACCATCAAATGTCATTCTTTATAAGAAGTTGTGCTTGTTGAGAAAATGAATTGACAATAAGAAAATTTTAGATCACATGTACAGGGTGTTAATAAATTAGGAAAGTATGAAAATGTTTCAAGGGATAAGAATCATTATTTATTATTTTTTACAAAAAAAATATAAAACAACGTTGTTTATAAACTAACATAGTCTGAATTAAAAAAATTGAAATAAAAATTCAAATTTTTAAAAATAAAATAATAACAGTGGTTTTTATTTATTTGCATTTTACAAAAAATAAAGACAAGATAGTCGATTTTGTATACATTTATTTTATTTTATTAATAAATTTACATAATTATTGTATCGATGTTGTATGGTCTGCTGATCTTACAAGACTAGACTTAATATCTGAAATGGTTTTTATACTGCACGCGTTTTCACGATATTGATAAAGAGTTCTTAGAAGATTCTGATAAGACACCTGCGTAAGTGCATACTCTCAGTACGTGAGAAAATGTGAGACATAAGTGTGCTATACTATTTAACAGACAGAACACATTTTTTTACATAGATAATTAATATATTTGTTTAGTCTATTAAGCGTGTGAATATTATAATATAAATAAAAACAAATATAGCGCAATATATAACACCTTTCTTCACAATTGTGAACTTCAACGTTCACATTAAATTAGATTCTAAGGCATTTAAGTTACAATTTTTAACTTCATCCTTACAACCAAATTTATTAAAATATTATCGATAGTTAAATTTCTTAAATATATAATACGTAAATTCTACAAGTACAATAATTACAATAACAACATATAAAGAAATATAATTATCACTAATCGAAACTAAATCTAAATTATGGATTGAAAACTGCTAAATAGTGGCAGCATTATAAACTTGGCTTAGGTTTAATTCTATATTAATGTTAGTTTTAGCTGTTAGTTCATCAAAAAATTCAAATAAAGATACTACTACCTTGTTTTCGTTAAGATGTTGATCTAAACTTAAATTATTTAGTTATATAGAGCAATTATTTCTATACAAAATTAATGGAGTCTCAACTATTATTTTACTAAGTGAACAATTACTGTTAATTGATAGCTTATTTTTTAATATAATAATTATTTCTGAATTAGTTGGTATTACAATATCGTTTATAAATTTTGTATTAGCAAAAGTGTAATTATTGAATTTATGATTATTTAAAATTTCTCGAACACATGTTGTCAAAAGTTTCATGTCCTTTTGGTTACAAAAATATAAAAAAACTAATTTTAGACACTCTTGTTGATTGGTTTGTTTGACCTGCTAGAAAAAATAAAGGAATATCCAAAAGTGTTCTGTTTAGTATCGGAATTGGTAACAAATTGTGGTGTGCATATTTTTCTAAAAATTTGGGGAATAAAGTGATAAAATTATTAAGTTATCTTCAATGTGAACATTACAGTTTATTAACTGGTAAATTTCATATAGATTAAAAGAAAGATAAATGCCTATAATTTTATTAAATCTTGTTGGCTTCCAATATTTAAAATAGTAAGGTGTAATTTTTTACTTTAACTTTAACCTTTATTTACGGAAATAAAACCTTTTAAATTACAATAATAATATAGAATTAAAAAAAATTAAATGTAATATATACAAAAGTATAACTTAAAACTAAAAACAAGTATAAAACTTAAAACACATACAAAAATACAAAAATTACAAATACAAACACACTTACAAATTATACATATAATATATGCAATCTTGCAAAATTGACTGCAGTAATTAGTTGTTCAATAAAATTTTTAATTTCAATAAACTCGTATTTTAGTTTGATTAATTTTAACATTATTAGTACTTTGGAAGAATCAGAATTTTTTGCTAGTTGTTGAATCATTGATGCTTAAATTTGAATTATGGAGTTAATTTTTAAATCATATGTTTTCTAACAGTATTTTATTTTTAGTAAATAAATCTTGAATATTTTTCTCGATTGATTAAATTTTCTCTATAATTTCCTTTTTATTTTTATTATCAAGAGTTCCAAATAACCAGTTGGATGCTTTACCAACAAAATTAAATTTTAGTTCTTGAAGAAATCATTGTTAGCAAATTCTGAGAAAGGTCTTAAAGGCTTATGTTTTTCATAAATACTAGAATCATTAATAATTTTAAGGAAAAATTTCTAATAGTAATTTGAAATTTTGACAGCTGATTTATAATTTCAGAAAGATTAACATAGTTGAAACAATAAATATTTTTTAAATTAATATAAGCGTTACTAAAATAAACTGGCAATAGAGGATTGTTGATCGTCTCAGTCCGGAGTTGAAGATGAACTGGGGTTAGGATCATGATGATAATTATCATTAGGAGGGCGGTCAGTTTCATTATCTAGAACATTTTTTTTTTACTTTAAGTTGTCGTTTATGGTATTTCTTATTGTCAAATAGTAGAAATATATTTTCTTGATTATTAACCATTAATGGTTGGAATTGTGGTTTTGTCTTTTTTGTAGGTTTTTTGATATATGTGATTTTCTCATAAAAAAAAATGATACACATTCTTTGTTAGTAGAGGTATTATTAAGAACTTCGTCTTGAATTTTACGAATTTGATTCAAGTGTTGTTTAATTTTCTTTTCTTTATGTAATGATTTTAGATCTGCTAGTCTAGATATTATATCACTTTTAAACCCATGAGTAATTACAATCGGTTTTTCTTCTACACTGGAATAGATTGTGTTTATATAATAAATTAAACTTTTAAGAATTATTTCTTTTGTTTTTAAATTTGGATTTTTTGCTTTAAGTGTTCGAATGTTTTCAAGCAAGGTAGAGTAAAATGTTAAATTGCTAATTAATATTTAATTTGTTACTAAAATTTGATTAATTTAATATCAAATTTTGAACCGTTATCACTAGTAATAGATTTAGGTATATTATGTTGAGCAAAAAGTTTGAGTAAACTATGTTTTATGTCAACAAGATTTTTACTTTTTATAGCGATTACTAACCATAACGTGAAAAAAATCAATTATTGTAAAATAAATTATATTGTCAAGAGTAATTGTGTCAATGTAAATATGATCAAAATGATATTGACCTAAAGGGTTATGAAGCACCGGGAGTTTAAAAATGGGATTTCTTTCATTTTTTGTTTCTAAACAGATTCTACACTTATTAATATATTTGTGTAAGTGGGTTTGAATATTTGGCCAATAGTATCGTTTCTGAATTTTTTTCAAATTTTTAATATGCTTTTGTGGTTGAAATTTTCATAATAATTCCGTAATAAATCTTTTTGTTAAAGAGGATTAGTGACGTTAATTAATTTATTTTGCAAATCACAAAATTTATGGTTTTAATTAAAATAGTTTGTGCAAAATTAGTAAAAGAATTTTAAAGTATATTGTCTATAAAGTATATTGCGTATTTTAATTTTGATTTTATAAATTCTTTTGTTATTGTCATAAATTGGTCATTCAAGTTCTGATGTTGATTACTTTTTTAAGTAAGTATTTGTTTATTAAATATCTTTTGGGTACGTGTTTTGACCCATGCATATCTATAAAAATTTGACGTGGAAATAGATTAATGGCTTTATCTAAAATAAGAAGCTCTAGGAAAGTTTCGGAATTTGAGTGGACAGTAGTTTTACTAAGTTGATGACATTTTTCCAATGGTTCACTGACTGAAGGTATACTTGAATTAATGGTAGCTGCGTTAGTTTTTATTTCATCTAACGTTTCATTTATAATACATTCTTGGCTTCAAATTCTGCATAGGGCGTCTGCGACTTGGTTACTTTTTCCTTTTATGTATTCGATCTTGTAATCGAAACATTTTACAAAACCAAACAATACCTAAGAGCTCTTTTTCTATAGCAGAATAAGTTTGGGATATATAGCTATTTGGCAAATTTTGACCTTTATTGTTTAATTGTTTTAAAACTGCTCCAATGGCAAATTAGGATTCATCAATAGTTACAATAAATTTGCTTTAAAAATCAGGGTATTGAAGTATTAATTTATTGACAAGAATTTCCTTAACTTTATTGATAGCATGAATAAATTCTTTTGTGTGTTCAGTTTTTGTGTTTTTCTTTAAACATCTTGTTAGAGGTTTGATAATTTTTGCAAAGCTTTGTATAAACTTTTTATAACATCCGGTTAGACCAAGAAATGATTTAATATCTTTGGTTGTCTTAGGAATCGGAAAATTCTAAATAGCTTTAACTTTATTTGGGTTTGGTTCTATACCTTTAATTGTTACTTTATGTTCTAAAAATATTCTCAAAAATTTTTAATGACCGTATTTTGAATTTTAAGCGGTTTGTTCAATAGAATTATTATTTATTCTAATTTGATGGAACTCGCTGGCCAAGTCTAGGGTTGAAAAATAATTACTTTTACTTAACTTGTCTAAAAGATCTGTTATGTTTGGAAGCGGATGTCAATTGTCAATAGTCTTAGTATTTAATTTTCTATAGTCGATAACCATGCGTCCACTTAGCTTTTCCGGAAGCATCTGGTTTTGTTGGCACTACCCATATGGAGGAAAACCAAGGAAAAAACAATTTTCAAATAATATTTTTATCTAAAAAGTCATTAATTTGTTGTCTTACTTTTTCCTTGTGTATCTATAAGTTTTTGCACGAATTGGACTTTTGTCAGTTGTTTTGATTTTGTGTTGTATCTTGTTTGTAAAATCCATAGGATTAAATAATGCGTTTCTATTTTTATCTAAAGTTTTGAATAATTTTTCTATGTTTAAATAGTCAGTTCTAATTTTTGTAAAACCAACATTGAAGTTGTTTTTTGTATGAAAATGAATTTCTTCAATTCTAATATATTCATTAAAGCATTTTATTTATTAGTTTGTTCAGATTTATTTGTACGTGAATTGGTTTAATAATGAAATTTGTTAAATAGATATTTATGAATTTTTTTTTTACAAATGTCACAATTTTGTCTGTTACATAATTTGGTAATTGTCCTTGTTTAACTAAATAGTCACCTTTCGGTAATTTAGTTAGTAATTTAATTTTTTGAGTAGCATTAGCTAGAATAATAGTTTTAAAACTAGATTTTTGAGTAATAGGTGTATATTTCTGAAGTGGAATTTGGTAGAAATCGATATATAGTAACATATTGGTAGAGTCTATTATAAGTTATAAGTTATAAGCCTTTTATTAAAGTAAACCCAAGAATTCTGTCAAAATACGTGTGAAAATCATAAAGTAAACAAGAAATATTTTTAAAGATATGGAACAATAATTTCTTTAGTGAGAGGCGTCGACTTATTAAAAGATAAAACGTTAGTGTTGCAATTAAAAATTTGGCGAGAAAAATCAGTTTGAGCTACGGATGGTTTGATTATATTGATAGTACTTTTTGTATCAATAAGAAATTCTGCATTAGTTGAAGGTATATAGACGTACAAAAGTTTCGTTTTTTGTTTTTATATTCTACGTTATATGTTTGAAACGTGAATCCTCTTAAAAATGTATATCATGTTTGTCCTCATTGGTATGATTTTTATTTTCAGTATTAAAATAATCAATTCGTTGTTGTTCAGAAGCCTTATTATCAGTAACAAAGTTTTGATAACTATTAGGGTTCATATTACCGTCATGTTTTTTTTTGTTTTTTATACAAGCTAAAGTCGTTTGAATTGATATTGGTTCTGGTTTGTATTGTGGTTTAGACGGTGGAAAATTTAATGATGTTGAGAATTATTCTACAAGTTTTTTTGATAATTAAAATTTTGTTTTAAAAATTGCTGTTGATTCGGTCTAAACTGAGATTGACTTGGTGAAAAGAACCGGTTATTTTGTTGCGGTTTATAAGTTGGTTGAATTTGATTAAAATTTTGTAAAGGGTTATTTAATTTTGGTGTCTGATGTAGGGTTGTGTGTTTAGAGAAAATGCTTCTACTCATAAAATGTATTTTATTATTGGCAAACACAATTGCTTTATCAAGATATTGAGGTTGTCTTAATCGTATTTGACAAATTATATTGTATGGAATAGACACAAGAAAGCAATCAAAAGCAATTACTTTAAGGAATTGAATGTATCTGTTTAGAATATTTTCTACTATTGTAATAAATATATTTAATTGAGTTTCCTTTAAAAAGAAGAATTGTATAGTATCGATTTTAAATAGTTGATCATTAATTCTGATTTCTTGTACTTTATGCATTATTTTAGTAATATTTTTTTTATTGAATTTTATAAGGTTTGAACATTAATTTTCATATAATTAGCATACACAATTTGCTTTTCAATACCGTATTGTTAATTTAAATTATATTTATATTTCCTTCACTATTACAAGGTAACAATCAATGAATCGACTCACCGTTTTAATTTAAAAGTTGTTCGTTTAATACACTGATGAATCTCTGAAGTGTGGGTGGCTCTCGATGTTCTTCGTACCGGTCCGTGAGGAGATGGTGCCGCTGAATTTAGTTTGGGCCGCCGTCCAGGTTTCTGTTCTGTTCGCTCGTGAAATGCGCGCGGGCTGTTGCACTGTTGCACTTGTTGAACACAATTTTTTCGAGGTTTTTGTGGCTGCTCAAAAGCGTTGCTTTTGTATAAATGTAGCGCCAATTTTTGGATTAAATTATACACGTTTTAATCTTTTCTAAAGGACTGAAGTCCGCCCAGTTTGAATTAGTAATTGGTGAAGAGATTCTACTATTGACTGCGTCAATTTTATTATGTAGTCGTGATTTTTACTTTAATATTTTACTATTATTAATTATTTTTAATAAATAACACATCAGGCTTTTAGTTTAAATAACTTGTATGGATACAAATTTAAATAAACATGTTTACTATCCCATAAAAAGAAAATGCAATCAAAGTAATACACATTAATAAATAATCAAACTATACCAATAAATAATATGATAAAACGGGTTCAAATCAAATAACTGTCAGATACTTTTTCTTTAATTGTGTAGTTATTACAAAAAACAACAAAAACATTATATATATTATGGGCAGTTTTATTTCAAACAAACAGTCAGGAGGGGGGGAGGGGGTTCATTGAGAAATTTGCTTTAAAATTTTTTGCAGTTGATTTAACTTATTAGTAGTCTTTTGATTGGTTTATGAGAGTATGAAACTCTAAAAAAAAAAAATTCTACATTTTTTTTTTAGTTTTTTTGTCGTTTTTTAACTTAATCGTATTTTTTGTTTAAAAATTACAAATTTAACACACAAAAAAATAAATTTACTAGTAAATTGTCTATAAGCAGCAAAAGCTATAAAACCATGTTTTTGTTCTCAGTAGGTTGGGCAAAAATTAGCATTTTCTAAGTTTTTTTTAACCGTGTTGAAGAAAACCCAGGTTTGTCAATTTCTTGTCGATCTTTGGAATTAGACATTCTACAAACGACATTAAACCTTATTTTGCATAAAGACTTAAGTTTTGAGGTTTTTAAAGTTTAGTTAACAAAAGAACTCAAGCCGGTCGATCACCATAAACGTCGTATCTTTGCTGTTTGGGCTCTTCATATGCATCAAAATGATCTGTAGTTTTATCGAAAAATTAAATTTAGTAATGAGACCCATTTTTACCTCGGAGGCTACGTTTATAAGCAGAATTGTCGCATTTGGGGCTCAGAAAATCCAAGAATGATTGTCTTTGCATCCTCAACGTTTTCTGGCCGTGTTATTTCTTAAAAAGGTAATCACCGAAATCTTGTGATTTAACACTTTTAGACTTTTATCTTTGGGGCCACGTGAAAAATAAGGCCAATGCTCTATAATCGATTCAAGACCTTAAGAATGGAATTTGTAAAGTTTTCGAGGCAGCCGCAAATGTACGAATTGATTATGGAAAATTTAATGAAACAAATATGATACTGCAACCGTAACCGTGGCGGCCATTTGACTGATATCGTTTTTAAATGTTAATGACATATCTTCCTCCTTACAATGAAATAAACATTTATAGATTTCTTTTAAAATATATATATATATTATTTTTTTTTTTTAAATATCAAAATAAAACCTTTTATTGGAAAACCCTATATTTATGTTTAAAATCAAAACATGTGTCAGAAAATAAAGGGTAGGATTTCTTGGCTAATTATAAGAAAAAAAGTTTTTATTAACATGGTTTCGCAAACCGAAATATAAGTAGCAACATGATCACAAAACTTTTATTTTACAAAACTGAGCAGTAACGTTAAAAACTTAAAAACGCAGGCTTTCAACCTACATCTTAATGACTGACGTACTCGTTAGAAAATGCCTAGAGTGTTTTGTATTGTATTGCAGGATACAATAATGCAATTTCTTAGTTCTTCATCAGTATTATCTGATGTAGTGTAAACTAAACTTTTTAAGTGACCCCACAAAAAAAAATTCAAAACATTTAAATCTGGAGACCAAAAAAACCAAGCTTGAGGGCCTCCTTGACCTATCCAACAGTTTTTATACTGTTTATTTAGGAATTGACGCGCAACTAAACTAAAATGTGCAGGAGCACCATCGTGCATAAACCACATTTTGTTTTTTAATTAATCCGAAACGTTCTCTAAAAGTCTTGGCAGCGGCTTCTTTAAGAAAATTGCAATATGATTGACCATTTAGCTTAAATAGCAAAAAATATGGACCTATTAAATGGTCTCCTACAACACCTGCCCAAACATTAACGAAAAATGTTTGCTGATGATGGCCTTCCATTATGGCATGTGAATTTTTGTCGGCCCATACATGATTATTATGGAAGTTTATAATTGCATCGCAAGAAAAAATTGCTTTGTCCGTAAATAAAACTTGTTCTAAGAATTGAAAATTTTGCGCAATTCTTTCTTGAAACCATTGATACATAGCCAATGTTTGCAAAAAATTTGCTGGTAAAAGGGCTTGTACTTGCTGTATGTGATTAGGATATAACATAAGGTTTTTTAACATCCTACATACTGTAACGTGACTAAAGTTTAAGTTCAACGCAATTTTCTAGTGCTTGTTGATGGATCGTCTTCAATTTCTTGAAGAACATCTTTTTCAATTTGCGGAGTTAGCAGGCGAGGTTTCCCATTTCTTGCAACACTTTTATGTACACTTCCAGTTTGATGTAGACGTTTGTGAGTACGAATGAATGTTTATTCATTTATAGTTGGTTTTAATAATAAATAAATAATACTCTAGTATGCTTTGTGGTGTTATGATTTTATTAATGCAACATGTTTTGATAATGAGCAACTGTCATTTTCAGGCTCTGCAAGGTAATACACAGAACATATAAATAAACATAAGATACAGTTGAAAAGGTACAAATAAGTTAAAATTTAAAATTGTAAAGAATATAAAATTATAAAAAAAAGAGAACATAATGACTTACATTGATACATTATTTATAGACGCTTGTGGCGCTGCAGAGTAACGTGTTTATTTATTATTAAAACCAACTATATTTTCAGAAGTATGCAAAAAATAATTAATCAAAACAATGTGCTTTTAGAATGCCAATTTCCCAAGTGTCATAGAAATTGGAGCCATAAAAACCTCACGCAACACTAAAATTTCCGTCAAGAGCACATGAAAAAAATTGAATAAGCACTTAAAAAGTAGCTAATATTAATGCTAAGATGTATACAAAAGCTGAGTTTTGTATCTCAAACGGATCCTAAGATATCATCAAAAAATTTAAAAAAATACAAATTTACACCCTGTATCTTGAAAACGGTGCGTTTGCGGAACCATGTTAATGGGAACTTTTTTTCTTATAATTAGCCAACCAATCCCATCTTGTATTTTCCGACAATGATCATAATGAAACCATATGCTGGCCGTCGGCCGAATGAAAACGAATAAAGTTTTTTTTCAGTTTAATGTTTATTTAGATTTTAATTATTTTTGTAAAACTATTTCATATTATTACATATATAATATTCAAAAAGTTATACTTAAATGTATACATTAATACAAATGATTCTTTAAAGATTGCAATAGATAATCAGCCACTAATTGGCTTAGTAATGCGAAAGATTAAAAATGTAGAATATGAAAGATTTTATTTCTTGGAATGAGCAATTAAAATTAAAATATAATTTTTTTTAATGCCATTGGAACGCTCAGAACTCAACTCAATACATACGTTTGCTTGTAAAATTTTAAATCTATTTCAAAGCCGTTGGCTTGTGGTGACGGCTGATTACAAAAAAAGATTGTAAGTAAATATAAAAGGTTTAGGGTAAAATAACTGAAAGCAAAATATTGTAAAACGCCGTTTAAATTCAAATATGTAGTAATGATATTATTTAAGTTTTGATTTTAAACTTAACTTATTTTTATTGATACAGAGTATAAAATGTTTAAGAAAATCAATATAAATTTAAATTCATTATATTTACACGCTTTCTAATTTAATTAAAAGTGACATGTTCTTTTTACGCAAATTTTTTAATCTAAATGCAGTATTAATGTCGATTCATTCATTTATAATTATTATAATTATTATTGCATGTTTGCTAAATTGTAATAGATTTTAAAGATTGTAATTAGAAATGACCAAATTTTGAGAATGATTTAGTTTGTTTTTATTTTGAGGTAGTACGTTTAGCAATCCCTTGCTGTTTTCTATTTGACCAAATAGTCGCACTTAGTGGCACTAATTCAATGAGTATGACTAATTATTAATTGCGTTTGTCAAGTGTGAGACACTCTTGCCAGCAACAGTTTAAAAGAGATAAACGCGCGCATATTTCAGTTTAAATGTACATAAAAAATAATTACACTCGATCTCTAACGCACCGAGAAAACACTTATAGTTATATCTCTAGTTGTTACTTTTCTAGTAGTTTTTTTTTTTTTTAACTTTTGCAAACTATCTTTAATCTCTGTTTTGATTAGCTGTGCTACATGCAACGTAGCACAGTTAATAATTGTAAGTTTTGCACTTGTTCAGAAGATGTAGAAAAGTTTATTTGTCCTATATTTGGGAATCATCTAAATTTCTATTTTTTGAATGAGTGTGTTTAAGTTTAGCAGATTTGATCTGCTCATCTGCATTATTATGGTTTAGGTAATGTGTGATGGTACTGATACAAATAGCATTGTGTGCTTTATTCCGTGACAGTTCTTTTTACAACTTGTTGTTTACCAAGGATTATTAGTTTACCGGACCTGTATAAAATTCCAAAAACAAAGGCAGATCTAATAAAAGTTTCTATTTTGGCAAGCTGGTCTCTCTAAAGATTACATTCAATATTTCAATCCTTTGGTATGCAGATTAGGCGGAGTTAATGTTTATACTTATTCTACTATAAAGCACACAACAATTGCTTTTCAGTTTGAGCCTTAGATTGCGGTTGTCAAATTTAACGATCCGTTACTGTAACTGACTTTTATGAATACGGGCATCAATCTCTTACAAATTTATTTTAAATTAAATTTCTTTACAGATTTATCCTGTTATTACGAATTTGAATGGTGTACATCAGACTCCAATTATACTGAAACAAGAAAAATTAAAAATGTAAGTTTTACTGTTAGATTGATAATTATTTTAAAAAAATAATTAAATTTTTTTTGTAGCCATCAGATTTGTTTGAAATAAAGATTAAAAATATTGCTTTTGAAAGTACTTACAATATTGCAGTCGTTACAAAAAGCGATAACTGGCTACGAGAAAGTGAAAAACTATGGCTTATCTTTAATACTACAACATGTTTAGATCTCTATCATGAGCTTAGTTTTTGTGGTAAGTGTAATGTATACTATAAGATTTAATATTTTTAATTGTAAAATATAATTGTAATTTAAACAAATTTTTTGCAATTCGGGCAGAATTTTTTTAATGTTTACAACTATAGAACAAATTAAAAAAAAAAATTTGCAAACACAAACGGCAAAACTAACAAAATTTATAAATTAAATTGTAACACCCTAACGGCTGCAAAAATGCACCACCTGAGGTGGCGGCTCTGGCTAACTGTCGGCGGGGCCTGGGTCTTACGGAAAGACGGGTAGAGTTTGTTATATAATAATAAGGGCGTTGTTGGCATATGTACATGTATATTGTATATTACAAGTTATATTATAACAGGTCTGTTTCAACATACGATTTGGACGATTTGCAAACCGTTCAAACTGTGCACACAAACAAATATTTGTCAACTTTAGGCAATCTTTTATACACAGTAATTTGTTTGTGTGCATAGTTTGAACGGTTTGCAAACTGTCCAAATCGTATGTTGGAACAAACCTATTGTCTTCTGCACTCGCGTCAAAAACCGATCATGCCGAACGGATTCAATCCGCACACTTGAAATACATAAAAAAAAACCTTTCTCGGGAATGATCAAATTTATACTAATGTAGCTGCAGGGTTTTTAAAAGATCTCCAGAAATTTGCCCCACCAGATAGTTTCCATTACTACCAACTACAATAACGTGTAAGTTGAGTGGTTTATCAGCCATTCTCTACGCATTACACCTTACAAAATAACAAAATAGTAGTTTCAAACTCAATTAGAGAACCAAGAGTAAAAATTCAAAAAGTATTTCAAACCAAACTAAAATAAATAAAGCAAAATATAAGTTGACAAAATTAACAAAATAGTTTTTATAAGCAATTTTATTAAACCTACTGCCTTTAATGGTGTTAGGTCGTCATGATGTTCAGTCTACAGCTGTTGGCTGAGATTAATAATAAGGTCAAGGTCTGCAAATTTTTGTAAACCTTGTAGTTTTATAAGTTCTGCTAAAAATTTATCTGCTTGCTTTTGCTAGTTTTTTGCTTTGTCTTGCAATGATGGAAAATTTTCGACACTACAAAAATTTCTTGCTTTTAAGGTGTAGATTGGCTAGCCAGCTGCCACATTCCCTAACTCATGTTGTCTAGGCCAGATTCTGTGTTGGTCAGTTGATTTGAGATGTTAATCTTTTGCAAATGCTGGTTACCCACTAGTCTAAAGTTAAAAAAAAAAATTTGTTTTAATTTGTTGTTATTATTATTTTTCTACTATCCAGAAGAATTTTTACGCTTGTTTACAGTAGCAAACCTATGTCATTTTTTTATTGTCAATCAGATACGATTACAACAGATTTATTGGATCATGTCTTAAATTTAAACAAACTTATTTTGATCTAGTAGAATTAGTACATCTTTTCAGCTAATAATAATTTATTAATTGTAGAAATTGGTTGTGGATATTTTTAATAAAAATTGACTTGGTTGATGCGTGTCGTAATAGTCGGTTGACTAAGACGCTACACGTTGATTGCCAACTAGACAAGTCATGCAGGTGCTATAGGCAAATAAACTCCGCTTATGACTAATCCAGAAACTACCCTATCTGCGCCGTTAAAAAAAAAACTTTCAAAAAGCCTAAGCTCTATCTGCTGCAAACTAATCACTAAAGAAACTACCATAGGAAAATTGTCAATCTGATCTAGCATTTGAGGTAGCGTCTAATCTTTTAACGGCTTACTTATTATACGTTAATGTTCAATTGTACTTTAATTTCTCTATGCTCGTTTTAAATTTACTTATATAAACAGATATTTTTTTTAATTCTGAATGTTGTGCGATAAACTTCTCCTCAAACACATTTTTTTTAACCACTGTGTAGTGAATGTGTAAATCCTGCACTTTAAACCAAGGATGGCAACAACAACAACAATTTTACTAGAAAGTCAACCTTTTACGGCTATAATAGATTCTCAAGCATTAACGTGGCTTAACAATTTTAAGGTTTTCAAATCAAAATTGATAATATAAGGCTTGTTTAATTTTTACAAAAACATTGACTAAGAAAACAACCAGTTACCAGAATTATTAAGCCAAAACCCAGAAAACCAACCCACAAACCAAACTTGGGTAGTTTGGTACTACAAACTTGCGTGATCTAACTGTCGTTGATTAAGAAAATTTAGTAGGCGCAATAACAGAGTAATCTGTTATTGCGCCAACTAAATTTCCAGAAAACTAGAACGATCAATTTAAAGCTAATAAAAAAAATTTAAAATTTAAAAGAAGCGCAGCATCTACACTCACTACCATTTGAGCTAAGAACTTGACAAAACGTAGCTACTGGCTACACGCCCAGCTAAACCTTTATGAGTACAGTCTACTCTACTTTACCCCAAAAATTAGCAAATTTCTACAGACAAGACACCAAAAGCTCTTGCACACCTGAACTTGAAAAACTGCAAAAAGAATGAGCAAAAAGAACTTTATTCTCCCTTGGAAAAAAAACCTTTAAAAAAATTAAGCATGTCTATATATCTGTTCCTATATAAAGGGTGGTCTATCTAGTGGTATTTATTTAATCATTGGATATTTTGACAATGACAGGTCTTTTTCGTAGGAAATTTTGATAGAAAGTTAGTATCATATCTCCGCGGAACAAAATCAGTCACTTTAGGCTTGAACAACATTGGGAAATATTGAAAACTTATTTCCAAACTCAATTTTGTGTAGCTTAAACAATGCGTTTATTAAAATGAAGTTTTGGCAAAATAATGCTTCTACTACGCGTGCTGTATGCAAGTTTGTAAGACTGGTATGCTAGTGGACAACACTCACGTTCTTTGCCGTTGTACGGTGCGCACTGACGAAGAATGTCCGACTCAGTCCTGGAACATCGACTTGCCATCGATGTCAACAACTTAACATTTTGCGCACCAGCCTGATGCAAATTTTGCTTGCATTATTTGCTTATAAGGTCCAATTGACTCAGAAATTGAAGGCACACAACCATCCAGTTCGTTATCGCTTCTCAGTTTGAGTCTTAAAGCACCTCAAAATAGACAACAATTTTGTTTAAAAAATCATTTTTTCTGACAAAACGCACTTTTATCTCGGCGGTTATGTTAAGAAACAAAACTGTCGCATCTAGGGATTGGAAAACCCGTAATTGTTGAGAAACCAATGCATCCTCAGAGAATGACAGTTTGGTGCGGATTTTGGAGCGGTGGAATTATTGACCCATTTTTTGTTTTAAATGCTGCTAGAAACGCCATTTTGGTCAACGGTGAGCACTACAGAGGCATGATAAACGGCCAAAAATTGAAGACAAGGACTTGGACAATCTTTGATTTTAGCAGGATAGCGCGCCATGCCACACAGCCCATGCCACAATCTATCTTTTGCGCGCCTAGTTTGGTAATCAAGTTATCAGCCGTCTTAGCGATGTCAATTGGCCACCTTGGAGTTGTGATTTGACGCCGTTAGATTTTTTTTTGTGGGGTACCGTAAAAGACCAATGTTATGCAAACAACCTATTAACGATTCAGGCCCTTAAGGCAAATATCAAGCAAGCCATTTGTGAGATAGTGCCAGAAACAGTCACCAAGGTTTTGTAAAACTGGGTTAACAGGATGCGTTACTGCAAAGCCAGCTGAGGTAGCCACAAGAATGAAATTGTGTTCCATAAATAATGAGAATGTTTGCTCTTTTGAATAAACCAATAATATACCGAAAAAAAATGACTTTTTTTATTATTTTTGAATTTTTAAAAAGAGACTACTAAATGGACTACTTGTGTACATGTTTTAAACTTAGTTACAAGAATAGACATTTCTTTATTTTAACATTTGTTTGATAAATTTATTTTTCTTGAATCCTTGCATTTTTTCCTATTTACTGTATAGTAAATGTGCAAGTGAAATTTTTTTGTTTGTTTTTGGTTGTTTGATTTGTGTTTTTAAAGCTATTTTACATTACACCAGTCTACGACTTGTTTAAATAGATTTGATGGGACCAACAGTTTATTAATGCCCGAACTAATAGTCAGAGATTAAATCTCGGATTCATGAATCCAAGATTCATTTTGCTAATCGTTGATTAGTTCTAAGTCAATTCACGGATATCGTGATGGTGAACATAGTTGCGATCGGCCAATATATTTTATTACCAAACGACAGAATTAATATATGACACACTAATAAACGATCTTGGGTGGACCCAAGATTATTTGAATCTAGGATTATATTGATGGTTGCATAGTTTTCATTTCGATCCGAGAATTAGCAATGCATTGGTCAATCGCAACTAATGATATCTGTGTATTGGCTTAGAGCCAATCAACGATTAACAAAATGAATCTCGGATTCATGAATCCAGGATTAATCCGAGATTTAATCTCTGACTATTAGTACGGGCATAAGTGACTTTCAAAGTTATTATTACACTCATACTTTGGGGATTGAAACCCAGACTGCTCACAGGATGATATGCAATAGCTCTACCATTGAGTTATGACACAGCAAAACAGCTTGTATTTCATAAAAGTTTTGTATAAGTGTGGAAATAAAATAGAATGCCGCATTGCAATAAATTTGATTAGGTAGTTGTTTTAAAAACTTGTAGATAAGTGCTACTTGCTCTACTATATACAAGTGACTAAACTTTGTACTTATAAGACGTAATCCAAACAATTATTAAAAATTTAAACGTTTTAGTTTTTTTGCACATTCAAATGAAAGTATAATTTTTCTAAAATTAGTCATCAGCAGTAATTTTATTGTTAGTAAATGGTTAGAGAGTACGTTTTTTTAAAACATAAAGTTATAGTTGTAAAGCAAATTCTTTGAGAATACATATGAAAAGTGCAAAAGTATTTTGAACACAGTTTGAGTATTCAAAGATACTATTCTTTAAAAGTTAACTTTAAACTTGGTATTGCGTGCCAGATGCAAGTATTTTGTATTGTTAATTGTTAAAAATATCTATCATAAAGCATAATTATTTTACTGAATTTCTAATGTTGCACATGACAAAAGTTATAACTTATCTAAAAAAATAATACGTTTAAATAAACTCTAACAGTTTGATTAATTCATATTAAATGTCTAAAACATTCTTTTTTTTTAATTTTGTAAATAACTGTACAAAAAATGTTTGCATATTTTTTTAAATTTAATTTGTAGATTATTTATTCGTTCACCGGAAAATTAATTCTTACTTATTCTGTACAATATATTTTAGGTTTTACTACAAGTGTATTTATGCAAATTTAAAAAAATGTAGTATAGTTAATAATAAACTTTTGTTTTCTAGAAAAATCAACAATAAATAATGAAGGAACATCATTATCATCGATACATCTATATGTCTTTATTTTCTTAGTTGTTATATTAACTATTATAATTTTATTTATTTCTTCCAATTGGGAAAAAAAAACACGCAGATTAAAAATAAGCAAACCTTTGGAGGTAATTATTAAAATGTATAAACTATGTGAATAGTTTTAACATAGTATTTTTAGCAAATGTCTTTAAGTGAGATATCAAAAGGCAAGCTAGACAAGAAATGGGAAATAAATTTAAAAAATATTAAATTACTAAATGTTGTTGGAAAAGGGGCTTTTGGTGTTGTTCATAAAGGTTTTTTAATACAAAAAACCAAATATATAGATGTCGCTGTAAAAATAATAAATGGTATGTGGGTGTTATTATTTTAAAATTATAAATTTATTTATATTAAAATAATTTTTAGTGTCACCAATTGATAAGTTCACAGATTTTAAAAATGAAATAGAAATTATGAAGTCCATCTCAAAGCATGCCAATATTGTATCTATGATTGGATGGTGCCAAAACAAAAATGATTTCTATCTTGTATTGGAATATTGTGCTAGAGGAAATTTACAGACATACTTGCAATCAAAAAAAATATCAAATATCTAGTAAGTCTTTTATTGTTGATATTCATGTATATTAATAACAAATTTAATTGTTTACAGTTTAAAAGATGTAAGAAAAACAAAACAAATAAAGTTTCTAATTGAAACATTGGTAATAGGAAAGCAAGTTGCACTTGGAATGGTAAGTTTAAGTAGTAATTAAAAAAAAACAGTTAAATTTGTTGTTTTTTTTTTACACTTGTTATTTATTTCTTAGCAAAACTATGGTGTTCTATTTAGTTGGTTGTTTGAAATTTTGTAATGACATCTTCTGTCTGCAATAAATTTGTATCTATCTTAATTTTGATTCTATTTATTTTTGTATTTTTATTTTGTTTTTTTTTTTCCTGTTTGTACTAAAAGTTGCTGCTTAGTTCATAGTTCTTATGTCTTGAGTTTGAATTGAGTGTATTTGTTAGTATTAGTTAGAATGTAATAATAATAATAATAATAATAATAATCTTTATTTACGGAAAAATCCATTACAAAAAATAATATAAACATTAAACGGTATTAAACATATAACATATTACAATTAGTATAATTACATTAAACAAGTAATAAATAAAATTGAAAATTAATGTGTTTAATTTGTTTTTTAAACATAGAAAAGGTTGATCCAAAAATATTAAAATTAACATTGTTCATTAAACTATTGCATTCACGCATCAGTCTTGTAATCGGGCTATGTTGTCCATAATTTGTTGAGTGAAGTTTTTCTTTAAATATTAGTGTATTACGAGTTGTCCTAGTAATAGAAAAGTTGAATTGAATTTTACTTAAAATCTCCTCGCAGTTTATACAACTATTAATAACTTTATGCATAAAGCATAAGTCAAACGTTAATCTTCTTTCATTTAAAGGTTTTAAATTATACAAACATGCTAGTTCACTATTTGAACTTATTCCAGTTTTATATTGAAAATACTTAAAAAATCTATTTTGGACAGATTGCAGTATTTTAGATTGCCCTTTAAGATACGGAGACCAAATAACAGAACCATATTCCAATTGGGATCTTACCAATGATTTGTATAGCAACAATATATGTAGTCAATTGTAGATTTTTGCCCTTTTGTATTTTAAACGTGAATTTGTGTTGGTTTTTGTTGTCAAAATAAATGTTGTTAGTTTTTAGTTTATTGAACAAGCATAGGCGTTGTCTTTTATAATGTTATTTCATTGCTTAATCTGGCGTTGAAGTCTCTAAAGACTATCAACTGTTTATCTTGTGGTAGGGATCTTATTAAATTCTAAAGTTGATGGTAACTTTCTCTTTATGTTTTTGTTGTATTTATTTTAAATTGTTATAACAGTTTTTTTTATTTGTTTTTTTTCTTTTCTTTTTTGTATTTTTTGTGATTTTTTAACTTCTATAAAGGTTTTAGTATCTCAAATATAATTGTTTCTATAATTTGTAGCTCTTTTCCTATTCTTCGTTACACCTTCTCATTCGTATTTTTGTTGGTCTATGATATTTTTAGAACTTTCCTATACTCCCACATTTCAAAAGCTTGGAGTTTATTTGTAAACTGTTGATTTAGTATCCACGCCGTACATTAATATGGGAAACACGTAGCACCTCACCAATAACTATTCTAATTTAGAGTTTAAATGTAGCTTTAAATGGCTAGTTCAGTTTTGTATTTAATTTTTTTTTGTCTGAACGTTGTCACTTCTTATCTAGTTACCAAGGTACTTGTACTTGGTTATCTTCTCGATTCGGATATTGTCAATGATAAGGTTAGCGTAAAGTGTTGCTGCTTTTAAAATGATTATACGATTGGTTTTTTTAAGATTTACATTTTTTTATATTATTTGCCAGTATTACTGTATCATCCGCGTATCTTATTGAGTTGATTGGTTGTCTGTTTACAATCGGTCTTGTTTGATCTTCTTTTAGGATTGCTTTCTAGAATATTGTCGTTAAGTACAAATTGGTTAGCATCAAAGATTAAATGCACCTCTGTCTAACGCCTTTTTGGATATTGATGTTTTCTGTGGAATTACTCTCACCTCTGCCGCTTGGTTCCAATACAGATTTTTAATTATTTGTAGGTCTGCGGCGTAAATGTTTTTGGTTTTCAAGAGTGTTACTAATGGTTTATGCTAGACCTTGTCAAAAGCTTTCCCATAGTTTATAAAGCAAGCATGTTCACATTTATACATCTTTGTGTCAATACGTTAATGTCAAATAGCGCTTTGCAAGTGCCCATGCCATTTCTGAATTCAAACTGCGTAACATTAATACCATTTTCAATTTGTTATATAGTTTTTTGTAAATTATTTTTAGAAATACTTTTAATAAGACGTGGCGTTTTTTATACTCTTGATGGCGTATAGTATAAAAAAAACAAATACAATATTTCCTTCTTTGTTATTGGGGTACTAGTATCTCTTGTGGTGTGTTACTTAGAAGGCCTCTGGTAAACTCAAAGAGTTTTTCTATAAGTTCTTTCTATTTTACGAGTTTTTGTGCGTAGTTTGTTATAATTTTTCCTTTTTTAGTATATTTTTTCTGTTAGTCATAAAATTGAAATTTGTTTTTTTAAATTTTAAAAACACCAAAATACACAAAATTTTGTCATAATCTGTCAAAATGTGCAAAACTCTATTCATAGAGTGTCAAAAACAGCAAAAGCAAATCATAAAAAATAACATTTTTGTCCAAAACTATTAAAATTTACTATAAACTGATAAAAACTGCAACATTCTACTATTAAAAAGTCAAAAATGGCAAAATTTGTTTATAAAATATTAAATTATTTTCAAAATAAACTAAAATCTAACTAAAAAATGTAATATTTTGTTTGTAAAATGTTAGAAATAGCAAAATTTCAAACAATTTGTCACACAACATGCCGCACACATCCGCACCAATAAAAGATTAAATACGTCGAGTAACATGCCGCGCCCGTTGAAACAATCGTCTTTCAAGTATACTATGATTCAGTTGGCAGAATGCATAATTTTATCACAGTTCTAGACACTTCATTTCTTAATGGCAACTTGACCTGGGCAACTCGAACAACTCCATTGTTGCCAGGAAATATATTAGTTATGCGGCCAGTTGGCCAGTGAAAAGGATAAACTCCTTGTTTTTGGTTGATTACCAATTGTCCGATGCTGATGTAGTTGATGTAGTTACCTATCCATTTGTTCCTTCTTTAAAGCTGCTTGATGTAGTCATAATTCCATTGCTTCCAAAAATGCTCCCGTAGTTTTTGCACATATTCCCAACGTGATAACCGGTTGTCAGGTGTATCACTCATATTTTGATTTGGTAAATTGGTATAGGCTGCACCGATTAAAAAATGTGCAGGAATAAGCGCCGTATAATCATCAGAATCATCGCTGATGGCATTAAGTGGTCTGAAATTTATCACTCTTTCCACTTGTATAATAAAAGTGTTAAATTCCTCAAATGTAAGAAACGCTTTATTTATTACTTTTGGAGTGTGATGCTTTACATTTCTTACGGCTGCCTCCCATATACCGCCAAAGTGAGGTAACTTCGCCAAGATAAATTTCCAATTAATACCTTCTTTGTTCATTTCGGCAGTTAATTCCGTGTTGGCTTGCGCTTGGAACAACTGATGCAAGTACTTAATTTTGTTGTTTGATCCAATAAAGTTTGTATCTAGATATCATTCGACGCAGAGCATCAATGCAAGTTTCAAACGTGGTCACTACCTCTAAATAAACTGCTTTTGTAACAAGCATATAAAAACGGCTATATAAATTTTTATACGTTTTTTTTGAGCGACGTCCCCCTTCTTTAACTAGGATTGGACTTGCAAAATTATACATCGTATTCAGTTTATACAGACCAAGCCTTAAAACATAATTCACATCGACGTATTTTATTATTGATAGGATTGCGACCCCCAAGAATCCAATATTGTCTTCAAATTGACGCTAGTGTTGTTTGAATTCTTGCATGTAACAGACGCTGATGTTCCTCTCGAATTAGTATAGTCGTGAAGTGGAATGAACAAGGTAATAATATCTGATGCATGCTATTATTAATGTAAAGTTGAGTGCTTTAAACGGCCACCTACTCGTAGTATGACTTTTTTTATCAAGAAATGGCTTTAGTGGCAGTAGTTTGCTTTTCTTGTGCAATGCTGTTGCATTTTGGAGCGTGTTAATTTTCGTAGAGAACGATTCCATTTGTACTATGCAGAGGATGACATATTTTGCATCAGTCATTTCATTGGCAGTTAATACTCCGGTTGTTTTTAGCATTGAACTACCGTTTTTTTATAAATCTACGGCAATAAGGAATTACTAATTACTTGTATCATAGTATAAATATTAGAAAAACGTTTTAAAAGTGAAGTATCATACGAAAGACAAATGGTCGTCATAATTGTGGTTCTAGATTTGGGTAAGTTTATCAATGTTGAGGCTCCGGTCTTTGGCCAGCTGTGTTCTTCTTGCTTCAACCGTATAGGACCTGCCTACCAAATACTATTAATTAATTGATCTGGCGTTGCTCCTTGAGATAGAATATCCGCCGGATTTGAGTAGGCGTCATCATGTCTCCATTGATTAATGTCGGTGTTTTCTTAAATTTTTGCAATTGTGAGCCACAAACATCTGTATGGTACGCGAGGCAGCTTTGATCCAGGCCAATACTATTGATGAGTCAGTCCAGTAGGTAGTCTGAACTGGTGGTGTTCGAAGTAAGTAGCTGACCATATCCATTAATTGAGTGAGCAGAACAGCAGCGCGTAGTTCCAATCTGGGAATTGTTGTGGTTTTTAATGATGCCACCTTTGATCTTGCACACAGAAGACGTACTATAATGCTTCTATTTTCTATTTGTGAGCGAATAAAAATGCATGCACTATATGCGCATTTGCTGGCATTGCAAAAACCATAAAGCTCAAACCCTGTTGGTGGTGGTTGCAAATCTTCAGATCCCATTGTTTATTGAGGTATGGTAATATTTTGTAAATTTGTAAGATTATCTTAAAATAATAGCCATTTCGCATGAATATCTTGTGGTACAAATTCGCCCCAATCAATTTGCAGTTCCCAAAACCGTTGAATTATAATTTTGGCGACAATTATGATTGGCCCAAGTAAACCAAGAGGATCAAACATAGATGCAATGTTCGATAAAATACTTCTTTTTGACACGGGATTGATACTAAACTGTATATCCGACGAGTAATTTAATTGACATCTCAATGGATGCTTAATGTTTTTGTATTAGCTTCCTTGTCTAGAATCAACAGGGTTGTACTTTGTCTATCTGAGTTATGGCATATTGTTTTGAGTAAGGACGTGCTGTTTGATGTTCATTTCCTCAGTTCAAAACCGCCGGATCAAAAAGTTTGGTTATTTCTTTGGTTATAATTTTGATTCCTATAAGAGTATCATGACCTGTCAATAGGTCATCGACATAAAAATCTTGAAGAGTTATCTTAGATGCTATAGAATATTGCTTGGCATTTGTTTGCGCTAGTACACGCAAGCATTTTGTCGCCAAGTATGAGGCTGACGTGGTACCGTATGTTGCTGTTGTTAGTTTATACGTTCCAATTAGAAAAATTGGGTTGTTGCGCCATAATATTCGTTGGTATTTTGTGTCATTTTTGTGAACATCAATTTGCCAATACATTCGAAATCGTATCAATATGTGAAATAAGTCATCTTATTGTTTTGGTCCCGTTATCAATATGTCATTCAGGGACACACCATAAGAAATTTTTGCAGAAACATCAAACACAACTATTAATTTTGTTGTTATGCTTGAAGATTTAACGATTGCGTAGTGAGGTAGGTAGTAATAATATGCATTGTGGCTATCTGGCAATGGTGGCTCGGTTAGACATTGCATGTGACCTAATTGTATGTATTCTTGCATGAAACTTACATAGTCATTTCTTAATTGTGGATTTTTGCTTAATCTATGCTCCATTACCAGAAAGCGTTTCTCGGCTCCGCTCTTTAATTGGCCAATAATTGTGGCGTTAGTCTTGAATGGCAATCTTATTACAATCCTGCCATCTACTCGTGTATTATAACTTTGCTCAAAATGGTCATCGCAGGCCTCTCTTCAATTGACAGGGGTTGGCGTTTTGGCACATCATCTAACTTCCAGAGTTAAAAATTAATTTATTGGTCAAATTCCATTTATTTTTGTTGGTACAGCATAACGCATTTTCTTTGTGGTTGTCTTGTTGATTCTTGCTACTTTCTGCATTAGAGCTACATTTGACAGTTATTAGTTAACCTAATTGGGTTTTTTGTAGCAATGGATGATAGATTGTTTCGTGTATTTGTCCCACGCACATTATGGAAAAGAAATGACGATTTTCAATCTGTTGCCGCATTAAAAGTAGAATCTGCAAACACAATGTTTTTTGGAAATTTAAAATGTTCGGTATTCACTCGTATATGTAGTGTTTTTGTTATTGTTTTGATAAGATAACAATTAGTTGATAACTTAAATTTACTCTTTTGCAATTTTAATTTAATGTTCAATTTGTTTGTAATGTTTGTTTTGTTAGCGTTAATTTTACCGACTGTCACTTTTATTGCACTTACCTTTAATTTCAGTCTTTTTGCACATGAATTGCTTATGTAGTTGGATTGGGATCCGGTATCTAATAGAGCTCGAATTCTTGCCATTGCTTGTTGGAGTCTAATACCAGCACTATGGCAGTGGCCAAAAAACAGTGATTTCTACTTGCATTCCTATTTGGGAACGCTACAGTTTCTTTCTAATTAGAATTATTGTTTGTTTTGGATTCATTTATATGAAGTAACGTGTTGTGCTTCTCTCCACATTTCCTGCAATTTGTAGAACGGCAATTTTTGACCCGGTGGTATGGTATAGGCGGAAACAATTTCTGCATAATTTTGCCCGATTTATGGCTTCAGTTTGCTTATGTGTTGTCAATTTTAAAAAAGTTTTAAATTGATTGAAATAATGATGTCTTTTACATACTGGTCACTCAATTCGCCCGGCTGTGGCAATATTGGCACTTGTTCTTTGAAATTTTTTGCATGTATATTTGTTGAACTCTTGATAGGTTGGACGGTTCCTAAATATTGGCATTTATCAAATATGAATTTTATTATATTTTGAAATGCTGGGTTTAGCATGCGACAGTTTGTTTTTCCCACTCTCGTTGCGTCGCTGGATCGAGTTTGGTTGCCGTTAAATAGACCACCAGACGATTCCAATGATCAACGAGATCTCTTAGGATACGTAGTGTTTCAATTTGTGTTGTGACTTGATTGATTAATTGATGAAGAGCAATGTTTGATTCTCTTTGAATTGGGGTTGCTTTAAATAGAACACGCACGTGGCGTGTTGCAATTAATTTAATATTTTTGTACCTTGCCTTTAAAATATCCCATGCGACTAGATAATTGTCTGCTGATAGTATAGCGATTTTATCGTCCGTTCTGTCTCTCCTCGAAACGATGATGACAAATAATGATACTTCTGCATGTTGTCTAAATTGACATTGTCGTGTATTAATGAGATGAACATCTCTCGAAACGGTATCCATTCTTCAAACTGCCCGGAAAATGGTTTAATTTTGATAGTCGGTAAGCGAATTTGAATATTACGTTATTGTTGTTGATTATTTGACATTATTTGATTATTGGATATAACACTACTTGCTGCTATTAATTTGTTTGCTTTGGTAATGGTAGTGTAGTATTTATCTTGAAACTCGGTCAAATTACTTTCATTGTCTTTGGGATTAATTTTCAATAATTCAAGCTTCATGTCTACGTGTGTTTGGATTAACGGTCAAACGTTTTCTAATCTTTATCTTAAAATTTTGATTGCGTCCTGGTTTGTGTGTGCTATGAATTTTGTTATTGTTGATTTGATGTTACCACGCTTGACACGTAGCTTGTCTGCCATCTTGATATCGTGTTTGAATTGTATTCACTGATAATCCGTTTGAAGGACCAATGTTTTGAAGTGCACCGTCGCTCAGTTGCGCGATGTACTATTTTAATTTCCAGGATACAAAATTACATTTGACTTTATTTAACTTTCTTCATTTTCTTTTTTTTTATTATTTTCTTTTAATTAATTATATTAATATATTAATTAATTAAAGTAACTATGACAACATTTATATATGCAAATTAGATTATAAATTGACTGATTCGGCTACGCCTATACAGAGGATATTAAATAATTGCTGCACAAATAAATAGTAAATTTGTCAAACAACATGCCGCACACATCCGCATCAATAAAGGATTAAATACGTCGAGTAACAGTCAGAAAGCACCAAAAATCTAATAATGAACTGTAGGAAAAAACCAAAATGTGGCTTAAACTGTTGCAATACTTTTTTTTTAAAGAATGTCAGAAATAGCAACCATAAAAAAAACTGGAATATACTCTTGAAATCAATCAAAATATTGTCATATAGCACCTAAATTTGGTCATACACTGTTAAAAAATGTGAGTTTTTGTTTTGGAATGGCAAAAATAAAATATAAAAGTATTGTCAGAAAGCACCAAAATTTAGCCAATAACTATTAAAATGTGCAAAATTCTATTAATAAATTGCCAAAAAAAATAGCAAATTCTGGCTTTGACAATAAAATGTAAAAAAAATTAAAAAAATTAAAAATAGCAAAACCTGAATTATCAAAATTTTGTCAAAAAATTCAAAATCCGATCATTAAGTACAAAAGTATTGTCAGAAAATAACAAAATTTAACATAAACTGTAAAAATGCAAAATTTTATTATTTATGAAACGTCAAAAATAGCAAAATGCAACTTTGAAATAAATGTCAGGTAGCGCTATATGAAGCTTGTAGGTCTTTCCGCATTGCAGACTCTTGCTTACAACCAGCTACGCTAAAAAATGGCTAATTATTTTTCATTGCTTGTTCAATTAGTTTGTAGAATTTGAAAACAATTACTAAAGAGCAGTGTTTTTGCAATATATGAGTATTGTTATTAATTTTGATATTTTTTTTTTTAATTTATTTGGAATAAACCTAACCGTATTTACAATATTAATAATATTTTTTACAAGTGAGCGGCATTCGCTCCAAATCTATTTTTTTTAGAAATTTTATATTATGTGAATACATACAACAATTTTTTTATCATCTAAAAAAAATTAAAATTAATTAATTACTGCCACAAACAACTTTTCCGAAAATTTATAAAAACGATTATTTACAATTTTGTCTAGTATTATTGTATTTATCATGAACACATTTATGCAACATATTTGTAACAATGCTATTACTAATATAACTAGTGAGTTAGGATATTAGCAGAAATAGATAATACTGGCCACAGTATATAAAAAACTGATACAATCAATTATTCTATATTTATTTGTTCTATGGTAGAAATTTCGCAATCTTTTTTTTTTCAATAGATTATTAATTTCCTTAGAAATACAGTTAAAATGTGGTTTAGCAAGTATCATACAGCACCACGCCAACTACTGCCAAATCATTCAACTTTACTCAAAGAGCTTTATTGCTGGAAAGCGAATGCTTGCATATGCAAAAAATATTTATTATATTTATTTATGCGCTCTAATAATAATGATTCCATTTAAAAAAAAATATTTTGTAAACATTGTATGTTCAAATGCAGGATACATACTATTTGATTGGTATGGTCCTATGAGTTCGAAAGAAAAAACAATCTAAGGACACTCCTTTAGGCTAAAATGTTTTTATGTTTTTGAGTTGTTCAAACGGAACAGAAACCCTAAATGAAAAATAATCAAATGATTTAAAATTGTTCTTATATAAAGTGTAATAATAATTTCTTGGTTTTAGATAAAACCATTCTATAAACATGAATATGTGCCTTTTTATCCACTTTATGTAAATGAGTATCAGTATTCTCCAGGGTGTCTTGTAGTTTAGGACTAGTTTTCTTACGGTTTACAACCGTTTTTCATACGTTTTTATTGGTATCGTTATTGATAGTTGGCGGATTAGAATTATTCAAATGTTTTGAAGTATACGTTTGGTTTATATCCGTAAGGCTATTAGGGTTGCTTATAGATTGACCATAGGTCAGAACTGCATGTTTCGTAGTTTTATTGTTTTATGCGTTGTTTCCAATGGTAGTGTCCTTTTGGTATAGATATGTTGACGACATAATTGCTTGTTTTATGGTACGGCACGTCAACTTAATCAATTTTTAATTATTATTAATAGCATACACCCTAAAATCAAATTCACTCTAGAAACAGAAAAACTTAATCAAATTAATTTTTTAGATCTCACATTAATTTATAAAACTAACAAAATCGATTTAATGTATATGTCGTAAATACACTATATCTATGGGGATACTATACAAAAAGTTTTCCAATACCATTATCATTTAATAACCTTACCATAGAATTAAACAATGTTTTATCATATTTTATATTTTCTATTTTTATTTTATAAAATCCTTTTATATTATTCATATTAATAAGGTAATGATTTTATTTTATTTATTTATTTTATTTTATTTTTACATACATGTTTCGATGAGTGAGATCATCATTTTCAATGTATTTATTGTATATAATATTTCAAAATGATTTATTATTATTTAAAAAATTGTTTTTCCCGCTACCCTGATATCCGTTTTTTATTTATTTAAATTTCTGACTTGAATTTTATTCCGGTATTTTGAAATATTATATACAATAAATACATTGAAAATGATGATCTCACTCATCAAAACATGTATGTAAAAATAAAATAAAATAAATAAATAAAATAAAATCATTACCTTATTAATATGAATAATGTTTTATCAATTGAAATAATGACTAGTTTTCCAATAAATCTTATACAAATTTAATACAATTAAATACAATGACTCAAATTTATCTAAAATTTTTGAGTATAAATAAAAATTCATTTTCAACTTTAACTTATTTTGGAAAAACCACAGACAAAATCGCTTACATTCTTTGCAAACAAAATCAACTAATTGCGTTTAGATCATGTTGTAAGTTATCAAGCATCCTTTTTAATGTTAAAAATAAGGTTGACTCTTTAAAAAAGTCTGGTGTATATAAAATGTCATGTCTTGAATGTAATAGTCTATACATGAAAAAAAATTTTGTATAAACAAAAATTTTAGTTAATTTTCTAATCATGTTTTAGATTGTAATCATTTATTCCCAAACATTAATCAGTTAAAAAATTTACATACCTGAACAAACAGTACGAAGCTTAATCTTTTAAGCCGCCAAAATTTATAAACGTTTCCATAATCTGCTCGTTAGCCTTTTGAACAAGCAAACCAATTTAATTCAATATAATCCACCATTTTTTAATATTCTGTAAAATTTCTTGTATTGTCCCAACAATTCACTAATTGCTCAATATATATAATTTAAATATTGATTTGCGATGATTACGTTTTTAAAAAGGTTTATTTTTATAATTCGCAACATGCGACTACAATTGTATGGATATAATTCTAAACTAAACTAATATTCGTAATAACAAAGTATTTATACTAAGAGAAAAGATAATTCAGTATTCCTAATGATTGCGACATTTCTAGGTATTAAGATTATAATATCAGCAATAGCGCTGATCAAGCATGCACATGCACGTTACATAATTGTGGCGGTATTGTTTATGTAATGAAATTATAAAGGGTGAATGACATATAACTCCTCCCCTCTTAAATTCTGGCAGCGCCAGGAAGGTGAAGATTGTAGCTTGGGGTGTCTTCCATTTGTTGTGGTGGAAGGGTAGTTTTCTTTTTCTTATACCATTTTAGTAAAGTGTAACCAAATAAGCTAATGAATATTGTGTACAAGATGGTGGTCCAGATACTTGGAATAAGGAATTGTGTAGTTTCTTCAGGGAACGGCAATTGTTGTATTACTTGGATTGCTGGAACGTCTTGTAGGTTTAAATTTTTTAACTTGATATTGAAGTCATTGAACTTAGTTTTCGGTGTCTTCATTTTTTGGTTGCTTATAATGGTTGGGCTTCCAATAGTATGTTCTTGGAAGGAAAGTTCTTGGTTTCGAAATTGTAGAGTGCATGTTCCTTGAGTTATTAAGTAGATTCCAATAAGATTTGTTGTTTCTGTTTCTCGTTAACATTTTAATTGTATGTCTTCTTTCGTTGGAAAAACGGCGAGATATTGATTTATAGTGGGAATAAGTTCTAGGTGGTTTCTTGATATTTCCAATCTTGTATACTGGCATTTGCTGCTATTTCCCTTTAGGATTATGTGTTTTTCACACTCGGCATTTTGGGTGGTGAGCAAGTAGTTACCACACTGGTAATATTTATTACCACTAGTACATAATTGATTGAGAGGCCTTATTTTGTTATCATTTTCGGACTTAAGCAAATATTTAACGTCTGGTATAATCGTTACAAATTTAGATTCATCTTTTGTAGGAATTGGATGTAGGTAATAAAGTTCAAATTTGTGTTCATAATTTATAGGGATGGATAGAAGGTAATTAATTTTTGTGGATTCAATTTTACAGTTTATTGTAATTATTGATTCAAAATCTAGTATATTTTCGAGTTTTAGTTCAAATGGGAATTCTTCATTATAATATTTTGAAATTCTCTCAAGTTCTAGAAACAAGTCATTTGGCTTTATAATACTTGGATGCAGTGTCTTTAACCTACAAAATGATATTGAATTTTCTACGTCTTGCAATATATTCAAAATTGTTGTATATAGAATAGTAAGCTGATTGAATAAATCTTTTATAAAAAGTATACTTTGATGTTGCATTTCACCTTTCAGAATCTCAACTGATTGTAAAATCCTTGATTTTAATAGTAATTTATTGTGCTCTATGCTTTGTAGAGACTCGTTAAATTTTTTAATAATTTGGTTGTTCAAACTGTATTTCAGTTTCAATTGGTTTTCAATAAATTTTTGGTTTGTTTGCAAGTGATTCAGGATTTCTTCTATCCGTTCTCCATCATTGGAGTCTAAGTTTCCGGTGATAGTTTTAATTATTGTTCCGAACCCATTAATCAATCCTCTTTTGCTTTTAGTATTTCTCTCCGCATGAATTTTTACATTATTGATTTTCTCGATTATGACATTTTGAATATAGTTAATTATTTTAATATAGTTATCAAATTCGTGTAGATAATCGTTTGGAATAGATAAGTTTAAGATTTGAAATTGGTTATCTAGACTTGTCAATTCTTTGTATAGTGGTTTTAGATCATAGTAGTGAACGAAGGTATGTTCGGTTTTTTGTAATTTTGCAGGTCCCAGGTTTATTGGAAGTATTTTAAGATTCCTTGTAATATTTTTAATTTCTACACCCTGCGTTAGCGTGATGAAGATGACCCTGGAAGTGAATCATCAATATTAGATATATTGTGGTAGACATGTATCGTAATATTTGAAGCTTTGAAAATGTATTGGAGAATATTTTTAACTTTTTTATAGTTTAAACGATTAGCAATACCTCGTTTAGGGTGTGGACTAGTCCACACCCTAAACGAGGTATTGCTAATTTAGTGATATGGTTTAAAGTACAAAATTCCTTTAAATTGACCAGTGTTTTAAATAAATCTAAATGGGTGGGTTTTTCATTATATTTATTTTTTGTAATCAAGTAAAGTATGTATCGATCGTTATTCTTTAAATAGCAAAGTGAATGTTTCTTTGGGTTTTGTGCTTTAAGTATTTCAACTTTTCCGAATCTGGTTTTGAAATCTAGTGCAATACCAGCACTCATTTCTAAGTCAGATCTCACGCAATGAGCCAGAGAAAAGTTATCAGGTGCCCAAAATAGGTTATCATTTTTTTCAGTGATATTGTTAGACACTATATTATGATGTTTAATATATTTTTGGTAGTGCTTATAATCTAGGACATTTCCTTTGGTTAGTAAACTTTCATCGATCTTTTTCGTGTTACTTATTTTATCGATCGGTGATCTTTTTATATTAGATAAGTGAATCTTTTCGACAGTGTTATGATGCTTAGCATCTATTTGTGCTGTTTTCAATTTGGGATTCACTGATACGAGTTTCTCAATTTTATATTTGTTTTTTGTTATAGCTTGTTTTTGTTTATTTTTGATGAATATTTTTTCAGGTAAATTGGGCAAATCTTCTCGAGTTTCGTTTTGTTTATTTATCACAGTTTCTTTATTTTGTTGAATGTTTTCGTTAATTGATTTGTATAGTAACTTCATCTTGTCTCGATGGTTCAAAACGTAATTATTTAATAAACGTTTTTCAATGTCAATATTAAAAGGACAGTTTGTGTCTAGGTGTCCTGACAATACTTTGCACGGTTTAAGTTTTGTTACGGAATGAATGGAATTGTTATAGGCAAGAATTGCGTAAATTATTTTAATTTCTATAAGTTCCTTTTTATATAATGTTTGATTGTTCAGCAAACGAACATGTTCAACTAATGTAGAATGTACTCGTTCGACCATTCCATTTGAGTCTGGATGTTGCGAGCTGATGAAGTGTAACGTTATCCCGTGCAATTCTAGTAATTCTTTAACGACGGTGTTTTTGAATTCTAAATGGTTATCGGAGATTACCTGCTCAGGTATACCATGATGTGTAAAAAAATTTATTAATTTGTTTGCAATCTCTATTGCTTGTTGCAAGTCTAATTTGTAAAGTTGAGTGTATTTAGAAAACGAGTCAATAATAGTGAGGAATTTAACACCCTCTAACTCGATTGTATCGATATGCACGATTTCGAAAGGTTTTGTTGCTGTTGGGGTTAGATTATATTTTAATCTCAAAGGTTTTCTGTCATATTTGCTGACATGGCAAAGTTTGCATTGATTTATAAAATTTTGTATTATACGTTGTTGATCTGGCCAATAGTAATTCTTCTTAATCTGCGCTTCTGTCTCGTCGATGCCGCGATGGTTTGATTTTCCCTCGTGGTACATTCTAATAGTTTCAGTAATTTGTTCTTCTGTTTCAACATCTTTTATGAATTGTGTACAATTTACTAATGAAATTAATGAGTTTTTGAAATGGTTTTGAAGGGTATCACAGAATTTTTCATAAATTGGTCTTTCAAAATATAAATAATATTTTACTTTTGGAACGATATATTCTTTTATTAAGGATATAACATCCTTGTCAAAATTTGATTTGGATAGTTGTACATAAATCCGCATTTTCTTTTTATTGAATAATGACATTATTTTCGGTCTTGAAGGGGCATAATTTACCTCAGAGATAATGATTTGATTGTTTCCAAAATTAACTGGTTTTTTGGTGATTGGTATATTAAATATTGGGTTTTTAATATTTGAATGTATTGTTTCGTCATCATTAATTTCTGCACCGTCCAGTTTGCCAAAATAATCGCTCAAGTCTCCTAGTTCAACTATAAGAGATTCATTAGTCTGATCTATAATATTTGGGTCGTCAACTAGAGGTTCATTTAATTGATTAGAATAATTTACAGTATTGTTAAATTCATCGTTTACATTGAGTTCGATTCGAGAGAGAGCATCCGCATTTTTATTTAGGACGCCCTTTTTATATATGATTGTATAATCATATTCAGCTAGTTTCAAGCGCCATCTTACTAATTTGGAATTAGGTTCTTTAATTGACATCAGCCATTAAAGGGGTTTATGATCGCTGACGATTTGGAATGTTCTTCCAAACAAATACGGCCTGAAGTATTTGACAGCCCAGACAATTGCAAGAAGCTCCTTCTCGATTGTTGAGTAGTTAATTTCTGATTCGTTCAGCGTTCTGCTTGCATACGCTATTGGCAAGTCAGAGCCTATTTTTCCTTGGGATAAAATGGCGCCAATGGCGTAGTTACTAGCGTCCGTTGTTAAATTAAAAGTTTTTGAAAAATTGGGATATTGGAGCAAAGGCTCATTAATTAGTAGATCTTTACATAAATTGAAACAGTTTTTATATTCAGGGTTATCTATATTGATAACAGCATCCTTTTTGAGGCATTTAGTTAGCGGCTTTGTTAATCTAGCAAAGTCCTTTATGAATTTTCTATAATATCCTAGAAGTCCAAGGAATCCTTTTATCTGTTTTGTAGTCTTGGGAACCGGGTAATTTTGTATTGTTATAATTTTATCAGGATTGGGCCTAACACCATCAGGTGTTATAATATGCCCTAAATACACTACTTCCTTTCGTAAAAATTCCGACTTATCAAGTTGGATTTTTAGGTTGGCATCTCGTAATCGATCAAAAACGTTTCTTAGTCTTTCTATGTGCTCCTGCAAGCTTGTGCTAAAAATTATGATATCGTCTAGATAAACTAGACATTTTTCATTTTGAACGCCACGTAAAATGTTATCCATGACTCTTTGGAATGTGGCTGGCGCATTTTTCAACCCAAATGGCATTCTTAAAAATTCGAAATGGCCATTTTCGGTATTGAATGCGGTTTTAGCAATGTCTTTTTCTGCCATTTCGATTTGGTGAAACCCCGATGCTAAGTCGAGGGTTGTAAAGTACTGGCAGCGGCCTAATTTATCGAGCAGATCAGTAATATTCGGAAGTGGATATCGATCACTTATCGATTTTTCATTTAACTTCCTATAATCAATTACGACACGCCATTTACGTTTACCTGAGGCGTCAATCTTTTTTGGCACAACCCATATGGGCGATGACCATGGGCTAAATGATGGCCTAATTATTTTTTGGTCAAGCATATCTTGAACCTGATTTTGAACTTCAATCCTATGAATTTTAGGATATCTGTACGATTTGGTGTATACGGGTAATTCATCCGTCGTTTTGATTTCGTGTTTTATCTTATTTGTGAATGTTAATTGTTTATTATTTATGTGAAAAATATCTGAATATTCTTTAATTAGTTTTAGTATAACTTCCCTTTCTTCTTCGTTCATATGCTCTGAACGAATATTGGAAGTATCGAATTGAAATTTTTCGTAGTTTAAATTATTTAAGTTTGCATCCATAGTCCAATCGTATTCATTGATCTTTTCGACTATAAAGGGATTTTTTATTCTAACATTCATATCCACTTCTAGTGGGTTAATAATAGTGCATAGTGCTTTATGATTAATTACGCGTGTCGCGCATTCTGGGATTTCCACTTTATTTACTTTCATGTGCGGAATAATTACATCGCCATTTTTTACATTTTTTATTTCAACCTCAATCACTTGTTCGGACCTGGCAAGTATTACTGTGCAATTCATACTTTGGGTCACTTGAACCTTGTGATGGTTGAGTTTTATTTTGCAATTAGGAGCTGTTAATAAATCGTGCTCCAAATCAATAGTTGCTTTTGATATTTTCAAATTATCGAATCCTAACAGGATCATTTTTAAGGGTTTTTTAAAATTGAATAATTCATTTAATGATATCAATGTACTATATTTTTTAGTAGAGGTGCCATGTGCAGTGGCAACTTGGAATGGGTCACTTTTAATGTGACTTTTAAAAAACTTATTGGCTATTAATGGATTAACAAATGATCTTGAACTATCTGTGTCGATTAATATTTTTAAATTATGAATGGGTTCGATTATATAAGGTAGTTGGCTTGCATTATTAATTAAGCTCATTATTTCGATTGTTTGTCTGGGGCTGTCGCGTCTAAAAAATCATTTCCCTGTTCGGATGATTGTTTATCCATGTTATATAATTGTCCAGGAATAAAATTCCTATTTTGGTTAGGGCGGAATCCGTTGCCTTGCGGGTTTACCGTATTATTAGTGGAAATTGACATGGGGTTGGCCTGTTAAAATTTTGAGAATTATTCCCATTATTTCTGTTTAAGTTATTATTGTTATTATTCCATCGCGGATTAGGGAAGTTGTTATTATGCATACGGGGATTAGAATGATTCCTGTTAGCATTAAAATTGGGCCACGAGTTATTAAAATTCGGCCTTGATTGATAGTTATTAAATCTGGGCTGAAATATCGGACCGTTCGAACGTTGTTGTTGTTGTGTTTTTACCTTATCATTTTTATTAGTATTATTTTCGTATTGGAAATCATTTGTTAACATATTTAATGCGGCATTTAAGTCCGCTGGGTTTTTTACCCGCATTTGTGCACCTATTGGTTCTTTTAAACCGCGTAGTAAAACGCGCAACGCATAGTTTCTAAAATAATGAATTAAATAGTGTCGATTAGCTGCGTCGACAATGTGATTTGATACATAAGAGATTTGCAAGTTAAGCAGGTTTTGTAATTTATTATAGAAATCAAAAGGCGATTCATTAAAGAATTGTTTTAGCAACGTTATTTCTTGCGTTAAGCTGTAGTGATCCCTCTTATCACCATAAGCACTTAGTAAAGCGTTTTTTAGATCTAACCAGTTTGAGATAATGCTCGATGAAATGTTAATTGCCTTTTATCTTAGCGAGTATGCTCGACATTAGATACTCATTTTGGAAATCAGTTACATCCGCAATATTATAGAACTTGTTAACCAATTTCTCGCTTATTTCTATGAAACGTGACAATAATTCAGCCTCTCCTTTGAATTCGGGGAGCATCTTAATATACTCCGCTTTTAATACGGGTAATGGGATAGCCATTTTGACTGTATAATTAACAATGTTACGGTGTCTAGGGGAACGGGATCGGGATCGATTATTATTTTGAATTGGTGGTTCAGAATCTAAATCCGTTGAATTATTTTCGTTATTCATGAAAATCGCAAAACCTCTAAAAAAATATTTTGTACTCACACGCTCAATGTTTTTGTGGTAATCCTATCCATTTAGCTCGATATTCCTTCGGGACTGCCTGGAACGGTGTGCTTTGCTTCACTCGTTGAAGGATGTTCTTGATGCTTAAAGAGTCCTCCCAAGTTTGTTATGCACCCACAATATTTTTTTATTTTGGAACTCTGTCAATTGTTAATACAAACGAAAAGGTGGTATACGGACACCTTCACTCAGAGTATCCTACCGACTGCGCCATTTAAATATTGATTTGCGATGATTACGTTTTTAAAAAGGTTTATTTTTATAATTCGCAACATGCGACTGCAATTGTATGGATATAATTCTAAACTAAACTAATATTTGTAATAACAAAGTATTTATACTAAGAGAAAAGATAATTCAGCATTCCTAACGATTGCGACATTTCTAGGTATTAAGATTATAATATCAGCAATAGCGCTGATCAAGCATGCACATGCACGTTACATAATTGTGGCGGTATTGTTTATGTAATGAAATTATAAAGGGTGAATGACATATAACTTATATGTATTGTTTCATTTATTTGTTTCTCACTTGATAATGACTTCTGGCACCTCTTGCTGAAAACTCTTCAAGCCAAAAGGATCGATAGGCCGTGCTTTCGCAGTCCCTATGCGTACTGAACATCGGGATCAAGCCAGCTTTTGCCCTTTTGCTCTACGCGAGGTTTCTGTCCTCGTTGAAACTTAAATTGTAAAATGTATTTTGTAAAATTATATATACCTTATATATAATTTTACAACAATAAATTAGTAGTAAAAACATAGTAGTTGGTATATTTACTTATTATATTAATTTTTAGTTAATATTGATTTGTAAAACTTTCACTTACCCTAATTATTTTTTATTTTGATCTAGGAGTTTTTAGATAAAATGCAAATAGTGCATTGCGACTTATCATCGAGAAATGTTTTAATAGCTGAAGACAAGACCTTAAAAGTTTCCGATTTTGGTTTAAGTAGATTTGCCAACAAGGATTATATTTGTTCTAAGCAAACAGCTAGAAAAGTACCAGTAAGATGGTTGGCTATTGAATCACTAACTCATGATTGCTATACTACAAAAAGCGATGTATGGTCGTTTGGAGTATTGTTGTGGGAAGTTGTGACATTGGGTAGTTATCCGTATCCTGGAGTTCCAACTCATAAAATATTACAATTAATCACAGATGGATATAGAATGGAACGTCCAGTTAATTGCAACAAAAAGATGTAAGTTTGGGTATTTAAATTAATATGAAATTTTTAAAATTTTATTTACAGATACAATTTAATGAAACATTGTTGGAAAGCTGAACCTAAGGATAGGCCAACATTTGCTGTAATATTAAAAATCTTAGATAATATGTTGCAAAACAAAACTGCAGCTTACCATTTACATATTGCTCAACAATTAAATGCTGACCAGAATACTCTAAATATGGATTCGCATAGCGTTCAGATACATGAAAAATAATAAACGAAAATTTCTTAAACATGGAAAATCTAAGTTTGAAATGTTTATAAGTAACTTTTAGTTCTACATTATATATGTTAGGTTTATCAACTAGCAAATTATTGCCTTAAGCAAGAAACATACTGTGATTGTTGTAACGAACTAGGTAATTTTTTCTTGATTAAATTATTAATATTAGTATAGTAAATGATCAAAAATAAAACAAATTAATTAGTAAATAAATAAAACACATTTACTATGTATGTACTATGTCACCAATATATTTAAAAACTGTAACATGTTTCAACCTTCTACAAGATCATCATCAGACGGTGATATAAACAAGTATAAATATTAAAAAAAATACAAGGCAGTATAACATTAAATAAAAATTGCATTAAAGTTATGATTAAAATGATTATGAATTTATGTTTAAAAGTCAAAATCATGTTATTCATAATAGTTTCAATGTATTTTTTTACTATCGTATATACATGCTTTGTAATTTTTTATGTCTTATAAAGGTTAAAACTAGTTTTTTAATATACTTGTGGTATAGTACATAGTAAATGTGTTTTATTTATCTTAAAATGAACTTTCACAAAGTAACGATCACCACTATTCATTTTTTTAAATTAGTAGAATTTTTTATGAAAATTTTAATTGAAAACAAATCACAAAATCATTTTATTTTTGTAAAACATCCTATAAATGTAATATTTTTAGATAAATGTAAACAAAAAAAAGTATATATCTTTTAAAAATTTATATAAAAATAGAGATAAGAGAAAAAATATTTTTAATAGCAGAAAATGCTACGTAATTTGTTGTTACCTGATATTAAATGTAAAAAAAATCTATATTTAAATAATTTATCTAAATACATAGAAAAATAAGTTTAAATGTGTAATAAATGTACCTGAAATTAAATGTAAACAAAAAATCTTATATTTAAATAATTTATATAAAAAAACGGAAAAAAAAATTTGATACATAATATTTATACGCACCTTTATGTTCTAAACTACATGTAAAAAAAATATATTTTAAAAAATCCTATAAAAAAAAGTTATAAAATTTAATTATGATATGTGTATTGATGTTAAATAAAATAATTATAAAATGTGCATTTTTAATTAATTTACATTAATAATAATTTTAATAATAATAATTGTAATAAAAATTAGCATTGACAAAAAAATCAGTAAAAAAATTAGAAAACTTTAAGCTTTTAAGAAAACAAAAAAAAAGAATAAATGTCAAAATTAAAAACGTCAACTACCTGCAATTAACAGACGTTAAAAAAAGCTAAAAAAATAATTGCATTGGCGTACGTACGTTATGGCAAAAGAACTGGTCGCGGTCGAACCTTAACCATAGCGGTGACGAATTGGCGTAACGGTTTGGCAGCCGCCAAATGCCATAACACACTTAAGATCAACAAAGTCTCTAGACGCAAATTTCACGTATGTTTACTGATTATTATGTTGCTACAACTGTCCCTTTTCTCTGACAGAAATATGTAAATAATCCTTAAAGAATCTGTTACTTACGGATGGCAATACAAACATCTTTAAGTAGCATGCGTGAACTTTGTGTATCTTGCAAAGACTTTTGTATATTAAAAAATATTTTTTTAGATTGTCCATTTAAGGAAAAAGAGTTAGAAAAATAGATAAAGTTTGTTAGCAGTCATTTGGTTGTTTTGGATTTTGTTTTGTTGACTATATTTTGGAGAACATAAAATAGTTTCTCAAGCCAGTCAAGTAGTAAAAGAAATCATTTCACAGTAGCAATATTATCGGAGAAGGCAAAAGCGTCTTAAAATAAAGTTTGAACAGAATGTGGCCACAACTATTTAGAAAAACTGTAAAAGTAAGTATCTTTTTGGCACAAATTATATGACAAGCAAAGTAATATGTTGCAAACAACCTACCCACTTCTTTTAAAGAAATTTTTTTAGAAGTGCCGTACAAATAAAAAAACTTTTTTATAAATTTGCTTTTTAAAAAATTGCGCTAACAAAGACTGGTAAATTGATCCGATAGTTGCCTAATATACGGGAAGAAGTATGTACTTTAGAAAAGTGAGATTTGGCCAATTGATTGGTTGCTGCCATTGTACTGAATACATCATTTATTCCAAAAATGTAGTCTACGTAATCTATTGAATGTATAAGCAAACCATAAAAGTAAACAACAATTAAATCATTTGAGGTATTTTCAATAATAAATTCTGGCTTAAGAAAAGGTGATACTGAGGTTTTGGAGACATGATACACTAAAATTTTTGTCATTATTTGTTTAATAAACTGAAACATTTTTTAACCAAAAACACACCAAGTTTTATAGATGCCAAAATAGTCAAACTATTCGTTATACAAACTCGTAAAATCTTTAACCAAAACAATTCAAACTAGTAAAAGCAATAGAATGTTATTGTTTTGTCTAAAATCCAGCAATTCTTAATCTAGCACAAATTGTTTAACTATATCTTCTCCAATTTAACTAATTATTTTTAAAAAATAATTTTTTTTTATAAGGATTTGTAAAATCTTTTTTACTACTTTTGTAGCAGACATCCGTATCTTGCATTAAGCAATGCATAAACATTTATTGTAGGGCGTATATTACAAAAAACTTCCTAACAAAACTTAAACAAGAACTAGAAAACATAAAACGGGATATTGTAGGACTGTGCGAGACACGACAAAAAAAGAGAACAAAAGACAACTCTAAAATTAGGTCACACTCTATATCAAAACAACTCAAAAACCAAATACAGCATTGGGTGTAGCTTTACATATCTTGTAGTTAAACTAAACAGTAGATATAACATCCAAGTGATACACTGCTATGCACCAACTAGCAGTGCAAGCAACAAATCTATAAAACAATTCTTCAAAAAATCTGTTACGCCAAAAACTTGCTATACAATTATTACGGGAGACCTAAACGTCAAAATAAGGTTAAAACACCAACAAGAAGACTGTATACGTGGGAAACTACAAACTGGGGAACAAAAACAACAAAAGAAGCATGCTACTGAACTACCTAAACAACGAGAAATTATTCTGCATAAATATACTTTTTAAAAAAACAAAGCCAGAAAAACAAAAACTTGACGCATCCCAGACGAACGTACAAAAACAAAATGGACTACATACTATGTAACGACAAGAATATATTTAAGAATATATTTGTTATAAACAGAATAAACACCAAAAACGACCACAGAATGATCTGCGCACATATACGGATTAACACAAAGGCAGAAAGAAGAAAGCTAATAAACAAGAAAAAATTTCCAACAACAGTTCAGGACCAAAACTAAACGGAATACGAAGCAGAAATCTAAAAGAGGTTAAAAACAAGAATAACACTGCAGAAAATGAATATACATAATATCATAACAAACATATCGGTAAGCATTGAAACAGCATCAAAAAAATCTGCAGCAAAATAAGAAACCAGAAGAAAACAAAACTGACTACGGATATACTATACAATAAACTATAAAACACTAAACAACACAGTAAAGAGGAAAATGCGCACAGACATAAAAGCGTATAAAACCAAACACATCCTCAAAACGATAGAGCTAAACAAAAACATAAAAGTGTTTAAATCAAAACTAAGAGAAAAAAGGGCATTACAAAAATAAGAGTCCACAAAGGAATCATAGTTTATAGTAAAGCAGAAATTGCTTTGGAAATACAAAAATTTTACTTGTATACAGAGTCCATACCTAGCCCGACAAGAGACTTAAAAAAGTTCATACTAAATTCTGGTTCAGCACACCTCCCGGAAATTACTATACCCAAAATTAAACATACACTACAGCAAATGAAAAATTGAAAGGCTCCAGAAAAGGATTAAATAACAACAAATATGCTTAAAAGGGAGGGCAACCTTCTACTTCAAACCATAAAAGTACTATTAAATAAATGTCTACAGGAAAGGAAAATACCAAAAGCACGGAAAAACGCAGAATTCATTTTTATACACCAAATAGGAGACTACACAAATATAGGCAACTACCGCTCAATAAGTTTTCTAGCACACCTATACAAGCGTATGTAATGAGTAGAATCATCAACAACAGGTGGAACAAGCAGGGTTTCAAAATGAGTTCCAAATGACGAACCATCTGCAAACAATCAGAACAATCATAGAAAAGACAACAGAGAATGATATCTACATACACATGGCATTCATGGACTATCAGAAGACGTTCGATAGTATTGAGACTTGGTTATTGGTTATTGACTCAAGGTACTCCAAGCTAATAAAAGATATATACAAAGATGCGACCTTCCACATTAAAATAGACGACAATCTAAACACCGATAAAATATCACTTTGTAAAGGTGTACGGCAAAGAAACACAATCTCTTGGCCTTAGAAAATATCTTTAAACAACTGACACGGGACAAGATCGGTCTGAACATTGACGGTTCATTAACCACTTAAGATTTGCCAATGATATAATTATAATAAGTACATTGAAGAACTTATAAACATGATAGAACAACTAAACAATGCATCTAGGAATGTGGGGCTGAAAATAAACCTACACAAAACCAAAATTATAAGTAATAACCAACAGAAAGATAGATAATATCAAAATAAAAAATGTAGAAAAATACATATATCTCGGCCACTCAATTACGAAAGGCAAAGAAAACCAAACTGCCAAAATAAAACGTAGAATCCAACTAGCTTGGGTTGCCTTCGGAAAACTCAGTTTTATATTGAAAAACAAAAACATCCCACTGTACTTAAATCGTAAAGTATACAACAGCTGCATCCCCCTTGTTGCAACCTACAGATTAGAAACCATGGTAAAAAACCAACTCAGAACCACCCAAAAAGCCATGAAACGCGCAATGTTAAGTATCACAAAGTGCGTAATAGCAAATTTGAAAAAAAAAAACAAAATAACTAATATCATGGAACGCACTACAAGCTTCAAATGAAAATGAATAGGCCACGTCGCAGGCATAGCCCAGAACGGTGGTCACACAAAGTAACCCTCTGAAGACCAAGAGAAACTAAAAAAAGACGGAAAGACTCTAAATGTAATGGATTAACGATATTAAGACCGTAGCAAGAAAACAATAAACAAGACTGGCAAACGACAAGAAAACATGGAAGCAAATGGAAGAAGCCTATATCCAACAATGGACAAATTAAAAAGCTAAGAAAAAGAAGAAGTATGTAATCAAGGAAAAGGACTCCAAAATATTGTAGTTGCTACAAAACTAAATTTTTTAGGCAAATATTAAATATTAAATTTGTTGTCTTGCCAAAAAAGAATCCAGCTGGATATACGTAAAAACAATAATCTATAGTTGTTTAAATAAATAAAGAGTTAATAGATTAAAATAGTAAATTTTTTGTCTAACAAGTAAACACGCTAACGCAGCAAAACTGCAACAACCGCTAAAATCTCTTTAAAAAAATTCAATAGTAACAAAAAACAAATAAAGTTAATCATTTAATTTTAAAGCATGCAAACTGGTAATAATAGAAATTCAGCAAAAATAACTTTTAGTTAAAACTCAAGTAGACATAACTATTACAAGTTTTACCATCTTTTGTTTCCATTTTAAGTAAGTTTAGTTAGGACCCAGCAGCAAAAAAAATTCTTTAAAGCAAAAACTGATGAGAAAAGTACCAAAACCTAACTTAACCAAATGTATAAAAAAATGACCTCTTCCAGCTACTTCATTAGATATGATAAAGAGCTGGAAGAGAAATAAAGAGTTGGATCAGGCTCCGCAGAAAACTGAAGCAGCGTGGCTATTGACAAAGAAAACTAATAGGGTAAATCGGAAAACAAAAGTAGGGAAACAAATTGTAACCATAGGGAAGAAAATTAAATACAACGGAGTTACACTGGAAGCAAAGAGATGGAACAAACAGGTTAAGAAAGCGGTAAAAAAAACAAAAATAATGAAAGAAATGCTTAGTAGGCTTATGCCAAACAAAGGAGGGCTAGGAAAAAGGGCAAAGCGGTTAATAGCAACGGCGGCTAGAAGTAAACTTAAATACGTTGCAGAAACATGGAAAAACGCCTTAAACAAAAAAATAAACAAAAAGAAATAAGAGAAGCCACAAGAGCAAGCTTGTTAAAAATCTGCAGGGCATACAGGATAGGGTCACAGGACATTTGAAGTAATAACGGCAACACTACCCGCAAATTTGATTTTAGAAGAAAGATTAGACATTAGGAAATTAGTAAATGAAAAAACTAGTGAACAAGAAGCAAAGAGACGGGCAAGAGATAATACGATGGAAAGATGGCAAAGCCAATGGAAAGAAAGAAGGAGATAGTACAAGAAAATTAAAAAAATGGGTAAAGAATAAACCAGCGACGTGTTACTACACAACACAACTACTCACCGGACCTAGAACTTTTGGTAAGTATTTACAAAACATAAATAAGATAAAGAAACAAAATGTATATTTTGTCAAGAAGACACGCATGACGACGCAGAACATATGCTAGTAGAGTGCAAAGCTTAGAAGGAAGATAGGAAAGAGTTAGAAAAGGTATTATAAAACAAAATCGACAAATCCACAAATCCACAATTATTAATATATGCTTAAGTGACAAAAACAAATGAAGAGCACTAAAAAACTATGCAACGACAGTACTAAGAAAAAAGATAGAAAAGTTTGAAACAATAAGATTTAGATAAAACAAAATGGAAGAAAACACACAGATCAAAAGCTACACAAGACAAAAAAAGAAAAACAAAAAGCTAAATAGAAGCAACAAAAAAAAACAAAAATAGCCAAGACAATTATGCTTACCAAAAAATGGAAAGTGAAAAAATAGACAAGAAAAGAACATTTACTAAAACATTGGTACCAACCAAAATTGCAGAGATAAGAAGAAAAAAAAAGAACTGCTTAAAGAAAGCAAACTGAATAAATTAAATAGGCAATTTTTATACGGCAGATAAGTCATCTCAAGGTTGACAAACAATGTAATTTTTGAAATAATCAGAGTATATTTGGCAACCAGAAGACACAAAGAACTAATTTCAAACAAAGATTCTAGAATCTCACTAGAAATAAAACTGGCAAATCTAGGACTACCAAAATGGATACTTTTAATAGAATTACACAAAATATTTATGAAAGAAAGAGGATACGACAAAGAAAAAGTTAATAAAAATATATAAAAACTAAGAAGATACTTAAGGACAAAGCAAATACCTAAGCTGAATAAAGCAAAAGTGGGAGAAAAGAGAGATGGATAGATGAATAATTGGAAAGTTGATAGTTCCGTCCTGTTTCCTACTCTTTTTTTTATTTTGCAGGTATAATGTTTTTCTAGTCTCTATACTATTTCTTTCAGTTTTATGCATCTGACCATATCTTTGTTTTCATGATATGCGCAGCATGTGTTAAAACCCATACATTTCAAAAGTCTTCAATTTATTGATTGTGTATACTTTTATAGTCTATGCTATAGTGCCTAAGACTAGTGTTGAGTATTTGTAACAATTGAACATTTAGAGTTTAATTTTTGTTGACATGTTTTGAAGGCAATTTAAAAAAAAAAAATTATAAATGTAAATTTTGGTATCTTTATTCTGATGTTAATTTTTGTATACTCATCAAGATCTTGTATTATCTAAGTTCTTCATGTTGGTGCACAACTTAAAACCAACTCGGTGTCAAAAAAGTGCAGTCAGGCTCGGGTAAACTAAACTAAAGTGATTAGTCTTTCATTCTAGTTTGGTACTCAAAATTTCAATTGTTGAAAATAAAAAATTTACAACAAAAATAAAAGTAGACTGTAAACAGAGGAATGCTGAAACAAACAGAGAAACTGTAAAATAAACATAAAAATAATAAAATGAACAAATAATTAATGCTATGAACAGGGAAATAATAAAACAAACAAGGAAATTATGAAATAAACAAAAAAATAATTAGATATAATAAAATAAACAAAAAAAAATTTATTATAAAATTATGAAATAAACAAAACAATTATAAAATAAATAAAGAAATAATAAAATAAACTAAGAAATGGCAAAATGAACTAACAAATAAACTAAGAAATAATGAAATGAACAAAGAAATAGGAAAATAAACAGAGAAACATTAAAACAAACAAAGAATGGTAAATTACGCTCTTAGAAGTAGGCAACTATATTAGCATTCATGATAAAATAATTTAAAAAAATATAATATTCAATCTTATTTTTCATAATAATTTTAGTCTTAAATAGTTTATTTATTATATAGTTTTAGCACCTTCTATGCCATCTGTGATTAGTTTTAAATTTTATTTTAGTTCTGGCAATAGAATACTTTATAACGCAGATGTCATCTGTGATATAAGGTTTAAGTATTTACTTTTTATCTTATCTGCGTATATAAACACTTTAAATAAAATATAAAGCTATTAATATTTCAAAGAAATTTGATCATGATCTGAACAATTGTTTCTAAGCAAAATGAGTGTAAGAATTTAAGAAATAAAATTTATTTAATTTTGAATAATTGTAAAGATGTAACAACCTTCACTTAGTGGTTTAAATTTTATAGAGATGCAATAAAAAGTTGATATATTTTAGTGTAGTGCTCTTTTATTAACAATATTTTATTTTATTACAAGCAAATGCCCTCTATTGATACTGTTTGGTAACTTCACACTATTAGTAGAAATTATAACTAACAATATTGATTTATAGTTTACAGCGCCAAAGTGAATCCAAGTAGACTTCTACTGCAATAACTACGTTCTGCCATCTATAGAATTTAATACATATCTGCTATTTAATTTATTTGTATAAATTAATTCAAAATCCTAGCTTCATTAATTTAAAATTGTTTAAGAGGTCTTCATATCCCACGGCCAGTATAAGGAATTACATGTATATGGGCGCCAAGATGTTATAATAAATACAGCTTGAATGCATTTTAAATTTGAGAGGTCACAACTATTAATTGACTTAATAGTTGTCTAATTAACAAACACCACTGCTAAAACATTTTACATAAAAATAAATTTGAAAAAATAATTAAAAAAAGATAAGATGTTTTAATTATATTCATTAAGACATCAAATCAATGAAAAATATTTTGATAGCAAAAATATCTTAATAAAATTAGAATAATCTTATAAACTTGACATGGAAGGCTCCGCAAGATAATGAAACAAAGTCAGTAAAAAACCAAATTGATTATGTACTCATAAAAAAGAGATTCAGAAATAGTATAACTTTAGTCAAAACTTACCCGGGAGCAGACATTGGTTCAGACCACAATCCAGTAGTCGCCCGAGTGCACATCAAATTTAAACAATTAAAATCTAAAATAAAAAATAACAAGATAGCATCAGAAAAACTCAAAGATAAAGTTTCAAAATATTAAGTACAAAAAGAGATAAATATTAAAATTAATGAAATAAGACAAAAAACCACAAGTCCAGATATAGATCAGAAGTGGGAGAATATAAAAACAGCATTAATAATAATAAGAAGTAAAGATCGAATGACACCAGATAAGTAAAAACCTAAACAAAAATGGATAACACAGGAAATCCTCCGCCTTATGGAAGAACGACGGAAACATAAAATCAATCCGAAAAAATATAAAGAGCTGCAGAGAAATATAACAAGGAAAATACGAGATGCAAAAGAAAGTTAGTTAACCGCAAAATGTGAATATATAGAAGAGCTCCAATCAAAATATGATAACAGTAATGTACATAAAGAATATAAAGATTTAACAGGGACAACACGGAAAAGACAAACCACCATTATCAAAGATAAAAATGGGAAGATCGTAGTAAAACCAGCACAAAAATGAATAAGATGGAAACAATACATAGAAGAACTCTTTCAAGACACAAAAAGTAACAGAACTGAACAGAGTGCCACAGAGGGACCAAACATAATGAAAGAAGAAGTGCTCTATGCCATAAAGACCCTAAAAGCGGGAAAGCAGTTGGACCGGACAAAATACCAAGCAAACTCCTAAAACTAATAAATGAAGACCAAATAGATATAATGGTAGATCTCTTTAATACAGTGTAGAGATTCGGAATAACACCAAAACAATGGATAAAATCTACCTTTATAACGATACCAAAAAAAACAAATGCCAGATAATGTAGCGACCATAGAACTATTAGTCTGATGAGTCACTCACTAAAAGCATTTCTCAAAATTATTCACAAAAGACTTTATAACAAGCTTTTAGGAATGGCTTTGGTACAAGGAAAGCATTATTTAGTTTTAATGTATTGATACAGAAATGTTTAGATATGAACCAAGATACACACGTATGCTTCATAGACTATGAAAAGGCTTTTGATAAGGTTTGACATGATACTCTAATAGATCTATTGAAGCAAAGAAATATCGACTCTCAAGATATACAAATTATCGAATCGCTCTACTGGAACCAAACAGCCACGATAAAAGTAGACAATGACAAATCAGACGAAATACTTATACTAAGAGGAGTACGGCAGGATTGTATATTGTCTCCCATGCTGTTCAATCTATACTCCGAAGAGATATTTAAGGAAGCACTAAGTGAAGATAAAACTGGAATCACAATAAACGGCCAGACGGTTAACAACTTAAGGTAAGCTGATGATACTGTTATAATGGCAAAAACTCTTGCAGACCTTCAGATATTATCAAACAAGTTAAATTTTCAACGCCAACTATTCAATTACGATCATTTTAAATAAAAATCAAATAATATGATTTTTAAATTTATCAAAAATTTTTGTTATAGAAGTATATTATTATTTTATATGGTTGTATTAAAAATATTATAAAGATTCAAAAAATAAAATAAAAAATATAAGTTATATATATATATAAAAACAAATGTGTGTGTACCTGCATTTATATTACTCAAAAAACCATTTAAAATGGTTTTTGAATCATATAAATTGGTTAAAAAATAACGGAGTTATTCAGCCGTACGTTTTTTTTCTAACACCCTGTATATGGGTAATTTTATTACTTTTCGACTAATTTGAAAAAGTCAACTTCTTTGATTTTGCCCAAATTTTCAGAGATCAAAATATGGATAAAAAAAATTAAATTCTCAAAATTTTGAACCTTAGAATATTGCCTGTTCAAAATGACACACATTTGAAGGTCAGATATTTTACAATAAAACGTATTATTTAGCTTATTTTGTATTTTAATTTTTGGGCTTCTGGATAAAGATAAAAAATCCTCGATGGCTCAAATTATTATTTATTACATGTACTTTAAAACCCATATTTTTATATTTAATATTGTGGCAGTCATTTTGATATATTAAGATTCAAACACTATTCTAAAATAACCAGTCAATTTAGCAAAATCGCTAAATTTTGCTTTTTTTAAAAATTTCTAAATTTGTCAAAACTTAACAAAATTTAATCTACAAGATCTAGATTTCTTTGTGTTTATTCTCATTTTTTAATGTAATCACAAAAGACTTACAGAATTAATATACACCACTATTTTGATGCAGGAAGTTGCACATGTTTTTGCGATCTTCAAAACTTGTTCTTTTCAGGTCCCGAAAAAGTTTTGTCACCCTATGTCGATTTTAGTCAAAATTTCAGTAAATACTCAAATCGGCGAACAGCACATTTTTGTATTTCAATTTTTGGGCCTTTAAAAAAAGATAAAAAGGTCCACGATGGCTCAAAATATTTTTTATTACATGTACTTTAAAATCCATATTGGTTTATTTAATGTTGGGGCAGTCATTTTGATATATATAGCTTCAAACATTATTTAAAGAAAAACCGTAAATTTTGCAAAACTGCAAAATTATGTTTTGTTTAACCGTTCTAACTTTGTAAATTTTTTAAGAAATTTGATCAACGAGGTTTAGATTTCTTTGTGTTCTATCTTATCATTTCTAAAGGCCCAAAAATTGAGATACAAAAATGTGCGGTTTGACAGTTTCGCCAATTTTTGAATATTAAAAAATTCTTGATAATGCCTGATGTACCATTTCTCATATAGATAACCTTTTTTCTTGTGCTTTAAAAAGCAATTCTTGAATTTTTGACTAAAATCGACAGAGCGTGACAGTGCTTTTTTGAGACCTGAAAATTACTTGTTTTGAAGATCGCGAAAATATGTTCAACTTTCTGCATCAAAATAGTGACGAATACGTATTAATTCTATAAGTTTTGGATGATCACTTTAAAAAGAGATTAAACACAAAGAAATATAGACCATGAAGACCAAATTTTGTTAAGATTTGACAAAGTTAAAACGGTTTAAAGAAAGCAAAATTTTTCGGTTCTGCTAAATTTTTGGTTTTTTTTGGAATAATGTTTGAAGCTTAATATATCAAAATGACTGCCACAATATTAAACATAAAAATATGGGTTTTAAAGTACATATAATAAGGAATAATTTGAACTATTGTGAACCTTTTTATGTTTTTCCAAAAGCCCAAAAATTGAGATACAAAATAGCAAAAAAAGACGTTTTATTGTAAAATTTCTGAGCTTCAAATGTGTGTCACTTTGAACAGGCAATATTCTAAGGTCCAAAATTTTGGAAATCTCATTTTTTTTATCCATATTTTGATCACTGAAATTTTGAGCAAAATCAAAAAGGTCGACTTTTTCAAATTAGTTAAAAAGTAATGGAATTACCCATATATATATTTAGTTATGTCATTAAAGCGCAATCAGCTCAGGATTCGACTGTGAACAGCCAAAGCATTCACATCACACACTTTAAAAAGAAAGAAGCCAGCGGACAGCCAGCAACTCAATTCTGGAACAAAAACTTGCAATTATTATTGCACAAATACTAACATTAATTATTTTTTAAAACTTTAGAAAAATAATATTTTTTAATATTTTGCCACACGGGGCTTCGCCAACTCCGCTCGACCTTCTGAAGGATTTTGTGGTGAGCTGCACTATCAAAACTAAACGTAAAAGACAGAAAACATAGTTCAAGCTTAATGCCTTTGGCCATCAAATGAAGAATATGAGGAAAACCATCAAAAGCATGGCAACCCGCATAGGTAAGCTGGAGGATACCATCTCCCAGCTTACAACTATTATCTTAAAAATAAAATCAATTTCCGCCCTTGTTAATGACAACAAAGACATAAAACAGAAAGATATTGAAAAAGAAGCCCAGCAAGTGACGCTCTCCACAAAACTTAAGCGGCCAGCAGACCATTTCCATTCCGAGGACAAAACTGACGCTGGTTTTCATTTTTTAAGAACCGCAAAGAAATTTGAAGAAGTATGCCAGAACGCCATTGCACTTATAAAGGCAAACCAATTTCAAACTCTCGTCACAAGAATCAAAGACGCTAAAAAGGAGAACGACGGGTACGTCGTGGTATGCCGTAATTGTTTTGATTCCCACTATTTATTTAAAACTCAGGTTCTCGTAAACCTGCAGCCCCAGTCACGGCAAACACAACGTTTGCCAACATGTTGTTGCCACTAACCTCAAAAATGGCAAACAATCAGATAACAGATCTTCTCACAGAGCTACTCAGTTCTTAAAGGAGAATTGTGAGTGATAAATATAACTTTGCAAAACTACGTTGAGCCAAATGTTTATCGAGTTTTAAAATCAAATGATCCCACTCACTTCAGCTACTCAAGCTATCAAGGGGACGTTCTAGATCTTTAAAGACGTCAACTTGCAAATCAAAACTAAGAAAGTTAATGAACTAAGCTCAATTAACAATTGGCATCTTTTCTAGAAAAGATAGCATAAATAGACTTATCCCAGTATGTACGGTTACGGATATTAAAGGAACTGTCAAACAGTTTACAAAACTAATTAATAAAACCACGGAGAAAGCATCTAAAGCCTTTCAGGTTGGGGTTTATAATCCATTTGGACTCTCTCTCGCCAGACATCATTAGCACAAACATCGCAAAATTGTAAAATATTTTCATAAAAAAATTAGGTCAACTAAAAGGCTGAACAAAAATTAATTCTGGCAAAAAACCTTAGAATCAACTTCAAAGAATATCAGTCATTCATTGTAAAAACAAGCTCCAATATTTCATTGAGAAAAAAGCCGAAGCATTCAAAAAAGACTAAAGAAAGGTTGAAAACTTTTAGACAAACTTGAACAACGACACAATGCTTGACCGTTGCAATAGAAAATAATTATTTTAAAATTTAAAGCTAGATCTGCCTGAAGTCCTGACAGTACTCCAAATAAAACTTTAAAATTTTTCTTGCACAAAGCAATAATGGTTTTGACCAATGTTACAAATGCAATCCTTTGTTCGAAGCACTTCCCAACAGTTTGAAATGGTTCTCACGTAGTTAACATCCCAAAACGTAAGAAAAACCAAAAAAATTCTCAAAACTACCGGTTAATCAGTTTTTTTAAACTCTATCTTGAGCAAAGTCGTAAAAAAGTAATCCTGGATGATATCCTTGAACACAAAAAAATAAATGTTTTTTTCCTCTCATCAACATGAGTTTTGGCGTAAACACTTACAGACAGATCCTATTACCAAAAGTTTTAGACTGAGAAAAACCACAAGAGTGGTATTTTTTTACGTCAAAAAAGCTTTTGATAAGACTAACATTTTTTTGCTAAAACTGCTTAGACTCAAGTTCTAACTGAGTCTCATAAAGCTGATACCTTTATACTTACAATGTAAGATTTAATTAGTAAAGCTCCAAAACAACAAGAGTACCTGAAGGTTTTCTTTTATCGCTTATGCTACTTAACCTTTTTGTTGCCAAAACGCCATGGGTTCTAATTCTCTAGTCAGATTTTGCAAGTATCTGGAAATTACCTTCGATAAAAGTCTGACACGTCTAGACTATTTGAGACAAAGACAAGTTGGCAAAAAACTTACTTGTTCTAATGCTTTGGCGGGAATATCTAGCTCTGCGTTGGATCGTCGGAGCTCCGTGATACTTGAATGCAGACATTTACAACGGTCTAAGCATCATTGCTATGGCAACAATTCAAATTCAATTTTTATAAATTTAACCACCGATTTGGCCAGACTGGTAGAATCGAACAAAAAAAACTACTTTTATAAGAGACCAATCAGCCTAATACAACCTTACCCCGGAGTCTATAAAGCGTCCTACCTTAATTATCTCTTTAATTTCTATAAACAAAAAGTTTATGAGTTTAAGGTCTCGAGCTTGATGCGCAGTTACTTGACCGACGGCTTTCTTGATACGTTAAGAGTGTATCATGTGTAAAGTGACTTTTTTAAACCCGTATTGATTCTCGCTTAGGCCTCCATTTCTATCTAACTTTTCAATAAGTCTTGCCACCCATATCACTGCTCAAATTCAAAAGTAATCTTAAAGATTGGTAAGGCTTTCAAGACACGTTTATTTAATTAAAAGACAAAATTAAAAGCATCAGCGACGGACAACGGCTGCACTATTTAATTATTTTTTTTAATGGTAAATCAGCAAACATTATTGATTCCTTGGATGTTACTCCATCTAATTATAAAATTGCTAATTACTAAAGGATTGATACGAGAACAAGCGATTGATTGTACGTAAGCACATATTTGCTATTCTTGACATTATTGATTCAAAAAGAGAATCATTAGAAAATTGCGTCAGCATTTTTGGAAACGATAGTCAACAGAGTATTTACGCACACTCTAGCAACAATCTAAAAGTATGTAAAAAAAAAACGTCTCAGCCATAAAATAGAACCAGTTCTGTTGAATAAAGAAGACAACATAACCCCCTACGCTAGACGTTAGGTTGCATCACCGTCATCACCAAGTGTTTCCTTTCAAAGACGGAGTCTTTTGAAAGGTAAACCTTTAAGGGGACCGGCATGTTGGCGCCATTCTATTCTATAATTGTAATGTATTGTTATAATTAGATTATTTAAAAAGAGCGTGCTCTAGAAATAATTAAATATTGATTAGTTATAATAAATTTGTAAAAAGTCAAAGTATAAATTATATATGCATACTTGGAATATTCTACATCTTAGTTTATATACAATAATTTAATAAAATATTCTTTTGCTTGATAAGAGGCGAGCGACTTACAAACGCTCGATCAACTGGAACAATTCCTCTAGCGCTGCATTCAAAAAGAAAAGCGCATTCATTGGTTTTTTTACTTATTTATTATAAAATTGTAAGTACATTGATTTATATTATAACTTTTTGTATTACTGGATTTTATTATTAGTAAACGCTGCAAATGTGATTTAAAACAAATTATTTGATTTTATGTTATAAGCTATTTTGCTCATATTAATTAAAATGAAATTTCATTATACTCGTAGGGATAAATTTGTCATTTGAATAGTTGAGTTTGCTTTTTTGTATAATTGCTGTGAGAGAATGAGAATAAAAATTGGCAACATCTAGTAAAGTGACTACTATCAAATGTGCTCAAATGTATGGAGAGGTGAGTTTTAGTATAAACTCTGAAACCCAAGTCTCATCTTTGATGAGAGTGACAAGTCTAAAGTTTTTTTATTGTTGACTTTACGTAAGACGGAGAGAGGTAAGGTTTGGTTAAGAGAACTGCAGAAAAATTTAAGATTTTCTCTTTTTTGCAAAGCAGAAGCTTTTCTTGCTTGAGCATAGCTTTTCTAGCCGCGTCAAGATAAACCGTTTTCTTGTGCGGCGGAGTATAGTAAAGAAGCGTTAAACAAAGAGCTCTTACAATTTTTTTAAGCAATTTGGGAATTTTGGAGAGGAATTTGGCAGCATCCACAAGACAGTTGATAAGTTGTTGGTAATTTGAAGACGGATTGCTTTTAAGTTTGGCAGAAATAATTTCTCTATATGAAATCCAATTAAGATTTTTTACAGATTGTAATAAGTATAAAAAACAGACTGAGACTGATTCAGGTAAAATATTAATAAGAAAACAGATATTTCTATAAGTGTCTTGCAGTATTATTAAATGACATTTAAAGCAATATCGAGTAAAGCTATAACTGGATCAATAATGTTTATGTGCATGTTTGTTGTCACCGCATCGTTTAAAATAATTAAACCCAAGAAATCTATCTTTTTTTTATGCCATTATCTATTGATAAATGTTAGAGATAATATGGTTCATCTCATTGCGGTTTCTGTGTGGATTAAAATTTCGATGGTTTTCAGTCCCGTCTGTTGTCTTATGTTTCTTAGCCACAACATCTTTCATCCGATTTTACTCTTTCCTTTGATTTTGCTCTCGATAATAAGCTGTAGTGAATTGTACTTCTGATTTTGCATGACTTGCCCAAATATGCAGTTTTCTTTCTATTTATTGTAGTCAACAGCTCACAACCTTTGTTTGTCTGTCGCAGAACTTCTTCGTTAGTTATTTGCGCAGTCTATGGGATCTTGAACATTTTGCAATAGAACCACATCATTTTAAAAGCTTCTATTCTGTTCATTGATGTTAGTTTTATTGCTCACCCCTCAGTACCGTAGAGGAGCACAGACCATATATGAGCAATTCCATTTCAAACGGACCAGAGCTAGGGGGGGGGGGGGGGGGAGGTGCATTGAAAAACTTGCTTATGTATTTTTGTTTTGTTATAATAACTTATTAGTATTCCTTAAATCGGTATATCAGGGTATGAAACCCATAAAAAAAATTCTACGATTTTTTTTAGTTTTTTTGTCAATTTTTAACTTAATCGCATTTTTTTGTTAAAAACCGTAATTTTTATTCAAAATAAATAAATTTACTAATGAAATCAACCAGAAATTTTCCATAGAATCCAAATCTGGCGCCATTTCAAGTCTATACCCAGTCTATAAGCCGCAAGAGCCATAAAACTATGTTTTTGTTCTCAGTGGGCTGTGCAAAACCGCCAAAGTTGACGTATTTTGATGTAAATTATTTGGAAAATATAAATTTGTTCTGTGTATTTGAGTTTTAAGGGTCTTAAACTCAAAAAATCTGCAAAGTAGGCCTATTATTCAACATATACTCTTAAAAATGCACGTTAAGCCGCTCTCAGAGAAACAATACACCAAATATTATTAAAAATTTGAATTCTGGGGACAATTTTACATGGAAAACAGTCAATGTTGTACTCATCGTCTATAGAAAAGTTTATCTAGAAAGAAATGTTTACAAAATTTTTAGGCAAAAAATGCGTCAAAAATTAATAATTTTTTTATATTTACAAAAAATATTATAAACACACTAGGGTGAGGTTTAAAACTTTTTTTTAACAAATTATATATAAATATAAATAAGCGCCAGGCGGATTTATGTTTGAATGCCAAAAATAATAAAATTTTCAAATTTTGGCGCCGATAGATCGAGTCTAAATTTGTGCCGCAAGCGCAAAAACTATCAAATAAATAGTAAAATAGCCCAAAATTGGTTCAAGCGACAAAATATGTTTTTGTTAAACTTCTGAAATAAGCTTAAAAAATATAATCTAAATAATCTTTAAGAAAAATTTAAAAAAAAAAATTTAAGTAAATGTTGAAAAAAAAAAAAATTTTTGTAGATGGTTTTTTCTTTGCCAGATAAGCACGACACTGATTATTTTTTATGTAGAATTGTTTGTAAAACTCATTTTTTTAATAATATTTGGTGTAGATTTACTCTGAAAGCTGTTAAATGTGCATTTGTAAAAGTTTATGTTGAAAAATAGGATTATTTTTGCAGTTTTTTCGAGTTTTAGATCTTTAAAACCCAAATACACAGAACAAATTTATATTTTTTCATTAATTTACACCAAAACCAGTCAACTTTGGCGGTTAAAAAAAAATTAAAAAATGCTCCTTTTTGCCCAGCCCACTGGGAACAAAAACATGGTTTTATGGCTTTTGCGGCTTATAGACAGAGTATAGACTTGAAATGGCGCCAGATTTGGATTCTACGGAAAATTTCTGATTGATTTCATTAGTAAATTTATTTTTTTGAGATAAAATTGCGGTTTTTAAACAAAAAATGCGATTAAGTTAAAAAATGACAAAAAAACTTTAAAAAATCGTAGAATTTTTTTTTATGGATTTCATACCCTCATATACCGATCAAAGGACTACTAATAAGTTATAGAAATAAAAAAAAAATACATAAGCAAGTTTCTCAATACACCCCTCCCCCCCCAGTTCTGGTGCGTTTGAAATGGTATTGCCCATATAGCATCTGACTAATCTTATCTTATTCGGAGATTCAGATCAAAATCGGTGTTAGTACGGATTTCTCTGAATTCTTTGCGTGCGCACTCAATTCGGCACCTGATTTTAATGTTCGATGACCAGTCTTTTGTCAGCCATATTTTCAAATATTTAAACATGTTGACTCTTTTCACCGGTTGGCTTTGATTTTCTTTGTTAAGTTATTGGCGATTAGTATTGTGTTGTCTGCATAACGTATATTGTTTAACCATAAACCGTTGATCTATATGCCTTTCTTTAGGTCCGTGAGTTCTTCCAAAAATATGTTCTCAGAATAGATGTTAAACTTTAGAGGTGACATAACACATCCTTGTCTTACTCCTTAGCAGATCTTGATTTCACTGGTTTTCTCGTCTTTTATTTTCACATAGGCTACTTAGTTCTTGTATAGGCTCTCTATACATCTAATATCTTTTTGATTGATATCTAATTGTTTTAGAATAATAATAAGTTTGAAGTGTTGCACTTTGTCAAAAGCTTTTATGTAATCTATAAAACAAAGATATACGGATTTTCTCTAGTTGTAATTTTGTACTAGTACTTGTGTTGCAACAATTGCCTCTTTAGTTCCTAGTTCCTTCCTGAATCCAAACTGCGTGTTGCCAATTGTGCTTTTACATTTTTGATTTATCTTCTGGTGAATTATTCTAAAGAACAACTTTAAGGTGTGACTCATAAGACTAATAAACCTGTGGTCTTTGCAATTTTTGGCGTTTTTTTTTTTTTGGGCAAAAGTATGAACGTTGATGAGAGCCATTGGTTGGGAAACTGACCGGTATCGTACATTTTATTGAAGATATTGTGCAATACGTTTATGCCTTTTTCATCAAATATTTCCACTTATTGTTTTTTGCTGTTTTTACGGCTCTTTCAATTTTATTTTTGCTGATTGAGAAGTTAGGATTATATTCAAAAAAGGCAACACATTTAATATCAAAAATTATAGCCATATCAGTTTGCTTTCACAACTATATAAATTGTTTTCTAAAATTATTTGCAATTGCTTAACAACAAAACTCAATTTTTACCAACCCGTCAAGCAAGCAAGATTTTGCAGTGAATTTATCAACCACTTACACACACTACGTAATCTAATAAAAAGACCACTTCATATAGCGTTTATGGATTTTTACAAAACCAGTGACACTGTTAAATTGTGGTCAGTTAAGAAAGCTCTGAAAAACACAAGACTAGATTTTAGATACTTTGACATACAAAATAAAGCATGGATATATGGTACGGAAAATCTGAATTTGACAATAGTTAGTCGAGAGTAAATTAAAAAAAAAAAAAATTGCAACAAATTATAAAGGTTTAACGTTACTAATACAGCACAAAAACTAAGTAAAAAACTAGAGATAAATAACATATTGTTTGACAATCAGGCCATATACACCATTTAATAGAAAAAGAAATAACAAAAACAAAAAAAGTTGTATGCGTTATTCTTGTATTTAAAAGTAGCATTTAATAGTGTAAATATAGTGAAGAAGAATATTTGAAAAAAAGAGAAATACATAAACACTTAGTAAAAAGAATAGAAGAAGTACAGTGGAAATAATTAGGAAAATCTGTGTAAATGATAAAATAAGTGATAAATGTTGGATTACAAAAGATGTAACAATGCAAACTCAACCCTTGTTTGTTTGCGGAATACATAACAGATGTAGAAGAGATGGTATGTGGTGGTAGCAACAAGAAAATAAAATAACCTAAAGTTAAAAGTAAATGTAATTTAAACAAAAATTATGACGTTCAGAAAAGGGGAAGAAAGATGTAAAACAAGTAAAAAATTGTAAATAGAATGGAAAAGAAATTGAAAAAATAAAAACATTTTAATATCTACAATCTGTTTATTGTACAAATAATAATAATTTTTATTAGCACATAAAAATATAACAAGAAAGGCAAATAAAGCGGTAAGACATGGTGTTTGAATTACACAAATCGATTAAAAAATAACGGAATTATTCAGCTGTAAGTTTTGTGCTTATTATTTAGCCATTGTTATTAATGTTCAACCAATGTTTCTTCAAGTTAATATAATTTATTATCAATAAATGCAATGCAATGTAATAAAAAAGGCTATATATTCATTATCACACTCTTAACTTTTTATATAACAGGATTTTATTATTCCAGCGCTATATAAAAAAATTCATAATTTCCACTAGCAAGAAAATTGGCTTAGCGTTCATATTAAATTAAATTGCAATTTTATTATACCGTGTGAAACATTTTTTCCATTTGAAAAAGATACTTGACATATCCATCATCTCTATTGGATTAAATGTTTTGTTGATGACCACTTTACAGAGAGCGGATAACTTTCAATTTAAATGAAATGTTTAACTAGTCAGGCTATTTGGAAGTTAAGGTATATCGATTAGTAAGCTGTGACGTTTCATCAATTAAGCTTCTCTATAAAGCAATTAATAATAACTAAGTAATTGATACGTATTTTTATTTTAATATAAATTAGTTAATGATTTGTTTTTATTGTTATTACTGAGCCAGTATAATACATATTTGATTTGATGCGGTCAGAATGATTATTAATTAATTATTTCAATATGATATAAAAGTCAATAATATAAAAACTGGATGCATAAAATAAAACAATAAAATTTAATATTTCAATATTTTGCCTGATGTTAACAGTAACCTATTTCGCGAGTGATTCTTTTCTACCCGTGGCTTGGTCGGTTTCATTAGCGTATGTACGCAGAAATATTTTGACGCGCAATCAGTTAATACAATGCGTGAAAGCCGGTGCAAATTTCCGTTGTACATAATAGGATACGATTAAACAATTTCTTTTTAAAAATAAAATCATGGATAATTAAACAAATAGAACAAACAAGGACACAAAAAACATTAGGTAAACGTGCATATTTAAACACTTCATTATTTACATTTCATAATTTCTATTTAAGCAAACAATCAATCTTAATTTTGAATAATATATAGTACAAACTGCAAAGATCTATCTATCCGAAAAACCATGCCGCTTCCTGCTAGGTTTTATCTATGATGTCAGAATCGTTGGAATTAATTCAGCCGCCACAATACGGACTTTCACAAGGATTAGCAGCAGGTGCCGATTAACTGAATCGCATTATTATCAATACGAATTAATTGTACTGTGGCAATTTGATTGGGATTTTAATTGTACCTATTTATGAAACCTATTTTTGTAAAAGTGAGTTATTAGATATAATTAGATGATAATCAGCTGTTATGCACTATCGTTTAAAGAATGTAAACGAAAATTGGCGTCGCAAAACGTTGTCGATTGCGTTAAGAGATATGATCGTTTTATTCAATTCTGAATGGCTCTCAGAAGATGTTAAAGTTATTATAATACTTGCCCGGTTCACCCGTTTATATCGAATCCAATAAAATAATTCATACCATAAAAATGTAGCGGCGAAGATAAGTGCCAGAAATGAAGTTTTAAAGTTTTCTTAAAGAGCAGTAATATCAATAATGACATATTTTGTTTTAGCAAACATACTCTCAAACAAAATGAAGTTGAATATTTAGCACAGGACAACTACTTTTAGATTGCAAAAAGGTGGAGTAATGATACTTCTTAAAGACATATTATGTTTAAAAACAGAGAAGAAATATTAAAACATTTAATCGAAAAGCTATGCAAGTTTGCAGCAATTGAGCTGCTTAATTTAAACATAATCATACTCACAATCTACAGAACCCCACACTCGGCATTTAATATGTTATTAGAAGTAAAAGATAGCAAAAACAGCATAAAATGTCGGCACAGAAATGATTACTATAACATAAATTTAAAATCAATTAAATCTATTATAAACATTATTATAACTACTTCACTTACATTCCTAATAAACCAGTCAATAAAATTAAATAAATTTTAAAATTCACTGAAAATAGTTAAAGTATTTCCAATTTATAAAAAATGACAAAACAATATGTTCAAACTACAGGCCCAACTTTGGAAAAAATATATGAATCTTTGCTGACAATGGCAATAAATAAAATTTTGCATACGTTCAACTCATTTGACAACCAAAATTACTTTGAACTGACATGCTGTGACTTTAGCAAGGCGTTTGATTGTGTGTCCCATGCCATTCTAACTATTTCATTAAGTTTTATTGTTTTCATATTAGACTATTACAAAACGTACAATTTAAAGCACATTCTAAAACTTATAAATAATTATACAATCTTTTCCATTGTTTGCAACCATATTATTGTTTTTGAATTCTCGATGTTTCGTCCGCAACACAACACGATAGAACCTACATTTTTTGTCCTTCCAGAACCGGATATAATATATAAAATGTGTGAAGAAGGAACTTTGAGAAGCGCGTTCACAAAATTTACAAATTTTCTAACAACCATCGACTTCGAAAGTAGTAATACAAGATTACAGATTTGTCAACAGTTATTGATGTAAGAAGATAAATATCGAGAGTTTGTGAAGACTCAAAAGAAGATATTTAAACTAAGCGACAACGGCAAAGAAAAAAAGCAATATGAGCAGATAATAGAAGACATGTATTTTAACAATTGTGCGACTGGTGAAGATGTATTAATAAAGATTCAAGACAAAGTTATCTCTAGTTTCCATAACGAAGATCTATCAAATAATTTGGTACCCCAAAACATTGTGTCAAGTGGCAACAATCAAGAAACAAGCACTAACAATTACTCCCAAGAATTATATACATATCTAAGTGGGAATAAGTCGCTGTGCAAACTACAACTATTAGAATTAGCAAAGTTTGATGATGACGTCGAAAAATGGTTCAAATTTAGAGATTTGAATCTCTGATACGTAAAAATACCCACAGATGTCAACAAGTTGAGATATCTATAATCGTCATTGAGTGGAAAAACTGGGCAATTAGCCAGCTCTATAGCAACAACCTCGGCAAATTATGAAGTGTTGTGTACATATTACAAAAACGATACAAAAACAAGAAACTTTGGGCAACCAGATGCTGTTGGCTACCACTGTGATTGAAATCAAAAATGACAAAGGGCGATACACGTAAGCACAGATGATGTTGTATTCCGGTTCTCAAAGTAACTTTTTTTGCAACACTTTTTGTTTGTAAAAAAACTAAAGTTAAATTGCAGTTAATTGACATTCTGCTGGTTAGCATTGAGCAAGTCAAGCATAACATCAAAAAACAAACTTGTTTAGAATTTGATTCACGTTTTAACGATTTTTCACTAACTTCAACGTTTTTAGTGCTATCACAATGCATTAACAACTTACCATCTCAGAGTTTTAAGCGTGCAATGGTTGGCTTTCCCAAAAACATTTGTTTAGCAGAGCCAAACTTTAAAGTTAGTGATGGGATAGATAGTATTGGAGCAGGGGCACTTGCAATATTGTGGTGTAATAATCTCATCCGATGCCAAGAAAGCCTACATCTTCAAAAAACCAAATTAGGATGGATAGTGTCAAGAAACAGCATCAACTCACAAAGAGTGGTACAATGCAACGAGTTATAGAGTTGCAAGACACGATCAAATTTTAAAAGATCAAAAAAGTTGAAGATATCTAGTATTTTTTCAAAAAAAGATACGCATCATTGCAGCTCTAGCAGACAATTTGTTGTCAAGCTAACAATTCCTCAAGGGCGTTAACAGTAAAACAACTTTATTTAACAGAACAAAAATTAGCAAAAGATAGTAACCTACAACAATTATACCATTTATTCATGAAAGAATATTAATAGTTAGGGCACATGAAGCCAACTATAGGCGATAAAAAGTATTATCTACCACACCATGGGAAACTAGAAAACACCATAACGACTAAATTACGGGCGGTCTTTGACGCTTTGGCCCGCACCACTTCTAATGTATCTCTAAATGACATTTTAAGAATTGGGCCAGTGCTGCAGAAGTCTATATAAAAAACTTTGATTTAATTCCAAACACTTTAATATGTTTTAGTCAGTGACATTTCAAAACTGTACCAACAAAGACCAGACAAGCTTTTATAGAATATTATGGCAATATGTTATAAACAAACCTATCCAACAATACGAGCTTTAAAGTTTTACATTTGGTACATCTTCTGCATCATATATAGCTACAAAATGCCTTAAGCAGCTAGCAGAAGACGCACACAAAAAATTCCCGTTTGCTAGTAAAGCCATAGAAACTGATATGTACATGGATGATTTACTGACAAGCGCAAACAACACAGAACAGAGTTGCCATTTAAACTCAAAATGATGTGACAAAAATCCAGAAGATTTAAATTGTGGAAATGAGCAAGCAACAACAAAACATTGTTACCACCGTTATCGGGAACGGAAAATCAGATATTACAATTGGACAAAAACGGTCTCATAAAGATTTTGGGAATAGAATAGCATACTTAACAGGATGTGTTTAACTTTAATGTTAATAACAATGCAAGCAAAGAACACACAACAAAACAAGCAATGTTATTAAACGTAGCCAAGTTGTTCGATCCGCTAAGCATGTTAGGCCCGATAGTAGTGACAGCAAAAATATTACTGCAATTAGTGTGGACACTAAAATTGGATTGAGACAAGGTTGTACCTTCAGAAGTAAACGTAGTTTAGACAAGCTATATAAGTGATTTTGTAAATTTGAAGTATCTTAAGGTGCCACAATTGGTGATTGGCAATAGCAATCGTGTAGACATCTACAATTTTTGTGATGCTAGTAAGAAGGCCAATGCAGTTTGTATATATATTATATATATTGTATATGCCGTTACTACAGAGGCAATATTAAATAAAAAAATTCAAGGTTAATTTGTAGCAAATTACAAGTTGCTCTAATAAAACGTAGGCATATATCTGCATATTAGTGGGCTTTGCCACTAAAGCAGTACACATTGAAGCTATCAAAAATTTAACTACGGACGCATTTCTGGCAACTTTGAATTGGTTTACAACAATACGAGGTATTGCAGAAAATATATACTTGAACAACGGTACCAATATTGTCGGGGCTAGCAACAAGTTGCAAAAATTTTTTTTGAATGCAGACACAACTTGGGCAATTTTGCATTTCATATGAGGACTCTAAGAAGCAGCCGTAAAATTGATGAAAAGGCATCTGTTTCAAGTTATAGGCGATACGACACTAAACTACAAAGAGCTGTCTACCGATTAAAGCAGTTATGTTTAATTTCCGAAGTTCCGTCCGCAACACAACACGATAGAACCTACATTAACAAAATACTACAATGGTTTTTACAAAAATACTTCAGCACTGATGGATTTTTATCTGGCAAATAAAACACAAATGATATGCTATAACACAATAGTTCTTTAAGGTTTAATACTAGATCTGCTATTATTTGTGATTTATGTCAATATTTAGAAATATACAACAAACCCTATAATTTTGTATGTTGGTGATCTATGCATCATAAATATACACAACAAACGAGGCACTCTTGGAAATGTAATGGATAAAACTAAGATCAGTATTGCAGATTGGTTCTTATCAAACAAGCTTACTTTAAATCACAAAAAAAAAAACAGAGAATGTATGTAATACCAAAAATTACCATGGAAAAATATAAATAACTCTGCAAATCATCTCTCAAAAAGCATATTTTTAATAAGAAACTTAGCACCGGTAACGGTATTAAAGTAACACTTTAAGTTTATCATGGACTGTTTTATACAAAGTTGTTGTATGGAATCTTTCATAGAGTCATTCTCCACAAACAGCTAAATTATTTAAGAATTAAATGGTGATAGCCGTTACTATGTAATATTCAACCTGATAGAAAAAGGATTAAAAAATAACGGTTTTTACTTAAAAGTAATAAAAACAAAGATGATTTTGCAAAAAGGTGGAAGAAGATTAAATTATTCCAAACAAAAAAGAGTCGGTTTGATCATTAAGCAAATTTACAAAAAAATTATTTTTTGATTTATTAATTTCAAGAGCTTCTAACTAATTTAATTTTCTGCTTTTAAAACAGTTGTGAATAATTTTTAAATTATCAATATCTGATTATTATATATCTAATTTTAAAATCTTTTCCTGTTTGCCTTATAAATCGTGCATTATATGTAGAACAACTTATATACTCCATTCTAAACCAGAATTCTGGCTTTGAGTAGACAGATCAAGTTTTTAAAAAGTAGTATCTTGCGTACCCAAACTCCTGTGTCCAGGGTGTTAAATAACTTTTTCTTACCTATTTAGCTATTGGTTTGATTTTTTGCAAATTATTTTTTTTCTGCCACGTAGAATGTTTATCTGGATAGTGTCTTTAACATTGTTCCATACCTTGATTGTTTTTTTTTTGTGCTGGACTGCTGTTATTGCAGATGACCTTGCTTTTTAAGAATCTGTAATAGTTGTTACTCCGGTTAAGTCGGCTTGCACTTTTTTTTTCAGCGGTTTGTCAACTTTGATTATTTTTTATTTTATTTATTATGCTTTTTACGGCTATTTTACATCGCCACAGTAAGTCTACGACTTGTTTAAAGTGATTTGATGGGACCAACAGCTTAATACGTGACTTCCGAACCACGCTGGTGGATAAAGAGCAAGTTATCATTTCAGTCATATTTCGGGGATCGAACCCCGGACTGCTCGCATGATATGCAAGTGCTTTACCATTGAGCTATCACACCATAGTTCTTGATACTGAATAGCAGCTTTTGCTAGCAACCTAACTTGCCAGAGATCTTTTATTAATTGCAAATTTGGTTTAATTGTTTTCATTATTTTTTAGTAGCGCGTAGTTAAGTCCGTGAATAAAAATTAGGCCATTTCTCGTGAATTTAATAATTTTTTGTTTTGTCGATGTTTGATTGTTCTTTGGACGTGTCTTGTCAAAAAAACAGGTTGTCGGGCAATTGTATTGGCTCTGTCAAGATTGAAAAGTTTTTTGCGTTTTTTTTTTGGTTTTACCTTTTTTGATTGGAATTTTAATTAATTTTATTTCTATTAGTTGGTGCTATTTGGGCTAACGTTTCTAAGCTTTTTAGGCATTTGTTGTAGCTTGACATTTAAATTTGAGTTGTTCTTTGGGAAAGTTGTCATTTGTATCTTCCGGCTCTTGTACTTACATCAAGTTTTTATGAAAATTGTCCAAAAGCTTCTAAGTACGTTACTGCTAGCTGCATTTTTTTTTTATTTTTTGACAAGAGTCTAACGGTTGTATTTTGTCATTTTCATATTAACTTGACTTTTAGCAAATTGATGTTGCTTGTGATTGTTTACTTGAAGTAAGTTATCACTGTGGCAAATTTTTGAAATCTATTTGTTGTAAGGACCTGTTGGTTACACTGGCATTATTAAGGTTTTTGTAGCAATGAGGCGCATTTTCATAAAATAAGCCTTGTCGCAAGTAAAACTGAAACATTTTCTTAAAAATTCTGATTTCAACACTCATTGCTTATATTCTGAATCCACTTATCAGCAGCAAATTTTATAAAACTATTTAGAATGCCAACTAAAAACTTGTTTCATTTTGCGTTTACAAATTATCAAACATATAATAAAAGATTACAATTTTTTTAATTCATTTCTTCTTATCTTTGGCTATCTCTTATATTTTTCCTAAGTGTTTCCTTTTCTTGTAGCTTTTTCTTTTATTGCGTTGTTCCTTTCTTATCTGAGTCTTCCTCTTTTTTGTTTTTATGTTACTTTTGTCTCATAAATTATCGTAGTGTTTTTTTTTTGTATGTCTTGTTTCTTATTTTATCTTTTTTTGTATTGTTTTCAAAATTTTATCTTCATAGCATTTATTCTTTCTAGGTGTTTTCCTGTCATCGTCCATGTTTTGGTACTGTATGTTATTATTAGTTTGATTACTTTTTTTACAATTTTTGTTTTTGTGTTTCTGATATTTCTTTTTTGTTTAATTCTTATGCCTATCACAAATAAGTTTTGAAAAACCAATAAACATCTTGTAGTCAGCGGCACCATAAAAACTGAACGTGAAAGTCAGAAACCAAATCCAAGCTTAATGCTTTTGGCCATTAAATGAGAGAGAGGAGAGAAACTATAAAGATAATGGCAACCCACATAGGTAACCTAAAAAATACTATCTTTCAGCTTGCCGCTATCATCTTAGAAATTAAATCAAATCAAACTTCCTCTTGTCAACGGCAACAAAGACATGAAGCAGAAAAATGTTAAGAAAAGAGTCAAAAATGTAATTCTTTCCACAAAATTCAAAGCGGGCCAAAGCCAACGCCGCTTATCATTTCCAAGCAGCGGCAGAGGACTTTGAAAAAAGAACCAATAATGCTTAGATGGACAACGGCGGGTACGTTGTGGTCTAGAATAAGCAAAAGAAAACTAAGAGTAACTTAAAACTATTATCATTTTGGTCATCAGTTAATCTCTGGCAGTCTTCAACTTCCGATAGACAGCCATCAACGGGAACTGCCGGCTCCTCAAGCCTTAAAACACAAGTCTTCAAAAACGCCGCTTCCGCAAATACAATTTATCAAGTCTGCCGCTATAGACCCAGATCTAGCAGATGACAAAATTTCTACTTTATCCCAAGCCCAACGACGTTTGTCATTACTGACATAGACCTATTCCCAAACTTTTTATAACATCGCAAAAACAATGAGATCAACAATGTCTTGGCTTGACATACCTATGATAGTACCCAGGTTACTCCAGCGTCTAATAACAAACACCAAAAGGCTACGGCCTATCTCAAAACTACTACAGCAAAATACACTACATAGTTTCTTTCTAAAAAGAAATGCATGGAAATGGTATTTTGTGATTTGCCGCTCTACTTTACCAAAGAAAAGGTAAAGAAGGCTTTGGAGAAGATGGGCTTCAAGTCATTTAACGTACATTTCATACAAAACGAGTTTTGTTGTTCTCTAATGATCTTCGTACAACTTCCTAGGAGAAAAAAAATAGAAATTATAGATATCAAAAAAATTCTTAATTTTACGGTCAGAATTAAACAAAAAAAAGCATTGCCCAATGTCAAAATGCCAAAAATACAGTACACCGACAAGAAACGCTTTAGAACAACTCTGATATGCTGTAATTGTTTGGGTCCCCACAAATTTGTTGTATGCCTAAAAAACACACTTCCAAAGTGTGCTCTATGTTTTGGCCCCTATCCTATTCTGTCTATTTTCAAGGATGCAAAGCTTACATAAAAATAATAACTGCTCAGAAGAAAAGCGCCACTCCGGTGACAGAGTCCGCTCTGGCTTCAACTCAAACTTTTCAAAACTCAAGTTACAGCAAACCTGCAGCCGCCGTTACGGTAAACACAACAGTTGTTAACATGGTGTTGCCACCAATCCCAAAATTAGCAAACAATCAGATAGCAAATCTTCTTTAAAAATGAATTGATAAAAGTCAATTTTTTGACTACGTTAAGTCAAAAGGTTATCGACTACAAATAACCCCACATATTTCAAGAAGACGTTCTGGATGAAGCAATTCTGAAAGACTTTAACTTGCAAGTTAAAATTAAGACAGTTAATGACCTTAACTCCGATCACATGCCGGTAATCCAAGAGCTTTATAGATAGGAATCAAACAAAGAAGGAGGACAATTTGTTACCCACACAAATTGGGTTCTTTTCTTGAGATGGATAGAAGATAACATAGATAGGATTGTCATAGTATGTACGTTTGCAAATATTAAAGGAACCATCAAACAGTTTACAGAACTAATTTATAAAGCCACGAAAAAGACATCTAAAACTTTTCAGGTTTGGCTTAATAATTCACTTGGATTACCTAGCAATCAAAAAGCATTGGATTGTAGAAGAAATGCTGCCAGATGTCAATAAAAAGCATCGCAATCCGTTAGATCGTAAAATCTTGAATACTCTTCATAAGGAAGTTAGGTCAACTATAAGGCTATTGCAAGTACAAACTCAAGTTGCTAACTATCTTATACTTGCAAATCCGGACCGCAACTATTAACAAAACTACGTTGAAGATGGAAGAAACTGCTGTACAAGCACACACCTAATAAAACTAAAGTTAATACATTAATTTTGGTTTCATGATAATTAAATTAATCTTCAGAGTCTCTAAACATTGAAGTAAATTTACAAAGAACAGATTGATTGTATTGATTTGTGTCTATTAGATAAGTTTAAGGTTTTTGTTCTTCCAATAAAAGACGTCTTTTTACAGTCGATAGATTCACTGAGTGTATTATTTATTCAGAAAATTTTGTTGTAAAAGTATATTATTATTTTACAAGGTTGTATTAAGAATAGCATAAAGATTTCAAAAAACATAAAAAATGTATGTTGCCATTTAAAAAAAATTAAAGTTGGTTGCCAAAGCAACTAAAAATAAAAACTTACATGTGTGTACTTGCCTTTATAATACTTAAAAAACCAATTAAAATTTTATATAAATCGGTTAAAAAATAACGATGTTATTCAGCCGTACGTTTTTTGTCTAACACCCTATATTATATTTGTGATATAGTACATAGTAAATGTAATTTATTTATAAAATTAAATTATAATAAAAATATATTGAACTGGTAAAACAAATTTATTTAATTAAACTGAACAACCAAACATCAAGTTTAATAAAGTAGCTTATTTTTCTATAAAAAATGAATGCACAAAACATTAATTATAATAAATATAGAGTGAAGTTACATTATACAAAATAATAGCATTATTAAATTACAATTTTTTTAGTTTGCTTAAGATAAAGAAATTATGTATTGTTACAAAAGTTACATAAACTAAAATAAACTGTAAGTAAAATATAATCAATAATTTAAAAAAAAATGTAAAATATTTAAGGGGGTGGTAGTACAAACCACAACAAACAAAGAAGTCTTAATAAGCATGGGTTGTCATAGCAACGGTTTCAGAGATTTTTACCTAATGTTACGCAGGTGCTCACAAATCTCGTAAAATGCCATTAACATAAATCTTTAATTTATAACATGCAAGTAGTAATAATAATTGAAACTCAATTTATAAATGATAATAATTTAACAGCATTGGATAGCAAACGGATAATATAGATTGATTAGACGTCCTTCTTATAAAAATGGATTGAGTAATGATTCTTCTAAGAAAAAAACGGCTTCAAAGACAATATTTATTTTAAATTGCTTTCTCGTCTATTCTCCTTAGAGAATGTTATAAAACATGTTATAAAATATGTTATGAAAATTTATCACAAACTTATATCATAGAATATGTCCGTTAATACATTGATGTTTACCATAACTATAATAATTACCCTAATTATGTCGCTGTAGAAGATACTCGAATAAGTGATCGAAACATTAGACTTTAATTAATCTAAATCATTTTAAAATAAATATTGTCCAAAAAAGCCTTTTTTTAGAATAATCATTACCCAATCTACGTTGATATCGTATTATATTATTAACCTTCTATACCTATCTAAATTTGATAAATTAAAATCAAATTTAAAGAAATATAGTTATTCTATTTTAAGAGCATATCCGTATGATACAGAAAATGAAGCAATAAATGAACTGTTACACTAAAGTCGTCATTTCCACGATAAATTGCAGGAACGAATAGCACGCAATTTACACATAATCAGAGTATCAATCATTTGCCATTCATGCATAGTCCGACAAATATGCAATATCGTGTAATGGGTGAATGCGGTTGATACACACTACACTACGTACAGCAGATATTGCGCTAATATTTGTTTCACGCGCTCTACCGTGGAATTGAATAAAGCATACTGCCATTATTTCTCAATATATTGTCATCATTACTTTATAATGTAATGAACAGTCGAAATGGTTGTATGTCAGACTTAATTTGTAAATAATAATCTACAATTGTCATAAAAAAATTGCATATATTTAGAGATAATATAATAAAGCTACAAGTTGTTGTACGAAAAACAATTCAAATATTTGTCGTCATCGATTCCTATCGCATCACAGACAGGATTCCCCTTTGTAGTTCAATACTCTTTCAGAGAGGGGACAACCCGACGTAGTGTATGATTCATGCATTGCTTATATCTGCTGTGCGCGTACACTACTGCACAAAATAATTTATATCTACATCATTCTGTACATAAATCATGATGAATTACAAGCAATATTACAATTACACAAAAATATATAAACAAATATTGAATAATAAAAACATGAACAAAAAAATATACATACATAAAATCAAAATATAAAATTATTCATCAAAACATTTTAATTGACTCTTAAAACTACATTTTGAAACACAAAATAAATCAATATTATTGAAAACACTATTCTACCAATTGGATTATTAAATTAAAAAAATAAACAAAATAGATTCTCTAAATAATGGAGACTGTCTAGTTCGGCGATTATTATTAGGGACTTGAAATGGAAGAATTACTAACAATCAATCTCGGACATTATTAATCACGTAAACATGATAAATCGGCTCTTTTGCGCCGAATTTTTAACGGCGGAAGATTATATTGCAATGCAATGAGGTTAAAAGTGTTATTTTTGGATAAAATGCCTTATTTGTACAATAATAAACGGAAAAATTTGTTTTGAATACGTACTGTATTGCATTTATAAATGCTGTAAAATGAACACCAAACTGACGGAGCGTACTCTAAATGAGATCGTACCAAGGCGCAATAAAGTATTTTGAGTGTGCTTGGAGATAGTTCAGTTGACATTCTGTACACAAACCCTAACATTTTTATAGCACGGTTGCACATATAGTTAATATGCTCAACAAAAGTAAGTTTTGAGCCAAAAATTTTGCCCAAATCTTTAATTTAAGTAACATGTTCCAAAACATTATTATTGATAGTATAGTCATACGATAGTTTACTTAAAGATCTGTTGAAGCTTATTGAAAAACATTTATTTGCGTTTAACAACAAGTTATTAATAAGACACATGAATGAACAGAATCCAAATCATTTTGCAAACTAATGCAATCATTGATAGATGATATTTTTCTATAAATTTTAAGATCGTCAGCAAATAAAAGATAAGACGAAGAATTAATAAAATAAACAAAATCATTAATAAAGTGTAACAACAAAATTGGTCCACAATGAAATCCTTGAGTAACTACAGATAGAACATGGCTGTGATAAAAAGTTATTAATTTTTACACACTGAGTACAATTTTTTAAAAAGCTCGATAACCAAGCAACGACAGAATCATGAAAACGCACAGCCCGAAACTTAGCAATTAAAATTCCATGATTAACGCAATCAAAAGTCTTTGAAAAATTTGTCTAAATAGAATCTACTTAAACTTTTAATTGAAAGGCATTCAAAAGATCATTTTTTGTAAAAAATATTTTTGTAAGAAAACTTATGTTGCTGTTCCACTAAAATGCTTTTACACATCCATTGTATTTGACCAGTGACTGAATGCATATACCTCTATAAAAATGTTCTTATTATTTTAGGGGGAGTTTTTAATTTAACATATTTATTCATAAATAATAAAATATTCTACTATACAATTATTTATTAATGGCAAACATTAATGTTAATTTTATGGAAACGTCTAAGCAAACAAATGAAATGTATGATTTATTGAGTGTTTATGGACTTTTACAACAAATATATGAACAATTTTTACAACTTTTAAAAATTTACATACCTGTCATGTTATAAAAAATAGCCATTTATCAGATCATGAACCACAAGTTGCAAGTTTTTCAATTAATAACTCTGAATTTTTAAAAAAGGAGTGCTACTCAAGAACTTTCTGTGATAGCAATTTGAATGACTTTAAATTCAATTTTTCAAGTGTACATTTTAATTTAATATATTGTTGTACAAACCCAGAAGAAAAGTTTGATACATTTTTTGAAACTTTTCTTGAATCAATCAATGCTTTCCCAAACATTTAAAATCGTTTAAATATAAGAGCAAAAAATACCCAGAACCAAATGTTGAATGTATTAAACTAAAGAAGAAGGTAAATTTGGCCCATGATATGTATAAACTCAGTTGAGATCAAAAAAACTTTCAATACCTACCAAAAATTGAAGAAAAACTACAATGAGACAATTTTATGTAAACTGAAACAAAATAAATTTAAAATAAAAAATGCTAAAAGTAACTTAAAAGAGCTTTGGAATGTTATAAACGAAGGTTGTAATAGAAATGTCAAACCAAAAGTTAGTACTGAAATTGATTCAGAACTTTTCAATAATTATTTTTATAATTTTGCTAACTCTACTTTAAGCAATATAAACACAAATACAACTGACTCTATGATTTTTCTCAGTCAAAACATAAATGCAAGATCTTCTTTTTTTTTATAATCGACATAACAGAGATCAAAATAGTAGATGTAACCAATTCTCTTAAAACCTCAAAAACAATGGATGTGTATGACATTAACATGTGTATTATAAAATAAATAATTACAATAATTGCTAAATACCTTCAACATATTTTTAATTACTGTTTTACTTTTGGCATATTTCCATCAAAACTGAAGTTAGCTAAAATCGTACCCATTTACAAGTCTGGTGATAAAGAAGTTTGTGGTAATTATAGACCAATTGCTATATTACCAGTTTTTTCTAAAATCCTAGAAAAACTTATTTTTAACCGCCTAGTAGTTTATTTTGACAAATATAACTATTTTTAAAAAAATCAATTTGGTTTTAGAAAATCTTGGTACAACAGATGCTATAATCGATTTCTGTTATAAACTTATAAAAAAGCTTGAAGAATCAAAAAAGGTAATGAGCATATTCTGTGATCTGTCCAAAGCTTTTGATTGTATAAATCTCAATCTACTTTTATCAAAATTAGATTTTTATAGAATTAGAGGAATTCCTTTTAATCTACTTAATTCATATCTATTGGACAGATCACAAACTGTGTTCCACAATAATACAATTAGTAGTATATTCGTTATGAACGTAGGGGTACCTCAAGGATCAATTTTGGGGCCGTTGTTGTTTATAATTTTTGTTAATGACATTCCTTTGCACTTGCTAGGTCACACAGTATTATACGCAGACGATACAAGCATTCTTGCTTCGAGCAGAAGCTTAGATGATTTAAAGACACATGTCTTTTTTTCATGTTCTTTTCTCAGGTTCAAATAGTAAAAAAGCCAAAATGTTAAATTTTTGGGAGTAACTGTAGATTCTAATCATTGTTGGGATATCCATATAAATAATGTCTGCGCTCGAGTTGTGTATTTCACTTTATTTCACTCGATTATGGTTTATGCTATTAAAGCTTGTGGCAACGCAAGTATAGCCAGCAGAGTTTTTTTATTGCAAAAAATGCAGTAAGGACAATACTGGGATTAAATATAACTGCATCGTGCAGGGAAAGTTTTAAAAAATGGGGCATTCTTACATTCTTGTCAGCTTACATATTGTCAAATATTATTTATGTTCACAAAAAGCAACGTTATTACCCAAAACATGATCATCCATACCAAACAAGAAATAATGAAAAACTTTTAGAACCTTTTTACAAACTATCTAAAAGCAAAAAAAATCATTCTTGTATCAAATTATACAACCGTCTACCGGAACGCTTTAATGCTTTGAATTTAAAATTATTCAAAAAACAAATAAAGTCCACATTCCACAGCAAATCTTTTTACTTCATAAAAGATTTTTTTGATTGTACTTTTAATTAAATTTAATTTTTTTGTATCAAATATTTATATGCAAATTATTGTATTGTATGCTTAATTTTACTATATATTATTATTTATTGACTTATTACGTACAACCTATTGTATTTTTTTCTTTACGTTGTAATATGTAATGAATAAACTATTAATATTATTATTATATTATAATTAGTAATATCCTCCTTAACTTCAGATATAAGTAAAAGCATAATGAAGCTTTGTTTCCAAATTAGAGGAAACTTGGCTTTATTAAGAGAAGCCTCAAAAAGTAAATGCAACGCCGTAGAAATTGAATAAATACATTGTTTTAACAGCATAGATGAAACACCGTCCGGTCCAGTGCTAAAGTTACAATTAAGGTTTTCAATCCTTTTAAATATATCCAACAGACTAATTAAAAATGCTCAATGTAATACATTTTCTTAAAGTCAAACAATGGAGTTGGATGAGTAAACAGAGGAAAAAAATTCAGCAAAACTATTAATATAGTCATCTCCATTACTGCAAGTTTTTTGTTTATAATACGTTGTAGCTAAAAAATCATTAGTTTTTCTAGTGTTACTAACAAATTTCTAAAAGTGTTTAGGGTTACTTTGAATGTTCTATACTGTTCGTGTAATATATTGCTTGTAGACATGTACTGAGACTTTTACACAAAGTACGAATTAATTGAAACTCGTTATAATCGGACAAAAGTTTTGAAGATTTATAACGTTTATGAACAGTTTTTTTGAGTCTGGTAAGTGAAATTAATTCTTTATTAATCCAAACTGAAAAATTGTTTTCACGCCATAGTTTTTTGGCGACAAAACAGTCAATAGCAAAATGCAACACAGAGTAAAATAAATTAACGCAATTATCAACATCACAATTATAAAAATGGGCGGTCCGCCCTTTTGATTGGTCTAATCAACATTCAGTAAAAAATTATTGATTGCGCTAAAGTCGGCAAATTTAAAATCTTTAAAAACATAATTACACATTAAAATATCACGGCTAGTATCACATTTTACATCAATCACAGAAGCATTATGATGTTGGCTAAGTTTTAACAAGACACCTACAGCATTATTCACAGAAATATCACAGATATTGGAAAAACATAAATCTAAGAACACACCACCATCATTAGGTATAGAAATACATTGAGCGCAGTTTAGAAATTCATAAACAAAATAAGCAGAATAAATAAACAAATTTAACATATAATATTAAGTTTATATGTGATAATCAATACGTTTATAGATATCAGTAAACTTATAAGACTTGTAAATTATCAGATATGTTAGATTAATTATTATTAATTGTAGTTATTTTTTAGTTATTAGTTATATGTTATTTATTAGTTGTTGTAAGTGACGCAAATTTCTAAAATTTACACTAAAATTACGTATAATTAGAGATACGTTTTGACAAAAATTGTCTCATTTATCTAGGAACTGAAGTGTATATAAATTAAGAATGCATGCAATTCTATTTCTTCAGATCTATTGTTTGCCGATTTTATCTTGATATTTGGAATTCCATCAATCAAAGCCGTAAATCTATTTTTGCATTTTGGAGGTTAGTAGTTGTGCAGATGGACGTTTAATGGCTAATTTCACAGAAAAAAAAAAATAAAATAACACAGGATGGAACATTGGACAAAACATTTAGGGAGAAAAACATTCAAGAAAGAAAAGCAATGTTGAATGGAATACTATGGAATCAGAATGTATCAAAAGAAAACAAACGACGCATATACAATACTATATTAAAAAGCATAATGATATACGGAAGTGAAGTGTGGCAAATAAAAAAAAACTACAGAAAAAATGCTACTAACTACGGAAATGGATTACTGGTAAAGATCGGCCGGAGTATTGCAAATAGAAAAAATACCAAATTCTAGAATTAGGGAAATTATGACAACAACTCATACAATGGTGGATGATGTCAGAACTAAGCAGCTGATATGGTACGGCCTCGTACAATGGATAGAACATAGCAGGTTACCTAAGCAAATACTGGAAATTTGTTTTACCGTTCTGATGTTTATTTCTCGCTTCAGTTCAAGCATCATTTAAAATTTTACATTGCTTCCGAGTACGATGGGGTTCTATATAAATATTATTTAAGTTGACATTTTTGCTAATTTTTTAAAATTAATAGGTTTGTATTTGTTATTAAAATGAACTTTAATGGGTCTAGGTCATGCTTCAAGATTTCCAACTCTAAACAAAGAAATACAAGATAGTGCATTAACAGCGTTGTTATCACCATGAGAAATTGTCACGGTTTTGAGATTCTGGAACATTGTAAAATTAGACAATCTTTTTTCTCTTTCCTCGATCTCCTGAATAATATCTTTTGATGTGAGATTGGTACCAATAAGAGCTGCAATTTAAGATTTAAAAACAGTATTTTTGGTTTTTAAAACAGCAATTTGTTCAGTAAGAGCTATTAATACTTCAGTATAAGTAGTTACTTGTTTACTAATTTTATCAGAAAAAGGTGTGAAGTAAATTTTAAATATATCATTTATTGAGCAATAATTTCTACTTTAAATAACGTTTGTTGCTCTGCAGAACTGCTATTATCTAACAAGTAACAAATAGTGCAAGTCCATTTACCATCAGATTTCAAACAGTTTTGTATGTTGTTAGAAGCTATGAATTGCTTACATAGCTTGAAATTAGGCATGTTGGATAATAAACAGAAAATTTAAAAATAATAATAACATAATCAAACAAAAAGTAAAACTTGCTTTACACTGCAGAGCCAGTTTCAATGACTAACTAAAATACAATACATGAAGACTACGGAATTTAAATAAATTACATAAAAATATAATAAAAAAACAAATTAAGTTGCAATGAAATATAAAGAATGTAAAAAGTTTAAGTTTCTCATAATGCTTCTAGACACGCAAGCGCAGTAAGCAAATAAAACTTTTGACAAAAGAGGTTAAGCTGTTTATACAGAAACAATTAATTTAAAATAGACTTATATGACTAGATATCTATAACTTGTAACGGTAAAACACTAAGACACACAAAATGACAACTTAGATTTATTTAAAAAAACTTATTTTTATCACAGAAATTAGTTTAAGAATTTGGTACTGACACAATACACCAGTGGCGTAGACAATTGACAAGTTTTAAATTATCATGTATTTTGCTCTAATTGAAAACATACATTTTGTTTTTTAGTTTTTTTAATTAGTCATAATTTTTCTATGCAAAATTTATCATTCACACGGTGTACTGTAGTTAACAGGTCATAATGCCTTTAAGCCCTATTGTTGTAACAAGAATTATAGCGTCGATTGAAGATGGGCAAAGAAAACGTAAAACTGCAAGGATTGTTAAAAATGTTTGTGCTGTACAAAAGATAACCAGGATCCGGGCAAAAAAAGTTTGCGGAATAGAAAAGCTTTTGCAGTTTATTTACAAAATCAACTCCATAAAGTTAGAGATGTAAATGTTAGCAAATGGACCGTTAGGAAAAGGCTTTAGACTGCTGGATTGTCTTGTAGAAAAATGGTTACAAGTCCACCTTTACAACTCTGACGCATGATTGGCAATTGCCCAAAACCACCAGGCATGGAATAATGAGGACGGGAGCAGGGTACTGTTTTTAGATGAAATGCGCTTTTGCTTTAATGAATCGGACAAATATACAACAATTTCTATTTGGCGGTGGGTCGGTTATGGTTTGGACAAGAATTTCTACCAACGCACGCACAGAGTTAGTCTTTATAGAGAAAGGCTTCCTGACAACTCACAGATACATTATGGAGGTTCTCAAAGATCATGTTATGACCTTCATAACAACTTTAGGCAAGCATTGCATTTTTATGCAAGATAATGCTAGACCTAACGTAGCCAGAGTTGTCAGAGATTATCTAGATGAAGTGAGAATTTTGCGGTTTGATTGGCCAGCTCTAAGCCCGGATATAAATCCCATAGAGCATGTCTGAGATAAGTTTGCGTTTGACGTATTCAAAAACATACACTTGCTCCAACAACTGCTCTGAAGCTAAGACAGTTGCTCTTACAGGAATGGAATAATATTGACCAAAATGTGAACCTTAATTTAATGCAAAGTGTTCATGGTCAACTTCAAGCAGTCATGAATGCAAGAGTAATACTCGTTATTAACAATAAGTTTTCTTTTCATATTTTTTGTTCTATATTAGTTCTAGGAACAAAAATTCAAACTTTTTCTGAACTGTAAATTTGAGTTATTTCCAAAATACTCAATAAAATCAATAAATATGCTTTACAATTCAACATTGATTTTTTAGTTCAGTGTACAAAATACAGTACAATTTTTTACAATTTGTTAACATAAGGTTAAAAAAAAAATTGAAAAACTAAGTCATAATTTTAAAGTGTCCTCTATTTTTTGCTTGCTAGTGTATTTAGTGTTAATTATATAAACTAGAACAACATTTATTTAGCATTCACAGAGTAACACAAATTGATAATAATATGATTATTTTGATTATTTTAACGGAGAGGATTTATTTATGAGTATAGGGTTGTTTGCGACGGAATAAATTTTATTATATTAATTTAAATAAGTATACATCTTCTAAATATAAACCAAAAAAAACAAAGTTTCAGATCGACGTCTGAAGAAACTATTTTCTAATAGAACTAAAACTAAAATAATTTTAATCGGTATCTTGAATTATATTGAGAAGAAAATTTACATTAAGTCTAACGTTATGACTTAAATATATATTTTATAAATAATATATAGTTATAAGTGTATAGAATGAAGAATTTTTTTTTGCTCTAATCACTGAAAATGCCTTTCTTTGCATAAATCCTGATAATGTGATTTTTTTTCAGATTTTTAAGTAATAAACAATCAATATTTAAAAAAATCGAATCTTTTTTTAAGAAAAACTCCTTTTTTTAAGTTCTAAAAAATTTTCAAAATTTTATTCCGTACAGTTGACTCATACATGGCCATATACATTTAATAATACTAGTGTTTTGTTTGTTTCATTGTTTAATTTTTTCTTAAAATATTTATTTATATTCGTATTTGTAAGACATTTATAAAATAAATTACAATACACACACATAGAACAAAAAATATATATATAAAGTAATGTTTTTATTCTTTTTGTGGCTTATGCAATAAATATAAAAACAATGATTTGTTATAATTACAATGTGCAATTGTTTTGTATAAGCAATAAACAACATGGCATAAACCTGAACTAGCCGAGAAGCTGGAGAGCTGAGGATCCGAAGAGCCGAGAAGACGCTCTGATGGAGACTGATGCAAATGAGAATCTCGAAAAATAGATGATTCGCCAAAATATTAACTTTGTAATCAAACGTTTTTATTAAAACCTTTGCCGTATAACCCAATAAATAAATAATTTATAATTAGTTAAAATATCAACAGCATTATTAATTATTTAACTTATATATCTGTATATATATTCTATATTATATATCTGTATATATATTCTATATTATATTCCTATATACATCAAAATAAGTTTAATTAATGACAAACAAACCAAAAGTATTTTAATATCTCTGACCGGATAAGAAAAATAATTATAATAATTACCATCCACTGAATGAAAATCAAACAAACAAAACTAAATTAAATTATTTTGTTCCTAAATTATTTTATTAAATCATTTTATTTTAATATTTTCAATATAAGAATCATAATCATAAACAAGAAGTCTTTTAGTTCTCAAATTATACTGGTTTATATATTATAATTTAGCATACATATCATTGTTAGTAGGTATGTATGTCGTTTACACGATTTAGTTTTGTGTCCTCGGCTGAGCGCTGTTGTCTAGGACGGCATACAGATAATTTTCACTGCAATTACGTTAATTAATCGTAATTTTGCAAATATCCAGCGTTTTGTCATCTATCATAGTTACTCGACCGGCTATAATTTCGTGGTCGAAACTTTTACCTATTGTTGTAATAGGGTTTGGATTTCACGATTGGTACTTGTTCTAAAACTTCTGTTTAATTCTGCAGCCCATAATTTCCTCAACCAAAATAATAACAATACAACTGAGCTTAATTTACCCTAAATTGTGGATAATTTTCTATTTCTAAAACATTCTTAATTCAGTTGTATTTAAATATTGTGTGCAATTTTAATTCTACTTTGTAATTATACTTTCATTTATTTTATTTATAATTTGCTTTTTTTTTTTCAAATGTTTAATAATTTATGATCGTCAAATTTTATGGATTCATTACTTCATGTCGTGTTCATTCTTTCACGTAACCATGCATGATAGTTTTTATTTACATGTTTTGTAAACTTAGTTTGCTAATATGTTTTTATGTGTTTTTTACGTAACGGCACATCTGAACTGATTTCAAATCTGCTGAAAACTCTCATTGAATTGAAAATGTATCTAGTTTAAATGGATTTCCCAAAAAGACGACAATTAATGATAATAGATTTAAAGAAAACATTACAATTTTTATTATTTATTTAAAACGATTACGCAAAAATCAAAAGTTTTGTGTTTAATATTTATTATATATTATTAAGTCATTATTATATGTTCTTAATACTTAAAAAAAGGTCAACATCTGATATCAAGAAGAACAATTAATATAAACATCTTGTAAGTTTTGACTGTTGAATCAATTTAATATACACTCAGATGCAAAAAAATACCCAATAACCAGATTAATTTTTTTTATAAAACTTTTATTGTTTTACAATCAAAGAGACCATCAGGATGTAGAAAAAAAAAAACAACATATGGAGTTAACACCTGCACCCAAGAACGACAACGAAGCATCCCGGGAATCCGTTATCTAAATGTATTTCCCTGGAAACAAAATCGCTGACAATAAAAAACCTTGAGCAATTTAAAGAATCATTATCTTGTCATATAAAAACAAGAATTTATTATTAATTCAGTCAGTGGAGCTGAATCGCTCAAAGTTTAATGTTGTTAGCCTAACGTAAATTTCTACACAAATTTATTATCCAACTTATTATACTTATTTTATTATTTTTATAAAAAAATAATAGTAAATAGTTAAATGGCGCAGTCTTAAAGGATCAATAAACGCGTGTGATATTTCGGTTGTTTCTAAAATCGTACCAACAGACGAAGTGCACAAATTTGTTGAATTTTAAAATTCTTAATTATTGGAAACCCAATCGCTCAGGGGACGCCGCTAGAATCGCCAACATCCCAGGACGGACCGCAGGAATTTACGTGGAGTGGATGCAGCTCAAATCGCAGCATTTCAAGACGAACAACACAGCAGAAAAGCAATCGCCCACTCACCAGAATTAAATGACAAATTTAATATTAATATTATTGTAAGTACCTTGATTAATTAATGCCAACATTTCCTTTTTTAATAAAATAAATACCATTTGTAAAAAAATTAACGTTTTGCATTAAACATTTAAAACCGGCTAGATTAAGTAAATATTGGAAATAAAATAAATCATCAAGGAAAATTTACAAGATTTATTATTAGCATTAGAAGAAGTAGAAATGGCGCGAGACATTTCAAAGGTTGACCAGGACTTGATACCTGTGTTCGAAGGAGATAAAATAACCTTACGTAGTTACATAAATGCATGTGAATTTTTAATAGAAGAATATTTGCCAGCCCCCCCACAAAATGTCAATGAATTTAGAATGGCTAAACGCTTATTATTTATATTTACGGGAAAACTTCGCGGTAAAGCCCGAGAAGCAGTTGACGCAAATGAAACTCCAACATCATGGATTGAATTAAAAAATATTTTAATTCACGCATTTGGTGACAAACGTTCTAAAGACGTGCTTGTTTACAATCTTAATTGTTTAACACCCAAAAGAGATGACACAACCGCAATTTATGCGAATAAAATTAAATCAACTCTGTACACTCTTTTATCAAAAATTAATCTCGAAGAAAGAAATATGCAATTAAGACAAATTAAACAAAACCAATTTAATCAAATTGCGTTAAGAACTTATCTGTTTGGACTAAATATAATCAACTCTAATATTGGATTGGAAGTAAAACTACGAAGACCCGATAATATTGAAACAGCTGAATCGTATGCGCTTGAAATTATAAATTTCAACACTCAACGACAAAGATTTGTATCAAATTTTAAACCATCGATACAAATGCAATCTGGAAACTCACATCGATTTCCGCTTACTCAAACAACATCACAATAACGACCAATGCAGCGTCAGAAAAAATTTATTCCTCCAGCACAATTGCTACCCCAATATAATCAAAATCAATATCCAAATCAATCATTCCCAAAATCACAAATGTTTGCTAGAACACCAACAACACAATATCCATACCAACAAAGACCATATCATCCAACCCCTATGGAAGTGGATAACAGCGCACAAAAACGCCCAGGATCATCGGTTGTTAAACCACAACCGAAACGACAATGTATATCTAACAGCATTGAGATACCAGCTGATTATATTAAACCTTACGATTATAATGTCGATGCATACTAGCTGATCACCCCGACGACGCATATGATCAGCAAGAACAAATGCCAAACAATGAAGATATAATATCTCAGGATTTTCAATAGGACCACCAACACGATCGACCTGTTAAACAATTTCAAATAATGCATATTTACAAACGCCTGTACTTCCTTATATAGAATTTGAAGGACTAAAATTTTTAGTTGACACTGCCGCAGAATGTTCATTAATAAATTCAAACATGTTCAATGATGCGAAACAAAATAATTACCCTTGTCATAATCATCAAATTAACATCAAAACTGTTCATGGCATAGAAAAAGTTACCAAATCTACTATAATACCACTACCTAACATTTTTAATTCTCCTGAACATCATTTATTTGCTTGCTTTGACTTTTCTTCTTCATTAGACGGTTTATTCGGATTTGATTTATTAAACAAACTTGGAGTTTCGTTAGATACCAAGCGACAAAAGATCACTACTGATACAGCAAAAATTGTATACAAAATTAACAAGCCCACACATGTTGTTGAACCTAAGTCATGTACAACATTAAGTTATCAAATAACAAATATTTGCAATGGACTTGCACTTTTTTCAAAAATAGTAGACCAGAAAGAAAAATTAATTATACCCAAATCTGTAGTTGAAGTTAAAAATCATGAAATTTGTGTAGAAGCAACAAATTGTAGTCAATTACCAATTCATGTTAAGTTAAACCCAATGAAGCTAACACCAGTAAACGAAGCAGAAAAAGAAATTAATATGAGCTATTATACAAAAAACCAAAACAATTTATCAAAACTACAGGAAAAAAATATTATCAAAAATTTTAAAAATGATCATTTAAATTTAAAAGAATCTACAGCAATAAAAACATTACTTATGAAAAATAAAAATCTTTTTTATGTGGAAGGCCAAAATTTAACTTTTACTCATAAAATATGAAATACTCTAAATATAAAGAATAACACTCCTATTTATGTACGTATCTACCGACAACCACTGGAAATAAAAAAGAAAATCAAGAAGCAAACTCTTGATTTACTACGACAGGACATAGTTAGAGAAAGCATACCACTATGGAATGCTCTAGTACACATTGTTACAACCAACAAAGAAGTAAAAAGAAAACAACGAATGGTAGTTGATTTCACAAAATTGAATGAACAACTAATCGAAGACAAGTATCCGATCTCAAATATTACCGGCATCTTGGATAAGCTAGGGCGAGCTAATTATTTTACGTCACTTGACTTTGCCTCAGGGTACCACCAAATAGAGATGACTGAAGAAGATATGCAAAAAACAGCCTTCAGTACCAAACAAGGACATTTCGAATTCAAAAGAATGCCTTTTGGTTTCCGAAATGCCCCTGCAAAGTTTCAGAGGATTATGGATGACGTTTTACCAGGATTACTGGAAGATACTTGCCTCGTATACTTAGACGATATAATTATATTTTCGTCTTCTTTACAGGATCATACACAAAAACTTATAAAAGTATTCGAACGATTAAAAAAAGTTGGCTACTTCAAAATTAAATTAGAAAAATGCGAATTTTTAAAAAAGAGCTTAAATATCTTATACATATTGTAATAGATAAAGGAGTTAAGCCAAACCTTAAAAAAATTTGTTCAATCACTAAATTTCCTATACCTAAAACTCGTACAGAGATTAAAAGTTTTCTTGGATTGGTAGGTTACTACCAAAAGTTTATTAAGAACTTTGCAGAAGTAACAAAACTATTTACAACTTGCCTAAAGAAAAATGCAAAAATAGATATTGACAAACCAGAATATATTCGAGCATTTATTCAATGCAAAGAACTTCTAACTCATGACCCCATTTTGCAATACCCTGATTTCTCAAAAGAATTTGTTGTCACCACCGACGTTTCAGATATAGCCTTAGGAGCAGTGCTTTTCCAAGGACAAGCTGGAAAAGATAAACCGATCTGTTTTGCATCTAGAACCCTATCAGAAACAGAACAACAATACTCTACTATCGAGAAGGAATTACTTGCAGTCGTATACGCTGTTAAACAATTTCGTCTTTATATTTTTGAACGTAAGTTTACTATCTACACAGATCATCGACCGTTAGTGTGGCTATGGTCGCTCAAGAAGCCAAATTCAAAACTTATGAGATGGAAGATTAAACTAGAGAAATACAATTTTGAAATTGTGTACCAAAAGGGCAAATACGACACTAATGCTGATGCTTTATTAAGAATACGACTTCCAGAAATAAACATCATTACACAAGATGATTAAGACAGTATTACACCAAATGTAGACGACAGTGACCTAATGAAAAACTTAGAAAAACAAAAAATTTCAGAAAATGAAATCTCTGATACAATCCATTCGACAGCAAATCAAGAACCTGCAAAAACTATTGAAATACATGATACTATTATCGATAACAAGAAATTTATTGTTACTGAAAGCCTATCACAACAACTTGAAATTTAAATTGAAAAAAAAGAGAAAAATATTATCATCAACTTTGCTAGAATACCAAGGGATAATTCTAAAAATGCCGTATTGCAGCTATTCAAAGAATACATGAGTGATCAGAAAACATTTTATTTATACACCAAAAATGACAAATTATACAAAAAACTATGAAAAGTATATAGTGAAAACTTTACCGATAAAGGCCCTCGAATTATTTGCTGTTTAAAGAAAGTTGAAGTGATTGATGATGAAAATACAAAATTGGAACTTACACGTCATATCACACTGGATTGACAAATCATAGAGGTATCAAGGAAACACTTGAACATCTAAAACGAAAGTATTGGTGGAATGAAATGGAAAAGCAAATAACCCATGTGATAAAATCATGCGACACTTGCAATCGGTCAAAATACAACAGGTACCCTGAAGTACCGCCATTACCAATAACGAAAACACCTAATTCACCTCTTGAGAAAGTATTTATTGATTTATTTTTTTGTAGCAATAAAAAATACCTTACAATCATTGACCCTTTCACTAGAGTAGGACATGCAATACAAGTTTATAACAAAAATCCGACAGACATCTTTGATGCTCTATTAACATATTTTAGTTACTATGGAATACCTCAAGAAATTAGATGTGATCAAGGATCAGAATTTAACAACAAACTAATTAAAGAATTAGCATCTCTTTACAAAATTACTTTACATCTTGGTACAGCTAAAAATCCAGAAAGCCAATCAAATATTGAACGCTTTCACTTGACACTTTTGGAACATCTTAGATGTTTAGCAAATGACAACAATATACCATGTGAACAAAGAGTTAGACTTGCATTAATAGCTTACAACAATTCAATTCATAGCGCTATTGGAATGACACCATTTGAAGCACTTTATAGTCGTACAAGAACCAGAAACCCAATGGACCTAATTTATGGTTCCACTACCTACCAAGAGTTAATACCAAGACATAAAGATCGTATGTCAATCTTGTACAAAAATATCAAACAAAAAGATATTCTAAGCAAAGAGAAAATAAAATAAAAACAAAAAGATATAGTCAAGACAACAACATGGAAAGTAGGAGAACGAATCTATGTTGAAAATGTTACTAAAAGTAATAAAATGATGAAACCTTTTTTCGGACCTTACAAAATTATCAGCATAAACGATAACGGTACTGTAAACGTAGAGACGCGAAAAGGTACCCAAACATATCATACCAGACGATTAAAACATGGCATGTTACAGATCTTTGGATGGCCCGCTATTCCCCCTACATCTTGAAATTGCAAAAAATCAAATAAGTTATTGGACTACAGTAGTACGATGCGACCTACAACCTTTAGTGGATCAAGTTAACCAGTTAAATTTACAATATAAACAACTAGAAAAGGCTAGACAAAATATCCAGGACAAAGAAGAAAAATCACAATAACATTCATTTGCTATGAAGCTTTAAAGCCTACTCCATCAATTAAACTATGAAAAAAACCAATTAGTACCAACAGTTAGAAGAGCTTGTGGAGCGGTAAACTTTGTCGGTTCCATTATAAAAGCAATCTCAGGAAACCTCGACGCAGAAGATGCCGCCAGATATGATAAATTGATACAAAACCTCGCTACTAGCCAAAAAGAACTAATTAAAAACAATCAGGCACAGATTCATTTAGCCCAAGAAACTCTTAAGAGCTATGAAGCTAATCTTCAAATACTCGCAGAAAATCAAAACAAAACAGCGCAATGCTTTCACAAAGTTATTACGCAATTAAATAAACAGGAACACGAAAAAATTGAGTCCCAATGTTTATGGAGAGCCCACATGTCAGTATTTAATACCATAACGGCAGCCTCGATCACCACCAGCCTACTTTTAACAGCAAAAACTTTCTCCAAACTGCAAACTTATTTTCTTGCAATTATTTCTGCAGAAGAACTGTTAAATAAATTGAAATTTGTTCAATCGTCTATTTCTGAACAAAATATTGTATTACCACCTGAAACAGAAAACCTTTATGCTCTTGAAAAAATGATAACTGTAAGCTTATGTCAAAACGTACGTCCTCATATTTTTACTCGAAATTCCATTAGTCGAACCTACAATTTACCAATACCATAAATTGATTCCATTACGAATCCAGCAAAATCCAGATTACCTTGTTTTAAATACTCCACAATTTTACCTGGCAGAAAATAATGATAGGTATATTGCAATGTCAGAACCATGCAAATTATTGCAACGTCAATAATATCTGTGTTCAGCCATTAGTTTAAATGCTACAAAACACACCTCATGTAGACATCAGCAACTACGACATTTGCCAATAACAGCCTGCAGCTACACCAGATGGTTGCAACTGGATGCCGAAATGATCCATCCTACAAACTCCGATTGGATTCTATTTCAAGCCAATTAATCTGCCGAACTTCAATGTGATCTTCGCCAAGAAGTAAGAAAATTACAAGGCAACCTGCTTGTACAATCGACATCCAAATGTTCAATAAGTCTAGAAAACGAAGTTTTACGGACCACATCAATTCACTATTTGGATCGACAAATTCACCTTACACCAATAAATTTGACCTTGCTGCCAGCAAAACAACCTCAATGGAGATTGGAAGACGTCCACCTAAAAAACTTGCATTTGAAAGGAAAGTTAACCAAACTTGACGCCCGATTGGAGAAGTTATCCAACGCTCATTCCACAAACAACTGGAGTTCAACGACCGCCTTAGTAACTACCACGACAATCGCAATCATTGTTATTATAGGAATATGGTACCTTAGAAGAAAACAACCATCTTTCAAAATGTCAGCAACCCAAGAGTTGGAACAAACTTGTCCCAACTCTAAGTTCACTCTAAGAAGGGAGGAGTTAACACCTGCACTCAAGAACGACAACAAAGCATCCCGGGAATCCGTTATCTAAATGTATTTCCTTAGAAACGAAATCGCTGACACTAAAAAACCTTGAGCAATTCAAAGAATCATTATCTTGTCATATAAAAACAAGAATTTGTTGTTAATTCAGTCAGTTTAGCTGAATCACTCAAAGTTTAATGTTGTTAGCCTAACGTAAATTTTTACACAATTTTAATATCCAACTTATTATACTTATTTTATTATTTTTATAAATAAATAAAAGTAATTGGTTAAATATGTTACTTCTAAGTTTATTTAATGAACATTGTTCATTTGACATTATGCACCAAGAATCAAAGTGGCTACTGGGTTGACTTGTTTGTTTTCGATTAACTGTCATTTTCAGGGCAGATTCGTGTAATAATTATGGTTCTAAGTGCTGAAGATTGTGTAAAAGCTGTTGCTCTTGTGGCAGATGGAAGAAGTCCGCGGTATGTGTCCATATTCATTCATGTCAGTCATTCTAGCTCATACTCAGCTGTGAGTGTGTAAACAGTTTGTCAAAAATTGCAAAAAGCTGGCTTAAAATTTTGTAAACCAACAACTGGACCAAAATTACTCCCACGTCACCAAGTAACCAGATTCCACTTTTCCGCAAACTTTTGAATTGGAAATTGGCACAAGAAAGGATTATACTGTTTACTGACAAGTCTAGATTTTGCCTACGTTTGCCAGATAGAAAAAAAACAAGTACGGAGACAAACAAGAGAACAATTTGCGGAGTGCACCTTTAAGCCCCGGCTTAGCCATGGTAGAGATTCATTGATGGTATGAGCAGGAATGCCTGCACTGAAATGATTGTCATTCATGGAGGATAACAGACTGCACAGCGGTGTATTAAAAAGGTTTTGGAAAACTACGTAGTCCCATTTGCTTTGCTTATCAGCGATGGCTTTATTCTAATAACGCAACCGCGTTCTGCAACGTGCGTCACAGAATACTTGGTTGCAGTTGGAATAAGAAAACTCAACTGGCCTGCATGTACCCCAGATGGAGGAAATCTTAAAGAACATGCTTGGAAAATGCTGTGCTGGCGTGTTAGAGGACGTGCAGCTGCACTAATCACAATCAACAAGCTTAGTGTGGCACTTCAAAAAGAATGGCAAAGTATTCCACAAAATTATATTTGTGAGCTTATTAGTGGCATTGACCGTAGTATGCAAGCAATAGTTAGGGTTTGAAAAAGCATTACGAAGTATTGAAATCATACTCAACTGAAGTTTTTATGCAGAAATGCATTATTTTTTTTTTTTAGTATACGTACATAATCGTTTTCGCTTATTAATTATTATAAAACAAACTGATAAGTACCATATGTTGCTTTTTTCTACATCGTAATCGTCTCTTTGATTGTAAAACACTTAAAGTTTCATAAAAAAAATGTACCCAATTTTTTTGCAAAATATTACTCAATGACCCGTTTTTTTGCATATGAGTGTATAAAAGAAAGAAAAATATTTAAAATTAAGCTGTCATGTATAAAAAACTTAGTTTTAAAATACATTTTTTTTAATATCTTGTAGTTGTGCAAAATTTACTTAATTTAATTAATTTTAAATTACTTTCTTTAATTTTTTAACAAGTAAACTACCAAAGTGAAAGAACTTAATTTTGGAATCAATTTGTTCAAATGTTTCTAAAACAAGTTTTTGTATAAAAGTTGTAAACCGGTGTTGACAGCTTCTTTGGTTATTTGAAAATTGCAAAAGTTGAAATATAAAAATTTTGTAATGTTTTCAAAAAAATCAATCAATTTTTTATAATAATTAAAGTCAAGTTTCCAAAATGCAGAAAATCTTGTTTTTGAACTAATTTCTTTAAATAATTTAAAAGTTATAAAAATTAGATAAAATGTTAAAGAAGATAAGGTACTAAATTGTTTACTAAATTTATTAAAGGTATTTTAGCGATGGACTTGTTTTAGAGTTAACTTCAAATATTTTAAGTAAATATAAAATTTTAGTTTTTAAATAATGATAATAATTCTAAAATAAATCTAAAACTAGTAATTAACTAACCAATAATTAAACATCTTTTTCAAGTAAACTTGTTAAACAATAATTGCTATTTGTTGCGTAAACTTAGCTTGCAGCAATACCAGAATTCTATCTGTATATCTTAAAGATCAATACCGCTAAGCAGAGAAATGAGACAAAGGGATACATTGTCTTCAAAACTCTTTACACTGGCGCTCAAAAATATATTTAAATCCCTGCTATAAAACAACATAAGGTTTAATATAGACGGCAAATCTATAAACCACCTAAAATTTGCTAATGACATAATACTAATACTAAAGAAATAAACACTATGCTGAAGGAGGTTAAGAAAAAATCACGACAAGTAGGTTTAAAATTAAATCTAAATAAGACTGAAGTAATGAGCAACATCTCAATTAATTTTACCATAGATAATACAAAAATAGAAAATGTTACAAGCTACATTTACCTCGTCCGTACAATTTTATTAAACTTGGTAAAAGAAAACAAAAGGCAGAAGTAGCAAAAATTACACAAAGACTTATGAAAAAGACCATGCTGCGAATATCACTAAGAAATCAAATTAGAAATTTAGAAATTTAAGAATGAATAAAAGTAGAGGACATTATGAAGCGTATTGCGGGTCAGAAGAGAGAAAGACCACAAATGCGATGAAAGAACGACATCAGAAAAGTAGCCGGAAGACAATAGGTAAGAAAAGCACAGGACATGAAAAAATGGAAAGATTTAGAAGAATCTTATATTTAGCAGTGGATGTTACATAGTTAAATTAAAAAAAAAAAAAATCTGAAATGTTAGTAATCACAAATTATACTACGCTCACGCCAAAGTTTTAATTTTTAAGAAATTTCAAAAAAGTAATTTATAAATATTTTTTTACCGGATTTTACTATTGTTGATAGATACAGTTTATTGCCAAATTTAAAAAAAAAACTTTATATCTTTTTGACAATTTGTGATCACATTTTAGTTTTTTTAACAACATTTTTGATATCTTATAGCTAGATTTTGATATTTTTAAGATTTCATAAAAAATGTTTACACCTTTTAACAGTTTATTGCTATTGTTTAAAGTTTCAAGACCAAATTTTGCTATTTTTGGCGTTTTATGTTTAATATTTCATAAACGGATTTTGTTATTTTTAGTTTTTATTGAAAAAAAATTGTTTTTTTTTACCAGTTTATAGCCTAATTTTGATGTTATTAACAGGGTTATGATTAGAATTTGGTATTTTTTAACATACCTTTGATATTTTATAACCGGAGCTTTACAGTTTATAGCCATATTTTGTTTTTCTTAACAATATTCTGATGTCTGACATTTTATGAATAGAATATAAATTTTTCAAAAGTTATAACAGGATTTTGATGCTTTCTAACAATATTTTAATATTTTGTAGCAGGATTCTGTTATTTATATTTGAAATTTTATAAAAAAAATTACACCTTTCAACAGTTTTTGACTGGATTTTGTTATTTTTTTACTTTTTATGAATAGCTTTGCAGTTTTTAATAGTTCAGGACAAATTAAACAAAAAAATACAAAATTGTGTACGCTTTTTGCAAAACCGAAAAAGATCTTTATTTTTTGCGGAAAGACTCAAAAATTTTAGATACTCCACTACCCGTACTCAAAAATAATTGTAAACTCTCTACCTTAAAGTTTTGCACACTATAGCTAAAACACTGTTATGGTGACCTGAAGAGTTTTAAAATTATACTTTAAGGGAAAAAAAGGATTGTATTGTGTTTACTTATTTTTATCATAATTAATGCTTAAAGTGCGGCATCAATAAGTTTGCACTGCTAGTTCCATCTTAAAACAAAATTTATTCCTTATTTGAAATACTATACGTGAGAACAACTAATCATCTTTTTTTAAAAGAAACCCGCTTGCACTTGTCTTGCACCTGATTGCATACACCCATGGTTTGTTATTTTTTTTTTGGGTAAGAGACTAGCATCCGCCCGAGATGTTTTCACTTGACGGCACTCTTATAGACCGAAAGTATTTTTTATCAATTTTATTAAAACTTTTAAGATTAATTAGTGCTTAAAAAACTTACTTTAGACAATTTTATGCTTAATGATATCTCATAACCCATTAAGAACGTTTTTTTATGATGTGGTACGTCTAGCGTCTCTGCACTGCGGTCTCTTGGTCTCATTTTTTTTTCAAATTCAAAACGTGATAGTTAAGAGTTACTTAATATGTTACAATAACATAAAAATACTTTTCAATTTCAACAAAAAAAACTATACTTGTTAAAACTATCACATTGAAGACAAGATTTAAGCAGCCTGTGAACATTGACTTTAAATATTTGTGGTTTATAAATTTTAGAAAATATTAAATTTTAAAGTTTACTCTATGGGTCAATAGTACGGCGGTCTTCTCTACAAACTTCACAGTCAATAATTTTCTTTACGTCTTATACGGCTAATAGCCTCATATTTAAACCGTAAAACCTTGGCTGTTAGAATTCAAAAACACGTTTTAACCACGCGAAATATCACGGCAGGGGTCCCTCAAGGCTCCATTTTCTCTCCGGTCCTTTTTAATCATTTCGTTGCTGACATGCCTTCGGGATTAAAGCACGGGGTTAAAAGGGCACAATACGCAGACGATACTGCATTTTTGTACTCGTCAAGGTCACCTCTGGTGATCACCTCTAGGCTACAAAAAACCGCCGACAATCTGGAATGCTGGTTAGATGACTGGCTAGTAAAGGTCAATCCGGAGAAAAGCAAAGCCGTTTTCTTCACTCGGCGACGGAACGCACCTTATGATAACGTCTGTCTCGACGACGTTCCCATACCGTAATCCGATTCTGCCAAGTATCTAGGGATTACCTTTGACAAGGGGCTCGCGTACAAGTTGCACGTGCAGTCAATACTCAATAAGACTAAATTAGCTAAAAATCTTTTGGTCCCAATGCTGCGGCAAAACAGTGGTCTCTCTCTCCGGAATAAAGTCCGGTTATACACGTCTACCATCAGACCCATATTGACGTACGCGTGCCCCGTCTGGGGAACCGCCGCAAATACGCATCTTGATAGGTTAGAATCGTTCCAAGGTAAGACCTTGCGGTGGCTCACTGGAGCTCCATGGTTTGTCCAAAATTGCAATATTCAAAGCAATCTCGGGATTCCTCCACTACGCAGATATATCGAAGCTTTGGCCGAAAAGTGCTTCGACAATCTCGCGGTTCATTCTAATCCTGATCTGGCCCAACTCGCCGAGCCAGATAAGGAAGTTTTGCGACACAAGAGCCCGGTTAATCAATCGATTAACATTTCCTAAAACTCCTTTCCTCTTTTCTTAGTCTATAAGGTGCATATGTCCCTTCTTTTTCGACACTGTCTTGTCTTACTACTATCAACGGAAGGTTTATCAGCTTAAGGTCTCAAGGCATATTACCAGGGTGGAGTTTAGTCGGTAGGCGCCTGCCTCTTGTAGGTGAATCCAACACTTGCAGTCTTTAGAAGATTCTCCTCTCAAGCCACAAAAAAAAATATACGGTCAAAACTCTTTTTTAAAAGTTTTAGTCCTACATCTCTAAACTATCATTGAATGTTTGTTAGTATTCCTAGCAAACTTTGTTCTATGAGAAAATATTTCAGATGGCAATATGTTTTGGTATTTCGTTTGAACAATGTCTATGAAAATGAAAATGAAAATTAGTCAATTTTGGATTGGCATTGGATGTATTTGGTACTGATTATACCTTGGATTATAATTTTGAAACAGTCAGAAGTTGTTTCTATTAAAAATTAATAAAGCATCTATCTGACAAAAAAACCTCAAAATTTCTTATATTGACAAATAAATTTTAAAAATTACACCAAAAAAATAAAAATTTAGATAAGCTAAACTAATCATTACTTTTAAGAGGATTCTACTCGGAACTATTCTGTAAAATCGAGGAGAAATTCCCCACTCTTACTACAAATTGAGAGTGAAATAAATCGTATGTTACTGAAAGAGATAACACTCCTAGTCTCCTGACGAGACGAGAAAGTGGAGATTTCAATCACAAATTATCGGACTTTAGCCTCATTTTTAACTAGTAGTACCGGCGTTAGTTTAAATTCAATATCAATGAAAATTTTTAAATAGATTTACAAAAGTATGATCTAAGTAATTGATAAATTACATGTTCAGTTATCAATTAGTAAAAAAACCAAAGAAGTATACGAAAAAAAAAAAGTATAGCGTAATTAGATTATTTTTTTAAATAAAATCTAAGTTCTTTTTTGAAAAACAAATTCATCACGCATCTAAAACAATATTTTTGGCAACTGTATGATTTTTGTTGTTGGTAACAATAAAAAAATAAAAGAAAAAACGTAATTTCTAGTGAAATTTACCGTGCGCCTGAGCTAGTGGAATCCTCTTAACATACAATAGATTTAATTAAAATTATGCATGCATCAATGCGTAATTCAAAGGTACAATTGAGACTTATATTTAATAATATACGCCATGCTATAAAATGCAATAACGTGCTTTATTGAAAATTTCTTTCTCATTGTCTAAAATACCGTGTACATTTCAAACGTGTTGTGGGAGAATGTAATTACCGCCTTTTTACAGTTTGGGCGTAAATTTTCATTAACATATTCTCTGTGATGTTCTGTGAAGTGTTGAGCAAACAAACGAACAGTTGTTTACATGTTTTGCGTTGCTTCTCACTACTCTAAAACAATGTCGATCAGCCTTGTACATGTCGATAAACAAAAGACTTGATTGCACTTTGCTTTACTATTTATTGCTGTACAATCTGACTACACGCAACATGCAAATACTGAAATATAATCGGTACATACATACAAAATAATTTAGATAAAACTAATACATTTAAAGACAATTAAACATAAAACAATACAGGTGTAGCACCACTACACGCACACCATTATCTGTTATGGTTACGTTCTGTGTGCCCTGAGTCTATTAATTTTATAACTTTATGACATTTCACTGGCCGTATTATTTTTTTTAAATAATACATATTCAATAACACAATAAATCCTAGATAAAACTACTAAATGTCACGTCCCGGTTAGTAATATAACCCGTGCCAGAGATGAATATATAAATATCAATAAAGCCATTACCCTCCGCAACCATTGAGAATATGTTTAATTTTGAGTCCCGTTGGAAGTTAGATCCTAGAGGGCGTAGAGATAAGAAAGTTATAATTAAGCAGTTGTCGAATAAATAATAAAGAAATTAAAAAATTAAACAAAAGAATAGTTCTTTTGTGTAAAAAAGTTCTACAACCTACACCAGCATAATCTCCAGAGGCGCAATTAATCACCACAGATCCGCATCGAAAGCAAAACCCCAGAAGAATATTTAAAATAAAAATTTTATATACAGTAGTAGTAAATATATTTATTTCATATTATATACACAAAAATAATTTTATATATACATTGTGAAAATGGTTGGTTGAATATAAAAATAGCTAATGTCTTTCTGCCCATGTGTATACTTATGATAATGAAAACGTTATAAAAAGTAGATTATAATATGTGGGTAAATAACATTAAATAGAAAAAAAGTGAGTCAATTGGTAAAGGGGATTTGTATTTAATATTGTAAAGTGGGTTATTTGGATGGAGTATTTTGGTAATATTGCAAAGTGGCGATCGTTCTGCTATTATGAAGATGTTTAATGTTTTAAAAAAAATAATGGATGCATAATCTAATAGAGGACAGCAAATTGATTTGTAGATATTGGTAGCTCTTTTTGTGATTATTTTTTTCTCTCTTTATGTTAAGCAGCGGAAGTGTTTAGCTAGGGTTATGCATTTGGATTTTATAGCTTGCTAATAAGGTTTGAAGGAAATTTTGCTATCAAAAAGCACACCTAAGTAAATAAATTAGTTATATCTGCATACTGCAAACGACAACATCTTATTATTTATCATCACACATCTTTATGTTTGGAAGCAAGCGATTTACAACCGCTTGAACATACTGAATAATACTTCCGTGCCAAATATCAATACTTAAAATCGTGGCACTGTACATGGTTCTTCGAACCGGATCTTACTAGATTCAAAATACAACAATCAACGTTATCATGGCCGAGACAAGCAAAGTTCTAAAGGAATTGCGCATAAAAAAGGGTATATTGAAATCGAAATTGACTTGATTTTCCAATTACCTGAATAAATTTAACGACACCAACGATGCTCATGATCTAACTACTGCGAGGTCGAGAGTAGATTCGTGTTACGATGAGTTTTGCACAATCCATTGTGCAATTTTAATGGAAGCAGTCGAAGGAGAATAAGAAGCACTTGAAGAGGAAATGGGCCAATTCGAAGAGAATTTCAGCAAACTGATGGCAAAAACTGAAAAAATCTTAGCAAAAATAAATCAAGCTGAAGTTCCTGCTATATCAACATCCAACACCAACAACAATCCAGACGCAGTAATAAAACTGCCACCCATAGCGTTGCCTAAATTCATGAGCAACCTTGAAGACTGGTATGGCTTTCAAGATACCTTTACGCAATTAGTGGATAACAACGAGCGCATCACCGATGGACAACGACTTCACTATTTAAAATCCTCTTTATCTGGAGAGTCGGCAGAAATCATCGCTTCCCTAGATGTCGTCCCAGCTAACTATGGAATAGCTTGGCAGTTACTAAGAGATCGATATGAAAACAAACGGCTGATTGTACGCGAGCATATATTTTCTATCCTCGACATCATTGATTCTAAACGTGAATCGTTAGAACATATAACAAAGCTCGGAAACAGCATAGCAAAGCACAATTGAGCACTCGGCTCATTCGGCGTAAACAAATATGACGCCATAATAACAAACATAGCAATCCGAAAATTGGATCCAACAACAGCAAAAGAATGGGAGAACTCCATACAAGGAAAGGATAGGATCCCTACCGTATCAAAGTTGGTAGAATTCCTGAATCATAAAGCAAATACATTAAAATCCATATCAAGAATTTTGTTGGAAAGCGCGCAACAATTTAAACATAATTACAAAGCAGGCAGAGCAGCTATCCACGCTGCAACCACCACCAGCTCAAGAACTGACACACGCCAAACGTGCGTTATATGCAAAAACAAACATCCATTGTATTTTTGTGAAAATTTCAAGGCAATGGAAACTCAACAAAGAATTGATGTCGTTCGCAAGCATAAAATGTGTATCAACTGCTTGGGCATCAACCATCCGATCGAGAAGTGCTACTCAAAGCGAAGTTGCACGCTTTGTGGGAGTAAACATCATACTCTGCTACATTTTGACACAGCACCAACATCCGAACAGTGTTATAAGGCGTTAACTCATATCGAAGAAACTTTGTTGCCAACGGCTGAGGTTAATATCAAGGACAGACGTGGTATGATGCAAACATGCCGAGTGCTGTTAGACTCAGGATCACAATCAAACTTCCTATCATCAACAATAGTGAAAAAACTGGGACTCATCAAAGAAACAATAAATATTACCGTTAGCGGAGTATCAACGTCAACCTTAAATATCAACTGGAAAACAAAAACCAAAATCCACTCTCTTATGAACAACTACGTGCAAGAAGCAACGTTCCTGGTTCTCGAGAAGTTGACAGACAATCTTCCATCAAAATCATATAAAGAAAGAGGTTTACAAGTGCCCAAGCAAATCAGACTAGCCAATCCCAAATACAACCAACCAAATCGAATTTACGGGATATTAGGAGCTGCGTTATTTTGGGACCTGTTGATGATAGGGCAAATACAAACCAAAGACGGACTATATTTCCAAAAAACAAAACTTGGATGGATTGCCTCAGGTCCGATATTACAAAAAAACGTCGAGACAACGACGACATGTTACGTTCACAATGACATCGATGAAAAATTAACAAAATTTTGGGAGCTTGAAGAGACTGTTCACAAATACCAGACTGCTGCTAATCGCAAGACCAAGGAACACTTCTCCGCAACTACCCGAAGAGACAAATTTGGACGGTTTATTGTAAAACTGCCAATAAAAGAAGACGCACCAATGCTTGGCGAATCCTACAACAGGGCATTAAAACGGTTTCTGCTACTAGAAAAAAGACTAAGCGCTAATGCAGATTTAAAAATAAAATACACCAAATTTATCCAACAATATGAAGAACTTGGTCACATGAAAGAGGTGATGAGTCAAGATAGCGGATCCACAATTCCATATTATGTACCTCACCACCCAGTAATAAAGGAGGACAGCCTGACTACAAAGCTACGGGTTGTTTTAGACGCATCCTGCAAAACTACATCAGATGTATCCTCAAATGACACATTACAAATAGGTCCTACTATACAGCAGGATTTATTCAGCATAGTAACCCGATTTCAAACCTTTGAGTTTGTAATAACGGTAGACATAAAAAAAATGTATCGCCAGATAAGGGTGGACAAATCCCAGACGCATCTCCAGAGGATTCTTTGGAGAAATAATCCAACAGAAAAAATTAAAACATTTGAGCTAGGTACCGTCACATATGGTACTACGCCAGCTTCATACATCGCTACAAGGTGTCTAAAGGAATTAGCGATTTTGGATGGTTCAGCGTATCCAATAGCTGCGACTATAGTCAAAAGAGATTTCTACGTCGATGATCTCCTTACAGGAGCCAGAACACTTGACGAAGCCAGTAATATACGCCAGCAAATAACAGCACTCCTGGAACAAGGTGGTTTCGAATTACACAAATGGGCTTCTAATGCACCCTCTGTCTTAGAATTCATTCATCCAAAGAACACTTGTAATGGAATTTCCATCGATAAAAACGAGATCCTCAAAACTCTGGGATTACAATGGAATTCAATAAGTGATACGCTTCATTATGTCAATTCAACATCAATTAAATCACATAAAACACCAACAAAGCAAAATATACTATCAGATATTGCTAGTATATTTGATCCGTTAGGACTCAGCAAGCCGATAACTATAACAGCAAAAATTATAATACAGACAATTTGGAGATTAAAATTAGGATGGGATGAGTCTCTACCAATGGCTGTTCAAACTAGCTGGCAAGAAGTTTTAAGCGACTTACAACATTTAGAAAAAATTGCCATACCTAGAAGGGTGATCAACTGGAAGGAATTAAGTAGAATAGAAATGCACGCATTTTCTGACGCTAGCAAAGATGGATACGGCACGTGCATCTATATCTGTACAATCAACGAGTCTGGAAGTAAGGGGTCGGAGTTATTGTGTGCAAAGTCCAGGGTAGCCCCTTTAAAAACAGTCTCAATCGCATGACTTGAACTCTGCGCGGCAGTATTATCGGCTCGACTAATAAATCAATTAAGGATATCTCTGAATGTACACCTAGACCAAATATATTGCTGGACAGACTCCACAATAGTGCTGAACTGGATTAAGTCTGGCCGGGAATGGAAAACCTTTGTAGCAAATAAAGTTGGAGAAATCATTTCATTAACAAACGCAAATGATTAGAGACATGTAAGAACTCAAGAAAACCCAGCCGACGTAATATCCAGGGGACAAACTTCTAACTTATTAGGAAAAAACAAACTATGGAAGCATGGCCCGGAATAGCTAACTCAGCCAAGTGAACAATGGCCTAATCTGAACGTCTGTATTAACCCTCCTAAATTATTACCAGAAGAAAAGGCACCAAAAAGAATATGCCTCTTAAGCACAAAAACCAGCACCTTTTTTGAAGAAATTATAAGTCGTCATTCAAACTATAACCGTCTAATACGAATTATATCTTATGTCAAAAGATTTATTTTCAATTGTACTGAGCATCCAAAGCGTTCTGGTGTTCTGAAAACCCCTGAATTGTTCGAAGCAGAAGAGGTTTTAATTTTAAACAAACAAAAACAGCATTTTGGAGATAAAATGCAAGACTTAATGGGAGGTGAATTAGTTAAGAAAAGTAGCAAATTAGCCCGTCTCAATCCATTTGTAAACGTACAAGGCTTAATACATGTAGGAGGAAGATTGAAAAATGCATCATTATCATATCATCAGAAGCATCCAATCGTTTTACCGCACAGCAATTTAACGAAACTAATAATAAAATCGGAGCATGAGAGGCTTTTCCACAGTGGATCGCAACTTACGCTGCCATCAGAAGGCGATACTGGCCATTGGCGGGAAAAAACATAATCCGGCAGGTCCTGAGGGGATGTATTAAATGTTTTAGAGCAAATCCCGTAAGTGTACGCTCACAGATTATGGGAGACTTGCCAAACCCACAAATAACCCAATCAAGACCATTTATGGTGACCGGGGTGAACTACTGTGGACCATTTGTAATCAAGCTAGGAAATAAGCGATCAAGGCAGCACGCAAAGGCTTACGTTGCACTGTTTGTGTGTTTTGCAACAAAGGCGGTGCACATTGAAGTGGTATCGGACTTGACTACTGAAGCTTTCATTGCATCCCTCGAACGATTTATTGCCAGGAGAAGAATAGTCAGTGATATATACAGCGACAACGGCACCAATTTTGTTGGTGCTAATAATGAAATAAAAAAAATATATCGATTGTTGAAACAATCAGAAACAAGTATTAATGAGCACCTCAATACAAAAAAGATACAATGGCATTTTATACCACCACTTGCCCCCAATTTTGGTGGACTGTGGGAAGCAGCGGTAAAATCTGCCAATATTCACATGAAACGGGTGATAGGAACAACAAAATTGACATTTGAAGAGCTATCAACATTTCTGTGTAAGGTAGAAGCAGTGTTAAACTCTCGACCACTAGCCCCGCTATCTAGTGATCCAAACGATTTCAAATGTTTAACGCCTGGACATTTTATAATTGGTGCCGCTTTAACAGCATTACCTTGTCCAAATCTCACCCAAGCCACTGATAACAGACTTTCACGTTGGCAACACCTAGAGAAGATGCGTCAGCACTTTTGGAAACGATGGTCAGCGGAGTACTTACACACGCTACAACAACGTCCCAAAAACATGTCAAGAGAACGTTCGGGCCCAGAAATTAGACAACTTGTGTTGATAAAGGAAGATGATACTCATCCACTACATTGGAAGCGAGGACGTATTACAGATATATTTCCCGGCAAGGATGGAGTTGTTCGAACGGCAAACATAAGAACTTCGACTGGTGTAACAAAACGTACTTCAAACAACATATGTCCATTACCTATTGCATGAGGTCACTTGAAAGGAGGACCTTTCAAGGGGGGCGGCATGTTCAATCTTCATTTTATAATATGTATATCATAGATTATCCTTTATGCAAAATGTTATTTGTATATATTCATTAACCGTATTTATAATGTACATTTTATTATGGGTGTTACCAGGAACTACGACCGGCCGATGAACACTTGGTCAATTAGGGACAATATAATAGAAAAACCCCCATTAGGCGTCTTTATCCTCTTATTACATGCTTTATTACTTTTTATTATGTCGCTAGTAAACTCATTTAGTTGGGATAATCCGGCAGATGTTTTGAACCCTTTTTTTTGTATTATTTCCTGTAAAATTTGGGTATATAAGAAATGTATTTTTATTAAATAAATTAGTTATATCTGCATACTGCAAACGACAACATCTTATTATTTATCATCACACATCTTTATGTTTGGAAGCAAGCGATTTACAACCGCTTGAACATATTGAATAATACTTCCGTGCCAAATATCAATACTTAAAATCGTGGCACTGTACAGGATACATAATGGATGGATTTCGGATTTATTGGTAGCAAAACCAAACTTGTATATCAATATAAAAACTCTAATATGGTTGAATAGCTTGTGCTTAATATAAGATTCAAAGATTTTAGCTATTACCGGAAGGAGTGTTATTGGTCTATAGTTTCAAGGGGATTTAAAACTTGAGTTCACAACTTTGCACTTAAAAGTATAAATATATTGTTAAAATGTTGTTATGTAGGCGTTTAAGAATTTTTTTAGGAATCTCGTCTACACCAAGAGAGAAATTTTTACTATATTTTAGAATCTAGAAATAGTTATCTTCAATCATTAGTCTGGAGTTAAAAAGTCAGTTTCAAAATAGTCATCATACTACTTGTTGACTTCAGTCCGTTTATTGCCATTGTAGTTGTCCTTTTTACTAAACCTAAACGCTTTGTCTTAAACATGTGTCTGCTATGTCTTAGTCTTTTTGTATGTAATGTTTGTATCCAGATCTTTGATTGGCTGTATTTTGCTACAAGATTTATAGCGACTTAATTTTTTTAAATTTCTGACATATAGTTAGTTTCTGTGCATTAATTTTGTTGCATGCCTGTGTTCATTTCTTTTGTTTGTAGTCAAGAATCAGTTTATGAATGCATTTATTTAAGTCATTACATTTACGTTTAGTTGTCCGGTCTACTGTCTGTTTAAAATTTTTATATAACTGATGAGTCTAAGTATAAAAGGTTGCAATAGATAATTATAATACAATTTTCTTTTAACAGGAGAATTATTTTTAATTGAACTACTTAAATTAGCAAGAAACTGTGGTAAATTATTTTCAGAAATTATATGGGGTGCTTGAATATATTCCGTCAAGTTGTTTTTAACGTTGTCAATGTCGCAAAAGTTATATTGTCAACGATGTTCTATGAGACTAGGATTAGGCATGGTTTGGGTATTTAATTGAAAACGTATATCTAAATAGTCGGAATAAAGATCGGATCTAACTTAGGTAGAGTTTATAAGAGATATTAAGTTTCTTGTAACTATTAACATATCTGGGGTGAAACTATGATTATTGGCCATAATAAAAGTTAAAACTGTTAGAATTATTCGGAAATTAAAATTATTTAAATGCCTTTTTTTGCTGGATTGGGATTAAAGTTGCTGATAATTATTGCATACTCAAAAAGTAAAACTTTCTGGAATATAAAGTCTTTGATAGAACAGTGGAGGTAAATATAAACAAGAAAAACATTTAGTTTTTTATTAAATAATAGTACTATACAATGTAAAATATTATAAAGTACATTATTTATCTTGGGAAGGTTAACTTTGCCTTAATAAAGAGTTGAATTTGTCAAGGCTAGTGAACCTCCGCTATAGTTTTGATAGAAGCTGGTAGAGGGGTTTTGGATTGAAAACCAATTTTAAAAGAACACTTTTTGTTTAGCTTTTGTTTCCACAAACATTGCAGATGTAATATTATGCTTAAGAATATAGTTATATATTAATTGAGATTTGTGATTAAAGGAATTTGGACTCCATTGATAGAAACTGTGGCTTGAGAAGCGTCTTTGTCATATAAATCAATCAATTTCTATTTCCGGATATTGTTACAGCTGTATCAATATTGTATAAATAGATAAATTTTTATTTCAGTTTTTGCAATAGTTCTTGTCTGTTAGCGTGTTTAGGGGAATTAATTTTTGTCCTATATGTATCAATGATATGATCATGAATGCTGATATATGAGTGAACACGGCGCACTTAATAAATGTATTATTAATCATTATCTACACCGGCAAATTACACAAGAATAAGTAAGTTGTGGATTGTGTCTTTCCTGTTGAGTTCTTGGTAGTAGTTCTTTGAACAATTTAATTATATTTTGTTTTTGCTGTTGCATAATGTTATACGCATTTTAGATTTAATTGTGTTGGTTTTTACAATAAATCCAAATTTACTTTAAAATAGTGTCGAGTGGTCCCAGTTTATGATTTGTTCATATGTCAACAATATTATTTCTAGACATTTCATTATGGGTTGTGAATGAAAACGTATTATCATAATTAGATATATTTGTGGGTGTAATGATGGTTGTGTTTTTGTTGGTTGTTAAAATAGTTTTATTTGCTATAGATTGTCCGGGGTTATTGTTTGAGGTCGAATTATTTAGTGTTTTTGCGCGTAGATATATCCATAACGTTTTTTCGCGGCCTGCCTCTGTTGCGCTTCTTAGGATCGATAAACGGCTGTTGGTTTTCTGTCCTTCTCGAACACGTGGATTGTTGTAAATCTTCGCCTGGACAAAGAATCCCGTTTCTAAAGGGAATACTTCAGGTTGAGACGAAATATAACACGGAAACACTACACAATATAAATTTGAGATTGACAAGAAAGGAAAGCGACTATAATCAACTGCCTTACGCATACGAATGTATTTTGTTTACATTATTGTGTATTAAATTGTTTGTTTGTGGTTAGCAACAAACATGACGTCTATACAATCAATATTATTTTCTAATTAAAAATGTATATATTAAACTGTTCACAAAAAATAAATCAATTTTATGTTCTAAAATGTTAATAAGTGCACTGAACAATGTTACATGTTGATTGATTCTAGGTGATGAATACTATACAACGCCGGATATTACATTTTTTTATTTAACAATCAAAAATGCAGTTAGAGTTTCAATTTTACGGACGAACAATTTAATATAATTATAAACATAGATCAAATGAATTTTGGGTAAAATATGCGAGAGCGACAAATCACTTTGTCACAATATTTTAAATAAAATAGTAAATATTAGTTGGTAAAAAAATATATATTATTTAACGTCGTGTCTGTTCTTTACTTCTCCAGTCAAGACAGTTGAGACACGCGATACTCTAGTTTTCTTATGCTTAGAGAGTAAAATCAAGCATCAGGAATAAAAATATTCTGCTCTTATTTATAAGTTGAATATTTACCATTAACTTACATCAGCAGTTTTTATTAAAAATTATATTTTTAGTTTATTATTATGACTATATATATATAAAAATAACCAAATCTTTATGTATGTAAATAGTGTGATGTATTATCTTAAAGATAGTGCAATAATAATAAGTTTATTTGATGAAATCGGAATTGATAGCGTCTCTGTCAATTTAGAATTCTTCAAATACAAATGTGGTAGTTCAGACAAAATCACGTTTACCGGAAATTAAGTTGTCAAAATTTGACTGATCTTATGAAAAGATTTCTTCGTTTATTAAATATAAAGGATGGTTGAGACCTTTACTACGTGGTAATCCATAATAATAATAAAATAAAACACTGTCTACGTTTTTTACCACAAATATATTTGTGGTAAAAAACGTAGACAGTGTTTTATTTTATTATTATCTTCGTTTATTGCTTTATATGATAACGTGATTCATAGTGCAAACCTTACTGACATTGAAAAGTTTTCTTACCTGTTGCGGTATTTGGAAAGTAATGCTCTACAATTATTTAAAACTGTTGCCTTTATGCCAGATAATTTATATTTGGCGTATGATCTGTTGATAAAACCAAACAAATAAAAGGATAATTGCGAATCATTACCTTTCAAATATATTGCAATTAAGTCTTGTAAAATTCTACAATCCCAAAGGAGTCATGCATCTTTTGGATGTGATACAAGTTAATGTAATGTTTTTAAAACATATGATTTGAATGATTTTGCAGATTACATTTTTATAAGATTATTAAATTCCAAAATGAGAAAAGATTTAAAATCTTAACATTCAGATTTTGAGATTTCTTCCTTTAAAATTTTTATAGATTATTTATCCAAGCAGATAACTGTTGCTGACTTTGTTTTGAAAACTTCTTCAGTTCTAACAAAATCTAATTTATCTTATTCTCATCTAAAAAAGTATTCTAAAAGAATTTACATAGGGGTCGAAAGGATCAAACTAAAAAGATTTTTCTTTAAGTTTCCTTTGTGTAAAACCGACAATCAATTAATAAACTTTCCTGTGTTCTTAGCAAAAACCTCAAATTCCAGATATAAAATAGCCAAAGCTTATAAACTTTGTTTTGCTTGTTTGAGTCCTTTTCATTTTTCAAAAAGTATTTCAAAGTTTTTCTGCAAAAATCATTCACAAACTCTGTAGTTTTTTTAGGAACTGCACAAGCAAGAATCTGCAGCATTGATGGATTTTGGGTAGACTGCTGTTTGATATTTGATTTAGGTAGTCAAGTAACTCAAGAATTAGCTGACAGGTTGCAACTTTCAAGAAAAAGAAAGTTTTTTCTTTGAATGGAGAAGGTCAGTCTTTGGTGGGTTCATCCAAAAGAATGATAAATTGTCATTTACGCCCTAAATTTAATAAAAAATTATTATATTTTAAAGCTGTAGTGTTTCCTAAAATTACGGCTGATTTTCCCACTGTTCCTATTTCTGATGAAATTAAAAGTCGATTTTCAAATTTATCTTTAACAGATCTTTATTTTCATGTAATGTCACCAGTAAATATTTTGTTGGGAGTGGAAACTGTTTTGGATATTAGTTCACTTTGTCCAGCACATATTAAGCGAAATCCGAATGCTATCTTAACTAATTTAGGTTAGATAGTGTTATGTTTTGTAAAAAATGAGCTAAACATAACGAATTCTATAAGTGTTTATTTAGATTTGATGTCGCCTGAACTGGCCCGGACTGTTGAATTGTTTGATTTTATAACACGGGAATGCAATCAACCTTGCATTTTTTTTTTAATGCAGAGAAGTACGTCGTTAGTGACTCGTTTTGTTCCAACAAGACTTCTGACATCAACCTTCCATCTTTTTCAGATGCAGAGAAGTACGTTGTTAGTGACTCGTTTGGTTTTAACAAAGCCTCTGACATTTAGGAATGCAGAAGAGTACGTCCATAGAGACACGTCTTGTCTCAACACACTCTCTGATATCAATCTTGGTATGCTGCCTTTGAAGAAACATTGTTCAAGCACTTCACTTTTGGACGAGGTCATTAAAACCAAATTGGTTATGAATACGGAATTTGTTTGTTTTTTTCCTAAACAATTGAATTGTGTTATTTGAGAAATAGAGGAACTTCCTTCAGTTTTTTTTTTATTATTAGCAGAAATTCTGTGTGAACATTATTTTGTAAAAACTGTTTTTAGAGATAAAATAAATTTTTAGGTATTAATAGAAAACATGCTTTGAAACGTTTTTATCAATTGGAGGCTCGTTTTAAACAAGTCGAATCTTTTTATTAAGAAAATGTATTCTAAAAACCTACAAAATTACATTGACCAAAGTCATTTCATGATTACAAAACAACCAGTTTCATATATTTTGACCCATCACGAAATCAAAACCATCTAGTGTAACTGTTAGAATAGTTTTTAATCCATCAAAAAAGGATTTTAACGGTATTTTTTTAAATGATTTCTTTGGTAAAAAGCTGCAGGCAGACATTGATCAAATATTGACACGTTTCAGGTTTTATAAAGTGGCTTTAACTGGTGATATTTGTCAAATGTTTTGATAGGTAGGTTTGAATGAAGAAGATTGTGATTTTCAACATATTTTTTGGCGCTATAATTTTAATGATCCAATTAAAGAATTTAAACATACAAAAATAATTTTTGAAGCTCCCTTTTTACTTAGCTCAAAGGTCCATTCTTCAGTTAGTTGAAGATGAAAGAATTTTTTTTCCTTTAGCAGCGAAAGCTTTGAAGAATGTAATTTATGTCGATGACATTTTATGAGGAGCTCCTAATGAAGATAATGCTTTAGAATTAAAAGCTCAATTGATAAGTTTTCTGCGTTGTGGAGGTTTTAAATTGACAAAATGGGCACATCGGTTTGTTATAGAATCTGAAAATCAAAAAATTCTTAAATCTAGAAATGTTACTAATTTGATTAAATTATTGAAAATATCTTGGGATTTTTTTTTGGGATGCTTTTCAATATATAATAAAATCAGATAATAAAATTCCTTTAAAACGAGATATTTTGTCTTAAGTAGCTTAAATTTTTGACATCAATGGAGTCCTTTTGGTTTTTTATTAAAGGTTTTATTACAACAACCTTGGTTTTTAAAAGTTAATTAAAATGATCCATTGCCAGTAAATATTTTAAATATTAAAACACGAATTATAAATAGAATAACTGATTTGGAAAAATTGGATACCACGGTGCATTATTTTAAAAGGTTTTGTTAAACTTTGTTTGATAGGTTTTTCGGATGTTAGTAGTACGTGGAATAGGAGTAGTAGGTTATCTGCGTATTGAAACTTTTAATTCTATTGAAACTAATTTGGTGGTGGCTAAATCTCGTGTGGTTTTTCTTAAAGCTTGGACGGTACCCCGTTTGGAATTAGGAGCTGCATGGTTGTTGTCTAAATTATTTCTTACGGTTTCTGCAACTTTTGAGCGTTATGCAATAAAAGATCTTTTCTGTTTTGTGCATTCAATGACGGTTTTGGCATGGATTTGCACTCCTCTTTATTTGTTAAAAACTTTTGTTGTAAATCGCGTTGCGCAAATCCATAAGTTGAATCCAAAAGCATTTTAGAGACATGTTTCTGTATCTCAAAATCCTGCAGATCCGGTTAGTCGGGGTTTGTTTGCTTCTGACCTTATTAAATGTTTGCTTTGGGGAATAGGTCCAGATTTTATTTGGGATCCAATGGTGACTTGGCTTTTGGAACTTTATAATACAGGATTTACCTAAATTGAAAGTAAACCATTTGTTCTCTAATGTAGTAAATCAAGATTATTTTAAATTTATAAATTTCTTTAACAAGATGTCTTTCTTATTAAAATTGCAAACAAATATTGCAATTATGAATAATGAGATTGTTTGATCAATAGCTCATCATGAATATAAAAATGCAATAAAATAAATAGTAAAATTAGCTCAAAAGATATTGTTAAATAAGAAAAAGGATCAATTGAAAAAAAGTGTAGAGATTTCGAAATATTATAGAGGTTTGACTCCGTTCCTCAGCTCTAAGGGTTTTGCTATGGTCGGGAGTCGAATTGATCAATCTCAATAAACCCATTTAAGTAAACATTCTTATTTGATTTCAAATAAAAGTCGATTAGCGATTTTGTTAGTAGATCATTTTTTGTATCTTTTTAGGACATGGTAGTCCAAAATTGATACAATTTTTACTTTTTTGTAGTTTTTGGATTCCGTGTGCACAAATTTTATGTTTAATTTGTTATCATTTAAAGGCAAAGCCTATACAGCTAATCATGGCAGATATCTTGTTCCACTTTAGCCTCGCCATACGCACAACCACATCTGTGACACCTGTTGTTTGGCGTAAGTTTTCGTTTGTGATATGGTCTCGTAGCGACACGCCGAGCATCGATCTTTCCATCTTTCGTTGTGCAATTTGGAGTTTTTTTGCGGTTGCAACGGTGAGTGTTGCGGTTTCAGTGCCGTAGGTCATAACTGGCAATACACATTGATCAAACACTTTCCTTTTCAAGCAGACTGGCAGATCGCTTTTGAATACGTTCCGAAGTTTTCCATAAGCGGCCCAAGAAAGGATTATTCTTCTTTTAAATTCGCATGTTTGGTTGTCTCTGGTTATGCGTATTTCGTGACCTAAATATGTGTATCTGTCTACGAAATCAATATCTCTATCGCCTACATCAATCTGTCTGCTCGGGACCAAGTTTGTCATACATTTTGTTTTGGAATAGTTTATTCTTAGGCCTACGGTATTACATGCTTCCTGGAGTTCTAATAGCATTATTTTTATATCGTTAAGATCGTCAGCAAGCAGCACTATGTCATCTGCAAATCGCAGATTTGATAAATTTTTGCCATCTATGGTTAAGCCTTTTCTTTCCCAGTTGAGCTTTTTGAAGGCGAGTTCCAAAACCGCGGTGAACAATTTAGGCGATATCGTAACCCCCTGTCTCACGCTTCTACCAATTGGAATGGGTTTGGTGTTTTCGTGGAGTTGAACCGTCATACTGGCGTTTTTGTAGATGTTGTAAATGGTTCTCATGTAGCGATGGTCGACACGGCATTCCTGTAGTGCTTCCATAACTGGAAGCACCTCCGGGAGCTTTGTTTGTCTTTGTTTTACTTAAGGCTAATTCTATTTCATCTAAGGTAATATTTGGTAGTTTTTCAGACCCTTGATTTATGATGCCCTTCTTAGTTGATACGATATCTGGTTCAGATTCCGGAATTGGTTCTTTTTGGCTTGTATATAGAAGTTGGTAGAATTCTTCAACGTCATTTAGGATCTCCTCTCTGTTCGTTGTTATATTTCCTTGTTTATTTCTGAGTTTAGTTATTTGTCTCTTCTCGCTTCCCAGTTTTCTACGCAGGACCTTCATATTTTTGTTGTTTTCTATGGTTTGTTGAATTTTATCTTTATTATGAGATCTTATGTCGCGCCTTATTGTCTTCGATATCTGTTTATTTATCTCTCGTAGTTCTTCGATGGAGGTTGTCTCTTTACTTCTCATGTTTCTTCTACTTTGCATCAGCTGTATTGTGTCTTGGCTGAGTTTTTCTTCTTGTTTTGTTCTAAGGCAGCATGCACTTTGACTTTCTATTATGGCATTTGTTATTCGGTCATTTAGGTTGTTGGTGTTTTCATTTTCGTCTACGTTTCCACTCGTCAACCGGTCTGCGATGCACTGTTGGTATTCCTCTACATCTAGTAGGCTGTTCCATTGTTGGTTGGTTGTCTTTTTAACCATTTTGTATCTTTCTTTCTTTATATCAATGGTTATTTTTGATCGCACCATTCTATGGTCGTTCCCAGTATCAAATCTATTTAATACCGTTACGTCCTTGATTATATGTTTTTTATCCGTTATTACAAAGTCAATTTCATTTCTTGTGCGGCCGTCTGGACTTTCCCAGGTCCATCTTCGATTTAGTTTTTTATAGAAGAAGCTGTTCATTTGAAATAGGTTGTTTTGTAGTAGGAAGCCCAACAACGTCTCACCTCGGTTATTCCTGCCTTCCAGAAAAAAACTTATTAGATGTTAATATAAATCTGGTCACACGCTGGAAATTGTCTAATCATTTATTGCAATCATTTTGGAAACGAGTCGTGAATATATTCATACTCAGTTTTTGCGTTCAAATGTTAAAACCAATCATTCTTTACTTAAAAAGGGTGATTTGGTGTTTCGGTTCAGTTTTAGTCTGCCACCTTCAAAATGTCTAAAAAGAACTGATTATTGATTTGTTTTCGGGCGCGGACAGTGTAACACGAATGGTAAAAATCAAATCTACTACTTGTGAAGTCATTAGACTGGTTAACAAAATTTTTACGTTATTTTTGCCAGACGAGATACAATAATTTCAAAATTGTTTAATTTGGTGAGGGGTATGTTTGGTGATAGAAATAAGTTTGTATTTGTGTGACAAAAGTATTTTTATATAACTCCGTTACTGTGAAAATGATATAAATAGTTGAAATATTAATTCGATCCTATACAGATAAATTTGGTCTTATTAAATTTCCTAACATTTTTAATTTATACAATTGTTGATTTGATATGTTAATTTTTATATCATTATACAAATTATAGTGTTTACAAGAGGGCAAGAACGAAAGTTATTCATTTTATACAAAAAATAATTAGAAAACAGGAAAAAGATTTAAACTTTCTACATAATAAACAAGATATTAAAAAGACTATTTGAAATGGTCCCAAAAAGCAGACAACAACAATAATTTCTTTTGAATAGAAGCACAGATACAATAACCAACTATCGGAAATCAATTAATTGTAATGTTTACAACTTGTAATTAAAATAAAAGAAATACAGTCCACAATTATACTGAACAATAATCAATAAGATAAAACGGGTTTGTCACTTCCGCTGAAAAACCTAGAGAAAATTCTAAACTAGCAATATAGGAATTACGGTCGTGTTAAACAAACCGGACGCCTTCTGATAAGAGGACGGAAGAAATTATAGCAATAATACCTGCCAATTATTCATATAAATGTAGTAACATGTATTAGAACTTTCAGTTAAAAATCGATCTTTATTGAGCTATAATTTATTGTGTCAACTAATATTTATGTTAATTTAATAATAAAATATAATATTAAAATAAAAACTAAGTTAACTGTTATTGTGAAAATTATTATTTGTGGAATTCATACACTTTATAGAATTGTTATTAATTGGAGAGCTTTACATGAACCAGATAAAAAAGATGAAAATACAATGTCACAAGAATTGTTCATAGCCGAGTTTTCTAAAGACTCAAATAAATGATACAAAAATAAATTAGTAAAATAAAAACAGACAACGTTAGCTTTCCGGCGAAGAGAATATGAAAAAGCTCTTTGTTTCTACAAGAAGGCAATTGAACAAATTAAAGACAATCTTTTATTATACAACAACTGTTCTGATTCTTGGAAAAGCACAATATTTAAAAAAAAAATATGTGTGTTTAAGTTTTTTAAAGGAAACTTAAATAAGGCACTCAAACCAACTTAAATTTGTTTAAATAAACTACTGAAGCAGCAACAATTCTTTTACAATTAAATAAAGGTATAGCTTTTTTACAATAAAATATATTAAATATAAAAGTTTTTGCCAACCTAGCACACTTAATACACATATACATTAATATGTTAAATCACTTAAACAAATTAACACTTCAATAATTAAATACACCAATTGTTAGGGTACGAAAACGTTAAAAGCTGACGAATATTACTTATATATTGCTTGTTTTACACAAGACAAGATGTAAATATGTCGAGTTTTAGTGAGAATGATATGTTTTTGCTAAAAAATATTTAATTAAAAATGCAAATAAAGAAAGTGAGAGTGCAAATTAATTGCGGCCGAAAAGAATTAGGGAAATAGAATCGCCTATTCCGTTGAGTTAAAATTTGATACTCGACATTTTATTAGATACTTCAGAATGAACATAGATACATTTTATTATATTATATAGAATGAAACTTAAATGACTATAAACAATATAAAGAAAAATATAAACTTTTTTTAAAAGACATAAAATAAAACCAATAACAATAACGATTAAATCAAGTCAAAATAATTAACGAGCACTAAGTGGATATAATAAACAGACAGAACACACACTAAAAATAATGTTGCAACAAGCTTTCTACTTGTTTGAATCTATTTGAATATATAGTAACATTTACTCTAGCAATTATAACAGCTTGATAGTCACATCCCTCTACTTGTTCGAATATTGATAAAATTATAGGACAAAAAAAAACTAAATGAAAGTTCAGTTTAACAATACTAAAATACAGATCAAACGGCAGCAAACATGCATACATCCTGATAATGTATGTAGTAGGCGTCAGGACCAGTCGAGCACGCCACCCCTATCTCTTTGAAGTGGAATATTTCGCCGAACCACTGACAGAAATATCGATATCAGGCATTTGTTTCACGGTTTTCAAAACATTGACAATAGTTACAAATATATTAAATATATCAAAGGAAAGCCACAGAAAATAACATAAGAATCAGAAAATAGTCGAAGAGAGTCAATAATTGTATTTTATGGCCATGTGTAATTTTTTTTTTCTATAGCAAATAATACGACTTATTTCTTACAAATTTAATATAAAATCAAGCACACTTCTAAAGATCAGTACAATCTATAGTCGCAATCAATGTTAACATGATCTAGCAAATATACTTCTAATACATTATACTAAGTTTTAATAGGTTGATAATCAAATTTAAAAAAACACTTAATGTTATACTTTTATGAAAGATATAAATAATAGAAAGCATTATTTAATAAAGTATAAGCTTCCGAAACAAAAAATTAAATATTGATTCAATTTCATTTATAAATTTACCCTCTACAGTTTGCACAAATATAAATTCTAACGACAATAAATAAAAAATCTTAGCCAACAGCAATTAAATATCGGTTCATCGTATATAGTGTTACTGATAATAGTAAAAAGGTGTTGTGCACGTAATTAAAAAAAAGTATTATTTCTGCACAAAAGGGTCGTGGGCGTTTATACGAATGCAACAAAGCGCAAAAACATGGCTTTGTGTGAGTGATAGCGATGAAAGCGGCTCTCGCTGTTTTAGTCGTAGACGAATACCTTTTAGTATTGAGAAGAAAGACACACACTCCAAGACAAAGAAGCCGTCATTAAAAAAACTCAAGGCTCAAATTAAAAAAAAAAGCAAGAACAGATATGCAGTCATCTGATTAATTACAGATTCAACAACAAATATAAATTTAAATAACATTACAAATCAACAAACAAATGTTTTACAAGCAATCAACACAAACAATAAAGTAAATGGTTTTTTGGAGGCGCAGAACTTTAGATTGAAATAAAACACAGAAAAATGTTTTTATTATTCATGAAATTGGCTTTATTTGAGAGATAATTTTATAGCATTAATGTTTGAATATGATTTCGGGCATGTGACCGGGTGGTTGGAGCGTACATGGCGTAATCTGGAAGTTTAATTTTCACACACTGTTTGCAGTAATTCAAGCTGTATTTCGGCAATAATGCGTCGAATGTTGGCTTGCTCAATTGTTTCTGGTTTATTGGTGTAGGCATAGGACTTTTCATATCCTCAGAAAAAATAATCGAATAGCGTCAAATCGCATAAACGAGGTGGCCAGTTAACAGGTCCATTTTGTTAAATTAATTGTTTGTGAAATGTTTCTTTCAGTAAATGTGCCATTTTGCTGAAACTAGACATACACACCAATGATTCCACTAACACATAAAGCACACCAAACGGTAATTTTTTCTGAATGTAATGGTGTTGCAACAATGGCTTGTGGATTATTATTACTTCAAATGCAACAATTTTGTTTGTTGATATAGTCATATAACCAAAAGTGTGCTTCATAACTGAACAAAATTTTCAAATAAAATTGTAAATCAATATCAATGTTTTCCTTGGCCCAATACCAAATGTACGATGCAAACGATGATTGTGTGGCTTCAATTCCTGTACAAGTTAAATGTTGTAAGCTTGTAAACCATGATCCTTTTGCAAAATTTTCTATAAAGTAAATGGATAGAAGTTTAATTGTTGAGCACAATGACAAATTGACACATTTTGATCATCATTAACACTACTGCTCACTATTAATTGTTTCTTGTGTGCACTGTACGACGTCGTACTGCATGCTTATTATCGTTTAGATTAAACGTTTTGCAAAAACGATGCACATTTTTTTCAAATTAATTGCTTTGATGGACGATTATGAGCACCATACAATGCACGGTGAGTTTCTTAAACTAAACCGTGTTTTTCAAAATAAATTTAAACAGTTTGCAAACGTTGCTCCTGCGTGAGTTTATTCTTGATAAATTCCCAAACTAAACTAACCTCAAAACACTCAAAAACTGTAAAATCAGCTGCCACAAAAACAAATTGAACTTTAAAAACATGTTTATTATGTAGAAACAACTTAAAAACTCGCACGGATAATAATTATGTTACACAAGCACAAATATGAACGACATAATCTTAACTAACAAAAATGGATATATGTTATATAAGCATATTAGCACATGCAAGTGTTATTACTTATGTTGTCCTTAAGAGGTCGCTCCTTTTCTTTAATTTTATTTGTACTTTGAATTTCTTTTAGTAACTCCTTGAAATGTTTTTTCATCTATTCATTATTTTTTTGTTTTCTATTAGTATTTCTCCTTGTTAGTCTTGTAGTTGTTTTAGCTAAAGTTGGTTAATTCTTCAAAGTTTTACAAAATAATTTCTGGTTGTCTTTGAAATTTTCTTTTAGAGTATTTGTTACGGTTCAATTTCTGCGATACCCTAGAAATACAAATACGTGCTTATCATTTTGCTGCAACAACATCGTGCAGCTGCTTAAACTATGTCAACACTAAATTGACAAGCTGTGCATTGTGCTAAAGAAATATCTATCTAATATAAGTTTTTTACCAAACCATAAAATTGGTTGGTAGAATATTTTATAAATATTAAAATTTTGTAAAAATGTGAACTTATAATTTGAACATCATCCATATCGGACAGCGGCACCCACCTGTAATTGAGTCAACTCATTACATCAACGACGCAAACGCAACTTTATATTTTTATTGTTACATGAATACTGTATGCTATTTTAATCGTATTGCTGCATACTAATATGTCAAAATATTTTTTCAAATTATTAATTATTGCATAAAAACAGTTGTGTTTTATCTGACATATTAATTTACTGTAGAATATACTATTTATTAAAATGTGCAAATTTAATATTAATCCTGAATGCGACAGCAAGCAAGTCATATTAAACGATTTGATCAAAGCATGCAATTTTGTTGTAAACGAAATCGATGACGTTCAGGCAAACGCTTTTATTTTGATTATTAAAACTAAACTCCAAAGCAAAGCGAGCAGTTTTATTTTGTTGCGCATTTTAAAAAGAACATTTTGGGAATTGTAAAAATATAGAAACTCTATTAAGAAAACTAACAAGTAGTTTCAAAGCTAGCAAAACTTTACAATTATTTGTTTAAAGTATTGAGGATTTATTAACAAAATTAAGACAAATTATTAGACGCAAACAAAAAAATCCATAAATACTTTACTTGCATTAAAAATATTTGTACCTGGTTTAAATGATTTGGTAGGTTTTGTAATTACAGGACAAAGCCCTACAGACTTAAATCAAGCGAAACAATTTCTAATAGAAGAGGAAAGTATTGCTTATTTAAAAAACGTTTGTCTAGGTAAACCATCAGAAACAAACACACAATAAGATTTTTTCTAAAGAAAATTACGTTAAATATAAAAATAATGGTCATATGATAAATGATTGTTATAACTTATAAGCGCAAACATAATAATAATTTTAAAAATCTAGCAAGTTTTAATACAGGATATAATCTTAATAAAAACGGTAATTCAGTTAGATATGGTAATCATTTTAATTAAAACAGCAATAATAATGAATAAAATTTTAATAAAAATAACAATTATAATAGAAAAATAAAACAATTTACTATATTTTTTATAACAAATTCATTCTTACGAATACATTACTAGTTTTAGCTCTACTAGAGCTTTCTACAGATAAAATAAGTTAAAATAAGTTAAAAATTATAGTAAATTAATTTATTATTTTTCAAACATACATTATTACGTAGTAAAGGTTACAACCATCAATTATATAAAGAGTAAATAATTTAAATTCAAATATGGGTCAAATACAAAGCAATTTGGCTTAAAATCAAAGTTATTTAAATCAAATTTTTAATGAAACCAAGAACTTTAAGATGAAAGATCAATAAATAAAAGAAAATATTAGGTAGATACAAATTCACCCATATATTTGATAAAACCAAGAGTTTTACGTAAAAAAAAATATTTTTAAGGTAATTAAAAAAAAATTACAAAGTAGCCGCCATCATTTCTTAGCCTATTACATTTCTAAAAAGTTTATACCAAATATCAAACATTGCCAGTCAGGTGTAATGCTTTATTAACGTGCATGTGCAATTTCAATTCTCTACTTTAATTAGTCTTGTAGTGATATCAAAACAGACATCGTTTCAATTATGCCAGATTTGCAAAAAATGAGTATTAAGCGGATTAAATTCTTCACATTGAAAGGTTTTACCCCTCATCAAATTAAACAAAAATTGAATGGCGTATACCGTGAAGATTTATCTTTTTATTTAACCGTGACAGAATGTTTTGGTCAACCAGTTAAAGTGATCTCTTTTACTAAAAAACCAGTCCAAAATAGTAGTCGGCTAAAAATGAAGAAACAATTAGCAGTGTTAGAGTTGTCAGATACATTGATTTGCCGAATACTTTATGACAATTTAAATACAAATTAAGTAAGTACAAAATAAGTCCCAAAACTTTAGTCTGCTGTTCAAAATTAGCATTAAATTAATTATGTTCAATATTTTTTTAAAGCTCTGTGAGAAGGAAAAAAAATATTCTGCAATCTATTGTTATGAAGAATGAAATTATGGTTTTGTATCATGATCCTCTGTTAAAAAAAAAATGGCGACGTGCAGGTGCTCAACATGCCTTAAAAAAACGGCTTTCAAAAAAATTATTATTCCTTCTACAGTACAAAGTTGGTCCTTAGCAAGAAAATTTTGTGTTTAAAGTTAAAAAAAAAAAAGTTAGAAAAAACAATTTCTAGACATTATCTTTAGTACGTTTTTTACGTTATATAGTATAACTTAGACGTATATTTAGATAAGTCAATAAAACACATAATGGTTTATTATACTCTATTGACTTTTAGTAGCTGTTTTATTGCAACTATGGTATTAGTGGCTAATCTGTTTTTTCTAAAGCTTTGTTTTTCTTTACTTATTGCAATATACTTAAACTAGATACAATAATACAGGTAAATAATTTTTTGATACTGCTTAACACTATTAATTCTCTATAGTTTTTGGATTGTTTTTTTCTTTTCTTTTTAGAAAATTGACATGGTTATGCTTTTTTCCATTTTGTGAAACTATTTCCTTAACAAGATTTTTTTGGTAGATTGCTATTAGGTGCAAATACGTCTCTTTCTGTTTCTACGGTATAGTTGGCCTAGTGCTCAGTTTTTAGTTCTTCTTCTTTACAAGCTCACAGATGTCGTAATTATCTAAAATACCATGCAAATGAATCCTTGTAAATAAAATAAAATAATACTGTCTTGAATGTTTATCTATAATAATGACTGACGTAAGATACATTCATGCAATCCTAATCCAGAAATGACTAACTTAAACTTATAATTATATTTCATATATAATATTGGGGGTGTGAAAATAAACTCAACATACTGCCTACCTTAAAATAATGAATTTCAATGCAATTAATTAATTATTAATGCACATAGATTTTTAACAATACATTTTATATTGCCTTGGATTGTTCTAATTGTTGCGGTACAAATAATTCCATCCGCTTCTGGATTAACTTCTTCAATTCTTCTTAGTTTTTATTGTAATGGAGAAATGTGCTGCTACTTGATGCATACCAAGTTATCCTTCTTTAGTGGTGCGTTATGGAATAATGTCTATTTACTTCTTTTTTGAAATAAGTTAAAGTACTCTTTTGACCATTGTGCCCAAAAGTTTTGCTTTATTTTAGATATATGTTGCCAGTAAGGTAATCGATTGCTTGGCAGTTTCTAAACGTTTGAATCTGGTAGGTCGGTTAGCTTGCAGCCAATTAGAAAATATTTTGGAGTTAGTGGTTCCAAATCTTCAAGATCAGTAGACAATGGAGAGAGTGGTCTTGAGTTAAAACATGCTTTAACTTGCGTTAGCAATGTCTTGAGTTTTTTATAACTAATGAGATTATTGCCAGCCACTTGTTTTAAGTAATGTTAGGTACTTTTGACTGCGGCTTCCCACAAGCCGCCAAAGTGTAGAGATTTTAGTAACATAAATTTTAATTGTATTTTATCTTGAGCTACCTGAGTCTCAACTGCCAATTTGTTTTTTTTTATCAGTCGTTAAAGTTTATTATTTGTTTCGACAAAATTAATCCCGTTGTCCAAGTATATGGAATGTGGTTTTCGTCTTTGTGCAGTGAATCTCTTTAAACAGTTTAAGAATGCTTTTGTTGTAAGGCTAATAACCGTTTCAAGATGTATGGCTTTTGTACAAAAATCTATGAATACAGCTACGTATCTTTTTTTGTCTACGAGATCCCTTTGTTTGATAAAGTTTTATGTTAAATGGCCTACAAATGTCTAACCCGCAATAGAAAAAAGGTCGAGATGTCGTTATTTTTTATAGGGTATTTAACCCGTTATTAGTTGTGCAAATACTGGTGTACAACATTTTACACATTCTTGCAGTATATTGTTGCTGTTGATTTGAATTTAGAACGCAAGGTGTTTAACAGTAATTTACCCCACCGTGTAGTTGTTCAAGATGAGCGTGGCTTATGATCATCTTAAATATGGTGTGTTTTTTGGCAATATGACTGTATGTTGTTAAATATATACCAGCTCTAAATGTAACAAACGTCCTCAAACTTGCAAAATGTTATTACTATCCAGGAATGGATCAATTTGCTTGATTTTTTTATTGATGCTTTCAAATTTATGATGTCACTGGTGAATTCGGATGTCTGTGCCAGTCAAATCAGTTGAAGTAGTGCCCCTTTTAATTCATTAGCCAATAGTGCTCCATAATTACGTTCTTCCTTGGACTTAAATTTGCAGTTTGAGGCAAATCGTAAACAATAAACCATGGTGCGTTTTAGACAAACCAATGACGTTGTTTGGTTAAAAAAAAAATTGTAAATCACCGTCCAAAATCAACAAAATTACTGTTATAAATTTAAAATATAGTTGTTTTGGTTTTTGATATAGTGATAGTGGCCATTGTTTTTCATTTATTGTTAATAATTCTGCTCCGTGCCACTACAAAAAGAGAGAAGTTAGTTGAATTAGATTTGTTCCTCTCAAGATTGCATCTACTGGATTTTTCAGAGATACCACATGATTGAAATTGTATTTTGCTAATTCTATTTTCCACAAATGTTTTATAAAATTTTGATTGAGATTTAATCCAGTCTAAAACTATTTTATCTGTCCAATAATATTTCTCTGTGATATTATTATGTAGTGCATCTTTTGTAGCTGCTATAAATTGAACTAGTAACAAAGCACCGCACATCTCAAGACAAAGAATTGACTGCATTTTGTAGCAAAGCTACTCTTGATTTTAAGCAGAATAAATGTATTTTGTAGTTGCCAATTTTTGACTTTGTTCTGATGCATACACATGCTTCATATGCTCTCTGCAAAGCGTCACAAAAGCCGTGCAATTTAATCTGGTTTCATCTCACTGTTCTTCTCAGTATCTTAATTTTATTCAGCATTTCTATTTTTTTTTTCATATGTTATCCACCTTAAATGGAGGTTTATCGGAACTGATTTGTCCCAATCGAGTTTTATCTCTCATAATTTTTGCATAATTATCTTAGCAGTGATGATGATTGGTCCCAAGTAATCTCAATAGGTATTTGCAACAATTTTAATAGAATTACACGTTTTGTAATCTTTTTATGGGTTTTGATCATTGATGGGTGAGAAAACTGAAATGTGTCTTTATTACTGTTCTATAACAATCCCAATGTTTTAATATTGACTTGTTATTGAACAACAGTTTTTTGTCTTTTTGGTCATTCTTTGAAGTGTTAACTAACATTTTGTTAGAATTTGAGCGCCATTTTCTTAAATAGAATCCACCCTTTTCAAGTAGTTGTTGCAACTTCTTTTGTATTAGAACTAGTATGTCTTTAGAATTTGCTCCAGCAATGCAATCATCTACGTAGAAATTGTTTTTCAAAATTTTCCTTGCATATGAATATTTGTTCTTTTCAAAATTTGTTAATTGACATAAACATCTGATGACTTGGAACAGAGCTGATAATGTTCCATATGTAATGATTGTTAGCTTGTACTTGCTTATTGCATCAGTTTCATTGTTTTGTCATAAGATTTTTTGATAGTTTTGATCGTTTGGATGCACTTTGATTTGAAGGTACATTTTTTCATTGTCTCTCGTGTGTACAAATTGAAGCTTCTGAAATTGCACAATAATTGCAAACAGTTCATCCTGGCTGGTAGGTGCTATGTTAAGTGTGTCGTTTAATGACAGACCGGTGGATGTTATTGCGGAACCGTCAAAAACAAATCTAATCTTTGTTGTACTACTGTCGGTCTTGATCATGTAATGGTGTGGTAGATAGTATCCGTTTGTATCATTGCATTTCATTTTTATCATGTGACCCATATATTCATACTCCGCCATAAAATTGCAATAAACTTGTTGTAACGACAGATTGTTTGTTAATTTTCAACTGACAACAGTCGGTTGGTAGCGGCCAGCTTCAAAGATTTCAATTTTAGTATGTTGCTGTTAAATGGCAATCTTACAATAAAACGTCCATCCTTGTCACGGTTTATTGTATTTGTGAAATGTTTTTTTTTCAAAACCTTTGTTTTGGTGTGAGATAACTTTCAAAATTGTTGTAATCGTTTGTCAATTTATTGTGTGCTGACGTGACAGGTTGTATTATGACCGGTCCCATATGTGCTGCCAGACACAATCTATCCTAATCTTGTTTTAGTAATATTGACTCTCGCATGTTCTTTGTTAATGACAGCTGGCCAATGGAAAGTAGTTCCTAGAATATATTTGCTCTTAATAACATGTCAATCCTTCCCGATTTGTCAAAGTTTAGATTGGCTAATGGTGTATTCTTGCTAATTGTGTATTTTAATGTGTCTAATGGTATTGACAGTTCATCAGACGTAATAGTGAATATTACAAAAAAAAGGAGCATCAACAGCAAAGCCAAATACAAAGAGGCCTCTTGGATGCTTACCTAAGATATGAATAGAAACTGAACAGGATTTGTCCCACAATAATAAGAAGAAAATAGATTTGGGTAACAAAATAAAAATAGTTTTGGTTAGACAATCTAATCTAACAATCAAGCCTTTCATCTTTATACTACATGTTAACATTTGATTAGTGCTTTGAAGCATGCAATTGTCACGTTTCGATATGTAAACATAAGGTTTCTTTTTTATTATTTAGAAATTTATTACTTTATAAAACATTACATAAATATAAAATTTATATAGAAATTACATAAAAAACCACATATAAAGTTCAACATTTTCTTGTTTCACGCTATAAAACGTTTTTATATTCATTATTTTTAATTAGTATTGTTTTATATTATGTTATTTTTATTAATTAATACATTATTACAACTAGTTTCGTTAATTTATAACATTTTCAAGTATACAAATTTATATTAAAAAAGTTATAGACGCTGATACCAGGATTAAAATTGTTGTAATATAAACGTAAAATTTTAATTTATATTGATTTTATTGAGTAATATTGTTTTACTGACTCACAACAGTAGGAAGTATTAAAATAAGCGTTCTTTTCTGCAATATATAAAATAAATTATATAAATTATTATTCTAAACATTTGTACAAGTAAATTTTTAGGATAGGGAAATCTTTAAGACTCAACTACCATAGTGAGTGTGATTGTTAACTTAAAGATTATTTATAACAACAAATTATTATTTTAACTATTAAAATATTCAGCGGACGTGTTACTAAAGATTTAACTAAACTTAACAATTGTCCTTAAGTTAATAATCTCAAACTCTTATAGATTTGCGTACAAAATAAGAATAAATATGTCTGAGATGATTTGTACTACTGAATTAAAGTACTATGTATTCCGGAAGTATTTAAAATCTCATATAGTGCTAAATTATCACAAAATGAAGTCCAGCAATATGTGCGCTAAAACAAGTGAACCGGAAAATGTTCTACAATCGTTCAGTTTTTGATGTGTTTTTACCAACATTTCAATAATCATTTTCATTTAGTAAAAATTTAATAGGAATTCTTTACAACTTCACATTTCATTTGTGATTTTAATTAAATCATTGTACACACTTCAAATAATAATACATCAATCATTATTAAAATTTGATACATTATAATTTAGAATATTTATAAGTTAAATGTGTAACGAACTAATAACATAACAGACAATAATAATAACTTTATTTCATAATATTTTTACAGATATGGGCATTGTTAGAAAACAAATTAAAAAAAAAATAGAAATACATTAAAAATAAGATAAGCATTTGCGGCAAACCACGCAAATTATTCAACTCTGCATTAATATAAAATATCTTTAATATTAAACCATATAACTGTTTGTTTCTACGAATTCTACGGCAATTTTGAATATAAGTGTTGTGCAACAGGAAACAACCCCATAGGGGAAAAGCAATAGCTAATCAAACGCAACGCTCTTCTTCCTTTGATGATCGTAACCTTGTCGTGGTTATGGGGCTTTCGTGTTCCCCCTTGGACGTGGTCAGTGGGTCCGGTCAAGAAGGAAACTTCTTTGTATCGGACAACAAGCTGCTAAGCGACCAAGGGCAAAGTTCCAGACTAATTACGATTACCCCGCAACGTAGTAGTCGCGCTGAGGGTCTGTGGTATGACTACCCACGTGTTTGTGCCGTGCGTGGAAACCCGTAAGGAAGGATGAAGGGGTCCTGATGGCTGAGTCACCCTACAGATGCGTCTCTAGGGCTTGGCAACACTCCACTTTAGCCTGGATTTTTTCTTAAACGGGAGGTCGAGACTAACCCATCTCGATCAATCGGCTGCGTTGTCCAGTCAGATGGCCGACAGGGTGAGTCCTTGGAAGTGATGGGGTATGCAGCGGGCCGCACACTTATTGGTTTGGTGTGCGTCACTTGCTCGTATACAACCCACCTTCGGGGCTATATTTCTCTGGTAACCCTGGCGATCTATTGTAGACGTCCCCAAATTTGCGGGCTCCATGGCGGGTGGGGAGCCAGAGAAATGAAGTTTAGTCTCTCAACTATGGAGAACCAAAATTTTAAAACCAATCCATCAGGTGAATCTTTGGATACCTTGAAAACTACAGACTTGGTGGGTGCATCTACGGATACCCCATCGACGTCCAAAACTGTTCCGTCTTTGAACCACACACCCCAAACCGGTGTCAAAAAACACAGGATTTGCGGGGCTGAGGCAAAAAGACGAAGAAAGGCGCGTTTGGCTGCTGAAAAGCAAACAAACCCCCTTTCCGGCGAGGCAGACACCTCAAGTGCTGGGCAAGCAACTGCTAACCCAAAACAGAGTGCGTCAAAGCCAAACCGAAAGCCCCTTCAAAAGTGGCAAAGTTCGAAGCCATTGGGCAAAGGGACACTTCCTCCAAAACAAGGAGTACCAAAAAAGAGAATACGCTCCTCGACGTCTGAACCCTCACCTGGACAACCCAGGAAGAGGGTGAAACATACGAAAGGAAAACCCAACATCCCCCTTACGAGAAAGAAGGGGAGCCTTAGCTACAAAGAGGTTGCCTCATCGCACCTTCGCGTGGCGGTTACCAGCCTGACTCATCCTCTGGGTAAAACCACTAGTGAGCAGGGTACTTTAATTAAAGATGCTCTTTTCCGGGAGCTGGATAATACCTTATCCACCCCAGGCAAAACACCTCCCACCTTGAGTGGGTTGACACACACAGGAGAGATCCTTAGGATCACCTGTGATAATGACGCCTCACTTGGGTGGCTTCAAAAAGTGATTTCAGGTCTACAACTTTTGTAGCCGGAATCACAACTAGGCGTTGTGCCACTGAGCCGGCTTCCTAGGCTGACAAAGGCTACTCTGTGGCTTCCGGGAAAACCGGATGTCGTAGAGCTAGTCATGAGTCGCCTGGGAAAGCAGAATCAGTGGCTCAAAGTTAACAATTGGTGCATCTTCCACACCGCCGAGTCCAAGGAACCGGAGGGCCAACTCCATGTTCTAGGAATAGGTGAGGAAGATGTATGCACACTAAATGGTAAGGGAAATCTGCTAAGCTATATGTTTAGCAAACCCACCATCAAAATAACAAAAAATGTGCCGCCGCAGGAGGAAGCAATGGAAACAGAGGCGATTGATCCACCCGGTCAAAACCGGGATGGAGATACACCACTGTCCCCAAAGCCAACTAATGACGCGGCACATTAATGTTATACAATGCAACCTGCATCACTGTCAAGCGGCCGTAGCGACACTATGCCGCGAACTAGAGCTGATGCAGGACACAATGACCCTAATACAAGAACCTTGGATCGTACAGACCAGGGTTTGCGGATTGGGCAAACTAAGTGGGAAGATATTTTCAAACCCAACTAACGGTAAGCTACAGACGTGTATATACATACCTAAGCACATAACAGCGTTTCTTATGCCACAGTTTTCCGACGGTGACCTCACAACCGTCAGAATTAACTCGGCAGACAAACGGAAGCCAGACATCATTGTGGCGTCGGCATACTTCGCGCACGACGTACCACCTCCAACAACACAGCTGGAGGATTTGGTGCATTTTTGTACGAGAGAAAATGTTGACCTCATAGTTGGATGTGACGCCAACTCCCATCATATTGTCTGGGGAAGTGAAGACACAAATGGCAGGGGTAAGCAACTTCACGATTTTATTATCAGTACTAACTTAGAAATACTAAATCGAGGCGTTGAACCAACGTTCGTTACGTCCTGCAGCCAGACTGTGATAGATATCACTCTGGCAACTCTTAGCATTTCAAGCAAAATCCACGACTGGCACGTATCTACGTCGGTCTCAATGTCAGATCACAGGTGGATAAAATTTAATGTAGAGCATAAACAAAAAACAATAATTAGGCCCTACCGAAACCCGAGGCTGACCGATAAGGCTGCTTTTCGAAACAACTTATCGCGGAGTTTAAGTACTTGTGCAAATTTAATTGAACCTATTAGTGTAGAAAAAATAGAAAACTATGTAAGTAAGTTGGAAACTTCTTTAACTCAAGCGTACAAGGACTCTTGCCCACTTAGGCTGGCTACCGAGTCCGACAACACCATACCTTGGTGGTGTGAGGAACTCGACCGGCTTAAGGAGGCTGCACGGAGATCCTTCAACAGAGCAAAAAACTCAAAAAACCAATCAGACTGGATGTTATACAAAAATTCCCAGAAAGATTATAAAAGACGCATACGTCAACGTCAACGGGAAACTTGGATCTTTTTGTGAGGATGTTGAAAACACCTTAACTGCTGCAAGGTTAAAAAAAATCTTGTCCAAAGACTCTCAACAGCAACTGGGTTGCCTGAAACGAATTGACGGCTCATACACAGCCAATCTATCGGAAGCAACGGAGATACTTCTAGAAACTCACTTCCCAGGTTGTACCGCCCCTGAACAAATCTGGTCCGACGCTACAATTCCAGCTCCATCAAAAGAGGACTGGGTAGCTGCTCACCAGCTTGTTGAAGAGGTGCGTATAGCATGGGCAATTTAAAACTTCTCTCCATATAAAACGCCAGGATTAGATGGAGTCTTTCCTGCTCTTCTACAATGGGGCGAAGATATCATACTAACTCACCTGGCAAGAATCTATAGTGCATGCATTGCTTTTCGATACATACCTATAGCATGGAGGGAAGTAAAAGTTGTATTTATACCAAAACCAGGGCGTAACGATTACACTCTTGCAAAATCCTATCGCCCAATCAGTCTTACGCCTTTTCTCCTGAAGACATTAGAACGATTGTGCAAAAGAGCAATTCGGGAAACGGCTCTTATTACTAAGCCAATACACCCGAACCAACATGCATACACTCAAGGAAGATTTACCGAATCGGCTCTACATCTCGTAACGGACCGAATCGAAAGATCATTAAGAGACAAAATGTCTACTTTGGGCGTATTTATAGATATTGAAGGCGCTTTTGATAAAACCACCTTCAAAAAAAATAGAAATTGCTCTTGCAACACATGGTGTAAACCCCACAATTAGTGGATGGATAAAACACATGTTGGAAAAAAGAGCCGTTACAGTTAATGTAGGGGATTCGACAGTCAGGAAAGTTGTTGCTAAAGGATGTCCCCAGGGAGGTGTATTATCTCCACTACTATGGAATATAGTAGTCGACAGTCTTATACGCCTACTCAATGACCATGGTTTTTACACAATTGGTTATGCAGATGACATAACAATCCTACTAAGCGGTAAATTCGAAAGCATACTCTGTAACTTGATGCAAGAGGCTTTAAGAATAATCAAAAATTGGTGCGAAGACCAGGCTCTTACGGTCAACCCTTTGAAAACCGAACTGGTTCTCTTCACAAAAAAAAAGGAAAATTGGAAATCTAAACTTACCAAAACTCCTAAATACCCCACTACCGCTATCAACCGAGGTAAAATATCTTGTGGTGGTTTTTGACAATAAGCTCACATGGGGACCACATCTAAATACGAGATGCAAAAAAGTTCATATGTTTTTTTGGCAATGCAGACGAGCTGTGGGGAAAACATGGGGACTGTCTCCAAAGATAGTGCTATGGCTGTACACAGCCGTCATAAGACCTATGATCACATATGGTGCACTAATATGGTGGCCAAAAGCTAGACAAAAAACGTCTGCAAGCAAACTAAATCAGCTGCAACGAATGGCATGCCTAAGTATAACAGGTGGCATGCGGACAACACCAACTGCAGCTATGAAGGCAATGTTGTGTCTGCCGCCCCTCGACATTTACGTCGAGGAGATGGCGACAATGGCATCTTTGCGTCTGAATGCAGCTGGACTTTGGCACACTGCAGGGAGGGCTGGCAAACACTGTGCTCTCCTGGAAGAGGCTGTTAAGAAAACACCTCTGTTAGGAGCGCAAACAGACAACATGTCACCCTTCTTTGTGTTTCAAAGACCTTACAACGTGCGCACACATGAACAAGAGAAGCAGAACGTGGTCAATGATTTGATTAAAATCTACACGGATGGTTCAAAAACTAATAAAGGTTCTGGAGCGGGAATCTTCTTGCAAGACCTGGACCTCAAAATATCATTACCACTAGGGGCTCATACGACTATCTTCCAAGCAGAAGTAGTTGGGATAACCTATGGGGTTATGGAAATTGTAAACCGCAAAATATCTGACAAGAATGTTCAAATTCTAACGGATAGTAGAGCGGCCATAATTGCTATAAACAAGCCTAGAACCACATCGAAGCTAATTTATGAATGTCATTGCGCCCTTACTTTAGCAGCCTGTGGAAATAACATTGAGCTGCTCTGGGTAAAAAGACACTCTAACAAAGTAGGTAACATTGAGGCGGACGAGCTGGCGCGTAAAGGGTCAACCCTCATAGCGTGTGGTCCTGAACCCTGGACCGTTATAACACTCAAAAGCTTAAATAATCTACTAAAAGTTAACACACACAATGCACTGAGACGGCGTTGGGATGATACACCGGGCTGCAGACAGGCAAAGGAAGCAATGACTGCTCCTTACGCCAAGACGGCCGATTACTACTTGCGACTTTCCAGGAAGAATTTGCAAATTATGACAGGAATCTTGACAGGACACTGCCAACTAAAGAAACACATGCACATGATTGGTATTGGAGACAATCCAACGTGTAGAGGATGTGAAATGGACGACGAGACAATCGAGCACGTGCTATGCACATGCCCGGCCCTCTCATACGATAGAGAATCCATGTTGGGGAGCCGCTGGCTTGACATGGCCAGCATAAGGGAGACCCCTCCAAGCGTTGTACTTGCATACATCAGCCACATAGGGTGGTTAAATGCAAAGACAACGGAGTGAGGTCACCATTGGAAGAGGTACAAAGGGCCTAATGAGGCCTACGTGCAGTAGACTTTGGTTTACCCTCCAACTTTCAATCCAGAAAATCCAGAACAGGAAACAAGATAAACTTAGATCCCGCCCTGAATGCTTGAACTAAATAAAAATTGATTCATCTCAACATAAAGACACTGTACGTAACAAACGTGGCTGAACTTAGCTACGGCTACGGATTCGTTTAAGAAGCGTATTTGTGAATCCGCGCCCTCACCCAAGCATCGCCCAGCTAAATCATCAACATGCGTACCAGCATTGAAATTTAGCGCCGCTTTTATATTTGTTCTAGATCAATAACTTGATAATTTAAACAAATTGTTCTGTTATTTAACTCAATGGTATTATTTAGCAATAATTAAATAAATAATAAATTTAATACATCTGCAATGTCAACAAAATATTTAGATATAAATAGGTGTTATTAAATTATAAATATAATATTAAAACGGCGCTCAATATTTTTACATGAATATTAATTGGTAGATTTCAAATGTTTTTACAAAGAATTGTTTCTTATTATTTAACAAATAGAAATAAACTTTTAAATTTCTGGAAATCAATAAAAAAAACTTTTTATTGCGCTAATTTATGAGAGATCTAAATAATTTGGCTAATAATTTAATTTAAGGTTGAATAGTCAATGTTTAAGCTAAGAAATATTTAATTAAACAATAATAGAAAAATTTTAAACTTCTATTTATTCAAAAAAAAATGTTCAAAAACAAAAAATGTAAACTACAGCTAAAATAATTGGTTATATTTCTTGGCTTACGCCATACTTTTATATACATTATTGATTTGAACAAGTATTGAATAAAGTTGTCTCAAATTTTGTTCACCCTGTATCTTCAAAACAAAAAAGTTTTTCAGAATTCATCAAAAAACAAAATATTCTTAAAACAGACTAAAGAATAACCCCTTAAATTTTTGTCGCGTGTTTACCTAACACTCTATATATGTTGCCATTTGAAATTTTAAAGTTACTTTCGGTTCCGGGTACTTTCGGGTTATTTCGGTAAAAAATAAATTTATCAGTGAATTCCATGGGTTCACTTTTTTTTTGTTCCAGTCACATTCGACTAAGCGTTGTCGAAATAAAAGGCTGGTACGGGTGGTCTGAGACATCCGGTATATATACATATATACATATATAATCATAGTAAAAAAAAAAAATTTTTTGATTACAAATTTAAATTAAATCTTATCAAATATAATATCAAAAATAAACGTAATAAAAAAACAAATTTAAAAAACTTTATAAGTTTATAAAATTCTTAGAACATAACAAGTTAAACTTCAAAATTAACAAAATAATAAAACCAACATATAAAATTATAATATCTCATTAGTGCAAACAGAATACCTAAAGTTGTATAACCTAGACTATTTCTTTGAAAATTAATTCACGAGTTAAGAATATCTTGCAAATTTACTTAAAACTTCAAGTATGGAAGAGAATATTATAACTCTTATCATCTTTATCAGCACGCTAGAACAAAACATTACAAAATAGTCTCAACAGAATGCATTGTCTTTGCAAAAAAAAACAAATAATACATTATTATAATTCCAAGGCTGTCAATAAGTCTATTGACAGTCTTGAAATTATAATAAAAAGCCTAAGAGGCAGTTTCGATAAAAAATATTAAATAAAAGAAATCAGACTGAAACCTTATTCATCAATAAAATTACTTTGCATCAGACGTCTTTAGATACATTTTAAAAGTGTACACCATCAATTGCTCATATTCAATTATTAATATCATAAAGGATAATGCAAATAGAAATATAACTATTCCAATTGTAGACAGCAAAGATTTTATATTTATTACCATTTATATTCATTACATACACCGTTCTTAAACTTTTTTAATTTTATAACTATAATTACTTGTTCAAAATACCATTTATCTAATGATCAAACTTACGCATTTATGAACCATCAATGTTACGAAGTGAAATCCGAACAGTTTATTTGCCAGGATATGAACACCATGAAGTTAAACAACGAGACCCCTTGTGCAATCCAAACGTTAACTTATTCACGTAATCTAACCAATTATCAACTAGTGCATACAAAAATCAATTGATGAAACAAAACCAATATATCATTACATCAAAGAGAGCTGTGACTAAACACGAACAGTAATAAAACCAGTAGCAGCTCAAATTAAATAAACAATGCAAAGCGCAAGTTAATGACATTTTAAATCAAGCTTTGTAATATTGTAAAGCTTGTAGAAAAATGTGAGTTTAAATTACAAAGTTCTAATACATTTTCATTATATTAATATTTTTATATGTTTAGTAATTATAGTAATTGCATTCTATCTGTTTAATTCAAATACAAATTTTTCAGAAATCAACACAAATGATATTTAAGTATAACGCTGGTTAGCATTTATATACATTGTAAATATAAAGCTTATCAATTAAGACCATCATAGTATTAATCTGTATTTTCTTTCTAAATATAAATGTTTTAATTTTAAATAAAGTATTTTTTTTTTTGGCATTGAAGATTCTACTCGGAACTTTTCTGTAAACGCGAGGGGAAATCGCTCAGACTCTTACTACAAATCGAGAGATTCGAGAGTGAAATAAATCGTATGTTACCGAGAGAGATAACACTCTTAGTCTCCCTGGCGAGGCGAGTAAGTGGGGATTTCAATTACAAATTATCGGACTTTTGCCTCATGTTTAACTAGTAGTACCGGCGTTAATTTAAATTCAATATCAATGAAAAATTTTAAATAGATTTACAAAAGTATGATCCAATAAGTGATTGATGAATGATACATGTTCTGTTATCATTATAATAAGACAATAAAAAAATTAAAGAAGTATACGAAAAAGAAAGTATAGCGTTCATTTTTGAAAAACAATTTCATCACGCACCTAAAACAATGTTTTTGGCAACTGTATGATTTTTATTGTAGTAGAAAATTTAAAAAAAAGCGCTAGAGGTTAAGAAAAAACGTATGATACGTGATATTTACCGTGCGCCTGAGAGAATCCTCTTAACTCGCACCGGTCGTATTGTTGGTCACACGGCAATGAAGTACGAGTAGTATGATGGAAAAATTGAAACAGACGCTTCGCTCTACAAATAAAATTGAGATATGTGTAAATTAATTTCTAACACGTTGAGTTCTAAAATGACCATTACTACGTTTTTAGCATTAGTTTTTGTGCTGCATTTCAAAATAATACCTATAGCTCAATTTTGAAGTACTTGTAATTTATTATTCTACGATTGATTTAGCATACTCGTATTATTCTGACGCTCATACCTTCGTGTATATACGTAACACCGTTTGCTAGAAACGGAGTAGATATTGAAAGCTGTATTCTGCCGATTTATAGCAAGGGCAATTTACGATCTTCACCTCGGGAGGTGTTGACAATAACTTTTCAATTATCAACATCGCCCTAGTTATTTACTTACAGTCTTCATTGTGTTTACATTCCGTCAGATTTTATATAAGAGTTTTATATTTGCGTAGGTAAATTTATTATTATATATTAATTTGTGTTATTTGAGTATATTATAAAAATATTTTGCATGGTTGTTATGAAATTTATATTATATAAAGGTAGGAATAAAATGTTTAATATTTAAATTTGGGTTGCAACATTATAAGTTATTTAAAATTAAATAATTTATCAAGCGTTTAATATAATATCCTGCAACTAAAATTTGTATTGGAGCTAATGTATCGTGAAATTACCAAACATTTTATAGTAGCGTTGTATTAATTGAACATGTACACAAAAAACAGAAACATAGTGAGAATGAACAACGAAAAATCGAAAGAATTCCAAACGAAGAAAGGGGTTAAGCAAAAATGTGTGCGTTTCTCAATTGTGCTAGATAAGGCAATAAAACAAGCAAAGAAAAAAATGAAAATGCTAAAAATAGGACATTGGAAGATGGAAATAACGAAAATAGCAGAATTGCTATTTGCAGACGATATGGCAGAGACAGAAGAAGAGCTTCAACACAACATGGAATTAATAGAAAAGCAACTAAAGAACATAAACATGAAAATAAACTATGAAAAAACAAAGGCCATGATAATTGCGAGAGAAAAACTGAATCACGAGATAAGAATAAAAGGGAAAATAATAGAACAGGTTGAACAATACAGATACTTAGGTACAATAATACAAAGCAACGGAAAATTAGACAAAGAGATAGATGACAAAATAGGAAAAATAGCAAAATTATATAACATGTTAAAAAACACATTTTTCAACAGAAAAGAAATTAACATTAGTAGCAAAACATGGACAATGACAGGAAAACAAATAGAAAGAATAAATGCAATGGAGATGAGATTACTTCGTAAAATTGAAAACAAAACAAGAAAAGATAAAATAAGAAACGAGATATACAGGATGAATCTACAAATTAAACCAATACAAGAAAAAATTACGGAAAGACAAATGAGTCCATACCATCTCATTTGTCTTTCCGTAATTTTTTCTAATAATAATATCAGAAGAATTAGTGAAAAAATGAACACCAAGAAACTATATGAAACAAGAGTAATAGGAAAACAAAAAAAAAAGGAAGACCCAGAAAAGTATAGAACAGCGCAATAAATGAAAAGGCTACAAGAAAAGGAAACACTTGGGAAGAAATAAAAGAAATAGGCAAAGATAAGAAGAAATAACGCAAATATTATTACACAAATTAATAAAATGTACGCCATACATTGAAAGGTAGAAAGGCAATTAAATAAATAAATAAATAAATATATTAATTGAATATGATATATTTTTTTTATTTATCATAATTACGTTTTACTATAATTGTTTTTGAGATTATGCCAGTTTTTGGCAGTTAGAACAGCCGAAAAAGAAGAACGTAGAAGAAAAATCTAAGACTGAGTCTTGCTCGGAGAAGTTTATATTAAAATATACATTGGCGAGCAAAAAATAGAGATCACATTAAAATTATGATTTAGTTTTGTAATTTTTTCTTTTAACCTTATGTTAACAAATTGTAAACAATTGTACTGTATTTAAATTAAAATTTCAATGTTGAATCGTAAAGCATATTTTTGCAATTCTGAACTATAATATTGACTTTTCAGTTGCCATTTTCGATGTTATAACTACTTACTTTTTTTCACTAGTGAAAAAAAGTAAGCACTTTTTTTCACTACTAATAAAATTTAAAAAAAACAATAATTATCAGAAACTTGCGGATTATACTCCAAAATTGCAAAAAATAGTGTATGTTACACGTGTAAAATGCGTGTTTTTATACTCGTCGCATTATAGATCTCGTTCTTCGAACTCGATCTATAATTTGCGACTCGTTAAAAAAACACTATCATTTTACAACTTGTAACATAAATAACTATTATTGTTTTTATTACGTATTTTGGAAATAGTACAAATTTACAGTTCAGACAAAGTTTGAATTTTTGTTTCTAGAACTAATATAGAACAAAAAATATGAAAAAAAACTTGACACTAATTACGAGTATTACCCCTTCTTGCATTAATGATTGCTTGAAGTCGACGAGGAACACTCGCTCGCTTATAGTTGTCATAAAGGGCACAACTAGATCTTCAAAAACCTTCATAATTTATCTGTAACTGTCAGGGAGCCATTCTCTATAAAGACCAACTCTGTGCATGCTTTGGTAGAAATGCCTTCCCAAACGATAACTTACCCAACGCCAAATGAAAGTCGCTAATCAATACAAACTAAAGCGTATCTTTCTCCGCGTCTTCTCCACACTTTCCAAAGTCCGTCTGATCCATTGAGGCAAAAGCGCGACTCATCTGAAAACAGTACCTTGCTCTAGTTCTTATGATTCTATGCCCGGTGATTTTGGGCAAAAGCCAATCTTGAACACAATGTCGGTATTGCAAAAGTGGACTTGTAGCTATCTTTCTACAAGACAATTTAACTGCCCAAAACCTTTTCTTAACGGTTCAATCACTAACATTTACATCTCTAACTTTATGGAGTTAATTTCGTAGATAAACGTCAGAAACTGTTCTATTCCGCAAACTCGTGGACATCAAAAGTTGGTAATATCTGTTTGTAGTGACTTTTTTTTGCCCAGACACCGATCTTCTAGTTATCAGGCTAGTATCCAAATAATGTTGATTCACCTTTTGTACAACACAGAGGCTTTTACCAACAATCCTTGCAATTTTACGTTTTTCTCGCCCATCTTTAAATTGCCGCTATAATTCTTGCCACAACAATAGGGCTTAAAGGTATTATGACCTGTTAAGTACAGTACACCGTGTGAATGACAATTTTGCAAAAAAAATCAACTGGTTGAACAACTCCATCAATGCCAAAGCCAAACTTGATGGTCACTGATTTTACAAGAAATTACGATTACCGTGGAACATACCCCAGGAAACTCAAACATCCTGCCCGATGTATTATCCAGAGACAAACTAGTGGACTCTTATCCATCACACAAAGGAAGGTAAGACCTTAGTGAAAACAGTACGCCAATGCCAAAAAGTACCAAAAACGTTTAGAAGATCTAGATTACCTTAGAGACACGGACATGAAGTATTGCTTAAGTAACCAAGGCAAACATTTTTGCTGGCTGAGCTCTCTGTGCCACCAAAAGCATTAAAATTTCACCGACATGAGATAAGACTTATAAAGCCATCATCAGAAAACAAAGTAGCCCTTATCATTTTGAACCAATGCACAATAAGTCAAAGCTGTGTCACTGCTCTCAGCAACCAATGAAGCCACCATCAAAGGGTTACACCATTAGGTGCAGATATAAAAATACCCAAAAAAAAATTTGTCCAACAAGACTGCAATTCTAAAATTAAATTAAAAAAAATGCCATGCATAAATAAAAGATTAAACAGCACACCACCGCCACTTACAGATAAACTTGGAACTTGGATATTGATAGAAAAACAGCCAAACAAACGGATAGAACAAACTGTTGTGGTCTACTACAATAACCGCAGAACAAATATTGCTACCAAAATGATACCAAATAAACTAAGTTTCCACAAAAAAAAAAACAAACAATACCTTTTACAAGCCAATTTTCAAATTTACGCTTTAAAAAACAAAGTCATGGTGAAAAGCAGAAGCAACAGCTTTGCAAACACAGCTCCTACCAAACTCTACCTGGATGACATTTGGCTTGGATATGCTAAACCACTCAATTTAAAAAAAATGCGTTTTTTTCCAAAGAAATTGAGAGAAATTAATAGCAAACAAAATAGATTTTTATTGGTTATTGGTTTAACCAATTATCAAAAAGATACAAGTAGAAGAAGCTAATGAGTTGCCACGGTTTAATTTAAAAATATCGACTTTATGACAGAGGAAGTTAATTGATCACAAACTCTCACAGTAGCTAGAGGTCAAAAAAATTCCTAGCAAAGTAAATATAAAACATAGTAAAAATAAAGTAAAGTGAAAGTGCAACCGGCAGATGTCCGACAATGAATTGATGACAACCTTAGCAAAACTATGGACTACAAGTAACCTTAAAATGATAGCACCTGCAATAAAATGATTGACAACTATCAATCCACACAAGGTAAGACAAGTGTTTGAGGGTATTGCACCTACCGTTCTTGCTGACGCATTTTAGAACGGCCATTTAAGCAGACATTGTGCCGTCTAAACGTTGTTTTGACTCCGCAACCCTCGGTTGCACCTGGAAATCTTTAATCTATGGAAGGTTTGACAAGCAGGTTTATACCATAGACTAGACAGGGGTTTTCCCAGTGTTGGTACTACATCCGATGTTGGAAAAGTATACAAATTTACTCCTAGGCTACTCCACACCCAAAAATGTTTCTGCAAAGTTGCCCAAGATTGGTGAACATCTCTGCTGAGCATCAAAGAAACACACATTCCGCTTCTGAGCGGACTTCTATTAGCTGGAGCTGATGCAAACATTGCATTGCTTTAAGAGCGTTGTTCTTTCTGCAAGTTGTCACTAGACTGCTGGGGCTTGTATATAAGATGTCAGCTGATTTTTCTCTTTTACTCTTAAATTACTATACTGTTCCTTGGTGCGTTCTCATTTAGAGTACGTTCCGTCAGTTTAGTGCCTTTTCTATGAAATCCATAGTCAGAGTATTGAAAGTATTCAAAACAAATTTTTTCGTCTGTTGTCCTATAGATCTGGTATATTGTCGGTTAATTTTGATTGCAATTACATTTCTTTACTATACAATTTACCGTCACTAAAACTTCGGCGCAAAAGATCAGATCTCTCATTTTTGCATGGTCTAGTGATGTCTGAAGTAAACTGTCTGAGTTACTTGTATCTCTTCCATTCTACATTCTTATTAGTGAACGACGTACCAGGCAGACTTCATTATTTAGAGAATTTACACATTCTACTAATTATGGTTTTCACAACCCTATTGGTAGAATTTGTAGATTTGCAAACTGTTTAACAAACAATTTAATTTTGTTCTAAATCTATGTTTAAGATTCAATTGAGTCATATTGATTAAATGTTATGTATTTTATATTATATTATGTTTTTTATGTCGATCTTTTGCTTCTGTTTTTTATATTGATTATTTTATATATGTATTATATTGTTTATATTCATTGTATTTTTATGTAGATGTAAATGGTTTTACTTATACCGTAAATAAAGAATTATTATTAGACCTGGCGGACGTAGACCAAAGATTTGCAATTTTACACTCTGTTTTAAAGTAGTGAAATTTGGTAACGTCATTGTTTGCCAATCCCTGAACCTCTATTCTGGCACTCATTGCGATCTCGCAACACGTCATAGATTTCCCCTACCGGAGGGGAAGTGTGACATTTAAATCTTAAATTTGTAAATAATAATACATATTGACGTTAAAAAATACAATTAACATAAAGCTTGGTATTGAGTTTATATTACTAGATGGTTTTGTAGTACGAAAAGAGATCACCGGCAGATTTTTTTAATTAATGATGACGTCATTAATTGCGATAAGCGATACGCGACACATGCCAGAATAACCCCCCTGTTCTATGCGGTTTGTCATAAGAATGGGGGCGTCTGTCAATGTTTTCTGCAGTTTGGAGTAGGGAAACATTGTGGGCATTTTAATATCTGTTAGAATGGACCAGCGCAAAAACTTTGTGTTGTAATAATATTGTATTATTACCTCTCCCAAAATGCTACAAAAACTGTCTACATACCGACTGCGCTCTTTTAGTGCATATGCAGAACATACTAGGAAAAACACTAGTTTTAGCCAACAATATTTTAGTACTTTACCAAAGTTTTTCAGACATGACAAAGTATTTTATTTGCCGACTGCACCATTTTGATTTCTATGGCAAACAAAATTCCATTTAACAAACAATATTGGCTTGAACAAACCAGGAAGACAAAACATTTTACTTACCAACTGCGCCAATTTAATTCTTATTCTTATTCTAAATGTAATTAACAAACAAATAAAATAATGTGATAGAGGAACACTGATTTATGGCAACATAATTCCTGATTAATTTACATTGTTGAATTAAGTTTTTATCTACCAAATGCGTCTTTTATATGAATTTTCACATTATCTTGTTTAACCAGCCATTTTTATAAATGTCAACTTAAAACCAGCTTAAGATCATAAGCAGTCTTTGTTAAAAACATTGATCATTTTCTCAAAAAGCCACAATAATGCAAAAAAAAACAGTTTATGAATTATCACAAAAAATATGGCTCACTCAGATTACAACTTTGACTGTCAAAAGAGTTATAATAACTCAAGTTGTAACCTAGTAAACATTTTTGCACTTATTTAATAACACCTTGTATGTATCTTTATAGATTATTTTTTATTTATTACTTATAAAACTATTTTAAATTGACTATTTGTTCTCCGTATTTTGTCTCTGATGAAAAAAAAAACGTTAGCCACCGGCAACGTAAAAAAATAAATATAATATACAGCTGCTCTAATAGCCATTAATTTATTGATATTAAATGTTGTAAATTGTAGGCAGATCTATGATTAAATTAAATGTTTCCAATGCAATCATTTCACATGTTGAAAATTACCAAATTTAATATAATTAACATTTTACATGTATACAAATTAAAATACATATTTAATTGAAGTGTATAATTGCAATAATTTTAATTGAATTGGCATCTATTAGTTATAATAATGATTTCGGCCCAGCCTGATGTTAATATAAATTCAACATAATTAAATACCCACTTGATGTTATCTGATCTCTTTAATTGAATTAGTATATACTGCTTTATTAGTGTGTATGTATTTAGTAGTAGTAAAATAAATTACATACATTAGTTGGTTCAGTCATAAGAAGATTTAAATCCGTTAGTTAATACAATATTGAACTATATTGATTCCTGTCGCGCAAACAACTTTTTTTAACGTGCCAATAATGTTTCTCTTTTTAAATTGCACTCCTAGAAATGCTTGTAATTGGTTTACATTCAAAAGTTAATTAAAATATATAACGTGAATAATTCATTTTTTTCCCAATACAAAAAACAATTTATTTGGTTTTATTGTTAATCCAGCTTTAGAATTAAATTCGGTAAAGAGAATTTTTATGTAGTGGTCAAACTCTGGATGCAAAAATAAAGCTACAGCATTGCACACAATTTCAAATGACGTCATTCTATCAACGGCGAGTTTAAATCTCACGTTTGCCAAAGAATTTAAAATATTATCAATAATTTTGCAAAATCTATTTTGATGATTTTTTGAGCTTCGATAATTTCTTGTTAACAATATAAAACTATAAATAAACAAAACAAATAAAAATATGTAGAAAAATATAAATAAAATTTTCAAAATTAAATCAACATAAAACATATTTTTTTTTAAGATTTTTAATATTGATAAATATAATGCCTGTAATTCCGCTTGGCTATTGAAGATTTAAAAGCATTTATTTATAAATTAAACAAAAAACTGTTTCCAGAATAATATGCCAATATGATAGCAGAACGCTGGTTTGCGGATTTGGCAAACCCAACAAGAATGTATTTACAAACCTTACAAACGGTCACACCTAAACATATAACAGCCTTTTTTCTGACACAACTCTTCACTAGAGATGTCACAGCTGTAAGAACCAACTTGGCTACAAGCAAAAAATATCTGTTATATGACCTATTACCTCTTACTATATAACTTGAACAAAAGGCAACATAAACCTTATAGTCGAATGTGATGCCAACTTCCACCATATTGTCAGTACTAAAAAATACTAATCTGAAGTATCTAGCAAACGTGTTACGTGTTACGTTACGCAACTAGACTGTATAAGCATTGCACTGGCAAGGATAAGCATTTTAAACAAAATCTAAGATTAGCACGTTAACATCAACGTTAGATTATAATAATAAATAAAATTTAAATTAAAACATAGACTTCAAATAGAATGTAGATCCAACTTGTAAGTGTGGATAAAATAAAAAAAAACTTAGATAAGTTGGAAAATTTTCTAACATTATTATACAAACACTTTTGTCTACTTAGGTCGGTTCTAAACTTTACCATACTATGGTGTGACAAGCTTAAACGATTTAAAACAGATTAAAAAAAATGCAATAAAGCAAAAAATTAAAAACTAAACTAGACGCCTTATAAAACCGTTCAAAAAAACTACAAATAAAACATATACGTCAACAACAAAAAAAAACTTAAGAAATCCCCGCCGCAACTCAACTTTCCGGGCAGTCTTCTCCGGATTTTAAAAGAACAACATCGTTTGCGAACAGCATTCAAACCAAACACAGACTATTTCCAAAAAGATTATCTGTTCCCGCAGCTAGACAATATATTTACATTAATATTACAAAATTGAACTTACGTCCAACGAGTTGGAACTAAAAACAGAATATTCCCAAACAAACTGTCTTAAACAAACATTCAGAAACTACCAGATTAACACACCGACCTTAACATCTAGATCCACAAGTTGGCGCAGAAAGTGATAAACTTGTTATATGAAATATTTGGCCAACTGACAGTCCATACACCAGCAACCCTTCACCTGAATTTGTATCTGAACCACAACGTTCTTGAAACCTTAACCCTTGGTTTCCAAAAATGCCAACCGTTTACACCAAAACCTTTTTTTTTTAAAGAGACCGACCCAGCCATTACTTGGATTGGTTGGAAATAACTTCATAAATCGTCGACACTACGCAACTCAAATCATAAAGTCAATACGGCCTACGACATTGCCAAACTAATGGTATCATATAGAAAGGTCTCAAAACAACCAAAACCTGCCGACAGTTTAAGGGCTTAGATACAAAAACCCTTACCGGTTTTTCACCAAACTTAAAGATCATTTTCTAAGTGCTTTAACTGATACACTACAGTTGTCTAGTGAAAGCTTTAGAAAACAAAGCAAGAATCTGGTAGAACCTAAAGCCAACCTACGACAAAATAAATTAAACCTGCTAACTTTGTCTTGATTGTAGATCTGAGTTAACAACTATAGACAAAGGATTAAGTCAAAAAATCCTTTGTACCAAAAGCGTTCAAAACAGCCATGGCCAATTAGCTGATTAACGAGGTCAACCCGCAAATTTAAAAAATGGTTGTCATTAAAAAGTTTTAAAACTTTCAAAATCTCCATAAAACAACTAGCAAAATTAAAGTTAAGCTAGCATAATTTAAAACCGAGCGTATTAACAACTTTTGCAATTTTCTCTCCGTCGGAAAACAAACAGCAGATTAATTAAACATGAGCACGACGCAACCATTAATCTTTGTTCAAGTAGAAATAATTAACTATCATAGCTTGCTAAAGATTTTCATCATATATCAGGCCAGCAATTATACCAATCTCAACCATGCTAAAACACGCTTTTTGAACTGTCTTGTAATTCAAGAATTTGCCAGTTTTTTTGTCAAAGGATTTGGGCTACCCACTACAAACGCGGTGACACACAGCATTGAACTAGTAAATACTTTGCTCACACAGATACAGATACGATACGTATAACGCAAAAATAAATATAATCAAATGAGCAAGATGCTTGCTAAAGGCGTCATCATTAAAAAAATAACAAAAAAAAAACGCTTTTGACTACCCAAAATTTTGGAATGGCTGCCGTCTTTTTCAAGTTGAACCTGATCACCGAGTACTAACATATCTTAGTGCACCCGACTAGCCAACACCTAATTGTGTTTGCCACACAGACTTGCAAAGCACAAAGTGTCAACTCCGATGAAACGACAGGAACTGGAAATAGATTACCAGTATCAGTTCACAATTTACTCCTATTAAACAACGATACCAAAGTAACAAACAGGAATGTAACTCCATTACCTAGGCTATTATAAGGTACCGGGCCTACTTAGAAGACTGTCGGTATCAAATTTGTCAGTTTTAAGCGCTATTTTAAGCGCCTAGCAACAACATATTTTTTGACGTCATGGTTCAACCTGTCAGCCTTTCAGGACTATTGCGGCAAAACTAAAGTAGCCAAAAAGTCATTGCGCTCAACCTTTTGAGGTTAAGACTCTGGCCGCCGCCGTAAAGCAAAGCCAACGCAAATGCTAGCAAGTGCATAACATTTTTGACTGGTTACGCTTAAGTTTGGTTTAAGTAGGCTACCGGCAAAACACAAAAGGGCAATTATGCCGCACTATAGCAAGTTAGAATTAGCTAGCAATAAAAAAAGTGGTAATGATACAACACCACAACAACAACGCAATCGGACATCTAGAGCAAGACAAAACTTGTCGTAAACGTTAAAACGTACGTCAAGAAGTGCATCACCTGCGCGTGAATAAAAACTAATGCTGTCCGAAAGGCTTATTTTGACAGCTGTACCTGAAACAAAGTGTGTGGGTTTTTTAGACACTACCCCTTGTAAAGTAAAAATCCCATCATTACACCACAACCACGTATGACCTCTAAGCAAACTCGTAAAACCAGCTTTAAACTGCCAAACTATAAATTAAAACTTTACTGAAGGCAAATATCTCTAAATCTAAAGCTTAGGACACACTACAAATAAAGATCCAGAACGACGACGAGGCCAGCAAGCAAAAACTGCAAGTAACCCAATAACAACAAATCACAATTATCAACTTAGCGACCAAGTTATGGTAAAAAAAAACTAGCAACCAAATGGATAGGTTCAAAATGCCAAAAGTCATTGCTACTAGATCTAACAAAAACCACCTACAGCCGTAAAGATTCACGTAGACGATTTGAGATTAGCTTCGCCACTAAAGTATTTGGATAAACTGGTACAGTGCACTTTCCGAATGAACCTCCCAAGGGCACCCGCAACCCACGTTAACAAGTGAGCAAAAGTAAGTAAAACAATAGTGTAACAACAAAAGGAGGTACGAGACCTACCAAAACAGTACGACCTTTCCTGTCGGAACGTTAACAATGTTAAGAAAATGGGGCAAAACTTCACCGCCTGCAAAATGTCATACAAACTGGGTTATCGGTTTCTTTTAGCTTGTGAACAATTTGAATTTTATATAGATAAAAGTGCAAGTCAGAATGCAAAAATGTTTGTAAGCTTTTTTTGCAAAATTGAATGTTTTGTTGCCGGTCGTATCGGATTAAACTTTTATTGATTAACTTAAAAACTATTTTAAATAAAAATATAATAATAAATGATACGGCACACGACTGTAAGCTGCATTTATTATCCTACTAGAACACAAATATCTGCTTGGGCACAAACGCTTTGACGTAAAATCGTAAATGTCTATTAAAATGTTTTTCATTAGGTACTATAAATATGTTAACACTTTGTAAATAAATTGGAACATATGTAGAATTTACTTTAATAGTAAATGAAAGCTCACGAATTATTAAATACATTAATCTTTAAACAAATTTTGTTTTTAAAATTACCGATTTAAACAACGTTGTCTAAACATTTTAATTATGATTATATACAGTATTATTTACATTTTAAGTTATAAATAATTAAATAAAGTATGGATAGAACCAAATTTATTTATGTTAATAATATATACTATTGATCAAATTTATAAGATCAAATATTTATGGCACGTGTAGCCTTTTAATACAGTTCAAGAAACACGGAAATGTATCAAATATCGTTTTATGTATGTATGTTGAATGCAACTATAGAAATAGGACACTTTTAGCATATATGGAATAATCAAACGAAAGACTAGAATATATGGAATGTTTACTATACTTCGTGAAATTGGTTTTTATTAAATTATTGAAATATGTATTGTCATTCTCAAATTTATTTTCAAATGCTGTAAGTTTTTTGTTTACCGTTAGCAACAAGTATTTGCGAGCTTTTTGTACTGATGGAAAGTTAAAGTGAAAATGGATCGTTAATTTTTTGTTAGTATCTTACATGATACAATATAATATTTTAGTTTAGTTTGTTGAAAGAATCAAAGTGTTTTACAATTAAGTTTTATTTAGAGCTACACGGGCTAGTGCCTTAACATAGACCAAATTAATTTATTGTGAAAAGGAATTTATATAATACAGAAGAATAAAAATGTTATGCTTATACAAATGTAGGTACATTAGTTTGGAATAACAAGTTATGATAATCTAGCGTCTGGTCGCCCACGCCGTCCTAAGCAGGTCGAATTATAACTCGCGGCACTGAAACATGAAACTCAAATAAATAAAAATATAAATTAAATAATAGAAAATTGTGTTGTTCTAGCACGAGGTAAGTTTAGTGTTACTTTGTGATTCTCTCTGCATGAAACGTGGGCAATGGAGAAGGAAGACTCACGGCCGTACACAAACCAAGCGAGGAAGGCCATATAAGAAAAAGGATAGTCTTTCGCAAAAACCTACGCAGAAACATAAAACTAAAAAACTCGCAACAAACACCTCATCAAAATATTTAAAAAATAATACCGAATGGAGACTTACCAATTACACATAATATAACTGCAACAATTAATAAATCGACTCGCATTAAACAAACAAAAAAAAAATAACCACTATACAACAACAGGTTTTAATTTACAACAAAAAACCCAATGTCAAGAAATAAAATTGTAGATATTTGAGAAAAAAATAACATATGACAGCGAGATATTTTAATTAGCAGTAAAACTGGATTTATTGTAAAAACAAACAGAAAATGATAATAATTTTAAACAATCTGAAATCAATTAATATTATAAATGATTTTAAGAATTTATTACCGGAACATAAAAAAGAAACCCTACAAGCTACATAATCATGCGTTAATGCCGGTAATGATAATATCGATGTGAAGACACCAACAAACCCTACCAACAAACTAGGTTGACTAAAATTGCATTTGCTTAATTATTAATAATAATTAAAAAAAAAAAAAATACACCATTTGATAGCTCTTGAAATTTCTGATCCGGTGATATATAACACGTATAGTAAAAAAACATTGAAGTGACGGTTTGCTAATTAAGTTTGTTAATTAAGCCTGTTGCTGACTTTACAGTTGTGTAAGTCCGTTTAATAAAATTCACAAATGTTTCAAACTGATTTATTATTAAAATATAAAAACTAAATAACAATTAATTTGATATATAAAAGATTGAGAGCGTAGACTCTTTATCGGTCGAGTTTATAACTAACTTGTTAATACAAAATAATTAAATATATATATATATATGGGTAATTCCATTATTTTTTGACCAAACTTAAAAACTGAGTATCTCCAAACTGCCTCAAAATTAAATATGTGATAATAGGTATTAAAAAAACATATTTCCCAAATTTTCAACTTTTTAAGTGATGATCCTGATTTTTGGGAGTCTTTCAAAGTTCAGAAAAACGCCTAAAAATCACATTATTTCGGTAATTTTCATCATTTTTTTTCTCAGCGTAGAAACATTAGAAAAAGCTCTGCAAGGTCTGATTCTTTTTGTAATTTTTTGTACTTTAATTTGTTTTTTTTTTTAATGTAGCCATTTTCTCTTTCTTTTAGCGTAGGCCGTTGTGAAAATAGCCTAAAATTACAAAACCAGCCCCACATTGAAAATGCCGTAACAAAGTCAAATTTTAATCAAATTAGGTCTAGTTTAGCTTAATTTGTTTGTTTTGAATTGTTCTTTAAAATTTTGCCAAGTTTTTTCCGATCGAACCAGTAAGTCGTGAGATACCCCTTTTCAAAGATTAGTAATTTGGTCAAAAATGCTCATTTTTGTATACATTGAAACCGTTGTAACTTTTTTCTACCTAAATTTTTTTTGCTGAAATTTTTAGTAAACCTTCCTCATATATACCTTAAACACCTCCTATAGTTTGGTTCTTGGGAATGAAAATGGGCCCAAGCTACAGAACTTTCAAAATTGTAAAAAACAACGTTTTATACGATAATAACCTGGTAATAATTTTTACTTACCCTTTTATTTTTGCAAAAAAACTACATTTTATCGCATTGGTTTAAACATATTATAGATAAAAAATGTGTTTTTAATAAAAAATATATTTTTTTATATATATATAGATATATTTATATTTTTACTGTACCTGTAAGACAAATACATAATTTTTGCTCATATCATGAACGCCTTAATTCTAACTGTAGGCAAAAAATAAAACTTTAAGTCCTTTTTTAAATTTCAAACAGAAAATCTAAATATCTTTTTTGTCTATCTCGCTTTGTTTTTGAGATAATTGAAAAATACACCTTATTAAAAAAAAAAACATTTGTAACAATAGTAATAACAAACAGAACAATATTTCATATATTAATAAGTGGACTTATGATGTCTGAGATTAATTGCCAAGAGCTACTTGTAACTCATTTGTTTTAGATATCCAACAATAATTGCCAAACTGGACAGTCTCCATTATTTAGAGAATCTATACATTCTACCAACTATGGATTCAATAATCTATTGGCAGAATGTGTAGAATTGCAAATAGCTTTTCTAATAACATCGAGTTGTTTTGCGTTTTTAAATGTACATTTAAGAGCCAATTAAAATGTGTTAATGAATAATTTTATATTTTGTTTTTATATGTATACATTTTGTGTGTTTATTTTGTATTTTTTATATTCACTGTCTAGTTTTAAATATTTCACATTGTTTGTATTAATCATCATTATTTATGTGCAGGATGATGTAGATGTTATTGGTTTTTTTTATATGCCTTTAGTAAAGAATTATTAAAGTTCTCAAAATAACTACTATGAGCGTTAATGCAAGCTTGTTTTTTTAGCAAAAACAAACAAAAAGGCATTAGTTTAACAATTGTGCGTTGTAGCAAGCTTTTTATACTTGTCAAAATTGTTTTCTTTAGGTCGGTTAGTAAAATTTGTAAAAAATACTGTTCAACAACGAAGAATACAATTGTCATTTTATTATACGCATAATTTCTCGAAAATCAGATGAAAAATTTGTTGGATAACAATGTCCCTCTTGCTTAACGTCACGATGGAGCACCGCCCCATGTTGGGCAATATGTAGTTCGGTGGCTTAATGATAATTTTAAGAATAGATGGATTAGTAGAAGAGGTCCAGTGAACTGACCTGCAAGATCTTCTGATCTAAATCTATTGGACGATTAGGTGACACATGAAAGAATTGGTTTATGGAAAGCCAATAATCAACGTGAAGCAGCAACAATAGAAAATTCCGAATGCTGCATTGCACATTCAAATCATAACAAGTTTTGAAACAGTTTATCATTCTTTTTTAGTGTGTTGTCAAGCTTGCATCAACGCTCATAGCAGTCATTTTGAGAACTTATTAAATATGTAATATTTTTCTGTTTGTTGTTACCATTGTTATAAATGTTATTTTTTTAATTAAATATTTCTAAATTAAAAAAATTCTAAATAATGTGTATTTTTCAATTATTTTGAAAACAAAGCGATATAGACAAAGAAGATATTTAGATTTTTTGTTTGAAATTAGAAAAAGAACCTAAAGTTTTATTTTTCGCCATCAGTTAGGAAAAGCCCTGTGTATTTTTTTGCGTGCTTTATCATAAAGTTTGGAATTAAGACGTTCATGATATGATTTTAGCAAAAGTTATGTATTCGTCTTCAGGTACAATAAATATAAAAATAAAAATATATCTATATTTATAAAAATATATATTTTTTATTAAAAACACATTTTTAATCTAAGATATGTTTAAACTAATGCAATAAAATGTAGTTTTTTGCAAAAATAGAAGCGTAAGTAAAAATTATTACCAGGTTATTAACGTATAAAACGTCTTTTTTACAAATTTTGAAAGTTCTGTAACTTTAGCCCATTTTCATTCCCAAGAACCAAACTTTAGAAGGTGTTTTAGGTATATATAAGGAAAGTATACTGAAAATTTCAGCAAAAAAAATTTAGGTAGAAAAAAGTTACAACGGTTTCAATGTATACAAAAATGAGCATTTTTTACCAAATTACTAATCTTTGAAAAGTGGTATCTCACGATTTACTAGTTCGATCGGAAAAAACTTTGCAAAATTTGAAAGATCAATTCAAAACAAACAAATTAAGCTAAACTAGACGTAATTTAATTAAAATTTGACTGTGTTACGGCATTTTTAATGTGGGACTGGTTTTGTAATTTTAGGCTATTTTCACAACGGCTTACGCTAAAAGAAATAGAAAATGGCTACACTAAAAAAAAACTAGTTAAAGTACAAGAAATTACAAAAAGAATCAGACCTTGCAGAGCTTTTTCCAATGTTTCTACGCTGAGAAAAAAAATGTTAAAAATTACCGAAATAATGTGATTTTTAGGCGTTTTTCTGAACTTTGAAAGACTCCCAAAAATCAGGATCATGACTTAAAAAGTTGAAAATTTGGGAAATATGTTTTTTTGGTACCTACTATCACATACTTAATTTTGAGCCAGTTTGGAGATACTCAGTTTTTAAGTTTGGTCGAAAAGTAATGGAATTACCCATATATATATATATATATATATTAAGAAATCACTTCCATTTCTTAGTGGGGTGATTGTTAGATGATCCCAGGTGTGCCACAATACTTGTTGGAAATGTATTTATGATGTAATCCGGTCATTCAGGAGGATGTAGGGGGTATAAATAGTTTATTAGTTTTCATCTGGTCGTAATACCCCTAGCAGGGTACTTCCTTAAGGGATTATTCTAGACACTAATGAGCTATTTTTCAATTGCCCTTAACACCGCGGGAGAGTGGTTGTTGTCGAGACATCGACAAAGCCATCTATTACAATTTTTTTAAACCTACTTGTTAAATATCACCGGATCAGAAGATTTAAGAGCTATCAAATGGTGTAATTATTTTATTTTTTTGATCATTATTAACCAAGCAAATGCATTTTTAGTCAACCTAGTTTTGTTGGTGAGGTTTGTTGGTGCCTTCACATCGGTAATAATATTGAATTCACTGAGGATGAAATTATATATATATATATATATATTCAATGACCTTTTGCTATTATCTTCGGTCTTTTGCTGTTTTCATTGCTTCATCTCTAGTGTTTCCCTTCTTTCTTAGTATTTCACTGATTATTTTTTCCCAGTTTTTTCTTGGTTGACCTCTTTTTCTCTTTCCTTGCATTTTGGATTCCCAAACTTTCCTTGTTTGAGTATTCTTGTCCATTCTTAGTAAGTGACCCCACCATCCCAGTTGCCTCTCTTCGATGTATTCTCCCATACTTTTCACTTGTAGCATTTGTCTAATTTTTTCACTCTTTTTTTGTCAAGTAAGGTGACTCCATATGCTCTTCTCAGATATTTCATTTGTACTGCTTGCACTCTACTTTTTTGTTTGTCGTTTAGTACCAACGTTTCACTACCAAATTTGAGTATTGGTTTGTATATACACTTGTACACTCTAATCTTAGTGTTTTGACTTATTTCCTTTTTCTCTATTAAATGTTTGCTTAGAGAGTGGTAAAGTTTGTTTGTGTTATATATTCTGTTGTTGATGTCTGCATCTTGTTGTCCTGTGTCTTGTATAATTACTCCCAAATATTTATATTGTTCTACTTGTTCTATTGTATTGTTTTTTATTTTTATATTTAGTTTTACTGCGTTTGTTGATATTGCCATCACTTTTGTTTTTTTAATATTCATCTTCATCCCGTATTTTGTGAGCACTTTGTTCTATACATTCAGTTTTTCTTGTAATTCTTCTTGTTTTTTTTTTATTGCAATGTCATCTGCAAAAGCACAACGCTGTATTTGTACTGTTTGCATATTTCTGTGCCCAATGTTTACAGGTCTCGTTTCGTTATTAATTTATTTTATTATTTGGTCCATGTATTTTATAAATAATAGCGGGCTTAAACTTCTGTCTCACTCCTTGATTGGTGTTAAATTCTTTTGACATTCTGTTCTGAGATATTATTACATTTTGCGTCTCTTTATATATGCTTTGAACACTTCTAACAAGTTTCTTGTCAACTTCCATTTTACTTAGTCCTTCCCAAATTTTTCTCCGTGGTACTTTGTCGAACGCTTTTTCTAAATCAACATAAGCTATGAACATTGTCTTCTGTCTTTCTAATGTTCTGTTGATTAACGTCTTAAGTGTAAATATATGGTCGTGTACACACCTCTTTGGTCTAAAACTACTCTGTGCTTCCAATATTTTCTTTTCTACTTCTTGTCTTATTCTTTTTTCTAAAATTTTCTCATACATTTTAGACGTGGTACCAATTAGAGTTATGCCTTTATAGTTCTTGCATTCTGATTTCTGGCCTGATTTGTAAATGGGCACAATCATCCCTATTTCCCATTCCCTTGGTATCTTCTCTTCTTCCCATATTCGATTAAATAAGCATCTTAACAAATTTCTTCCGCCAGTTCCCATGCATTTGATCATTTCAGATGTTATTTTATCAATTCCTGGAGATCTTCCATTTCCTAGATCTTTAATTGCTATATCTATTTCTTCTTCTGTTATTTGACCAAAGCTGGTTTCGGTAACTTCATTCGTTGGGTTATTCTCTTTTTCATCTGGTTCATATCCTTTATTCAATAGTTTGTGAAAGTATGTCTTCCATCTTTCTATTGTCTCATCCTCTGTCGTTAGTAGTTTTCCAGAATCTTCTTTTAGTCTTATATATTTGTCTTTTTTTTGCATCCTTATGTTTTTTATTGTCTTGTAAAACATCTTCTAGTTATCTTTTGCATTTTCTTCCATTCGGCTCCCAAATTCTTCCCATGTCTTTTGTTTTTTCTGATAGGATCATTTTTTTAGCTATTGCTCTCTCCTTCTTGTATTCTTCGTAGCTGTTTGCGTTTTCATATTTTGGTATTTCTGCCATTTTTCTTTCTTTTTTTTAATTTGATCTTTTATTTTAGTTGTCCACCACGCTGTTTGCCTCTTGTACTTACTTTGTTTGTTTGTGCCACATACTTGTTTTGCAACATCAGTTAAAATTGTCTTCAGCGTTACCCACTCTTTGATTTTTCACTTGCGGTAGCTCATTTATTGCTTTTGTTATTTCTTCTTCATATTTCTTTGCTATTTCTACTTCCTTTAATTTGTATGCTTTTCTTACTTCGACATTTGTTTTTTTTCTCATCTTCGTCTTTCTTTCTAATTGTTTCTTCTATAACTATGTCTGCTATAAGCAAGTAGTGGTCACTTCCAATTTCAAATCCTCTTTTCACTCTTACATCTTTTATCTTATTTTTTCTTGATCCTTTTGCTATAACATTATCTGTTATTGACTTTTCTGCTTTACTATGTTGTTCTCTTGTGTATTTGTGTATTTCTTTATGTTCGAAAAACGTATTTAGTATTATTAGGTCTTGCTGTAGACAGTACTCTATAATTCTTCCTCCATTCCTGTTCTTATTGTTTTATTATTATCCATCTCTTTTCCCTACTCTTCCATTGAGGTCTCCTATGACGTATATCTCTCCTTTTGCTTTTTCAGTTACTTTCATTAGTTTGTTCCAGAATGCGTCTTTTTTTGCATTTGTATCGTCTTCATACGTCGGTCCATACACCCCTATTACTGTTGTTTATTTCGTAATTTAATCACAATAATTCTTTCGTTTACTGTTTCCCATCCATCTACTTCTTGTTCATGTCTTTTGTGAATGAGGCATGCTGTTCCTTCGGCACTCTCTCTTCCTGATTAACTCCACTATAGATTATTGTAAGATGATTTTTTGTTCTTTTAATTTCTTTACCTTTCTTTATTGTTTCTGTGATTATAAGCACGTCCAGGTTTGCTTTTTCGAATTTATTTTCTAGTTCCTGCTCTTTGTTGTAAATACTTCTCACGTTCTATGTGCCAATTCTCCATCTCTTTTCTTTATCTTTTGTTTGTTTTTTTTGTTATTAATCTTTTTCAATGTTTGTCACCATGTGGTCTGCCTTGTACTGCTTTTCATTTTTTAGTTTTTTGTGGCTGTTAATGATTTCAGACACTCATCCCATCTAAACCATTGGTCATTTATGCATAGCTTTTTATATCCTACTTTCACTCTATTTCTTTTTTCCATTTCTTCCTTTCCTCTTTTCCTTATTTCAAACTGTGTCTTTCGTTCTTTACTGGTCAGATCATCATCGATATATATTTTTTGGCCTTTAAGTTTGTTCTTGTTTTTCATAATCTTAACTTTGTCCTCAAACAATTTCAGTTGGACTATGTTTATTATTTTATTTTCCTTTAAATTTACTTCAAGTTCTTGCTGAATGAATTGTTTCGCCTGTGTTTCTATGTTCTTAGATTTGTCCCATTTCACTTCTTTTACAGTTATGTTGTTCTTTTTGTCTCTTTTCTCTATTTGATCTACTCTTAGTTCTCGTCGTATTATTTTGGTCTTCATCAAATTCTTTTCTTTCTCCCACTGTACTTCTCAAATTGCTACATGGGCAGCAATTTGTATATTATTCTAGTTAAATAATAATCTTGAAAACAATAAATCCTAAATAATATAACCCACCAATAAACCACCACCCTCCGCACCATATATATATTCAGAATATGTTTAATTTTAAGTCCAGTTGCAAGTTAGATCTAGAAAGTAAAGTTAGGAAATTATAATTACAAAATAGATATAAATAAATAAACAAATAAAGCTAGTGAATAATATATTGTGTATAAGGCCCTACAACCTACACCAGCATCATCTCCAGAGGCGCAGTTTATTACCACGGACCCTCATGGAAGGCGAAACCCCAGCCCCAACCCAGGGAGCACTACACAAGTGACAAAAACGCCGTAATAAAAAATTAGATTATTGTGCAGCTTGCTTGCACCGTGATTGTAATTACACATAGAAAGAACCCTTTTTCCATTAAGCGGGTGTCAGTGCATATGGAATTTTTCAATTTTGCCGTAGCAATATTAATTCTACAAAATGTTCGTACGCGCACACATACGATGGCGACTAATGGGGCTTTAAACTAATTATCAATGCATTAAATTAATTAATTGGATCGCAATACTTTATTTGAAAAGGTTTTTGATTTTGTTGTAGTATTATATGTGATCTAATGATGACATTTTATTTCATAGAAAAATGATTATTGAGTTTTATATGTATATAATTCCGTATGATACTTGTATTATTTAAAATCTAAATGTGGCAAAATCTTATTATTATGTAAAAAATCTTTCTTATATAAAATGTTATATTCTTATTTGAGCATATTATTTAGATTTAAGTTAAGATTTTTACCAAATAACAATAATTATACTAATAGCAAACTTTTAAATTGTTTGGTGTTATAAAGCTAACTTTTTTTAAATATAATTTTAATTAAATGCTGTATGGTCCAAGTATTTAATTTATTATTACCGAGAATTTTGCATCTATTATGTCATTCCCTCATCGTTGCTATATTGAAATGCTGCCCTTTAAACGGTTGTCAATGGTTACCTTTTAGTAGGAAATCATGGTTGTCTGCAAGGGGAGACTTACCAATTGTATATTACCACTCAAATGCACAAAGTTTGCCCCAGGTGATGCGTGTCAAATTGAATAATAATGTCGGTAGGGTTGAGGATTAAAAGAGTTTTAGTTTTTGATTAAATATAAAAATCAATACTTAAGACTTAAATAAGAGATTCCTTTTATATTTAAATGAACAAAAAGAAAAAAATATCATTTATCTTAAATTGTAGACGTTACGGACACACATTAGCTCTTAAAGGTGATAAGATGATGTGTGTGATTAACTCTCTCACAATTCACGGCGCAGAAAAGATGCGTCGCAAAATATTTTGTTTTTTTAAATAAAACAATTTACAAAAAACTAATGTTAAAGAGCAATGTAAAACAAAAAAAGTTAAAAAAAAAAAATAATATTAATATACGATATAACTAAATATAACATATGGGATTGGATGCTATGAAAGACTTATTATTGAAATTATCAGATAATGAAATAAATTCTATTATACAAAGTGTTTTCTAACTGGATACAAATAATAAAACTTTAGGTACGTATTTTAATTTCAAACAGAAAATATAATTAACTTTTTTGTCTATCTCGCTTTGTTTCCGATAGATAGTCAAAAAATACACAATATTTAAAAAACTTATTATTTAGCAAAAAAAAAACAAACAAAACAACATTACTTTTTTGATATTTGTCAAAATTGTTTTCTTAGGTTCGGTTAGTAACATTTGATAAAATTGCTGTTCAACAACAGAGAATACGCAGATATCATATAGAGTATCAATTAAGTTTTTTCAACAGAAGGCAACTTTTTTGTCGCGTATTTTTGGACGCATTTAGAAGCCTTTTAAATTTGGAATTGAAAATCGCCTTATTGGAGATCCACATCAACAGCACAACACTGACAGAATAAGACGCAATTTCTGATAAACTCGAGGTCAACCATAAATAGAAAAATTCATCACCCATATCATTATCAAAAAGTACAACACCTACAACCAGGCAACGTAACAGGGACTTGCATTTTCTTAATGGTTTTTTAAACGACATAACAAGGTCCTAATTTCATTAGTTCAATATTGTGGAGCGATGAATCTATGTTCACAAAAGATGGCATTAACAATATACATGATAAGCATATCAAGTTATTAAAAAATTTGTACGCAGTTAGGGTACAAGCTTAGATTTTCAGCAAACACATAGTGTGGGATTTTCAATGAGCAACTACTGTCAATTCAAATCTTACCACCTTGTTTAAATGCTGGTTTATACGCAAAATTTCTTAAACAAGATGTGGTACCAGCACAATAGAGCATCGCTTGGCCGTATGTAGTTTAGTGGCTCATCGATAATTTTAATGATAGGTAGATTAATATAAGAAGTAAAGTGAACTGGTCTTAAAGATCTCCTAATCTAAATGAATTAGATTTTTTTGTGTAGGGACACATGAAACAATTGTTTTATGCAGAACCAATAAATAACGTGGAACAGCTACAAGAGAAAATTGCAAAACACAACAGATTTTGAAGCAGTACTTCTTTTACTTAAATTTTGCTAAATACACAGTTTTTTAAATAATGTCCATTTTTCAATTATCTCAAAAGACAAAATAGTTATTTAGATTTTCTGTTAAATTAAATTAAAAAATATCCTTAAAGTTTTTTTTCCAGTTAGGAAACACCTAGTATTAAAACTGTATATAGAATATAGTGTTAAAGTTACGGATGAGGCAAAATTTGTCAAAGATCTTGATTGTTTTGCATTTCAGATGAACGTGAGCGCAATATATTACACAAACATTTAAATATGAAAAGCTATCCGCGCGATGGGTGCTGCGTTTGCATACAATCGACCAAAAACGCCCACGTGTGAAAACTTTACAGGAAGGTTTGGAAATGGTCAAGCACAATAAAAAGGATTTTTTGCGTCGTTTCACAACTGTGGATAAAACATCATCCATCACTATACACCGGTGACCAAATATTAGTCTAAACAATGGATTTCTACTGTCAAATTTGCGCCAAAAAAGGTTAAAGCGGTTTTATCGGCCAACAAGGTCATGGCCACAGTTTTTTGGGATGCACGCGGCATAATTTACATCAATTACCTAAAAAAAAAAAAAAAACAGTCAACGGCAAATATTACTGCAACTTATTAAACAGGTTCAACGACGTTTTGAAAGAAAAACGACCGCATTTGGCAAAGATAAAAGTTCTCTTCCATCAAGACAATACACGGGTCCACACGTGTGTAGTTGCCATGGCCAAAATCAATGAATTACGCTTCGATGCTTCCACATCTGCTATATTCTCTAGATTTAGTCTCCTCCGACTATTTCCAGTCTCCAAACTTAAAGAAATGGCTTGGCGGAAAGAGATTAAGCTCCAATGAGAAGAAATCGTATTATTCGGAAAAGATCAAAAAAATAGAAAAACGTTGGACTAAGTGTATTAAGCTAAAAGGCGACTACGTTGATAAATAAAATGTTTTTTTTGCCAAAAATAATATTCTTTGTTTCATTTTTACCAGACTTCTTACTCCGCCCTCGTATTACTTATATCTGTATAAATAAAACGGTGAGATAGCTCAGTTATAGAGCGTTAGCGTAGCACGCTGACAGTCTGGGGTTTGATATTTGACTAAAATAATAACTTGCTCTTTATCCAGAAGTCACGTAATAAGCCGTTGGTACCATCAAACCCCTTCAAACAAGTTGTAAGACGTCTGGGGTGGTGTAAAACGCACATGTTATATTTTGGGCAACAGATTATTTTTAGCTTTGAATTAATTTAGACAGTTACAAATTATGATTTAGTTTTTTCTTTGGTCTGATGAAATATTGCTTATAAATTATATTTATAGTTAGTTTAAAAAAACTTTAAATAAGTTTTATAATATACAGAGATTTATACCAGAAATCAAAAAATAAAAAAAATTATTAGGGATTAGATTCTAAACAAAAAACACAAAAACTTTTTTCCCGATTGGCCTTAGATTTCAAACTTTTGAAAGATATAATATTATAAATTAAACGCAAAACAATTCTTTGCAGCAATTTGGACAATTTCAATTTTTTTTACTTAGATATGTTCGAAAATTAATATAATTATTCATATATATTTGACAATGTTATAATGTCGTAGATAATCTTCCCAGCAAGCGCTCTCTTATCAGAAAGCAGCTGGTTTTACTAAACTTGAATTTGATATTTTTAGTTTAGGCAGCCAGACTAGGGGATTGTAATCCGTTTTAATAGTAACAACCGGACAAATATGGTCAAAAATAAGTAGTAGTAGTAGGAAATGCTTTCAGCAAAGTTTAGAACTTTTAAAAAACATGCAACTGGTTTATTTTCCTGTACAAAGACAAAACCGACACAATATCTGAAGCATCTGTGGTTAGACAAAAAAGCTTGTTAAAATCGGGATATTGTACAAGGTCTTTAAATATGCCGCCTTTTTAAAGTTGTGCACCAAACTATTTATTTTGTTTTGACAATTCAACTTCAACTGTATTTACGCAAACCAAAACTAAATTCACTATTTTACTAGAGTGGCACAAATGTACATTAGATGGTTACATTTTTCCAAACTTTTATAATAACCCTGTAGTATATAAAAGTGGATCATTAGAAGCTTACAATTTTTAAACGCTTCAATAAATTTAGAATCCTTAAATCATTTTTTTTTGTATTTTAAAAAGAAAAATATACATTTTTTTTAGTAGTTTATAAGAAGGATTTGATATTTTGATCGGTTTTGAAATAAAATATATTTAGATTGCCAATATCATTTTAAGATTTGATTCAAATTCATTATTAATGACGGCCTGGCCTAAGAATTCTACTTTTTTTGTTAAAAATTACAATTTTTTGGGTTGTATTTTCAACTTTGCTCTATGTAAGCATTCAAAAACTAATTTGACATCATTTATATGTTCTTAAAGACTTTTAGAAAATATGATTTTGTTGTCTTTGTATTTAAAATAACGTTAGTAGAAATGTTTGCAAAGAATTTTGTTTATCATTTGTTGAAATGTAGACAAAGCATTAAGCAAAATGACTATTTTTTGGTACAATCTATACTAAAGAAAAGTATGAAGAGAATAAAGGTATAATAATTTTGTTATCAAATAACCATGTTTTTTTTCTAATTTATTTTTTTTGCAGGCAAAAGTCTTAATTATTCAGTGTAAATAGAAGTATATAAAGTACTTGCAATATTATAAGAGACTGATGTTGTAGCTGTTACAGTTTGAAATTTATTATAAACAATTATAGCTTTCTTTGCAAATTAAGTTGTAGTATGCCTATACGTGTATTGTTAATGTGAGTATAGTCAAAGTCATAAAGTTAAATCGACTGCATGAACACGTGTTTTTAGTGAGACCAACAATCAACTCGTTAAACACTAGCATTATTGCCAAATCAAAAGCAAAAGAGAAAAACTGTAAGGTGAAATATACAAAGCAGTAGAATATAAATTGAAATATAGTAAAAAAGTGATTAGAAGACTAAAGAATATATAAAGTGGAAGATTGTGCGGAAGAAATAAATAAATAGAAGAAGCAAGTGCGCCAGAAGAAAACGGGTGTATCCCGTGTCAATAACAGCGTAGCCCGTCTTAACAAGAAGATTGGAAGAGTGACTGATAAATATCAAGCGTCGAGTGCTAGGAGAAAACAGGTGTAACAACAAATCATCTAATCTACAATCTATGGTCCACATTAGTAGCAATCAGTGAAGAAGAAAAAAATATACATTATATAAATATATAAAAGTAAAACAATATAAAATAAATAACAAGCTAAAAACAATATATTATATTAGAAAAATATTAAGAAGTAAAAGAAGTGAATCCACAAAAAAGAAAAGAACAGAATATACACAATCACTTAACATAAAACAAAACAAAGTAAATAATAAAAAACAACAAAATAAATTCAAATAAAAAATAGAAATTATTAAAAATAATAATAAATAAATATCAAACAGAGTTTAAGATAGACATTACAGCAAACTACATCGATAATTGCGACGTTGCCAGAGTGTGAGAAATTACCCAAATTACACAAAATAAGAAAATTAATACAAAATGAAGACTACAAAGTCAATACAAATATCAAAACCAAAATGGCGGAAATGGAGGAACTAAAAACTAAAGAGCATGTTCAAACGAATTAATGATGGAGAGGCAAAGAACACTAAGGAACTAAAAGAAGAGATGAGAGAGCTAAAGAAAGAAATAAAGGATAAAGAAGTAAAATGGGAGCAAAAAAAAATACAGATGACACAAAAATTGAAAATCTAGGAAACAAATCTAAAAAAGAAGAAAGACAGAAAAAAGAAATAACATTATAATAACAGGCATAAAAATAAATGAAAATAAAAAACAAATCAAAGTGGAGAACTTCATGAAAGAAAAACTTTAGATACAAGTCAAAATAGGAAAAGCTCAGCTAATACATAAAAAATACAAATAATAAGAACCAAAGCCGGAACATGGGAAACAAAACAACAAATAATGAAAGCCAAAAGAATTCTAAAAGAGACCAGAACTTACATTGACAATGTCCTAACTGGAAAATGGGAAACAAATTTAAACAAATTATTCTAGAAGCTGCAAAAGAGAGCTGTGGATTAGCAAAAATAGTAAATAAAGATATTAAAAAAACTAATTGGTGGACAGAAGAAGTCAAGAAAGAAATAAAAAACAAAACAAAAATAGAAAAGATACTTACAAAACCAAAACAAAAAAAAAATTAAAAAAATAAAAATTAAAAAAAAAATAAAAAAAAAAAGATAAAATCAAGGACAAAATTTGGAAAAGAAATGAATAAAAACTTCAACCAAAACCAAAAATTATTCTACGGAATGTTAAAATATCTAAAACAAAAGAAAGAACACAATATGATGAACATAAAATATAAAAATGGAAAAATAATAACAAAAGAAGATAAGATAATAGAGAAATGAAGGCAATACTTTTAAGAACTAACAAAAAAAAAAAACAAATTAAAACAAAAAAGATAAAAAATTGCTACAGAACAGAAGAACTGAAAAAATATAAAAAACTAAAACGGACGAAGTAACAGAAACAATTTAGAAATTAAAGTACGAAAACAGATGAAATAATGCCAGAAATGATGAAATACATAGGAAATGAAGAAATTGCACAAATAACGGAATTAATAAACGACATAATCAGGAAAGGAAAAACGCCAAAGAAAAGGAATATTCCTACCCATACATAAAAAAAGGAAATAAAAGGAAATGTGAAAACTATAAAAAAATCACACTAATGAGCAGACCTAGCAAAATATTCACAAAAATTATTGAAAAAAAATGAAAGACAAACTAAAAACGACTATAGAGGACAACCAACGTAAATTTAGAAGAAGAAAAAGCACACAGGATCTAATATTTATAATAAGACAGTTAGGTAAGAAAATGATTAAAAAAAAATAGAGTAAGTGCTTTGTTGAACTTGAAAAGGCATTTGACATGAAAGAGAACATATGAAATAAACTAGAAGAGAGAGGAATTGAGAAGAAAATAATAAACGTAATTAAAAACATGTACACAGAAAATAGAAACATGGTCAGAATAAATGATAAGAAATCAAAATAATTCTAAACAAAGAAAGAGGTGAAGTGCTAGAAAAGCAATAAAACACGCAAAGAAAGAAATGAAAATGGTAAAAATAGGATAATGGAAAATAGAAATAACAAAAATAGCAAAAATGCTATTTAACGATATGGCAGTGATTGCTGAGACCAAAGAAGAGCTACAACACAACATAGAAATAATAAAGGAACAACTAAAAAAAATAAATATAAAAATAAACAAAGACTATAATAATTGCAACAAAAAAAATTAAATTACAAAATAGAAATAAAAGGAAGAATAATAGAACAGGTCGAACATTACAAATACCTAAAAACAATAATACAAAGCAACAAAAAACTAAACAAAAAAATAAAGGACAAAATAGGAAAAACAGCAAAAGTATTTAACATGTTAAAAAACACTTTCTTTAACAAAAAAGAAATATCAAAAACCACATAAACAAAAATTGTAAAAAAAGTCATCAGACTAACAATAACATATGGTAGCAAAACATGGACAATGACAGAAAAACACATAAAAAGAATAAATGCTTAAGAAGATCAAAAACAAAACAAGAAAACATAAAATAAGAACCGAGAACACTTTATTTAAAATATTTAAACTTAATTGATGATTATTGTATTGATTTTATAGTCAATATTTCTTTTTATTGATTTCAAATCAGAAAAAAAAAATCAAAGCGTCATATTGCAAATATCAATCACTCAAAAACAATTTTTAAAAAGAATATCAAATGACTGTAAAATAGGAAAACATACATTTATATCATCAGTATAAAAAAAATATTGATTAGGAAACATTAAAGCTGATTTAAAAGTAATCACTAAATCAGTAATTTTTATGATTCAATTGTTTTTTTTTATCATATTTGTCTTGAAGTATGCTTGCCTAAGCATAATATTGATTTGGATGTTGATAATTAGACGAACTGTCATAATTATCTTAATAATTATAAAATGGGTTATAATTAAAATGACCTTGATTGTTATTATGATGATTAAATAGACCATTAGATTTTTTAGATTGGATTGTTTGTAATAACATGGGTGTAGGTTAAAAGAAATGTTGATTATTAAAATTGCCAATATTTTGTTTATTTTAAAAAAATTGTGAGTTAAACTTATTTATTTCGCCTAAAAACAGTTGTTTCTGTGAGTTAAATAAAATTTCGTTTAGATTTTAATTTTGATTGAAGGGAATAAATTTATAATTAAATCCTTGGTTTATTTAAACTTGATTGAAAGTTTTTTTTATGTGCCATATAATTGTCATAATCAGAACATTTTCAAACAATTATACACTGGATCTGAGAAACTTACAAAGAAAGTTTTTATAAGCAAAGTGTTTGTTTTACAGATAATCATATTACGTTTTGCTTGGTTTTTTAATACAAGTACAACGCATTCGTTCAAGAGTATTTTCCAAACATGTTTTGCTGAATTTACTAATTAAATAAGTTTTTATATTAAATACCAAATGTATCAGTAATAAATTGATTGTGATTTTTAAATTTAATAAAATACTTTGGTAAACCACGAAGTTAGTTTAGTATGTATAAATTAAATAAATGTAAATGTGCGTTATTACATTTTGCAAACGTCGTCAGAAAGAGTTATGTAATTTTATTGAGGGATGTAATAAAAATTGTAAGTTTACCTTTATTATGACTGTATTCAGGAATGGTTTGGCAAAATAATTTAGTTAATTAAGTTCTTTAATACTAACTGTAGTCATGTTTGATTCACTATTAATGGATTTGTAGCTTTTTAAAGATTCAATTTAATTATTAATTTCAAGATCAAATGTATTACTTCTTGTTGTTTATCGAAAAATCATATAAACTGTTAAATCTAAATCTGACTTATTTAGAGGACATAATATTGAATTGAAATAATCAATTGCGTCACAAAGTTACAGAATCAATTCGTTATACTTAATTATAAATATATAGAAGCAAACTTTGATTGTTTTCTTGGCAATCAGATCGTACTCCGCGTCGGTGGATTTATCCTCAATGAATGTAGTTCAACGTCTTTTCGAATCTGGCTTGCTGATGGAATCTTCTCAAATTACGCTTCTTGTGTTCCTTCGATATATCGTATTTCTTTGTGAAATTTTGAAACAAACCGTTGCATTTGTATGAGTTTTAAAACTTAATGAAACATTTTTAAAATAACTTCAAATGAATGCACCTTGCCCGCAGTTTTGTTTTTGCATTTCATTTTATAATTATTTATCTGGATTTTATTTAATTTATCTCTTTCTAACCGTCTATTTTACAGTAATTCAGGTTTTACTGTTATATTAAAAATTATTTATAAGAGTTTATATTTAAAAAAATATAATTTATTAGTGTTGTCTTAATTCAGTAATTACAGTTTATAAACGATAATATAGTTAAAAATAAATTCTATTGCATTATATAATACAGTTGACGCAGATTTTGTAATGAAATCCTATGGCTGTATACGATTATTTTTACAATACCAAATTTTAGTAAAAATTCAAAATTCTCATTCATCTAAAATAACATTAATTTAAATGTAACCTAAGAATTGATATTGAATCCACAACTTGGTGTTTATTTATAATGCAGATAAAACAATTGCCGTGCATTTTTATAAAAGAAAATTGTTTAAATTTTATAATTAAATATTGAACTGAACCTTTGAATAGTGTAAATGTTATGGGAGCAACGTTTGATTCCGACCTGTCGTGTTTACAAACTGAAAATGTTGGAAAAATAAATTAAGCCTATTGTGCCATACTACAAATGGAAACGAATTCTGATAAATATTTCATTTTATTACGGAATGGCGTACTCGCATATAATATAATCATATGGGTTCAGCTGTTGATTGAATATGCGCGTTTTGCAGCAAAAACGCAATATTAGATTAATTTTTAAAATATAAAATTGCGAGAATTATCGCCCGTATTTCATTATTCAATTCTACGTATTAATATGACCTACAATGTGATTTTTTGGAATTGAATTGCTCTATTTGCTGTGCGAAATGATTTTATATGAAGATTTAATTTTTTTACATTATATTGCTTTTTCCTTTATTAACATAAAAAAAAAAGATGTGCGTATAGAACCAAAATTTATCTTTACAAGAACTTTGAAAAAATATAGAGATGCATGACGCTTTTGTATCAGCCAGAAAATGGTAATAAAAAAATGTGTTTATTTTTACACGTAATTTTGTGATACGAATATTTGTCCATGAATGCACACGCACAAGCGCAAATTTTTAAGGGGAAGCCTGTTTGCGATACAATGCTATTATTTCTTACATGTCATAAACCAAAGATTTATGTTAATTGAATTTTATAACATTTGTAAGTACCTGCTGGTAAGTGGGTGCACGTGTTTGGTTTTTACTAAATCCTCTTCAAAGAGGCTTAAATTCCTGGAATTATGAATTAGCCCTTGTAATTAGCCATCTGTTGTGTCCCACCACTATCAGACATGAATTTACCTTTTTTGTATTTGTACAATTTACGAGCAGTTCCGTTTCTACACTTGTACTAGCTACACTTGTACTAGCTACACTTGTAATCAGACTTGCAATACAATAAATGCTTTTTATGTGAAAATTATTTTTATTTTAACGTTATATTAATGTTTGTGACATCAATAATTAGATGTAAAAATTGTTAAGACAACAGTTAATTTACATCGCAAACGCAATCCACGGCCGTCTTCTGAACCAGGAAGAATATCAACTGCCGTACACAAATCATGGTCTTTCGAACCGGATGCAGCAAGTATTGTTGAAATCCTTATGTTGTATTGCAAATAAACATTTGTAAGAAGTTGTTAGCGACGCCATATTTGTCCACTGCCGTCTTACAAAGAAGAAGTTTGAGCGAATTCTCTATCTCTCTCGTCAGCGATTTACATCCATCACGAGAAAGTTATCTAATTCGTTGTTAACGGACCACTCTACCAGCGACGCCAATCGTCCATCATTGAGGAAGCCGTTACGTGAAATCAACAGCAACCATACATCTCCACAGTATCAATCAATAAGCATTATCACACCACTCTTTCCTATATATTCTTTTATTTTGTGTCAAGTAACATATTAAAATGCCTCCAAAAGCTTCATTACCTTTTCTTGTATCAAAACAAGAAAAGTTTGCAGCAATTTTAAAACGAGCTGAAATATTTTATAATAATTCTATTCAATCGGGCATAACAATTGAAATTGTTAATAATTTTGAGTCGCGTCTTAGTGAAATTGGGCCTACGTTAGATAAACACAACGAGTTATTAGATGAAATTGAAATCATTGATTCAGAAAACTTACAGGAATATAATAAATTAAGGAAAGAATTTGAAAACTTGTTTAATTCAATTAAGGCGAAATTTATGACAGTCATTAATACAAATCTAGTAAAGCTTGGCTCAGATAATCACGCTGCAAATGTAGAACTAGCGCCTTCTATAAAACTACCAACTATAAACTTGCCAAGTTTTGATGGTTCATATGATATGTGGGGTCAGTTCTCAGAAACATTTGTTTCATTGATACATTCAAATAATACAATCAGTAACATACAAAAAAATTATTTATTGCGGTCATGCTTATCAAACGAAGCAGCTAATGTAATAAAATCATTAAACATATCAGCAGTCAATTATGATATTGCCTGGAAATGATTAAATAATCGTTTTAATAATAAACGACTAGCAATTCACAAGCATGTTAAGTCAATTTTTGAAGTTAACTTGATCCATAAGGAATCTCATGTGGCATTAAGAACGTTACTAGACACAGTTTTAGCTAATCTAAGAGCATTGGGTGCACTTGGTGAACCGGTTGACAGTTGGGATACAATACTTGTATACTTAATTTCTTCAAAGTTAGATGTAATAACTTGCCGCGAATGGGAATGTCATGTCAATTCAACCGAGCCTGCTAAATTTAAAACTTTGTCTGATTTTTTAACAAAACGTTGTGAATTGTTAGATACTCTCTATAATGAAACTTCCAATAAGTCAAACAATTTTAAACAGTTGCAAAAAGCTAGTGTTAATATTGCCATTAGCAAATTTAAATGTGCACTTTGTAAAAGCACGTCTCATTCAATTCATTCTTGTAGCAAATTTCTCGGTCTAAACGTAAGCTCGAGATTAGAAAAAATAAAAAAATTAAATTTGTGTACCAATTGTTTAGGCCGAGCTCATTCAAATAACCAATGCAAAAACAAATACACGTGCAAAACATGCAAAAAACGGCATCATACTTTATTGCATATTGAAACTCAAAGGGAACCCATTTTGCAAAAACCCTCAACATCAATGATAGCAAATCACTCCTCTACAGCATCAATTCAAACCATTTTATCTACAGCTTGGTGTGAAAGTAGTCGATAAATGTGGCAAATCACATAAATGTCGTGTTTTACTTGATTCCGGATCACAATCAAATTTTGTAACCTCAAAAATGCGCAAATTGTTAGGTATTTCTATTTCTAAAGTAAACATATCAATTTCGAGTATTAATCAAAGTACATCAAATATCACAGGAAGATGTAATATTTCAACTTATTCAAATAATTGCAAGTTTGAGTCAAATATTTCATGTCTAATTTTAGACAAAATAACTGAAAGATTGCCTGCAGTGCCTTTTAATAAATCATTTTTAAATATTTCAAAAAACTTGCCACTAGCCTATCCATCATTTGATAAAAACGGAGATATAGATATGCTGTTAGAGGCTGATATATTTTGGAATCTAATTTGTATTGGCCAAGTTCAATTAAGAAAAATTCTTCCTTTATTACAGAAAACTAAATTGGGTTGGGTTCTAGCTGGGTCAGTACCTGTTGTTTACTCATCTAATGTGTCAATATCGTCCAATTTAAGCATAGATAATATAGATATCAACAAATCAATAGCTAAATTCTGGGAAATTGAGGAAAATTTTGTATCTTCTCCTCTTACACATGAGGAAAAGGAATGCAAAAGTCATTTTGTTAGTACCACCAAACGGGATTGTAATGGGCGGTTTGTAGTTAGCTTGCCATTAAATAATAATGTAAATCAATTGGGGGAGTCAAAGACTCTTGCATTAAAAAGATTTGTTAGCTTAGAAAGAAAATTAAATAATAATCAGAGCATTCGAGAACCTTACATAAAATTTATGAAGGAGTATCATAAGCTAGGACATATGACAAAAATAGATGAATTAAAACCTCAACCAAATATATTATACTATTTACCTCACCATCCAGTCTTAAAGGATACCAGCATTACAACTAAACTTAGAGTAGCTTTTGATGGCTCAGCCAAAACAAATACGGCATTATCTCGAAATTGCGTTCAAAAGGTTGGACCTACAATTCAACGCGACTTGTTTTCAATTCTATTAAGATTTCGACGGAACTTTATTGTATTATCGGCAGATATTGCCGAAATGTATCGTCAAATACTAATAACAAAAGAGCATCGTCCATTGCAACGTATTCTTTAGAGATCATCACCTTCTAAGGAAATAGGTTGTTTTGAATTAAACACAGTCATTTATGGAACCGCATCTGCATCATTTTTGGCTATAAGATGTCTAAAGCAGTTAGCACTTGAAAATAAAGTCAAACTTCCATTAGCATGTTCTATCATTGAAAACGATTTTTATGTTGACGATCTACTCACAGGGTGCAACACTGCTCAAGAAGCAATCATTATTCGCGACAAAATTTCTTCTATATTAGATTTATCTAGTTTTCCTCTTCGTAAATGGGCTTCTAACGACCCAACCGCTTTAACGGGATTATCAGATAACTGCTCAGTTGATGAATTTGTAAAACTAACTAATTCAACGGAAATAAAAACTTTAGGTATTTTATGGAGCCCCAAAGCCGATTAATTTCGATACAAATCTCAGAATTTTATAGGCGCTTGTGTTACAAAAAGAACTATATTATCAGCAATTGCAAAAATCTATAATCCCTTGGGATTAATTGCACCAATTGTGATTGTTGCTAAATTAATAATGCAAAGTTTTTGGCAAAACAAACTTCATTGGGATGAATCAATTCCTATAGATTTACACACAAAATGACTAGATTTTGTTAGAAATTTAAAAGATTTAGAGGCCATTCACTTTGATAGACATGTGTTATGTCATAATTATATTAAAATCGAAATGCACGGTTTTTGTGATGCGTCTGACGTTGCATACGGAGCGTGTATTTACATTAAATCATTTGATTATGCAGGAAATTCAAATTATCGTCTTTTATGCGCCAAATCTAAAGTAATTGCAAAAAATATCAATACCATGACTTGAGCTTTGCGGTGCGTTGTTATTAGTACGATTGTTACAAAAAGTTCGTACTGCTTTAGAATTATCATTTGACAAAGAATATTTTTGGTGCGATTCAACAATTGTTCTAAGTTGGATTAATGCTCCTTGCAATAAATGGAAATTTTTTGTAGCAAATCGTGTAAGCGAAACTCATGAGTTAACTAGCATTAGCACCTGGAAACATGTAAGAACACATGATAACCCTGCCGATTTAATATCTCGTGGAGTCAGCGCAGATAAATTAAATTATTTCAAACTTTGGATTTCAGGCCCAGAATGGTTACATCAAGATTATACTCATTGGAAGACTATAAATTTATCTAATATGACAGATGTACCTGAGTGCCGAAAAGTAAATATATGCACAGCCGCTACTGAATTATTACCTTTTTTAATATTTATAAAATTTTCTAATTTTACATCATTGCAACGTGTCACATCCTATATCTTACGATTTATTCATAATTCATCATGTAATCGAGAATTGCGACGCGTGGGTCCTTTAACAGTCAATGAACTTAATAAATCAGTTATTGCACTTATAAAGCGAGCGCAACTAGAGCATTTTCAAAAAAAAGTTTGTGATCTAAAAAACGCCAAACCTGTTCATTGCAAAAGTCAGTTACTCTCACTAAATCCCATACTAGATGACGATGGTTTAATTCGCGTGGGAAGACGTTTGAATAATTCAACATTTCTTTTTAATAAAAAACATCAAACTATTTTGCCTAATAAACACAAATTAACTTACTTTATTTTGCAATATGAACATATTAAGCAACTGCATTGCGGCTCGGAAGCTTTATTAGCAACAGTTCGTAGTCAATATTGGCCAATTTCTGGCAGAAATATATGTAAAAGAGTTATTCATAATTGCTTGAAATGTTTTCGATCAAACCCTCCAAAGACCGCACATATCATGGGCCAACTACCACCTTCTCGAGTTAATCCTGCGCCTCCGTTTCATATATGTGGAGTAGATTACGCCAAACCGATTTCAATAAAAAATAGAAAGGGTAGAGGTTCAAAATTATCAAAGGCATTTATTTGTATGTTTTACAACAAAGGCCATACATGTTGAACTAGCATGTGATTTAACAGCTGAGTGTTTTATAGCCGCGAGGCAAACCGTTACATGTATATTCTGACAACGGCACCAATTTTGTTGGGGCAAACTCAGAACTTAAAGATTTGTCTAACTTTATTAAAACAAGCATTAACCAAACTGCAATAATAGATGCTGCTAGTAAATCAGATATTCAGTGGCATTTTATACCGCCGCGATCGCCCCATTTTGGAGGTTTTTGGGAAGCCGGGGTAAAGTCAATTAAATCTCATTTAAAAAGAGTTGCTGCAAACGCAAGGCTTACCTATGAGAAGTTTTATACTTGCTTGACACAGATAGAAGCTGTCCTTAATTCCCGTCCTTTATCCCCTTTATCTAGCGATCCAAACGACCTAGAACCACTGACGCCAGGTCATTTTTTAATTGGAAGGCCAATGACTGCCTTGCCAGACGCCAACATGATGAACTTACCGGAAAATCGTCTGTCCAGATTTCAGTTAATTCAAAGAATCACCCAGCATTTCTGGAAGCGATGGTCTGCCGAATACATAACTGGACTCCAGTTAAGGCTTAAATGAAAACAAAATGCAACTCGAAATATACAAGTTAACGACTTGGTTTTATTACGAGAAGACAATTATCCCCTTCTTTAATGGAAGTTGGGACGAGTTACTGAAACTCATCCAGGACCTGACAACATCGTTCGCGTAGCTACCGTTAAGACTTCAACCGGGATTTTGAAACGGGCTGTGAAAACCTTGTGTACCCTCCCAATTGACGCTCAGTGAAGTGATTGACTGTATCAACAGCTTTATTTTATTATGTTTTCTTTATATTTATTATTTGTATTATACTTTATATTTTATGTTCCCATATTGTTACATGTTGATTCGCATAACTATTCTTTTATGTGTATTGTTATTTTCTAATCCATTCATGTTTATTTCAAAAAACTTCAGTTTTTCAAGGCGGGCGGCATGTTTGCGATACAATGCTATTATTTCTTACATGTCATAAAACAAAGATTTATGTTAATTGAATTTTATAACATTTGTAAGTACCTGCTGTTACGTGCACCCAGTGTTTGGTTTTTACTAAATCCTCTTCAAAGAGGCTTAAATTCCTGGAATTATGAATTAGCCCTTGTAATTAGCCATCTGTTGTGTCCCACCACTATCAGACATGAATTTACCTTTTTTGTATTTGTACAATTTACAAGCAGTTCCGTTTCTACACTTGTACTAGCTACACTTGTAACAAACTTGTAATCAGACTTGCAATACAATAAATGCTTTTTATGTGAAAGTTATTTTTATTTTAACGTTATATTAATGTTTGTGACATCAATAATTAGATGTAAAAGTTGTTAAGACAACAGTTAATTTACATCGCAAACGCAATCCACGGCCGTCTTCTGAACCAGGAAGAATATCAACTGCCGTACACAAATCAAAGCTTTCAGACAGTGAGCTTTTATCAATCAGTTGTAATTGAAATGACAAAAGAATATACGGTTTAAGGCTAGAGCAATCATGTGACAAATTTCTCAAAAGTACTTCTCTTTGCCCCTTGGTCTAATCCGCTCGTACAATCAATATTTTATCCGAATATGACTGCACATGCGATATGCCAACAGCGCTTTCTACTACCTGTGGATTCGGCAAGGACGTATCGGGTTGAACTCTTCGCTCAATTATACCCGTGCTCCTATTGTCCCCACTCCAGCTTACAACTACCTGCCTTTTTATATTTATGTATTCAGTAGAACTCGAGCGCAGAAAATTTTCTAATTAAAGTATCGAATTATTAATTTATTTTTGATTATTATATGATAATATAATAAGTAAATATTTATTCATAAATTAATAAAAAATGTATTTTAGTCCGTTTTTGTTGTCTTCTTTTTTATTGGTTTTTGTTTAATTAGTTTGAAGATAAAATAATGATATATTATGAATTAGCTTACAATTGTTGTTAAAATAGCTAATTTTTTGGACACATTAGCTTAAATTTATTATGAGCCAAATACATAATTGTATATCATAATTCGAGCTATATATTTTATTATTATCTATCAATACATGCTGATAATATACAGAGTTGGGTAAACGTATGAAAACACCTAATTTCTGACTGTTGTGTATAACTGTAGACTGTATTTTCTTTATTATAATTTACAAATTGTAATCGTTACAGTAGATAGATTTCCGTTAATTAATTATTGTTTCTTGTGCATTTATTCGAGAAAAAATACTATTTTGTTCTACTTTTTGTGGTCATTTCAGCTGTATACTCTTCTTGCTTATTTATTATGTAAAATCAATAAATTCTTTTCCTGTCCTCTTGTAATTTGCATTTGTTTGTAGAATGATATAAAAAAAACATCATAGTAACAGTTGTACAATTTAACAACATTTATAAGATTGAAAGGAATAAATTTTGACTGCATATGGATTTAAAATTAAAACTGTTTTTCTTTTCATTACCACAGTAACAAACTTTTTAAATAAAATTACTTTTGTCACAAAAATACAAATTGGCTTGCTAACTTTTTTTTAATACCAAACATACCCCCCACAAAAATGAACTATTTTGAAATTATTGTATTCCGTCTGGCAAAGGTAATGTATAAATTTTATTAACTGGTTTAATGAGCTCACAAGTAGTAGATTTGATTACACTGTCCGCGCCCGGAAACAAATCAATAAGCCGTCCCTTTGGCCATTCTGAAGGTGGAAAATAGGACTGAACCAAAACACCAAATCACCCTTTTTAATGATTTACTTTAACATTAGAACGCAAAATCTGAGTATGAATATATGCACGACTCCAACGTTTCCAAGAAGATTGCAATAAATGATTAGACAATTTCCATCGTTTGACCAGATTTATATTAACATCTAATCAGTTTTCTTCTAACCTTGACAAAATAAATTCTTTCACTATAAAATGCACAAAAGTTAAATAATTAAAACCATCTTGAAAATCATTTGAGAGTTCACACAAAGACCAGCTAAGATAGCTTCAACCTTAATAATTATGGTGTTAAATTTTTCATAAGTTAATAGCTGTTGACCAATTACTTTTTAAAAATAATATTTAAATGATTTTACTCCAGCTTTGCTTCCCAAATTTCTACAAAATTAGAAGCATAAGGAGGTTGAAATACTTATTGAATTTTTCAAATTCTAATATAACCAGACAGAACTCCATTATTAACAGACATAATATTAAACAATTCTTTGAGTTCCTTTGCTGCCCTACAAAAATTAGTACTTTGATCTGAAAAAACTTTCAATGGCAAACCTCTTTGACTTGAAAATCTATCCAAAGCTCTCAAACATGATTCAGATAAAAGATTGGTCACACATTTTAAATGTCTTTCTTTAGTCACCATGCTTCTTCTTTACGGGGTTGAATCCTGGACTCTCACGGAAGCCGCACTCAAAAAACTACAAGCATTTGAAATGTGGGTGTACAGGCGTATGCTAAAAATCAGCTGGATGGACCACGTACGTAATGAAGACGTGATGAGAAGGATGAACAAAGATCTAGAAGTAGTCCCAAACATCAAAATAAGAAAATTACAATATTTCGGGCACGTCATGAGACATCCCGAAAAATACGGTACCCTGCTTTTAATAATGCAGGGTAAAATAAATAGTAAAAGAGGGCCCGGAAGAAGACGAACATCGTGGTCGAAAAACTTAAGACAATGGTTTGGAAAAACATCAACCGAACTCTTTCGCGCCGCTGTCAACAAAATTATTATAGCTAACATGATAGCCAACGTCCGCTAAGCGGATACGGCACTTCAAGAAGAAGAAGTCACCATGCAAACAAACAACACCAAATAACATTTCCTTACTTTATGACATCTAAGAAGTGATGCTCTAATAGAAAAAAGACCCGCATAATTCATACTAACATGAATAAAATTCTGCTATGATTTAAACAATAACAAATTAAACACTAAAAAATGCAATGACGAATTAAATTTTGTGCTCCCAAAATCCAAAAATTACAAAAAGTAAAGATTGAATCTATTTCGGATCACTATGTCCTGAATAAATATGAAAATGATCTACGACCAAAATTGCTTAACGATTTTTATTTGATATAAGAATTTTGACTTAAATGTGTCAATTAAGATTGGTCGATTTGACTCCCCATCATGAAAAAACCCTCAGAACTGAGGAACGGAGTCAAACCTCTATAATATTTTGAAATCTCTACACCATTTTTTCAATTGATCCTTTTCCTTATTTAACAATGTCTTTTGAGCTAATTTTACTATTAATTTTATTGCATTTTTATATTCATGATGAGCTATTGATCAAACAATTTTATTCTTCGTAAACTTTTTTTAAGTTTCTTTTTTTCAGTTTTGGTACATTTTTTTTTTGATAAATCTGTTCTTCTATGAAATTTAGTGGATTGAAATGTAAATAAAAAAAGCGTATATTATTTTATTATTTAGAAAACGTAGAACAAAATTTACGTATCGAGATCTGGCAAACTTTTTAAAATATTAATTAGACAAGTTTAATATAATTTTGTAAATCCCGACTGAGCTCATAGCGTATTTTAATGCCACTTCTTCAAGCAAGTCAAATAACTGTATTTTATAATTCCTAACCGAATATGACAGGTAGGTCGGAGAATCTCTCAATTTAAAAAAAAATTTAAATCGTTGTAATACAATTTTTGGATCCTGCAAGTAAATTAGTGAAAAACTTCCAAGCAGTTCTAAAAAATAAAAAACTTCAATATAATTTAGCTTTTAGTTTTGTGAGTCATGCCATAAAATTGGAAAAAAGGAAAATACGTTAAATAGAAGTCTAAGTATAATTAGAGATTTCAAAGATGCAATTTTAAAAGTACTAGGCTGTATTAGGCAAACAGTAAAATCAAAATCCGAAGATGTTTTTTTGAAAAATAGAAGTATGTCTACATTAAATAAAATAAACTGTATTTTGAGTGGAGAGAATGTTCCAGATTTTGATAAGAATCCAGCTTTATAGCAAAATTTAAACATGCACCAATGTGCAAGTGTGCAAGTGTGCATGTCGAAAGAAATCTTTCCCCTTCAAAAATATTTTAAGTGATTGAAGACAGAATTTTACAGTTAAACACTTAGAGCAACATTTAATTATTAACTGTTTTCGTAGATAGTTTTTTTAGTTATTTAAAAGTTTTTTTTATATTATTTAAAATGTGTTTGAAAAATATCATCACTCAAACTGTAGTAAATATAAATGTTATAAAACCTTTATTAAAATATTTTATAGTTTTGGACTTTTTAAGTTTTCTTTTTTTTTCAATTGTTTTATGCCTTTTTAATGCTTTTTTACATTTTTGGTGCTTTTTTAATGCTTTTTTAGTTATATTTTCATGCCTTTTTAAGCGCTTTTTTTCGTATTTTTAATGCTATTTAATCCGGTCTCTATTCATTACATTAGAAAACAATTTTTTTTTTCAATTTAGGTAAATTCTGTATATCAAATTTGGTTCTTCTAAAGGCCAAGTCACTATTAGATTCCTAATAAAATCTAGATTTTTTTACTAAAGCAAACATTTAATAAACTTAGAAACAAACAGAACCCGACTAACTGGATCGGCGAGATTTTGAGTTCTTGGAACATGTCATCATATTACTTTTGGATTCAACTCATGGATCTGTACAACGCAATTTGCAACAAAAGTTTTCAACAAATAAGGAGAAGTAGAAATCCATGTCGAAACCGTAATTAAATCCACAAAACAAAAAAGATCTTTCATTGTATAACGCTCAAAAATAGTAGAAACCAAAAGAAACAATTTAGACAATAACCATGCAGCTTCTAATTCTAAACGGGGTACCGTCCAAGTTATTAGAGAAGCTACACGAGATTTAGTCACTACTAGATTAATCTCAACAGAATCATTAGTTTTATTTTGCAGATAAACCATCGGATCATCCCAAATAACAACCAAAGCTGTTGTAATAAAACCTTTAATGAAAAAACAAAGAGACTCAAATATTTATTTATCCAAGAATTTTGTTATTTGATTTTATTATACAATGGAAAACATTCCAAAAAAAATCCTTGGAAGTTCCCAATAATTTAATCGAATTAGAGACATTTCTAGATTTAAAAACTACTTAATCTTTAGATTTCATAACAAATCGATGTAAACTGGCCTATTTTGCCAATTCAAACCCTCCGCAATGCAAAAGACCTATCAATTCAGCTTTTAATTCCAAAGCTTTATCCTTATCAGAAGCTCCCCATAAAATGTTATTGACATAAATTCCATTCTTCAAAGTATCAGCTGCTAAAGAAAAAAGATTTTTTTTTATCTTCAACTAACTGGATATTGGGCATTTGAACTAAATAAAGACTAAATCTAGCCCCAAAAATAACTTAAGTATGTTCGAATTCCTCAATTTTCTTCAACCCACCTCCCGAAACTTTTTACAAATATCACAAGTTAAAACCACTTAATGAAACCTGAAACGTGTCAATATTTGACCAATGACTGTCTGCAGCTTTTTACCAGAGGAAAAAGTATCTATTAAAGAAATACCGTTGAAATCCTCTCCTGCCAGATTATAAACTACTCTTACAGCTACACCAAACGGCTTTTTTTTACTCGGTGATGTGTCAAAATATATGAAACTGGTTGTTTTGTAAGCACTAAATGACTTTGATTAATGCAATTTTGTATTTTTTTAATTCATCTTGTTTAAAACGAGCCTCCAATTAAAAGAAACGTTTGAAAACATGTTCTCTATTGTTACTTAAAACAGGACAAACATTTGCTTTGAAAGGTAATTGAGTAATGTAGCGTCTATTTTTATCTTTAAAAACAGTTTTTACAAAGTAAACTTTACACAGAATTTCTTTTTAAAAAAAGCTGAAGATAGTTTTTCTATCTCCCAAAAAGCACAAATCAATTACTCAAAAGAAGGACAAACAAATTCCGGATTTATGACCAAGAAATTCAAGATAAGATAAGAATTTAGTTCTAATAACCTCATCCGAAGGTGAAGTGCTTGCAGAATGCTTCTTCAAAAGCGACAAACTAAGATTGATTTTAAAGGCCTTGTTGAAACAAGACAAGTATCTATAGACGTACTCTTAGGTATTCAAATAAGATGTGAATTTGATGTCAGAGACCTTGTTGAAACAAGACAAGTTTCTATGGACGTACTCCTCTGCATCCCAAAATGTGTTGATGTCAGAAGTCTTGTTGAAACAAGACGAGTCACTAACGACGTACTCTTCTGCATCCGAAAAAGATTTGTAATTAATTGCATTTTTGTGATTGACAGAATCAGATAATTCAACGGTCGGAGCCAGTTTTAGCAAAATAGATTCTAAGCAAACACACATAGAATTCGTCATGTTTAGTTCCTTTTCAATCTTATTTTTTACAGAACTCATCACTATCTAACTAAATTGATTAAAATAGCACTCAGATTCCTTTTAATATGTGCTGGACAAAATAGAGTTATATCGAAAACAGTTTCCACGCTCAACAAAATATCTTTTAGTGACATTACACAAAAAGAAGGATCTGCTAAAGATAAATTTGAAATTTTTTAATTGTATCAGAAATAAAAACTGTGGGCAAGTCAGCTGTAATTTTACATAAAAAAAAACATTTTTTTTTTGAAAGTTGCAACCTCTTAGTTAATTCTTGAGTTATGAAATTCACTTGACTGCTTAAATCAATCATTCTTGCTTGCGCAGTTCCTAAAAAAGCTATAAAATTTGTGAATGATTGAGGATTCACAAAATTCAAAGATACAAATTTTAAAGTAGACTCATTAATTGCCTTAACAAGTTCTTTCTTTCTATTTATCATTGTATGTGGTATCTTGTTAGATGTTTGGTCAAAATGCAACAAGGTGTAGGTTGTGATTTTTTTGACTACAAGTTTTGCACAAAAACTTTAAAATTCATCTTAAAAAATAAAGTATTTTATATCTGGAACTTGTGGTTCCCGCTAAGAACACAAAGGACACTCAAAATAAAATGTTTTGGGTTTGATCTTTTCAACCCCTATTTGAACTCTTTTTCAAATACTCTTTTGTATGAAACTAAAATAAATTAGATTTTGTTAGAACTGAAGAAGTTTTTAAAAGTCAGCAAGAGTTGTCTGTTTGGTTAAAAAATCTATAAACATTTTAAAAGAAGGACTCTTAAAATCTAAACGTTTTTGCAGATGATTTAAAGTTATTTCTTAATGTAAGTAATTCAAGCAATTGTGTTCTAATTCAAAATGATTTATATTAACTGCCTTTATGGTGTACAAAAAATAAGTTAAGTTTAAATGTAAACAAATGTAATATTTGATAACAAATTGACTTTTAATAGTCACATACAAAAAATTTGTAATAAAGCACGCAATATGTTAGGATTTGTTACTCGATGTTATGCAGAGCTACGAGCATCAACTATCAATTCTATACAAATCACTAATTAGATCAACTCTTGAGTATGAATCGGTTATTTGGAGTCTTGCCATTAGAACAATTATCATCAAAGTTCAATTTTAGTAAATTATTAGATTGTAGAATCATTAGCAACTTATTTTTAAAATTATTGGTAATGGTTTCAAAGATTGTCCGAATCTGTTGGCAAAATTTGATTTTAACTTTAACCAAATTAAACTTACCTGTAATACTAACTTGTTTAAAGTTAAGTTACATTGAACAAGTTATATCAAGATTTATACGAGAATGTAATGTTTTGAAAGATCACAATCGCTTTGATTTATTATTATTATTATTATTATTATTATTATTAATAATAATTAAATTTTGCTTGCTTAATTAGTTGTATAGCAGCATGCTTTGGACATTGTAATATTATGTTATTTACCTGCAGTTTGCAATTTTATAAATTAAAAAGTTATAGACCACATATTGTTTAGTTCAAATCCACAGTTTTGATAATCAGTTAAAAATTAAGAATAAAGTATCTGCAGTTATATTTAGTTAAGTTGACAATGAATAGCTTACTCAATATTATAAATTAATTTAACAGATGTAATAAAATAAGTAGTAATAAACACCATGTTAACATTTAATCAATAGAAAATGATTGTTATTGATCAACATTTTAACTTTCTTTTTGATTAATTGTAAATATATTCAACAATTAATTCTATATATTCACAAGTAAAAAGTTTTGGTAAAGAAACTTATCCATCATTTCTACGTTAATTGATGTAATCAAATTAATAACTTCAGTTTTATGAATATTTTAGTAAATAGTGTCTGAAAAAATCTCATCTAAAAAAACCTTATTTGTTCTGTTTAAATTTAGCTACTATTTTTTTATGTCTTTAATACTCAAAAAAATATTTATGTTATGATTATAGTCTAATTTGAAAATTACACATACATAATAATCAACTAATTTTTAAGTTTAAACATTAAAAAACAAATGTAATAAAAAATTATTTATAGAACTAATTATTTATATATTTTTTTTATTTTGTTTCTTATATTTATTAAAATCAAAAAATATAATGATTATATTCAAAAAATGTATCTAATCTATAATTTTATTAAAAAAATACTCTGCATTCCGTCTTGCACGTCTTCTACTTCTTCTACGAGTCGACAACGTTAATTTACGATAATTTCTCATTATTATAGTTTATATTCACTGTTCTAACAAAATATACATATATGGATACATTGTAAAATATCTCAAAGCGTATCACACGGCACTTCCTGAAATTTTTTGGGTATCTTTTGCACATATAAAAGCACGTTTTTACTAAAAAAAAAACCGTAATTTTTTTTTAAGAAAAACTATTTAAAGTTCTGCAAAATTTTCAAAAATTAAGAAAAAAAATGTAAACTGTAAAAAATATTTTTTTCAACAATGTTGAAAAAAAGTGATATACCAAATATCAATTAATTTAAAAAAAAATCATTTTTTAAAAATTTTTAGTTTGTGAGAATCTTATATTATGTTTATTCTTAAAAATGCAACTCTGAGAAGTTACAAACGATCCAAAAATGTAAAAAAATGCAAAAATATCATTTTTTTTTCAAATTTTAATTGCTTATTACTAAACAAATTCACAAGGTTAGGACTCATGTGGAAAATGGCATTGTCAGTGTTTTGAGCAATATTAAATTTTTGTTCCGCACACTTGACTCAGACATGGCTCTATATAATTAGTTATTCTAATATTATATCTTCTTTTTTATTAGCTATCCTTAATTGAAATATTAAATGTTGCTACTTACCAAATAATCTCTATCAAACTCTACAACACTGATGTTCGTATTCATAAACATTTTTGAAACGATTCATTATTAAACGGATCATTATAATTTAATAAACATTACAAAAACTAACGCCCGTACTAATAGTTGGAGAATAAATCTCGGATTGATCTTAAATTCATGAATCCGAGATTCATTTTGCTAATTGTTGATTGGCTTTAAGCCAATTCACGGATATCATTAGTCGCGATTGACCAATGCATTGCTCGCTTAATTCTGGAATCGAGTTGAAAACTATGCAACCGTCAATATAATCCTAGATTTAAATAATCTTGGGTCCACCCAAAATTGTTAATTAGTGTGTCATATATTAGATCTGACATTTGGCAATAAAATACATTGGCCGATCGCAACTATATTCACCATCACAATATCCGTGAATTGACTTAGAGCCAATCAACGATTAGCAAAATGAATCTCGGATTCATGAATCCGGGAATTAATCTCTGACTATTAGTACGGGCATTAGGGTATTTATGAAAAGTTATTATTTAAATTATTTAGTAACTTTTGTTTTTATAAGTTATTAACATGTTACCCTATAGTATATAACCTCAAATACTGTAAACAAATACAAATAATTAGACATTTTTAAGTCAAACAGATGTGACTTTAATTAAATTTAATAAACAATTTAATTAAACGTTCCATTATATTTTAAACAAATCATTAACTGCTTTATGCATAGTTAGAACAAATGTCTATTAATACATGACACAAGTGATTAAATATTAATCTTGAAAAACGAAATAATCGTTGGGCTTGTGCATACGCGTCTTACAAAGACGAAAACAAGTTACTTAGAAAATAAAAGTAACTTGCACATTACAGTTAGTACTACTAATTCTGCAACATTGAAAAAATAAAATTGAAAAATGTGGTTAAAAAAAAAAAAAAAAAAATTGAAATTAAACAAAAAAGAAGTATTTTGAAAATAAATGATAGATAAAGGGAAAAATGAATTGGAAATCAATTAATATCTAGACTATGCAACACTAGAACAGGTAAAACATGTTCGTATAAATGTACACACAGTGTCTCAAGTTTACTAAATATAACCTGCAACAATGTCGAACAGTCTAGAAATTACAAAATGTAAATACTAATACTAAGTTTTTTTTTCAATTTTATTTTTTCAATGTTGCAGTATTAGTAGTACTAACTGTAATGTGCAAGTTACTTTTATTTTCTAAGTAACTTGTTTTCGTCTTTGTAAGACGCGTATGCACAAGCCCAACGATTATTTCGTTTTTCAAGATTAATTATGCATTGTTGTTTGTTTAGTATGCTACTAAAACGTTACTAATTAGTAGCTACTTACACCATTTTAAATGTGTCACATGCATGCATAGTTAATTTTTAGTATATTTTAGTTAGTAGTTACTAACAATAACATTACGCTTTGGCAACAAAGCATTATGTGACATAAAGTTTAGATTGTAATTTTAATCTTACCTTTGGGATGCTTTTATAGTTTCGGTCAGCAGTGTTTTTTGTTAATCCCCTGGTTTTGTTTGGATTTTTAACTGACTTATTTCTGACTAATTGTAATATATATAAACTTTATTAATTTCTGAATTGTATGAAACTATCTGTTTAATACATACATTAAATGTAATAATAAAAATTAAAAGTTATTAATTATAAAAATATTAAAAATAAGGAATTGTGATTAAAACCGCCCGGACACGCTGTCGAGTTAAAGAGACGACGGTAACTGATTTCAATTTTAATTCTTAAGTCTGACGGATTCATCATTTGGGGATTTGGGGAGGTTTCAAAATGAAAAGTAGGGTTTTAGGGCCCCATGCTTTTCTGTCTAGACGCGTAACATTGCGCCCTGGTCAAACGCTGCGTTCCGAGATTTGCTCCCGTCACGGAAACAGGGTGGCAGATTACCATATCCCAGACGTACTTAGTACGTGTGATAACAGGAACAATTCGCGGAACGAGTGGCTTGCTCCAGACAGAAAACTATGCGAAAACAATTAATAATTTATAATTAATAGAACAAAAATATAAAATAATTGGCGTTACTTTTACGGGTTTATGTCACATGTTTGCGCAATAAAAACAAAAAATGATTTTGCATAAGAATAAAGATTCAATCATGATTGTAGAAAAATTATGCAAATGTATGAATATATATTTTTGTTTGTTTTAAAATCTAATTTATTGTTATCTAAAATAAATTATGCTATAATAATTTTAAAGTATTATTAAAATTAATAAACAACCATTATGTCAAAGTAAGTTTTAAATTTTAAAAGAATCAAAATGTGCAGCTTCAGATGTGTTTGCTGGGGCCATATTAATTTTTTTAACATAATTTTGGATGTGCTATCATCTTAAAGAAAAACACTAAAATAATTTAATTATTAAAATGAATAAGTTATATTTACAATGAATTTAATCACATATAAAACAAGACAACTTGGCTACTAACGTTTTAGTTGACAAGTAGGCTTAGTTGCGTTTTAAATATCACTATTCATACAGTCAACTCTAATATCCAGCTAGTGTGAATAAAATGAAAACTCTTTGCTATATGATTAGACAGTTAAAGATGGTTGTGGATGTAGATATTATATAAGTATTTTATAAAAAGTAATCAATGAAATTCTAGAAAGAATAGAAACGTTTTCTAAATTAAACATCTTTCATCGATAACCAATTATTAACAAACAAGTTACTTTTCGATCCAAAGATAGAGAACGTTTTATTATTTGAAAAAATTATTATCATTGAAAGTTACAGTAAAAAGAATTAAATTATATATGGGTAATTCCATTACTTTTCGACCGATTTAAAAAAGTCGACCTCTTTGATTTTGCTCAAATTTTCAGGGATCAAAATATGGATGAAAAAAATGAGATTTCCAAAATTTTGGACCTTAGAATATTTCCTGTTAAAAATGACACACATTTAAAAGTCAGTAATTTTACAATAAAACGACTTTTTTAGCTTATTTTGTATCTTAGTTTTGGGGCTTCTGAAAAATGATAGAAAGGTTCACAATGGCTCAAATTATTCCTTATTACATGTACTTTAGAACCCATATTTTTATGTCAGTCATTTTGATATATTAAGCTTCAAACATTATTAAAAAAAACGCAAATTTAGCAAAATCGCAAAATTTTGTTTTCTTTAAACCGTTCTAACTTTGTCAAATCTTAACAAAATTTGATCCACGAGGTCTAGATTTCTTCGTGTTCATTTTCTTTCTAAAATGATTATAAAAGACTTATAGAATCAATACGTATACACCACTATTTTGATGCAGGAAGTTGCACATGTTTTTGCGATTTTCAAAATTTGTATCTTTTATGTCTCGAAAAAGCGCTGTCACCCTATGTCGATTTTAGTCAAAATTTCAGTAAATACTCTTTAGAGCACAAGAAAAAAAGTTATCTATATGAGTAATGGTATATCGAGCATTATCAAGATTTTTTTAATATCCAAAAATTGTCAAAATCGTCAAACCGCACATTTTTGTATCTCAATTTTGGGCCTTTAAAAAAAGATAAGAAAGTCCACGATGGCTCAAAGAATTCCTTATTACATGTACTTTAAAAGCCATTCTCGTTTATTTAATGTTGGGGCAGTTATTTTGATATATTATGCTTTAAACATTGTTCCAAAAAATTCCGTATATTTAGCAACATTGCAAAATTATGCTTTGTTTAAACCGCTCTAACTTTGTAAAATTTTAAAGAAATTTGATCATTGAGGTCTAGATTTCTTTGTATTTAATCTTTCTTTTATGTGATCACACAAGACTTATAGAATCAATACGTATACACCACTATTTTGATGCAGGAAGTTGCACGAAAACATTCGCGATCTTTAAAACTTGTAATTTTTAGGTCCCAAAAAAACATTGTTACCCTAAGTCGATTTTAGTCAAAATTTCAGTAAATACTCTTTAGACCACAAGAAAAAAGGTTATTTATATGAGAAATGGTATATCGGACATTATCAAGATTTTTTTAATATTCAAAAATCGTCAAAATCGGCATAGTTCTTCAGAAAATCTAAATCACGTTTTGTCTATCTTGCTTTTTTTTCAAGATAGTCAACAAATACAAAATATTTAAAAAAACTTTCTATTTAGCAAAAAAAAAAACACAAACAAAACAACATCACTTTAACAAGTGTGCATTAATGCAAGAATTTGATTCTTGTCAAAACAGATTTCATTGGTTCGGTTAGTAAAATTTGATAAAACTGCTGTTCAACAACGGAGAATACGCAGATATCATTTTTGTTTACGGATTCTGTAATGGTAATGCTCTAGGAATTGAGATCAACAGAAAGCAACTTCTTGACAAGTTTTTTAGTCTTAATCTTTTGCATATTATATCAAAAGAAAAACACCTACAACCAGGCGACGCAGCACAATGACTTGCATTTTCTTAATGGCTTCTTCATAATACCCGATATACTATTTTTCATATAAATAACCTTTTTTCTTGTGATCTGAAGAAAATTTACTAAAATTTTGACTAAAATTGACATAGAGTAACAGCGTTTTTTGAGACCTAAAAATTACAAGTTTTGAAGATCGCAAAAACATGTGCAACTTCCTGCATCAAAATAGTGGTAAATATGAATTAATTCAATAAATCTTGTGTGATTACTTTAAAGAAAAATTTAACAGAAAGAAATCTAGACCATGTGGATCAAATTTCTTTAAGATTTGACAAAGTTAGAACGGTTTAAACAAAGCATAATTTTGCAATTTTGCAAAATGGTCTGTTTTTTTTTTTAATTAATGTTTAAAGCTTGATATATCAAAATAACTGCCCCAACATTAAATATACGAATATGGGTTTTAAAGTACATAAAATAAAGATTAGTTTGAACCATTGTGGACCTTCTTATCTTTTTCCAGAGGCCCTAAAATTGAGATACAAAAATGTGCGGTTCGCCGATTTTGACAATTTTTGAATATTAAAAAATTCTTCATAATGCCCAATATACCATTTCTCATATAGATAACCTGTTTGCTTGTGTTCTAAAGAGTATTTACTAAAATTTTGACTAAAATCGACAGAGGGTGACAGAGCTTTTTTGGGACCTAAAAATTACAAGTTTTGAAGATAGCAAAAACATGTGCAACTTCCTACATCAAAATAGTGGTGTATACGTATTAATTCTATAAGTTTTGTGTGATCACTTTAAAAAGAGATTAAACACAAAGAAATCTAAACTTTGTAGATCAAATTTTGTTAAGATTTGACAAAGTTAAAACGGTTTAAAGAATTCAAAATTTTTATCTTTTTTCAAAAGCCCAAAAATTGAGATACAAAATAAGCTAAAAAAGACGTTTTTTTGTAAAATTTCTGACCTTCAAATGTGTGTCATTTTAAACAGGAGATATTTTAAGGTCCAATTTTGGAAATCTCATTTTTTTGATCTATATTTTGGTCCCTGAAAATTTGAACAGAATCGAAGAAGTCGATTTTTTCAAATTGGTCGAAAAGTAATGGATTTACTATGGGTAGCACACATATTATTCCAATTGTTGAAAATAAAAACTACAACTATTTTCATTTATATTCATTACCAATTCCTGAAAACAAAGCATTCAAAACTATCTTACCGTAGTCTAAATATCTTATCCTAAATGAAAAAAACTACATGGTTTTGACATTAATTGCCAAGAAATAACGCCTGGAGAATTTAACTGCAACGACGTATACCCAACAAGGGTTCATGAAAAAAAAGCCCCATGTGAAGTACAGATGTTACAATATTTGAAAAACATGCCAACAAGTACGAGTCCTAATCAAAAATTAAAAAAATTAAAAAACTACAACCAATGGATTGTCATTTTACCAAATAATGTAGTAGCTACACAAATTTGTGGTCCTAACAAAAATAACATACCACTTCAAGAAACATACGTTCTAAAAGCAAATTTTATCTGCAAAGTTGAAATTGGAAAATTACCATTTCAAGTTATAAAAACTCCGAAAGCAAATTCAAAATCGTTAATTTGCCTACAATCGAGTTTAAAATTGAAAACATTAACTCAATTGCTAAACTTAAACCATTGAAACTGAACTCTATTAATCTTGACAAAACAAAGAACACCCACAACGCTTTAAGCATGCAGTACCAAAAGATCTAAACAATATTAGAAGATCCTTTACACTACAACAACAGTGTCTGGACAATTATTATTTATGTTATAATTATTATCATCATAATATATTATGTCTTCAATTATGCTAAAAATCTATGGATTAAATACAAAATAAAAGCAAGACCTAATACAGATGATCGCCGAATCCTATTCCAAACCCCAGAATTCTTATCTAAGAATGGAGGAGTTATATGAACGACAGTTTAACAACCCAGACGCATGATCAGCAGAATGACGAACATGTTATTCGAAATATTATTAACACCGTGCACCTACTTATAGATTTAAGCTAACTAAACACTTTTATTTATTTTATTTATATAAACACATTAAGAATAGCAATTAAGTGTAGTGTATGTTAAGTTAAAGAATAAACATATTAATTTTTATGTAATTTTTTATAAAGCAATTTGATTGCGATGATTTCTAGTGAAATTTAGTGGAATCCTCTTAATATTATTTAGTTGAATATTAATTGCGCTTGACTGCGTTTATTGATTATATCTTTGTGTGTATGCGTTGAGTGAGAGACTATTAGAAAGAAACGCAAAGCCAATATATTATATTTGTGCGTACTCTAGCGTGCCTCTCTTCTAAATATATCTGTCCTATTCGCACCGAAGCGTCCACGGAAAGCAGCTACCTTCTGTTAAACGCGCAATAACATATCATCGTCAATTTCTCTTCCGCTCTTGAAATTGTTGAAATATTGATATCGTAATATATATTATAAATAAACATATATATATATATATATATATATCAATAAGTTTACTAAATCTTTTTTTATATCTCTACCTTACTTTATTATTTAGAATGTGTGCATTCGCAATTTAACCGCAAGGGTGGAAATGCACTTTTATTTGCAATTAAAATCTCAAGAGTGGAAATGCACTTTTTTATAAATAGATAAATGCATTTTAGTATGAATTAATATAAGTAGAAAGAAGCACACAAAAAAAAGTACTTGTAAAGTGATTAAAATGAGTAGACATTTACGTAAGTTTAAAATTTTATTTTATTTCAAATTATTAGTTCTTAATTTTATTTTTTAGTTAGAGTCCACGTGTGGAAGCATATATCAAACGAAACCTACCGACACAATTACGTAGGTTGCGTTTGGTAATGGATGAACTATAGCTCGGCTATATGGTAAGTTTATTAGGTTTTTTTTAATTAATTATAATTATTTATAAAAAAACCTTACTTATTACTAAGAATTCTTTACTATTTTATTTTTTATTTATTTTATCTCTAAACATCCAGATACTTTTACATCTTAGGGTTTTACACGGACATTATCATTTAAAATTTATACACTCTTTTTGGACGGGGTTTCATTTGTAAAATTTTTCAATTAGACTGATAAGAGCACGGCATTATCCAACGTAGAGAAGAGGCCGCATAAAATTAAATGCTCTAAACAATTTAATTTGTTGTTTGTTATTATTAACATATAATTTTTTAACTAAATGCATGAAGCAATCAGAGTGATAATTGATTGAAAATAATTATGATATGTAGGTATATTTGTGTTGTTTACTTTGCTTATAGAAATAAGTCTTTAATAAATAATTCTCTATATATTAATGAAATCCGTACTTACAACGTAAATTGTGTAATCACAAAAGTATGTATTAAAAGAATTAATTAATAAAATATATTCTATTTATACGTGGTTTTGTAAATCATAGATTAACAAAAATAAAAACATTAATATATTGTGTATCTCAGAACAATCCAACTATTTCAGTTGAAAATATAAGAATTTAAAACTGATTTTTTGCTAAATAATAAAAAATTACATAAGGGTATAAAGATTGTGAATCATCTCTCTCTCTCGCAATATCCTTAAAGGTTCTCTTTCTCAAATCAATACCTCTTCTGCCTCTGTATTTTATACCTTTTAGCTATCCCTGTTGATAAACCAGATAATCTCTGTGACACTATCTTTATCAATAAACTAGTAAAAACTCTTATTAAGGCAATACAACAGTTTTCAGCTGTCAATCCAGCATACAGCTCTGTTTGCATGAATAATCTTTTACCCGACCTTCATAACTTAACTGAATCTTGCAATGACTTAGAAGTTAATTTGGTTAATTAGCTGAAACATACAAACAACCAGATCTGTGCCACCTGGTTCAAGAACACTAAATTATTGCAATTTTTTTCAGTAAAATTCGGCTTTGTCCTAATAAAAACTAATCCATTCTTTACTTTCCTCCTATCACAATAATAGAGATGATGGGTATGGTGAAGTTTCTTTCTTATTCTACTACTCTTTCAAAGATAATCTAAAATTCTGTTTTTAACGTTTCCTCTTATGTCTAATTTGTATTCTCGTTTATTGATTATATCTTCTTTTTGTCAGTCTACTGCTCTCTTAATCAATTTGTTAATAGAAAACAATGGTTGCACATCCTCAATTCTATGTTCCATTTTTTTTTATTTTAATAGGTGACTTTAAAACCTCAATGATCTAGAATTAGAAGCTGCCATCAACCATTTGCAGTTGGTAATCTTAAATAAAGGTTTTTTAACTAACATCTATTGAAACGTTATCGACTCAGTGAAGCTTGTTAATTGTAAGTTAACCGTCCTCAGACTACTTTTAAGTAGTAAACTGGCTAGTTTTTTTATCTGCCATCAAAACTTCTTTTTCCCCATAAAAAAACGAATTAAAACATTTGTCGTGCCCGTGGTACGATAAAAAGTGTTTCAATGCGGTTAACAAACGCCGACCTCTTCTAAAGATTTATTTCAGTACGTTTTAAAGCAATTTGCGGCAAGATTTCATTTTCTTCTTATATTTGGTTTACCATAAAACGCTTTTCTAAAACCCTCTAGTTTTGCTCCCTATTAATCAAAACTAAAAACTGAAAAGTAGAATTTCTATGTAGATTAACTCCACCATTTGCGCTACATCCCTTCATTTTTTTTTATCAAAGAAGTCCCTCAAACCCTCAATTTCATTACAAATTAACTTTGAATAAACAAAATTGTGCTAACCAATGCGGTAGTTTTTTTTTTAGATTTTTCAGTTTCTTTAACTTATTAATAGTCTTTTGATCGGTTCATAAAATTCTTAAAAAAAAGTACTAGTGAAATCAATCAAAAATTTTTAAAAATCCAAATCTGGCGCCATTTTAAGTCTATACCCTGTCTATAAGCCGCAAAAGCTTAACCGCCAAAGTTGACGTATTTTGATGTAAATTAATTGGAAAATATAAATTTGTTTTGTGTATTTAGGTTTTAAAGGTCTAAAACTTAAAAAACCTGCAAAGTAAGACTATTCTTTAACATAAACTCTGGCAAATACACGTTTAGCCACGCTCAAAGAAACAATACACTAAATTTTATTAAAAATTTGAATTTTGGGGACAATTTTACATGGAAAATAGTCAGTGTTGTATTCATCGGCGTTAAAAATTAATTATTTTTTCATATTTACAAAAAATATTAAAACACACTACGGTGAGGTTTAAAACTTTTTTTATCAAATGTTGATAAGCGCTAAGCAGATTTATGTTTGAATGCCAAAAATAATAATATTCTTAAATTTTGGCGCCGATAGATCGAGTCTAAATTTGTAAACAAAGAGTAAAATTGCCCAAAATTGGTTCAAGCGACAAAAGGTGTCTTGGTTAAATTTTTGATATAAGCTTAAAAAAATTTAAGTCAAATAATCAAAAAAAGTAAAAAAAAAATGTTGTACAACATTTAAAAAAAAAAACACAACATTTTTTTTTATATTTTTTTTTCCATGCAGAGTTATTTGCAAAATTCAAATTTTTAATAATACTTGGTGTATAGTTTTTCTGAAAACTGATAAGCTTATTTTTGCAGTTTTTTAGAATTTTAGACCCCTAAAACCCAAATACACAAAACAAATTTATATTTTTTAATTATTTTACATCAAAATACTTCTACTTAAAAAAAAAAAATTTAAATGTTTTTTTTGCACAGCCCTGAGAACAAAAAACATGGTTTTATGGCTTTTGCGGCTTATAGACAGGATATATGGCGCCAGTTTAGATTCTACAGAAAATTTCCGATTGATAAATTTGCGATTTTAAACAAAACATGCGATTAAGTAAAAAAGCAAAAAAAAACTTTAAAAATATGTGGAATTTTTTTAAGGGATTTAGACCTTTATAAACCGATCAAAATACCACTAAGTGAAATTGAAAAAAAAAATACTAAAGCAAATTTATCAACGCACACCCTCCCCCCTGCTCTGGTTCGTTTGAATTGAAATTGCCTATATGTAAGATGCAATATAGAACATAAAATAAATAATAAAAAATAATTAACTTTTACTTACCTATTTAAAAAGTAGTCTTGTAGCAGTTTAGGCTTTAATATTTTTAAATTATTGGCCTTTACATTGTCGAAAGTATAATATAATAAAAGTAGATTGTACTATTTTGTTTAATGCAAGAATTGTTGTTGTCTAGCATAAAAAACAACAAAGTATGGTAAACCTTAAAATTAGTAGTTAATTTAAAAAATTGGTTATAAAATTTTTGCCAAAAATAATTATATTTTTTATTAAATTCACTATAATAAATAAACGAAGTGTTTATTTTAAATTAAATTTTTATAATCTTGATCCACTTTGGCAAAAAACTAGATTGAACTTACTACAAAATAATACAAATAAAGTTAAGTTATTGATCGTGCTGTTTGAAAAACCATCACAAAAATTCTAATCTCTGGACACACCAATAATGATTTCTATGCTTTAATATCTCTTCAACAATGATAATGCGATTTGTTTATAAATTTATTATTTTATAATTTCTTTCTACTTCTTTCAAAAATAGAAATGCAGACGGCCATTTTTGATCTGTCTCTGGTAATAATTTACAGCATAGATGTTTAGTTAAACATTTATTAAAATAAAATATTACAAACATGAATAAACTTTATGTTTGTACGAAATTTGAAACAAATCTATAGACTACATGCATTTTAAAATTAAGCAAAAATTATTCATTTTTTTTAACTACTACTTTACAGTCATTAAATGTGGTGTTTGCACACATTTACGTTATCTTTATTTTAATTAATATGTTTTAAATAAAAGTTATTAAGTGCTGTTTTTTTTTTTTTTTTTTTTTTTGTAAATAAGTATTTAAAACTTATTTAAAATAAACATTTAATACAACAATCAGATATTTAAAAACTGTAGAATAATTTTGAAAAGGAAAAACATATATAATATGATTACAGTTTGCACATGTTAGGTAATAATATGATATAGTTTTAGTTTTAGTAATATATGAAATAAACATCAAATGTTTTTGTCACAATTTAATATTGTTTTTATTTCTAACACACATACCAATTTATTTTAAACAACCTGGTACTATTATATTTGAATTTACAAAAAACTATCACATTAATACCCAAATAACAGATACATTGACACATAAATATTATATCAGTGGGCTTCGTTTATAATAAAATTGCTTATAATAGAAACTCGACTAAATTCTGAACTTGCTCAAATTAAAATAATAAAATAATTTAATTTTGTTTAATATATTTCTGATTAAAATTAAATATTAATGTATTTAAACTAAATTGGCATAAATTTTACTCTTAGCTATATCATTATAAACAAATCCACTTTACATACATATTTAAAACTTACTATTTACTTTAATTCTTCTTAGCAAATTAAAAAACAAAACAAATATCTTTAATAATTACGGTTAAGTAGAGTAAACTATTAAAAAATAAATTTTGTTTGAGAATAATATAATGCAAATGTGGATCATTGCTATGTTATCGCAAGTTTATGATAGATACGTGCTTATCTTTTATGTTACTACCTATTTTCTGGGATTTGTTTTTGTACATTAGAAAATTAAATGCAGACTATTGAATTTGTGTTGATATAAAACGTATACCTTCAGTATTAAGTTTAGTTTAAAACTTTTAATCAACTCTGGATTCACAACTCATTTATAAATTTAGATATTGCCTCAAAATATTATCGTAAACCATGTACGGTTTCCACAGTTTTTCAAGCATCGCATAATTATTGTAACAATTCAAAATGTTACATGTTAATTAATTAATTAAATAAATAGATAAAGTAGTAATGAATAAATACATATCATAAAGAATCACACGGTATATTTTTGATTGTAAATATATATGATTTTGCTAGCGGATTAAAATTAAAAAAACTACAAAAAAAATTGTTCGCGATTACAATATTCCTGCGCGCTCTTTCCTTTTCCGCGAAGACTCCGGACAGTGTTTTTATGTATCAATTTTATTCGAAGTACGTAATTCTCGCCATGATCCACAGTTGCATCCAAACAAATTTAACAATTAAAAAAAATAGAAACAATAAAACACAATTATTATAATATAAACTAAACTTCAACAAACATAATTTTATTTTTATTATCTTTTATTTAGGTTTCTTTTCGGTTTCCGTTTTCTTCACCAAAAACTATAAAAAAAGTGTTATGTTTTTGTGCATATTGTGTTATATTGTTATAAACTTACCAGCTGCCTATTATGAGGCGAGGCTGAAAGTTTAATTTTTATTAAAATTTTGGATAAAACTTTAAAAATATTAAAATTAAAAAAAAAAAACTTGAAACGTTAAAGTAAAAAAGCAATTTAGTTGTAAAAAATTTAAAAAAAAGTAAACAAAAATAAAAAGCTGTTGCTAAAAAAAATATGCAAAGCAAAAGTAAACAAATACATATGATAATTTTTGCTATGCATGTTACTTAGGTCTAACAGACATGGTTTGTAGTCATTTCAAAATTAGTTGATATATTAAGAAGGAATAAAATAATAAATGATATCAATAGAAATCTGACACTACTGACAAATAAAGCTGTGTATTGTTTGACATTATTTTAAATTAATTTATATATGATTGTTAAATGTAGTCTTAGCCAAATTTTGTGAATATGTTAGCCTGAAACAAAAAACAGAAAAAGAATAGTAACGCGAGAGGCAGAGCAAAAAAGCGTTAGCTACGAAAGCACTATACATCACTCAAAAAAGTTGTAGCAAAAAAAAAATTAATAGCTCTGATTGTTGAGAAACTGCATATTAAAAATTATATCAGAAAAAAAATTTCAACAATTTGCTAGTCTAAGAGACGGCTTTTACGCAAAATAGAAACATTTACTGCAAAAACTAGCATAATTTTAAGCGCAAAAGTAAACAATAAAAATAAACTGAAGGATATTAAAGATTAAAAAACCTTTCAAAAAGACTGGGGTTACAAAACATTTTCTAAGTTAAAAATACATAAGAGTCTACTACATGAAACACTCTCGAGAGTGAATATAAAGCTTATAACTTAGACTTTTGTCAATTTTTATATCTTTTTGTAAAAGAATGGTTTTGTTTTTTTAAAGTTTGAAAGTAATTTTTTTTATATACCAAGCCATGTCTGTAAACTTATTAAAATGACTATCAAGTCAATACATTACGTTTTCTCTGGAGTCTGGGCCTACATAAATTAGAACTAGTGCTAGCTCTGGGTTCCCTCTGACTGTCAACCGTTAACTAAAACATGTAAACACATGAAATAGGTTTTATACATAGTGTGTTAAAATAATGTCTGTTAACCGTATGTTATTAATTTTTATTTTATTAGTTGTAAAGTAAACTAGTTTATGAATAAGCCAAAAAAATTAAAAATCTATATTTAAGCATAAAATTTTTGTTTTTATTTTAATGATTAATATTTTAAGTTTTAGATAGATAGATAGATAGATCGATAGATCCTGGACCTCAAAATTTGAGGGTAGGGGACGGTGCTAACCCCTTCCAGGCGCGTCCCCGAGTGGCGGATAGGGGATTGCATTCGCGGACCAACACCATTGCACGGTGGCCTTGCTACGGCAATGAGACTACCAATTTTCCTCTACCTTTTCCTTCTTTGATCTATCGACCTTCCTTGGTCAACTCTTCGGTCTACTCTTGACCATTTTTGGCTACCGACGCTATTAGGTATCGAGGGCTAGGTAGCCAAACCATCTTTCTTGCTATAAAGGTATGAATGTGAACGCGTGAATGTGAACGCGTGAATGTGATATTGAACCCCCCCTGTAGTAGGTCATGAAATTCAGTAGTGATCCGGTAAAGCTCTGCTGCAGGGGGTGTAACCACCCTACAGCTGGCGGGTAGAAGAAAACCGCAAGATGGCGGCAGCTATAAATCGCACAATGGAAGTCTTTTTAGAAGCCTCGGAGAATAAGTTACCGGCAAGAGGGGCTACCTCCGGTAACGGCACCCAGCCCCAAATTGTTGACGACCCAAGCACCACACAACTGACCACGATTAATGTAAATGACGACACGACGAGGAAACTGGACACGACCACCGTAGAAATGACGGACTACGAGCTGGAATTGCTAAAGGCGCACAGCAGGAGGGGAAGCATGAGTAGATCACCTACTAGGGCAACCCAGGACGCAACAGGCAACGCGGCTGCGGGTACATCGCATTCTATCAAGCCAACGGGAGTTAACAAATCGCCATTTGCGGAAGCAAATAAGAAAATAGCGGATATGTTGATCCAAATTGGGACGGGGGCTGACCAGGACTGTAATGCTTCTAAAAAACCAAAGGTGAGGGCCAGCACGTAGAAACGGAATTACGAAAGCAATCTACATCAAACACGGAAACTGGAGACCCTGCTTCACCCAACAATGAGGAGAACAGAACCAGCAAAAGTGCAAACAAGCGAAAACGGAAAAATTTGACTCCAGAGAAACAACGTACTGTAACGGACCTGGTAGGAGCTGCCTTCAAAAAGCAGCTCGACAGCATATTTCGAGAAGTAAAGACACTTGAATCCATGGTAGCTAAATCCTACAAGCCAAAAAAAACTCTCGCAACTATAAGCTCTAGACTGACGTACCACGCCCAACAGATTCAGCGGGAAGATATGAAGGAATGGCTAGAAAGTTGTATGAATGCTAACAAAAAGAGGAGCACAGAAGATGAGTTGCGTCTGGAGATAGCCTATTTGAAAAAGAAGCTTGAATCCACTGGCGGCATTGAGACCAAATGCATTGGAATCCAAGGGGATACAAAAGATATCAAGGAGGAACAAGTCTGCAGGAAGAACAGAATCAAGGAAACTCTTAAGTCAACACTAAACGCGGAAGCAAGCCTTGATAACCTCGTTAACATCATTGACGAGAAATGGCCCAATGAGATCTACTGTGCAACAAAACTAGAACAAGATACGGGATCTACCAAGGATATAGAGGCAGATTGGGCGGTGTTTATGGACACGGAGGCTAAGAACCAAAAACCCGCCTTGGACGAATTAAAGTTTAAATTCCCGCAGGTTGCTGCACTAGCTGAAGAAGGACTAACAGAGGGCAGTCTGGAATATGTACAGATACACATAGGAGTGCTAAGCAGCAGGGATACCACCCAGCAAAGCAAGCATACAAATACCACATATGTATGTACTGCCAATGCAGATAGACGACAGTGGAGTCGATAACGTCGAGACCATGTTTAAGCTACTCACGCAGCTGAGAGAAGAGGTTCTGAAAAGCCAAAAAAAGCACATCAATAAATCTGTGATAGGCCAAGTAAACATGGACTATATTAGGAAATGTGCGGAATACACACTTTGAGAACTGGAGGTGACCATACGCATAAAAGACAAAGCTAATGCGGGAGGAAAGAGATCTCAAAACCATCCACCTGGGAAAACAAGGGTCGAGACCGAAAAAATAATAATAAAGGCGCAAGAGAGCAAAAGCTATGCCGACATACTAAAAACGGTAAAAAGCGCGGTAAATGTAGAAGAGACTGAAATTACAGTTAAAAAAATAAAAAAGACCAATAAAGGCGACCTATTCCTGGAAATAACGAGAGGAAAAGCTAAAGCTGCCAATCTAAAGCAATCCATTCAGTGCAACAATAAAAATACCGAAGTAGTAATCAAAACAAATGACATGCTACTCCACATCACCGACATAGACGCCAGCATAGACAAGGACAAACTCAAACGGGAGATTCTGAAATCCGAAAACCTCTCTGAACACCAGACTAGGGTAATCTTAATACGGCCCACACAAAACGGCAATCAAACCGCTACAGTTGCCATAAAACGAGACGCGGCAAAACGCATAATCGACAGAGGAAAAATTAAAATCGGCTGGATCGACTGCAGAGTGAGAAAAAGGGTCGACATTACCAGATGCTACAGATGCCATCTCTTCGGGCACAGGAGGGAACAGTGTTTTGGAGAGGACAGAAGTAAGCTATGCCTAAACTGCGCCAAAGCGGGGCACCGAGCTGGAGAATGCAAAAACCCACCAACGTGCATAACCTGCAACGTGGAGGGTCACAGATCAGACCAGACCAAATGCCCACATTACAGGCAATTACTAAAAAGTGGGAAAACAACTAAAATAGGGTCCCGCAAGGAAACGAAATAAAAATGACTCTGAGAATCCTTCAAACTAACCTAGGTAGGGCTGTGCTCGCACACGACGTCGCCTACGCTACTGCCTCAGAAGTGGACGCCGATATTATAATAGCTAGCAAACCGAATAAAAGGCTGGCAAACAAACCGGGCTGGATAATAGATAAGAGGCAAAAAGTGGCTGTGTTCTTCAAAAACAAAAGAACAAAAATAAAGAAAGTGGAAAGGAAGGAAGGATTCCTGGTTATACAAATGGAAAAATTTACTGTCTACTGCTGCTACCTCCAAATACAACATTTGAAAACTACAAAACAGACGTTGACTCGATTATGCAAGAAGCCCAAAAAGCTCGAGAAGAATGTATTGTACTCGGTGACATCAACGCGAAAGCGCATGAATGGGGCTCCCCAGTGGCGGACAAACGAGGCGCATATTTTGTTGACTGGCTCGCAACATTGGACATGATCGTGCACAATAATGGGGATCGCCCGACTTTTGTCAGGGGAAACTCCAGATCCTTCATAGACGTGACCTGCTCAACACAATCGGTGAGAAAACGCATTAAGAACTGGGAAGTTCTGGATAAGGAAAGTGCAACGGAGCACAGCTACATATATTTCCAAATAAACAACCAGGTAGAGCACAAAAGAGGGTTCAAAATAAGAAAAGAGCACGATTGGGAAGCCTTTAAAAAACTAATCTCATGGAGGACTGAAGGTAACGCGGAAGAAAAGGTGACGCTCTAAACGTATACTTCTCTAATGAAGGAAGCCTTCGAAAGTAGTCTAGGTGTAGGCGAAGCCAAGTCAAAAAGCCTACCATACTGGTGGAACAAACGCATAGCCGACAAAAGAACAGAATGCCTGAAAACTAGAAGGTTATTTACGAGACTGAGAGCAGGGCGAACGTACAGCAAGCACGAGGCTAACGAAATTAAATCCGTCTACAAGGCACTCAAGAAAAAACTCCGCAAAGAGATCGAGTCAGAGAAAAGAAAGCAATAAAAAAAGTTATGTGACGAGCTAAACCAAGGCGTTACCTCATAACCTATAAAATTAGTTTGAAAAAAAATGGGTCGCCTTGTACCGTATGAATTAGCAACTGAGGAAAAAGTAAAGGTAGCGGAAGAACTCTTCCCCCAGAGGCCTTATCAACACCAACCGGTAGAGATAGTGGAAGAACTGACTCTGTTTAACGAGGAAGAACAGACCCGAGCGCTCAATTCGATGAAACTGGGCAAAGCCCCTGGACCTGACTATATTCCTTCAGAAGCTCTGAAAGAAGTCGGCAAGGTAGCAAGCGACTGGTTGCTGAACATGCTAAATCAACTGTTACAGAAGCAAAGTTTCCCTGCGGAATGGAAAATCGCAAAACTGATATTGATTCCGAAAGGCACTTCTACTCCGGAGAACCTAAAACTTAGACCAATCTGTCTTCTAAATACCATCGGCAAGCTCTATGAGCTGATGATAAGAAACAGACTCGAGGAAGAAGTTGAAAAAGGAGGAGGTTTTTCCGAACACCAATACGGTTTCCGAAAAGGCAGATCTACCCTACATGCCGTGGAAAAAGTGATCGAGATTACGAAAGAAAGTCAGGAGAAATGGGCAGCACTAGTTACCCTCGATATTAAAAACGCTTTTAATACCCTCTCCTGGGATAAGGTCAGGCAGGAATTGAACAGAAGGGGCATTTCGCAGTACTTGCAAAACATCGTCGCAAGCTACCTAAGCGAGCGAAAACTACAAATTAACAAAGACACGGTAATCGATATAACGACAGGGGTCCCTCAGGGGTCGGTCTTAGGACCACTATTTTGGAACCTGGTCTACGACGGCATCCTTAGGAAAAAATGGCCAACCGGAGTAATGGCGATTGCCTTTGCAGATGACTTTGCTTTCGTCATAGTAGCCAAGGACAACTACGAACTGATGAGCAAAACAAATGACGCCATTGATATGGTAGATATATGGCTAACCGAACACCTCCTAGAACCAGCCCCGGAGAAAACAGAGGCGGTAATATTGAAGGGTCCCTGCAAGAGAAGTCTTAGGAGCGCGGTTACCTTCAAATACAGAGACACCACCATACAAAACAGGAGATCTATAAAATACCTAGGTATAATTATTGACGTTGATTTCACGTTCTCCAAACATATAAACATCACGGTGGAGAAGACCGAAAAACGAGCGGCAAACCTTGCTCGAATTATGCCAAACATTGGCGGACCGTCGAGCTGCAAAAGGCAATTGTTGTCCGTCGTCGAGTCAACAATTTTATATGGTGCACCAATATGGTACAGAGCGATGAAAGTGAAAGCAAACAAACAGAGACTCATCAGTGTACAGAGGAAGACGCTATTGCGGGTCGCAAGCGCATATAGGACAGTCTCGGCGGAGGCCCTGCAAGTTGTAACCGGATCAATTCCGATTGACCTGCTGGCAGAGGAAAGGCGAAGGTTGCATGAGAGAGAAGGTGCAGTAACACAACAGGCAAAACTTGCGGAAAGGGAGGTAACCATCAACCGATGGCAACACAGATGGGACAACACGGTAAGAGTAGCGCAGTGGACCAGACGGCTTATACCAAACCTAGAAAAGTGGCTAAAGTGCAGCTTTAGAAAGACGGACTATTTTCTAACCCAAGCTTGGACAGGGCATGGCTCATATAGGACCTATACCAGAAGAATTGGTAAAGACGAAAGCGACAGGTGTATGTACTGCAACGCTGTGGATGATGCGGAACATACGCTATTTGAATGCTGTAAATGGGTAGCGGAAAGGACCAAAATGAAGCTATGGTTTGGGAAAAGTCTCAATGCCGATAATATTATGGAAGCCATGATGGAAAACAACGATCACTTCGAGCACGCCAGATGATCGATAGGCAAAATAATGAAGAAGAAAGAGGAGGAAGAAAGAAAGTCGAGATAGAAGACAGACCAGGAACGTTTTGACGGCATACCTACACGGTGATTCCAAAACTTTCTTTGAAGAGGTGTTTTAGTGCGTATCCGTGCCTGCACACCCCGCACGGGACTCGCACACTACTGAATGGGGGAAGAACTTCATCCAGAGTCCCTAAAGGATTTCACCTAACAAAAAAAAAAAAAAAAAAAAAGATAGATAGATAGATAAATAAATAATAAATAAATGCTTTTCTATCTCACAACCAAAAATGATCAACTTGTTTATTAATAGTTTTTATCAACAAATATAGCAATCTTTAAGCAATTTTAACTATGAAGACTACTTTATAAAAAATTGTTATAGTTTGATTGTTTGATTATTACATCATGAGATTTATAAACGCGCCAAACTGAATGCATTAGAAATGTGTAAATAAGGATTACTTACAAAACGCACCTGTTTTGATACTGCCTCAGTTGTTTTGACCTAAAAAATAAATAACATATTAAAAAACTGTTTACATAATATTCTTTAATTATTATTTTTTTTTTATTTACCAAAATAAGCATGGAAGCGGTGCTCTTCCAGGAATTAATCAAGCGCATACAAATCGTTAAGTACGCTTGTTTCTAGTTTAACAAAACTGAGAATCGTTGTTATAGTAAAGCCAAGATAAAACAAATTTGCGTAGCCAAAACCCGCAAAAGAATTAGGTATTGTTCCAAAAACGCAAAAAACGTGACCTTTAAATTGTTAGGGTTAAACGGTTGATCACTAGTTCAAAAAGATATTGCCATAGAGTAGAGAATCACTTTCAAGAGAATAAAAGTGATTCTCTACTTTTATTAAACAAACTACATTTTTTAACATTATTTTGTGCAAACTAAAAGTTTGCGGTTGTCAAAGCAGCACGCCCCTGTGTTGGTAGATTAAACTTGATTTTACTGACAAACTAACCATCATTATTGCTTAAAATTATTACGGCAACCCCAAGCACTATTATCATCAGAAGAAGTTACCCCCAAAAAACTAGTCAACACCAAAAGTAAGTGACTTTTAACTAAAGATATTTTAAAAACCTTACAAAAGAAGCAAATACATAGACAAAGTGATTAAATATATTATTTTGTCTACTCTTTTATTGTAAAGCCTATATTATAAGTGTATATAATTTAAAGTTCTAGTTAATAAAATTTAAAAAAAATAATTAAAAACAAAGGCTTTAGATAATAAAGCACTAAAATAGAAAGACACTTTTGCCAACCCTACCGACGCTAAAATAAAAGAATTACAATAGCAAATATAAAAACAAAAGAAAGCTATAAATAAAACCAAGTCAGTAGCAAAAATCTAAGCAAAACTTGAAAACAAATTTTAACGTAATATTAATCTTTTTGCATTTAAGTAAACTGGAATCGAGCACGGAAAAAACCTTCGCACACCGCTCAAGCTTCGTATTTATATGAACTGAAACTTTTTTATCGTCGTGAGAGTAAAATTATGTAGTAATTAAAAAATATAATGTAATAATTTTACTCTCACGCCGCTAAAAAAGTTTCAGTTCAATATAAATACGAAGCTAGAGCGGTGTGCGAAGGTCCAAGCTTAGAACACATTTTAGTGTTTTATACTCGGAGCTCTGTTCGATGGTCGGAGCGTTGTTTGATGGTCGGATCGCCGTTGTGTCCACACACTTACCAATTTTTCTCGACAAACGTCCAAAAAGAAATCAAGGATTGACAAAGCAAATGAAACAAAAGTCCCTAAAATGCATTGCAACTCTATAAAAAAAATAGTACAATCCAACTAAACTGGATTAGCAACCAACAAAAGATAAATATAGATACAATACTATTGTCAAGAAAAGAAAAACTAGTCAAAACCAACAAAACTCAAAAAGAAAAGTTAAAAAAAGATGCAAACAAACCAGACCGGCAACCTACAAATCTCTACAGGCAAGGTAGCCTGCAAAAACTTCAAGCTAGCACCAAAAAAAACATAGGGTATTGCCAAGAAGCTTAAAAAACAGACGTCAGCATCATATCTACTAAGGTAGACTTATAAAACTCTGACCTTCATTTAAAAAAAAACACCACTAAACTATGGAACAAATGTAACCATAAGTCTTTTGTCACAAGCGCTCCCCTTAGAACCGGATCACAGTAGCTACCCCATTGAAAGGACGACAAACTACTTTGTGATTTTAGTTTTGCCGCGCAAGAGAATGAAATTGTTACTGGTACGGCGGAGACGTTCAGAGTAAAAAAACTAACTAACTTTGTGGGCAAAGCATCAACGGTTCAATGAAGAACTAGCAAAAAGGTATAAAGTTTTAACTTTTACAATGCCTGTTTAGTAATTATTGAGCATTGTTAGCCTAAAAAATAGATTGTACCTCAACTGCCTCCACAAGAAGCCACTATGCGCCTTTCTTTGACGCAGCTTATAGAACAACCCCTATACCAATCACTATATTAGGTGTGTTACCTATAGCACCTGGCTAAGTCTTACGCTTGTCTATCTCACAACCGAATATGATCAATTTGTTTACTAATTGTTTTTATCAACAAATATTATAACAATTTTTAAGCAATATTAATTATTATAAAAAAATATCACTGTTTAATTATTACATCATGAGATTTACAAACGCGCCAAACTGAATGCATTAGAAATGTGTAAATCGGGATTACTTACTATTGTCATGCGTTTAAAAAGTTCTTCAGTTTTTTTTTCCTAAAAAATAAATATCATATTAAAAAACTGTTTACATAATATTTTTAATTTTTTTTTTTTTAAACTATTTCTGTTATATACGTGAATTATTACTAAATAAGTTTGTTTTCCAAAAAGACGACTGTAAGATTAGCATAGAAGCGGTGCTCTTACAGAAATTAATTAAGCGCAATTTAACAAAACCGAGAGTTGCTAATATAGTAAAAGTACCGGGCTTATCTTAAAAACAAACAAATTTTGCTGTGCACAAATAATAAGGCGTTTATATGGTTAATCAACACAAAATACATTTGCTAAATTTATGAGATAGCCACTCTTGCTAGTGTATTATAATGGGTATTTTAATAAAATGAAAAATAAAAAAAAAATCAAAATTCATAATAATTATTAGAATGTTGGTATCTTTTTATACAGATAAATAAAAGATATAACCTCTATCTTATATAATATATCAAACTTTAAAGAATTTAAAAAAACCGGATATCAGGGAATGCGAGAAAAACTTTATAATTCAATCAAATATTAATATATTAAAAACTTAAAAATGTTATAAATATAAAACAATATTAATGAATATCATATGTAAAGTTACCTGCAAGCGAGTGGAAAAAATTACCAGGTAGTATAGACCTATTCGGTAGTTGCCGGACGATCTTTAAGACAACTTTATAAAAGAACAATAACTAGAAGATAAAGCTGCCAGATTAAGCCAACTTAAGTCCAAATTTCATAAAACGGGCGAATGAAAGAAACCCTGTACTTATTTTAGTAATTTGACCAAAAACCATACCAAAGGGGATTTAGAGAAAAAAATGAAAGCCTATCCAATACCAACCAAATTAATCCAATCGTCTAATACAGATATCCTATTTTCTCTTAACAAACGTCCAAAAAAATTAAAGATTAACAAAACAAATAAAACAAAAATCCCTAGAGAGCACTGCAACTCTCACCTTAGCATGTAGCCAAGTGCAATTAGCAATCAACAAAAGATAACTAAGTTACTAGAAATAGCGAGTCAATACTATTATCAAGAAGACAAAAACTAGTCATAACCAACAAAACTTAAAAAGAAAAGTAGAAAAAAAAAGTACAAACCAACCAGACCGGCAATTTACAAATCTCTTCAGGCAAGGTAGCCGGCAAAAAGCACAAGCTAGCCCAAAAAAACTTAGGTATTGCCAAAAAGCTTTAAAAACAGACAGCATCATATCTACTAAAGTAAACGTGTAAAACTCTGACCATCATTTCAAATAGAAAAACCCGTCTAAAAACCACTATACCATAGAACAAATGTAATCAAAAATCTTTTGTCACAAGCGCTCCTCTTAGAATCGGATCACAGTAGCCACCTCAATAAAAAGACGACTAACTACTTTTAAACACTATTCTTGTTTCTAACATAAAGATCCAAGTTTTGCCGCGTAAGAGAAAAGAATTGCTACTGGTACGGTGGAGACGTTCAGGATAAAAAAACTAACTAATTTTGTGGGCGGAGAATCAATGGTTCAATTAGAAACCAGCAAAATGGTATAAAGTTTAAACGATGCCAGCAATTTAGTAATTATTGAGCATCATTAGCCTACAAAATAGATCGGATTTTAAATGTCTCCACAAGATGCCATTCTAATTACGCCCTCTACTACAACTACTACAATACAACTACCGCTATGCCCTTCAGCGCAGCTTATAGAACAACCTCTATACCAAACACTATATTAGGTGTGTTACCCATAGCACTTGGCTTGCACGGAATATGCAGGCCTGCACACTTTGCTAAAGGTTTTTTTCCAACTATTAAGAATTAACAAAAAAATTTTTTGATGCCTACCACCAATACGCTTACATATTAGGGACACTATTCTACGTCAACACCAACGACTATTTTAAGAGATTACCTTCCAAAATCACCCCAAATGCATTATGGGACCAAAGCAGCGTTTCCAAAGCAACCTCACAGTCTTTATCCAGCAATCTATCGGGGTGTGCACTTTCTTGATTGCGCGTTTGTCCCTAATTAAGTTGCAGTAAACCCTGCAGGCTATGGACTAACCCCATACGCTTACCAGCAACAACTTGTTTACCACCAACTCTTCCTCTTTTACCATGCAAAGCAAGAGCCGGTAACACTTTAACACAATTTCAACCAATTTCTTTGGATTGCACAACATTGCAGTAAGAAGTACCGCTACCACCACTATTTGCAATGTCGTACCGTTGCCCTTTACAACAAATTTAGCATAAACGCAAAACTTTTATTAGTTTTTTTTAATTTTAGTTGGCTTAGCTCACCCAAGCGCCCATTAGTATACAAACCAAATTTTGGCAAACATTTTTCCACACTAACAAAACTTGCATAAACTGCAAATTAGGCCAACGCTTACTAGACACCACAAAATTAACTAAAAATCAGCATCATCATCATTATCAGCTCTATTTTCACGCCACTGCAGGCGCGTTATCATCTTCTCTATCCGTAATGCTGCTTACTTACAATACAGGTAAACCGACCTACAGTTTTAATCATAAAATCTCACATTGACAAAGCGGGTTGGGGAGTAGAAAACCGCATAAACACTTGAAATCGTTTTTAAATTCAATTCCACAAATAGGTTACTGTGCCATGCTTCCCTCAATTTAAATCAAAATACCAAACCCAAATACCACTAAAGACTGCAGAGGAGTTTCTGCTAAACCACGCAGTTCTAAAACAAGTTTAGCACTTAAAGATAACTGAAAGATACATAACACGATTACTATGATTTGTGCAGTAAAACAAAGACAATTTTGCCGTCCCCATTGTTAAGCCTACTACCTAAGCAAGAGTAAAAAACTATAACAGCAAAAACAAAAACTGAAGAAAGCCATAAATAAGTGGCAAAAATCCATTCAAAGCTTGAAAATAAACCTCAAAGTAACTTATATAAACTGGAGACAAAGAGAAGAAAAAACTATCCTGCTAAGCAAAAACCTATTCAAACTGAACTGAAAGACAAGCTTCAAATAACTATATATAACTTAATAATAACTAAAATTTAAAGATATAGCTGATTATGCAAGACTGCTCAGATTAAGCCAACTTAAGACAGATAAAACAAAGCTTAAAAATAACACGGAAGACTTTTTAACTCAATTAATACAATTGTCCAACATCAGCGTTTGATTTGTCTTGACAAATTTTCAAACAGCAATTAAAGATTGATAAAGCAAAATAAGCAGAAGTTCTTAAAGAACATTGCAATTTTACCCCAATATGTAGCCACGTGTGGCTGAAAAAGATATAAGCCAACCAAACTGGAGTAGCAATTAACAAAAGATCTTTGGTTTTTCAATAATATTGCGGGCCAACAATATCATAAAAAACATGTTAACAAAACTTAAAATTGAAGAAAAAAAAAAGGATTCCAGATATATCCAAAAAGCGCTTTACTTTACTCTAACAGTTTTTTTTTTGTTGTTGTATTATTTGCTCTTAGCCTAGTTATTAAAGCAGCAACATTGCAGTAAAAAAATTGCCATGCTGTACAACTACTAACTATAATAATTTTTTACTAAAGCCCTTGCTTGCAAGAAAGTGCTAAAAATTACAATCCTTGAGTATTAGTTGCCTCTGCATTGTGCAACTTTTTGCAAGAGTCATTCATTTGAAAGCAGGTGTCATTTAACAACACACAAATTAAGAAAGAACAATTACGCAAAGTATTAAACTAATACTAGTTATTTATGTCTATATGTAACTACTTCCACAGACGCTCTTAAATTATAGAAGCGGACCGACAACAATATTTGATATTATCCTAAATATCCTAAAGTAATACTAAATGTTACTTAGAATAAAATATGAAATAGAACAAAATTGTAAAAATGTAACAACTATAAAATAATAATAATAATGTAATTGTGTATTTAATAAAGCTGATTATCTTACCATTATTGGTTCTTCTTTCTTTTCTTTTGTTTTTAGTTCTTCCTTGTTTTCTATTTCTTTAAGTTTATTTCCATTATTTTCCATCACTAATCTGCAAAAATAATAAAGCAAACATTAAAAAAATATCAACAAAAAATGGGCTGAAACTGATTACAAATATGTAAAACCATCATATACTGTTTTGAATGTTCTTGTAAGCACATTTAGCAAAAAAACGTACTTATGAACCACTTTTTATAATAATAGACTCTGAACAACTATATACTTCAAAAACTGTTTATGCAAAATTAACAGCACATACCAAGATTATTTTATAAAAAAATAGTTATATATCATATTATATATAATATATTGTCAAAAAATTGGCCCTCTACTTATATAATATTATAAAGTATATATAAGTAAACAAAATTGATTGTTGAAATGCAACACAAATAACGGTTACTTTTAAGATGCCAATTGTAACTAACAAAAATTAGATTAATAACAATAATTTAAATAAAATCCAATTAAGAAAATACTTATAAGTATATTATTCTACACTGATGCAAAAAACCGGGTCAATGGGTAATTTTTTTTCAAAAAACCCGAGTAATTTGTTTTATAAAGTTTTTAGTATTTTACAACTAAAGAGAGCTTTAGAACGTAGAAAAAACAACATATGGTACTTATCAGTTAATTTAATGAACATTCATAAGCACAAACGATAATGTACGTATACACAAAAAAAATGCAATTTAATGCAATTTTTGCAAAATAAACTTAACAAAGATTAATAATGAAAACTTCAGATGAATATTTCAATACTTTGTTGCCTCCTCAAGCCCTAATTATTGCCTGCATATGGCTACTAATAAGCTCACAAATATCATTTTGTAAAATACTCCACTACTGCCATTCTTCCTAAAGTGCCACACAAAACTCGTTTATTGTGGTTAGTACAACATGTTTGATAAGATTTCCATCTGGGGTACATGCAAACTTGTTAAATTTTCATACTCCAAGTGCAACCAAGTATCCTGTATGAGTCGCAGAATGCGTTTTTACGTTATATTACGTTATATTACTTGATGATGGCCTTGTAGAAGGTTAAAATATGATACGGTTTTTTAAATATATTTGTGACAATTTTTCTTTTATTTATTTCATCTAACAATACAAGCTTCTTGCCAAATATTCCTCTTACATTCCAAGTACTATAATTCATGTGTTTGTCAGTTTGTTAACAGATTAGTTTTGACCTTTTGACCTCAGTTGTCCACCATCGCTTTGGCTACCAAAAACTATTGAAACATGTATTTTTTGTAGTATTCAACTAATAGAGTAGACCAGAATACTAACCTGATCGTACTCGTCCCCATACTGAATTTGTTGGTAATAGTAAAGGTACTAATATTTATTACTATTATTAGAATATGGTATCTAAAAAGACAACAATTTATTTTCAAAATGTCAGCAACTCAAAAATTAAAACTCGTTCCAGACTTTGGCTCACTCTACAAAAGGAAAAATTAACACTTTCAGATAAGACTTGCACATAACTTGCAGATGTTATATAAACTCTGATTTTGATAAATTGATGAATTCGGCCGGTGCTTTTTTGTTTTTCTATATTTTGCAAAAAAAAATCGAAGAATTTTGTTAAAAAAAATATATTTGAATTTTTTCTAGAATTTTCAATTTTTAAAGACGCGTTTTTATTTAATGTATCTTTATAGCAATAGTTCCTTTGATTTATTGCTCAAAAATATTTAATACAATCGTTTTGATAAATAATGGATAATAAAAAAAATTAAAAACTATTCAAAATGTTTCAAAAAAAAAATTGTTTGTGTCGGCATTGAATTTTTCACTTTCTGAAAGCTCTGGCTGATCAATTTTTATCTTCAATTATATAGGTTAAAAATTTGGCACATCCGCAAAAAATACATTCTGAGTTTTTTTATCATTATAATCGTTGAGTAGCACAATTTTTTTTAGTCATAAAATGTCAATACTCCATTTTCAACTTCTACAAAGCATACAAAATTTCAACTATAATTTTTTTGATAATTTTTTGAGGTAAGCAAGACTGCATTTTTATTATAAAGTGAAAAAATCAGAGAGCAGTTTTATGATCCATTTATCAAATCGATTGTATTAAAAATATACAAAATCATATTAACGCAAATTTATAATACAAAGTCAGACAGGACGATCACATTCCATTAAAAACTGAACTTAAGTTATCACTACTAAAAATTAAATATTGCAAAAAGTGTATACACATTTTACAATAATATAAAAAACATTTAAATTAAAAAAATACAATTCAAAACAAAAATGTAAATGTATGTTTTTTTTTTAATTTGAGGCTATTTTCTAAGCGGCCTATGCTTAAGGTGGCTTAATATTTAAAAAAAATAAGTTAAACCACTTAAATTTTCAAAAAAATTAGACTTTTTTGAATGTTTTTGCGCTGAAAAAAAAATGTTAAAAACTACCCAAAAAGTAGGACGTTCACATATTTAATTTTGAGTTGATGCCGCCAAAAGGCAGAACAACACGGACCAATCAAGGCGCCTCAAGAGAGTATAAAGCTAAAACTTTTCCGTGCCCACATCAGTTCAACCTGAGATATCGACCAGAATGCAACAAATTGGCTCCTTCATTCAACGCTTTGCTGAGATGAGTCCTGACTACAACCGCAACCTGATGACAACCGCTACGCCCAAGGACTTTTTTAGAATCAAACTTTATCACCAACAACTGCACCGGGGAGATTCAACCTACGCCATCAAGTATCCATCACTCTGTGGCATAGCATACCCCGCCGCAGGGTCTCATCCGAAACCAACAACAACCCACGCAACAACCATGAACTACTCCCTAGACTACACACCAACACCCACGTACCAGAAGGGAATGCATCACGCATTTCCGCACCACCAAGCAGTCGGTAGCATAGCACTCACCGCCACCGACCCGCGCCCAAACGCTGGGGCTAGCTACAACTTGTGGGGTCAGCTGCAAGAGGTGATCATCCACACACCACCACCTCCAACATCAAAGAGAGAGGTTTTTATACCTGGGTATCCCTACATGGCCTTGCGCCGCACCAAATGACTTTCTCTCCGGCACAAATGCACTCACTAGGCGAGTACCAATACACCTCCTGCAGGTGCGTGGCCGGTAACAATTAAAACCCAACGAGGAGCAAATTGGAATCAAGATGCTTCCACGCTCCTGCAAACTACACCCAAAAAAAGAAAAGACTCAGAAGAACCAAAAAAGAGCAAAGCTGAGACGCAAAGTCAAACGTTTTAGCACCAAACCATTTGTTGCAAGAGCAGATATACTTCAGATTCAATAAATGCTTGTTCGGAGAACAAACCGTAAAATACCAGAAGCACATCAGCAGCTTAGACGGTAACCGGCCACGCACCCTCCATCTGGATGTGATACAGGAACAGACGCTTCCCCGTAACAAAAAACAATTGAGAAGCTTCCTAGGTCTGTGCACATAGGTACGAGAATAAGTGCCAAGATATACAAAAACGACTGCACCTTTGATGATACTACAGGAAAACAAGAAACACTTTATATGGACCAAAATCAAAGAAAAGGAGTTTGAAAAAATTAAGGCAGGAATGACAAAACCACTAAAGCTATCCAGACCACAACCAGAAGTGTTGTTTGTGTTACAGACGGACGACAATTAACAGTATATCATATTGATTGCTAGCTCAAAACTAACTAACTGAAATCGCAACCGCCGAGAAAACCTTGAGAGCAAGTGGTCATAGATTTTGTAGGCCCACTCTATACAACCAAGACAAAAAACTGGTACATTTTTCATCATAATCGATACCTTCACAAGATGTATCAGAGTATTAGAACGAAATCTGTTTCAAAGATGGGGATATCAAAAAACAATACTGTTAGACAATAGATCCCACTTCACTTGACAACTAATCTTGTGGAGCCATGCAGAACTCAAGAAAAGCTTGTAAATTCTACACAAAGAGAAGCCATGGCGGGAATGGGACAAACACCTGCCCATAGCAGTATAACACTGCAACCGCCAAACAAACGCGGCCACAGGGTGTACGCCAAGCAAGTTAATGCTGGAATACAACCTGGCGGAACCCGAAAGCTGAAATAAGCCAGAAAAACAGAAAGAAGACCAAGATGCTATGTATAAAGCTAAAACTTTCATGTTGCAGGCACGTGACTGCAAGGGGCGTGGTTTAAGAATTGACAAAACCCTGCCGCGCCAAAACTCCTCAGCCAGTCTAACGCAGCAGTGAGACCACGATCATCGACTCTGCCACCACCCAAAACTACTAGAAACATTGCGAGCTGTGCATTAATCGGCCGCGGCGGGCCAGTTACCCGCACCAGGACCACCTGGAAGGTGACCTGACGACCTCAGTCAAAGCACTAGCAACGCCAACACTGCTGTGCTGCATTGTTTGGCCGCGACGGGCCAGTTACCCGCACCAGGACCACCTGAAAGGTAACCAGACGACCTCTGCCAAAGCACCGGCAGCACCATCACCACGACTATCGGCCGCGACGGGCCTAAGGTGATCTAATCTCGCACCTATCGGGAGGAAAGCCTCTCTCGACCTCCGCCAAGGCATCGTGGTACCTTGGAGGATTACCCTGTCTATCTCCAGGAGGCATTCCCCTAGACCGACAGCTCCAGAGCACGTTCCATTCTCTAAAACATTCCCAGGGGGAACAAACACCTTACAAACTGCACTAACCCCATTATTTAATCATTATTAATTCTAACAGCAAAAAAGGCAGAACACCAGCCGGAACCGCCGTCAACTACCGCCTCCGACAAAACTAGACCGTGCCATTCACGTGTCCACATCAGTTCAACCTGAGACATCGACCACAACGCAACAAATTGTTGGCTCTTCCATTTTACGCTTCACCGAGATGAATCCTGGCTACAACCGCTGCGCCCAAAAACTTTTCTACAATCACGACTTCCACACAGACAACTGCATCAAGAAAATTCAACCTCCCTAATTTGGCGTTTTTCCAAAAAGCAGAAACACCATTTTTTTTTACTTTTAAAGCTAAAGATAAAAGATATGTTAGATTTTAAAATACCATTTTACATCATATATAAGTTATACTACCTAATATGATAAAAACTAAAGAAAACTATTTTTTGAAATTGACTATTACCAAATTGGGTCAAAATTAAATAAGTGGTAAAAAGTACCAATAAAATACATTTCCTAAGTTTTCAGTTTTTTAAGTCATGATTTCTACTTTTGGAAGTCTTTAAATTTTTTAGAAAAACGCCCAAAAATTACATTTTGTAGGTAATTTAGAACATTCTTTTCTTAACTTAAGAATATTTTATTTTATTTTTGGTACTTTAACTTGATTTTTCATTTTATGAATAATTTTTTATTTCTTTAGAAAATTACAATTTTTTTATTATTATAAAATGTGTTCAAGGTACATAATATAGATGAAAAAACATAAATTTTCAAAATTTTGAACCTTAGAATATTGCCTGTTCAAAATGGCACACATTTGAAGGTCAGAAATTTCACAATAAAACGTCTTTTTTAGCTTATTTTGTATCTAAATTGTTAGGCTTCTGGACAAAGATAAAATAGTTTATAATGGCTCAAATTATTCCCTATTACATGTACTTCAAATCCAATATTTTTATGTTAAATATTGTGGCAGTCATTTTGATATATTAAGCTTCAAACATTATTAAAAAAAAAAACAAAAATTTAGCAAAATTGCAAAATTTTCCTTTTTTTAAACTGTTCTAACTTTGTCAAATCTTAACAAAATTTGATCCACAAATGTAACTCTTTTTAAAGTGATTACACAAAACTCATAGAATCAATTTGTATACACCACTATTTCGATGCAGGAAGTTGCACATGTTTTCGCAATCTTTTTACCTTGTAATTTTCAAGTCCCAAAAAAGCGCTGTCATGTTATGTCATTTTAGTCAAATTTCAGTATATATTCTTCAAAACACAAGAAAAAAGGATATCTATATGAGAAATGGTATATTGCATAACAAGAATTTTTTAATATTCAAAAATTGTCAAAATCGGCAAACTGCACATTTTTGTATCTCAATTTTTGGGCCTCTGGAAAAAAATAGTAAAGTTCACAATGGCTCAAAATATTCTATATTACATGTACTTTTAATACCCATATCATTATGTTTAACGTTAAAGCAGTCATTTTGACATATCAAGCTTTAAACATTATTTTAAAAAAAAAAACGTATATTTTGCAAAAAATGCTAGGTTTAAACAGTTCTAACTTTGTCAAATCTTAAAGAAAACTTTCTTTAAAGTAATCACACAAAACTTTTAGAATCAATTCATATTCACTACTATTTCGATGCAATAAGTTGCACATGTTTTTGCGATCTTCAAAACTTGTAATTTTCAGGTCCCGAAAAAACGCTGTAACCTTATGTCGATTTTAGTCAAAATTTCAGTAAATACTCTTCAAACCACAAGAAAAAAGGTTATTCATATGAAAAATTGTATATCGGGCATTATCAAAAAGCCATTGAGAAAATGCAAGTCGTTGTGCTGCGTCGCCTGGTTGTAGGTGTTGTACTTCTGATAAACGTAAACGAAAATGATATCTGCGTACTCTCAGTGGTTGAACAGCATTTTTATCAAATTTTACTAACTGAACCAAAGAAAAGTATCAAAAGCTTGCATCAATGCATACTTGTCAAAGTAATGATGTTTTGTTTGTGTTTTTTTTGCTAAATATTTTTTTTTTATATTATGTATTTGTTATGTATCTCAAAAACAAAAGAAAATAGACAAAAAGTGATTTAGATTTTTTGACAAACTATGCGATTTTGACAATTTTTTTACCATTTTTTATATAAATAACCTTTTTTCTTGTGGTCTGAAGAGTATTTACTAAAATTTTGACTAAAATCGACATAGCGTGACAGCGTTTTTTCGAGACCTAAGAATTACAAGTTTTGAAGTTTGCAAAAATATGTTCAACTTCCTACATCAAAATTGTGATAAATATGTATTAATTCTATAAGTCTTATGAGATTACTTTAGAGAAAGGTTGAACACAAAGAAATCTAGACCACGTAGATCAAATTTTTTTTAAACTTGACAAAGTTAGAACGGTTTATTTTGCAATTTTGCCAATTTTACAGTTTTTTTTTTTAAATAATGTTTGAAGCTTGATATATCAAAATGACTGCCACAACATTAAATAAACGAATATGGGTTTTAAAGTATGTAATAAAAAATATTTTGAGCCATCGTGGACCTTCTTATTTTTTTTTTCTAAAAGCCCAAAAATTGAGATACAAAAATATGCGGTTCTCCGATTTTAACCATTTTTGAATGCTAAAAAATTCTTGATAATGCCCGATATACCATTTCTCATATAGATAACCTTTTTTTGTGCTTTAAAAAGTATTTACTTAAATTTTGACTGAAATCGTCCTAGGGTGGCAGCGCTCTTTTGGGACCTGAAAAGTACAAGTTTTGAAGATCGCAAAAACGTGGATCAAACTTTGTTAAGATTTGACAAAGTTGGAACAGTTTAAAAAAAGCAATAATTTGCGATTTTTCTAAATTTACGGGTTATTTTGGAATAATGTTTGAAGCTTAATATATCAAAATGACTGCCACAATATTAAACATAAAAATATGGGTTTTAAAGTACATGTAATAAGAAACAATTTGAGCCATCTTGGACCTTTTTATCTTTTTTCAGAAGCCCAAAAATTGAGATACAAAATAAGCTAAAAAAGACGTTTTATTGTAAAATTTCTGACCTTCAAATGTGTGTCATTTTGAACAGGCTATAATCTAAGGTTCAAAATATTGAAAATTTAATTTTTTTTATCGATATTCTGATCTCTGAAAATTTGAGCAAAATCGAAAAAGGTCGACTTTTTCAAATTAGTCGAAAAGTAATGGAATTACCCGTATACATTTTTATCAATGATATTTTAAGTTCAATTTTTAACAATATCGTTTAATTAATTACATATTATTAAACATGATAATCATTTTTCAACCTGTGGGTAATAAATAAATAAACAAATAAAATGATGTTATGAAAATCAGAAAGATTTAATATTGTGTATACCGTCAAACATCATTAATTTGAATTGTTTGTTTACAATAATAAATCTATTAACCTTAAACTATTTTATCTGACAACATTGCTTAAAACTTCAACAATATTTAGCATAAAAGCTATAATTACTAAGTACACTACTACCTTCATTTTATGGTATTAAGTCATTTTTAGTAAATTTATATAAAAATGAAAATATATCATTTTGTACACTGTGATTATGGCTTTATCCTATGGACGACAAAGTACATGACACAGTGGCTTGCTTCAGCGCTATGGCAATAAATGTACGGCGCATTCTCAAGCACAGCAGTTACATCTATAGATTTAGCGTATGCGCAAATTGGACGTGTAGTATTCTGTAGTGTGTTGCAAGCTTTTATCAAGGACGCAACCTATTTAATCGTGTACTAAAGTGACCTATTAACTCCAAAAACAAATTTAATTTAACTTTATTCTTTTAAAATAATTAATACATATAATTATTAATTAATTGTTTGTGATAAGTTGCAATGAGTGCTATAAATGGAACAACATCAAATTTTGAAAGTAAGTTATTTTAACTGTTATATTATATAAAGTTGTACAGTATTTATAGAAAAATAAGTGCATTCAATCTTAATATTTTTCAAAACTCTTGCTAAGAGAAAATTTTCAATTTCACTTTCACATATTTTTTCGTTGTACTTAACAAAGCAAATCAATATAATGTAAAAAAATATTGTTTATTATATTGCAAAGTTGTAATGGTCATATCTTGCCATTAACAAAGTAGTTCATAATTAAAAAATAAACGAAAAAAAAATGACAAATAGCTTAAATGGATTGGGATAAATGATAAAGTAAAATAAATATATAAATTTTTTTTATTGATTTTTGTTGGTTGTGGAGGTTGAAAGATAGGAGCATTTGCGGGAGAAAGAAGAGAAGAAAACGCTCTCTTCTCGGCGCGTCTGTCTAACATAAAGGGCAGAAAATGTCCTTAAAAATTATTGTTATTGTGTTCTTTAAATTATGGTATAGTGAGTGAGTGAGTGAGATATTCTAGTGTTAGTAGAATGTAGGTTAGTGGTAGATATTCAATTTCATTATCATCCTCATTACTGCTCATTTCTCTCTGATTTTTCAGATTGAATATTTTTATTGCTTGAATAGATGCAAGTTCTTTGTTTTTGTAATAGCCGTCAAGGTTCACATTATGTGTGTAAATATCCTTAAATTCCATAGAATCCCAATAAAGTGGCTTCTTCAGAATTGCGAGGGGTCAATAGGCACGCAAATTAAAGTAAAACGTAGGGTGGTGATCATAGCAACTGCCCCGCTAGCTGCTCGACGTTCAGATCAACAGCCACCAGAGCTCGGATAAAGATTACTTTTTTTTCAGAGCAAGTTAATTTTATATTGTTTTTCAACCCATTTATCTCGTTGCATTATGCCAGCATATGTATAACTCATCGTAACTTTAGTTTTATTAAATATTAATTTCCTAAACTAAACTGTTTTTTCCCCTTCTCTGTTCTTGCGCCCATCACCTTTTACGCGCCAGCAAGAACAAGTAATCGAGTCACTCCTTGCACCCTGAAAAGGCTTCCGGAGCAGTAAAGCATTCAAATTCAGAAATTCGTTAAATTTGTTTCTAAAATTTAACTATCTTTGCATATAGTGTTTTTGCAAAAATTGCTGCAAAATCATTTAACTTTAACTTTTTTACTATCATATCAGTTTTAGGCAGACATACACAATTTCTATTAGAAAACATAAAACTGTTTGTATTAACTTCAAATATAATCTACTAATTTCAATCTAGTGACTGGGTAGTAAAATTATAGAATAATATACCAAATCGCATATAAATTCTCCACTGAAAATTGTGTAATTTTAGTTTTAAATCATAACAGAATAGCCAAGTTGTATTATTATGACCAATTTGTTTATTTTTTAAAATTTTCTTTCAAAGCTGGATAATACTATTTCATCAATTTTATTTAAAAAAATTTTTTTTTAAATATTTATTGTCAAATTTTGATGCTTTCTGACAATTGTTTAAACTTTCACGTCCAGATTTTGCTGTTTTGACATTTTATAAACAAAACTTTGCAGTTTTTAATTTTTTTTGCCCTTTTTTTAAATATTTTATGAAAGTATTTTTGACTTTTCAACAGTTTGTGACTAAACTTTGATGCATTTTTACAATATATTTATTTTATACTTTATTTCCTGATTTTTTATATATTTTGAATAGAATTGTGTAACTTTTAACATATTATGGCTTCTAACAATTTCTAACAATAATTTGATATATTTAAGCCGGATTTTGCTATTTTTGACTTTTATATTTATAATTTTGCATTTTCGAATGTTTTTGATAAGATTTTAGATCTTTTTTCTATTTGAAATTTTCATTTAGAATTTTTTAATTTTTATAGGTTTATAGCTAGATAGTAATTCTTTCTAACATACAATATTGTGTGTATTTACTTTTTATATACATAAAATTATTAACAGTTTATTTTGCTATTTTTAACATTATTTTGATATTTTGTGGCTGGATTTTGCAAGTTTTTTTTTACATTTTTTAGTTTATGGCCAAATATTGGTGTTTTATAACCATATGTTTTATAGTATTTGTTTCTGATTATTGCACATATGTTTTATATTTAAAGGCCGGATTTTGCTTTTTTTATAAAATTTTGCCTATTTTAATGTTTTATGACCGGGTTTAGTTATTTTAAGTCCTGTTATTGTTTTTTTTAACTTTTTCTTGATAATTATTTCTAAGAGTTTTTATTTATGTGTTTCTTATTAGTTTTTTAGTTTTAGATGTTTTTGCATGGGTTTCAGCGGCGTAGATTAAAATTGATCTTACAAAAGTTTTATAGAATCTAACTTTGCTCTGTGTGAACGTATTATATTTGTTGTTCTATCTTTTGGGTAGCCGGAGATTTTCTAGGTTTAATGACATTTGTTTTTACTTTTTTTATCAGGTTCCTGACGTTTAATATCTGCCAGTCAAAATAATTAAGTTTTATTATTTGTTTTTTGGATTTATTGCCCACCATTAGTTTACATTGGATGGGATCTTTTGAATTCACCATTGATTTGATTAATATAATTATTAGAGAGTGGATTAAAAATACGAAAAAAAACGCTTAAAAAAGCATAAAAATGTTAATAAAAAAGCATAAAAAAGCACCAAACATGTAAAAAAGCATTAAAAAAAACCAAAACTCTAAAATATTTTAATAAAGGTTTTATAACATTTATATTTACAACAGTTTGAGTGATGATATTTTTCACACACATTTTAACTAAAGAAAACTATCTACAAAAACAGTTAATAATTAAATGTTGTGTTCAACTGTAAAATTCTGCCTTCGATCACTTAAAATGTTTTTGAAGGCGAAAAGACTTCTTTCGACATGCACACTTGTTATTGGTGCAAGTTCAAATTTTGCTTTAAAAGCTGGATTCATATCGAAATCTGGAACATTCTTTCTACTCAAAATACAGTTTATTTTATTTAATTTAACCTCCATTTTTCAAAAATACATCTTTGGATTTTGATTTCTTTGAAATCATTAATTATACTTAGACTTCTATTCAACGAATTTTTCTGTATTTTTAGAGATTTTATGGCATGACACAAAACCGAAAGCTAAATTATTTTAAAGTTTCTTATTTATTAGAACTGCTTGGCAGTTTTTTACTGATTTAGTTGCAGGATCCGAAAATTGTATTACAACGTTTTTAAATTTTTTAAAATTAAGAGACTCTCTGACCTACCGACTATTTTCAGAAATATAAAATACAGTTATTTGACTTGCTTGAAGAGGTGGCACTAAAATACGCTATGAGCTCAGTCGGGATTTACAGAATTATATTAAACTTGTCTAAATAATATTATAAAAAATATGCAAGATCTCGATACGTAAATTTTGCTTTACGTTTTCTAAATAATAAAATAATATACTCTTTTTTTTATTTACATTTCAATCCACTAAATTTTACAGAAAAACTGGTTTATCAAAAAAATGTACCAAAACTGAAAAAAAAATCTTAAAAATAAGCACAAAATCTTAAAATTAGCACCAAATTTAAAAAAAACTACTAAAAAAGCAATGAAAGCGAAAAAAACTTAGTGCCAAATGATTATATTGTTCACAATTCGTGCATATATTTAGACATATTTTTGATGCTTTAACTATTTAGCGTAAGCATAATAGCTGGGAATCCGCTCTCTAATAATTATGTTTATTTTTTTTGCTGTATTCTTGAATCTGTTGCAGATTATCCTCCTTTTCTGCTATTAGTGTAACATTGGCTGCGTAACATTAGTCACCCATTCTGTAGCTTACTTTAGTCCTTTTGTTCGTTTGGATATTGAATAGTGCTAGGCTTAAACTTTTTTCTTGTCTAATTCCAGCTTTTACATTAATTTCTCAATGCTCTATTAACTATAGTTTGGGTTCTGTTAACTTTGTTTAGATTCTTGATCGACCTGATTCATTTGTTGTTAGTTTTATAATAGAGCAAGTTTATTTTAACTGAATAGAAGTTTTACAGTTTAAACTAAAATATTCTACTTTGTGACAAAATTTTGATGTCTTTGACATTTAATAAAATTTTGCAGTTTATAGCAGTTTATAGTTGGATTTTAATGCGTTAATTGTTTTTGGCCAAATTTTGTTTTTTTTTACATTTTATAATAAAACTTTACTTTTGACATTTTATTATTTTTTTGCATTTTTATACAATTTATAAATTTTTAATTTGACATTTAATAAATAGAATTTTATATTTTCAACAGTTTTTTGAATAGATTTTGGTGTTTCTTAACAATATTTCAATATATTTTATAGCTAGATTTTGCAATTTTTGAGATTTTATTAAAATATTTACACTTTTTAGCTGGATTTCTTTTCTTTTGACAACATTTTTTCAAAGCTGGACTTGGTTATATGTATTTGACATTTTATAAACAATTTTTTCAATAATTTATAATCAGACTAAAAAAAGTGACAAAATTTTGTACGGTTGTTTTTCAAAACCTATTTAATATTTTGCATTGAGATCTAAAATCTTAGATAAATACTGCTTACAAAATTTTGGCAAAATTATCATCTGAAAGCCCTGTTGACATTTCCAACTACTTATTTGAGTAGAATCAAAATGTTACTAATTTACTACTATAATAAATAAGTACAGGAATAGATAAAATTTTCTGCATAGTATGTGCTGACTCAAACTTGATGGATGTTACCGTTGACTTTGTTTTTCCTTGTTAGAGAATTAAAAAGCTCGGTTTGTGATTAACCACACCTTATAACTTCCCTGACACAAAAATAATAACTTGATTGCTTCGATAATGTTATATATTTTAACAGTACTGATACAATGCCTGTTAATAACTTTTTTTTAATATAAATGTGTTGCACTAATAGACAGCTGACATTTATGTTTTATCTTTTTTAGTTTTTGTTTATTTTGTATCCGCGACTAAGTGTTTTTTAATAATTCTGTCCTAGATGTATTAATGATTCTAACATGCCGGCCACCTTAAAAGTATTTTTTTCAATTAATCGGTGGTGATGGTAGCAAACATAGATTTCTAGTTGCCATCTTAGAAGTTTGTTTGGTTTCTAACAGTGGCCATCTGAGTAACTCCATCGGTCCCTAGGTAAACTGCTTCTTTTTGTCCTAATTGCCATTTTAGAGGAGGTAGATTTGCTTTCTTCATACATAGTAAATCATTAATTTTCAGAGCTTTGTGGTTCGAACCGGTCCATTTACTTTTTTGCTAAAAGTGATTAAGATATTCGATTGACTATCATTGCCAAAAATATTGTTTTTTTTTTACAAATTTGTCGCCAATGACTTAACCTGTTGTGATTTACTTCCAATAACATAGCTTCTGGTGGATTTGTAATTGCTGTTTCAATTAAAAAATGACCTGAAACCGCTAATATTGACCTTGAGTTTAAACACGCTTCAATTGCTTTATCGAGGTGCTAATTTCTTCATAAGTTAATTGAAAGTTTCCAGCTATGCGTAAATTAAGTTCCTTGTAAAATATTTCACTTTGAGCTAGTTTAATGGTCATTCTATCATGTAATTTGCTCGCCGAAAGTGCACCATGTTTCTGTAGATCCTTTGGAATTTTTGAGTTGTTTAGAAAACTTAGACTGTAGCCAATAATTTTCAGCATCTTTCTGATTGATGATCATTTTTCATATAGCTTATTACATTGCGGCACCGCATCTCATAAAATTTCCGTAATTGTTTTTTGGTTTCGTATATCTTGTTTGTCATGTATATGTTGTGGCCAATCTACGCCGCCTCTTGTTAAAATACTCGGACTATTCTACCACATGTAACAAATTGACAGCTTTTCTGAGCTTAAACTTTTGAATTTGATATTGGCTGGATTACTAATTGTTGGAACATGGAGCCAATCTTTATTTCAGTGCAGATTGAATTTCTCTTATTCAATTTGCAACAAAAGTTTTGTATGATCTACAACTGGATTGAAACCAATTTTGTACTATAGTAGAATCTGTCCGGTAGCCATGCTAGTAGAAGCTACTTGTGGCATGCCTAATAATATTTTTATAGAGTTCATAAGTTGTGCCAAGAGTACTGTTCAACAAAACTCTAGTCTTGGTATTGTTTGAACCTTTAATTGAGCAATTTTAGATTTTGAGACAACCAGCTTTACTAAATGCATTTCTTCTTGTTATTGTGATTTCATGTAGACTACTGCATCATATGCTGTTTTTGATTCATTGCAAAATCCATGCAATTCTACTTTGTTAGATAATGCTACTAGTTTTGAAACTGTCAGCACGTAGAGTGTATCAAGTTGAGATACGTATTGAGTAAAATCTGTATATATCTCATTAATACGGAAGCATCCCAATCAAGCTTTAACTCCTATAATTGTTGCATTATCAATTTTACCTTTACTGTGATGGGTCACAGAAGTCCTAGTGGATCAAAAATTCTTGATAATTCAGAGAGCATTACTCGCTTTGTCATTTTTAACCTAGTGCAAAGATAGACTGGTTTTTTTAATGTTAGGTAATGTTTGGTAGCATCCCAGTGCAATCCCAGTGTTTTTGGAATTATCTAAGGTCTCCTACTGACTTATACATAAATAGGAGATGTTATTTAATATGTTTGTAAAAAAATGTACATAGTAGTTCAATAGCACATTAATATTTGTTCCTACTTTCTGGACACCCTTTATTATAAATTGGAATTGTTTTGTGTCCGAGGAGATCTTGACTATGGCTAACGGTGGGAAAAGGATTAGCAAAAACAGATAAAGTATGCTTTTCAAAGAAACCTCAAAGGTTTTAATATCAATAAAAAAAAATTAAATGTCTAATTTGATTAATTAATAAATATACATAATCTTACTAGATTTTTAAAATTTTAATGAACATACAATGTATATATTATATAGAATTTAAATTATTATTGTCAAATCTAAAATTTATATTAAATTTATTTATTACGATATAACTTTTTATTTGATAATTGTAATTATATATATTTACAAACTTAATAAAATATGTGCTCAGTTGGAAATATATCTTTCAATTTATTAGACTATACAACTTTATTGAGTTATTGCAATAAAATGTTGTTAAAATTTAAAATCGGATGTCAATAAAAGGTTTTGGGGCAAAACAAATTGTTTTTACGTAATCAAATTTTTCCAGTGCGGTTAGCACTAATTGTACGCGAGATTGCGTGTCGATGATGCAAACACCCGGGCCGTTAACTAGATGTGTAACGATACGTTTACAATGTGATTTGATAACTGCGTGGTAAATAGTAAATACACAAACTTGTAAACAAAAACCGACGTTCCCAATGATTGCCCCAATAGTTTTATTCAACAAACATCTATTAATCAAATCTTAACAGTAAAGAATTCTCAAAATATAGACAAAGTTTATTTGATAAAATTGTGTTGTGCATATAAAAATAAAATTTAAAACTAAAAACACAGATCAAATTAAAGTCTCCAGAATTCAAAGTAAAATGATTTCAAAAAAAGTATTTTTTAAGATGGCGGCAGAAAATGACGCAGAAAGTAAAGTTTTCTAAAATGTCAAGTGTTTTCTATGTGCAATACAATAGTCTACGAAAAGTGTTTTGATCTAATCTGTAATTTAATCTCTATCAATAATAAGAAGAAATGAACTTAATAATATGTTTATTTCATGCCTTTCGGCCTTGAAAATTACATTTACGTTTACATCTTTAACTTTTCAAAATTATAAAACCTAATCCTTATAAAGTTAAGTTTTTTTCTTCGTTTTTTAACTGCCCTCATCCACTCTATCCCTTTTCCGTCCCCTTTCAATATCTCAGTTTTTTGCATTTGTTCTTCTCTCATTTCGTTACACTCTTTCAACATATGTTCCATAGTTTCTATATACTCTCCGCACATTCTGCACATTTTCAAACCCTCTTCCATCCAAAATCTTGTCATTCGCTTTTCATTACCACATCTGAATCTTGCATCTTTACTATATCTTTTGCTCTCTAGGTACATTGGCAGTTCACTTTGTATAATGTGTTTATAATTTGCAATGTATCTAGACTCTTTTTTACTCGTATTCTCTTTTCTTGCCTTTGTATATCTCTATCTCTTTCCGTAATTTCGTACTACGTCTCCTTCCCAGATTTTTTCATTATTTTAATTTCTTGGCTAGCATACCCATTTCTTTTGTAATATTTTTCCCTAATGTCCCCTAGTTTTCCATTTCTTGCTCTCCTAAGAAAAAATGGACTTGTATGGCATGTGTGTTTAATAAATATCGAAATAAAATTGAAGAATCGCTGATTATTAAAATTATTCCAAAAATTAATTTAAAAGTTATCTTTCGAAATATATTTTAATTTTCACCGACCTTATTTACCGACCGATTTTGGGGAAAAAATTACATCTCATAGATTTACATATATATGGTGGATGCGCCGGGTTTATAAACAAATTGAAAGAATATATAGAAACGCAAATATTGCATTTTTTTTGCAATATTAAGGAATTGCCTGTATAAGCGTTAATTTTTTTGATATACTTCTTAAGACAACTTTGGTATTTTTAAAAGAAATAGATCCAAATTGTTTAAAAAAATTTTGTTCCAAAAATATCAAAACATTTCACTTTTTTTTTCTTTTAAATTCAAAACATGTAGTTTTTGAAAAATCAATCAATTTCAGAATTCTTGGATTCAAATTTGTTTAAATTAAAAAAAAAATTAAAAGCGGACCAGTCATTCATTTGTCGACTTTCCGTCGGAGGGCGCATAATTTGCACAAATTTACACAGTGGGGCAAAGACCATCCAACCAATCAAATAACACCAAGATCACACGTTAGCTCCAAATATTTTTAAATCAACAGCAACTTGAGTTGTTTATTAAACATAATAGGCGGAGCTCCGGCCGGCTTATTGATAACACCTATTATTCTTATAAAATTCAATTGTAGATTTTATATAATTTTTTTTATAGACTTAAAAAACGTTTAAAGCAATCTGAAAAAAAAAACACAAATTGGCAATTAACGTTTTATTTATGATTATATTTTAATAATCACATTTCACAAGAATTTTGCTATTATACTTATCACAATTCCAAAAACCGAAATAAATTATCTTTATTAAGTTCCGAGATAATTATATAACATTACAATTTTATAAAACTATTTTCCCTCCTTAACACTTGTTTTCAAAATTGTATGCCAATGCTGTGCTTAGCAAAAGCAAATTTAAACTTTAGTTTAGAAGCATTGGCGTTCCAAAAACAGCAAACAAAAGTACTTTTTTAAAGTGCGTATCTGCTCAACTCAAACACCGACACTATGAATAATCTTAAAAAAAAGATCTAGTCTTTTTCTAGAAATTATTTTTTGTAATCATTTTAATTATCTGTACAAATAAACCAGTAAAAAATAAAACTAAAATTTAATTTTTGGTAAAAATAATGTCACGCAAAAGCTTACATTTCCTACATTTTTTCAGAAAAAAATGTTATTATTGTTTTTTATTTTTTGTCTACAACCTAATTTATGAACAAATTTTTCGTGTTTCTGGCACTGAATTTTGTAAGTAAATTGGTGAAGATCACAAACACCGTAAAACTTTTTTCACAATGTTAAGACTGGGAACTCAAAAAGGTTTGTAGTATAGATATTAGACAAAATTATATCATTAAAAGAATTTATTTAATTAAAGTTTAATTTATAATTTTTTAATCTAACTCTTATTGTTAAAGTAAAAACCAAAACCCACAATATTAGCCGCCAATTCTACGGTTCAAATATCACCTCCTATATAGAATTTAAAAAAAAATTTAAACGCAATAGGTATCTGGCTCACTATTTTAAGGTATGCGACCCAAAAAACTGCCCCCTTTCAAATAAAACATAAATATAATAAAGTTTCATAGAATCGATAAAAAAAATATACAATCCATTTTTATTTAAAAAGAATTCAATGTTGGTAGCCGATACTATGTGATAGTTTATTTTAAGATAAATAACACACATTTACTATTAGTACAAGAGCTAGCAACGTTTTCGAGAAGGCATTTTAGGTTGACTAGTTTGTGGATATTTTCCATCCTTGTTGACGGCAGCTAGGAACGGTTGCGTATACTTGTGCGAAGCTTCTCTGTACAGGTAAAAATTAAGCATTAAAAAAAATCCTTAGTTGTCTATGTCACTTTACTATTATAAATCTGTTTTGCCAGACGGTTTTGCCATCGTTAACCTTGTGCTCCACACAATTTAAATAATAAAAAAATTATAATTGGTCTACTGATCATATGGCACCTTTTATTGGCAACAAAACTTTTTACGTAAGTTGGAATACTACTGCTATAATAATATAATATAAGCGGGTTCTGAGATGATATACAATGGGGGCTATTCTTTATGTTCATTGCTAGAAGTAAGCAAGATAAATATTGCTAACTAACGATATGAACTTTATTTTAACAAATCTTGTTTGCTAGCAATATGAACTGTTATTTTAACAAATCTTGATTTCTAATAATATGAACTGGCACTTCAACAAAACATATTTTTATATATTTTATTATTATTTTATCTAGTCTGATTTGCCACGCTTTCTAATGTAATATTCGTTTATATTGTTGAAAAACAAGATTTGTTAAAATGACAGTTTATATTGGTAGAAAGCAAGAATTGCTAAAATGACAGTTCATATTGTTAGTTAGCAATATGTATCTTGCTTACTTCTAGCAATGTTCATAGAGAATAGCCCCGAATATTTGCCAAATTAATTTCGACGCTGAAGTTGTGTAAAGATGCTCTAACTCTGATATTATAATTATACTTCTCGGAAACATAAAGCATCTGAACGCTTCCTTAAAACTGTATGTACATATTGGCACTGAAAATCACCGGCAATATTTCATCAATAAATTGCATACTACACTTGGCAGTGACATATGTAAAGCTTTGCCAATAGTAATTATTATTTTATTATGGAAATTTTTAAAGAGCGCATATAAATTAAAAAATGTTCGGTTTTATAAAAAATTACAACCCATAAAGCCGACATTTGCAGCAATGAACTTGCCACAATTAGAAAAATGTTGTAATATACAGAAAAAACGTAAAATATACAACAGCAATTTTTTTTTTACTAAAAAATTAAAAATGTCAAACCTCTTACGACAGAAAACAAATATAATTTACCTTTCAATCTATTACATCGTGCGGATCGTAATTAAAATCAATTATTTCTTTTTTATTTTATAAATCTGTAAAGTTTTTTTTTTGTTTATTTGTAGAAGTTTTTATTTTTGTTACATTTATTATTTTTATGTTTGTTTTTATGTGATGACAAAAACGTGTTTATTACATGTTGCTTTATAAGGATTGGAAATATTCACTAACTAGATCTGAAATAAATTTTATTGCTAGCTCTTACTATAACACAAATATATTTAAAAAATATAAAATGATTAAATACCTAATTATAGTTATATTTTGGCCGCTAGTGTAATTCTTAATATAATCTTCTTCATTCTGCCCAATTCTCTATGCATATGGCTAGATTGTTATCTAGCAAAGTTGCTTTGCAAATTTGCGTATTTATTACGTTTTCTTACTAAATTGCTTTGTTAATCTATATGTATAAAGTATAAATAATTGGGCAGAATCCTATAACCTAGTTTTATAACATCCTGCTAAATGAGTCAGGAGGGGCCGCTCTCTATCGGCATAGCACTAAAATACATTGACGCTATCATTTTTATAAATTATTTTTATACAATTGAATATTTTTAAATAAAAGTACAAATATAATAATTGTTTCTAAAATTTATCTAAAAAATCATTTCAATTTTTTAGTAAAGTTTCAAACCACATCATAGTGACGTCAGTTTTCGAGGGTGGTGTGCGGAGAGCTGTAACACACTTTAACGTTGGTAACGTTCTATAGGGCGTTTTCTCAGAAAAGCATCCAAACTCGTTCATTGAACTGTCAGTTACATAATTTTAAAGCAAGTAAAATTTTTAAATTTTAATTTAACTTTATTTTTTTATTTTCAAAAATAATACATTAAAAAATTATTAATTAATTGTGATACGTTTGCCATTTGGATTATAAATGAGACAACGATAAGTTTTGATTGTAAGTTATTTTAACTGTTATTATATTATGTTTAAAAATGTAATTATATTTTATTTTTAAATAAAAGTGTTATTTTATTAATTATCATTACATAACAAAACAATTTAATAATGTAGTAACTATTAGAATACTACAAATCGACATTGTGACGCATACTCCTTGATATTACAGTTTTCATTCATAAATTTATCTTATTTATCACAATAATATTTTGAGCTATGTAAATGCAATAATTTTATTATTATATAAATTGTAATAATTGCACAATTCTTCAAGCAATAACAAATCACATAAAACTTATGTTATATCTCAGGTAAAAGTCAATAAGTCAATGATTTAACATGTAAGTATGTGTATTGGTCCTCTTTACCGACAAACTATCGATTATGCGTCGCTGTTTACAACTTTGTTATTAGGCAAGCTACATGGTAAACAGAGCTACGGGGTAGCTATGTTGTGTTCAGACGCCCTCTCATTGTCTAATGATACTGCGCATGCCTACTCAAATATTCAGTGTACATCAATTTGTTGTGTGCGATAGATAAAATTTAATTAGTTTCTACATGATTCAACGTGTAGTGAATTTTGAACATTAAATCCAATTTTGGATTTTTTTAATTTTAAATATTTAATAAAACTAATCAATTTTAACAGAGCAATTCTTTTTTGTATATGTACTCATAAAGAACTACCTAAAATATATTTTGTTTTCTACGCTGAGATAATTTAAACCTTTGTCATAAAGACACTATGTCTATAGTTAATAATAATTGTTTATTTATGTAGTATCACAAAAATAGTGTTTAAACAGGTCCAAAGAATATAAATATATTTATTTGATAGATGTTACAATGGTATCACTTGAGCAAAGTAAAAAAAAAATTGGCAACCAACGCGAAGTGCTCATACTAATTATTAATTAAACAAACTTTTCAAATTATCTTCCCATTATCCCTTATAAAAATAGATTATAGATGCATGAATTAATAATAGTTAACATTTCATAAATTCATATTTATTAAATATTGTAGTTTTAACATACTTGCATGTTTTTGTGATCTTGTATATTAAAAATATAATCGCTCATTGAATTTATTTAAAAAGGTTACCTTGTGAATATATTTTCAACCGCGAGAGAAGAGATTATTTATTTGTTTTGTTAGTTTAATATATTAGTTTCCCATTCTAGCACAGACGCGAATAAATTGTCTATTTACTTTAATTATTGTTATAGTTATCAGTATCTATATTTAATTGTTTTAATTGTTGTGAGAGTTAAGTGTTGTTTGTGGATATCTTCTACAAAGAAGAGTTTTAGCTCAGTTGGGGGTGGCGCTACAATTAATTATTAAATAAACAGCGATGGGAAAATTCCAAGCGGCCATGTAGACCGATGCGATGCGGAGAGTCATGCGGGGTTCTTGATGGAATTTACGTACGGTCTATAAGAGTCCGATACGGACCAGGAATTTTTGCCGCCTACAAACAGCAACAGCAACATCATTAGCAACAATTACTTCCGTTGATTAGGAGATTTCTGACAAAAAAGTAAAAAACATCACACACCGTTTCTGTAAAAGAATAGTATTGCAAATGACGAGAAATCCAACATTCAAAATGAGAGTGATAACTGCAGATGTTAATGCCTACCAAACCCTCCTACAAACAAGATTATTTTATAAAAAGAAGCATTTTGTCGTTTATGAAAGCCAAGCCCCTGCTCCAATACCCATTATTCTATGCAACAAATGTAACTCATTTGAACACACGTCAGACAACTGTAATGCTACACCTAAATGTAGTAAGTGTGGTGAAAACTACAAAACATCGAATTGCACAACCACATCTCCCATCAAGTGCACAGCGTGTAACGAAGAAAAACATGAAGCGTGGTCTTTAAAATTTAAAATGAATTAAAGGAATCCAACATAAAAATCAAATCCGCCAACAATAATCTGAAGAAATCGACAGCAAAATTACAACATCATCAACGATTCAAGCACCAATCATTGTTCATGATCATATTATTGACACGTATGTACACCAAATTAATTCCCCTAACAATGCTGACCGACAAATGTTCATTAAAAAACCAAAAACTAAATTTATTGACATATATATATATATATATATATATATATATAAATATATAGTCATTTGCCCTTCTACTCTTTCGAGTGTAGGGTCTTGGCCTTAGTGGTCTCTAATAAATTTATTTCATATGTTCTTTTCTCCTTAGCTTCATCTTATGTTTTTCCTCTTTTTGATAGTATTTTTGTTAATATGTTAACCCATGTTTCTTTTGGTCTGCCTCTCTTCCTTTTTCTTTGTGCTTTGGCTTTCCATATCCTTTTTGTTGGTGTCAAGTCTCCCATTCTGTGCCACCACCCAAGCTGTCTTCTTTCAATGAATTTTTCTATTGATTTGATTCCAAGCTCCTTCTTTATCTGCTCGCTCTTTATCTTGTCTCTTATTGTTACTCCTATCACTTTTCTTAATACTTTTATTTTTGCTGCCCTAATCCTACATCTGTCCCTTCTTGATTGCACCCATGTTTCGCATCCATATGTAAATATAGGTCTGTAGACTGCTTTATTTACTTTCATCTTTGTCTGTTTAGTTATTCTTTTTTTATTTATTAACACCTTTTCCAGGAAGTAGTATGCCCTGTTAGCCTTCTCAAGCTTCATGTTAGTTTTGTCTCTCTTCTTCATCAATCATTGTTTCTAGGTAATGATAACTGTCTACCTGTTTTAATGTTTCTCCATCTATCACAATTTATATCCTTTCATTCTCAGCTGTTACTACCATGACTTTTGTATTTTTTCTTGTTCATTTTTATCCTATTTTCTTTCAATACCTCGTTCCAGGCTTTCATGTTGTGTTCTAGATCTTTTCTGTTCTTGGATAAATTTCCTATGTCGTCTGCAAAAGCGCACTCTTCAGTTTTTGTCAACATTTTGATTGTTCAAACTCTCCCATATGTTTGCATGTCTATAAAAGCTATGTATGTAGATTCTGATCTTGATAAAGATTTGTTTATGATTTCTTTAATTGTGAATACATAGTCCTGCGTGCATCTGTTTTCTCTAAAACCACTCTGTTTTTCCAATAGTGTGCCCTCAACTTGTTGTCTAAGTCTTTTCTCTAAAATCTGCTTTATTATTTTTATTGATGTATTTAGCAGCGTTACACCTCTGTAGTTATTACAATCCATTTTGTCGCTATTTTTTTAATATTGGTAAAATTAATCCTATTTCCCATTGCTTGGAAATTACTTCGTTGATTCATACTTTATTGCATACTTTCAGTAACAGTTCTTTACCACTTTCTCCCATGTTTTTTAACGTTTTAGTTGTTATTTTATCATGTCCTGCAGCTTTACCGTACTTTATTCTGTTTATAGCTTCCGATAGTTTTTCCATCGTTATATTGTCTTGAGTCTTTTTGTCTTTTTTTTTTTATTCTGCTTGAGAATTGTATCTTTATGTCCTGTCGTTGGGTCTCTTTACCTTCTAGTAACTTTTGGAAATAATTCTGCCATCTTTCCATTGTTTCTTTTTCGTTGGTTAGCATTTTGCTTTTCTCATCTTTTACTGCCAGTCTGTTTGTTTTCTTCCCATTTCCTCTAGTATTTTTCAGCACTCTATAAAACATGTTTCTGGTTCCTTTTGCTGTCTTTTTCCATTTTTTTTTCGAATTCTGTTTTTTTGCATCGATTCTATTATCATGTTTTTTACCATTTTTTATTGATCTTTGTATATTTCATAACTTTTTGGTGTCTTCTTGTGTAGATATATCTGCCAGTTTTTCTTCTTAATTTTTACTTGTTCCTTTATTTGTTCTGCCCACCAAACCGATTGTTTTTATGATTGTTTTGTCTTTGTACTCCACATATTTTTTTTGCTGCCTCTGTAATGGTGTTTCTGAATACTTTCCACATTTTTTCCATATCCAAGTCTTCTGTTTCAAGTATTCTTTTCTTGTATTTTTTTGCTATTACCTTGTTCTTTACCTTAATTGTTCTTATTAGTTCAGTGTGTTCTTTTGTTTTATTGTCTAATTTTATTTCAGCTTTATCTACTATTGCTTTTATTTCTGCAACTAACAGTAGATGATCGCTATAAATTTCGTGTCCCCTTTTGACACATCTTGTACCATTGATCTGTTTTTCCTTTCTACTATTATGTAGTCTATTATTAATTGTTCGTCTTTACTTTGCTGAACTCTAGTATATTTGTGTATGTTTTTGTGTTCAAAAATTGTGTTTGCTATAATTAGGTCGTGTACTGTGCAGAAGTCCGGCAATCTGTTACCGTTGTTATTTTTAATGTCTTTTCGTGTTTATTTATAGTTTTTGTTTGCATGTGGTCTTTTTTGCCCACCCTAACATTTAGATATTCTACTTTGTATATAGTCCTTTTGCATTTTTTACAACTACCTCTACTTTCTCCCAAAATTTGTTTTTGTTTTCCGCTTTTTTGTTTTCGTCTGTCCCATATACAGCAATTATTGTTTTCACTTCTTTATTGTTTTTTTAACTCAATCATTAGAATTCTTTCAAATACTGCTTCCCATTTGATCAATGTATTTTTTATGTACTATACATCCAAGCCTTGCTCTTGCTCTTTCCTTATTGTCTACTCCACTGTATATTAATAAGTGTTCTTTGTCTAATTCCTTTTTTTCCCTTTTTCTTAAGTTCAGTTATTACTGAAATCTCCAAATTTGCTCTTTCAAATTCATTGCTTAGTTCTATTTCCTTTCCGTTCAGTCTTCTAATGTTCCATATTACTAGTTTTGTATATTCTTTATTATTTATTCTTTTGTCACCATCTTCAGTTTCAGTTTCTATTTGCATTAACAGTTTTTTATGCCTGGTCATCTTTTGTTTTTTGTATCAGTTTTGTGTTTTTGTTTTTAGAAGTTTCACTATGTTTTCCTGTCGTTTTCAACCTAATTCCATTTTCCTGTATATGACACTTATAATATTGATACAAATAGTATCCTTTTCAAGTAACCGCATGTTTATAGTAATGCTCGACCTCCTTAACCCTGTACAGGCTCCTCTCACCACACCTGTAAGTGGTATACAAGTCATCATAACCCAATCCAATAATGTCTAGTTTAAGTGTCTTATATTCCAACAAAACTGTTTCTATGACACTCCCATCTATCTCACTTAAAAAAGATAATACTCCTAGTATCAATAACCCTTTAAATAATTGCAATTATTTTTTTCTTTATTTTCTTTAAAAGAAACTTTACATTTTCTTTGTTTACATTCATCCAACCTCCAATATTGAAAACAACATATTTGTAAAAGCGTCCTTATATTCCCTTTCCATCATTGTAGGAGACTTTAACCTAAACTTAAAAAAATCCCGTCACCTCCAACAATTTTTATTAAACTCCGACTTTAATAGGATGCATAGTTCAATAACATTCATTATGAATAATGACCAATACAGCATTCTTCTTTGTTTATCAAGTATTAAACCCCTTATCCACTCTGTTAAGGTGGGAAAATTGTCCCATAAAACTATCGTGCAGCTTTTCACGGAAGTTAATTAAGATAATTTATTTCCGTTTTCGGCATTATTATGTGTATAATAACAACATTTGAATAAGCTATTTTAGTAAAAATATATTTATAATTAAAAAAAAATTGTTGAAAAAATTGTTCAATTTATTTCGAACTTAGTTCATATTAATGATATTTATATAAAAAAAAATATTCCGCAAAAATTATAACAAAATGATTATTTGTTTGCTTTAAAAGTAGCACCGAAGATGAAGATACTTTTGGGTGTAAACAATAAGCCCACCGATGGCTCTGCCCATTACGTTTGGTACTGTTTTTATTACACAATTAGTAGTTTGATTTTATTGGGTGATCGTCGCCATGGGCAGTATTTTTCTACAGTGCGAGTGAAGCGCTCCCGGTGGTTTATCACGAAACCATTCCTGACAATTCTGTCCCTAATAGTATTTCCGATCTTTGTTCTGACCACATGGCAATCACATTTAAAATTGATATGCAAATATTACCTTCCCCCAAAGAGTTTATTTACAAATAAAATAAATGCAACATATTAGGAGTTAACCAAGAACTTTCTTTATTTACTGAATCTGTTCCAAATATATCACCAAACACTATCTCACAATTTTCTAAATTATTAGCATCATCTATTCACTATTACACTCCAAAAACAGTAAAATCCTACTATAACTACTTTCTTTCACCATTTATATTAAGATTCATTAAATTCAAAAGACACTTATGACAGAACAATAAAAAGACAATTTATTGACTTAAATAAAAACATACACGACTTAGTTTCTTAGTACAGACAAGACAATATATAAAGGCATGCAACAGAACTAACAAAAAGAAAGGAAAAAATTAAATCAAAAAGTTAACGAAATACAAACGGACAAAATAATAACAGATGCGGTTTCTAACATTCATTTTTCAACTGAAGTCGACATTGCTAACACTTTCCAAAGACATTTTACTGACGCCTTTACTATCTCAAACTGTGACAATTTTGACTGATTTCATTTAGAAAACGCAAATTTATGGTATTTCAGATTTTGCAAGGAGACTTGCAAAACTCCAGCGGACAAAACAGTAAACTATGACAAATTTTAGGATTTATTAAATAAAAGATAAAACTCGGCACCAGGACACGACTTACTAACTAGGAACATTTTAAGATCTGGGTACCGAAATCTGGCGAGACCTTGTGAGACCACCGCCTGAAGAGAGAACGAACGAAAAATGGGAGGGGTTTTAGAGTAGACAGAAGTGGTCGCATCGGCATGATCCTTCTTTTTAATAAGGAATATGCATGTATAATGCATATAATACAAATATTTATAATCTAATCATTTATTTTATTAGATATTCTATTCAATTCTCTGTAAATATTGAACGGTAAAATAGCTTAGTTATAGAGCGATAGCGTAGCACGCTAACAGTCTGTAAAACGCGCAATAAAGAAGATATTGCTAGATAGTAATTTTGTTATCATGTAACAAGAATGATATTTTTTTGTAGAAAATTTTGTTTTGTTTTTTTTTTCAATCAAACAAAATAAAAAATCATTTTTTTAATTTTAATTTTTTTTACTATTTTCATTTTTGTTTTGTTTTTTTATTCAATCAAACGAAAGTGAAAAAAGTTAAAAATTATGATTTTTATTTTTGAACTTTTTTTTTATTTTGAAAATTTTATTTTATTAAATTTATTTATCAAATTAAACAAAATAAAAATATTTTTTTTTAGAAAATTATGTTTTTTTTTAGAGGGCTACAATGGATTTTAGCGCACTTGCTTGCTTGTAAAGTAAAGTAACACAAAAATGTTTAACTAGCAGTATATACCTTGCTTTACTTCTAGCGCTGTTCAGCAATGTCCATAGAGAATAGCGCCAAATTATATTATTATTGACTATAATATTATTATAATATGATTATAACAATGCTTTTCCTATGTAAACAAGAAAACGCGCTCCCAATATACTCACATGTGGTTGACTTCTATAGGATTTGCTGAAATTTGTCGGAGCGCTACATGCGAGGAACGGGTTGAACTAAATTTCGACGCGCGCATCCTATTATTATTAATATTTAATTTTGCAAATATCTTCAATCATTATCAACATATAAATTTAAATTTGGAATTAATACTCAAATAACTGTTTTCTAGAGCATAAAATCAAAATAGTTTTTTTTAGTAAATTTATTTATTTAGAAATAATAATAAAATTTTAAATAATTTTTTTTAAGTAATAATAGATTCATGTCTTTCATTGTTTATTTTTACATATAAATTTTGTTTTTTAAATTTGTTATGAATAATACTTTTTAATAAAAAAAATTACGAATTACAAACTAGTGTGAAAATTTCTTGCTGTTAAGACATTTAAATCTTATAGCGTCCATGACTATATATATAAAATTTACAACTACTGCATGTTAAGCATCAATACTATCTTGATAAATGGAAAATGGAAACTATAGTATGCATTCCTAAAAATAACTTAAACTTATCCAATCCAGCCAGCTACCGTCCTATCACTCTACTTCTAGTTCTTAGTAAACTTTTTGAATGTGTATTACAAAATAAACTTTTAACACAAACCTACAATAATATCCCTATTACACAATTTAGTTTTATTAAAATTAGATCTACCAGACACCTTTTAATTATCTTCACCTCTAATATCTAAACATGCCACCTCAAAAGCAGGCACTCTGTCTGGCATAGAGAACTTCTTTTTAAGTTATGAATTTTAAATGTACCTAATTACTTTATTAAAATATTGATTCTGTTTTTAAAGGAACAAACTCTTAAAGTTCAATTAAGTAATGCCTACTCCATTTCATTTACTCTACAACAAGGTGTTCCACAAGGATCATCTTTGTCTTCTCTTTTGTATAATATTTTTTGTTCTGACATATATAGCTCTACTACAACCCACTTTGACCCAACTAGCTACGTTTTGCAATACGTAGACGATACAACACTAGTGTCCCATGCGAAATCATTAAAACAGTTCATCCATCAGTTGCAAATTATTTAAGATAAGACACAACTTTAGTTTAATATGGCGCCTTTTTTTCAAATTCTTCAAAAACCTAACTATTAATTCCTTATCACAAAATCAATAAAAAATGACCTTTCATTCAAGTGAACCAAGAACCTGTAGTCTCTTCCTAAATATATAAATACTTAGGCGTAAGCTTTCATCACAAACTAAACTTTAAAATTCTCACCAGCTCTATTAAATCAAAAATTAGTTCCTGGGCAAAACACTTCTGTTCTCTTACCTACAGAAACGATAGAATCAATATTAAATGTGCTACGCATCCATAATTTTTCTAAATTCCAACAACCTTACACTTAATACAGCCAGACACGAATAGAGTGGCTTCTATAATAGGCATCTTAGTTTACACAAAAACTATGTTGCCTATTATAGAGGCCACACTATTCGTGTCTGGCTGTAAGTTATACGTAGGAGAAGCAGGAGAGCATCTCTCCGGTCTATTACCGAGCTTTTATATAGTAAAACAAACCTTATCCCACTCCCAAAGCAACTTTATAAACTGCAGACAAAATTTAAAAACAACCCTTACAATCTAAAAATTTTAAACAGTTTAATTATTTCGAGAGACGCATTAATTAGTTTTAAATTTAAGAAGCCTGCCATGACACTATTTCAACAAATGCAGACACTCATTAATGACAACGACTGGCTAACTGACAACTGACTGACTAACTGACTGACTGACTGACTGACGACTTACTGATTTGACTCACTAAAGTGCTATTGTATTGCCTTCTTTTTTGTAAAAAACAAAATAATTTGTCAAAACCTGTTACCTTGTTTTATCCATTAATTATTGATTCTGAGCAACGTCTATGTGAACTTTGCAGGCTCATTGAAGATGTCCAATTAGATCAAAAACAAAACTATAATTGTAAATCAATTGCTATTAGAACCTGATTTGGCTTACGCTAGTTCTTCAGGATCGTCATCTCATACTAGGTCTAGATCACAATCTACACTTTCGGCAAAAACCTGCCAGCTTAGTTGTTGGAGTTGGAAAGAAGTCGGTCATAGACTTCAAAACTGTAAACAACCAGTTGCACCTATTCATTGCTTTAAGTGTAGTAAAATAAGGTTTTCTTCCGCAAATTGCACAAACTGTCGAAAAAATTGAGTTGTAAAGATAGTAAGCACGATTGGAGCAAATGATTGTTAAATATTTTTATTTAAAAACCAGCATTGATGTTGCTCTAGAGTTTTTGTTAATAAGCCAAACGATTGTAAACCATGTGTTTTTGATCGCAAATTGATTGCTTTAATAGATTCAAGAGCAAATATAAGTATTTTAGGTGGTAGAAGAACCCGTTTTAGTAAATAATAATTTGAAATTAGTTAATTTGTTAGTTGTTCCATCATTGTCACAAGATAATACTAGGTAGTGATTTTTACAAACTTTTTAAAATTATGGTGCGGATAACACTTAGCAAACTGGTCAAACTGAGTGTACAGACAGCGGTTTTGTCGGTTCTTTAAATGTTATTCATAGTCGCAGTGATCACAGTAAAAACAAGAAAGTCAAATTAATAAAAATAACAAACAAATTTAAATTACTAACTTTTAAAACATTAGGTAGAACAAACAAAAGTTTGTGCACAAAATCGATACAAGCAATTATGACCCATTCAAACAGAGGCACTACGTGATGTTACTACGTGATGTAGTACATGCTAAATTTATTAAACAAAGAACTTGACAAGATGCTTTGGTTAAGAATTGTGCAACCATCATGAAGTCCTTGGGCTAGCCCTGTATTATTTCTGAAAAAGTCCAACGGCAATCTTAGATTTTGCTTTGAGGAAAAAAATTAAACTCCGTCACAAAAAAATGTGCATACTTTTTGCCATTAGTAGACTAAATCTTAAGTCGTTTGTCAGGTGTTCAATATTTGAGTAGTATAGATCTAAAGTCTGTTTTTTGGCAGATACCCTTAGAACCCTGTTATGCAAAAAAATTGCGTTTGCTATATCGGGACGCGGTTTGTTTGAATTTGTTGTAATGCCTTTTAGACTTTGTAACGCTGGCCAAACTCTACAAAAGTTGATGAATAGCATATTAAGGCCAGTTTGACCAATTTGTATTTGTCTACTTAGATGATGTGATTATCTGTACTCCAACTTTTGAAAAACATTTGGAAATATTAAACTTTGTTTTGAATTAAATTAAAAATGCCAATCTAACAATAAATTTTAAGAAGTGTGAATTTTGATTGCCCGTTTTGAAATTCTTGGGTTATGTGGTTGATCGTTATGAACTTCAAACTGACCCAGATAAAGTAAAAGCAATGTTAGAATACTCTTGCCCTAAAACGTTTACTGAAGTAAAACGCTTTAAGGGCATGTGTATGTGGCATTGGTGATGGTGATGGTTTTAAAGAGTTTGCTAGTCAAAGAGAAAAAAAAAGCAAATCGATTGGAAAGTTGCAGCTGAAGCCACGTTTATAAACATGAAACAAGTTTTAGTTTTAGCATCAGTTCTTTGTAGCCCAGATTTCAAAAAACCCTTTGTCATTACACTAACGTTTCAAATATATTGTTCAAAACTGAAAATTTTTGACCATATGTGGAAAAAAAACTCATTCACTGTTATTACCTACCAGCACGTTGGTCTATAAAACTTTAACAATATGATTTTACAATAATACATTGTAAAGGTTCTCTCAACGTCGTCTCTGATGCATTGAAGCTTAATATATCAAATTGACTGCCACGATATTAAACATAAAAATATGGGTTTTAAAGTACATGTAATTAGGAATAATTTGAGCCATCGTGGACTTTTTTATCTTTTTCCAGAAGCCCAAAAATTGAGATACAAAATAAGCTAAAAAAAACGTTTTATTGTGAAATTTCTGACCTTCAAATGTGTGTCATTTTGAACAGGCAATATTCTAAAGTCCAAAATTTTGTGAATCTCATTTTTTTCATCTATTTTGATCCCTGAAAATTTGAGCAAAATCAAAGAGGTCGACTTTTTCAAATTAGTCGAAAAGTAATGGAATTACCTATAAACATGATTGGAAAGCTGCCAACCGGTTGGAATATCTGTAAAGTGAGAGCCAAAGATTTATTGTCAAGTTTAAAGGTTAATGAAAATTTGTTGGATCAATTATCTATACAATCATAAGGAGTTTAATGTTGGTCTTAATAAACTAGCTACTAAATTTGAGTCTGGTTATTATTTGATAAAATCGGAATTAATGGCATCTCTGTCAATTCAAAATTCTTCAAATACAAATGTAGTAATCAAAACAAAATCAGATTTACCAGAAATTAAGTTGGATAGTTCTTATAAAAAGTTTTCTTTGTTTATAGCTTTATATGATAACATGATTCATAGTGCAGACCTTACTGACATTGAAAAGTTTTCTTACCTGTTAGTGAATTTAAAAAGTAATGCTCTACAATTAATTAAAACTGTTGCCTTATGCCAGATAATTATCATTTGGCATATGATCTGCTGATATAACGATATACAATTAAAAGGATTATTGCAAATCATTACCTTTCAAATATATTGCAATTAAATCCTGTAAAATTTAATAAGAGTTCATGCATCTTTTGTATGTGATACAAGTCAATGTAAATTCTTTGAAAACATTAGGTTTGAATGATCTTACATTTTGTTAGAACTTTCTTTAAGATTATTAGATTCCAAAATGAGAAAAGATTTTGAATGTCAACATTTAAATTTTGAGAATCATTCTTTTAAATTTTTATAGATTTTTTAACCAAACAGACAACTATTGCTGACTTGGTTTTGAAAACTTCTTCAGTTCTAACAAAATCTAATTTATCTTATTTTTATCCAAAAGAGTATTCAAAAAGAGTTCACATGGTGGTTGAAAAGATCGAACCCAAAACATTTTCTGTTTTGTGTTCTTAGCGGGAACCTCAAGTTCCAGATATGAAATAGCAAAAGCTCATAAACGTTGTTTAGCTTGTTTTTGTCCTCATCATTCTTTAAGATGTATTTTAAAGTTTTTGTGCAAAACTTGTGGTCGAAAAGATCACAACACTTTGTTGCATTTTGACCGGACATCTAACAAGATTTCACATGCAATGATTTGGCAAATAATAAGTTTCTTTTAAATTATGTGTCTAAATTTTGTCCTTAATTATTCACGAATTCTGTAGCTCTGTTTTTGAAAACTGCCGTTTGATAATTAATTCAGAAAGTCAAGTGAATTTCAAAGCTCAAGAATTAACTGACAGGTTGCAACTTTAAAGAAGAAGGTGTCCTTTTCCTTTAAATGGAGTAGGTCAGTCCTCAGTAGTTTCATTCAAAAGAATGGTGAGTGGTCATTTACGTCCCAAATTTAATAAAGATTTTTATTTCAAATTTTGAAACTAGTGTTACCTTAAATTACAGTTGATTTGCCCACTGTTTCTATTTCTGTGAAGTTAAAAGTCGGTTTTTAAATTTATCTTTGGCAGATTCTTATTTTCATGTAATGTCACCTGTATGTATTTTGTTGTGAGTGAAAACTGTTTTGAATATTACTCCATTTCGCCTAGCACGTATTAAAGGAATCCCAAGAGCTATTTTAACTAATTTAGGTTGAATAGCAATAGGTTATGTGAAAAATGGTATTAAAAATGAGCTAAACATTATAAATTCTATGTGTGTTCATTAAGATTTGATGTCTGCCCCGACTGTTGAGTTGTCTGATTTTATCAAACACGGATATTAAATCAATTTTAATTTTTTTTCGGATGCAGTTGAGTACGTCAACCTTTCATCTTTTTTGGATGCAGAGGAAAACGTCGTTAGTAACTCGTCTTGTTTCAACAAAGTCTTTGACGTCAACTTTCTATCTTTTTCGGATGCAGAGAAATACGTCTATAAGGACTCGTCTTGTTTCAACAAGGCCTCTGACACTAATCTCGGTTTACTGCCTTTGGAGAAACCTTGTTTAAGCAATTCACTTCCGGACGAGGTTATTAAAACTAGTTTGGCCTTAAATTCTAAGGTCATGAACCCAGAATTTGTTTATTCTCCTTCTTTTGAGCAGTTGAATCGTGCTTTTTGTGAGATGGAGGAACCTCCTTCAGTTTTTTTTTTATCTCCAAAAGATATTCGGTGTAAAGATTACATTGTAAAAACTGTTTCTAGAGACAAAAATGGACATTACATTACTCGGTTACATTTCAAAGCAAATGTTTGTCCTGTTTGAGACGTTTTTATCAATTGTAGGCTCGTTTTGAACAATATTAAACTTTTAAGAAATTATATTCCAGAAACATATAAAATTACATTGATTAAGGTCATTTGATGCATACAAAACAACCAGTTTTATATATTTTGACACATAACAGAATCAAAAAATGAAAGCTGTTTGGTGTAGCTGTTAAAGTAGTTTTTAATCCTGCAGAGAAGGATTCTAACGATATTTCTTTAAATGATACCCTTTCCTCTAGTAGAAAGCTGCAAAACAGACATTGGCAGATATTGACCCGTTTCAGGTTTCATCAAGTGGCTTTAACTTGTGTTATTTGTCAAATGCTTAGGAGGTAGGGTTGCATGTGTTTTTCAACATAAATTTTGTCGCTTTAATTCTAACGATCCAATTAAAGAATTCGAACATATAACAGTATATTTTGTGGCTACCTCTAGTCCTTATTCTTTTAAGGTCAATTTTTTAATTAATTGAAGATGAAGGAAATATTTTTCTTTTATCAGCGGAAGCTTTGAAGAACGGAATTTATGTCGATGACATTTTATGGGGAGCTCCTGTTAAATATAAAACTTTGGAGTTAAAAGCTTAATAAGTCTTCTGCGTTGCGAAAATTTTGAATTGTTAAAATGGGCAAGTTCACATTGGTCTGTTATAGAATCTGAGGATCAGATAGTTCTTAAATCTAGAAATATCTCTGATTTCATTAAATTATTTAGAATTTCTTAAGATTCTTCTCGTGATGCTTTCTATTATATAATAAAATCAGAAAACATTTTTTTTCAAGCAAGCTACTTTGTCTCGAGTAGCTCCAATTTTTGACATCAATAAATATTTGAGTCTTTTTTTTTTATAAAGTATTTATTACAACAACTTTGGTTGTTGAGAGTTAATTGGGATGATCCATTGCCAGTAAATATTTTAAATATTTGGACACGAATCGTAAATGAAATATCTGATTTGAAAAAAAATTGGATACCACAATGCATATTCCAAAAAGTTTATTAAACTTCGTTTGATAGGTTTCTCAAATGCGAATAGTATTCGTGCAATGAGAGCAGTAATTTATCTGCGTATTGAAACTTTTGATTCTGTTAAAATTAATTTGTTGGTCGTTAAATCTCATTTGGCTCCTATAAAATCTTAAACGGTACCCCATATAGAATTAGGAACTGCATGGTTGTTGTCTAAATTGTTTCTTTCGGTTTCTGCCACTTTTGAGCGTTATTCAATGGAAAATCCTATATGTTTTGTTGATTCAATGACGGTTTTGGCATGAATTTGCTTTCTTCCTTATTTGTTAAAAACTTTTGTTGCCAATCGCGTTGCACAGATCCACAAGTTAAATCAAAGAAGAATTTGGAGACATGTTACAAGAAATCAAAATCCCGCAGATTCGGCTAGTCGGGAACTGCTTGCTTCTGACCTTATTAAATGTTTGTTTTGGTGGAAAGGTCTAGATTTTATTTGGGATTTAATAGTGATTTGGTCTTTAAAAGAACCAAATTTAGTAATACAAGAGTTACTTGAGTTAAATAAAATCATTTGTGCTATAATTAAGACCACTCTGAATTTATAAATTTGTTTAACAAAATGTCTTCTCTATTAAAATTGCAAAAAAATATTGCATTTATGCTGCATTTTATTAATATTTTACAAAAAAAGATTGCAAAAAATAAGATCGTTTGAACAATGGCTCTTCATGAATATGAAAGTGCATTGAAATTAACTCAAAAGACAATGTTAAATAAGGAAATGTATTAATTGAAAAAAGGTAAAAGAGATTTCAAAATATTATAGAGTCAAATCACAGCTCCTAGGCGGCTAATTGACATCAGCATTTCGGCTGATTATTTTCAAAAACAGTGCGCAAAATATTGATGGTTACGTTGGTTGTATGGTATGTGGCTCCGTCCTGTTGAAACCAAATTTGTTTAGCACAGTAACGTTTGCTATTAACGGTAACGGCGGCTCCTTGCTCATTTTCAAAGAAAAATTATGCAATAATGCCGCTGGACCAAAAACCACACCAAACGGTTACTCGTTGTGGATGCATAGACTCGTCAGTAGTCATGTGTGCATTCTTTGATTCTCAAATGCAATAATTTTGCTTATTGACATAGCCTCCGAGATAAAAATGAGTTTCATCAAAAAACTCAATTTTTCGATAAAAATACTCATCTCTGGCCAAGCAATCTTTAGAAAAGTGCAAGAAACGTTCAGTTCCTGAGAACAAAGACGAGTTGATGTTGATACATGTTCACGTACACTCTGAACAACGGCATTAATTTTTTTAGCTGAGCGCACTGGACTGGAGAACGAGAACAAAAGTGCGTTGAAAAAATTTGTTACCGTTTGAGTAAAAGACTCACCAATTTGGAAGTAAGTTTTTATTATTTCCCAATTTTCTTCAAGTTGCAGAAAAAATATTACGCAATTTACGTATATCATTGTTAAATCAAGGAATGTTATTTTTTTATTTTAACATATTAATGTTTTTTTCTGGGAATGACTCGTTAAAATAGAATATAAATTTGATAATAAAATAATTAGCGGCATCATTTGCTTAAGGTGATACAAGCTTCACCACGTTTCTACAAGTAAATGATTTCCTAATTTAAATTTACCCTTAACATATACTTTTTTGACATCATTATATTTAGAAAAAATACATAAAAAAATGTATTCTCTTGTGATCTAATATTCTTGTTATAAGAAGCGATACCTTAAAGCCATGTAAATCAGTAAAGATGTTATCTAAACAAGTGTATTAGAAAGTAGAAAAATGTGCAGTTTATTCTAAACTAAAAGCCACGAATAGATCTATCTATAAGCAACGGATTTTTAAGATCATTACCATTAAACCTAACATAAAATCAGCTAAAATAATTTGTGTTTTGATTGCTCTTCTAAAAATTTACCAACTTACTGGATTGATAATTACACTGTAATCTATTTTGGAGAAACATCTAGAAAAACAGTTGGTGATATACTTTGTTACAACTTTATGAATTTCAAAACTTTAATAAATTCGTGCATTTTTGGTGTAACTTTTCAATAAATACCCAGTTTTTAAGCCCATTACATATTTGCGCCTTTGGTGTAACCGAATTGCGTTGCGGTGTGGCAGTATTCACCTTTTTATTTTTTGATTGGTTGCGTACGTTAACATTTATCAATTGAATATTATTATTTTTATTGTTGTTATTTGGGTTACAAACATTTTCGATTTCAGGTAAACAATTAATAAGTTGTTTTTTTAATTGTTTTTTCTCAGATTCTAGTGTAACCATTTTTTCAATCAGTAATGAACTAGTAAGTTTTAACTTGCTCACCTGGTCTTTCAAGTTAATGTATGCTTCTTTTTAAAAGTTAAATTCATTTTAGAACATTGAGGTTAAATCAACATAATTTTACCCTTTTACGACACCGTAAATAGTAAATCGCTTTAAAAGTTTGAAACTGTACACCAGATTTGGCATATAAACCACAGGAACACAACTTTTTGTTCGCTTCTGCACTAATTTCATCAGCATGATTCAATAATAATGTTTTTTTTATAAACCAGTTTTTTATGCTAACTTTATGCATAATGATAAAATGTGCTGCATTTTGATGCATACCAGGTTATTCTTCAGTGGTGCGTTATGGGATGATGTCCATTTAGTTCATTCTTTTGAGATGGTTAAAGTACTCTTTCGAGAATCGTGTCCAAAAGATTTATGTTGCCAGTAAGATTGCTTGGCAATCCCTGTACGTTCAATTCTGATAGGTCGGTTAGCTTGCAGCCAATTAGAAAATGTCCTAGAGTCAGTGGTTTTAAATCTTCAGGATCACTGGACAATGGAGAGATTGGTTTTGAATTAAGACGTACTTCAATTTGTGTTAGCAATGTCTCGAATTCTTTATAACTAATGAGATTATTGCCAGCCACTAGTCTTAAGTGGTGTTTGGTATTCTTGACTGTGTAAAGATTTTGATGGAATAAGATTCCATTGTATTCCATCTTGGGCTGCCCGAGTCTCAGCTGCCAATTTGTTTTCTTTGATCAGTCGTTGAAGTTTATTATTTGTTTAAAAATTAGTCCCATTGTCCGAGTATATGGAATGTGGTTTTCCTCCTTGTGCAGTAAATCTCTTTAAACAGTTTAAGAATGTTTCTATTGAAACCCTCGGGAAATACACCAGCTTTCTCAGGAGTTAGAACCAGAAGCGAGTCTGCTCGTCAGGCTACTACTGCGAATACAAAGCAAAAAACATCTAAAAATTTTGCTGAAGAAAACGTGTCAAATACAATTGCTAAAACAAATGAAGGTACAACGGATAATAACGTAGTTATCTCAAAAAACGCTACCGAAGAACCCGCAGAAAAAGACTTTAAAACAGTAACTAGAAAAAAGTCATACCGAAAAAACCTAGATATTATTCGAGGAACATCAGGAGAAGATATGGAAATAAAAGACGCCCCTAGATTAGCACATATGCATGTGTACGGCTTGCATGCAACAATGACAGAAAAAGATATTCAAAACCATCTTAAGTATAAAAATTTTACGAACTACTTTTGTGAACAAATTAATGCAAAACATCTTGGTCAATATACATCATTTAAAATATCAGTACCGATGGAACAATTAAATGAGCTAAAAACACCTGAAATCTGGCCAGCCGGTGTTTCAATAGAACGTTTTTTATTCTTCAAACCGAAAAGAAACTTTCAACGGTAAATATTGTTCATCAAAATGTCCGATCAATAGGAAATAGTGTACTCCAACTAGAACATCTAATTGAGTATACAAATTCTCACATACTAACCATAACTGAACACTGGCAAGATAATGAAGAAATAAAGGCATATAAACTCGAACACTTTAATTTAATTTCATCTTACACACGAAAATCAGGGGAGCACGGTGGATGCTCTATATACTGTAAAGTAAATATATCCACAAAGTGTCGGAACGACATAAATAAACTATCCAAATGCAATATCATTGAATGTGCCGCAATTGACATAGAATTAAACAGTAAAAAATATACGATTATAACAATATACCGTCCACCAACCGGTAATATAGATATTTTTATTAATTGCTTAGAAAATATTTTACAGCGTGTGAACATAATAGTAATTTTATAATTACTGGAGATTTTAACATTGATTTGTTGACAGAATACAATAATAAGGAAAAGTTTTTAAATCTATTACATTCTTACAATGTAAATCCACTGATAAATGAACCCACACGAGTGACAATAAATTCACAAACTTGTATTGATAATTTTATATCAAATATTAAATACACAAGTGTACAGGTATTACATACGGGAATATCAGATCATACTGCACAGAAGTTTGCTTTTCAAATCCAACAAGATAATGCTAAGAAAATTAAAAAAATCCGGATTTTTATTAAAGAAAATATAAACAAGTTTTTAGAATAACTAAAAATTCAAGATTGGATATCAATCTCTGAAATTCCCAGCGAAAAGGTCAATGATAAGTGGAATAAATTTATGTTAATCTTTTTAAATATTTTCAACGAATGTTTTCCTATAAAAACAATAAACAATAATAAAATAAATAGAAATTTAAAACTGAACACTCCCGAAATAAAATTACTAAAGAGCAGACTAGATTATTTGTATGTAGTTTCATCGCGGGATGCAAATATGAAATCATTGTACAATAATACAAAAAAAGAATACAACAATATGCTACAAAATACTAAACGAAATCAGTATGCTAGTATGATTGAACACTCTGATAACAAAACAAAAACCATGTGGAGTATCATAAAAAAGACAAGTAATCTTAACGATAAAAAATCAAAATCAAATTTTGATGAATTTCAAGGAGATATAGATGCAGCTCAAATAGTTGAAAATTTGAATTCTTTTTTTATTACAGTTGCTCCAAATTTAGTATCAAAATTAACACCTAATATATATGCCTGCCCAATAACACCAATTAAAAACTCTATTTTTATTCAAAAATTAAGTAAAGAAGACGTTATTAAAATTACCAACTCTTTAAAAAATAAAAACAGTGCAGGAATAGATGAAGTACCACTATCACTGATTAAAAAATGTGTAAACATAATAATCACTCCTTTGACACATATTATAAATAAATCGCTCAAAGAAGGTGTATTTCCAGAACAATTAAAACCTGCCATCATAAAACCAATTTATAAGAAAGGTGATTTAAATGATCCTTAAAACTTTAGGCCCATCAGCATTCTCAACTCATTTTCAAAAATATTTGAGAAAGTTATGTATCAAAAAATAGTCGTTTTTTTTACTAAATATAATATATTTAAAAATAATCAACACGGTTTCAGAAGAAACAGAAGTGTTGAAACAGCAATGCAAGAAATGTGTCAAAATATTGTGGAATCTTTGGAAATGGGTGAGACGCCCTGTGGTGTTTTTGTTGATCTTTCCAAAGCTTTCGATTGTGTAAGTCACGAAATTTTATTAATAAAGTTATATAGATGTGGAATAAGAGGATCTGCACATAGATGGATAAGCTCATATCTCACAAATAGAACTCAAACTACACATATTGAAGTAAATGGAGAGAAATTTAAATCAAGACAAAAAACAGTTACAATGGGTGTTCCTCAAGGTAGCATTATGGGTCCATTACTTTTTATAATATACCTAAATGACTTATCAAACTTTTTGTTAAATAGTCCACATAATAAAATAAGTTACGCTGACGACACTACTATGCTATTGCGTGGAAAAAATATACTACAAACAGAATCCGAAGGAGCAATATATTTTGCAAAAATGGAAAACTGGCTAAACGACAACAAACTTCTTTTAAATGTAGGTAAAACTAACTGCACCGTATTTAAAACAAGTCGATCAAAAAACCCATCACCACATCATGTCAACTTCAATGATCTCAAACTGGAAGCTACAACATCAACAAAATGTCTAGGTATCAAAATTGATGAAAAGTTAAACTGGCACGAACACATTATATACCTGGCAAGTAAACTGCAACCAATCATCTACGGGCTCAGATCACTAAAACATTGTGTAGATATTCAACAACTTAAATGTGTATACTATGCATCTTTTCAATGTTTATTATCATTTGGGATAATATTGTGGGGCAGCAGTACTAATTTAAATAAAATTTTTGTTCATCAAAAACGAGCAATTAGAATAATATGTAGCATGCCGTATCTAAATTCGTGCAGAGGAATTTTTATAAAAAATAATATTTTAACCGTTTACGGTTTGTATATATACGAATTATTATTATTTAAATTTATAAATAAAAATAAGTAAACCGATTATTGTAAGACTCAGTCACATAATACAAGATAGGATATTTATATTTATCCTAAACACAAACTAGATATAACAAAATATTCTCCAATTTATATGTCAATTAAAATGTATAATTGTTTACCAAATTTATTTAAACAAGCTCCCAGCTACAAACAATATAAAAAAAAATTATATCCATTTATCTTGAAATGTGAACCATATAATATAGAAGAATTTGTTGATTATTGTAAACAAATTTAATACTTAAACTTATGACGTATTTCACTTTACTTTAACTTATGTATGTAAAAATATGTAATGTACAGTCTTTTTGAAATAAAATTATTATTATTATTATTATTATTATTATTATTATTATTATTATTATTATTATTATTATTATTATTATTATTATTGTGAGGCTAGTAACCGTTTTGAGATGTACGACTTTTGTAGAAAAACATAAATACAGCTATGTATTCTTTTTGTCCACGAGATCCCTTTACTTGATAAGGTTTTATGTTGAATGGCCCACAACACAACGAAAAAAAGATCGAGATGCCTTTATTTTGTCTTTGGGTAATTGGCCCATTATTGATTGTGCAAATACTGGTTTAGCTCGACAACATTTTACACACTTTTGCAGTATCTTTTTTGATGTTAATCTCCCACCAATTGGCCACAATTTCAAACGAAAAATGTTTAACAGCAATTTTACCCCAACGTGTAGTTGTTCAAGATAAGCGTGGTTTATGATCATTTTAGTGTGTTTTTTTGGCAATGATTGTTTATTATATGCCAGCTCTGAATGTAACAAACGTCCTCCAACTCGCAATATGTTATTACTATCTAAAAATGGATTTAATCTAATCAATTTGCTTGATTATTTTATTGTGCTTTCAATTCATGTCACTGGCGAATTCGGATGTCTGTACCAGTCAAATCAGTTGAAGTAGTGCCCTTTCTGTTTCTTCAACCTATAGTGCTCTATAATTACGTTCCTTTTTGGACATAAACTTGCAGTTTGAGGCAAATTGTAGACAATAGGCCATAGTGCGTTTTAGACAAATCAATGACGTTGTTTAGTTAAAATTATATTGTAAACTACCGTCTGAAATCAACAAACTGACTGTTGTAAATTTAAAATCTGGTAGTTTTGGTTTCTTATATAGTGATGACGGCCATTTTTCTTCATTTTTTGTTAAAAATTCTGGTCCGTGCCACCACAAAGAGAGAAAAGTTAGTTGAATTGAATTTGTTCCTTTCAAGATTGCATCTGCTGGATTGTTCAGAGATAGCACATGATGCCATTGACTTGCCAAAGTTAATGACTGTATTTTGCTAATTCTATTTGCCACAAATGTTTTATAAAAATTTGATTAAGATTTGATCCAAATTAAAACTATTGTAGAATTTGTCCAATAATACTCTTTTGTGATATTTTCATGTAGTGTACCTTTTGTAGCTGCAATAAGTTGAACTAGTAACAAGGCGCGAAATTGCCGAGTAAACACAAGTTTAGATAATATAAGTTTATTACACGTATATATGGTGTAAAAAGCGTATATGGTATATGTGTATTCGTATAATATACATTTCTTGTACACGTAAGATATGTATATCTGTATATTATACGTTAATATTTTCCTTTTTTTCTACCGTTGATTAATATACGTATATTATCCATCAGAATATATCTATAAATAACCTGCATAATATATCTACGTATATTTAACGTTTATTATTTCTGGGTTTAGTTTGCCGATCAATGTTGTCTTGGATATTCGTACGTCCGAGGCTACCCGAGCGCGTGAATATAGTTTGCAAAGTGTATGTTGAGATGCATGATTCATCTTTTTTTAAATTTTTTATCAACCATAATGTGCACTTGCTATTAGTTGCAATATCCGATACAGTTTTAAGTTGTTGTTACACAACAGTGCTGAAGTGTTGTATAATTGAACTGGAAGCGCAGGTTTAGGAGTACTAATATGAAATACCTAATTTGTGCTAAGTCTGAAAATATGCAATGACATTTTTGGTTCAAATATTTTGTTTTTATAGCCATTACAGTAACATTAATATCAATTCATCGATTTATTTTTATTTTTTTAATTTAAATTTAATATTATTAATTGCTATTGTTATATATAGTATTATAAATACAAATAGCAAACTAGTCAAGTTATTTAAAATAAAGATTACCATATGTGTGTCATATGAGGTTGTGAAAATACACACAGTATATTTTTCAGATGTCACCAAAAGACTGGTTGAAAAATCAAAATGAATCTTTAATTTAATTGTAATGTTCTTTAATATCTATGTTAAATATTATAATGTTTTATTTATTTAGATGTAATACTTTGTATTTTATGTTAAAATGATATACATATTTTATATTATTATATATCCGAGAAAGTAGGCAGTACGGCAGAGAGGGCATGTACAAATACCAGCGTTAACAAAAGTTAAGCAACGTCCGCTTCGGTCACGACTTGGATGGGTGACCCAATTCTTCCCAATATGAGTCCGTTATCTCGTATAGGCATCCAAACATACACATGTCTACTCGCCGGATAAAGTTTAACCTATAATACACGTGTATTTCAATTGAAAAAATATACAATTATATTAATTATATTTTAACGCATTTTTTACGTTGATAATACGTGTAAATTACACGTTTAAAATACATATAACCTATACGTATATATATTACACACTAAATATACGAGATATATCCGTTTAGTCGCAGGACATTTTTCCGAATAATATACTTAACAAATAAAAAAAAATATTACACTTAGGTGTAATACCAAAAATAAACGTATCTTAAACGTAACTGTGTTTACTGGGTGACTGCACTTTTAGCAGAGCTACTTTTGATTTCAAGCAGAGTAAATGTATTTTGTAGTTGCCATTTTCTGATTTTGTTCTGATATATACATGCTCCATATGCCCTCTTTTTAAAGCGTCACAAAAGCCGTGCAATTTAATCTGGTTTCCTTCACTGCTCTTTTTAATATCTTGATTTGATCCAGCAATTCTAATTTTTTTTCATGTCATCCACCTTGAATGAAGATTCAGCGGAACTGATTCCTCCCAATCAAGTTTTAACTCTCATAAATTTTGTATAATTATCTTAGCAGTAAAAATGACTGGTCTAAGAAATACCAATAAGTTAAATATTTGCAACGATTTTGATAATCTTTCCATGGTTTTTGATTACTGATGGGTGAGAAAATTGAAGTGTGTTTTCAATACTGTTCCATAATAATCCCAGTGTTTTTAATGTTGACTTGTTATTGACCAACAGTTTTTAGTGTTTTGTAGCATTCTTTGAAGTGTCATCTAATATTCTGTTAGAATTTGAGCGCCATTTTTTTAAAATAAAATCCATCTTTTTTGAGTAGTTGTTGCAACTTTACATGTTTGCTCCAGTAATGCAATCATTTACGTAGACATTTTTTCTCAAAATTTCCCTTGCATATGAATATTTGTCCTTTTTAGAATTTGATAATTGATGTAAACATCTGATGGCTTATAACGGAGCTGATGATGTTCCATATATAATGGTTGTTAGTTTGTATGTGCTTATTGCATCAGTTTTATTGTATTGCCATAAGATTTTTGATTTTTTGATAATTTTGATTGTCTGGGTGCACTGTGATTTGACGGTTCTCCCGTGAGTACAAATTGATGCTTTCAAAAATACACAATAATTGCAAACAGATCATCCTGGATGGTAGGTGCTATGTAAAGTGTGTCGTTTAATGATACACTGGTGGATGTTTTAAGGAACCGTCAAAAACGACTCTAATCTTTATTGTACTATTGTTGGTCCTAAAAATGCAATGGTGTGGTAGATAGTATTCGTTTGCATTGTTGCATTTCATTTTTATCGTGTGACCTATATATTTTTATAGTCCGCCATTAAATTAGGATAATTTTGTTGTAACAAAAAATTGTTTGTTAATTTTCTCTCAAATGACAACAGTCGGTTTGTAGCGGCTCAAAGATCCCACTTTTTGTATGTTGCTGTTAAATGGCAATCTTACAATAAAACGTTGATCCTTGTCACGGTTTATTGTATTTGTGAAATGTTTTTTACAAATTTTTTGTTCTGGTGTAAGATAGCGTTTTTGAGTCACTTGTTCTAACTTCCAAAATTGTTGTAACAGTTTGTCAATTTGAAGTGTGCTGACGTGATAGATTGTATGATGACTGGTATTATATGTGCTGCCAGACACAATCCATCTTGATCTTGTTTTTTGTAGTATTGGCCCTTGCATGTTTTTTGTTAATGACCAATGGAAAGTAGTTCCTTGAATATATTTGCTCCAAATAACTTATCAATTCTTCCCGATTTGTCATAGTTTTGATCGGCTAATGTTGTATTTTCCAAAATTTTGCATTTTGATGTGTTTAATAGTATTGATGGTTGATCAGACGTACTAGTGGATATTACAAGAAATTCCAGTTTTTTTTTAAATGATTGGTTCATTATTGTTGTTGTTCTGTGCAATATGTTAGTCGTCAAGTTGCCGTTTTTGTTGACTTGAATATTGACAGGCGCTTGATTAAGACGTAACCCTTGATACAATTGTTAAGTAATGAAGTTGGATTGTAATCCATTGGCTAGAAGTACATGACAGATATGTTGTTTGCCGTTTTTTTCATTGATATAAACACTGCCTGTTGCAAAAATGACGTATTGGTGTCTGTCTTCTTTAATTGTAGCACATGATGTAACTAATGTTACGCTTGTTGAATGATTGTAAAGAAGGCTATTGTGCTTCTCATTGCAAGTTATGCAGCGTCTTGATTTCCATTGATCCAACAAGTAACTTTTTCCTAGAAAGTTTATGCATAAACTTAAGCTGTTCGATTTTGCCAATTCATCCTCACAAGATAAATTGAGGAACGTGGTGCAGTTGTAGACGCCATAGTTTTGACTGAATACATAACATTTAAAAAACTGGTTCGAGCTGCCAAGAGTAAGAGTGTATCAAGGTTTAAGCAGTCTCAAAGAACGATCTAATTTGGATGTTGATGATGATCTTTTAATTGCAATCGTGTTACTGGATAATTTGCAGATGTGGTCGATATAGAAACTGTTACTTGTTGAGCTTTTCTTGTTAGACATGATCGGGGATAAATGAATTGCGCCATTGAAGTTGGGCAGTGAGATTGTTGGAAATTTTACGGATGTTTTGACCGATAAATGACTTGTAGTTATATTTGCTGATTTGTGTGCTAATGCGTTTAGAAATGCAGTAGCCATTGAACGATATGACTTCTTATAGTTTGCCATCTTCTGGCAATAGTATTCATCGTGATTGACTAACCCTTTTGTTTCGATAATTTTGATCTTGGCTTGAATTGCTTCAAATTTGATTGCTTGTTAACTTGCAACTGATTTTTTTTCAGACAGTTTGTTTCGTTTATTGAAGAAGCAAATTGTTGAAGTCGAGTGAATGTTTGTTTTAAAAATCCGCAATTGAGTTTTAGCTCTTTCAATGACCACTTAAAGTTTTTTTTTAAGACATGCGTCATAAAATTATCCGGTTCAAAGGACCATAAAATGTTGCAGAAAAATATGTTGTCGTTGACTTCTTTTTTAGATTCGATTTCTTATTTTGACTATCTCTGGTTTGAGATTTTCGGGAACAGAGACAAGCTTACAGATGTCGTAATTATTTGAGATACCATGCAAATGCACCCTTGTATATGAAAACAAATAATACAGTGTTAATGTTTATTTTTAATAATGCCATATATGTTTCTAATGTCACTGACGTAAGATTGATTTATACAATTCTGATCCAGAAATGAATAACTTAAACTGATAATTGTATTTTATATAATATAATATAGTGAGTGAGAAAATACACTCAACAACAGTTTTTTAGACTAATTTTTTGAAATAAATTGATTTTCTGAGCGATTTATTATAAACTTAAATAAGAAATCAGTTAGTACTGACTGTACTATGTAATAAATAGCTTTTCAAAATAGCGATTCTAAATAGGGGTTTATGATAACATAATTATAACTAAAAATTTAAAAAAATCATATTAATACATATGAATATCAATCTATTGGTGTACAATTGGATCCAAATTTTTAATCCCAATTTTCTGCAATTAATTTGTGTTTTTAGCGCAAGTTGAACATATGCTGAACGGTAATGATAATTTTATTACTACCTAGTATATTTATATATGGCTATGTATGAGTCAAGTGACCGGAATGAAAATTTGTTTTTCCTCAAACCATTGAAAATGCTTTCCTCTACATGAATATTGATTATGTAAATTTTTTCGGTTTTTTTTTAGTAAGCCATTTCTAAGTAATATACAATTAAAATTTGAAAAAACAAGGTTTTTGAGTTTTTTTGCATTTTTTGATCGTTTGAAACTTCTCATGATTGCATTGTTAGGCAAAAATTCTAATAAACTTTTTTTTTCATTTTTGCCGCACTACCTAAGTAATTATATTTACTAACAAGTTTTTAATTGCACATAAGCGTGTACGTTTATGATGTACAGAATGTGGCGTGCAAGTTGACACATGTTGCCGCATATGCACTTGCTATTGCGCGAGAGTCGTCAATAAACGCACGGATTTTTCAACACTTTGGCTCGCCGCATGCAAATGTGCCGAGAAATGTGTTTGTCTATGGCTAGCTAATAAATATGTGCTTGTTTACAAAATTGTGCAGAAATCTATAATATTTCTCTTAATTATTAAATTATTTAGATGTTACTTTAAAACCTGACATATTACAATTAAGTACTCAATCAAATTGATATAAAAATAATTAAAACATTTAATGTCATTTCAATGAAATTGGTTAAAAAATAGTAAAGTTATTTTGTTCATAATCAGACTAAATTAGAGTTAGGGCAACATTTTGTAATTAAAATGTGAACTAACATTTTTAAATTAAAATGTTGTAGTACAGGGAGTTTATAAATGAATGGGATTATGTAATCACGTTAAATATGCCCCCTTTTTAAAATTGTGCACTATATTACATATGTTTTCATATGTTTGCTTGACAGCTGTCAAAGTTGATCTGTCCAAACAAATAGTATAGTGAACAATTTTAAAAAGGCGGCATACTTAAAGTGATTACATAATCTTAATCATTTATAAACTCCCTATATTTATAAACATATTTTGAATAGTTTTGTAGCTCCTAGCTCTAACTATTATTAAATTAAATTCCAATTTCATCACATCCGAGTGGACAATTTTATTTGAAATGAACTATCTGGAAGGTATTCCTACTATTAATTACATTCAATTTAACTTCATTGATGGTCACTTTGTCTAATTAGGACCGTCTAACTTTCAAAGGTATTTAATGTATTGTGAAACTCGGCTGGCTATATAGAAGTTATATTGCTATAAGCTATGATGCACCACTAATTAATCCAATATAAACTTTTGTTTTATAGTTTAATGCAGATGCTATATAAATCATGAATACGTAGAATATATTTCAATAAAAAATAACAATTATTAATACATATTTTTTTTATCTTGCCGGTGTCGGTATTTATGAAATAATACTTTGCACTCATGAAAATAATATAATTCATTTTATTTGCAGAAACAAAATAGAAAAAGAAGTCGCTGTTTCATTTTAACGGTAAGTGTACAACAACATATTTTTTATAAAATTAAAATCTTAATTTGAGAATGACTACTAAATTTTGTAAAATTATTATTTACAATTGAGTAATTTTTAATATATAAATGTTATTTATTTATAGTTTAATAATTTTTAATTTTTAAAACTAGAGATTATTTGATAATAAATTCAAAATACTCAAGAAGAAGTTTGCAGAATAATTATGTTGGTGAAATAATGAATTTAGAAACTTATTCTATTAGTTGATAATCCAACTAAATATTGCGAGTACGTCCACTAGCAGTTAATTTTGTCGATGTGAACTTCTCTGCGGTCATCCTTTGACACGGCGCGCAAATACTGACTCTGGTTTACTGCATCGGTACGTAAACTTGATGCGATACGATGTTACAAACTAAAGCAATTCGAGGTTCGGCATGGTTTGACGCGGTTTGACTTTGGCTCATGCTTGGACACAGCTCTACATCTCTAATCAGTCAGCGGTTAGGCTTTGCTTTATAGCAAGTAAAGTGTTGAACGTGTAATAATTTATTTGGATGCAAAATGTTATTTATTTCTTTAAACAATGACTTTGCAAATACCAATAAAAAATACAACATTACTTGTTAAAATGATTCATTGATTAGTTTGGATTGGGAATGAATTGAATAGTTTTCAATAATAAAAGTAGAAATCTATAGTCGAATCAATATCTTAAAGTTATAAGGTTTTTATTTTTTTTCAATTTTTATATAATAATATGTAGTATTTAGGAATTATTTAATATTGTATTGTATTGTATTATATAAAACTTTATTTCTTAGATATATTACATATCAGAAAAATGTTCAGCAAATTGCTGCTTTCCACATTCCCTTTAAATTTTACTTTTATTAATTCATAAATATAATTATTGAAATTACTGAACGATTTAAATGTTATTCAATTAATTCAGTTTAAGCCCAGTCATAGCTGTGCTACAACAATGGCGCATATTACAGACAATATTTTAAAATCACTGGATAAAAAACAAATTACAATTCTAGCATTAATAGACTATTCTAAAGTTTTTCATACAATTGACCATGAATCAATACAAAGAGTTTTTAAAATCTTACTTTTGTCATATATCACAAAAAGAGAGAATTGGAAACTAATTATCCAATGCAATAAGCGTAATTAATATGGTACTTTAAGGATCTATAAAACACAAATGTACATATCTTTTGATTTGACCCTTAGCTGCACCACCTCTATTTTCAAACATCGACACACCTGTGGAGTCGTTGACGACCCCATATCAAAACAATGCTTATAAACTACTAATTTAGAGATTTTTATTATTATAGCTGTACAATGATGTTTATCGCAACGCATGATACGACTATTTAATTCAATATTCAGAATATGAATTTAATATTATGCTATAAAGTTATGAAAACGCAGAAAATGCTCATTTTAGTTAAAAATTCATATTTTTTTTTTAATTTGCAATGTTAAAACTTCAAAATGCAGAATTTATCCAATTATATACTATATTTTGAGAAATAATATAAGTATAAAATTTTTTCTCAAAAACTATATTTATTTTGATAAAGAACTAAAGATGATACAACCAGTGGGGTATTTGACGGCACCAACCGTTTTTCATCGTCTGCTTTCAGCGTATTATAGCGCGCGTGCTATTCAAATTAGTTGCAACTTCACAATAGTAGACTAGTCAAATTTTGTATGTCGCTATAATATTTTATGATATTAAAAAAAATATCAGTTTTTCAAAGGCTGGGGTCATAAACAACCCCACAAGTGCAGCTAAGAGTTAATGTTAATTTGAATATACATTAAGTTTGCGTTAAAACAAGAAACAATAATATTGAAAAAGTTTAAATTCATTTTAAATTAGTCATTTTTTTAAATTATAAAAATCATTTTATTAGTTTAGTTTAGAGGTACATCTTTATACCACAGTTACAAAAATAAGTTTTATTTTATTTCTAAATATGTAAAATAGCATTTCTAAAGATAAAAAAATATTGAAAAACTTGCAGAATTATCATTTTAAATCACTAAACGTGTTAAAATTCATTAAAATAAAGAAAACATTTACAGTGATTTTTTGTAATTAAAGAAACATTGAAGAACAACAACAACAACAGCAACAGCAACACCAACAACCGCAACAACAACAATTGCAACAATTCCAACAACAACAACAGTCAGAACATCAGCAGCAGCTGCAACAACACCAACAACAACAGCATCAATCCCAACCGCAACATTCTAAAGCGCATCAACCACAACAATAAAAACAACAGCACATATCAAATAGGTATAAATCAATAAATAATAATTACAAACAAGCGTACTACTTAAAATCATCACAACAACTTTCACGTACGCAACTATCTGACATCTGGTGTCAGAATAGCAATAACAGCGAAGATATAATTCTCTCAACGAAAACTGGATTTATGATTAAATCCAACAACAACAAAACAATTACCTGGGACTTGCAGCAGCAACTTAAATTATCTAAAGTATTAAAATTATTTAAAGAAACTACTGCTACCAAAACAACACTTAACAAAACGCCTCTGCCATCGTACTCAGCTGTTATCACATCAGTTGATCAAGAAATAACCGATGATGAAATGAGCAAAGTTTTTCAAACAAGTAATATTCGTTATTGTAAAAAAATAACCTCAAGACTCACAGCCATTCTCACATATAAAATAAAAATTATTACTGCTGATGTACAAGCTTACCAAACCCTTCTACAACACGGAGTCATTTATAAAAGCAAACATTTTGCTGTGTATAAAAGCCTTGCTTCAGCACCAATTCCTGTCCCCTGTAGCAAATGCAGTTTTTTTGAACATACCACGGACAAATACACAGCTCTTCCAAAATGCAGCAAATGTGGAGGTAGCCATAAAACATCTAGCTGCACAACTACCAAACCTCCAAGATGCTCATGTAAAGAAGGTCACAAAGCAAATGCAAGAATAGGCCCACGGCTCCAATTGATGAAATTCCAAACAACAAGATAAAATCCGCAAACAAGAGATCTGAAGAAATAAACCTTCAAGTAACACAATCATCAAGAATTCATTCACCAGTCATTGTTCACGATCATACCATTGACACATATGTACGTAAAATCAATTCCTCCAAAATTACTGACAGACAAACACTCATTCAAAAATTGAAAAGTAGATTTATTCAATCTTACAACATACAATATAATTGTATCCTTTTCTAACAACCGAATGTTTATTGTGATGCTAGATCTTCTTAACCCAGATCAAGCTCCTCCCACCTCCCCTATAAGAGACGTACAATTCACCATTACCCAAACCCAAAATGCCTAGCCTAAATTTCCTATATTCCAACATTAATAGTTTTGCTCGAAAATCCTATATTATAAAAAAACTTTCTTCCTAGTAATAACATTTCCTGTGCTTTGTTTGTTGATACCAAATCCCTAAATCTCATTTCATTTCAAAATTGGTCAATTATCCAAAACCCTGCAAAAAACTTATAGAAGGGGCTTTCTATCTATAGCACAGCCAACTATTGGAATGAAAAAAGAAAACCCTCCAAGCATTAATAATTCGCTTAATTCCTTTACTTCAAAAGAGACTCCACATATTCCTTGTTTACATCCATCCAACCTCCATTATCAAAGATAATATTTTTGTTAAAGCTTCATTATATCCTCACTCGATTATTGTGGGTGACTTTAACCTAAATCCAAGAAAATCCCGCCAACTCCAACAATTCCTATCCAACTCGGATTTTTCTAGAATAAATACTCCACCAACGTTTATTATGAACGATAATCAGAGCACAACACCTGATATTCTCCTTTGTTCGTCCAGTGTAAAACCCTTTATCCATTCCGGTAATGTTATTCCTAATCTTTGTTCGGACCATATGGCAAATTACATTCAGTATTGACAATCAAATACTTCCCTTCCCCAAAAAGAGTTTGTCTACAATCTAAACATAAGTAATAATAAGATTTTTTTTCATTTACTTTATCCCATTTAAATATATCACCCACCACTATTTCACTATTTTTCAAACTGTTAGCATCATCAATTCAAAGGCATACCAATAAAACATTAAAATCATATAATTATCCACTCCTTCCATTCATCTTAAGGGTTATTAAATACAAAAGAAAACTATATCGCGAATTCAGAATTACAAATGACAAAACATTAAGGAGACAATTTAATGACTTGAATAAAATTATACATGACTTAGTTCTTCAGTACAGACAAGACAAATACATATCAACATGCAACAAAATTAAAGACAAGAAAGGAAAAAACTATTTCCAAGAAATTAAGAAACTGACAAAATACAAACGGACATCGTATATGCAAATAAAACAGATAACAGAAATGTTTTAAATAATCTCACAATTCCTAAAAACCTTTCGATTCCTGCAAGATATAAAAAACCGGCCCTGTCTCTGTACCAACAAATTCTCTTGACAATGACAACGACTGACTGATAGTATCATGCTACATTAGTCATTATCATACTTCACACTTTATGCATCATTTTTTTTTATATATATACTTATAAAGTTTAAACAATTACATTTTATTTCTTTGGACGAATGATAACGGTCGACAGCCAATTGTACAATACACCAATTTATGTTTAATTTACTATTTATGTTTATTAATTATCTTTGTAACTTTATTTGTGCAATAAAAATGTTATATATATATATATTCAAGCTTCTTGAAGCAAAAAAATATAGAAGAAACATGAAACGAAAGTAGTTTTTGCAAATCAAAATTAAAAAATCTTATTTTTGCAGTTAAAGAAATATTGAAAAACATGATGCGGACATCTATAGAAGAATCATAATTTTTGCAAATCAAGAATAATAAACATTGCAGAACATTGCAAAACTATTAAAGAAATTAAAAAATTGCAGAATATAGAGAAACATTGCAAAATCTTCAATTTTAAAAACATTTTTTGTACTATGCAAAATTTGATTTTTGCAAGTTCAAAAACATGCAAATTAAAACACTGCAGAAACTTTATTTTTAAATTATGAATGAAAAATATTGATACTTTACATAGATAATCTTAAAGATTATTATAAAAAATTGCAGAAGATATAAAAATCTTACAGAATTATTATAAGATAAGAAAAAATTTAAAATTGTTACAGAATATTGCAGAATCTTAATTTCAAACTGCGGAATAAATGAAGAAAATTAAATGCAAACCAAAAAACAATCTAGAACACAGTAAAATATAGAAAAACTATTAAAACATTGCAGATTTTCTTTAAATTTTAAAATGAATCAAATTCAAGTTTAACCAAATAAATTTAAAAAATGCTAAATTCAATCGCAAAGAAAATGTAAAACGTTAACAAATACCCTTTAAGAAAATCTCAAAAATAATTTCATAACAAATTTGAAGTTGCTTAGAAAACATTTTAAAACTTTTATTTTAAACAACAAAAGAATTGAAAAAAAATAAATTTTGCAACAAATGCTGAAATAATTTTCAATAAGTTTTAAAGAACATTAAAAATTAAAAGAAAATTGCAATTGTTCAAAGAACGATTAGAGAAAATTGTAAATATGTCAGAATATTGCAATCTTTAAATTAAATTGCAAAATAAAATGGCAGCAGTTTTGTAAATGAAGAAATATTGAAGAACATTGCAAAATTGTTACTTTAAATCTCAAAACAAAAAAACATTAAAATTAATAAAAAATAGTTTTTTTGAAATTTACTGAGTAAATATCAAAAAACACGCAGAACACAATTTCTGCAAATATTGAAAATCATTGCAGAATTGTTTTCAATTTGTAAACAATTAAAATTGAAGAAAACTTTTTACGCAATTTTTGTAGATATTGCAGAATAAATAAAGAACAAAAAAATTGCAGAATTTTTATCATATAAAAAAACCTAAAGAAAATCTCAAAATTAATTGCAAAAATGTTAATTAAAAAAAACATTGAAAAATACTAAAATTTCTTAAATTAGAAAGCAATAAATAAAAAATAAAATAAAAGTAATTTCTGCAAATCAAGAACAAAGAATAATTTTTCAATTAAGGAAACATTGAATTTTTTTCATATTTTGCTTCTACTATAGAAGAAACATGAAATAAAATTAATTTATGCGAATTAAGATTGAAAAACGTTAAACTTTTAAGAAATTGCAGAACATAGAAGAAGTTTTTACCAAGATAAAAATACTGAAGTAAAACTCAAACTATTAGAAAAAAATAATAAATTTAAAATCGAATGCAGATCAAGAATTATTAAAGATAAAAATTATTCCAAAAAATTTATTTTGCAATAAAAATATTATTGAAAAATGTCAAACCTTAGAATAAATGCAAAAATAAATTAAGAAATGCTTAAGAACATTGCAGAATCTGTATCCAATATAAAAACAAATGAGAAATGCTGATAAACATCTTAAATCACAAAAATAATTACTGAAATTAGTTTTTGCAAATGACGAAACATTAAAGAATAATGCAAAATTGTTACTTACTAAATAAAAGAAAAATTGAAAAATATGCAAGACAAATGAAAAACGTTAATTTTTTATTGCAACTCAGAAAACATTAAAGAACATAAAAAAAATGCTTTTATTATTTGTATGCATTGACCAAAATGCAAGTGTTTGGGAAACCATAAAGCTGTTAATTTTTTGTTGACTTGGGTCTGCATCCTTATAAATTATAACTGATTGTGTTTGCTTATTGGGTTCTGGAGCAGTTAGAAGTTGACAAAGGTTTTGCCAAATAAATCATCTTTAGCGACAAGACCCATGTTTGATTGAATGGATATGTAAACAAACCATTTTTTTAAGATTTGGAGCGATATCAATCCACTCGAGATACACCAGCACAAAATGCATTCCTAGAAAGTCACTGTTTGGTGCAAATTTTAGTCAAGCGGAACTATTGGTATGTACTTCTTCCAAAACAAAACTGGCATTGCCATAACCTTTAGCGGCTAGCGCTACATATTAATGAAAAACAACTTTTTGTGGCTTAAATTGGATGATATAGATACCAACGAGATGTGGTTCCAACAGAACGTGTCGCCGTCCAAACATATTGATCGTCATCCAATAAACTCATTTAGATTTATGCAACAAAATTATAAAAAATAAATAAAATGAGCGTACCGAATACGTGCCACCAAGCAAAGCCGCGGCAAACATTTGAATGACGTTATATTCCATACTTAAAGCCACAAAATATTATTTCATATAAAAAAAAAATTATTGAGTAATGATTTTTAAATAAACGTTTACAATATGGAATACATAGTAATCTTTTCATTGTAATTGCTATTCCAATATTGATTGAGAAAATCCTTTGTTCAAATTGTGCATAGATTGCCGACCGTAATATTCAATTTTATGCTTACAAAGAATTTAATTTAATATTTTTCTTTATATCATTATTTTATTATAACATCTTCAACAAGCTTAGATTAAATCAGCCAATGAACTTGATGAAAAGTAAACAGTTTCCGCTTACTATATACTTTCTAGCCATTTTTGGCTTCCATCAAAGAGATGGGTAATCCATATAAGGTTGTCATTTTAATATACTCGGAGTATTGTGTAACATACATCCTTTGCTAGACGGTTATTACAAAATTGCAGATTGCTATCTATTATTTAGCCTGAAAATAAATTGAATTATTATCAACAAGGTAGTAAATTATTTATTTAATTATATTTACAATATAATATAACTTTCAAATTGTTGTCTCCACTTTTCTGTGTAGATATATTCCGGTAAATATTATATATATATATATATATATTGGTTTTATAGAAATGCAAAGATTATGTTTGTTTAAAAGTTCACTTTGAAGGTATTATTGTATTTATGTTTAAATATTTATAATATTGCAGTAGAGTTTGCACTTGAAAATAGACGCGTGACTAGAAAAAGAAATCTGCCAAGGGGTCCACGCAAAAATGTGGAGTGCCGTTTTTTTAGAATGACAACGGGGGCATAGTTGCAGCTAGAACTCCTTTCAATAATATTATTAGTTATTGCTTACGCTTATGCTACTACCTGCTTTTGAATATGTACCTGAAAACACAAATATCCTTTAGTTACTGAACATGGGTTAAAATGACCCGAGCAAAGTTTTATGTCGCCACTATTCTTGGTAGGTAATTCTCCGAGGTACAAAAATTTTTATATTTACAAATTAGTCAACCTGTTAAGTTAATATGTGTTAGGCGCACGGTGCGTTGGCGCATATGGGCGCTCCAAAAATAAATCATTTGGGTCAGATTGACCCATGATCAGTAAATAAGTTATAATTTTATTTAAAGTTTTTTTTACATAATGGCTTTTAAAGCTTGTTTGTCCAATATAGCACGTTATGGTTATAGTGACTTTAAAGAAACAGTAATAATACGGTTTCAAGAAACAGATAGTGATTGTGATAACAACATAGATAAAAATTATCTGCTTCAAAGTGAACATGACACAGATTCTGAACAATAAAAAAAAAAAGAAAATATTGACACTAGTAGTGAACAAATTAAACCTAATTCGGAAAATACAAATAAATGTTGGCAAAAATAGGCACAAACAGACAACTAAACCGGCAACCAGACTGGAAAAACTGCCCATATTTGTAAAAAATGTATATGAATGTATACCCAGTGCAGATTTTTTTACATTACCATTTTGTTTGCAATTTTTTTTTATTAGTTTAACATACATTTTTCTACAATATCTAAATGATAGAAATAGTCTGTTTTGTTTTAAATTAAAAAAAAAAAAAAAAAATTTGTTTATGCTTCTTTCATACCACTTTAATTTAAATTTTATAAAAATATTTTGATTTAAAACTATTTGGTATTGAAAGTCAAATGTTTTAATAAAACTTTCACTTAAAATTCAAAAGTTAAAAAAAATAAAAACACTAATAATTGAAGTTTTGTAACAATTGGGTCAATACGACCCATGTTTAGTTAATATGTTTGAATTTGTATGCTCAGTAGCTAAAGGTTAAATACTATCGCACCCTTTAATTGCGAGAATGGAAGGAAGTTATATTGCCTAACTTTTAAGTTGTATTTTACTCCTAAGTTAATTAATGCATTTATAAACTTTCCAATGGACCCATATGGCTTGGTAGTGTGGTGCGTTTTTACGCCGTTTTGATTTTGTTAATTTGGTTTGAACTGAAATGGTTTTTCGTTTCTTTTCTCAAGCTCATTATTTGTTTCCCAACAACGCTCGGGTCAAATTTGCCTCTAAGCTGGGCCTAGCATTTTGCCGAAAAGCAATGTTGGTGTCAACCTTGTAGAACAACAACAACTCTATGAGCACTAGCCTGCAACTCTAACTCCAACAGTCTTTTGAAATTGTCTGCAACTAAAATGGATATAAAAGTAACATTCTTTAATGCCCAAAAATGCACCCACAGCACAGCACAGACTATTTTTTTTTAATAGATGTTATATAAAGAATGCTAAGATAATTGGTTTGTAAAATCTAACCAGCGCATATGTAGGTTGCACCGGCTTTTTAGTATAAATATTACCTTAACTGCTCTTCAGCTGTTTGGTATGTGTGAAATTGCTAGACTTGCTCTTGCTTAAAAGTTTTTAATTTATTACTCCTTTTAGGAACATATTAGTTTAAAGTATAACTATCCGCCATTCTGTTGTTTGAGTTTTGCGTGTAATTAATATTTATCATAATATAATTCTTTTCCATAAACATAGAATTCTTTTAGATTAAAGATTTTGTACAATTTTTGCAATGAATTTATTGTTTTATAAATTTTGGTGTTGTTTATAGAAAGCTGAGAAATTTGAGTAGCTATGTTTCTGTCAATCTTATCTTTTTCAGATTATATTAGATTGTCAATAATTACAAGCTAACTTATAATTCTTTTTAGTCTGTTTAGAACGATTACTGATGTGTTTCTTAAATGCTTTTTGTTTCTTATTTACTGCTTGTTTTGTCTGAATTGAAAACAAACACTTTTGTTTTGGTTTAATGATAGAAAATGGAACGAATTTTTTGATGACGTTATAAGCAATGCATATCAAAATCGAAATGATTAAAAATTTATTTCATTTTTACTATGTTTATCTTAAAATAACGATAGATAAAGCGCTGTATAGATATGGCAGTAATTGAAAAAAAAATTAACCAACAGAAGTAATAAGTAAATGATCGGAATTTCCTAATGCATTAATTGTTGTAATCTCTGGAATTGAAAGATACACATCTAATAACCTTGGGTCACCAAGAAGTCCTTCACAATGGAAATATGTGGGTTGCTGAATAAGTTAGGTAAAATTAAAAGAAGCAGTAAAAATTATGTTGTCCGGATAGAAGAGTAGCTTAACCATTCAGTATTATGTACATTAAAATCTCTTAACAAAATTAGTTTGTCTTTTCTATGATTTGAAGAAGCCTGTCAATACTTTCAGAAAGGTCATCAAAAAAGTTTGTAGAACGGTATAAGCCAATTATAAAAATAGTTTTATCGGGAAGATTTGGTTCAAGAAATATGCAATTATAACCAATGCCTTAAATTTTGTACGTTGCCAGTCTAAAATATGTCTGTTGTTTGTAGACGTAAGCACAAACACCTTGTTGGTCAGCAAATGAATGCTCAAGATGACAATTGGAGTATTCTAAATATTGTTTACTTTAGTTTCCGTAAAAAAAAGTATATGGGGTTTCCTAAGTTCAAGATGTTGATGAACAGAGTTATCACAAATATTTGAAAAATTAACTTTTAAGCCACAAACTAAGTCAAAGTCAATGTTTGTGTCACTGCAGAGAATACATTACTTTCTTTGTAGATTTCTCAAAGTTCAAGATTAAATGAACAATACATAATATAATACATTCATAGAGATGAAGCCGTATACATGCAAATAAAATAAACTACTATTTAAGATAAATAATTAATAATAATTTTATAAACTTATTTTCTCTAACATCGTCACAATTATTAAATCAGTAACAAGGCTGTTATTATTTATGATAAAAATATTATTATTAAGAACATTGCATACAACTTAACCTTGACAATAAACTTGGTACCATAAATTATACTCAAAAAGATGCAACAAGCCTGTCTATAAAATTACAGTTACAGCGATGAAAATACATTTTAATTATTAATAGTTTAATTGTGATTATTTTTTTTTTTAATTTAACATTTCACTTATTAAATAATGATGCTCATGATAGGAAATATTTTAATTATCATTGCACAACATCAAAATAATTTATTTGAAATAAACAAATTGATTAGGAAATTTTCTAGCAACTAAATATGAAAGAAATACATTATATTAAAACATCATGTAGTAATAAAGCAACTAATAATGTGTAACTTTAATTCTATTTATGTAAGTTGTTCATAATTACAAAATATAATTCTATACGGTACAAAATATTAAAAATAATATTAAGTTAAATATATCAACCCCTTTTTGCTGAATGAAATCTGCCCACGCCTTGCTAACTAGTTGATTAAACCTCGGATTAAGTTTACTGAACGCGAATTTATTTTATATCGTATTAAAAGGACGACATTTTCTAATTTATTAATTTTTAAACTACAAATGTAGTGGCATAGTCTGGTCCGGAAAGACCAGATTAAGATTAATAACTACTAACCTGCCGCTTTTTTATACCTTGGAGACGTCGAATGTGATGAATGTATATTTTGAGAAAAAGAATAAGAAGTACAAAATTAATTTGCTGGGATATGAAACGAAAAAATAAATTAAGATTTAAAATTGTGTATACAAATAGACACATCTGCTTAGTAAAATGCTTTGGGATATTGCTATGTCAAGCTCTCTCGGTCCTGAACAAGGTGACCAGTAATTTACAAGTAAAAAAGAATATTTGCATATAACCTTTCAGTTTTGAAAGAACTGCACTCCAACAACTAATGACAAACTATAAAAGAGTATTTTTTGGTCTTAAAACCGTATCTTTACCGGCATTATTAAAAAAAAATTAAACTGCAATGTTTAAACTAAAAAACGCCAAATCTTCAATCATGATAGATTTTTGGAAAAATTTTAATTAGATATAGATATAGAGTGTTAATGACTTGGTGCTTTTTGACAATATTTTCATACTTTTTCAATGGAATTCACTATTGACAATCCATGAAAAGAATTGTGCATGTATCAACAGTCTATGACCAGATTTTGTTGCTATCTCACAATATTTTGATGCTAGATTTAAATTATTTTTTTTTACATTATGTTATATTTTATAATTGTATTTTACTATTTTTGACAATTCATTCAAATAATTTTGCACTTTTTAACAGTTTATTCTAGTATTTTATAATTTCTATCAATATCTTTGATATACAGGGTGTAAGGTAAACATAAGGAAAAATTCAAGTGGTAATTCTTTGGCTTATTCTAAGAATATTTTGTTCTATGATGATTTCTGAAAAACTCCTTTGTTTCGAAGATACAGAGTGAACAAAATTTGCAACAGTTACAACATTTTATTAACAAAAAGTTGCTCAATCTACAATAAATGTTCGAAATGACTTTTTTCAGCCTGGATGCATTTAATCTTCTTGTCATTGAGTGCCAAACTTTTTCAAACACAGTTGTTTCTAAATAAAATACACCCAGCAATTATCCAATTTTGCAAGTTGTCCAAATTTTCCACCGGAGTAGCGTAAACTAATAAGCCCCATAAGAAGTAATCCAGATGGTTCAAGTCTGTAGATCGACCAAGCCCGCCTCGACCAATTCAGCAATTTGCGTATGTTGCTGTTAAATAATCACGAGCAACCAAACTGAAATGTGGTAGTGCACCATCATGTATAAATCACATTGTAATTCTTTTTGCTAATAGTACATCATTCAGAAACTGAAGTAACATGTGTTTAAAAAATTGCAAAGCACATTGCTGTTAAGTCTTTCTAGTAGAAACACTGGTCCAATTAGACAGTCGCCCCAATTCCAACCCAAACTTTCAAGGAGAACTTATGTTAAAAACGATTTTCATATACCTGATGCAAATTTTCATCTGCCCACACAAAGTTGTTATAAAAATTTCTTATTGCATTTCTTGAAAAACTGGCTTTATCAGTGAAAAGAAAAGCAAAAGCCATTGAAATAATGCAATGCGTGAAAGACAATTAGCAGATAGTAGTGCCTGAGCACGCTGAATGTGGTAAAGATACAACAAATTGCCCTTAAGAATTTTCCAAACTGTCCAATAACTTAAAGTATTGGCAATTTTTTGCGCAGAATTACTTGAATCTGTCTCTATCATGTCCAGCACATTATGTTCCAGTTGTACCGTTCTTCCTGTCATTGATCTTTCTAGCACTCCATTTTGATTCAATATGTTTCACATAGACGTCGATAAATGTTTTCAAAAACTTTTTAGTTGGAGATATTAAGACCAGGAAACCGTTCAATGTACACTCGTCTAGCTTGTAATGAACACATCAACACATCCATACATAAAATGCATGTCAGTCATCTCGTCGGTCGTATAGTGTTTCATGGTAGAGGAATTCACTAACTATTAAAGACACGTCAGACAGCCAATCAATCTAAACAACTGCAACCAAAACAAGTGATGATCAATGACGACACGTATTCAAATAAAATCCACTTGTCGACCGTTCCAAGTTATCGTTAACAATTTTTTGATGAACTCATTAATTTTTTGTACTTGATATACTCATTGGCGTACGCCATACGTTTGTTAACATTAATGATTTCAACAAATATTGAATATTTAAGTTTACTACGTATATTTTAATAAATTTTTAGTGCTATACATAATTTACGAACGAGTAATTTTAATCTTAAAAATGTCGTTTCTGAGCAATTATAAAGTTTTTTGAATAAATTTTGCTTTATAAATCAAATTTGTGCGCCAGTTTTGACAAGCTTTATGCTAAAAATTAGTTTTGTTGGCGATTTTAGGTGGTCAATGTGATTTTTCAGCAATTTTTATGCATTAAAGGAGGAGAATAGTTGCGTTATTATAAGAGTTCAGAAAATCAATTATAACAAAAAACGCTGTCCTCATATTAAAAAAAAAAATGATGCAATAAGTCGTTTCTCCGCAATTATTGTTTAAAAAATGACGTTTTTATTTAATTCTTCTTTAACTTTTTACTCGTTAAATATAACTCCAAATCTTTAACCCAAAACATGAAGACATAGAATATTGTATGTAGTTCAACATATAAAAAAAGAAATTACTGAAATCTTATTGTTTGGATATTGAGTTGGTTGGCGTTTTGTTCTATAAAAACCAATTTTAATTTTAAAATGGCACTGTACGTGTCAATATGTTTCAAGAAAAAAAGAAAAATAACAATATTACTAGCGGCACCCCAAGAAGACCCGACAATTTTCTAGCGTTAAATAAAATTTTTGTTTGTTTTTTATGCAAATTTGATGCGATATTGATTGATTTTCCATGTAATTTTTGATTATTATATGATATACGTAATTCACGAGCAAATTTTAATCTAAAAATGTTTTATATTCAACGGTATTACAGTAAATTTGATAGTAAACATAATTTTTTTAAATAATTTTGTTGTCACCAGTTTTAAGATTTTATAAATTTAATTTTTTTGCCATTTTTTAATTTTTATAAATATAGAAAATTGAAAATTTCAATAGTTTATGATAAGGTAGAGTATTTTTTGACAATATTTTCATAATTTATGGCTAGAATTTGCTATTTTTAACATTTTATGAATAGAATTTTGCACTTTTTGACAGTTTATGACTAGATCTTAATTTTTTCTGAAAATATTATGATAATTTATAGCCGGATTTTTAAGATTTTATAAATGTTTATGTTTGGATTTTGGTTTACTCCAAAAATATATTGATGATTTATAGCTGGAATGTGCTATTTTTCACATTTCATAAAAAAATAAGTTTTGAATTTTTTACCGTTTTTGACTTTATATAATAGTATTTTGCACTTCTTATCAACAGTTAACGACTAAATTTTTGACTTTTATTAAAAATAATTTTGCAATTTCAATAGTTTATTGCTATTTTTTTTAGTTTTTAACAATCTATAGATGTTTCAAGATCTGATTTTGCTATTTTTAATATTTAATTAATGAAATTTTAAATTAAAATATTCCATTATTTTTTAACAGTTTAAAGCCGGATAAAGAATTTTGTTACATTCTAACAATATATTTATGCTTTAAGGCAAAATTTTGTTTTTTTTTTTAAATTTTTTTAATCAATTTTGGCTAATTTTTATTGTTTTTTCACAGTTTTTATGGCTATTTTAAACCTAATTAGTAGAACTTTATGTTTCTTAACAGTTTATGACTGGACTTTTTCGCTTTCTGACAACATTTTGATAATTCAATACCAAATTTTGTTATTTATAGAATTTTTCTAAAAATATTTTAATATTTTATGACTGAATTATCAATTTGACAGTAATATTTAACACTTTGAAGACCAGATTTACAGTTTTAAAGGTTAGATTAACAATTAGAACTTGACACTTTAAAAACCGCATTAAACTTTTAAACGTCGGATTTAAACTTTTAAAAACTGGAATTTGAAAGTTGAATTTACTGTTTGGAACTTAAGTTTAACACGTTAATTGCCAAGTTTTTAGTTAAAAAACCTGATTTACATGTTTTGAAAACCAAATTAACCGTTTGACAATAAAACTTATCACTTTTAGTAAATTAAAATCGTATTTAGCCGGATTTACATTTTTAAAAGTCAAATTTATAATTTTAAAGATTAAATTAGAAATTTGAAAATTGGATTAACAATTTGGCAGTAAAATTTATCACTATAAATTCCAGATTACAATTTTATTTTTAATTTCAAAGTCGAGTGTTAACAGTTTGATTATAGAATTTAATGTTTTTTGAAAGTTGGATAGTTTAAAGACCTGATTTATAATTTGTAAACTGGATTAAGGGTATATCAGTAAAGTTTAATATATTATAATTTAAAGGCCGGATTAACTGTTTGGCAGATAAATTAGACAATTTGATGACCAAATATACACTTTCAAATAGTTACTGAATTATTAGTTCAAAAAGCTCTCAATTTACAGTTTCAAAGACCGAATTGATAATTTGGGAGCGGGATTAATTAAAGTTTGGCAGTCAAATTTTGAAAGGCAAATTTACATTTTAAAAACATAAATATTTTTTCTTTAGTAATAAATTAGCATATTCTTACTTTTTTTTATTAAATCAAATATTGCTATCTGAATTTCTAGTATTAAAAGTCAAATTAAAAAATACAAGTTTTAAAACTAAGAGGCCAGATTATCACTTTAGTACTAATATTAATACGTTGGTGGAATTACATTTTTAAAGGCAGTATTTACATTTTTTAAATTTTGATTGAAAGTTTAAATTCCGGATTTATAATTCAAAAGCAAATCTAACAGTTTGGCAGTGAAAGTTGTATTTAAAATTTTAAAAACCAAATTTACAGTTTTAAAAACAGGATTTATGATTTGAATGCTAGATTAATTGTTAAGCAGTAAATTTAACAAGTTAATAGCCGGATTTTTACTTTTAATTGCAGCATTTACACTTTTCAAAGTTGTAACGGCCAAATTTGGAAATTGAAATTGTTTAAATTAGCGGTTTGGCATTCCAATTTAACACGTTACAAGATATTTAATTTTAAAATTAGTGACAGTTTTAACCGGATTAAATTATGGCAGTTAAATTTAACATTTACATTGTATCCACAGAAATACTTAAAAATAGCGAAAAAAGCTTAAATTTCATCTCGGCATGCACGCTAAAAACTCAAGGAGAAAACATTTATGGCTGTGAAATATTGTTCTTTGGACAATTTTAATGAAAAAAGTTTTAATCAAAAATGTAAATAAACTCAATTTTTTTTCAAATTTTGATTGCTTATTACTCAAAATTGGCTAACTGAAAAAATTTGAAAAAAATCACCTAATCAGGATTTATGCAAAGAAAAGCATTCTCAGTAGTTGAGCAAAAAAAAATGTTCATTTTGTACACTTGACTCATACATAGCCATATACCTATATATATGGCCAAGTCTGAGTTAAGCATACGGAACAAAAATTTGATTTTGCTCAAACCACTAAAACTGCCTTTCTCTACATGTGTTCTGATTTTGTAATTTTTTTTAGATTTTTTCAATATGCCATTTTCGAGTAATAGGCAATCAAAATTTGAAAAAATCTATTTTTTGTGTTTTTTTACATTGTTTGATCGTTTGTAACTTTTCAGGGTTGCATTTTTAGGAAGAAACTTTTATCAACTTTTTTTTTCAAAATTGTTCAAAGAATCATAATTTATACCAAAAATTTGTTTCCCTTAATTTTGAAAATTTTGCAAAACTTTAAAAAACATTTTTTCTTAAAAATAGATAAAGAGTATATTTTATTTTTTCTATATTTTTTTTTTAAATATCCTGAAAATTTCAGAAAGTGCCGTGCACTACGTTCAAAGATATCTTACAATGTATCCACAGAAATACTTGAAAATAGCGAAAAAGGCTTAAATTTACATTTTTTGATCGTTTGTAACTTCTTAGGATTGTATTTGTAGGAAAAAGTTATAACAAATTTTTTTGTTCAGAATTGTCTAAAGACAAAGTTTTCACCGACTAAATTTATTTTTCTTTAAATTTTAGAAATTTTGAAAAACTAAGTAACAGTTTTTCTTAAAAAAAAGATAGGTATTTTCATTTTTTTTTTTCAAATATAGATAAAAAGGTGTTTTACATATAAAAACACGTTTTTATTCATAATTAAAAAAAAGAAAATCTATGCACATGCCCGGCCCTATCATACAATAGAAACTCCATGTTAGGGAGCTGCTGGCTTGACATAGCCAGTATAAGAGAGACCGCTCCAAGCGCTGTACTTGCATACATCAGCCACATAGGGTGGTTAAATGCCAAGACAACGAAATGAGGTCACCACCACTTGAGAAGGTACAAAAGGCCAAACGAGGCTTACGTGCAGTAGACTTTGGTTTACCTTCCAACTTTCAATCCAAAAGATCCAGAAGCTAGAAAAGCAGTAAATAGTAAAAACTATTTTTTTTTTTTAAATTTTGTTTATATTGTTGCAGAAAGTATAAGTCTTTAGATTTATAAGTCCAAAAGCTCGCGTCAAAAAAATGCAAGGGTTTTTGGACGCTTGATATTTTGAGATTGGGTTCCATTTCAATCATGAAAGCTAGCCTAGAGCCAGCAGGTCTGCCGTCGGGACACCTGACACTGAATCGCTTGAAAAGATGTAAAATTAATTAGCGCCTTCAAATTGTTTTCAGAAAACTCAAAATTTGTATATCATTAGTCAATCTAATCTAAAACACAAATCCAACAGTCAGACAGCAAAATAACGAGACGCGTAGAGTCACTATAGATGTCAAAAAATGATACTAAACCAAATGTTTTTTCAAGGCTCATACTGCCAAAACATGACTCTAAAGTATAAAAATTACAAAACTAACAATCAGACACATTTTTGTTGGGACCCAGTCAGCAGTTGCAATAGTTTTTACTCAAAATATATATTGTTAACAGTGTCACTTGTTAGCATTTATAGTCAATGTACCATATGCATTGTTAGTTGCGTAAGGTAAAGAGTGTTAATGGTAGATTGTAATAGACTAGTTATAGATTGTTCTAATATTTGTTGCTGAAAAATATTGGTAAATCTTTACTTTAAAAATGCCAAAAGAATTAAAATTAATGACACAATAACTAGAGGACTTTTAGGGGTGTAATTTAGTATGTAAATAAATAGTAAAATAGCAAGGAGATCATCGTCAGCATGCATAAAGAGCTGTAAACAATTGCTATTTACACACTGGCAGTTAAGACTTTGGAGTTGTGTGATAATAAAGTATCTGAGAATAAAGCCTTATACGTAACAGCTTAAAACATGTTGTGCACTGGCAGTTGTAGACTTAGGGTTGCAAAAAATACAGTTTAAGGTTGTCTGCAGAGCATTATATTAGTTGTAAACACACAGGTAATAGAAGTACAAAATGGTTCATTTAGTGGTCCCTTATTAAAAATTCAAAAAAATAAACAAAAATCATTTTTTTTTTCGGTAAATTATTGGTTTATTCAAAAAAGCAAACATTCCCATTATTTATGAAACACAATTTCATTCATGTGGCTACCTCGGTTGGTTTCGCAGTAGCGCATCTTGTTAACCCAGTTTTCCAAAACTTTTGTGACGGTTTCTAGCTATATCTCACGAATGGCTTGCTCGATATTTGCCTTAAAGACCTAAACCGTTAATGAATTGTCTGCATTACATCGGTCCTTCACAACACCCACAAAAAAATCTAACGGCGTCAAATCACAACTCCAAGGTGGCCAATTGACATCGCTAAGACGGCTGATTACTTGATTACCAAACTAGGCGCGCAAAAGATAGATTGTGGCATGGGCTGTGTGGCGTGGAGCGCCATCCTGCTGAAACCAGAAATCGTCCATGTCTTTAATTTCCGGCCACAAAAAATCGTTTATCATGCCTGTGTAGCGCTCACCGTTGACCAAAATGGCGTTTCCAGCAGCATTTAAAAAAAATGGGCCAATGATGCCGCCGCTTCAAAATCCGCGCCAAACTGTCACACTCTGAAGATGCATTGGCTTTTCGACAATTACGTGCTAGTTTTTTGATCCCCAGATGCAACAGTTTTGCTTGTTAACAAAGCTGCCAAGATCAAAATGTGCTTTGTCAGAAAAGATGATTTTTCGAGCAAAATCGTTGTCCGTTTCGAGCTGCTCTAAAGTCAATTAGACTTTATAAGCGAATAATGCAATGTCTTTGTGCAAAATTCGCATCAGGCTGGTGCGTGAAATTTTGAGTTGTTGTTGTTTGAGCTACACAACAATGACTCTGGAAATAAGTTTGCAATGTTTTCTAACGTTTATTTATTTATTTTGTTCCGCAAAAATATGATACTGACTTTCTGTCAAAATTTTCTACGGGAAAGACCTGTCACTGTCAAAATAATAAATGATTAAAAACATACCAGTAGATGGACCACCTTTTATACCTTGAGGTTTTATTAACTAAGTGACTAGTATTGTGGTATATTAATGTTAAGATAAGGATTCTGGCATCACAATCATTTGATAGACAGAAATTTTATATTTGTTAATTTTAGAGAACATATTGGTAATTGTATGCGGAATCAAATTATAGAAAAACGTACTTGAACGATTGCGGTTCGTAACGGTAACACGCTGATGCAAGAAGTCAAGATAAATCTAACTAACTTGACCGCAACATTGTAGAGCAAAAACAAAACAAATAAAAGTCTCAGTAATTTGTTTGCAGTAAACTGATGCGGTCGGATAAATTGGCATCAAATGAGAATTTCTCAACAAGTCTCTCCAAAATAAAATTAGTAATTATAAAACGCTTGGTGTGGTGGATAAGAAATTTAGAGTTTGTTGCATCAGTTATACAAAAAAAAAACATGTTTAGACTTAATACATTTGCTCAAATTTTGGTATATTATTTTATTTTGTATTGCCAACGTGTGAAGCAAAATTTAAATTAAAATTTCAAAAACAAACCTCAAATTACTAGAAGAAAATAATGAAATTTTTTCAAAAATTTTGAAAAACCTTGTTCAATTTTTATAAATGTATCAAATTTTGGTATAAAATTGCATTGAATTTTAAATAAAAATCAAAAATTTATACTTACAACCTTAAATTAGTTTATATAAGCAACGTGCAAAACAAAATTAAAAATAATTTTTTAAAATTTAAATTTGCAACTCAACTAAAAGAAAAAATAGTATGTTGTTTCATTATGTATGGCCTTTTCAAAAATTTTAAATTTTAAATATATTTTTGTAAATAATAATACAAATTAATAACAAAATATACATTTATATTTTATAGTTTTTTTATCAATGTTTATCAAAAATTGTAAAAATAAACAATGTAACTCCTCGTAAGACATATGTGTCGGTTGTGAGTATAGAACGTTGTTATGTTGACTTTATTATGCGACGAGCAGAAAACAGCACACTATAAAAGTATATAATCTAAGATTAATATAGTTAAATCTTCTTGATAAAGTTATTTTTGTAATAAGCATATATTGATGCCTAAATAAAACAAATCCAAACTTTTTTTAATGTAATACTAAATTACTGAATTAATCTTCTAAAAAAAACAATTTATGTTAAGCCTCAGTAGTAAACTTTTTGCAAAGCTACTCCAATAGTTTAAAGTCATCTTTGCCTGAGAAAATTTGTCCTAAATATGCTCGCCAGTTTAAAATTAAGCAAACTATTTATTTCACAAAGTTTTAGTGTTTAATTCAACAAATCTTAACTTTAGTTTGTTTACACAACAAATCCCCTTCAACTAACCATTCACCTCTTGTTTTTTCTACAACCTTATTCCAACTTACAAAAATTATTTTTTGCCGCAACATTTTAGCAGAAAACAGTTTAATCTGGCCTATGAGTTGACTAAAAAAAATCTCCAAAAAACTGTTTTTAATCTTTGTTCAATGTTTCTACTTATAATCATTTAACGTACCTTCATGAAAATTTGAAACCGTCAACCAATGCGTCGTTTATATTTAACTTTTAGTTAAGACATTTGAATAGTTTTCCTTTTACTATCCTCAAAGCCTCATCTCATGCTTGTATCTTAATCTAATAAAGCATCTTCGCTTAATTAGAATATCCAATAAAAATACAATAAAAATCCAAACTAATTCAGAATTTAGAGATTAACGCTCTTGACATGTAAAACTTTGTAAAAATAAATCTTTTGCATTTCTTTAATTTAACCCTTTTTATTGCATAAGAAAATATGGGTATAATGAAATCTTAAATTTTTTATTTGAAACTTCTTAGTTAAATCTAACACATCAACCAAGTTTGTCTTAGGTTAGATTTCAATTTTGTTAAATTTGCAAAAAATTGATCATCAAATTTTTCAAATTAGAAGATCCCAAATTAAACAAATATTGGATGTGAAAAATAGGCCAAAAAGTTTAAGACGGGATATAAGTCTTTAGAAGATTTTCACTCAAAAAGATTATGACTACAATTTTTTGGGATTGTGAAAGTGTCTTAATGATTAATTTTAAAGAAGAAAATAGATAAAAGAGTTAGATTGTTGCACGACAACGCATGTGCACACCACAGAAATTGCTCAACTTGCCATAAAAGAGTTATACCTAATAATGTCTGTCTTATGGTTTATATATTATTATCCTATTTTATCTGTACCGTTTTATAAATAACTTAAATCATTAACATCCTAAGATTTTAAGAAACTTTTACTTTTTTGTAAAAACACAAATAACTCACATATATCTTTTAATTTCAAAACAACATTTTATGAAAAACTTAATTCCAAACAACATTTGTTTAAAGCAATGATTTTAATCATGCACATTTTTGTGTTATTTTAAGAAACAACAACTTTCTTATAAAAATCTTAAATAATTTTGATTATTTCTTAAAATTTTGTTTCAAAATTTATATGAAATTTTATACAAGATTTAATTCTAAACAACATTTATTTAAAGCATTATTTGAAAATCATTTTCATTTTTGAGTTATTTTGAGAAACATCAACTTTTTTGTAAAAACACAAATAACTCCATTGTTTCTTAAAATTTTGAAACTAATTATATGCAAAATTTAATTTAACGCTAGAGAATTGTAGGGTTTAGTCGCCCCGTCCTGTTGTGGTGCCACTAGTAGTATTGTTATGGAAAAATATTAAATCCTATCACATCTACGAGAATATTGGTGAACCTTTCTTTCTAGAAAAATATTGACACGTACAGCGCCGTTTTTAAGTTAAAATTGGTTTTTATGGGACAAAACGCCAACCAACTCAATATCCAAACGGTAAGATTTTAGTCATCACTCTTTTTATATGTTGAAGTACATACAATATTCTATGTCTTCATGTTTTCGGTTAAAAATTTGAAGTTATATTTAACGAGTTAAAAATTAACAAAAAACTAATTAAAAACGTCATTTTTTAAAAATTAATTGCAAAAAAACGACTTATTGCATTAAATTTCTACAAATTTGAGGACACAGATTGGACTATCTTCTACAATGTGTGAAAATTTTATTCAATTATATTCAGGCGTTTTCTTGCTGAGTTGGATGCTGTAAACCCTTTTAATAGCGCAACTATTCTCCCCCCTTAAATCAATAATTATTTATTGTTTAAATGGAATAAAATCCACTCTTATGAACATTATAAAAAAATAATCCGGAATAAAAAGCAAAAAACCTGCCAAAAAAAATGTCGCTAAATTGTTTAGCATAAGAGGTCATTGGTCTTCAAAATCGTTTCACTTTTAAGCAACACCTTTAGTAATATACCCCTTCTGGCACTTAAAAAGCTGTTGTCTTGTTATTACAGCTTTCAATAAAATATATTAGCTTGCTCGTTAGATCAAGAGCGTTTTTTCTAAGTTATTCCTATTTCTGTAATCAACACAGAGTTAAAAAAGTTTGGACCCCAATATTGACACAAACATTTTCAAAATTATACTGACGGTTTAGTACAAGTTCACATTCTTCCGATTATGATTTATACATTCCATTACTAGAATTTGAAGAAATTGATAGACTTCCTGATCCATAAGGCCTTATATCGATTTTTTTCAAAAATAAGTGAACATAAAAATTTCGAGTTCTCTTAATGCGTTATGCTCTTGGGCATTAAAGGTAACATCGGCGTATCTTATGTTTTAAAACATTATTCTAAAGTTGCAAAATAGAAGTTTTGTTACACATTTTTATTGGGTCATGAAGGTATTTGTAATAACAAATAGGCGGATAGTATTGCAGAACTGAAACATGAGGAAACAATGTAATAATATTATTACCTAACACACCAAGTTCTAATCCAGTTTTCTGTTTAGAAAACATGTTATTTTGACATAAATAGTACAATCAGATCAGCCAAAGTATAGAAATGGCTTATATCATTCCTATCAATAAATTTCTAAATCAAACTCCTTAGTTTAGAAATACTGCCTTTTTTACAAAAAATGATTATGTTTTTTGAGTTGCATTATATCATGACATGTGCTTAACAATTGATATTGTAAACACAATTAATCATCTGCGTTTAGAAAGTCATTGCAAAACTGTTTTTTTTTTTAACTAAAACATCAAAATTGCAATTTCGTCTTGCAACCAAAAACTTTTTTCTACTTCTTACTATAATATATTTATTGTGCAACTGTTATTGCTAGGGAAAAAAATGCTATTTTATATGGTTTATTACGTCTAAAAAGTGAACAATACGCAATTTCTATACATTATACAAATTTTAGTCATAAAATAAGTGTGCAACTTGCATAAAGTTTTATAAATTGTTTTTTTATTTATTGTAGTCGTAGAAACAGTATAGTGCTTGTATAGTAACTAGCACGTGATATGTTTATTATAGATTGCCAAAAACTTGTGCAACATGTTTATACTCGTTGGAAATTGTTGTCATTACGTGTTAGTTGTACAATTACTATTATCATAATACCTTTTAAATATATTAGACTAATTAATGTTTTTTATTTATTTGCAGATACCATCGAATCAGGACTACAAAATGGCAAATTAAAATCAAAACTTTTCCCCCAATTCGTCATTAGATACACAGGAAATGTTAAAAGTTTTACGTTTTTTTACTGTTGTTTTTGTATAAAATGTATATTAATTAAATAAATTAATTTCAATATGTATTAAATCCATAAATGAGTTTTATTTATGTTTTAATCTTTACTCACTCACCCGATCAAAGTTTCACTATCTACACACCTAAATTCATTTTTAAAATCTAATTTCTTACTTAGATAAACAGCAAATACTAAGTTTAAATTTTGTGGACGTTTTAGAGTTGTGTTTTCCGCCCACTTGCCCAAATCTTTGTGCTTTAATTTCTTGATCACAAACACAAGGTAGGCAGACGACAGGCGGCAAATACGTTTAAATTTTGTGTGTTGATTAAATTTTGTGTTAACGGCTCACCCGCCCCAGTAATTGTGATTCATTTTCTTGATTACAAACACATTGGTGTGTGAGCAAAAATTTAGTTTAAATTTTGTGGGCGTATGGTTTAAATTGATGTTTCTGCCCGAGTATTAGTAATCAATTTTTTTGACTACAAACACTTTAGTGGGTTTGCGGTATGTTTAAATTTTGTGTTTTCCACTCACCCGTCCAAGTGTGCTTAAATTTCTTGGTTACAAACATTTGGATGGGTAGGCTAAAACAAAATTTAAATTTTGTGTACGAGTAAGTTAGATTAATGTTTTTTGCCCACAAATGTTTTGTTTAGGTAAGCGGGCAGAAACTAAGTTAAAATTTTTGGGCGTGTAGTTTTGATTGGTGTTTTCCAAAAACTTAGTCAAATATTTGTGATTCATGTTCTTACTTGAGTAGGTGGGCAAAAATTTTAAATTTTGTGTGTAGTTATTAGTGTTCTCCTTCCATTTGCCCAAATGTTTGTGTTTCAGTTTCTACACTACAAACACTTGCTTAAAATTTTTTTTATGGTTTGGATCACTGTTTCCGCCTGAGTGTTTGTGATCCAATTTTTTAACTACAAACACTTTAGTAGATTAGCAATAACAAGTATAAATTTTGTGTGTGTGGATTGGATTGGTGGTTTTTCCCCACCCGCACAAATGTTTGTGCTTTATTTTCTTAATCACAAACATTTAGGTGGGTGGGCTAAACATAAGTTTGCAGCTTGTGGTTTGGGTTGGTGTTTACCGTTCACCGCTCAAATGTTTGTGGTCTAATTTTTAATCACAAACACTTGAATAAGTGGGTTGTTACTAAATTTAAATTAATTAAGCATGTGATTTGAATTAGTATTCTTACAAAATCTAAACATAAACTTAAAAAAAAAAATTTTTTCTTAAAATCTTGTTAAAAAATACAAATTCTATTTATAAAAAAAATAAAAATAGTAAAATCCAGTCATAAAATATTTTAATAATAAAAACCTGGTCAAAAACTGCAAAATTCTGTTAATAAAAATTCAAAAATAGCAAAATTTGTCTTTAAAATTTTAAACCGGTGTCAGAAAACACAATCCATAAAAGCCATAAATTGTCAAAAAATTTCAAATTCTATTCACAAAATGGCAAAATCAGCAGTTTTGGATCTGGGAAATTATTACAAATTATTCCCAAATTTTGAAATGATGTATAGTTGCTAGTTTGTGTGTGTGTGTACAAGACATACATTTAAATTTTGCATATATGTAAATGTATGTATGTATATTAACTTAGCGTCTCTTACTAATACTGCTTTACTTAATGATCAATTATATTTTCAATTTTTTTTTTGACATTATAACAATTTAAAAAAAAAATTGAGTTATTAAGTTGATTTGATATTTTTATATTTATTTTTTTGTACTCTGAACTGAAATCTATCTACCAGCTAAACAACAAGTCAACGAGTTTGGTAAGTACATTTTTATGACCACACATCAAGGTAGGTAATTAAACTAACTTTAAATTACAATCTCCAGTTTAAGCTAGGTTAGAGTTTACAACAAAATAAACTAAAGATAACTAATCGGTGCTTAGATTGTTAGTTATCACTAGGATAGTAATCTTAGATCTTATATTTTTATAGAAAATTTATAAAACTAATAGAAGAAAGTTTTAAAACTAGATTTAAAAAACATTACAATTTTGACTACTCTATTCTTATTTTAGAAAAAAATCACTCCATCCCAGATACTCATAACTGTTCTAAACGCCAAATTAAAATTTGTTAAAAGTTCTTGAAATTAATAACTTGTATAATGACCAAACTGACTTGTATAAATCTCTCCTGTTTAAAATTATTTATTCCTCTTTTGCCAAATGTTCTTTGCTATAATTACCGATAACTTGAACTAATTTTTATTTGCTTAACATTTTTAATCAGAATAATGTTTATGTAATTTTTGTATTGTTTATATTTTTATGTAATAAAGTTTCTGATATATTTATACCTTTTTGTACCACCGTCCGATGATGACCCAGTAAATATTTTGTAATATGGTACATATAAATAAATTTTATTTATGGATATTTATAGTTAACCAGCAGTAAAAATGTAGAGCACTTATAAAATCTACAAAAATTAAATAAATATAAACTAAGTAGTAAAAATGAATAATGAAATATGTCTTACCGTGTGTGAAGATGAAATATAAAAAATTAAATAAATATAAATTAAGTTTAGTAATCCCAACACAGTTTAGACGGAATACAATAGGCAACTTAATATACACAAACAAATTGTATGCGCTTACAATTTACCAACATTTCATGAACCAAACTGTACTGGAATTACTGTAGTAAAAAATGGATAATGCAATAAGTCTTACCGTGTGTGATAATGGTGTGCCAAAAACGATTAATGAATATTTTCAACTATAAGTAAAACAACAACCATAAGTAATAAAAACGTAAGTAATTTATATTTACAAAATTATATAAATATAAATTATGTGAAAAAAAAATCCAATAATTATCCGTCACCAGAATTTGTTTTGAAGCAAACATTTTTGGATAATTTAAAAGAGAAAAAAAGTGAAAGTTTGAATATTTAAAAACAAAACGTTTTGAATACAGGTAGTGATATGTTTCAGTGTATCATCAATAGAGATCAATGTATGGAGAAGCCAAAGTCATTAAGATTAGTTTATAAAAAGATCTAGGCTAGATTGAATTGCTTTTGTTTGTTTATCTCTAAATTAAAAATACTTTAAAACAATTATTGTTTAAACTTTAATCATTTCTTATTCTTTATACGTTTTTATAGTCGGTTTTTACTTATAGCAAAAAAAATGAATCCTATGAAAGCAACCATATTACATCTGAAATATGTATACTACTACTTAATCGCTTATGTAGTATTGAATAAAAAAATTATTAAACTACACTTTTTCGTGTTAGTATATATTTTATTTATTAAAACTTCATGCAAGTTCATGCAAGGGGAGAAACTCCGGTACATTCTTGATGTGGGCGGCGGTGATTTGTGTTTCATCTCATCCAACAAAACTAGAAAATAATTAATTTAAATTAATTAATTTTTTTGATATGGATTAAATGCTTCCTGTAAGTTTAATAACTTGCAAACAATGTTTGGAATAAGTATTAGCACAAATTAGCAATATAAGTTGAAATCTTATTATAATTAAGTTAGTTGTAATTAACCTTTTTTTAAACTATTAACATTAACCCTTGAAAACATTAAATAAAATGTTCAAAAACAAGCCTTTTGTGTTGGTTTTTTACAAATTTGGCGCGTAAGTTTGCGTATATTTATATCGATAAATAAAATAAAATGCTACAAAATAGACTCACATACAAAAAATAAGTAGCAACAACTTCAAAGTAAAATTTGACTGACAGGTTAGTGACCATTTTTTTGTGGCGTTCTTTATTGTAATCTTTATATACATTATGAGCAAGAAATAAATAGTAAAGTTTATCATGGTAATCATAGTAATTTTAGTGTTTACCAAATGGATCTTTCCAAATAGATCCGATACCTCATTTATATGTCTTCTGTGTGGCTTGACACCTCAATTGCCTAAAGAGAACGGCGTGATTAGGTGTACGAGTATACTAAAGATTGTTCACAGATTTATTTGATATAGATAACAAAGAGATTATTAACAACGTTTTTGCATGTTCAAACTTAGAGACAAAAAATTAGACTCCAAAAATTAAAAAAATAATAATAATAATCACTGTAAACGCATTAATTATTAAATCAAAAACGCTATTAACGCTAATATGTGTCATTATTCAGTATTTCCCAAAACGTAAAAGCCATAAATATTTAAGGTCAAAGTTCACACACTGCTTAAATCTTGTCTTCAATCTAATATTGAGTATGGTTTCACTTGCTCAAATTCTGAGTTTTATATTGTGGTGACATATTAAATAATTCCTAAATGTCACAATATAAAAATTTTAAAAAAATTGTGAATTAAGAATTCTGCGTTCTTAGTTCTTTAAAGCGCTATATACAGGGTGATTTAAAGAAACCTTATGATTTTGAAATAATAAATATTTGGTCAATTTTACATAATTTTTTTTTAAATTAACATTTTGTTTAAGTGCAAAAAATAGCAGTTTTGTTAATTAACTGAACTGTTTAAGTGGAACTGTGCTTTATTTTATATTTTTTTAAATTGTAAATTTTGTTGATGATCACGAACTCTTTGACAATTGCTATCTTATACGGATTGAATTTTAAAAACAAACGTGTTTAAATAGACTCACCACTTTTAACATAATTATTGTACACAAACACTCGATGTTGCACATAGCCTGCTGAGTTAAATGACACTATACCGGTTTCTCTAACTCTTATACTTGCTGTGTACTGCGCGTTTAAAAAACATCCGGTTTTTCTGAATCACTCTGTATATCTATAGTTGCCCGCAACAATCAATTCAATGAAAAACTCTCACACATAATAATGTGTGAAAGTTTCCGATCGATTTGATAATTTTCAATAGAAAACAACCGTACTAAAATGTATGCAAAAATTCAGCCTGTTACAATCAACAAATTATATCATAATATTAAATTCTATATTTAATTGTAAGATAATATGAATAGAAAAATAAATAAACAACCACATATTATTATTATCTATATTCTAACTCAAATACGCAATATAATTGACCTTGGCAAATTGAAACCTAATAATATATAAAGTATAAGCCATCAAATAATGTGGATTTTAACCATTTTAGAATAACCCCAATTAATTTTCTTTTTAATATGTTACTTGAATCATAATTTGAGATCATAATTAGAAAATAGAAAACATTCATATGTATAATTTAATATATAATTAAAAACTTTCCACAAAATAACAAAAAAAGAATTATTTATAATTTACTTACATGTTCTGTTTGATTAATTGACGAGAATTTTCGGGACAGTCTAATAGAAAAAACAAAAATTATATTAAAAAAATAATTACGTTAATTTTAAAATTTAAAATAAATTATATTTTACTATTTTAGTTAAAAAAATGTAATTAATTATATTTTATATAATTAATAATTGTACTGTTAAACATAGGTTTAAACTTTCTGTCATGATTTTGATAATTTTTAAAATTTTAATTTGTTTTTTTTTCTTTTTATTTTAAAAAATTTAATTTTTTTAAATTTATTTTTTAAATTACAAAATTAAAAAAAAATATTTTAAAAACTATCTTTTTTTAGAGGGCTGCAATGGATTTTAGCGCTCTTGCTTGCTAGCAATATATATATATATATATATATATATATATATATATATATATATAGATATATAAACGTAAATAATAAAAAATCTTGTAAAGTAACACAAAAATTTGTAATAAATAGTACTTTTAAAGAAAATTCAGTGTGTAAAAATTCTCTGCTCTTAAGTAAATCAAGCAAAAATCTGACGTTAGCATAAAGAAGCTCATCAAAAAGCAAGAAGAAAAAACGGATCTGAACACTATCGTCGCCAAAGCGAAAAATTATGATGTCCGCCCTTAGAAAAAATGTAACAAAAAGAAAAACAAGAAAAAAAAAACAGTCAAAAAGTCACTAATAAAAAACCAAAAACTAACCAAAAAAAACTTGACTACATTAGCCAAACAAGGTCTGTTAGTTCAGCAGGCCAAAACCAGACAAACCAAATAATTAAAAAAAAATACCATACTAATTAGACTAAACAATATGTCTTACGCAAAACTACTAAAAACGGAAAAAAAATTAGTAAACCATATCAAAGTTAAAGCAAAAAAAAACTAGATGACAAGTAGAAAACTCCAAAACGGTCCCAAAAAAGAAATAAACTTAAAATACAAAATTCAAAAAAAATTCAAAGCCATGTACGTCTTGCCTTAACAAAAATGTACTACAAAGTACCAACTGAAAAAAATATTAGACCCACCATCTCCAAATCAAACAAAATACTTTTTATATTTAAGTTTTTGGACCACCCAGGAAATAATCAAAAACTTACAATAATAAACACAGAATTAGACCCCAACAAACTTTTACAAATGAAAGTCAAATCATAGAAAAAACAAAGAAGTAAAATGCTTTAAATTGCATTATGAGCATAAAAATTCTCACTACAAAGAGTGTAAAAAAACCACAAAACAGAAGGTGCTCAAACAAATCGTAAGTAATAAGACACCAGTCAGAAAGCGTAAAGTGCATAAATAACAAAAACAAAAAAAGCAAAAAACGTCATTTCAACATAATAAAATTTTTACAAATTTACGCATACAAGAATCTTTTTGCCCAAAATCTTATCATTGCTACTGCCAAAAAACTAAATGCAAAAATTATAGCAGTATAAAATCCCAACAAAAAGTAATAGACTCACAGATAGCTCTGGACTGGATTTTTTTACATCAAAACTGCCAACAACACAGTGACCAGCTAATATGTTTCTTTGAACAGAAAAAGAAATGTAGCAAAAATCTTTAAAATTAAAAAAAAAACTAAAAAACAAAGATAAAACCATAGTTGTTGCCATCCATACAATATGGCATAAGAGAAGACAAGTTGTAATTGAGTGGATGGCAGAAAACAATTGTATCTGCGTAAACAAAGTCAACACTCTAAACCTGTGCGCAAAATAGTTGAAAACAAAATTTGTAAAGATGGAAATAAGTAACAATAAAACCCTTAGTAACCACAACTACATTATTTTTAGGTAAAAAAGAAAAAAAATCATTTAATCTAAAATAGAGGATGGCAAGTTAAAAAAATAGACAAACAGAAAATGCAACAAACACTGACTGATACTGACATGGCATATGAAAATGCATCACCTGCAAGAGACTTTACAGTTAACTTAATAGTAGTCCAACTAACGTTAGAAAAAAAGTAAACTAACACTTTCAAGAAAAACTAAAATACAACAAAAAAACATGACGGACAACATTAAAGCAAAAAAAACATGATTTAAACTGCAGTATATAAGGAGACGGCTATAATATTAGATTAGGTAAGCAATCGGCTTTACTCAAATGCTCTAAACGACCTTGCCAATGATATGAGAATTAAACTTCAACTGTGACAAAACCGTAAATTTTACCAATTTTACAACAGATGAGCGCAGGCAGCATGCAACAAACTGAACATGAACAAAGCACTTGGTTCAAGAAACATTTCTATAGAAATCTTAAAAAAACTTATACATAGGAAAGCTAAATATGTGCTAGAGAATTACAATACACTAGCATGCCAAAATACATTTTTCGACAACTGAAAACAAACAAAGCTTGTGTGTCAAAGAACATAAAAAAACCATTGGACAACCCGCCAACATACAAGCTCTAATGTCTCTTTGTTGAAAAAAATTGTATAAACATTTAATAATAATAAAGTTTAAAACAAAACTAGAACACACTGGAGGCTTAGCAAATAAACAATTTGGCTTTATAAAAATTAAACAAATAATAAGTGCTATATAAAGCTGTCTGACGTTAAAAATGCTTTCAATAACCTCGGAGAAAACTTTGCTAAAAAATTTCTTGAAGTAACAAAAAATAAAACCAAGATTATTAAATTAAATAGTATCTCTCAACAAGAACTAATGCTTGGCCTAACCCTGAAACATTCTTTACGACGACCTACTAAAAATAGAACAACTAGAAAAAGTGACGCTAATTTGGTTTGCCAACAACGTAGCTGTGGACGTTGTTGTAAAAACAAAACAATATTGATGAGCAAGACAGACACGGCCCTTTAACAGGCTAGACCACTGCAACTTGCACCAAAAAACATAAAAGCTATAATCTTCACCACTAAAAAGAAAGTGGAGCCCATTTGATTTATCATCTAAGATACTACCATCAAACTCAGTGCCATCAAACACGTAGAGTTGTGACTCGACACTAAAATCACTTTTCTAGTGCACATTATAAAAACCGTAAAAAATATAAAAACCCGTAAGAGCTTTAACTGATGCCCATGCTCTTAAAATCTAATTTAGTAAGCAAAAATTAATTTAAAATTAAAAGTGAATATTTTCTTAGAGTCACTTGTTAAGGAGTGATTGGGAAAACATTTAATTGAATTTAAATACCTAGAACAAACAATAAGTATAGAGAAAGCCAACAATGAAATAGAAATAACCAAAAAAAAACAACAAACATGGACTGCATATAGAAAAATCAAATATATCTTAACTATGGACTATCTAACCAATGCAGTAACTATCTACAAAATCAATAAAAAAAGATAACCAAATAAAGATACTAAGCATAATATTAAAAAACCTAAAACCAATGCCTAAATCAGAGAAAAAACTAAACTTAAACATGTAGATAAAGATAAATGGAGGAGCAAACTCATCAGATAAAGACCATAAAACAAAAAAAGAAGCGCTGGCCGGCCTCAGATAATGTAAACTTAAAACAACCTAAAAACTAATTAAGTCAAGATTTTAAACAAATAAAAAAAAATTTAAAAAATTAATCTTGTTTTACTTTCACAAGATTTTTTACTTTGCTTTTGCAGCTTATACAATGCCAATAATATACTTATATCAATTTTAATATTTCTAATATTTTTATAATTTCTTATTATAAATATATTTTATATTTTCTTGACAAAAAAGAAGTTTAGAGTAGAAACTGCATCAAATTTGTATATTAATTCTAGGAAATATTTATCTGTTTTTGAATTATTAATAAAATTCTTTAAAGTAATAAAACAAAACAAAACTAAAAAATGTCCGCAAAAGAAGTAAATTCGATCAAATTAATGATGATTATAATTAATCTCTTACCATTGATTAAAAGTAAAATTTTCCACTCATTGCGACAGACACGTCATAGTTATTTTCCGAAGCATATTCTGCGTACTCTGGGATTAGCAAACTAATCACGGTTTATAAATTGAGTCGCAATTGGCAAATTTATAATTTATATAAATTTTCTGTTATATTATATGTAAATTGTTTTTCTATTGCTTTTATTTATGAATTATAATTAACCCGTTGCTATTAATTTGACATAGTATAATATGTAAAAATCTTGCATTTTGCACTGCAGTAATTTTTCTTGTTAAAATAATTTACCCATAAACCATCTTCTGTGTCTATTGTTACTTATCACTCGAAAATCAAATATTACTATTATATTTTATTTATTTTTTTGAGTAAACAGTAAAAAACTGCCAAAATAGTGTTGTAATACTCCAAAAATGTAAAAACTATTTTGTTATAAAGTTAAATTGTTTATATGTTGGTGACTGTCAAAATAGTGTTGCAAATTCTCAAAACAGTGTTCAAAATGTCAGAATTAAAAAATGTAAACTTTATGAACTAACATTAAATGTCATCTGTTTTCATTAAATATCATCTGTCAAATATAACATTAATTGTCAGAATAATCTGTTATTTTAGTAGAAAATGTCAAATATGTAACCTGTTAAAAAAAAACAATTAAGACATTTAAAAAATTATTGTGTTAAACAATCAATTAAATTAAATTAAATGTCAAATATGTTAACTTTGTCAACTGTCAATAAAAGTCAAAATATATCAATTATTAACTGTTATTAAATGTCAAAAATAGCAACTGTTTATAAGTAACAAATTTCTCAACCGTCCTTAAAAAAAATACTATATTTCTGAAAAATATTGATTGTCATTGAATGATATTTCTATAAAATTTCTTATTGTTAACTATCAAAAAATGTCATTAAAACTATCTAGAAGTGTCAACAGTTAATATATGTCATCCATCAAAAAAATTGTATAATAAGTATAATATATAAAAATATGAAAGACCAATGACATAAGTCTTTGTGCGGAATGAATTGAATAAAAACATAAAAGAAATTTGCCGTAATGATTGATTTTCTAAAAAAAGTAAATGAAATATTGAAAAGATTAAACATATCATAACATCAGGAAAGGTTTGCTGAATCATTATCAATAAATTAAACTTCAAAACATTGATTACGTATTTTAACTAAAAACTGATTATAAGTATTTTTATTATAGAAGTTTTTATGTAGCTTTTACAATCAGTTTGTCATCGGCGACTAAATATCAAAAACTTATTTACTTGTCCTGTGATAATATTACACATGTGTCAGACCATTATATTCAAGAAATTATTTTTAAGTAAGCTTGGGTAGAATACAAAATACAGATTTAGTAAAAACCAATAGAATATTAACAAAAGTTTTAAAATCTGTTTGTGGCATTATATTAACACTTTTAACTAATTTAGTTAATCTTGCTCTTACGGAAAGTAAAGCTTTAAAAATTGCAAGAATAGTACTTGTTTATAAAAAAAAGTGAAAATGCTGTCAAGTATTTAAAAAGGTCATATACAAACAAACTTATAAACCTTGTAACACTTAATTTATTAAATAACAGCCAACACAAATTTGTAAAAAAATTCATTGAAATCTCAACTTTAAACAACAACTGAAAAATATTTAAATTATCGTTAGTCGTAGCCCAATATTCGGTTTACAGACCTTTTATGATTTATATTAATGATTTATCAAGTTATATTAATTATTATTAAAATTTTATTGTAAATACTAATAAAAAATAATAATAATTAAAAATAAAGCTCTCTACTTTATTTTTACATTTGCAATTTTAATTACAATAAGTAGCATCAATGCTGATGTAATTGCTTGAAAATTAAATAATTCAACCGTATTGAATGAATCATATCAGGATACTGGGTTTTATAAATATAATATTTCTTCTATTCATAACTTACACGTTTACATCTTCAAATATATAGAATTACTGAGAAAAAGCAAACATCTATTTTGACAACCAATTAGTTTTTGTATCTAACGATCAAGGTTTTAACAAACGCAATTGTTACGTTTGATTAAATATATTTCCAATTATTGTGGGATATTAAAGCGACATTTCATAAAAACAATCAAAATTTGCTTTGTTATTAAAATGAATGCTGGTATTACCAATGTTACCAATAATGGTAATTTTAGTAAAAAAGTTTTGCAAACTGTATGTGTATTAAAAAAAATTAAAATTAAAAATTTGACTAGTATAGTACAATTTCTAATTAAGAACACAAAAAAATAAATATAAAAAAAAACTGCTAATCATAAACTTGAGTAATCCGGCCTCCTACACAACTGTTAGTAATGAAGACATTAGATTCATTGTCTCATGTTCAGACTTATAACCTTTTTACAATTAAAAGATTTTTTTTTGCAAAAACTTTTAATCTCATAATAACAACTACTTAAGCGGGTAAGTGAGCAGTTCAAAATACTTAATGGTAATCATAATCTGGAGTGACCCAGTAACCCATTTAAGTGTTGGACATTTAAAGATTAAATATCACTTCTAGCTTATTAGACAAAAAGACTTATAACGTTTAAACTTTCAGTTTCTTGTTAACAAACTTTTAAGCGGGTAGGTAGACAGCGTAGTTTAAACTAGTCAGTAATAACCATAAATTAGAATAACCCATTCACTTGCCTAAATGTTAGTTATTAAAAAAATTAATACCACTAACTTTTAACACTTGCATTCTTTTCTGACTAAAGAACTTCTAACACTTACAATTTTTTAATAAGAAACACTCATGCGGGTAGGTGGGCATTTTAGTTCAAACTAATTGCTGGTAATCATGATTTGAAGTGACCCACTAACCCACCCAAATACTAGTCATCAAAAACTAGATATCACTTTTTACTTCTTGGACAATAAGACTTCTAACGTTAGCAAAGAAAAAAAAATTAATTTCTAGTTAACAAACTTTTGGACGGGTAAGTAAACACTTTAGTTCAAATTACTTGCTGATAATTTTGATCTGAAGTTTTTCCTTTTTAGTCAGAGAGACTAACATTTGCAAAAAAACTTAAGTTTAAACGACTTGGTGGCAATCATGATTTGAAGTGTCCTACCTACTCGCACAAGTGTTAATCATCAAAATGTTTGAGCATTTTAGTTTAAACTACTCAATGGTAATTATAATTTAATGTAACCCGCTTACCGCCCCAGTGTTGATCATCAAGAGATTAGATATCACTTCTTCCACACTTGCAAATAAAACAAATTTTCAATTTTTGAATTATGGATCAAATTAAATTTTATAAAATTTTGGTCTGATTTTGTATTAAGTTTTATAGAGTTGGTAGTAGTAATATAATGTTTGTCTCAATTGTTGCCAAATTTGATCAAAATTCAACAAAAAATTAAAATAAAATTTCAAACTTAATACATCAGCAGTCAATGGTAACTAATCATCAAATTAAAAGTTATGTCAAAATTGTTGTGTAGATTTAATTAAATTATATACAGTTTGCAGCAATTATACTTGGTTGCATTGTTACCAAAATTTAAAATCAAAATTCATACTTTTTTTTAATAAATAACAGTCTGTTCCAACATACGATTTAGACAGTTTGCAAACCGTTCAACTATACACACAAATAAATTACTGTGTATAAAAGATTGCATAAGAATGACAAATATTTGTTTATGTGCACAGTTTGGACGGTTTGCAAACTGTCCACATCGTATGTTGGAACAAACCTTATATCAATTGTAATAAATTTTATAGATTTCAAATTTCATCAAAATCCAATAAATAATTTTAAAGGTTATAAACTTTTTTAAACCTAATACTTTAATGGTAACAGGTTACTAAATTGAAGATTAAGTAAAAATTGCCGTGTCAGTTTTATTAAATTTTCTACAATTGATAATGCTTTTTGGCTGCATTGTTGTCAAAGTTTATCAAAATAACTTTAAGTTTATAATTTATTTTCCAACTTGCTACTTTAACAGTCAATCGTAATTGGTCAATTAATTATAAGTTATGTCAAAATTACTGCATCAGTTTTATTAAATTTGTAAAAATATAAATTTTACTGCATTGTTGCCAATATTCATCAAAATTTTGTGGTTATTAACTTTTATTCAAACTCAACAGTCAATAGTAGTAACTGGTCACTAAATTAGAAGTTTTGTCAAAATTGCCGTATCGATAGTGGTATTGGTTTGGATTCCACGTTAAACTGTAGGTCCCGCAAATTTGTGTAGAATTATTATCGCACATTACAAACATACGAGAGAGGTGCTTACACTCGTAGTAAGCACAAGCACTATATGAAGAAAAAATTATATGTAGAATTTAAATACGTTTTATATGACAAAAAAATTGGCTTATATAAAAAAATAAAGAAAAGCTGTATTAAAAAATTCTAAAAGTTATATTAATCATTAAAGCATTACCATTAACCCTTTAATGCCCAGGGCCGTCTCAAGACGGGGTACACTTAATAACATATATCGTAAAGTTCAAATATGTTTTATTCTTAATACACAAATTTTTGGAAAAACTGTAAACAATATTGGAATGCACACAAAACTCTCCTTTGCAAAAAAAATGTACCCATACCTGGCAGGTGTACACTAATGATTCAATGTCAATTAAGATTAAAAATTGGGGCATTAGAGGATTAAGTAAATTCACATATAAAATAGTCTTCTAAAGACGTTTTATAAAAAAACAAAAAAATGATTAATTTGAAATTAGGTTTGAAACATCCGTACTTTGTATTTTAGTAAAATCAAAATTGATATTCTAGAAGTTTCATTGATCATTTAGATTTTTAATTATTAAATGATGAATGATGCAGATGTGTTATGCATTTATAGATAAGCAATTTCATTTCAAACGGACCAAACTTGCTTTAGTATTTTTATCTGTTTTTATAACTTATTAGTAGTTTTTTTATTGGTTTATATGGATATAAAAATAAAACAATTAGAAAAATATTTACAAGTTTTTTTGTCGATTTTTAATTAATTTATATTTATAAGAGATAATTTTTTATTAAATTCTATTTTTTTTTTAAACCCTAAAACCCAAATACACAAAAAAATTATATTTTCCAACTAACTTACATCAAAATACGTCAACTTTGGCGGTTAAAAAAATCTAAAAAATGCTCTTTTTTACCCAGCCGGCTTATAGACATGATATAGATTTAAAATGGCGCCAGAATTAATTTCTACAAAAAAATTCTAATTGATTTGACAAGCACTTTTTTGTGTTAAATTAAAATTAAAAATTTACAAAAAAACTTTAAAAAATTGTAGAATTTTTTTTAAACGTTTTATACTTTCATGAACCAATCAACTACTAATAAGATTAAAAAAAACAGATAAAAATTACAAAAGCATGTTTCTTGACGCACCTCTGGTCAGTTTGAAATAGAATTATCTGAATAAAATCTTTATAATTAATAAGAATACAAAACTAAGATAAAAAACATTTTAAAACGTTTTCAATTAATCCAATCACTTTTCACTTTAGAGTAAATTTACTAGTAGACACGGTGAGCAACAAGGACACAATACGTCAACATACAAATATTATATTAAGTATCAACAGCAGAAAAGCACTGTTTACAACACGCGGGGTTCTGCCAAACAAGCTACAAATATTTTAAAACTTAATCCTCAACGGGAAAAAACTGAAATACAAACGAAAGCAGGCAACAAAATTTTAAAGATCTACATACTTATATAAAAAGCAGTGAATTTATTTAATTATAAACTAATATCTCATTGCACCCGTCGTTTTTAAACGCTTGGTAAGTATTTTAATTATTTTAACAATAAAAACAATGTTGCGAACATAACTCCTTATAAAAAATACGTTAAATCATTTTGCAATTTGTCCAAATTTTATTAAAACATGCAGAGTTTTAGCACAAACAACACTTTCACTATAAGCATAATATTTTATTGTAGATAACATTTTATAATAATTTATATTTTGTACGAACCCCTGTTTACACAATTCTTAATGTTGTTATAATATCAATATTAATTAATCGCTGATTTACAAATTTTTAGAAACTTTTAATATTGTTGACAATTAAGATTTAAACATGTTAATTGTATTTTTCGTATTTACCAAAAAAATGTTAATAACAATTCTTATAATTATATATTTTTTAATTGCTTAAATCAACATTTCTTACCAATAGTTTAAAATTTAATAATTTTATTATTTAAATTTGATTTATTATTATTTAAAAAATATAAAAAGTTACTTACTTGTTCAAATAGACTTTTAAAATACAGTATATATATCCAAGTCCACTGCTAAGAAAGTAGTAATTGGATGATGATAGAAGTTGCACCAACAGTAGAACTGGTCGACTTTTCTCATCAGTGGTCACAAATGATGTGCAGGTGGAACAGCTGGACGCTATATACACGTGAGTACTCGAGTAAATGCGCGGGAGTATTCCTGCGGACGCATCAATCCTCCTCCTTCCTCCCACTCTCCATCTATTCAAATAGTGTTTTTGAATATTGAGTTTTTTTATCTAATTACAGCATTTACATACAACTATTGTATAAAAACATTATAATAATACATTTTTACTGTTATGACAGCACATTATTTTAATATCAACTTTTTTAAGGTCAAGACTGTACCGCAAAACATATTGCTGTCACCGCGCGGATACCGATTCCGACCGTTATCTTGTACGATAAAATTGCAGCGAACTCAGGGGAAGTTTCCCACCTCCGAACACGCGCATTGTATTTGCTGATTGGTTGACTGCAATAGGGTTTTCTATAACTGTGTATTCTATTCCGCTAAATATTCTGGAAGCATATTTTTAACGTTGAGTGATATTAGGAAGAGATGGAAGCCAGTACTATATGTGTGCGAACTCTAGTGTGCCTCTCTTCTATGTATATCCGTCTCATTCACACACTCAAAAAGCTCCCTTCACAGCACCGCCCACAACATTGTTGGATAGTTTGCTAGAGACAAATTTCACACATACGGGAAACGGGCCGAACTAATGCTCGCATTGCTTATAATTTTTTCTATTTGAGACCAACCTGATTGCTATTTTGATTTCCAGTATATTAACGAAAACAGTAAGTTAGGTGTCATTCTAATTTCTACATATAATTTTATTTTTTCACCACGCATTCAGAAACTATAGGTGGAAAATGTGTTAGCAGAAAAATATAATTTGAGTAAAATACTTTCATAAAACATAATTTGATTCTTTCTGAATGTGCAGGTAAATAAATAAATTGATTATGCTGTTTTCGTTATAATTCTACAAATCAAAGTAGAGTGGTCGCGAAATGGTTTTAATAGCTTATGGTTGGAATAAAATAAATAAAAATAATATTTTTGTAAACAAAATTATACAGAATTTATTTTTATTCATACAAATAGTATTTGTGAATGAAACATAGAATACAGTATAAATTTATTGTAAAACATGAAATTATTATAACACATAATTTTATAACATTATGTTATGGTGTACTCAAAGATATATCGGCTTTATTACTTTGACTTATCGGATTAGCTCATTAGCAGTTTTCTTGGGGGTCCATTAAATGAGTTATAATTAAGGGGTAAAACATTTTTTTCAAAAGAAAACAAAACATAGCCGTTCAAAGAAAATGTATGAATAATTTTAATACAACCCCTGCTTTTATATCATTCAGGTAACAATTTAATAGCCCGTTCCGTACAGGTTTAAAAGATGGGAGATTAATAAGTACTCATTTAATGGAACCATAAGGAGACTACCAATGAGCTAATCCGATAAGTCAAAGTAATAAAGCCGATATATCTTCTTGTACACTATATTTAACACTTTGTTTTTTACTTCTGCTCATAATAATAAAATGCAGCGTATTGTCCATTTGAAACTGTATATGCAATGAATAGTGCTTGATTTATTTATGTATTCAATACTGCTCGATTCATCTATGCTTGGTTTATAGTCATTAGCAAACACATCAATTGTTTTAAAATACTCTAAACCGTTTTTAAGATATAGGCTTATATATTGATAACGGTTGTTTGTGTAGAATTTTGACTTTTAACACTTTTTCAATAAAATTTGCCGAGTCTAACGCAGTGGTTCTATTTAATTGGACCGTTGTTGCTGCTGCTTTAATAGCCGCAGAGCAGTGTGAAAATATAATTGAAAAGCAAATTTGACTCTCATTTTTTTAACGTGTTTGGAAAAATGTGTAAAAGTCTCCAATCTTAGGCATTGCTCTCGTAGTGGTATTTTTCATACCAACATCATATGGTCTTTGTAATATTAGACCACTCCACTGGTTTTTTATTACTAGTAATTTTAAACTTATCCTTTATTAAATTGTTTCTTAAACTTTTCTATTAAATGAGGTTTTAATGCAATTATATTATCAGATCTGTTGTGTTCTAATTGAGGATTAAGCACAATTTCATCAAATAAGACAACACATTTTTTCATACCGCCCGTCTTTTATACACCATTGAAATTAATTCTTCCGTATCAATTGCATCAATGATGATGCGCAATTCAATAAATAAAATATTAAGTAAAGTAAAATGATTATTTGCGAGCATTCAGTGGATATAGAAAACAGACTGAACGCACACACACACATCTACTCCACTTCGGAAACGAAAGTCGTTCGAGAGAAGTTGAAAAATAATCTTTCGAACATACTTGCTGCTTATAAACGCGACTTGTAAGCTTGCTATGTGTTCAGGTTAATTTGAATGTATGGTAACATTTATTCTAGCTTAATGTCGATTATCGCAGCTTGCTAGTTCGTACTCTTATATTCTCTCACCCAACCAACGCTTTTACTGTTTGATTTCTGTCTATCCGTCGGTACTAATATAAACTCTGCCATTGTCGGTTCCAAGCCCGAATAAAATTTTATTTAATATATTTAAAAACCGTAACAAGTTTAAACCTTTACCAAGTTATCATTGGACGGTGACACACACACACACACACACACACACAAGTATGAATATAAAAATTTAAAAATTATATATACAACATTAAACATAAAATGTACAGACAGTACAAAGGAGATTTATACAAGTAGGTTTCATCATTAAGTTTACGGAAGGATTATTTTTTGAATTAGTAATTTCAAGAGCTTCATATAAACAAACAAATTAAATTATAACGCTTGTTTACATGAGTACTCAAATCCAGTAATTGGTTTGTATCAACCTTTATCTCAAAGAACCGTTTCCGCAGTGTATGCATATACATACTTTAATTTACTTTTCCAAGCTTCTTGTTCAGCCATGTAAGTTTTTATCATGTATTTTGTCCAAGCTGCTTTGTGGCTATCTTCTTACCCATATTTTTATTAACCATTTCCTATATTCCAACAGCTTTTTTCTGTTTTTGTGTAAGCCTATCTTTGTTCTTCAGCAAAGATATTAATTGAAATGGTTTCTGCCGCTGTGTGTGCTGTTTCCTATACTCTTCTCTATACTCTTATTAAGATGACTTTTCTTTTAAAGTATCTTTCCAGATTGGTGCCGAGTTTATTACTGAACACATTGTACAGCTTTTGCTCTTAGATGTGATGTGCTTTCTGTCGCGCATTTTAAGAGGAAGTCAGTGTTTGTATGCTTACTTAAAATTAAGTTAGATTCAGTCAATAGAATCACCTACCTTATATAAAACATGAATTAAATTCAGTACGGGACAGTATGACAGAAGGGTCTTGTCATTAAATTTCAAGTGAATTTAATTACTTTACTGGCGAGTTTTTGGAGTTATATATTAAAAATGTTTGTGACAGGTCAGGTCTGGGCGCTAAGTCCTATGTGGACATAATTATTATTATTGGCGGGTTTTTGGAATATTCTATATGAGTATGTATAGAGCATGATACTATAAATACAGATACGTCCGTACGGTCAATAAGTTTTGGTTTGCTTTGCGCAATGCTTTCCAATAGTAATTTAACATAAATAAATAAATACAAACTGTTAACCATTTATCTTTTACCGATTTGTTTTTACAAAATGCAATTGTCACAATTTAGAATAGATTGTATAGTAGTTTTACTAAGATTTGTTTAAATATTATTTAAATACTTGAATGTAAACAAACAATTAAAAACTGTGAACTAAAACTAAAGGACATTCAATATGACCAAGAAAAAAAATTTGTAAAATAATTAAACTAAACTAAATCGAAATACAATATATTTTATAAAAAAGTTAGAAATAAAAAGAAAATTATTTTATCAGAAGTCTAAAGCATAAAATTAATTAAAGATGTACATGAAGACTATTGCCACAAAGGAATTAAACAAATGCAGAACAAGATTAGACAGTTGTATACAGCAAAAAACCTGACAGAAAATTTTAAATTTTTTTGCAAAAGCTGTGAGACATGCAAAAGAAACAAATCAAAAGGACAAAAAAAAATTGACTAATGTCACATTTATGCCCGTACTAATAGTCAGAGATTAAATCTTGGATTCATAAATCCAAGATTCATTTTGCTAATCGTTGATTGGTTTTTAGTCAATTCACGGATATCGTGATGGTAACCATAGTTGTGATCGGCCAATATATTTTATTACCAAACGTCAGAATTAATATATAACACACTAATAAACAATCTTGGGTAAACCCAAGATTATTTGAATCTAGGATTATATTGATGGTTGCATAGTTTTCATTTCGATCCGAGAATTAACGAGCAATGCATTGGTCAATCGCGATTAATGATATCTGTGTATTGGCTTAGAGCTAATCAACGATTAACAAAATGAATCTCGAATTCATAAATCCAAGATTAATCCGAGATTTAATCTCTGACTATTAGTACGGGCATTAGGATTTGCCCAAAATCCGAATGAAATAATGTCAATCGATACAGTTAGAGGATTTGGCAGTTCCAGATCAACAAAAATATATTTACACCTATTAGTCGACCATTTTACAAGGTTTGCGTACATCCAAGTCCAAATGATTTTATAAAACTCATTAAAAAATGTAATTGAAAATAACAAAATCGGTATGATTTTTGCCGACCAGTACCCCGGAATAAATTCAAAGGAATTTAAAAAGATCTTAGATAAAAATAATATACCCATTGATTTTACAGCAGTAAACACACCATATTCCAATTATTATTATTATTTTTAAAACAATTTGGCAAACACTGATCTAAAATTTTAACAACAAAAATAAAAAATTTTATTATGCGTTTTACAAAAACTCATCTTTAGAGAATCTAAAGTTGTGCCAAAACATGCTGCAGCCATTTCAAATTTTATTGACGTTTTTTTGCTTAAATAACAAATCTTGGCAATCTCAAAATTTGTTACGAAGAACACTTTTTGTAAAATCTGTTTTTAAAATGTCATTATCTAAGATTTCATTGATTTATTAGGTACTTTATTAAAAAGCGGATTTATTGGAACAATTTATAAGTATAGATGTATATTACTATATGTATATATTATATTTGGACAAATCCATTTCAAACAAATCAGAGCAGGGGGAAGGAGTGCGTCAAGAAACATGTTTTAGTTTTTTTTCAGTTTCTATATCTACATCTAGTAGCCTTTTGATCGGTTTATGAGAGTATAAAAACGTAAAAATAAATTTTTTGTCGCTTTTTAACTTCGCAATTTTTGGTTTAAAAATCGCTAATTTAACGCAAAAAAATTACTAGTAAAATCTATCAAAAATTTTCCGTAGAATCTAATTTAGACGCCATTTTAAGTCTATAGCCTGTCTATAAGCCGCAAAAAAGCCATAAAACCATGGTTTTGTTTATAATTAGATTTTGAAATTTTCTGACAATATTTAATATTTATTTTTGATGTTTTAAAAGTTTTGTAATAAAATTTATCAAATTATAGACAAATAAATTTTGTTGCTTTCCAACAATAACTTTATGTTTTTAGAACGGAATTTGCTATTTTTTACATTTTATAAATATCAAATAACATTCTCATTTTTAGCTCAATTTTATTGTATCTGAAATTTGTTTTTATGACTATATTTTGATATATTAAAACTTGTTTTTTTTTTAATTGGATTTTTCTATTTTTGACATTTTATCAATAAAATTTTGCATCTTTTAACATTTCATGCCGGAATTTTGCATATCTTAGATATTTTGTTAAATAAAATACAATTTTTATTAATAGCAGGATTTTGGTAATTTCTATTAATTGTTTAAAACTTCTACGTCAAATTTAGATGTTTTCAACATTTTATAAATAAATTTTTAATTGTTTATAGCCAAATTTTGTTTGATATAAAAAAAATAACATTTAATGAAATTTTGTCATTTTTGACTTTAACAATGTTTGACTTTTTATTAGTTTATTGTGTTTTTGATATTTTTTAACAATTTTTTGACCTTCTATGAATTAAATTTCTTACTTTTCGACAAATTTTGGCTTTTTTAATTACGTTATCACTAAAATTTGGTACTTTTCAACATTATTTGGATAGTTTATGGCCAGAATTTGATATTTTTGACATATTCAAAATAAAGTTTTGAATTTTTTAAGCCGGACATTAATTCCTTCTAAAAATATGTTAATGTTTTGATGGAATTTTGCACTTTTAGAAGTTAATGACTACATTTTTAACATTTTATTAAAAAAGATTTCAATAGTTTTTAGCCAAAATTTGTTATTTTCTAACAATATTTAGACCAGACCAGTTTTGCTATTTTGACATTTTATAAAAAAAAAAAAATTTCTCCTTTGTTTTACAATTTTCAACAGTTTATGGCCAAATTTTGCTGTTTGAACAATATTTTGATATTTTTATTTTCAACAGTAAAATAATAATTAATATTAAAAATGCTTTCAACAAATTGGTCAATTAGAACAAACTTGCGCTTCAAGGACCAACAAAAAACACTATCCATATGCAACCATAGACTCTATCCGGATGCTTTCTTCTTTCCTATTCTAACAAACTAGTCTTGCAGGAACAAGTAAAATACATGTTCAAATGTTAAATATTGTTTCTATAATCAACTGGATACAACAATTTAGAGGCCGGTTTAGCAGTTTAGCGTTAGATTAACCACGTTGTTGGCATATTTTTATTTTTAGAGACTTGATTTACACTTTTAAAACCGGATTTTAACAACTTTGTGGCCACATTTTATCTTTGAAGACCGGATTTTTGTTATTTTAAATTAAATAGAGTAAAGAGTATTCTAAGTACCAAAAAAAAAAAACTTCTGGACAGTTGTTAAAAATTCCGTTATTTGAGAGTTGTCAAACATATCAACTGTTATTATTTTTAATTGACTTATCAAACATATTGGTTGCAGCTGATAACTGTGAAACGTTTATATACAAATTTTATAAAATTTATAATTGTTGTATCAACAAACTGGCCAAATGATGAGAAAATTGTCAAAGAAAATCAAATTAGAATGGTTAACAACCAACAACATGGTTAAGTTCTAAAATGACAAAATTTAAATGTCAAATGTTGTGCTCTGGCAGCTGTTAAACATTCAATAATAAAATTTGATCTAATTTACACGCTTAAAATAAAATCAAAATGACCAAAATGACTAAAAATTAACAAAATTGCCCCACAGTTGTAACAATATCAATTTATATATTGAACAGAATAGCAACTTTTAACACATGTCAAAAATCTCATAAACAAACTTGATTTAGTTTATAAATGTCAAACAATATTAACATAAAAAATGGTCACATTTGGCAGTTGTATTTACTAGTTAATCTGTCAAAAATATTATAAAAAAGTATGCCAGTTTAGTTGTAAAATGTTATTGTCAATTGACTTATTGAATAAAATGACAGTATAGCTGTCAAACATATTAGAAACTAACTTGATTTAATTACAACCAAATTTTAGTGTTTGTGACAATATTTTTATACTTTATAACAACATTTTACTATTTTTGACGTTTATAAATAAAAAAATTTACTTTACTAAAAGTCATTCGCCAAAATGTTGCTATTTTTAACAATATTTTGATATTTTATAGCCAACAGTTTATTACCAGACTTTGTATTTTTTTTTTTCAACTCAATTAGTATTTCATGATAAAATTTTGTTATTTTTGATGTTTTATGAAAAAAAAAGCAATTTTTAACGGTATATGGTGCTCGTTTGGTGCTTTCTAATAATATTTTAATATTTTAACACCGGATTTTACTATTTTTGATAATTTATGAATAAATACATGCATTTTTAAACTGTTGTTTGTCAGATTTTGATTCTATCTAAATATATTTAAATGTATGTATGAAAACATTCAATTTTTAAACAGTTTTGCATACAATTTAAAAATATTGTTTTATTGTTTCTAAACGTCTAGTGTATTAGTATTAATTTAACTATTTATGGTGCATTATGTTTTTAGTAATATAGATTAGAAAAAATACATAAGTACAGGCACTTTTTGTTTAAACAATTGTAGTTATGTTATAAAAACAAAAAGAAGAGCATGTTTTTTAGTAATTTGAATTAAAATGAGTAAAGAGTATTCTAAACTTAAAAAAGTATATGTTACTAAAAAAAAAGTATGTCTGATCAGCCTGCTCTATGATCCGCAGGACATGATTATTGATTTACACTATTCTTAAATAGTTCCAACTATAGCAACTCAACAACTACACATTTGGTTTGCTTTAAAAAACGTTTGCCAGGATCTCTTATACATTTAAAAGCACCTTCTATTAAATTTTAATTCCTTTTCTTCAACAATTTGCTCCAAATGAATTAACAAAAAAACACTATCCATGTTTTACCTTATAGTAAAAAACACATGACAAAAATTATCAACATTATTGCATCCCATTGTTACACTATAACTTAGATATAAACATTTTTTTAAATTAGTAATTACAACATAATCTTTACATAGACCCACACTTATAATTGTCATTGCATAGTACTTAAAATAATTAATTAATTAATTAACCGATGCAACTTTTGCTTAATGATTTTCTAGATAATTAATTAAGAAGACTAATTTACATTTTAATTGGGATATATTTAATTGTAACAAGTTTTTATATAATATCAGTAATATTTTTAAAATTATTTGATGAATAAATTAAATAAATTGTAAATTGTAGCCAAATCTATTATTTGAATGGAATATTAGTTGATGAAATTATCAAGCACTAAACGGATTATTGATTTTAAGTAACTATTTATATTGTGCACTCTGACTCCCTCGATTTTATAGTTTGATGCTTATTACAATCAGCTATTATTGACTGAATATGCTTTTTAAATTTTTAGCTAAATTATTACATTTAATATAAATAACAAAATAATATTTGCAGCTTTAACGTTGTTAACTAAATGATTTGATATGATGTTTTTATAGTTGTACGTAAAAAATTGTCTGTGCTTACGTCTTCGGTTTAATACAACTCTTTTTCTCTATTTCTTTTTTTTTTCACCTCTTTTATAAGGCTATTAAAATTTAAAACTAGAATAAAAACTTTTAAAACGTATTTATATCGGATCTTATTTGTTAGACAAAGCATAACTGGATTATGGGCCAAGTCAATTTTGGTCACGTTACTCACATTTTTGTTAATAATTATGTCAATTAACGTAAGTGTCGTGTGATTAGATAAATAATAAGTAGATAAATTGCAGAACAAAACAACTCCATTGTGGTTTAGAATAAAACGGCTTAAAGTGTTGCTGTTACAATTATTACAATGACAGTTCCATTCAGGATAACGTTAAAATTTTCAATTATTAATATATTTGTTAGGATCCCCAAATAATGAGCTAAAATATCAATGTGACACGTAGTTAAATGGTCAATTGTATAATAAAATGATAGTTTGACAACCACATAATAAACTGCAGTCACTGCAGGTAAATCAATACTAGCAAACTCGACTTTTTTTTCTAATTAGAATCACTCATACCACCCAAAAAAAAATGAATTACAGAACAAAACGTACAATTGCAAGAAACATTCAAAAAACACATACTTGACTTGCCTTACTAAACTTTAGAAACACAAGAAATAAATTAATTGGGTCCCCATCTAACGATTAATGAGGAAATTGACTAAAACAACATTCCTCTATATCTATGAAAAAAATTGAAACTAAAAATAGTTCAAAATGTACATAAAAAAATTAACAAACTAAAACAAAAATCATATGCAAGTAAACAAACTAAACCACTCTAGATATTAGAAAAAGATGACAGAATACAGTTAGGACATAGAAACTGAAAGAGAGGAGACGTAATAAAAACCACAAATATAGGTAAAAATTAACACAAACAAACATTAAAAAAACTCATCATTCTATTACAAAACGAAGGCAGACTAGGAAGAGTTACGCAAAATACTAGAGGTAGACATTATACAATCAAGCATCACCACAACAATCATGACAACTAGATCTGGCCAAGTAGTCAAACTAATCATAAAATTGAACGTATAAAATTATGTAAATTATATTATTAAAAATAAAAAACCGCGCGTTGTTGGTAAAAAAAGCGGCTATGGTGTACTAGGATACAAGGTTTGCAAAAGATTTTTTTCTTTTAAGAGTAGCCCTTGTCGTATTGTTTGTAAAAGTGTTTGCCAAAGTTTGTAATTTTATTGATCTACGCTCTATTTGTTTCTGAATTACTGGGAATTGCTGTGCGTTTGCCGCATTAAGCTTGTTAGCTGTAGTATCTTTGGTAAATTTTTGCTTTTTAATACCCAATCTAACTTTTGTAAGTAAGCTGGTTAGCTAAAGTTATTAGATGCACTATTTAATTGATATTTAAAAAACATATTTAAGCACACTTTTGCCAATACATGAGCTGGAGTAATAATCAATAAAAAAATTATAAACAGTACCAGACATTCAGACAACGCTGTAATTATGACAACAAATCAGACAAACCTACAATCAATCATAAAACACATAAACAACTATATATTCCAGTCAAAGTAGCTTTTTACTTCTGAAAAAATCTAAAACATTTGAAATTTTTTATACTGATGTATAGATACCTAGTAAAGAATATACTAAAAATTCTGACAAATATGACACAAGCTCTAGCGGCAATCACCAAAAACAGAGCATTTTTTTTGGTTTTTTGTTAATATTTCGAGAACTGTAGGTTAGAGGTATAAGTTAACTATGTACAGTTATATAACGCTAATGATTGCGATTTTTTCAAAAACAAAAAATCCAGTAAACTTAGCATTTTAATCCTTAGTTACAAGCTTTTTTACCGACTGTTGTGTATTTGGCAACCACATTTGTTTCCACATCTTGTTATACATTTGCAAAAAATAAGATTGAGAACTGCCTTAAGTTCTGCTGCGTCTTCTGTAGTTCCTAGGATCTACTGATTATCTTAAACTTCTAACCCCACTGTTCTGAAAGAAGTTCATTTTCTAGCCAAACCTGAATTTATTGGTATTCACAAAAAGCGTGTTGAATTGCTGTTTTTTCTGTGAGCGACAGCGCAGAAAGGTTTGGTTTAACATTCAAACCCGATTTGGTAAAAACATTGTAACAATCCATGTTAAGGGAAGTTTGCTTGTGGGGTGCATTGTATAATTACAAGAATATATTGTTTCCAGCTTTAGCTTTATTACATTAGTACCACTTTGCAATGTAGCATGCTTTTTAAACAAATTGAAACAGAAGTCGTATCACATTTGCTGAATGCATGCTAAAGAAATATGCAGTTTTTTATTCCCATAGTTTGCAATTGCTGACTCAAATACACCTTCCTTTCTACTCTGCCGTAGCTTGATTTAACAAATAATATCTTTCAGATGGGATTAAAGCCATGAGAAAGACAATAAGATCTACATATTTGCCAACTATTGCTACATTGTCACTAGTTAAAGATTTTCTTGTGCAGATGATCAATTTACCAGCGTTACTAGATTTTTGTTTTTTTTTTTAATTCTATGGTCGTGAAGAACAGTTAAAAATGAAATAAGTCTGGATTTATTGTGTTCATTAAATAGAATATCATCTTGTTTGACTATGATTTGTGTTTTGTGTTCAAAATTTATGTCAATTGACTTTTTTAGTTTGTACTTCAGTTGCAAGAGAACAATTTAAATCATTTTAAATTTTACTGAAATCTTTTTTTATTATTTTATTAATTTGATCAGCAATAGTTTTTTATCCTCAATAATTGATTCAGTTTTCTCAATATACTTTATTGATGGCATCTCTACATGTTTTTCAACACAATTTCTCACAGGTATGTTTAATACTAGAAATAAATTATCATCTAATAAATCCAATAAGTCTTTTTTTGTAAACAACGTATGTCTGTACTTGCAACTATTAGTTTTAGTTTGTATTTTTTTGCATTCAATATGGATAAAAATAAGTTAGTTAACTTAATTAATTATTCAGTAATAAATAAGTTTTTTTTTTAACAAAAAAAGAAGAACATTTGGTGATTGCTTGATCTCGCAATATTTATTATTCTAAAAATTAATACGTGTTACAGCATTGTGTTTCAAATTCATCTAATGCTTAAAGTGAATATTACAAGAAACAAGTAGTTTAAAGATAGCTGACTACAACTGCCAAAATAAAATGCAATTGTTGGTAAAAAATTTGCAACAAGCAAGGCCACTCAATAATACAAGCAGACACAACAATCTAAATTTTTGTGGTTAGGGTATTTTAATAAAAAAATTATATACTTTATTGTGCTGATTTTACTTTTTTTATATTAAGACCGGTTTTGGCTGTTAGGCCATCATCAGTTTTAAAAATATTACATATAATCTAGAACTGATGATAGCCTAACAGCTAAAACCGGTCTTAATATAAAAAAAGTAAAATCAGCACAATAAAGTATAATTTTTTTTTTAAATTAAAATACCCTAACCTCAATTATTTTAAACTGTGCAATAATCAGAAACAAATACTATAATCTAAATTCATTTTTGAATCTAAATAGATTGATTGACGTAAATGAAAAAAAAAACTTTGTTGAAAGATATAAAGAAACTTACAATTTCCTTATTTAACTGTCATATCCTTACTTAATAAACAAAAAGTTTCAATAAAAAATCAATATTAGATTATCTTACCCAAAGTGCAATAAAAATAGTTTTTTGTAAATGTGTAGTTTGCTTAATAATTAATATTTGCACCACCAATTATGGGAAACTTTTCGTATTATGTACTAAACTAGCATTAACATGCTCATTTTCAAAAAGCAGATTACTAGAGTTTATTTAGCATTAAAAAATTATGGAGATTTAAACTCAGTAAAAGATATGTATTTAAACAACACTAACTTTAAAAGTGCTGATGCAAAAATTAAATACATATCTTCCATAAAAATTGTAAAAATGTGTTGGCGTTCTATTTCAAATATACGGTATTATTTAAAAAAAAAAATAAGAGACTGCTGTTAAATCTGCAAAGTATTATCTAATAAGCAGTTCGTAAATATAACTTTTTAAAAAATAATATGGTGAAGGTGTCGGGCGCAGTGTAAGTAATATGGCATGTCGGATAGTTTTTCACCTATAATTCAGTTGACAGTTTGATTTCAACTTGCTTAGATTTGTTTTAATAAAATTTAACAAGAATGATAATTGTATAAAAAATAGAAATTTTGAATCGTGACTTCCGAGTGATAATTTTTTATGATTTTCGATACGGTTTAACATCGCAGCAATGTGTGGAAAAACTTAGTTTGTTATTTGGGGATAAAGCACCATCCAAAACTATGGTTTACAAATGGTTCGCAGAATTATGAAGTAAAAGACCAACGTTTGATGACAATCTTTGCAAAAATCGTCCATGCACCTCTGTTGTCGCAAAAAATATTCATGCTGTGCGTGAAATAATTTTGTCAGATCGGCATGTGACCTATAGTAAAATAGAAACATCCTTAGGCATTGCGGCAAAACAAATACATACGATTTTCCACAATCATTTCTTAGTCAAGAAGCTTTGCAGTCGTTGGATCCCACACAATTTGAAAAAAGAACAAAAACAGGCACGTGTGAGTGGTGAAATTTGAAGGGAGTAGTTCAAATTTGGTATATAACATCGTAACAAGTGACGAATCTTAGATATATTCATATTCATATGAGCCTGAAACTAAACAGCATTCGACTGTATGAGTAATTCAAAATAAACCTAAACCCACAAAAGTGGTGGTTCACAAAGCGTTTCAAAAAGAATGATTGCTTGTTTCTTCGGAAAAACGGATCATGTTGCAACTGTTGCATTAGAAGATCGAAGGACAGTTAATGCTGACTGGTATACTTCAATTTGTTTGCAGAAAGCTATCGCTGAAATCAAAAGGAACAACAAAAACCGGCAAATCATTGTTCATCATGACATTGCAAGCGCTCACACATTACGACGAACTGTAGAGTTTTTAACCAGTAACAACATCCAATTAATGACTCATTGCCCATATTTGCCTAATTTATCGCCCAATGACTTTTTCCTATTTTGATAAATAAAATGCGTGGCGAGCGTTTTTCATAGCCTGAACTGGCCGTTGAAACATTTAAATCACTTGTTTTAAAGGAGAATATTTTGAGAAGCAATATAGCAACTTACATACATTTACAAACGCGCAATAAAGAAGAATTTGTGTTTTGCTTTACATTTTCCGCAAACTTTGGCAGTGTCCCTCGTATTATAAGATTATTAATTTCTTTTATAATTTACGAATTTATTGAAAGTGAAAAACATTTAAAAAAAAAAATAAAAAAATCTTTTTGTTAACATTGCAAGTTATTGTACATACAAATTGCTTGCATATGTTTCAGCTAACTATTTAATTTATAAAATAAGCAAAAAGTTGCCACTTAATTTTTAAATTGATTAGATTAAAAAGCATATTATAGAAATTAGAAAATAAATGATTTTTGCATTTGTTCAACAATGTCTGCGTCGAAACTTTTATGATTTGTTTACGTTCAGCTATTGCCACTGCCACTCAAACTGCTTTATTAACTTTTTAAATATTGTCTGTGGCAGCGTCAAAGGCAGTAAGTATTTGCATTCAGCTTTATATTTCCATCAGTTCTCATTCTACCGCAAGCAATTGTTTACGTATGCATTAATATTTATTATTAATTGTAATATATGTAGTATTCGGGTCAATGTGAATCAAGATACCGAACAGCGAAAAAACAATATATGTTATATTTGTGTATATGTCAACAGAGTAAATAAAATGAGTTCCGATATTTTTGTGTATATACTAGACATTACATTGGCGACGAGATATAAGAACCTGCGTGCGTGTCTTTAAATAATTCTGATAAGACACGAGGAATAATTGCAAAAATGGCAGAACAAAAATTTGCGTTAGGAATAAGTATAGAATTTAATCCAACCATGTGTGATTGGAAAATTCACAAAAATAGAATGGAGCAATTTTTTATTGCAAATGGCATCGCAACTAATGAAATTAAAAAGGCGATAATGTTGAATAGTCTCTCACAAGAAGCTTATAAACTTCTTGACGATTTAACATTGCCCAAACAAGCACATGAATGTGAGTACGAATTGATCATCAAATGTTTGGATGAGTTTTATGCAGAAAGAAAAGCAATTTTTCCTGAGCGTTATAAATGTTACGCCGCGAATAAAAAATCTGAAGAATCTTTGCAAGAATGGGCCGTGCGAATTAAGAATCTAGCAGGAGATTGTCAGTTTGGACAGTTCCTGGAAGTGGCGCTTCGTGATAAATTCATTGTCGGTTTAGAAGCTGGTAAAATTAGGGACAGAATGTTTTCAGAAAACAATGAACTGACATTTAATAAAGCTATTGAATTGGCTAAGATTACACATTCAGCAAGTGTGGGCTACGGGGTAAATAATTTGGAGGAAGAAGAAATGCAACGAAGAATTAAAACGGAACATCTGGACATACATCGAATGGGTCAGCGAGGTGCACAATTTTCGTCAAGTTTTTCAGGGACGCGGCATGATGACAGCGGTAGAACAAGAGGAGCGTGGGCACATAATCTAGGATCACGGACAGTGAGCAGCAGCAGTAACATATTATGTACGAGATGCGGGCGCAGCAATCACTTATCGAATCAATGTTGGTATAAAAATTATATCTGCAACAGCTGTGGCGGTAAAGGGCATCTTAGCAACGTATGTAAAAGGAATCAAAACAATCAGGTTAAATATTTAAATTCTAAAACATCCGAAATGACACTTTTCTCTTTGACAAGTAAATTTGGTCGGCCTATTTTAGTCGACGTTATGGTTAATAATGTTCCATTACGGATGGAGTTAGATTCTGGGTCAGCAGCGTCAGTAATATCATATAATTTATATATAAATAAATTTAATAATTGCAAAATATCGTCAACCAATTTAACCTTAATTAATTATACAGGCGAGACAATTTCTCCCTTTGGAATGATGTCGGTTAAATTAAATTACAATAATAGTATTAAAATAATTGATATTTATGTAATTAAAGGGGGAGGACCACCATTATTAGGTCGTGATTTTTTAAATCAATTTAATTTAGGATTTAAGGAAATTAAATACATAGATCAAACATGCTCAACGAGCAAAGCTTTGATTAAACAATTTCCTAAAGTTTTTTCAGACAAGTTAGGTACATTTAATAAATTTAAAATTAATTTAAAGATTAAATCTACCACAATACCGAAGTATTTTAAACCTAGGGCATTGCCTTTTGCTCTTAAGGGTAAAGTTGACGATGAGTTAGATAGATTAATTGAGGCAGGTGTATTATCACCAATAGAAAATAGTGCATGGGGTACTCCTATTGTGCCAATATTAAAACCTGATAACACGGTGCGCATTTGTGGTGATTTCAAGGTAACACTAAATCCTTTTTTGGAAATGGACCGCTACCCGCTTCCTCGCATTGAGGATTTGTTCAATAAATTGCAAGGTGGTAAAACATTTTCAAAAATTGATTTGACACATGCCTATCAACAAGTTTTATTGGATGAGGAATCATTTAAATTTACTGCAATTTCCACACATCGTGGTACATTTGCATATAATCGATTGCCTTTTGGTATCAGTTCAGCACCTGCACTATTTCAAAGGTTAATGGAAAACCTTCTAGGTAAATTAGAGGGAATTTGCATTTTTCTCGATGACATTTTAATAACCGGAAAAAATACCGAACAACATTTAATAAGATTAAAAACTGTTTTAAACATTTTAGAGCAATCGGGTCTAACAGTAAGAAAAAATAAATGTTCATTTTTTCAAACTTCAATTGGTTATCTGGGTCATATTATTGACAAAGATGGGTTGCATAAATCTCCAAGTTTATTAAAAGCAATAGCAGAAATGCCAGTACCGGAAAATGTACCACAATTGCAATCTTTTCTTGGTATGATAAACTATTATCATAGATTTATACCCAATATGCCTGATGTGGTACATTCCTTATACAAATTAATTAAAAAAGATGTTCCCTGGAATTGGAACAATGAGTGCCAATTAGCGTATGAAAAAATTCGAGAAATATTAATGTCAGATGATTTTCTGGTACATTATAATCCAGAATTAGGAATTAATTTAACAGTAGATGCTTCACAGCATGGATTGGGAGCTATTATCTCGCATATTTACGATTCGGGAATTGAAAGGCCAATAGCGTATGCTTCTCGTACGCTTAATAATGCAGAGAGTAAATACTCACAGATTGACAAAGAAGCTTTGGCAATTGTATTTGGTATTAAAAAGTTTTATCAATACTTATATGGTAGAAAATTTAATTTAATTACGGACCATAAACCGTTGGTTTCAATATTTAGATCAAAACATGGAATTCCTATAATGGCAGCAAATCGATTACAGCGTTATGCTTTATTTTTGAGCGCATTTGATTTTAACATTAAATATATTAAATCAAATAGTAACAGTGCTGACTGTCTGTCAAGATTGCCAGTTAAGGATTATGTTGTCGAAGAAAAACTTGAAACTCCTCTTGTACGTCCTCAACGTAAACGAGCACCTCCAGATAGGTTAAAGTATTAAAAAAAAAAATCTGTAATTAAGTGGAAGGAGTGGTAAATGTAATTGTATTTTAGTTCTAATGTTTATAATTAATTTAATTATGCATCTTTAATTAAGTGGAGAGGAATGTAATATATGTAGTATTCGGGTCAATGTGAATCAAGATACCGAACAGCGAAAAAACAATATATGTTATATTTGTGTATATGTCAACAGAGTAAATAAAATGAGTTCCGATATTTTTGTGTATATACTAGACATTACATTAATATTAATAACAGTCTAAATAATTGAAAAGTATTACTATATATTCTATATACCTACTATATTTAAAATCTGTTTTTTAATTTAACTAGAAATTGTTATTTTATAAGTTTGCCAATTTTATAAGAGTGTAAGAACAATAGTTATCACGCCTAATTTTTCACTCCAATAGCTACAGTAAGAGTAATAATTCAATCAAAACTGAGCTATTTATTGTCAGTGCAGGAGTAGATATAATTTTTTTAAATTGTTGAACTGCAGTTATACTTTTGACTTACTTAATATGTCCTAACAACATTTCAGTTACAACAAATAAAACTTCATTCGTTAAACTTTCACATTGAAAACAAAATTTAGGCAGTTTGTGACTTTAAATAATTGCGGTTTAAATCTTGAGTATAAGTCTAAGCAGAAAAGTAGCGAAGAATCAAGCGCAGATGTATGTTAGCACCACTTAAGACTTAAATATGTGTTTAAATTATTATGTTGGAAAGGACAATAAGAAATAAAACGCTTATTTCAGTTGCTCCTATTTTTATTAACTAATTTTAGCAACAACAAAATGCGTCTAGAAACCGGATCTTATTTTTGGAGCAGCAGTAATTTATTTTTAAAACAATTTGGTTATTTGCGTTTTACAAAAACTCATCTTTAGAAAACCTAAAGTTGTGCCAAAACATGCTGCATTTTAATTTTTTTTTGCCTTTTTTTTTGCTTAAATAACAAATTTTGGCAACCGCAAAATTCTTTACGTAGATCACTTATTGTAAAATCTGCTTTAAATATGTCATTAATTAAGATTTCATTGATTTATTAAGTATTTTATTAAAAAGCGGATTTACGGCTCTTAAATTTGAACAATTAATAAGTATAAATGTATATTATATAAATATATTATATTTGGACAAATCTATTTTAAACAAATCAGAGCAGAGGAAAGGGAATGCGTCAAGAAACATGTTTTAGTTTTTTTTTTTCCAGTTTTTATATCTTATTAGTAGACACCGGATTATATGCAACTTAAAAACACTAAAATATGCATGCAAATATGCAATAAAATAGCCCAAAATATGCATAAAAATAACAAAAATATACCAAAATATGCAACTATATGCAACATAATATAATCAAATATAGTTAAAAAAAAAACAAAACATAACAAATTCCATTTTTTTAAATTTTTAATAAAGCTAAATAGTTAAAATGTGTTAAAATATACAACTTTATATATACAGGGTGTTAGACAAAAATTGTACGGCAAAATAACACTATTTTTTTAATTTTTAGTATTCTTGTAATAACAACCAATTTTAGATTTTTAAAGGGCAACATATATTTTATAATTTTTTTTTATCTTTAAGTTATTTTAAATATAACCTAATAAATTAATGAAAAAACGTTTTATTTGTCAAAAAAATAACTAATGTTCAACTTCTGGGATGTTTTTATGTCAATATGGATAATATAGTTACTTAATAAATAAATATGCATAAAAACTTAAAATCGTTAAAATATGCAACAAAGCCTAAATATAATCAAAATATGCAAATGCATATGTAAATATGCATTTGCATATAATCCGCTCTCTACTTGTTAGTAACCTTTTGATCGGTTTATAAAAGTATAAAAACTTAAAAAAAAAATCGATTTTTTGTAGCTTTTTAACTTTTTCTTTAAAAAATTGCATTTTTGGTTTAAAAATCTATAATTTAACGCAATGAAAAAAATTACTAGTAAAATCTATCAGAAATTTTACGTAGAATCTAATTCAGGCGCCATTTTAAGTCTATACCATGTCTATCTTTGTCAGCCATTCATACGCCACTGCTGGCGTCTTAGCCTCTTCTCTGCTTGAAATGCTGGCAACTTACATTACAAGGGACCTACAGTTTTAAGTGGATTCCGAACCACTGGAGAGATTTATCACTCCTCAGAGAAGGTTTTAGCCGTAAAACCCCACGTTGGCAAGGCGGATTGGGGAGTGGGAGAGCGTATAGAAAGTGAAAAGTATATCACGGTATATGGGAATCGAACCCACGATCTTCGGTACAGCGGCCGGATGCCTAAACCACTGCGCCACGCTATTTCTATACCATGTCTATAAGCCGCAAAAGCCATAATACCATGTTTTTGTTTTCAGTGGATTAGACAAAAAAAAAGAAAGCATTTTTGGATTTTTTAACCGCCAAAGTTAACGTATATTCATCTACAGGTAACTTTGTATATGTATATTTGTTTTGTGTATGTGGGTTTTAAAGGTCTAAAATTAAAAAAAATTTGCAAAAATATGGTAAAAATGCCTATTTTTAAAAACGTTAACTAAACTATTGACCAAACATTATTAAACATTTGAATTCTGCAGACAATTTTACCTAGTAAATAGTTATTATCGTGCTTATCGGCCCTAAAAAAGTGTATCCAGGAAAAAAAATGTAGACAAAAAATGTGTAAAAAATACTTATTTTTTCATAGGCTATACCATTTATTTTTGTTAAATTATGTTGAGCGTCGGGCGAATTTATATTCAAATGCCAAAAATAGAAATATAGATTGATTTAAAGATTGGCGCTAATAAATTGAGTCTAAATAGTGCTGCAAGCACAAAACAAAAAAAAATCCAAAATTGGAGTCAAATTTAAATTAAGCTTAAAAGATATCAGCCAAATATTATATAGATTTTTCTACGGCCGATGAGCACAACACCAACTATTTCTCATATAGAATTGTCCGCAGAATTTAAATTTTTAATATTATATAAACGTGTATTTGTAAATGTTAATGTTGAAAAAGTTTGCCATGTTTTTGCAGTTTTTTAAAGTTTTAGACCCACAAAACCAAAATACAGAAAAAAAAAATTATATTTTCTAACATTAAAATAAGTCAACTTAAGCGGTTAAAAAAAATCAAAAATTGCTTTTTTGGCTTTTGCAGTTTAAAATTTCTGACTAATTTTACTAATACAAATAATGAAAGCCAAAAGAAATCTAAAAGGAACCAGAATTTACATTGACAATGACCTAACACATAAAGAAACATACGTACAAAAGAAATTAGAGACATAGCAAGAGAAGAAAACTAATAAAAAAAAACGAATAGGAAAAAAAAAATACACGGCAAGAAAATGGTCAAGACAAAAGATAAACACGACGGCGAACATAAAAAAGAAAAAAAACATAAATAGAAAAACTCCAAAAATAAAAAATGAAGGAGAAAAAAAAAAGAATAGAAACATAGAATATTAGAGGATACATGGGAAAAAAACTGAATTAATGGAAGAAATGGTAAACCAAAAAATAAAAATACTAAAAATAACAAAAACAAAAAAGAAAGGGTAAAGAAAAGTATGAATACATAGAGGATACTGGTTATTGTGGACAAGAGAATAGGAATGATAAAATATATAATAAGAGAAAATCACATATGAAAGAATTATAACAGTAGAAATGAAACTAGTAGAAAACAAAACATAGACCATAAGGGCCAAATAAAAACGCAAAAAAAGAAAAAAAAGACAACTTCTAAACAAAATTACAAGAAAAAATAGACAAGAGAACAGAAAACATAATGATACTAGGAAACCTATTTAGGAGAGTAGCAAACCAAAACAACAAAATAGAAGCAGTAATGAAAAAAGAAAAAAAAAACAACAATGGAAAAAGAATTATTCAACTATGCATCGAAAACAATCTATTAATAGCAAACACTAAATTCAAACACAGGAAAGTTTGCAAATACACAAGAACACAACCAACCAGAAACGAGAAACCAATCATTGACTACTACCTAGTTAACAGAAATAACTTGAACAAGATCAAGAATGTTACTCTTACATTCTTTACACAAGACGGCAAAAATAAAAAGCAACCACTATTCACTACTAAAGCAAAAGTTAAACCTGAGAAAAGAAGAAAAAAAAAATTTAAATAAAGATAAAAACATACAAACTAAAGGAAGAACAAATACAAGTGGCATACCAAAAAATACTACAAAAAAAAATTCAGAAAGAAAAAAAAAAACGTGCATAGAAGGAAAATGGAAAACTTTTAAACAAAATATACTAAAAGCTGCAAAAGAGAGCTGTGGATCAGCAAAAATAGAAAATAAAGATATTAATAAAATCAATTGTTAAAAAGAAGAAGTCAAGTAAAAGATAAGGGACAAAAAAAAAGTAGAAAAAATACAAAAAAAGAGAAATAAAACAAAAAAAATTATAAAAAAATAAAATCATGAACAAAATTTGAAAAAGAAATGAATAAAACTTATAACCAGAACCAAAAACTATTCTACGGAAAGTTAAAACATCTAAAACAAAAAAAAGAACGCAATATGATAAACATAAAAAATAAAAATAGAAAAACAATAACAAAAAAAAAAAGATAATGGATAGATGGAGGCAATACTTTCAAGAATAACTAAACAAAAAACAAAACAAAAAAGATGAAGAAATGCTACAGGACAGAAGAACGGAAGAAATAGAAAAAACTAAAACAGACAAAGTAATAAAAGCAATTAAGAAATTAAAGAACAAGAAAGCACCAGAAACAGATGAAATAACGCCAAAAATGATAAAATACATAGGAGATAAAAAAATTGCACAAATAATGGAATTTATAAATGACATAATCAGTAATAGAAAAACGTCAAGAGAATAAAATAAAAAAAAAATCTTACCCATACATAAAAAATGAGAGAAAAAAAAAATGTGAAAACTACAGATGAATTACACTAACAAGCATACCAAGCAAAATACTCACAAGAATTATTGAAAAAAAGATGAGAGACAAACTAGAAACGACAATGTGGATTTAGAAAAGGAAAAAGCACACAGGATCTAATATTGATAATAAGACAGCTAAGTGAGAAAAAGGTTAAAAAAAATTGAGTAATGCACATATGCTTTTTTGACCTTGAAAAAGCATTTGGCAGGGTAAAAAAAAAACATATGAAAAAAACTAGAAAAGAAAAGAATTGAGAAAAAATAATAAACGTAATTAAAAACATGTACACAGAAAATAGAAACATAGTCAGAATAAATGATGAGAAATTAAAATAATTCTAAACAAAGAAAGAAGTGAAGCAAGGATGTGTGTTTAGCGCATTGCTCTTTTCAATTAATTAGTAATTATTAATGAACAGCACGGTTTTATGGATGGCAGATCAACTACCACTAATTTGGTTAGTTATACGGAATATCTTGTAGATGCCTTTGAGAATTGAGAACAGGTTGACTCAGTGTACACCGATTTTTCAAAGGCATTTGACAGAGTAGACCATACTATTTTAATTTATAAATTGAGGGCTTTAGGGTTTAATGAAATTGTTGTAAAGTGGTTTAATTCTTATTTGAAAAATAGAAAACAACAGGTTCGAATTAATAATTATATTTCTAATCAATTTGATGTACCATCAGGTGTGCCACAAGGTACTCATTGCGGTCCGATCCTGTTTCTTCTTTTCGTAAATGACTTAAAGCTCTCCATAAAATCGTGCCAGTTTTTAATGTTTGCGGACGATTTGAAGCTTTTTAGAAAAGTTTCAAGTATTTCGGATAAGATTTTGATCCAAAGTGACATTGACAATATTTATAACTGGTGCGAAACAAACAACTTACCATTAAACCTTGAAAAATGTTGTGTCATATCATTTGGAAAATTACGATCATTAATGTGTTATGATTACACTATAAACACAGTACCTTTATCTAGGACTAGTGAAATCAAAGACTTGGGTGTAACGTTGGACCAGAAACTTACTTTTGAATCACATGTAAAACGAATTTCAAACCGTGCATTAAGAACATTGGGATTTGTCATCAGAATTAGTAAAGATTTTTTTGTTAGTACTCTTAAACTTCTATATTGTTCATTAATTTGTTCAATTGTGGAATATTGTTCAACAGTATAGAACCCGTTCTATCAAATATACATCACCCAACTTGAAAAAGTTCAAAACAAATTTGTTTGTTTTTGTGCTTATAAGGTTGGGATTAGAACTAATGGTAATGTCAATATGGAAAGATTAAAAGTATTCTTAAATTTAAAACCGTTGCAAAATCGTAGGATTTGTTTTGACTTATATTTCTTACACAAACTTATTTCTGGTGTAATCAATAGTGAGGATCTTGTATCAAAAGTTAAACTTGTAGTACCGGTAACTGATCGCCGTACAAAAAACTATATTAGTTTTAAAGAAGATTTTCATGCAACTAGTTATGCCAAAAATAAACCTATTTCGAGATTATTTAAATATGGTAATATCTTAGTTAATGTTCAACCAAGTTTAATGTTTAATACATCACATAACTTATTTAAACAAAAAGTGCAATTACTATGTTTAGATAATTTTGTATAGTTTATATTTTTCATTTTGTTATACTTTTCCAAAATTCGTATGTATATATATATATATTTTTTTCTTTGTGCTGTTATAATAATTTGTATTTAATTTTTAAATCTGTATTTTTGTAAAATGGAGAATCCGTAAATAAATAAAAAAATAAATAAATAAATAAATTGTGCTAGACAAGGGAATAAAACACGCAAAGAAAAAATGAAAATGGTAAAAATATGATATTGGAAAATAGAAATTACAAAAACATCAGAACTGCTATTTTCAGACGAAATGGCAGTGATTGCAGAGACAGAAGAAAAGCTACACATCGTGGAAATAATAGAAGAGCAGCTAAAGAAAATAAACATAAAAATAAACCATAAAAAAACAAAGACAATGATAATTGCAAAAGAAAAACTGAATCACAAAATACATATAAAAGAAAGAATAATAGAACAGGTTGAACAAACAATCCAGATACCTAGAAACAATAATACAAAGCAACGGAAAACTAGACAAAGAGATAGAGGACAAAATAGGAAATCCAGCAAAAATTAAAAAACAAAAAAGAAATATGAAAAACCACAAAAACAGAAATTGTAAAAAATGTAATAAAACTAGCATTATCATATAGTAGCAAAACATGAACGATAACAAGAAAACAAATAGAAAGAAAAAATGCAATGGAGCTGAGATTTCTTAGAAAGATCGAAAACAAAACAAGAAAAGATAAAATAAAGAACGAGAAATAAATAAATATAAAATCAATACAAGAAAAAACTACAGAAGGTCAAATGAGATGGTATGGACATATCAGAAGAATGAATGATGAAAGAAACACTAAGAAAATTTATGAGATACGAGTAATTTTTGTTAATCCAATTTTTAGTTACATAAATGAATGCATTATTATTAGCTGATTTTTGTTTATTTTATAATATCAATCTGTTTGATTGCATTCGCAGTGTCAATCGTCATCTAAAACCTGATAGACACATTGTACTAAACTCTTATTGAGAACTAACTAGTTGTAAGCGTCGAGTTAAATCTATTTTTATTTTGCAATAACTTTTGTTATAACTTTTATAGTAGTTTATATGCGCCAGATTTTTTTTTTCTCGAAGTTTTTTCTTATATAATATGATAATTTAAGTCTATCATTACCAAAGCCCCGGTACTCCAAGCGGACAAACATACATAAACCGTAAAATAGTGCGTGAATGTTTTAATATATTCTGGGTCCGTTCGATTCACACCTTTTATAACGTGCTGCTACTTTGTTACGTCTGCAGAGCATTCGACGTATTTGGAAAAGTTTACAACACAAAACTGGCACACAGCTAATTTTATATGTTATTTATTTATTTATACATATAGTTTCCTCACTCAACAATATTAGGCATTACTTTATTATGGTCACTCTATGTACTTGCATTTAATATACTTACAATAAATCATAACTTTTAAATGGTTTCAAACGTAACTGATTTATTGGGATTTAAAACAACAATAATTAAGAGTAGAAAGTTACAACAGAATACGCTTGGTCATAAAATGTTGAAAGCTGATTTGTATTATGATGATTCTATTATTTTTTAATTTTAGTTTATTTTGTTACTACAATTTGTGTTTACATTAATTAATCACTATTACTGCCAGTTAGTTGTGTTTGTCAACATAGCAATATCTACTAATCAAGGCAATATTACTACTATACATTTAAGTACCACAGGTGGATCATCTAAATTGTAAACACAGCCGGGTCAATTAATTCACGTATACAGATTGATTAATAATATCCGCCAATTAATTTGTACAGATAGAAGTTACTGGTGATCCAGATAATATTTTTAAACAACTTGCTCCGCTCCGTGTTTTAATAAACTTGATACATAATACATCGCTCCTTCCCGCAGTGAGACATTGGGTATATTAAAAGTTAAGATTTGTGTTGTATGGTCAGAGAAACCCATTTCAAATACTAAATAATTAGTCGGGTGTAAAACAATTGTAACTTTAGTGGCACTTATCTTTTCTTAAATTTTAGTAGGGTTTTAATAAGTAATTTTAGACTAGTAAAGTAAATCTTTTAAAGTATATGTTTGCATATTGTTTCTGTTAAAAGTATCTACATATATAAAATTCCCAGCTTTTAAATACATACTCATTTTTGATTGCAACAATAATAAGTAACATTTTGCAAACTAAATTTAAAAAAGTCAACACCCCATTATTGATCTATATATAGTTAAAATTCATGTGTTTCTAAATTCAATTGCAGTAAATTAAAAAATGTATGTCAGTAACATAATTACAATTAGCGCTTATTTGAGTTTTTAAATTAAATTTTCCACAAAGAGAAATAACCTAAAAATTAAAAGTTCCAGAAAGTTAAACATCTAAAGAATCTTAAAAAACTACCTTCCCAACCTTTTTTTATTCAAATTTAACAGTTTGTGTAAATAAGAAATAAACTAATGTAAACAATAAATTGTTACAAAATATTAAAAATTAAAATTTAATTAAATAAAATCAAAAACTTTTGTAAACTTTAAAGAGCTATAACTCCGAATTTAATAAATATAATATACTACATTATTAGGTCAATATTAATCAATTTGCTTGTAGTTTCGGGCATACATTTTATGACTAGTTAATTCGGGACACTTGTATATGAATACTTGTTGATAAATAACTAGCAGCTCAACAAGTATAAATTGTTTGAAGCTGTATTGCAAGCGCCCGTCGACTGCGCAGAGGGGTGGCCTCACCGCAACCGAAAAATCGTAACAAAACCGCCCGCCAAACCAAACTTCACACCTTATTCTCATTCTCCAACGCCGCGCCGCTTCAAAAAAATCTTCATTGGGTGATAACCTCAGGACAAGAAGACACGTGCGTCTAAATATTAAATCAATCAACTGCACTTAAAACTCAATCAAGTTAAATACATACAAAACTAAATTAAATTAAATAATAAAAAATATGCCACAACAATATTATCAATTTTAAACATGACAAAGTTTCAGCAGTCTGTGATCATTGATCTTAAACAGTTGCAGACTATTTAATTCTTAAAATATAATGAATTTGAAAACTTATTCTATTGGTCGATAATGCGGTAAACTTATTATTTTGTATGAATTTTTAGAGTATTGCAAAAGCCAGTCATTTGATTATGTATGGTTTTTTATAATGTTTTGTCGTTGTCAAATAAATAAATATTATATTATACACATAAGCGGATAAAAAGGCATTTATTTTTCTGAAAATTCAAATGTAATTAAAACCTTAAAAACAAAACACGGTGCAAAACATAATGTATACGACAGAGATAAATAATAGAAACAATTAAAAAAATTAACAGAAAAGTACAAAATGCCAAAAATAGTAAAGGAAAGTAAAAAAAGCACGAAAAAACTGAAAAAAGCAGCAACTAAGCAAATAAAGCAAAATAAACAAAATATGAGTAGTGTCTACTATTAAATTTTGTATAAAACGTATATATCCAAAAGGATTTTGTTCTGCATTTAATATTAACAGATAAGCAAATGCTATAAACCCGCACTCTACACATAATTATTTCACGCAGAACTGTGATTTAATGTTAGCAATTTAGACAAGCAATCGACAGTTTTAGCACATAGGCGGGTTTTCTTAGCAACAAGTTTTATACGTTTAGTATAACATAAAACGCCCAGTACAAAAGCCGTCCACTTAGGGGAGCAGTGTGGCGCATACGTAACAAGCTAACGCTATACGTCGATCGTGAAAACTCAACAGGTTCAAAAGCAATCTAAAAATTGTTGCCCACTAAAGTAAAACCGCAATTTGCTAATCAAAACAACTTGTTTTTTTTTTTAAACAACGACAAATATGCAGAAGTAACTCATAAAAGTTGTTTCTATAATTATCAATGTATTTTTATAACGTTCCAAAACTGTTTGTTATTAACAAAATGTAAAAAAATATTTTTTGTGCTAAGACTTTTGATATGTTTAGATATGTAAACAATATTTTCACAGTGATAAATCTTATCATTTGATGAGCAACAGTATTATGTAAACTTCGACCTCATTGTATTTGTTTGTTTTAGGCTACTTTTGCACTAAAATGGTTTAAAAATGTCCCAAAACAAGCGTAATTCAAATATGTTGTTAAAAATAGCAACATTTGGTCATAATTTGTTAAAATTTATTATATATTTATAAAAAAACAAAAATAGCAATTTATGATTATAAAATAGTAAAATATTGTCAAAAAAAAAACAAAATTAAACCATAAATTTTAAAGTGTTTTTTTATCAAATTCAACAAATAACAGAGTCTAGTTTTGGAACATCAAAATCTGGCCACAAACTCCTTAAAAGTATAAAAAAACTGAGGGAGAGATGTTACAAAATTATGAAAAAAGATATATGAGCAATTCCATTTCAAACGGACTAAAAAAAATACATAAGCAAGTTTCTCAATGCACGAATATTTGCATGTGATATTTACGAATTATTTAATATGTTATAACAACATCGAATTATCTATCACATTAAAGACTAGATTTAAGCAGTCTGTAAACATATCTTAAATATTTGCAGTTTTGAAAAATACTTAATTTGGAAGTATATTCCATGTGTCAATTGTACCAGTCAAAATATTTTTTTTTTTTAATCTTATTCTGCATCTCTAAACTGTTAACTGTGAATATTTAATAGAATTTCTAGCAAGCCTTGTACTACAAGAAAATGCAAAGATGATGCAACATTACGACGGTGTTATAAATTTGAATAGAGCTTAGAAGAAAGAGTGCAGTCTTAGATGCTGTTTAGTATACTTGGAAACAAAATCCAATACAAAGACAAATATAAAATTTATATTATGTATATGCAAAATTTAAACAAAAGTAAAAAACTGTTTACATCTATTTTTGAAATTGAAATTGTAGTAAAAAATTTAATGTTTCGAATTCTTTTTTTATAGATGCTTTCTAACTAAGAAAGTTTAAGATGTTAAAGTGTCATCAGCATGTAAATAAACAATTACGTACATTTTCTGAAAACAGTTATGTCTACCTTTTTGCTTTTCACAGTTGTCGGTTGTTTTTTTTTTTTGTACAAATAGTATGTTTTAGTTTTCTTATCATTTATAGAATCTAAAACAGAATATTTAAACACTTGCACTGTTCCGATCTGTTGTTTAAACTTCTTCTACAATCTGTAAAAAAAAATAGTTTAGTAATATTTATAGTTTTAACCATTTCAGTTACAACATTTCTTAATACTTACTTTTATGTTGATGATTTGGTCCTCTGTCATTAAGATTTGATGTAATTAATTCTGATCGGTATATTGTTATTCCATTATAGTTTCTATGTTTCTTCCGCTTAACTTTGCCAATATAATCATCTTCTAACAATTCATATTTATCTAACTTTCTTGATTCTGCTGTATTTAATTCATCAGTGTTTTTGTCTTCGGTTTTTAATCTTTTATCTTTTCCATATTCTTTTGTCATCATTGTATTCTATAAAAAAATGAAAATAATATACTATAATACTTACAAAAATCATAATATACCAATACAATATATATGTAGTCAGAGTAAATATGTTTTTAACAATATTACTTTATTAATTTAGGTATTTGGTAAAAAAATAAGTTTTAAAATAATCATGGTTATAATGTTTTTAAACAGATTAAAGAATTTTGATATATACTAAAAACAAACTATTTTGCATCCATAGATGTTAAATTACGTGTAAATAATCAAACGAAAGACTGGTTTGCCATCTAGTTGCAATTTTTAATACTAAAATGTCCGCATTAATCGGTATCATTTTTGCATTTATGCAATTGGCAGTCATTTCGCGGCTATAACGATTTTGAATCGCCAATAAATTATGAAATGAATTAATAATTTATTCAAAATCAGTCAATCGAATCACAGCGGCCAAGGGTCAAGCATAGACAATTGTTTCGGTTCTACAAACCTCGTCAGTATGCCTTGTACGACCACGGCATCGCATGATTGCGAAGACAATTTTGGCAAACCAGTCTTTCGTTTGATTATTTATAATATCAATTGTGTTCATAAGCACAGAAATATTTATTCAAAATTGTCTTCGCTATCATGCGATGCCGTGGTCGTACAAGGCATACTGACGAGGTTTGTAGAACCGAAACAATTGTCTATGCTTGACCCTTGGCCGCTGTGATTCGATTGACTGATTTTGAATAAATTATTAATTCATTTCATAAATTACGTGTAGTTAATATTATATTATAATAAGTAGAACAATACATAACACTATGTTTCAATATTCTTTATGTAAGTAATATAATATGAGCCCATACTATAACACCCTAGCGGCTGTTGGGTTAACTTTAAGAGTATGTGCATTAAAATAAACAAGTCGTGCACTACTAAGTTTATTTTTATTTATGTACATGTCAACAGAAGGGTTTGTCAGGATGACACAATATCTCCTAAACTGTTCAACTTTGTACTTAAAGATATGTTCAAAACACTACCATGAAACAAAGTTTAAACATCTTACCTAAATCATTTCTGATTTGCAGACTACGTAGTACTAGTTATCAAAACTACTCAGATTAAACATGAATTTAAGCAAAACTAAAGTCTTAAGTAAAGAAAGAGGGGATTACCATTGACAATCATTGTTTTGAAACATATATACATATAAGCCACAAAACTAAACTGGGAAAAAACAATTAAACAACCAAAATCAAATGCCAGTTTTTGGAAATGTGAAACATATTTTCAAGAATACAGAACCTCAACAAATATTACAATAAAAACCTAAAAAAATAGACCGCCTACATACTGCTGCGGGTAAATACAAAACTTATAAAAAAAAGTGTATAGAGCCTGGAACTCCTAGAAGGCGCATACTCAAACGGCAAATAAAAAAAAAAGGTTGGTAGGTTGGTAAAAAATAAAACACTACAAGCACTAGCAGCAGCAGCAAGCCGTTTGATTGCAAGCTGTCAAGTTTACAACTTTAAATCCAAAATCCAAAACACCAGCAAACCAGTCAGCAACTTTTGATCTCTACAAAACTGCAACTCTAACAACAATTCTAGTTGTAATAATTGGTAATGCCATAGGCCGGCTCCCGCCACATTATAGATGCCTCGGACTGCATCAATCGCTGACTCTAAAAAATTTGTTCTTGTTAAGAGGAAACAACAAAATAAAAGAAATGAATTCTTATTATCCACTAAAACGCCTTCAACCAATCCCCAACACCCATCAGGAGCTGCAAATAGACAGCTATCATCAGCTATTTTTGCTAACTTTTCAAGCCAAAAAACACAAAAACCTTTGGTCCCAAAGGGCGTCGTCTTTGACAAAAAAAGGATAAATTGCAATTGTCTTTTGCAAAAAGCTAAAATTCCAAATACTTACGGATAATAAAATTAATTAACTTTCTGCGACAAATACCTATGAGAGTATTCTAGTTTTAATTGCCAATTATCAGGCAACAATTGCCCACCTAAAAACTAACGACCTCAAATATACGCTGCCTTAAAGTGGTTATTCTAAAGGTCCTGGTCTACCTCACCCAGAAAAAAGTTGGCCAAGCTCTCAAATTTCTAAGTTTTATTTCATCAGATGTCCACCAACTAAACAAAACATTTATTAGTTTCTCTATGGTCACCGTCAACTCCCAAAAAAAACCAAGAGTACGGAGATCATAAATTCACCAACCTACTAGGTCTAAAAGATGTGTTCAAACAGACAAAAAAAAACCAGCGGTATTTTAGTGTCAACTTTGCTAGAGGAACAAACATACCACCAAAAGATGCAGTTCAGACCCGGTCTGTCAAATCTGTTCAAGCCCTCATCTCGCAAATAAGATGCAAGGCCTACCTAAAGATGATGGCTGCTCATTAAAAGGCCATCAACACCAGACCGGCAGCCAAGCCCGCTCCGGCTCAGCTATTCTCTTCTTCTTTGTCTAAGCCAGCAAGTTCCCGCAAACCAGCAGCAAATATTGCTAACAAGTTGTTTGCAGTAGCTGTTGCTGCTTTAGCGCAACAAAATATCTCAAACTAGATCAAATTTATGGCAGGCATCTTGTCTTTGCTCAATAACTATTTATAAATAATACACTCAACAATGAATTATTCCGAATCTGTTTCTGGAATGTCAACAAACACAGTACAGAAAAAAATGAATAAAGTAGAAAAATTTTTCTTCAATCAGAAGCTGAAACACTTAAAATTCCAAATACTTTCACATGTTTGGGACCGCCGGTAATACCCACAAAGCAAGAAACTTTAACCTGTCTTACCTATAGAACGTTCTCGATGATACAATACTTAAAAACGGCAACTTGCAAGTTGTGGAAACGACACTTAACCCCCTAAACTCTGACCGTAATCTGGTACTACTGAGCTATACAAAAAAAAAAAAAAAAATCCGTCATCTATACGGATAGTAGTAGCCTAACTCCAGTACTGAAAAAATTAAAAATAACCTGTTGCATTTTTGACTACTTAAGTTTAACAAAACAAGCTTTGGAAAAGGCTTCTAAAACTTTTCGCGCAGTAAATCCTCTAAGATTAGCTGCTTTCTCGTTATTAGGGTTACTATATCTTACCGCAGCGCGCGCCAGTGCAAGTTACACTCGAGCGTCTTGCACCTTTATGGGAACATGTTTTTGTAGCGTTTGTGCATATGTCAAATGTAAGATTTTTTTAAATATTTAGAAATCACTTACATTATTTATGTGATTATTATTTAATTTGTTTAATACTCCTTAATTTTTAATTTTTGTTTGTAATTTCTTCCGTTGACTGTTCCTGGTATAAATTTTAATTAATTAACGGCTGCTGTCAGATGTAATTTTTAAATCAACCAATTAAATGAGGAAATGCAACTTGCCCCGCTTGAAAGGTTGGGGCTAGAAGAAGAGGGGAAGGACGACGACTTTGTGCAAGTTACCCCACTTATTCAGTTATTTTTTCAGTTATTTTTGCTTCATATTTTGTTGTCTGTTAGATTTTCAACACTTGTTTTTACGCAGTGCATCTTGCCTTGGCGTGCACCAGGGTCTGTCAGAACGTAACGGGAAAGCAGCTATTATCTCGAAAAACAAAACCGCTGATTCAAATATAAGACAAAGAAACGCTTCCAAACGTCAATAGCAAAACAATCATAAAAACCCTAAATAAAATTTATAACAAAGTCAAAAAGGCCATAAGTGCGCACAAAAACTAGTGCTGGAAAAAATCATCGGAATTGTTTTCAGAGAATATAAATCCGATGAGAAAGATCTCCAAGACCCTTAGAACCGAGTTTCTTTTCTTGCCATTCACAATAAAAATAGGATGCAACACACTATAGAAAAAAATATCAACACATTTGCAGACAGTCTCAATCTCAAATGCTCCTCCTCATACACCGAGGACACTGATATGAAGCACATCAAAACGGTTTGCCAAAAAGTCAAAAATTTACTGAAAACCGCTGAGGACAACACAACACTTGATAGCGTCAAACCTTCTCAAATCAGAGAAACTATTAAAAAGTTCAAATCCCGTTTTGCCCCTGAGCCATATAAAATCCTAAACAAAATTTGTTTGAAGCAATAAAAGCATTCATCATTACTGCAAGTGCAATTCTAAGAACAGGACACTTTCCGACGTGGAAAAGACAGAAAGTTTCCTCAAAACTATTAGCCTATAAGCTTACTCTGCATAAGTAAGGTCATAAGGTCATAAAAAAGATGATCTTGGACATTATTCAACAACTCACAAATTTTCAAACAGAATCATTCAAGCGTTCATCAACATAATCGCGTGACAAACCACTTCATAAAATTGTTATCTTAAACGGCGTTTTCATACCATAGTTCAACTCTGCGTCAATTATCTTGACATAATTTTCAACAAAAAACTAAAGTACGGGTCCAGTGTACAGTCCACTCTTGACAAAGCTAACATTGCTAAGGTCTGCTGTACTCAATATTACGTCGAGAAAGTGGCGAGTCATTCCACAACAAACCCCAGATCTACATTTTTACCATCAGACCAATGATCACGTATGCATCTTTAATTTGGCCAACGGTTACAAAATACCATCTCAGTTGTCTTAAAGCCTTTTAAATCAAAACTTTGCGGATGCTCGCTGAAAGCGCCATATTTTATCCAAAACATAGATATTTGGACCGACCTCTAAATTTTCCCACTTCTACACTATATTAAAACTTTGGCTAAAAAGTGCTTCAAAAACCTTGTGGTTTACTCCAATTCTAATCTAGCAAGACTTACTAAACCAGAATCCAAAAGATTAATCTTTTACCTAATGAGTAAAATTTGCAAATGTTAAAAATGATAAAGAAAATTTCTTAACATCATGAGTTGCAATTGTCATGACAAAAGCAAAATCTCACTCTTGCTGATTTCTGCTATATAATACTGCTGTTTATTCTTTCCAGTTTTTGTAAAGTTAAAAAACGGTGAAAAGATACTTTATAGTTAGTGCTCAAGTTTTTAAAAGAACGACATGTTTTTTATTATATGTTATTGTGTTATTTAAAGTTTTTACATAGATTTCTAATTTTGCAGTTCTTACAAAAAATTTAAAAAGATTCTTTACAAATAACTTTTTTTTTAACAATAAAGGTTTTAGACTACTCCGAGAGCAACAATTTCACCAGTCACGTCAGTGTTTGATTGTGTGAAATTTAAAAAAATTCTTTACAAATAACTTTTTTTTTAACAATAAAGGTTTTAGACTACTCCGAGAGCAACAATTTTACCAGTCACGTCAGTGTTTGATTGTGTTTAACTACTCAATCATTCATTGGATAATTAATTAATTAATTAATTAATTCAAATTTCTTACAGAATAAAAAAAACCATTAACTGATGGCAAAATACTGGGAGCTTCATTCATTTAGTTTCAAAAGATAAAAAACATGCTCAAAACCCAAGTTAAAAAATTCATGCATGATTGAAGATAAAGAAAAGCATATCAACGTCTAGTTTGCCAGACTGAAGCAGAATAAACTGAACTTGCAGGATATTCTTTTTGACTTCCGACATCGGCAAAAAAAAAACGCTTGCACCGCCAAAATGATGTTTTTTGTTGCAAAGCAGATATCTAAAATAACTCTGCTGCAAATCCTCCGGCCCCAAAGTCTCAAGCTGCCGTAGCAATACCCCAGCTCATCAAGATTTTTGGTGATTCAACCTAGACCACTCTTAAGCGGCCAACTGCCAACCAAGTCTTGTCCAACTTCTTTAAAAACAAAGAGTTCATAAAACTACAACTGTTCAGCAAAGACAATGCCGTCAAGAATGCTGCGCCCATAGAAAAAAATATACTGTCGTGACTTATTTTAAGTTAAAAAAAAAAAAAAAATGCAAGGTGAGTTTTCCAATTCTAACATTATTAGGGCTTCAGCCGGCTCTCTATCTCAAACGTCTTCAAAGTCATTTGGGTCTTAAACCATCAAGGTCAAACAAGCCAAAGCGTTTATTTTTAGCACTGTTTCTAGTACCTTTTGCCTTTCTACAAGCCTTCCATCTCAATCAGCATTTACGGAAGGCGCTGACACACGTCGCCCACCTATCATTACAATACGGAACAGACTAGTATTTTCTAGTTTGTTAGCAACAGCATTAATGTTGCCATTGATAGGTCTGTCAATATTAAAAACAGCATTTAGCAAACTGCTAATCTATACGTTAAAAACAATATGGTGTTCCATTACACGTACCAATTAGCGTCTAAGAAAACGTATGCGTCAAGTGCGCCAAAGCCCAACCCAGCTCATATTTACCAACAATCAAAGCATGTAATATCATGTGCATTGTGCAAGAGGCAGCACACATTAATCTATAAAGGCGCCCATACTACAGCTATAGACGAATAGTGTGGTCGGTATAATAGGCAACTTAATATACACAAAAATTATGTTAGATGTTGTTAAACTCATGCCTTTGGCCGTTTTAGCTTTTTTCATTTGCGCTTACATTTTACACATTTTATGGGCGACCTTGTTCTGGGATTGAAAAATGTTAAAACGGACAATAACATAAGTTTAACCACTTCTAACATAATTTTTGAGTATATTAAGTTGCCTATTATATAGGCCACACTATTTGTGTCAACCTGTATATAAAGTTTGAAAGTATGCTTATTTTCTAAACCCCATTCCAACATTACCTGCTTCTCAATGGCGTATTTTTGTTTCTTTTTAGAACACTCCCGATGTCGACATGGAGCAATCCTATGCTGAAGCATATAACTGACACAAAACATGCAATTTTAATTTTTCCAATTCATTAAAATTTACCAAGGTAGGAAGGTCTTTGCACTAAAAAGTGCAAACTTTTAAGAATCATTGAGAGAAGAGTTTAGTTGGCAAGCGGCCGTAAAAGTGAAATTGACACTTTTCAATTCAAGTCTTTAAAACGATTTTCTTTTCAATTCCCAAAAAAAGATAAAGGTCAATCTCAACAAAACATTAACTTAGATGATGCCTTAATTTTTTTTGTTTTAATATTTGAAGTCTTAATCATAAAAAATCCCATATCTTCTAAAAACAGATTTGACTGCCAGCCAAAACGACCACACCGAGAGCGACCCACTTTACCACTCAAATGATGCAAACTCAAAACGCGGTGAATAAATGCAATTTTAATTACAAAACGCATGCATACAAAGTACAGATAACTTGATTGAAAATTAATTTACCAAACAAAGTCTTCTTAATTCATCATCATCATCATCATTGTCCAGCCGTTTGCGTCCACTGCAGGACATAAGCCTCCTCTAACTCTTTCCAGGCATCACGATGTTGTGCTTTGTTCATCCAGTTTTGTGACACCCTCTTTTGTGCCATCCCTAAATCTGGCAACGTGGCCTGCCCATCTCCATTTCATGTTAGAAATGCGTGTTATAATGTCGCAGATTCCCGTCCTTTCCCTGATGACCTCGTTTCGTACCCTGTCTCGCAAGGAAATGCCTAGCATAGCCCGTTCCATTGACCTCTGTGTTACCTGCAGTTTTGCTGCGGAACGCTTTGTTAGTGTTAAAGTCTCTGACCCATACGTCATTACCGGCATCACACATTGCTCGAACACTTTCCGTTTCAGACACATTGGTAGTTCGCTCTTCAAGATGTTAGTTAGTTTTCCAAACGCTGCCCATCCTAAGCCTATGCGGCGCTGTATCTCGCATGTTTGGTTATCGCGGCCTATGCGTATCTGATGCCCCAGGTATATATATAGGAAGTTACTTCTTCTATATTAGCATCATCTATTTTGATTTGATCGCTTAGCACTAGGTTGGTCATAACTTTTGTTTTTCCCATATTCATCCTAAGGCCCACTTTTTCCACTGTTTTAGGTCGTTGAGCATAGTTTTTGCATCTTTGATATTGTCGGCTATTAGGACGATGTCGTCTGCGAATCTCGGGTGGTTTAATTTTTCTCCATCCACTGTAATTCCTAGGTGTTCCCAAGATACCATTTTAAAAGCATATTCGAGAACCGTGGTAAATAGTTTTGGGGAGATAGTGTCCCCTTGGCGGATTCCCCTGCCAATTTTAAATTTGTTGGTATTGTCGTGTAGCCTTATACTTGCTGTAGCGTTTCGGTAAATATGTTCAATTAGCTTGGTATATCGATAGTCTATTCGTGCTTGGTCTAGAGCAGCTTTTATGGCGGGTAATTCAACTGTATCGAACGCTTTTTTGAAATCTATGAAAATCAGGACAAGGGGCTTATTATATTCATTACACTTTTCAATGAAAGTTTTTATAGCCTGAAGGTGGTAATTTGTCCCGTATCCCGATCTAAACCTAGCCTGTTCTTTGGGTTGGTAGAAGTCTAGTTTATTTTCTAACCTTTTGGTAATTACTTTGGTGAAAAGTTTATATAGATGTGGTAGCAAACTTATTGGTATGTAGTTTCCGAGCTGTGTTATATAGCCTTTTTTATGTAGAATAACTGTGGAAGCGTTGTTCTATTTACCAGGTGTAGCACATTCTTCTAAGCAGGTGTTGAATAGTGCTTTTATGGCATGTAGTAGAGCGTCTCTTCCTTGTTTTATGGATTCGATATGTATGCCATCTTCACCCGGGGAATTGTTGTTCTTCATCTCTACAAGAGCATTCTTAATTTCGGCTATCGATATACTTGGCATATCTTCAAACCCCTGGTTTATGACCTTCCCGGTATGTGTTTGTGTCGGTTCCTCTGGTTGTTTTTGTAACCGACTTATGTAGAGAGTTGCGTAAAATTTTTCCGCTATTTTTAGTGTATCGTCTCTATTTGTGGTTAGTGTTCCCGTGCTGTATCTTAGTTTGAAGATTTCTTTTCTTCCATTTGACATATTTCTTCTTAATACCTTCATACTTCTGTTTTTCTCAATATCTAGTTTCGTTTGTTCTGTGTTGTATCGACGTATGTCATTTTTGATATCTTTTGTAATTGTCTTGTTTAAATCTCTTAGTTGTTTTGAGTTTGTATCGCCGTTTTGTCTTAACACTCTTCTAAGTTTCATAAGCTCTTTGGTATGCTTGCTGATTTTGATTATTTGTTCTTTATTTGTGTTACAGTATGTTTTTGTTGCTTCATTTATAGCTTCGACGATTTTGTTATTTATTTTGTCTGCTGTTTTGTGCCTATAATCAAACTGTATAGTTTCCAAGTTGGTAGTTATCATTTCTGCATATTTGTGAACTTTTTCTTCTTAATTAGTTTAACTAAATTAATTCAGTTTTTTTTTTCAGGATGGAGCACCCTAAACTTTCTTTATGTTCAATTCCAGAAAATAGAAGCGATTTAAAGAAACAAAGCAAAAAGATTAACAGCTTAGAGAAGCACGTCACCCGATTGATTGACGATAAGACCAAAAGGATCAACATCGTTGCCAACGACATTAAACAGAGCCGATTAGATCTTACCAAGACCCACCGTGGCCTGCGTAAGAACATTTCCTAAAAGATCAAGAAAAACTTTAATGTGAACCAATTTCTGTTGTAAATCAACTTTTGATTGCTCCACGATTTTATGCAACTGCCTTTTAAAATGTAAGAGATTATTGTAATATACCAAAGGCTACAAAACATCAATAACTACAATATTAAAATAACATATAAATAGTTAATTTAGTTGCGCATTATAATACCGGAATACGTTTATTCGTCGAATATATTTAATTTGTAATTTGTTATTTGGTGATTTATTTTGTCTTTATAATACCGGTTCTTAGATGTGATGTTATATTTTGCCACAACTAATCTTTTAATCTGCTGTACACCGGTATCTGAAGTGGTTCGTTTAATTTTCACGCTATATTATTTTACCTTCACTTTAAAATTGGTTATTATTTTTTATAATATTTATAGAATATATTTACCATTTTCAATGGGAACCAAATTCTTCTGACCACATGCAAAATGGTATATTATTAAACAAGCGGGTAATGACACTTATTATTTGCGAGAATAAACTTTACCACTTGTGACGTATCTGATTGTCAGTAATCATACAAACATAACAAACCTATAAACAGTGACATGGACATTATATTATAACATATGTTTAAAATAAGATTAATATTAGTATTACACTTCTATTAGGCATCGTTTTCATAAAACAAATTATATATAATATTTTATAAAACATTATTATCATTTAAAATAAAAATCAATATATCTAATTTTCAAAACCATGTATTCTAAATTTATTACGCATAAAATGATCAGGTAAAGTCGTAAACATTAATCCTACAAGTCAAAAGATTCTAAGCCCAGGCATTTTGAAACAGTTATATCTACATTAGGGAGATAATAAGATAATTATTTAAATTTTGAAATATGTTTTGCCATCTGTCTTTTAAAAGATTAACCATATACATATTATCAATAATAATGAAGGGTTGGCTTCATCCCCAACCTAAAAGTTGCCCTCCAGAGCGCAGCACCCTCTTGTACTAATCAATATGTTGAGTTCAAGAAAGACGACAGGTGGCGCTGAGTGATTCGGTTACGATAAATTTGTGCGGATTAAAATATTATTTAAATTTTTATATTTATAAAATAAGTTAGTCAACTTATTATTAATTAAATAATTAAATAATTAAATAATTAAATTAAATACTAACAAACTTTATAAAATGTACAAACTTTTAATACAAGTTTAATAAAGATGTAAATATTTTATTTATTAAATCAATAATTAAATAAATAAATTTATTATCTGTAGAAAATTAAAATTATGTTGTTGATTAAAAAAAAAACAATATTTTAAAAAATAGCATATACTATTAAAAACGTATTCTACAGGGAGTTTATAAATGAATGGGATTATGTAATCACTTTAAATATGCCGCCTTTTTAAAATTGTCCACTATACTATTTGTTTTGACAGTTCAACATTGACAGCTGTCAAGCAAGCAAGGTTATAGGAATGTATACAAATAAAAAGAATGTTTTTATTATTGAATCTTACTTTAGAAATGGGCGGTTTGATAATGGGGAATGACTTTATTCTATTGCGGATTGTGTTCTGTTGTGTTATTAATTTGTTACAACTGATAATTATAAACATGTAAACAATGTAAACATATAAAAATATTTTTATTATTGAATCCTAAGATAGGCAACATTATTTACGAATTTTTACTAAAGCGGCACAAACTTACATTAGATGATTACATAATCCCAAGCGTTTATAATAACCCTGTAGTTAATTTATATCTTCATGATATAGGCAACTGAATGTACACTATTTTAAAATATAGACGCTGCTATACATGTTTACCAAAGGCGTAACATATTTTTATTAATTTAAATAAAAAATAAAATAATCTCTTTAAAAGCTTGATTGTTCTGTGCGTTTAGAATGAATCGGAATAAGGTAATTTGAAACCGAGACACAAATACTAAGTTAGATCAGTTCACTCAAACAAAATATCCAACTATAACGTGTAAAATATTTTCGGCATCTGTGCAGCTATACCGTCGCTCGCATTTAAGCGTTAAAGCAGATGGCCTTGGTAGAGATAGGCAAAAAAATAATTTCAAAACCACCAACATTTCAAACTAAACTAAAAAATTAAATCTACATGTACGGATTTATTTTAATTCTAAATCTGCTGTACTGTAGAGCATAAATTAAATACAACTAAAAATACATTGTTTTAAGTCACTGTATACAAATTGACTGAAATTACTAAATGTTATAAATTAAAAACATTTCTTGTACGTCTTATAATATGTTCTCAAAATTTATTGTTTTATTTAGCTTTTATAATATTAAAGTAACTACGCCTATGTGTAAATAATTTTGCCACTGTAACGACGTGGTTTATCAAACTTTTTCAAAATATACACTCAGATGCAAAACAACCAGGTCATTGGGTACTTTTTTTTCATAAAACTTTTAGTGATTTACAATGAAAAAAACATTAAAAAGCAAAAATGATGATGTACGTATACACAAAAGAATATGCATTTTTGCAAAATAAATTGAACAAAGATTAATAATGAAAATTTTAGTTAAATAAGATTTCAATACTTTGTATTGCCTCCTTCCATCTGGAAAAAGTAAGCAGAATCTAGATTCGTCAGTAAACAGTATAGACTTCGATTGTGCCAATGTCTAACTCAAATGCTTGCAAGAAAATTACAGTTTTGGTGACGTGGGAGTAATTTTGGTCCAGTTAATGATCTACAAGATTTTATGGCAGCTTCTTATAACCTTTGACAAACTGTCCACACACTCATACACTTATACCACAAACCTCACGGAGTTGGTTTGTGATCTCTACTAAACTCACATGACCATTCCGTAGAGTAGTACAAGCAAAGAGTTCTATAACTACAGATTCCATGGCAGCGTTTTGCCGTACAATCTCAGTATTTTCGTTCTTGTCGCACAACACTATACCCTCTCCCTCCCTCTCTACTAATGATTGAGCGGCTATACGTTGCAGTTGATAAAAAAACTTCATAGTGCGACAAAGACAGAGATACTGAAAAATATACGCTGCTTATACATTGTTTAAACGGCAGTTTGAAATCTCTAATTATAGAACTCTTTGAGTGCAAACTATAAATTGGTCATCAATAGCATTCCTTTTTTTGTTTTCTGCCAGATCCCGGCCTCCTAGTATTTTTGCCGGTCTACCTAAACCGCTTAAGTGCTCTTTAGATGGTAGAAAGACTGACATGAAGGATTGTTGTCACATACCTTTGGCTTAGAACCATAATTAACACACTAATCTGCCCTGACTATGACAGTTAATCAAAAACAAACAAGTCAACCCAGTAGCCACCTTGATCTTCTGTGCATAATGTTGATTAAGCAATAAGTAGTGAAGAACGCATATCTTTAAATTTTATTTTTGCTTATTGATGTTCATTATATAAACTGATAAGTACTATGTTGTTTTTTTTTTTCTTCTACATCTTGATGGTCTCTTTGATTGTAAAACACTAAAAGTTAAAAAAAAAAACGGGTTTTTTGCAAAAAATTACCCAATAACCCGTTTTTTTTGCATCCGAGTGTATTTAATTTATAATGATTAAAGTAGTATTAAAAAAATACATTATTTGTGCACTCATTTAAAAATTAACTGTAGAACTGCATCTAGTATCATTATTATTATATTATCTATGTTTACAGTAGGAATAATAGTAAACACATCAATAATAATTTATTATGTTTCAATTTTTCACTAAAAAAAAAATGTCTATAGTGGGTCTAAATCTAATATGTACAAAGTCTCTATAAATGTCTGGGATTATGTAATAACTTTAAATGTGCCGATTTTTTTTTAATGTTTACCAAACTATTTACTTTGTTTTGATAGTTCAACTGTGTACGAACACCGTACTATTTCACTAAAGCGGCTCAAACGTTTATTAGATAGTTACATAAACTCAAACTTTTATAATGACCCTGTATATGATTATAATTTGATATGAGGCCCGCGGAGTTGTAATGCATTTCTAAAGTGGCCCGCAAGATCATTTAGGTTGGCCACTCCTGTCTAAAATTATAGTATTCATCTTGTTTATTTAAATTCCACGTGAGTGATGGGCCTTCCGGAAATGACACGGTGCATTTCGGATCTAATTCCTTTTGTGAGTTTCGCGTCCTCAACGCTACCCATGGAAATTACTAAAGTGATTATTTTTGAGGAACATATTTTGTCGAGTTCGATTTATTTCTTGGAATCAATATTTATACGCATATAAATTGTTTTAAACTAAATAAAAATATACGTGCCATACTAATAGTTTAGTAATTTTTTATTGTTTTATTTGCCGCGTGCGAACGGAACGTTACACCACCTTTGGAAATATGTACAAACTACTATTACAAGTTGATCGCATTATGGAAAGATGGCTCTACATTTGCAATTTAAAACTAAACAAAATTTTAAAACCAACATTACTTAATTAGCATAAAGATACAATAACTAAGTAATTATTTGATAATAACAAAATGCATTAACAAATTTTATTATACTTTGATGGCGACATTTCAACACAACATACGCATATGTACTTTAAGTTCATCGCATTGTGTGCAGATGGCAAAAGCAACTAATCTACTAATCGATAAAGTTGGATGTCGCTGTGTACCACTGGTTGCATGTCATTTACTTACACATTTGAATTAAATTGGCATACTTATTTGCTTTATATTATTGTCTTCTGTGATATTAATATTTTTGTAACCTGTATTTCTGTCAAGTATTTTCCTTCTTGTGATTCCGCGATTGTTTGAAAAATTTATTTTTACATGGAAACGTATTATTTAAGTTGCTACCTAAAATGTTTATACATATACCAAATTTTATAATTAATATTGATGTTAGAATTTAAAAGATTAATTGTACATTATTTATTAAACAAAATGATAGTATTTTTCTAATTTCTGTGATGGTATTATAAATTATTACTTGTCTAACTGTATCTGTAGTAAGTTGACATCTAACAATTAATTAATAGTTGGTCAGCAAAACCTAAATTTAATGCAAATAATTTGTACATTTTATAAGAAGAAAGAAGGTTATTTTAAAAATAAAAATAAAAAATATATAATTAAAACCATGTTGGGTTTGTATTATTAAATCTAACATAAAAATTACCTACTATAATAACTTGTACATTAAAAACATTTCACAAAACATTTAAAAACAATTTAAAATCACAATACGGTACTCTGTTCTAGAAAACTATAGAATTAAAGACATCTGGAAAATTCTAGATAACATATAATATCGGTTTTATATTAATATTTTTATATAAATATAATTTTAGTTCTAGTATTTTATTTCTTATAGATTCTAAACTAACAAAAAAAAAAATAATGTAACAGATGTAACTTCCGCCTCTGCTGATTGAAATAAATTTAGTAGTGTAGACTTTCATAATATTGTTAAATAATTCTTAATTAATTTTGCAACAATATCTAATACACGTATTCAATTTCATGTTATGCTATTACAATAACAGCTTCTGTTGGTTCTAGCGCTTTGTTTTATCTATAATCACCAGAGTATGTGATATAAATTATACATTGTTTGGTGTTTGGGGAATAATGGGGTACACATCTTCAATCAGTAGGTAACTAGGAAAAAGTCAAGAGCATGTATTGAAAATTGATTATGCATTGCAGCAATACATTCCAGTTTCCAACCGATAATTACTGCTCAAGCTAACAATAATACCCAATAATAATATTAGAAATGCTACTGAAATTTGAATTGTTAGGTTTAATTTGATTAATATTAATCATTATCGTCATCGTCATAATCTGTTCTGACCCAACTCATAAGAAACCGTCCGTTTTCATCCCTTCATGCGTTCATCCGCGTTCATCCGCGTTCATCCGCGTTCATCCGCGTTCATCCGCGTTCATCCGCGTTCATCCGCGTTCATCCGCGTTCATCCGCGTTCATCCGCGTTCATCCGCGTTCATCCGCGTTCTTCCGCGTTCATCCGCGTTCATCCGCGTTCATCCGCGTTCATCCGCGTTTATCCGCGTTCATCCGCGTTCATCCGCGTTCATTCGCGTTCATCCGCGTTCATCCGCGTTCATCCGCGTTCATCCGCGTTTATCCGTTCATCCGTTCATCCGTTCATCCGTTCATCCGTTCATCCGTTCATCCGTTCATCCGTTCATCCGTTCATCCGTTCATCCGTTCATCCGTTCATCCGTTCATTCGTTCATCCGTTTATCCGTTTATGCGTTCATCCGCTCATATGTATGTCTATCTGGCTTTATCATTGCTAATTTAGCATTTACTCCGATCTATTTAGTAAAAATTTAAAAAAACACAAAATAAAATTGAAAATGAGAAATATTAAAGAAAAAATGATTAAAAAAAAATAAAAAAGAAAAAAACTAAAAACAATTAAAGATAAACTAAAACAAAAAAAAAATAGAAAAATTAAGTTTGTAGTAAGATAACAATACCTCTGTTCAAAAACAAAAAAAAATAATTGAAAAAACTCAAAAATATAGACTGGAATAGTTACTGCATACACTAAGAAAAGAAAGAAAAACAGACAATAAAGCAGAAACAAAGTCAAAGCCTAAAAACAAAGTATTATAAAAAACAATAACAAACTTAATACCACAAACATATACATTGAACACAATTTGAAAGAAAAAAAGTTCAGAAAGAATTAAGAGAAATTCCTTAGTAAGGGCCGCTTTTACAATCGTCGGTTAAAAAAGGAATAGCACTATTTAAGGAATATATAAAAATGCGCTTTTACAATCTCTTATAACTTATATCTAGTATAGTAACTAAGTAACGCGCACAACAAAATATTGTATAAACAACTTATACGTCAATTTATAAGTCAGTTCCAGAAACGGCCATCTTTGTGATAAATGATTTTTTAGAAAATGCATAAACGTGTTACAGCTAAAGTATGATTTGTTGCTATAATTTTTGCACAGAAAAAAATTGATAATTGTTGAGCATTATTTCCTTGATTGACCTACTCATTGGGATCTTCAGGTGGTTTGTCTTTATTTCTAATTCTAATTTGGGATTCATTGAATAGAGATTCTACTCGAGTGTGTGAGTGATTGAGATTTTACAATGGCCCCGATTACTTTAGAAGTCCTAGCAATTTCATAAAACTTTACTTGTATGTTTCGAGGAGAATAAACCAAGGATAACTTATCCGGTGCTAGAAGCAATAGTTTTCTCTAGTATAGTAACCAAGTATCGCGCACAACAAATTTGCGTATAAATGATTTATACGTCAGTTTATAAGTCATTATTGACGTTGTTTCAATAGGTTATCTAAACTGTAACAAAGGCAAAACTAATACTATACCAGGTATATACATTTAGATAATTTTATGCCTGGTATAAGTTATCTGACATGACAATTGTAAAAGCGGCCCTAAGATCAAAAGGTGGTTATTTCTAATCTCTTGATAACAAAGACGTCGGCAAGTTAGTTGGGTCACTCCATATCATAAATACTATCATTCATGTAGTTTGAACTGTAGTACACACCAATTGACTTAATTGTTTAATATTAAAAAATCAAAAACTACTTGTCTTTACAAGCTTTAGAAGTTTATGTTAGATAAAAAAATAATAAATTTAACTTCTTTTACGCTTGTCAAATAACTTATACCAGGAATAAACTTATCTAAATGTATAGACTTGGTATAGCATTAGTTTTGCCCTTGTTACAGTCTAGATAACCTATTGAAACGTCAATAATGACTTATAAACTGACGTATAAATCATTTATACGCAAATTTGTTGTGCGCGTTACTTGGTTACTATACTAAAAAAACTACTGCTTCAAGCACCGGATAAGTTATTCCTGGTTTATTTTCCTCAACATACAAAAAAGTTTGATAAAATTGCCAGAACTCTTAAAGTGATCGAGGCCTTTGTAAACTTTCAATCACCCACGTACTCAAGTAGAATCTCTACTTAATAAATTCTATATTAGAACTAGAAATACAGACAAACCACCTGAAGGTCCCAATGATTAAGTCAATCAAGAAAATAATATGCTCGACAATTATCAATTTTCTTCTGTGCAAAAGTTTTAGCAACGAATCTTACTTTAGCTGTAACACGTTTATGCATTTTTAAAAAAATCATTTATCACGAAGATGGCCGTTTCTAGAACTGACTTATAAATTGACGTATACTTTGTTTATACCCTAATATGTTGTGCGCGTACTTAGTTACTATACTAGATATAAGTTATAAGAGATTGTAAAAGCGCATTTTTATATATTCCTTAGATAGCGCTATTTCTTGTTTAACCGACAATTGTAAAAGCGGCCCTTAATAACTTACATTTCAGTAGGTAGCTGGGTCACTCCAATTTTTAATTACTAACTAAACAAACCTTTTTGAGTGTTGTTTGAAAATTGTAAAAAGCATGTAACTGCAAATTATAACATAAAATGTTGGTCTTCTAAAGAAATAAAAAAACATTTAAACATATATCATATATCTATCTTAGGGCCGCTTTTACAATTGTCAGATAACTTATACCAGTGATAAACTTATCTAAATGTATATACCTCGTATAGCATTAGTTTTGCCCTTGTTACAGTCTACATAACCTATTGAAACGTCAATAATGAATCATTTATACGCAAATTTGTTGTGCGCGTTACTTGGTTACTATACTAGAGAAAACTACTGCTTCAAGCATCAGATAAGTTATCCCTGCTTTATTTTTCTTGAAACATACAAATAAAGTTTTATGAAATTGATAGGACTCCTAAAGTAATCGGAGCCATTGTAAAATTTCAATCACCCCCACACTCGAGTAGAATCTCTATTCAATAAATTCCAAATTAGAACTAGAAATAAAGACGAACCACTTGAAGGTCCCAATGATTAGGTCAATCAAGGAAATAATGCTTGACGATTATCAATTTTCTTCTGTGCAAAAATTTTTGCAACAAATCCTTCTTTAACTGTAACACGTTTATGCATTTTCTAAAAAATCATGTATCACGAAGATGGCCGTTTCCTGAACTGACTTATAAATTGACGTATACGTTGTTTATACACTAATATGTTGTGCTCGTTACTTAGTTACTATACTAGATATAAGTTATAAGAGATTGTAAAAGCGCATTTAAATATATTCCTTAGATAGCACTATTCCTTGTTTAACCAACGATTGTAAAAGCGGCTCTTAAAGGAGTATAAAAGCTTTGCCAACATTTTTAATTTTTTTTTTGTTTAGTGAGTCGATATTGTCAAAAACACAATTTAAACGAGCATCATACTCATATTATTTATCTTCTTTTTTTTTGAAGTGCAGATTTTTGTGTTGACATCTGTCTTCTTCTTGATAAAATATTTCTAGTAATTGCAGCGTTTTGTATTTCTGTTCACTGACAGGTGTTTTGTGAAAAAGATTTTTTTTTAAATTTTTTTAATCTTTTTTCCTAACCTAACTTACCATAATAGTTTCAATTTGTCATTAGTCCAGTAAACACAAGTTTAGATAATATAAGTTTATTACACGTATATATGGTGTAAAAAGCGTGTATGATATATGTGTATTTGTATAATATACATTTCTTGTACACGTAAGATATGTATATTTGTATATTATACGTTAATATTTTTCTTTTTTTCCACCGTTGATTAATATACGTATACTATCCATTAGAATACTCGTATAAATAACCTGCATATATCTACGTATATTTAACATTTGTAATTTCTGAGTTTAGTTCTCCGACCTGTTTTGATGTTCGTACGCCCGAGGCTACCCGAACGCGTGAATATAGAATATAGTTTGCAAAATTTATGTTGAGATGCATGATTCATCACTTCATTCATTTCATCTATTTTTTATCATCCATAATGTGCACGTGCTATTAGCTGCGTTAGCCCGTATAATTTTAACTTGTTTGTTGTTACACAACACTGTTGATATGTTGTTTTATTGGACTGAAAGAGCAGATTTAGGAGTACTATGATAAAATATCTAAGTGTGGTAAGTGTTAAACTTGCAATAACATCTTTGTTTCAAAATAACTTGTCAAGTGCACCTTTTTTTTTGTACAATGCAATTATAGCTATTACATATCCATCAATTTATCAATTAATTTTTTTATATTTAAATTTAATTATATTGATTGCTATTGTTATATATGAGACAATGAGTGCAAGAGTGGCCTAACCCACAAATACATGAAAATACCAATAAACGTAGACTTATTACCCAAGCTCATCCTCTCTAAACATTTTTCACTACTAGAATATTGAATGTTTAATCAATTCATAGATAGCAGCTCCTTGGCATTTCCAAAACCTGATCTGATCACCGTGATTTTTCTGGCGTTGTATTAATCTTTTGTTGCTATATTTTAAATATTTTTTTCTAGTATGTTTATACTTAATGACAGTTTAATCACTTTTATTTTAATTAGTGAAAGGCATAAACACCTACCTGAGAATAAATTTTAATTACTTAGTCTACAAACATGAACATTGATAGACTGTTAAGTAGTAAGTAGCAGTCTCATTAACTAAATTTAAATATCAATTAAAAAATAAGTACATACTTTTACCTGGTCAAACTATAAATAACTGATAAAATAAAATATTTTCAGACTTGTTAGGGAGAGAATCTTCTGATAATGACTTCAGTTCTGGCAGTGATTCTGAATTCATTCCATCAACGGGAGAAAATAATGGTTCTTCTTCTGTTATAAATAATAAAACAAATAATAATAATTGGCCAACCAACTCTTTAACTGAATCCACAAAACTAAAAACGAGAAAAAGAAAACGCGATGAGGCCAACTAGGTTTGCAATATTTGAAAAAATAACCAAAACTTAAGAAAATCATATATAAATTCAAAAAAATGTTTTAATGATTGCTATCAAAACTTTAATACAAATACGAAATAAAAATAAAGAAAACTTTTGTCAAAATAAATTTAGATCCTATCACTTTTCTGATTCATCAGAAAAATCCCATCAAGCATGTAAAGAATTTTTTTTTAAAGTCAGAAATTTTTGTTATGATAGATGAATTTCAAGGGCATTAGTTAATAAGCTTTAAGGAGGCACACCTCCTAAAGACCAACGTGGCCGACAAATATCATCGAACAAAACACCAATATAAAATCACCGAGGTGAAATATTTTTATGAAAAATTTCAAAAATATGAAAACCATTACGCAAGGCACACATGCTTTATTTGGCAGTATCTTTCAACAAGCCTGAACATAAACATTTTATATGACCTGTACAAGCAGCAGACGATAGATGTTTCTCCTAGTATGTTTAGGAAAATTTTTAATGAAAATTTTAATTTAAATTTCCATCCCCCCATTACGGATTCGTGTAAAAAATGTGATAAATTTAATAATAAAATAAAAGCACGCATGAATGAATCAAAAACAGCATGAGCTTGAAGTTCAAAAAGAGTTGCATCTCAGAAAAGAAGAGGAAGCTAGGCAGATGATACATGATGATGAATAATTGGTCAAACAACAAAATAAAAAAGTTACAACAATTGCATTTGATCTAATAAAAACTTTTCCGATACCAGACCTTACTTCAGGTACATATATGTTATGTTATTACAAAATGCAGCTATGGAACTACTGCTTTAGTATTTATAACCTCGCCACAAATCAAGCGGTTATGTACACTTGGAATGAGTTTGTTGCTTCTAGAGGCCCCCAGGAAATCGGATCTTGTCTAATATGCATTATGTCAAAAATTGCGCAGATTATGTATTTCGATCAATGTGGAGGACAAAACTGAAACATAAAGCTTTCATTGATTTGCAATTATATTGTTGCAAATGCAGATTTTAACGTTTCACAAATCGATCATAAATTTTTTTGCAGTGGACACTCGTACTTACCCTGTAACCAAGTTTTTGGATTGGTCACGGCAGCCAAAAAATATCATTCTTTTATTTATGTCCCCAATGACTGGAATAGAGTCATTATGGCTGCTCAATAGAAAAACTCATTCAAAGTTGTATCTATAAAGAAATAACACTTTTTTTCCTCAAATCATTGGAAAATAAAATAAAAATTCAGTAGTTACGTTTTGAAACTAATGAGCCGTTTTGTTTAAAATTTGTATATACAAATCAAGAAGATCTCACATCTTCTTGATTTATATATGTATATAAATTATTTTTTTAGTAAATTAGATCTGAAGTAAAGAACTTCACAAGTCCTGAATACTTTGGAGTTGTTGCATCTTAATGGCAATTGCATAAGCGTGGAGAAGAAAAACGACTTGCTCCAATTTATGACTTTTGTCCCACCCATTCACCATGATTGTTTTAAAAATTTACGTACCGACTCTAGAGTTACTAATAAAAATTACATACGTACTACTGAAGATAGCAATTGCAAGGAGTTTTAGTTTTAGTTTTTCGAAGATAACAACTTAGCAGATCTTTCATTAAACTGTTCTCTATTATTAATGTGTATTAAAATATAGTAATTTAATTTTTTTTGACTAATTTATTTAAAACGTTGAGAATTTTATTTTGGAAAGTTTTAAGAAAAAACTAACCATACAGTTTTTTTACCTACAAGTGCAGTTAAATACCTGGCATAATAAACAAATATGAATAAACTTTAATAAACGCCTAACTGCAAAAGTGGCCTAATCCACATTCTTTCTTTTATTTTTTGAGAATTTTCTAGGTTTAGGCTGCTTGAAGTAATAGCAAAACCCAAAAATGATCACTATAAAACAAAATTTTAACAAAATAAAGAACATTGTTAACAAAAAAAAAAAAATTTTTAAAGAAAATCTCAATATATCTCAATTAGATGTGTTGGTGGGTTTGGCCATTCTTGCTCTCATCGCCTTATATATAGTATTATAAATACAAATAGCATCCCAGGAAACACAAGTTTAGATAATATAAGTTTATTAAACGTATATATGGTGTAAAAAGCGTATATGGTATATGTGTATTCGTATAATATACATTCTTGTACACGTAAGATATGTATATTTGTATATTATACGTTAGTTTTTTTTTTCACCGTTGATTAATAAACGTATATTAACCATTAAAATACTCGTATAAATAACCTGCATAATATATGAGGGGTATAGTTGCAAACCCGCTAATCTTCACTTTATCAAATTTTACAGGAGACACACAATTTGAAAAATTTGAGAACCAAGCAAAATAGTTATATGATTTTTGTTTTAAAATAAAGTATTGACTTTATAATTATTCAGAATGCATCAAGACCTTAGTATCTATAATAGATTTTGATCAGTTAAGTAAAACAGATTGGAGATTGCCGCCTTTGCAACCAACATGCGCCAGTTTTGTATCTAACATTCTCTAAAATTTTTTGGAATTAGAATTTATTTATGGGATTATAATCAAATTAAAAGATTCTATAAGAGTAAATCTGGCGGTTCGTTGCATCCATTTTCTTCTTCTTTTATAACTTAATTATTTTTCTTTTGCTTTATTTTTATTTGTGGGTTGTCTCTTTTCCATAACTTGTATAAAATTTCAGGTTTTCTATCTTCTTCTAGTCATCGCCAAAATGTTTTGCCAATAGTCTGTTAAAGTCACGTAACTTTAGAGCATTTACTTCAATGCTTTTCTCAATTAAAACTGGATCAACTATGCCAATATTCTTACCTCGTTTGCAAATGCTCTTTGCCACTCCCACATTTGCGCGATAATGGGGTTCTCCTCGTGCCAGCACATTTAGGTTTTTTCTGGTGAGGATGAACCGCTTGCTGATTTTAATTTTAAAATGCCACGCATTAGTACTTTTAAATACTGCATATATAAAACACTTTAAAAACGTTGTATTGAACGGCGATGCGTTTTGAAGGTTTGAACGCAGAGGTGCGTTCCAATTTAGAAGAGAAACACGTCCGGGCGTTATTTTTTTACCCCAACGCGTTCATAATTGCAGAACGTTTGTCCCAGAATGTACGCCCAAGTCGTTCGTAAATATAGGAGAAAGACGCCCGGGTAAAAATAATTTACCCGTCTTTCAAAGATGGGTAAAGTTTTAGGAGGCGGGAAATTTAAAATATGTTTTTCTTAAAGTGTATTATGTAGTAATATTATTATGTAAACCTATAAAAATTATGTTTTCTATATTAACTAAAATAAAAAATAAATATATATTAATAGTTATTTTAAATTCAATTTTATAAAGTCGAAATATATGTTTGATTAGGAAGTTAGGTTGTGTCAGTTGACAGGTAATAACTCCCAAACGCGTTCTTTTTTAAAGGAAAAAGGACGTACTTCTGACGTCTTACGTCAGGACGTTCCCCCAAACTACACTCTCTAAAGGTCAATACAGCAGGATTTTACCGCATTTTCGACAAAATAGAATTTGTACATCATCACAAATGTCTTAAAAAGCAAAATTCTCACATTAACTCATTTTCACAAAATGATGGAGATCTCTTATCTACGTATATTTAACGTTTATTATTTCTGGATTTAGTTTGCCAATCAATGTTGTCATTGATGTTTGTACGTCCGAGACTACTCGAACGCGTAAATATAGTTTGCAAAGTGTATGTTGAGATGCATGATTCATCATTTTATTTATTTTTTATCAACCATAATGTGCACGTGCTATTAGTTGCAATATCCGATACAGTTTTAAGTTGTTTGTTGTTACACAACAGTATTGAAGTGTTGTTTAATTGAACTGGAAGCGCAGGTTTAAGAGTACTAAGATGAAATACCTAATATGTGGTAAGTCTGAAAATATGCAATGACATCTTTGTTTCAAATAACTTGTCAGGTGCACCATTTTTTCTTTGTACAATGCAATTATAGCCATTACAGTAACATTAATATCAATTTATAATTTTTTTTTTATTTAAATTTAATATTATTGATTGTTAATGTTATACAGGGTGTTAGACAAAAAACGTACGGCTGAATATCTTTGATAATTTTTAACCGATTTATATGATTCAAAAACCATTTTAAATGGTTTTTTGAGTATTATAAAGGCAGGTACACACATATTTGTTTTTATTTTTAGTATAGTTGCTATGGCAACCAACTTTATTTTTTTAAATAGCAACATACATTTTTTATTTTATTTTTTGAATTTTTATGATATTCTTAACACAACCATATAAAATAAAAATATACTTTTGTAACAAAATTTTTTGATAAATTTAAAAAACATAATATTTGTTTTTTAATTAAAATGATCGCAATTGAATAGTTGGCATTAAAAATAATGAATATTAATTTTTTATTAGTGTATTTATATTATTATGCATAATAAAATAACTAAAAAAAAATATTTTTTAAAATTAAAAAAATGTTTTTTTTTTTTAATTTTTAAATGTCAATTTTTTGTTTTTTACAAACATTTTAATTATTTTATGATACGTTTATTTATTTTAAAGTTATACATGGAGATTGCATTTTTATGTGTGTACAATTAATTGTTACTAAAACATTGAGTGAGTAAAGGGTGACGACAAGAAACACCAAAATAAGACCGACCCAAATGTTAACCTTTTCTTAAATAACTAACGAGGCTAAGGCGACCGAGACATAAACCACTAAGAATTAAAGAAATGTAATTCCAACTCTCGGAATAGCGATACCAGCGGGAGTAACTGTTCCTGGTAGGATCACTCTTTCCGGATAAGGTTAAAAACTAAGATTAATTCAAAACAGTAGAGTTTAACCAAAGGGAGGAGTCGACATCGCCCTAATTCAAGAAACCTGTGCCGTGGGAACCAAGATCTGTGGGCTGGGCTCTGATAAGTACAGGTTACTGTACGCAAACAACTTAGGTAAGCCACGCTCGTGTATCTTGGCAGATAAAAGTATCAACGCTTTTATGATGCTTAACCACAGCAATTGCGACACTGTCACTGTATCAATGGGGCTTTTTAACCGTAGGTTATGGTTGATCTCAGGATACTTTGCCCAGGTGAAAGAAAATCCCCCAAAGGGTTTCCATGGCATTATCAACGAAGCCAACCGAGTAGAGGCGGACGTGATTATTGGAGCCGATGCCAATGCCCACTACACCATATGGGGCAGCTCGGACACGAATAACAGAGGTGAGTCTTTACTAGAATTTATACTAACCTCCGACCTTAAAATATGTAATATAGGTAACACTCCCACTTTCACTACAGCCGTGAGAGAGGAGGTACTTGACATTACACTTGTTTCCACTAAAACGCCTAAAAGAACACTCCTTTTCTGATCATAGGTATTTAGAATTTAAGGTAAACATACAGATACAAACAAAGCCTAGGTTTGTTGACAAACGAAAAACTGACTGGGGTAAGTATTAAACTACCCTATCGGGTCTTCTATCGGAAGAGCCGCCCCCAACACCAAAAACAGGGGATGAGCTAGACAGAACTGTAAACCAGTTTACATCTGCCTGTAACAAATGCAAATGTTGACATCGGATTATCGTGATCACGCCGGAATAATCAATGAATTTAAAAGAGTGCTCAATAACATAGACCGCTGTCTAGCAACACCTGCTTTTGGCAACAAATTCTCATACCACATACCCTCTAAAGAGGAGTAGATAGAGAAGAAAGGTATACCAGCAGAACACACGCAGCTCTACCCAGACGGCTCACGAAAGAAGGACAAAGTAGGCTGCGGAGTTTTCTCCAACGACCCCAACCTCAGAATCAGCCTACGCCTGCCAGACTACTGCAGCGTTCAACAGGCAAAAGTAACCGCCATAAAAAAGGTAACAACGGATGATAAATGGGAACCCTGGTAAACAGATCCACATTTACACCAATAGCCAAGCTGGTCTCAGGGCAATTACTAGCGTGTGCACCAACTCAACATTGGTCTCTGACTGTCGGAAAAAACTGAACGAGCTGGCAGCACACACAAACTTGAGACTCATGAGTGTACTAAGCCACAGCGGGATCCCCGGTAACACAGAAGCGGATGAGTTTGTAAAGAATGTCACAAGCCTGCACTCAACCAAAGTATTACGGGATATTGGTAATCCAAGAAGACTAAAGCCGTAATAACTTTGAACCTAGCGGAGCGAAGATGAAGGGATGAAGACACTTGCAAAGTAATCAGGCAAGTATGGCCTCACCAAAACAGGAAAAGAAGCACCAACAGGACACTGTCCTATCGGCAAAAACGCGGAGAGACTGGGTATAGCAAAGCGGAAATTCTGCAGAGGCTGCCTGGACGAAGAGGAAGAAGAGGGTGTTCAGCATTACTTATGCCAATGCCCCTCTCTGTCTGCAACACGATTGCTCTTCTTAGGCCGACCTTTCTTTGATGACTTCTTTGACCTTGCATCACTAGATGCGCAGACTCTCATGAGGTTCATTCACGGCTCAATATGGTTTGACAAAATCCTTTAAGGAGTGTTGTACTTTTAAGTACTGTGGTAACACAACGGGCCTATCTGAGGCCTATGTGAAAGTTAGCTGCCACTTAAATCTAACCTAACCTAAGCGTTTTACCAAGATTAGGCTGCTACAACCAGCGTTTGTACATTATACTAGATGCGGCTGTTCAACCTCTGAAGGAAGGCAATGGGAAACACCTTCCATAAATATTTTTACCAAGAAAATCACATGATGATCATTCAACGTTAAATGTATCAAAAAGCTAAATAGTTGCCCGATTGGATCTCTGAGGGGAACGGATTTTAATAAAATCAAAAAACCAAAATTAAGACAAGAACATGATATAGGTACGTGCAGTACCTGAAAAACTAAAAATTAACGCCTAACCAGCAAAATTAAACATCATTCAAACGTACGTACCAACAACCAATAAAAGTGACCAAGAAATAAATGATTTTTATGGCAAAATTACTCAACTACTCAAAAAGCACAAAATCAACATTATGATGGGCAATTTTAAATCAAAAGTAGGTAATCAAAAACTCAAAAACGTAGTTGGCCCGCATGAACTGGGTACCAGAAACGACAGAAGCGACCGCCTCATTAAAATTTGCCAAAAAAAAACTTATAAACATCTTACACATGGTTTGATCTATCACAAAAGTGACTAAATACATAGAAATTTTTTGTATTTTTATTTTCTAGTATAAAATAGTAATGCTTTCTAGTTCCGATAATAGTCTCAGCTTGGTCAAATCAGCATATTAACTTCCCTGCATGTTTTTGTATGTCTGAATCAGGTACCTACAAGCATTTGAAAAAAACAATAACTTTAGAACTTATTAATATTTTAATGTTTACTGACAAAGATTGCAAAGTATAAAGAAATTGATAATAAATTATTTTATCTAAAATTTTTAATTTTAATAGATGCGAGTTGAAACTAACAGTCATCATCATATCTGTCATCTGTCATCTGTCATCTGTCATCTGTCATCTGTCATCTGTCATCTGTCATCTGTCATCTGTCATCTGTCATCTGTCATCTGTCATCTGTCATCTGTCATCTGTCATCTGTCATCTGTCATCTGTCATCTGTCATCTGTCATCTGTCATCTGTCATCTGTCATCTGTCATCTGTCATCTGTCATCTGTCATCTGTCATCTGTCATCTGTCATCTGTCATCTGTCATCTGTCATCTGTCATCTGTCATCTGTCATCTGTCATCTGTCATCTGTCATCTGTCATCTGTCATCTGTCATCTGTCATCTGTCATCTGTCATCTGTCATCTGTCATCTGTCATCTGTCATCTGTCATCTGTCATCTGTCATCTGTCATCTGTCATCTGTCATCTGTCATCTGTCATCTGTCATCTGTCATCTGTCATCTGTCATCTGTCATCTGTCATCTGTCATCTGTCATCTGTCATCTGTCATCTGTCATCTGTCATCTGTCATCTGTCATCTGTCATCTGTCATCTGTCATCTGTCATCTGTCATCTGTCATCTGTCATCTGTCATCTGTCATCTGTCATCTGTCATCTGTCATCTGTCATCTGTCATCTGTCATCTGTCATCTGTCATCTGTCATCTGTCATCTGTCATCTGTCATCTGTCATCTGTCATCTGTCATCTGTCATCTGTCATCTGTCATCTGTCATCTGTCATCTGTCATCTGTCATCTGTCATCTGTCATCTGTCATCTGTCATCTGTCATCTGTCATCTGTCATCTGTCATCTGTCATCTGTCATCTGTCATCTGTCATCTGTCATCTGTCATCTGTCATCTGTCATCTGTCATCTGTCATCTGTCATCTGTCATCTGTCATCTGTCATCTGTCATCTGTCATCTGTCATCTGTCATCTGTCATCTGTCATCTGTCATCTGTCATCTGTCATCTGTCATCTGTCATCTGTCATCTGTCATCTGTCATCTGTCATCTGTCATCTGTCATCTGTCATCTGTCATCTGTCATCTGTCATCTGTCATCTGTCATCTGTCATCTGTCATCTGTCATCTGTCATCTGTCATCTGTCATCTGTCATCTGTCATCTGTCATCTGTCATCTGTCATCTGTCATCTGTCATCTGTCATCTGTCATCTGTCATCTGTCATCTGTCATCTGTCATCTGTCATCTGTCATCTGTCATCTTAAAAAAAAACAACCCTTATTTATTTATTGCTAATTGTGTAGGTAAAAGCTGTTAAAATCGAAGATTATTTATAAGTATGTTATTATGTTGAATTTCTATTTTAACAAATCAAGTTTGTACAGGGAGTTTATAAATGAATGGGATTATGTAATCACTTTAAATATGCCGCCTTTTTAAAATCGTCCACTATACTACATATGTTTGCTTGACAGCTGTCAAAGTTGATCTGTCAAACAAATAGTTTAGTGAACAATTTAACAAAAGCGGCACATTTAAAGTGATTACATAATCCCATTCATTTATAAACTCCCTGTATATAGTTGTTTTTAATCTCAATATTTAGAAAAAACAAAATAAGTGGTGGGCAGTCAGATAAAATAAATAGTTCAATATACAGAGGTAGTTTTCTTCTCGCAGAAAAACTCAATAGGTTATGGGCCCAGTTCATGCGAATTGCTACTAGAGTTATTAGCTTAAAAGAGATTAGTTCTTGCGAGAGAAAAAAGTGATTAGTAAATCAAGAATCAAGAAAGTGATTCTTTTTTGATTTTTCACGTCAAGTTGACATTGAAGTTTTGTGTGGAGTCTCGTCAAGAAGCATTTTTTTTTTTTTAAGATGGATTTGGCGAAACACATAAAACCCCTAGCTGGAGAAGGAGATTGGCAAATTTGGAAAAGAAAATTGCGAGATATGTTGGATTATCACGAAGGTGCCGTGGATGTTATTGAAGGGAGGTTAAAGAAACCTGAGCCCCTAGCAGCTACCGCTACGGAAGAGCAAATCAAGGAGCACAAAAAGGCTAGTGATTTTTTCCGTAAGGCGAACAGCTATGCAAAATCAATGATTTCGAGCTCAGTAACGGACACAGTTTATCAAAAGATAATGGATAAAGAGACAGCGATTGAAGCTTGGGAGGCATTAAAGTCGAATTTTGAAGCATCATCCAAAGATCAACTGTTCAATATATGTACTGAATTTTTCGCATTTTGTTGGATTAACGGAGAAGATGTTTCGACTCATGTTGCAAAATTGAGAAATCTATGGAATGAGCTAAATAATGGATTAAAGTCTAAGAATTTGAATGCATTACCGGATTTGATACTAGTTTGCAAAATTTTACACATTCTACCAAGTGAATTTGAAAATTTCAAATCAAGTTGGATGCTATTGTCAAAAGATGATGATAAAACTGTTGAAGAATTAATCACCCAACTTTGCATGTACGAAAGAAATTTCAAAAAGATTACAGAGGGCACCACCGGTGAAGCTTTATTCGCAAAGAGTGGAAAATCAAAGCCAATTAAGAAGTCTAAGGAAAATTACAGTTGTAATTACTGCAAGAAAAAGGGACATTGGATAAAAGAGTGCAGAAAGTGGATTTCTGATGGACGACCGAAGAAAATCGTTCCTCAGAGCAACGCTGTGGATGCCAATGTAGCCCTGTGTGTCATCAGTGAAGATATTCTTCAAATGGAGACTAGTTCATCGGCAGATACAAGATGGTGGATCGACAATGGAGCGACGAAGCACGTGGTCAGTTGTTTAGATCAGTTCGTTGATTTCCAAGAGTTTCAAGGTCCTCGTATCATCAAGGCTGCTGGAAAAGAAGCCCTCAAGGCCATTGGCAAAGGGACAATTGAAATTTTATCTTTCACTGAATATGCCACACTGAGGATGACCTTGACTGACGTTTGGTACGTTCCAGGAATTTCTAAAAACTTATTTTCTGTTCTTGCTGCCCAAGATAAGAATGAAAATAGCAGATTTCATTCAACAGCAACTGAGTGCTGGCTAGAAGTGAATGGTAAGGTAGTGCTGTGCGGAAATCGTGAGAAAGGCGGAACTTTATACAAGGCAGCTATTGAACCAGTTGTTTCTGAAAGAAAAGAGAGGGCCAATGTCGCAGAGGCAGAAAGTTCTATATTGCAATTATATCACGAAAGATGGGGTCATCAAGACAAGCGACACGTGAGAGAAATACTTAAAAGAGAGTTGGGTATCAATGTGAAACTGGTAAAAGAGATTTGTGAACCCTGCATTTTTGGCAAAGCACATCGTTTACCTTTTGGCACCAGAGTAAAGGCAACGAAACCAGGAGAACTTGTATCAACTGATGTTGTAGGTCCTTTTTGCGAATCCTTTAGCAAAAAACGTTTTTTTAGTAGTGTTTAAAGACAGCTTCACAAAATTTCGTTATGGATATGTAATTAAACACAAATCAGATGTTAAGATAGTGTTAAAACAATTTTTAGCACATTCAAAGACACTTGGACACAACATTAAAGAGTTACTCAGTGACAATGGAGGGGAATTTGACTGTGAAGAAGTCAAAATAATTCTAGCAGAGAGTGGAATTGTGCAGAGACTGACAGCGCCATACACCCCAGAGCAGAATGGTGGAAGTGAACGCGAAAATCGAACAATTATTGAGATGGCAAGGACACTCAAGTATTCGAGCTGCGAAGTTGAATTTCCAAATACGATGTGGGCAGAGCTAGTGACTACAGCAATTTACATTCTTAATAGGACAGGGAAATCGTCCAAAGAAGGAGTAAGTCCTTACGAGTTGTGGATTGGGAAGAAACCTAGAATTAAACATCTGCGAATCATTGGATCTTTCTGCTACGTCCATGTACCGGCTGAGAAGAGGAAGAAAATGGACAAGAAGGCAATGAAAGGAGTCCTAGTTGGATATGATGGTGATGAACGTTATAGAATCTACATTCCAAACAACCATCAAGTCATCGTATCAAGAGATGTTCAATTCGAAGAGAGATTAAAAGAATGTGAAAAAGAATGTGAATGTGAAGTTAAGCTACCGTTAAGAGACACCGAGCGTGAAAGAGAAGATGTGATCAAAGAAGATGACGACGGTGATCAGGCAGAGATCGAAGAAAATGCCGACGGTGATGAGGCAGAGATCGAAGAAGAAGATGATGAGCCAACAGTCGAAAGTGAAGAAAATATTCAACAAGAAAAGTCCAGAAAGAGAGTACTAAGAGATCGATCAACCCTGAAAAAGCCCCAGCATCTTGAAGATTACGCCTTTTTAGTAGATGAGTTCGTAAATCAGGTGACTGAAGATCCAGTGACGTTTGAAGATGCCCTAAGGAGTGAGGATTCCGTGGAGTGGGAGAAAGCCATGAATCGTGAAATCGCCTCTTTGAAAGAAAATCAAACATGGATTTTGACAGATCTTCCACCAGGTGCAAAGGCAATACGATGTATGTGGGTCTTCCGGCTGAAGAAAAATCTTGATGGCAGCATTGACAAGTTCAAAGCAAGACTTGTCATCAAGGGATTTAGTCAACGTTATGGAATTGATTACAGTAAGATTTTTAGTCCAGTAGCAAAGATGGGAACCATTCGTTCGATTCTCAGCATTGCAGCAAGTAAGAAGATGCATCTGACACAATTTGATGTATCGACAGCCTTCTTATATGGAGACCTTGAAGAAACTGTATACATGAGGCAACCACAAGGATATGAGGACGGTACCAGCAAGGTTTGCCTACTGAAGAAGAGTCTATACGGACTTAAGCAAGCACCTAGATGTTGGAACAAGCGTCTTGGAGTTTTTCTACAACAACATGGATTTATGGCCAGCAAAGCTGATCCATGCTTGTATATTAGAGAAAGAAATGAAAAGAAGCTCCTACTTGTGATCTACGTGGATGATGGACTTCTGGCAGCAACTGATCAGCAAGATTCGGACAATTTTATTGAGAAGTTGAAGTCAGAGTTCAAAATCGTTTCAAAAAGAGCAGAATACTTTTTGGGACTTGAAATTGTTCAAGATGATAAGTGCATAAAGCTTTGTCAGAAGTCCTATGCAAAGAAAATTTTACAAAGGTTCAATTTTTCGGATTGCAAGTCAGTGTCTACTCCAATGTTCAAAGGAACAGAGACTTCCGTACCAGGGAAAGTTGATGAGCCAACCAAATTTCCCTATAGACAGGCAGTTAGAGCACTGATGTATCTGATGCTTGGAACAAGACCAGACTTGGCTTACAGTGTAGGATTCATTTCGAGAACACTCAAAAATCCAACTCAAGAAGATGTTGTAAAAGACAAGAGGGTATTTAGGTACATAGCGGGTACTCTAGACTTTGGAATAGTTTATCGAAGCAATGTAGAAGTGGGACTCCTACAAGTTTACAGCGACGCAGACTTTGGCGGTTGCATTAAGACAGGACGTTCAACTTCTGGAGTTGTCGTGAAGTATGCAGGAGGTGCAATTTCCTGGATGAGTCAGAGACAAGCAATTGTTGCAACTTCAACAACCGAAGCAGAGATTATCGCAGCAAACGAAGGAGCCAAAGAAGCAATTTGGTTAAGCAGACTTTTTAGAGGGATTGTCAAACTCAAGGACATTCCCATCATTCAAGTTGACAACTCTGCAGCGGTGAGGTTAGCTCAAAATTCGGAGTTTCATTGCAGAACCAAACACATTTCCATCAAACATTTTTTTTATAGGAGAAAAAGTGACAGAAGGAAAACTTTGCGTTCAACAAATCTCCACTGAAGATCAATTGGCGGACATTATGACTAAGCCTTTGCAGAGAACACGCCTGAAGATTCTTTCGGTGAAGATGGGACTTATGTAAAATAAAAGAATATAGAGATTTATTTGTTTTCGGAAATTCAACAAGATAAACAAGGGAAAGTGTTAAAATCGAAGATTATTTATAAGTATGTTATTATGTTGAATTTCTATTTTAACAAATCAAGTTTGTATATAGTTGTTTTTAATCTCAATATTTAGAAAAAACAAAATAAGTGGTGGGCAGTCAGATAAAATAAATAGTTCAATATACAGAGGTAGTTTTCTTCTCGCAGAAAAACTCAATAAAAGCATTAACTCATTTTCTCTAAATTAAAAGATCCTACACTCACTTTCTCTCAGTTTAACATTATCTACAAAATTCTTTGTAAAAATTGTAATAAAGTATACATCGGCCAAACTTCACAAAAACTTAGTAAGAGAATGGCTCTACACAAAAGTGATGCCTAAGGCTGCAGTCTCACTGCACTACCCACCGCCACCAACTAAAATTCGAACACGTTAAGGCTGCAGTCTCACTGCACCACCCACCGCCACCAACTAAAATTCGAATACGTTAAGGCTGCAGTCTCACTGCACCACCCACCGCCACCAACTAAAATTCGAACACGTTAAATCATATGGCGACGGTCCGACTGATTCACTATTCTCGCCGGCATCTGTCATTTAGTAACCACCGTTTCATAATTTCAAATCGGTTTGTGGTAGCGTGGCAACAGTTGATCGTCATTTGAAAGATTCTAACTTGATATTTCACAAATCAAAACATAATCTGTCATTTTCGCTTTGAAATTTGAGAATTTTAAAAACGGTAACATGGAAGAAACATGGACACCATTCGACATTGATAAACTAATTACATTAGTAAATGAAAGGCCCGAAATATAAATATAGCACTCTTCTACTGACATAGAAATGGGTGGGAAATTTAAATATTTGGTGGTCACCAGTGGCTGCAGTGAGACCGTAGTACATTTTGGTGGTTAGTGGCAAACGGTGATAGTTGGTGGCGGTGGTGCAGTGAGACTGCAGCCTAAATCATATGGCGACGGTCCGACTGATTCACTATTCTCGCCGGCATCTGTCATTTAGTAACCACCGTTTCATAATTTCAAATCGGTTGGTAGTAGCGTGGCAACAGTTGATCGTCATTTGATATTTCACAAATCAAAACAAACTGTCATTTTCGCTTTGAAATTTGAGAATTTTAAAAACGGTTAATGGAAGAAACATGGACACCATCCGACATTGATAAACTAATTACATTAGTAAATGAAAGACCCGAAATATAAATATAACACTCTTCTACTGACATAGAAATGGGTGGGAAATTTAAATATTTGGTAGTCACTAGTGGCTGCAGTGAGACCGTAGTACATTTTGGTGGTTAGTGGCAAACGGTGATAGTTGGTGGCGGTGGTGCAGTGAGACTGCAGCCTAAATCATATGGCGACGGTCTGACTGATTCACTATTCTCGCCGGCATCTGTCATTTGGTAACCACCGTTTCATAATTTCAAATCGGTTAGTGGTAGTGTGGCAACAGTTGATCGTCATTTGAAACATACTAACTTGATATTTCACAAATCAAAACATAATCTGTCATATTTGCTTTGAAATTTGAGAATTTTAAAACGGTAACATGGAAGAAACATGGACACCATCCGACATTGATAAACTAATTACATTAGTAAATGAAAGGCCTGAAATATAAATATAGTATTTTTCTATTGACTTAGAAATGGGTGGGAAATTTAAATATTTGGTGGTTACCAGTGGCTGCAGTGAGACCATAGTACATTTTGGTGGTTAGTGGCAAACGGTGATAGTTGGTGGCGGTGGTGTAGTAAGACTGCAGCCTTACATTACTGGTTTAAGCGTTCATTACAGCACTACCGGACACCAACCAGATTATTCTGACACTTCTATCATTGAACATGAACCCAATTAATTTAAAAAAAACTTTTTAGAAATGTGTCACATACAATCCAACAATAATGTCTTAAATTTAAAAGAAACGTAATTGGACTTAGTAATATTTATACTTTATTACTCTCTTATAATTCACATAACCCTTAACTCTACCAATGTACAATTCTTTATTTATTATAAAAATAATTATATATATTTTTACAATGTAGTCCTCCCGTTGACTAAATATACCATCTTTACTATATACTTATTTTATACTTTATCATGGACTTCTACATATACGCCCGTATTTATAAAAGTCAGTTACAGTAACGGATTGTTAAATTTGACAACCGCAAAATTATTTATACAAATGCCCGTATTCATAAAACATTTTTGTAACGATTCATTATCAAACGAATCATTATAATTTAATGAACATTAAAAATATAATGATATTCATAAATAAATTGTCATTAGTTAAATTATTTAGTAACTTTTTAGTTACTTTTGTTTTTTATAAGTTATTAATATGTTAACCTATACAATATAACCTCAAATACTGTGAATTAATACAGATAATTAGACATTTTTAAATCAAACAGATGTGTCAATTTAATGATTCGTTTTGTTTTAATGGACCAAAAATAAGGCGTTAAATTTAATGAATAATTTAATGAACATTAAAAATTCGTTTAAATGTTTCGTTATATTTTTAACAAATCATTATATATTTAATGACGTTTTATGAATACGGGCATTATTCTACCATAAAAACAAGTTTGGCATAATAAATAGCTATCAGAAATGAATGAAAAATACTATTTAATAATAACGCAAAATAAATAACATGTATTTGTATCAAATTTATAAAAATAGTTTTGCCGTTTTATCAAATTGTGAGGTTATGTTGTCATATTTAATAGTTATTAAATTTAATTAGCTTTTATGAATACGGGCATTAATGTAATTTCAATTATATTTATTTCCCCAACTTTTATCTGCCTACAACTATGACCTTTAAAATCTTACTTCATATTGTCAACAACCGTCATCTACTAACAGTCATTTAATTATTCATAACTTACAATTCCAAGATGGCTTATTTTACAAATTGTCAAATTAATTAAATTATTTAAAAAACTTCACTCTCAAATTTAAAATAATTTTAATTTTTTAAAATTGTTTAGTAAAGTGGAAATAAATGAAGGAAGTTGAAGAAGATATAACTAAAAGGAAAAGAGAGGAAGAAATAATGAACAAAGAGGGAGAAAATCACTTTAGAAAATCTAAAAAGATACTGAGATCACCAGAGCAAAGAAAAAGAGAAGAGAATAAAAGTGTGGATTTTGGAAAGGATAATAAAGAAGTAAAAGTGGAAAATACAAATAAGGAAATGGATGAACTTAAAGAAATGATGAAAGAAATGATGAAAGAAATGATAAAGGAAGTCAAAAAAGGGACAGAAGAACTAAAAGAAGAGATACAAAGCGTGAAAAACGAGCTAAAACAAATGAAAAAAGAACATGAAGAGAAGGAAGAGGAATGGAAAACGGTGAAGATGGAAATGATGAGAAGAATTGATTTATTAGAAACAAAAGAAAACGAAAAAGAGAAAAGAGAGAGGAAGAATAATATAATAATAACAGGAAGAGAAGAACAGACAGAAAACACGATTGAAGACATTGAAAAGTTCATAAAAGAAGAGTTGAAAGTGAACGTGAAAATTAAGAAGGCATACAAGATAAATAAAGAAGGGAAGGTAAAAGTAGTGGTAGCTGAAATTGAAACATGGGAAAAAAAACAAGAAATCATGAAAGCAAAAAGAAACTTAAGAGGGAAAAAAATCTACATAGATAACGACCTAACAATAGAAGAAAGAAATGTTCAAAAACAAATAAGAAATATTGCCAAAGAAGAGAGAGAAAAGGGAAATAGAGTAAAAGCAGGATACAGAAAAATGGAAATGAATGGAATACAATACACATGGGACGAGAAAGAAAAAAGATTGATAGAAAGGGGGGAACAGGGTGCAAAAAATTCAAAAAACTATTAGAAGAAAAAAAAAAGAAAAATATCGGACAAAAAAAAAAGAAACAGAGGAAATGCTATGGAAAAGGAAACGAAAAAGGATACTGAATACGAAAACAAAATTAGAATAGGAACATGGAATGTAAGAAGCGTAAAAGGAAAAGAGGAAGAAATAGTCGAAGAAATGATAAAACATAAAACAGCAATACTAGGAATTACGGAAACAAAAAAGAAAGGAAGGGGGATAAATACGATACACAAGGGTTACATGCTGATATGGTCAGGGACAGAAGATAAAAATAGAGCAAAAGGAGGAAGAATGAGTGAAGAAAGAAATACTAAGAAAATTTATGAGACAAGAGTAACAGGAGAACAAAAAAAAGGAAGACCCAGAAAAGAATGGAACAGCGCAATAAAGGAAGAAGCTACAAGAAAAGGAAACACGTGGGAAGAAACAAAAGAGATAGCCAAGGATAGGAAGAAATGGAGAAAATATTACACAAACTAATAATGTATACGCCTGACACCGAAAGGTAAAAAAGGCAATTGAATAAATAAATAAATAGTAAAGTGTGATAATAACAAACATTATAATAGCTAATTACAATAGTAACGTTATACAAATTTCATAGTTTTATATACAAATAGTTGTAAGTAATTGTTCCTCTATGTCCTCTTTTTGTCATTATTGTATTATTTTTTAGGCTTGATAAAGTTAGTAATCACTAACAAAACGTTGCATTATACTTTCTCAAAAATTATGATAAAAAATAATTATTTTTTGATCTTTCATAATTTTGCAAAAAAAGACCAAAAAAAAAAATGAGTTAGTGTAATCGAAAAGAAATTTCTCAAAAACGCAATCATTATGTCCGTTTTTTAAATTATTTTTTTACAAATCTAAAAAATTAGTAAAATTACGGAAAATCCGAAGAAAATTCTTTAAAAGTAACCTATTTTTAGCAATTATGTATATTTAACTCTAGGGCAAACAAATCCAGATTTTATTTATTTTTTGCGATCAAAAGTACTATATTTCAGGAGAATAATATTTAAATTTTATGTCTCCAGGTGTAGCGGAATCAAAGAAATCGAGTTTTTCATAAAATGGTATTTTGACAATTTTTTGCGGAAAATTTCGGAAAACCAAAGACGGGATCGTGTTTTACGAAAATTTCTTATAAGATACATCTTTTCCAATATAAATTTTAACTATTTTTTGCTTATTCACAGCGCAAAAACTGAAAAAAAAACAAAATATTCTTAAAAAATTTAAATGGATGCCATTTACACTCTATTGCACCTAGAGATCTAAAATTTTAATAATCAACATATTTTGGTACCCCAAACATGTGTACAAAATTTGAGCAAATTTGGAGATATCGATGTGGGGATGATTGTCCGAATTTCAGTGGAATTAACTCATTAATTAAACTAACAATAATGTAGTTATTTTATAAAAAATATTTTAAACTTGAGAAAAATATATTATTATAAAAAATTATTTTTCTTGTTATTCAAATTGAATATTTATTATTATATATTGTTTTGGTTAATCATTTTATGTATACTTTGTATAATGTACAGGGTAAAGTTAAAATAGATACCCTATTATGCTGTTTTATTTGATGTTATTTATTTTATTATAACGACATGTTTCGACATTTTTATGTCATCTTCTGGCTATTGTATTTTTTACATGGTCACTGTTGTGTCTTGCAATACAATAAACTACTTTACATTCCTAAATACATATATAAAGTAGGAATTGATATATCAAATAAAGCCCGTCTATAGGTTAAGGACAGACAACACCCACAACATGTCTAACCCGCCCATTTAATAAAACGGAACCACCTTTTTATTAAGCAAGAAAATCATTTGCTTAACCTAGATATTACAAATGATTTTAATTAAATTGTAAAATAAATATGTGTTTATATTTATTAACAATTTGAATAAAATTTAAAAAAAAGTTTTTCTGTTGTCATCTCATAATCTATACCAACTGTTTGTTTTTTATTTATATTTTTATTATATTTGCAATAATACATTTTTTTTTAGTTTTAGAATGCATTATTTAGGAAATAAGTCACAACAACAACAACGTTTCAAATATTGATACTTCATAGAAGTTCTTAAAAATTTCATACATCAAAAAGAATAAAATCAAATTAAAACTGCAAAAAACCGTGCTTTTGCAAATCAATTATTTAATTTTGGTGTATAAGGCTCGTTTCACACGTATACGGTTTCCATTCGGTTCAGTTCGTTTTCGGTTTGTTTTCTATTCGTTTTCGGTTTGTTTTCGATTTGTTTTCGGTTTCTATTCGCTATCTAATAGAAACAGTATAGCACTGAATACTCCCTTGTAAAGTGACGAGAGGGTGCTCCCAATCAATTTCTTCTTTATTTTTTTTTATTTTTCTATAGATAAACAACATGGCAACAACTTGACTTCTTTTCATTATGATTACTACTGAGCATGTGTACAAAGAAAAAAACACAAAACTTGATACGAACCCGTGTATGTGTAAAAAAGTTTCATTCGTTTTTGGTTGCAACCGAAAACCAACCAAACCGAATAAAAACCGTATAGTGTGAAACGAGCCTAATACAAACATAATTGTCTCCCCAAAGCGATTAGCAATGAAGTAATCCGCTAAGATAATTTAAGGCCATAAGACACTATATCTATGGGCATACTAAAAAAAAAAGTTAAAATTTATTTATTTAAGCATTAAGTAACAACCTAGACGACGATTGCTATTTTTATATTTTGCGCATATACAGCTAGACACGAATAGTGTGGCCGGTATAATAGGCACCTTAATATACACAAAAATTATGTTGGCTGTGGTTAAACTCATGCCTTTGCCCGTTTTAGGAATTTTCAATCTTAGAACAATGTCGCCAAAAGAATGTGTAAACTGTAAGTGCAAATGAATGCTAAAACGGTCAAAAACATGAGTGCAACCACAGTAAACATAATTTTTGTGTATATTAAGGTGCCACACTATTTGTGTCTTGCTGTAGTAAGCCTATAGATATAGTGTCTTTACGACATAGGTTCTTAGTGGATTACTTCATTACTAATTGCCTAGAGTAGACAATTATGTTTGTATTATACCTGTGTATCATAAATTGCTTATAACACCTTTTTCTTCAAGCGTATAATTATTATACTAGTATGCTTATAGATATAGTCTCTTTACAACATGGGCTTAAATTATTTTAATGGATTATTTTATTAGCAACCAATTATAATTGTATTATCTACTTGGAACCCGAGGTGATATTCGAAAGTAAAAATATTGTATATTAATATTTTCACTCTTGAACATTGTGGTTTTATAAGCTATTTAAAGTATATAAAACATAATTGTCTCTCCAAGCCCATTGTTGTAAAAACACTGTATCTATGAGCATACTACATGTACTCTTATTTTTTTAAATACTTCTTAGCAATTTGGTTAGTTTATAAATTTTTAAGCAAATAAACAATGAGTAGTGGTACATTAACTTCAAATAAAATTCTAATTTTGGATTGTATAATGGATTACATACGTACCATGATTAAACCACCATACAGAGCAAGTCGTTACATTATGACAAAAATATTTTTTAATAATTAAAAAAATCTATTAAATAAACGTTTCTAAAATAAGTTTAAAATATTACTGTTATGTTTTACTTATTAGTCAGCAATCATATAGATTGTATAGAAATACATGCTATTCTGTACTAAGCTAATGTTTTCATTTTTGCATAATTGTTCAACCTGTTATTATTTTAGTACTTTTTTACTGGTTACTTTAATTGTCTTATTATGCAAGATTTGCATCTGTATAGCGCTATATATGTATTAGTAGTTTTTTTTAAATAATTTTTTATTTAGCAAAATACTAATTTTTTGGGTTTATTATTATATTCATATTATTTCATATAGTTTTATTATTTATTAATTAATATATTATTTTATTCAACATGTTTCGTTGTTTTTAATAACATTTTTAAGTAAGTATATAATATATTAAAAAAAAATTTGGTAGATTTATAAAAAAAAAAAAAAAATTAATATATTATATACTTACTTGAAAATGTTATTAAAAATAACGAAACATGTTGTATAAAATAATATATTATTTAATAAATAATAAAAATATATGAAATAATATGAATATAATAATAAATATAAAAAAATTTCATAGAGTTAATAAAAAAAGCATTGAATTTTTTGGGTGTTCAAACAAATAGTAAGAATGTTATATATAGTTTTGTAAATATTTATCAAACACATTTTATATAAATTCAACCAGGTATACTAATTATATATATAATTATATTATTAACTTTTGTTTAAATATAACATAGTTACAATTATGGTTTTGACTAATTATTACAGGTGTTATAAAGTTACCTTTTGAATATCACACAAGATCATATATTATTGAATTCAGAATAACTTTTCTTGGAAGGGATGTGTTAGAATGTACTTACACATAAATTAAATTCTAATTAACGTGATACAAAAATAAAACAAAAGAATATTACATTAAAGACGTAACAATCACCAAAATTATTTTTAAATGCAACCGGTAACGCCTATATATATATATATATATATATATATCGATTGACATTTTTAGATTCTGCGCTTTCATATCAGTTTTCATAGGTTTATTTCAGAGCCGTGTATTTGCAAGTCTCTAAGCAGTGTAACTTTATTTGAACTAAATTCTGCTGTTAATTGTTGGCATAGTTGCAGTTAACAATATTAGGTACACTAATTTTATAATACTTAATACTATCTTCAAAATTCAACAAAAATTATTTATTAACATTTATTATTTTTTTGTCGTTTATAAACGTAATATAAACGCTTTTTTTAAATTATAATTGCATTCACGTAAGTTAATTGTTTTGAATTAAACAATAAATTTATTGTTTATCAAAATTATTTTTTGCTTCCAGTTAAATTAATTACTTTATTAACAAAATAAAGCACTTGTAAGCAATTTCTTTAGATTATTTATTTTTAGGTAACTGACAGTGGGTGGTAATACAAAAAATTCAACCAAAAATTCATTTTCGGATTTTATAACTGAATACATACGTATTACGATTGAACCACCATACAAAGCAAGTAGTTTATGACAAAAATAATTTTCTTAGTATAAATGATAACAAAAACTAAGTTTAAAATATTATTGAGGTTAGGGTATTTTAATAAAAAATTTATACTTTATTGTGCTGATTTTATTTTTATATATTAAGACCGGTTTCGGCGGTTAGGCCATCATCAGTTTTTTTCTTTTCTTTTCACAGGTGTTGTTGTGTGTTGCGGGAGGTGTAAATTTGTTGTGGTCACAGGTGTTGTTGTGTGTTGCGGGTGGTGTGAATTTGTTGTGGTCACACCACCCGCAACACACAACAACACCTGTGAAAAGAAAAGAAAAAACTGATGATATTACTGTCAAATTCGTCATCAGTTACATAAATTGGTTAGAAATAGCATGTCATTATGTACTGTTCTGAGCTTATTATTTCACATTCCTCAATTTGTTTTCATATTTTATTTTTTTTTTATTACTTTAGTTTTCTTATTATCCAAACTTTGTCTATTTAGAACGTCATGTGTGCTTAGTAAATTTTTTTAATAGTTTTTCAGTCAATATTAGACTTAAAGTTATTTTTTGCAAATGCTATTCTACTTTAAGCCATCTCTCTTAATATCAAGTTTATGTTTTTTTTTGTAATTTAGCTGAATGTCCCTGATTTTTTTTTACTTTTTTTTTTATTGACACTTTTAAGAAAAACTATTCTTTGTAGTTTGTGCTAATTTTTTATAGTTTTTTCACTTTATACATATGTATTTACAGTTAAAACCGTATCTAATAAAAAAAAATTAAACGTTCAACACAATTATAATAACCGCTTTGGCCGCATACAGATTTTTTTTGTTCAAAAACTTTATATAAGATGTTTCAATCTAATTTTAATAAATTAAGAACCTAATAAAATTAAACAAAAACATAACAAAAGCAATTTTAAATTTAATTTTTTTAAATTTCTTCAAATAAACCAATTTTTCTATTATATTAAACGTTTTTAAAAAACAACTTTACATATAGTAAACCTATTTGGTATTGTATAAATAATCAATTTAACACCAAATTAAAGAATTTGAAATATCTTATTTCTGCAAATGTGAGTAGACACTATGTTGCAGATTAAGTTATTTGCTTGTAATTATGCTCTGTAGTTTTCACTCTTCTTTGCAAGCATTATAAGTCTTTTAGTCAAAAAAGAAAAAAATGATATTCAATTTCTTGATGGCTTAAATTGTGGTTGAACGTTAAAGGTGATTTACAATTTTCTAATAACAAAACCTTAGATGACTAAGTAAGTAGCGACTGATTATGATTACTAGCAAGTAATTTGAACTAGAGTGTCCACCCACCCCGCCCATAAATTTGTTAAAGTTAAAAGTTTCTCTTCTTTGCAAGCGTTAGAAGTCTTTTTGTCCAAAAAATTATATTAATTATTTTGGGCAGGTAAGTAGATCACTTCACATCATAATTATCAGCAAGTAGTTTAAAGTACTCACTCACCTGTTCAGATGTTTGTTATGAAAAAATTTAAAGTTTCTTCTTTCCGCAAGTTTTAGAAGTTTCTTAGTTAGAGAAGGAGAAGGTTATATATAATCTCTTAACGACTAATACTTTGGCAAGTGAATGATTTACTTAAAAACATAATTACATGAAGCAGTTTAAATTGGTAGACCAGGCAGCACTCGCCTAAAAGTATATTAACAAGAAATTTAATCTTTTGATGACCAATAGTTAAATACTTCATATCATAATTACCAATAACTAGTTTAAAGTGATGTGCTCACCACCTACTCGCTTACGTGTTTGATATCTAGAAAGTTTCTATTTTTTGGAAGTGTTAGAAATTTATATACTAGAAAAGAGAATATTGATTTCTTTATAATCAACACTTGTGTGAGTGAAGGTGTAACTCCAGAGATCACGCTCACATCAAGTAGTTTAAACTGAAATGCTCACCCACTTGTCAAATAGTTTGTTAATAATGATTTGAAAGATTCTTTTTTGTGCAAATGTTAAAAATTCCTTATGGCCGATCTCACCGACACTTCTTAAATCAATACTTACGTAAAGTTTTGTTTACAGCTAACTCTTACTTAAAATTTATATGCGTCTCACCAGTCATTTAAAACAGATACTTACGCTAAGTATAGTAGAGTTTCTGACTATCGAAGGTGTTGTGAAAACGTAGTTTCAAGTTTCGCGCGGTTATGAATGCGAGGTGACCAGAGCGTGCGGGCTCGCGGTCGGTAATGTAGTGAGCATGAACAACGTAAAATGATATGTATGTGTATGTAGTAGTGTAAGAATTAGTCTGTAAGCAAGCTGTAACGTGAACACACGAACTTATAAACCTGACTGAATATATTCTATTTTATACTTGTTTTGTTGTTTGGTTAATTGCAACTATTGATACTTGTTTTGTTGGCTGTGTATTATCAACAGGTTATGGGCCCAGCACGCTTCCACTGCGCCACAAAACTGTATCAAAGTGCTGTGAAACGAAAGTGAAAAACACGTGTTGTCGGACATCTTGGACAGTAGAGTGTAATCGTTTATTTTTGTTTTTTGTGAGTGTTTCGGGAATAAAATCAACATGTCGGATAAAACAGACATGCCACATTTTGAAAAGCTGAAGGGCTCAAATTGGCCGTTGTGGAAACAATGCATGCTGCAATATTTCAAGGTGAATGCCTTGCTGAAATATGCACAGGGTAATGTTTTACGGCCGGGGAGAAATGGCAGCAATGAAGCACAGATCGAAGCATGGGAAAAATGCGATGGAAGGGCTACTTTGGCAATACTGTTGGCGATCGATAACAATCAGCAAACATTCGTGGCAGCTTGCGAGACCGCAGGTGAAATGTGGAAAAAGTTACTATCGGTGTACAAACGTTCCGATGGAAGTAGCAAAATGGAGGCAAATCGCGAATACCACGCTTATCGTTACATGGGCGGGCCAATGGCTATACACATTGCTCAAATCGAATCGTTGGTTGCAAAATGCAAACGCAGCGGTGACATTAAGTCACCTGAGGACATCATGATGAAGCTAATGGATAATTTACCAAGAGAATTCTCCACAGTGCATGTGGCATTCCATCTGGCTAGTGACGATAAAAGGACGCCAGATGAACTAAAGAAAATCATACTTGCCGAAGACGCTTGTGTGAATTCAGAAATGACGGCCGAAGCAATGTTCGTCAAAAAGTCAACATTTCACCAGCCAACAAAGTCCGTGTCGCAAAAACCAAGGAACGCCTCATCAAAGAAAAGGGCAAAATGCTATGGGTGCGGGGAACAAGGACACTTCAGACGAGATTGCCCGAAGCGGAGCAAACAACAAGACAGCGGCAGCACCAGCACCAGCACCAACATGGGGAACATATGCTTCAGCGCGGCGGAGGCAGCGATGGTCAGTGAACGCGATGACAAAGTGTTGTGTGACAGTGGGGCAAGTTGCCACATGTTTAATAAAGAGAAGTGGTTTGTTGATCTGAATGAAGGCAGTGAAAAACTAAAATTGGCGGGTAAATATGAACTAGAAGCAGCTGGTCGGGGTTTGGTAACCGCATCGGCAAAAGTTGGAAATAGATGGAAGCAGGTCGACTTCAAAAATGCTATGTACATTCCAACTTTGCGGAAAAATCTGATCAGCACTGGATTATGCCAAAAGGTAGGCGCTGAAATATTAATGGCTGGTGAGGGGGCCAAATTCAACCTAAATAGACAAACCCATCTTGAAGGCATACTCACGACAAGCAACTTGTACGAGATGCAACTAAAGCCGTTGGAATATGAAGCGGCAAAATCGGTAGAAGAAGAACTCATGAGATGGCATCGGAAACTCGGCCATCCGGGTTTGGACCGAATGCGTCAAATGGCTGATACTGGTCAAATTAATATTAGAATTAATGCTAATGCCAAACTGTTTTGTGAAGCGTGTGTATTCGCGGAATCAACAAAGAAATCATTCAAAACCACACAACCACGAAACTATGCAGCAGGTGAATTTCTGCATTCAGACGTAAATGGACCGATGACACACAAAAGCCATGGAGGAAATCGATACTTCGTTAATTTTGTGTGTGACACCACCAATATGACCTTCGTGCACTTCATAAAGAACAAAGATGATGTGTACGAAAAATTCAAACTAGTGGTAAATCTGATCGAGACTCAAACCGGAAATAAGGTCAAGGTATTGAGAAGTGACAATGGCGGTGAGTACGTCAATCACCGGATGAAGACGTTCATGGCGGATCGAGGCATCAATCATCAAACTACAGCTCCCTACACTCCAGAACAAAACGGGTTATCCGAGCGTAAGAATCGTACGATAGTCGAATCAGCAGAAGCAATGCTGTTTGCAGGGGACTTGGAGGAAGGACTGTGGGCTGAGGCTGTATTGACAGCAACGTATCTGGCCAACAGAACTCCATCGAAACGATCCGGAAAGAAATCTGCGTACGAGTTATGGTTTGGCCGGGCACCGCAGAGTGCTCATTTACGTACATTTGGATCAGTTGCATATGAACATATTCCAAAGGAGTTGCGAAAGAAATGGCAAAAGAAAGCGAATAAGCGAATAATGGTTGGGTACGATTCGAACGGTCCGAACTATCGATTGTTAGATCCAATAACAAGAAAGATCTCCATCAGTAAGCATGTTACTTTCAATGAAGAGACTGCAACAAAAGAAACTGATAATCATTGGCCAGCAATCGATTTGAATGATTCGGACGTGGTGAACGAAGAAATTCCGCTAGAAAGAAACGAACCTGATGAACAACCAGAAAGAAACGAACCTGAAGAAGAAGAAAAACGGTACGAGCTGCGCACCAGAGGCGAAATAAGAAGACCTCCCAGATACGAAGCTAATTCAGTCCAGGCCGACGAACCGACGTCACTCTCTGAAGCCTACAACGGATCTGAGTCAACAAACTGGCGGGGTGCTGTCACGGAAGAAATGAACTCTCAAGAGAAAAATAAAACATGGATTGAAGTTGATCAAGTGCCAACGAGTGCTAAAGTGGTGGACTCAAAATTTGTGCTTAAAAGGAAAGTGAACTGAGACGGAAAAATCGAGCGGTTTAAAGCGCGCCTGGTGGCTCGCGGTTTCTCACAACGTGAAGGGATCGATTATCACGAAACATTTGCACCTGTAGTAAGGTATGAAACAGTCAGAATGATGTTAGCATTAACAGCTAGGGAAGACTGGGAACTTGCTCAGTTTGACATTAAGACTGCATTTCTATACGGCGAGCTGGAGGAAGACATTTATATGCGTCTTCCTGAAGAAGTTGCACACAAGCTCGGCCGTATAGTACTACTCAACAAATCATTGTATGGTCTGAAACAATCTCCACGTCAATGGAACAAATGTTTTGTCACGTTTCTGAAGCAGTACAACTTTATTGAAAGCAAAGCAGACCCGTGCATGTACACAGGAAACGTGGATGGCCACATGATCGTGTTGTTGCTCTATGTTGATGACGGGCTGTTTCTGTCACCCAGCGGAGCTGCGATTGAGATCGTCATGAAAAATCTGAAAGACAGTTTCGAAGTTGTGGTCGGAGCTGGGCAGGTATTTGTGGGTTTGCAAATATATAGAAACCGCGCAAAGAAACAACTAATACTTACTCAAACCAATTACCTAAGGCGAGTGGTTGAAAGATTTAGAATGGAGGACGCGAAGTCAGTATCGGTTCCGGCAGATCCACACACAAAGCTGTGCACCATCGGTGAAGCCGTTGGTCACACGGTACCCTACCGTGAAGCGGTTGGATCACTGATGTTTGCGGCATGCGTGACTCGTCCTGACATTATGTACGCAGTAGCTGTCGTCAGTCGTTATGCTGAGAAACCACTGCAAGAACATTGGATGGCGGTCAAAAAGATCATACGATACATCAACGACACGTCTAGTTACGGGATCATGTACGGCGGCAATGAAACATCTGAAACGATGAAGGCATATTCGGATAGCGATTACGCAGGCGATCCTGATACACGAAAATCCACCAGCGGCTATGTGCTTATCTTCAACGGTGGACCAGTGGCGTGGACATCGCAACGACAACGAATTGTGGCCCTCTCGACATCCGAAGCCGAATACATTGCAGCTAGTGACTGCACCAGAGAAATCATATGGATTTGACGTATTCTGGCTGCAGTGGGGTTCGACGAGCCGGTTGCAACAAGGCTCCATGTGGACAACCAGAGCGCGATCAAGCTCATAAAGAATCCCGAGTTTCACAAGCGCACCAAACACATCGAAGTGCGCTTCCATTTCATCAGAGAAAAATATGAAGATGGACACCTAGACATCATCTACGTACCATCAAATCAGCAGCTGGCTGATATACTCACAAAGGCACTACCAAAGGAAAGCTTTCATCAACTCCGAGACGGACTGCAAATCATCGACATATCCGTGAAACATGGAACTGGTGAGAGTGTTGTAAAAACGTAGTTTCAAGTTTCGCGCGGTTATGAATGCGAGGTGACCAGAGCGTGCGGGCTCGCGGTCGGTAATGTAGTGAGCATGAACAACGTAAAATGATATGTATGTGTATGTAGTAGTGTAAGAATTAGTCTGTAAGCAAGCTGTAACGTGAACACACGAACTTATAAACCTGACTGAATATATTCTATTTTATACTTGTTTTGTTGTTTGGTTAATTGCAACTATTGATACTTGTTTTGTTGGCTGTGTATTATCAACAGAAGGCACATCAGATATTGGCCAATATACATTATATTGACTCTAAATTTGGCGTGCGCTTTCGTAGTATTGTGTGCACAACTTAATATTAATATAACCCTAAAATTAAATGTGTTTGTTGACATTTGAGGTTGTTTATTGGTTTCTGGAATTAACAGAAAATGAAACATCGATTTTAAATGTGAAAACATCTGCTGATAAAATGAAACATAAATTACAAATAGAAAATCTAATAACTGAAAAATCAAAATAAAAGAATGCAAAGAAAATGAATTTATTTATTTATACTGAACAAACAAACTTTATTTTTATTAAAATTGCGTTTTTATATTATAATAAATAAAATTGAAACTTGTTATTATAGTCTTGGAATGACATTATTAATTATATTCATAATAATAATATCAAATAAAAAATCATCCTGTGCAATTATTATATTTCCCATCGTATATTAATATTCTTTTACTTGACACTTGCTATAAAAATCACAAATTTGAGGTTATGTACACGGTAAGCCCTCGATATTGGCGACTAATATTTAACCATTAGTTAAGGGTTAAGATTGCGTTTAAATGGACGGTGCAACGCGCTAACCAGAGCTTAGCTATTTAACTAGTGGTTAACTTTTAAGTAGTGTCGGTGAGATCGGCCATTAGTAAGAAAAAAGAAATTGATACTTAGTTTCTTGACAACACTTAGTTAAGTTTATAAAAAAACTATTTTTATTTTAAGATAAAGTAGGTAGTATGTATATAGCAGTTTCAAAATGTAGAACTCATCAATCTGTGTGTATAAATGTATAATTTTATTCTCTGTTTTTGGGGATATAGTTAGAAAAATGTAGAACAACACTTGTTACCGCTGGGCCACGTGCCATGACGCTGTGAGCGTAAACGCTCGGCGCTGCAAAAAGGAGCGTCAAGCGTCCGATTCAAATGCATTAGTTTATACGTGCCAGGCCACGAAACACGAGCGTTCGTTACGCTTGACGCTCATCTTATATGCCTATTAAATACAAATTAATACAAATAATCAAGTACGTACACAAAAATATTTGATTGTTTATACAGTTGAGCGTATTATTTGAGCATCAGCGTCTGAAACAAATCGGTTTGTTCCAAACGCTCCTAAATACGGACGCCAGAACGTTTTTTTTTAATTGATTATTTTGTCTAAATTGTAATTATAAAAAAATGAAATTTGTATTTTATCAATATTATGATTTAACTTATTTAACTATATTGAATTAAATAAATTATTATTAATTTTTTTTGTAAAATTATTAGTTAAGCGTGAAGAATAATGTATAATTTGATGATATGTTTGTATAAGTTTTGCACTACATAAAACACATTTTGTCAGTTTTCAAAATTTTATATTAAAAGTACTGGCAGTTGAAGAATTTAAACTGGCATAATACTTAAATACATTGTTTGATAGATTATATTCTATTATCAAGTTTAATTTGCCAAAATTAATTTTGCCAAGATTATGTGTTTTTAATCATTAAATTTGAAGAAATAAAATTTTAGAAGAGATCATAGCTAGATAGTAACAAAAATTACATAGTTTTACATGTCATATTTCAATAAGTCAAATGACAAAAACGTAAATTTAATTATTTTAAAAATTAATTAATTTGGTTTTTAAAATAAATTTTGTTTTTCTGCGTTTTGTAGTTTTTTATATACATATATCCTTTTTATATATTTAAAATTTTGTAAATACTTATTATATTGAAAAGTAAATATAATATAATTTTTAGCTTCATTTTTCAAAATACTACATTTAATTAATATGTTACAATTAAAGTTGATTTTGTAGGTTAATGCAAAACTCATCATTTTGTGGTGTCACTTTTCATAATTACAATTGCAAATTTGTTTAAATAAAGTAGAAACCTTTTTTTTTACCAAATCTTTTTTAAAATTTTGTTCTAGATATATGTAACTCTGTTTACATTGTAAAGAGTACAATTAAGTATATTTTAATACTAGTATATTTTGTAAAAGTCCTTCTATTTTCGTCGGTTGAGTGTTCATTCATTTTATCTTTTTCCACGTTGTTTCTTTTCTTTTTGATTTTTATTGCATTATTCTATTCTTTTATTAGGTCTTTTATTTAGTTTTTTTTTGTTGCAGTTGTATATAGTCTGTGCATTCATTGCGTGATATGTTTATTTTATCTCTAGGTATCCAAGGTACGTCATTTCCATAATCTTTGTTTTTGATTATTCTTTTTGCTACTGTATGTTAGTGTGAGTTGTAATATTTTTTTTGCAATTTCTGTTTAAGTACTTCTTCCATTTCTTTTGTATTTTGTTTTTTAATTCTTTATCAGTTTTATCATTGCTTTGTATTATTGATTTTAAGCATTTAAATAGTATTACTTGTTTCTTGTATTTTGATTCCGTGTTCCTTTTTTGCTACTATTATGTCTAAAACTTTTCAATGTTTATTTTTATCAGTTTCTTATTTAATATTATTATTGTTTGCAAACAGATTTGTTACTTGGTTAATTTTTATTTTCTAATACTCGATCTTTAGCATTTTTGTCTTTCTTTTTGCTTTTTAAATTGTTAAGTACAATTCCGAGCTCATCTTTGTGTTACTTTCTGTTTTGTAGTAAACTCTAAAAATTCCTTATTATTTGTTTGTATTTTCCTTATACATGTTCTTTATTAGTTTAATTCTTGCTTTAATCTCTCTGTTTTTTAGTTTTTTCTAATATTTTTTCTTTGTGTATTCTAGATCTGGAAAACAGTATGTATGTGTATGTCTTTTTTTAATATGTTTTTGCTTATTTGTTTGACTTAATATAAAAATCAAGTTTTGAACATTCCTTTTTTTTTCAAATCTATATTGATAATTTATTGTTCATTCAAGTTAATCTCATATAATTTTTTTGATCATTTTTGCTAAGATCTTGATGTTGTTTTAATATTTTTAATGCGTTTATTTTTGCAGACCTACCGCTATTTCTTTATTAAATATCAACCGGTAAACCAAGAGCGTTTGGTTAAGATAGATACGCACATTTTACATTCCCATTAAATGCAAAGTATGGGAAGTGATGACATATAATGATACTTGGTCTTGTACTAATCGCTTATACTTATACTTAGTAAAATGTAAGACTATAATTTTATTAAAAAATACATTGAATAATTATATTTTTTCTATTTCAGAATTTTGTAAACTTTAAAATAATATTTAGAAACAGGATCACTTGTTGTTATTTTGTTATAGACATATTGCACTACAAAATAATAAAATCTTTAAGAATGATTATCGCCTGGTTTCTCCAGCATGTCTCAAGCCCTAACTAAACCTCAAGCTAGACCTTAAGCTGAAAGCCGAGCTTATTTCGTTGCACCAAAGCAAAATCTCACCTTATTCGCGTCAAGCAGAGCTCAAATAATAGATGCCGTTTTTGAGAGCTCAAGCTCTGCAACTGTCATCAATATTATTTTGTAGGTTCTAAACAATTATTTACTACGACTTGCATTTATATACCGTAAAGCATAATAATTTTGATTTTAATATTTCATAAGTTACAGTATTACTTCAAAAAAATTTAATTAATCTTTCTTTAAAAATTATAATTATTTGACACATGTATAACCATAATGTAACAATTTCTGACATTTATATTTTATAATAAGTTAATGTCAGTAAAAAATTTATTAAGACAAGAATGTTGTTTTTGACCAATTAGAAATCAGCATTGTGAATATTGGCGACATTACCAAATCTATCCGGATCCTTGCAAAGACGTCGTTTCTAAATGCATGGTGCAACACAAACTCGACATAAGCTAGGCTTGATTTTAAGCTAAGCTTGGTCAAGTAACGTCTCAAGTGACGTTGGAGAAACCGGGCGTAAATACAAGTATAAGGGCCGGTCTTTTCACTTCTCGATAAAGTTCGCATTTACTATGAGATAAATTTATTCCTAAGATTATAGAGAGCATTAAGCCTTTTCGTCTTTTCAATGACATTTATCTGTTCTATAGTTATGTGGATGATTTATCAATAGTTGTGAGTGAGATAACGCAAATTCTTACGTGCGTAGAAGCAAGAACGCACTAATACATTTTATAACGTATGTCGGAACTTGTATACATAACCCCATAACCCTACATTAGTTATAGGCAAATGACATTTTATTGTAATTGATAAAATAGGGGAAAACGCCTTTTCCAAATTCAAAAAGTTTTTTCATTTGCTTTCTTTGTCCAGATTTGTATTTCATTAAATAATCTTTGTGCTTCAGTAGTTAGATTACTTAGTGGTCTCAATAAATAAAAACGCAGAGAATGGCCACTATCACCTAACATTATTAAGTTTTCTATTTAATAATTGATCTGTTTCAAAACGCATCATAATAGCTGAGTTATTAAAAATGCAACGGTCACGAGTTGCACCAGACCATCGCTTAATAAAATCATTTTACCTCTCTGTACAGTACATAATGGCGCAGACAAACGACCGCGCAGCGGCTGAAACGCTGCAATGCCGCAGAGTAATTTTGTTTACATTGAACACGCGCCAAGCACGCATCTATCCTTCTGAAACTGTTTGAAGTACATTGCATTGCTGCCGCAGCACGTGTTCAAAGACCCTGCCAAACGATCAAACACAACTCAAGTCTTGCCGCAGCACTGCCGCGTTGCAGCCGCTGCGCGCTCGTCTGTCTCCTTGATTTACTATTTGATCTAAAATATTATTTACACTTTCTTTGGATAGTTGAAATTTTCTAATAAACACTCATTATTATCCAAAAAATTCATATTCTCTGCTCCGGGTCTTACAGAATATGGCTTAGTTCAAGATTATTAATATTAAATAAATTAATAAATTCTTTATTTAGTAAAAGTTTCAAATCTTCAATTCCATGATGTTTAGTTTATACAATACTATAGGTTTAGTTTATACAATACTATAGGTTATCTTGTCAATAAATATTTATGGTCTGCTTCAACTAACTTATCAATCAGATAAACTAACTTATAGAGAAGATAAGATTTCTACTTATCAAGGAGATAAAAGTGATAAGACCGGCCCTTAATCTCTGACTATTAGTACGAGCATTAATCTCTGGCTATTAGTACGGGCATTAGTAAACCAAGATTAGTAGTAATTTTTATTTTTCAACAATTGCTGAGATTACAACAACTACGGAAGAAATTCTAATTATTTACTTAGTTCTGTAAATAAATTTATTATAGTAATTAGAGAAAATTATTTGCTTGGTACTCATTTAACATAACGTCAGTTAAAAAAAAAATAATTTGTTTAATTAATTGTCCTAGTCACAGTTGCTTGTTTACAATTAAATTTTGATTCAATAAAAATTTTGAATAAAAAGTTAAAATTATTTTTTAACAAGTTTATATTTGTATTTGAGACCAGTGAGAGTGTACAGAAACCGCTTCATTTTGGTCCTTCAAAACCGGATCTAGTCAGTGATCATCAGAGCATAGTTAAGTAGTAAAGTAGAGTAGATTGGAAACTGCAAACTGGATTTTCTTTGATTAAAATCGATGTAAATACTTATATTAAAATATATTAGAATAAATCAGACAAACAATAATATTACGCAACGTAAGGGATTTTGGTAACATGTTCACGTAAATATCTTCGCTATTTGATAGGGAAATTTACCATCTTTCTCTCTGTCAACGTCCTATATGTGCAGGACATTTGTACTATTTTATGTATATAATAAAAATATCAATTCATGTTACATATTAAAACAACAAATACTGGTTACATTTATTATTGATTGGACATCTCAGATTCTGCGCATATAAAACCTACTTTTTAGACGCGGGACCACACTGTGATGCTGTTCTTGCAGTTAGTCGTTATTGTGAAAGTATAACAAAATAAATAATATTATTAATTAGTACATTATACATTTATTAATCCGATAAATAATTCTATTTATGGTAATGTAATGTAAATATAAAACGCGTAAAAATAGGAAAAAAATAAAGAAGCAAATTAATTTTTGCATAATAACTAACGAGTTAAACAATTTCACTGACTTGCCTGACAATTATTATTGACACAAATGGCTGAAATACCTAGTTTATCAGAAGACTACTCAACTTCATTATGTCAAACCCTAATGAATTTCATTAGACAAATAATAGTACCGCCATATGAGGTAAGTAATTGTTTACTGTTTTTTTAAGAAGTTATTAATAATCTCTAAAGTATTTGCCTGCCTCTACCAAAACTATATGTTTTGGCCCTAAAATACAGGCTAAAACAACGATTTAGAGGTCCTTGGGACTAAACAACTTTTGCTGCATTTGATTAGTTGTAAATCACGATTTTATTTGAGACAAGCAAAAATATATTGAGTTTAACTTGTGCTTCTTCGTGCTGCTAATGCCTATTTTTGGCCCTTGGTACACTATATATTATAAAAAACATTCACACACATCACAACACTTTCTATAACTAATGATTACATAACTGCTCAAAAATGAACTAAAAAAGTATGTTGTTTAGTTTTTTTTTCAACATGTAGTTATTATTATTTTATAATAATTAATTTACTATTTTCAGAATTATAACTATTTCTGCGTACATAACATGTTATGTGATGAGCGCTTTAATGAAATAGCTACATTTCATATTTCTATTGAATGCTTGCTATGGGTATTAATAGCATACGAAGATATGTGGAGCCAAAATAATGATTTATACATTTTTATATTTCCATGTAAGCTATTCAAGTTATTAATTATTAAATGCATTTATTTATATTATCTTTATTGTAGAGTAGAAGTTTACAGATTACCTATTGCACTTCACTTCCACTGCTAAATCGTTCACAGTTAAAAAACTACGTTTACCTACTCTACAAGTCTACAAATACTCCTGCCTTCTCTCAATAAGTGTTACTAATTATACATACACACTTAATTTGCAATTATTAAATAGTTTACGCAAGTTATTGTCAAAGTAAATAAAAAAACCTTTTCTACCATATTATCTTCTTGTAAAGTGAAATAATTTTAATATTTATATTAGTGCATCTTGATGGTACGGCATCGCTTGATGGTGATTTAAAAAATCAAAACAATTGTCTGTGTTTGGTTAGCCGATTTATAGTTGAATTGGGTTCACAAATGTCCATGACATAACCACGACTATATTTACCATTAAACTCAAACTATTCAGAACTAACTTTCAGCTTGATTTTAGTTAATGATTAGCAAAGAAACCTAAATGACCTTTTCAGGAATACAAACTATAATTGGATGGAAACATAGGTTGACGACGCTGCTCAACCCAAATAATATTTTGGTTTAGCTTAAGATTAATGCTATTTATTTCTACAGTTTTAATTAATTTGTTAATAATTTTATTAACTATTATTGGTTTTAGATTAAAACTTGTCAGTTTTAATGCATTGCTGTTAACTATTGTACAAAAATTAGATTTTTACAATATAAGTACTTTTTAAAGATTTTAGTAACTTGTTTAAGTAGTTGATAAAATACAAACAGTTGCACTACTTTTTGACAGTTTTGTGTAAATTTTTGACAATTAACTGAACAGATTTTGATCATTTATACAATATTAATACTTAAGCATTTTTTTGTTATTTTGGTAACTTTTTAACAAATCGAATTAACAATCTGAGTTTTAGCAGATATAAAGTAACACATCATAATATTTTTGTTAGAAACAAAACAACCAAATTTAACATTTAAAAATTGTACATTACTAAACTGAAGTGCCAAAAACATGATTACCAAATGTCAAAAAAGTTTCAATATTCTCAAAAACTTTTTTAAACTAAAAAAATGTTCTTCAAGTATGTTGTATTGTTCAAAAATTGTCAAACATTAAAAAAAATGTTTCTCAAGTGTGTTGGTATAATTTAAAATTGTTAAAAAAATTTTATGTTTTAAAAGTGATTTTTTTTCCAAAACGAAAAATCTTTCTCAAATCTGTTGATATTTTCCTAAATTATCTAAAGTAATCCAAAAATTAAATCATTAAATCATCAAAAATGTTTTATAAATGTAAAACATGCTCTAAAATTGACAAAAATGTTTTTGTCAGTTTTTACAAATTTTTTAACAGTTGTGGTAAAATTTTTAACAGTATTTTTTTGACAAATGTAATTACTTTTTAGTTTAGAAAACTATTTAACAAGTCTACTATATTTTTGGCAACATTAATTATTACTGTAAATTGTTTGACAGATAACGCAATATTTTGATTTTTTTTTAACAATTTAATAACAATTTAAATATTTTTGAAAGTTTTTGACAATATAAAATACTATTTTTGACAGATGTATTGTAATGAGTTTGCGGAGTCTAAAAATTCTAGCTCTGCCATTGCTTTTAGAAGTTTGATATAGAGCCTTTTATGTTATAATTACATATGTAATATTTAATTGCCACGTTTGTTATTATTAAACTACCCTTTCTCAATATTTATGTAATAAATGTATATTATTGTTATTTATTGTTGTTTATTATTATTTGATGAAGCAATTGTCGTATTACAACAAAATATTTTTTAATTTTTATAGTGTTTTTATGGTAGTAGAACCTTATAACAGAAAGCTCAAATTTTGTACACATGTTTGGGGGTACCAAAATATGACAATTCCTAAAATTTTAGATCTTTAAATGCAATACAGTGTAAATTCGGCCATTTTGATTTTTTAGAAATATTTTTTATTCTTTCAGTTTCTGTGCTGTAAATAAGCAAAAAATAGTTAAAAATCATATTCAAAAGAATGTATCTTATAGGAAATTTTTCGTAAAACACAATCCCGCTTTTGGTTTTCCAAAATTTTCCGCAAAAAATGGGAAAATGTATTTTTTCTTTGCAATCTTTAGAAATTTTCTTGTTCAAGAAGGAAGAGGTAATATCAAATTTCTTGTTGATCAACACTTGGGATGACGGGTAGGTTTCTGTAAATCTTAAGTATTAGCAAGTAGTTTAAACTGGAGTACTTACTCAGCCCCCCTAGAATTTAAACATGTTTTTTTTTTCAAGCGTTTTGTCTCTTTATCTAAGAAGAAAAAGGCGGATGGCCCACCCAAGTATTAGTTACAAACAAATTAAAAATTTCTTTGTCTAAAAAAAAAGAGACGACATTTATTCTTTTGATGATCAACACTTGGGAAAGCAAGTAAGTTACTTCAAATATCGATTACTAGCAAGTAGTTTAAACTAGAATACCTACCCATCTGCCCAAAGTTTATCAAATTTTGTTTACAAGCGTTAAAAATTTCTTTGTTTAAAAAGAAGAAAGTGACCAGCAATTGAGTGGGTAGATCATGATTATCAAAAAATAATTTGAATTGTAGTGGCCATCTACCCTCCATAAAGTTTATTATTAAAAAAAATGAAAGTTTTTTTCTATTGCAAACGTTAAAACTTTTTTGTTCATAAAGAAATTATAAATAATCAAACGAAAGACTGGTTTGCCATCTAGTTGCAATTTTTAATACTAAAATGTCCAATTGCATAAATGCTAAAATGATACCGATTAATGCGGACATTTTAGTATTAAAAATTGCAACTAGATGGCAAACCAATCTTTCGTTTGATTATTTATAATATCAATTGTGTTCATAAGAACAGAAATGTTTATTTAAAATTGTCTTCGCTATCATGCGATGCCGTGGTCGTACAAGGCATACTGACGAGGTTTGTAGAACCGAAACAATTGTCTATGCTTGACCCTTGGCCGCTGTGATTCGATTGACTGATTTTGAATAAATTATTAATTCATTTCATAAAGAAATTAATAATATCAATTTTTTTAATAACAAACATTTTATTTTAAATCATGATTACCAGCAAATAATTTAAACTGGACTGCCCGCCCAAGAATTTGTGATTAAAATTTTTCTTTGCTTTGTTAGCGTTAAAAGTCTTTTCATAAAAGAAGAAATGATATCTACTTCTTTGATAACCAATAATTAGGCAAGTAAGTTGGTCCTACCAGATCATAATTACTATTGAGTAATTTAAATTAGAGTACCCACTTACTTGCTGCGTATTATTTATCAAAGAGTTGAAAGTTTTTCTTATCTGCTAGTGTTAGAAGTTCCTTAGTCAGAGAATGGTGACATCCAATTTATTGATAATCAGTACATAGAAAGAGAAGTTGGTCATTTCAGATTTTATTTAATAGTAAGTAGTTTGAACTGGAGTATCCATCCACTCGCCTAAGAATTTGTTAACATAAAATTAAAACTTTGTTGTTTTTGCAAACGTTAGAAATTTTTTTAAATTAAAATAGAAAAGGTGAAATCAATTCTTATAATAACCAATACTTGAGTGGGTCGGTTGGTTATTTGTAATCTATTGCCCCCAGAATTTAGTATCAATAAACAGCAAACATTTTCTTTTTGCAAACGTTAGAAGTTGTATTGTCTAAACAAGAAAAGGTAATATTTAATTTTTTGATAATCCACTTGGATAGATCATAATTATTATCAAGTAGTTTTAACTGGAATATTTGTTTGATATTAAGAGATTTAAAAGTTTTTCTTTTTGAAAGCGTTAGAAGTTTTTATGTTAGAGGAGATGATGACAATTTCAATCTTTTAATGACCAACCAGTACTTTGAATTGGTATATAAAATCAAACAAAATATAATTAAATTATTGCTTATTATTTGAAGAATTATCCTTATTATTTTTTATTTCAATATTTATATTTTCCTATCAGAAACTACAATACCAATCAAATCCCCCCAAAAACTAGTTTAGTATAAAACTGTAAACTAATATAGAAAACTAACAAAACACTGCCAAACGTTCAAAAATTGTAAAAAACTTTAAAAATATTGTTAGAAAACTATTCTATTACTTATTATAAGAAAGTCAAATATTGTTTTGAAACTGTCCAAGATTGTATAAAAACATGCGCACGATTACACCGTAGACTCCTTACACCAGATCTGAAAAAGTAAAAAAAAAGCCCAAAAGGAAAACCAGCACGTTTTTTGTAACCGGCTTGTCTGGTTTGAAACCTCTCATTGAATAGATAGTGCTTTATTTATAACATTACATTAAAAATGTACCATAATACTACACTGACATATATTCTTCAAGTAAATAGAATACTTTAAAAAAACTTTTTGCCATTGTTTTAAATTCTTTAATATTTTACAAGGCGTTTCTTAAATTTTGTGCACAGCTGCCATAATACGCTTTAACAAGTCTTTTTCAGAATTGACTGGCGTCTTGTACACCAGACTTTTTATGTGACCCCACAAAAAGAAATCTAAGAATTTTAGGTTCGGGGATCATGACGGCCACGTTACTGGCCCCTCGTGCCCAATCCATCTATTACCAATCTGTTTGTTAAGGTAGTGTAGAGTGAATGTTGCAACCACATCTGTTGGACAACCCCCATTGGTACTTATTCCAACAATTCTGGAAAGACTACTAAAAAGATCTTGTAAATGGGACCGGTGAGACAAGGTGGAAAACAGTATGGCCCATTTAAACAACCGTCAACAATGCCAGCTCACACGTTGATTCAAAATTTATTTGATATGAGGATTTTTGTCAGTCCAAATATGGCTGTTGCGAGAATTAAGAATGTTTTCTCTGTTAAATGTTGCTTCATCTGTAAAAAAACATACTCTGGAAAATTGATTGGATTTAAGGTTTAAACTTTTTGCGGATGATAGGGGTTGAGCTGATGTTTTTTCAAAACTTGCCAAACATTTACATAATTAGCAATGCTTTGAGTGTTGCTAGATGGGTTTTGCCCTATCTTATAAAGCACATCTTTTTCAACAATGTTTTGCAACTCCGCAATTTACCTTGTTGACTGCAAATGTTCCTGTATCTTGCAAACGCTGATAAGTTTTTTCAAACACTCTATTGGAACGTATTGGTCGGTTTAGAAATCGGGCTGTATACAAGCGTGTCGCAAGTCTACCATTACAATGTGCTTTGCCGTAAACTAACATCATATTAGCATAATCATTAAAAGTATGCTGATTTATAATTTTAGTAACAAGTAACTCAAATCCAACCATTTCATACGTCAAAATCATAAGCGATAAAACAGCCAACTTAAAAAAAAAGTTTTTGACGTGCAGCTTCTAGGGTGAACATGGTTGTTTATAAGTTTATAAATAAAAAATGTCTCAAATAAACTCTCCTACGCACCCTAGAAGTTTGTTAAGGCTATTCATTAACATTCTGTACACTTGCAACATTAAATCATATCCAACGATATTACATTTATTTGCATGTTTCTTATATATTTCTTTTAATGTTATGTTAGTACCATGCATCAAAAATATTAAATAAGTAGTTTAACATTGATATTTTGCAAACGTAGTTTATAAAATTAATAGATATAAGAAAAAATAATAAAACAACATTTTACGTCTTGTGTCTCCAAAACATGAAAGTAATTATTTATAATAAATGGTGCATGCGCCGGGAATACACTGTTATTTAAATAAAAATTTAAAAAAAATTAATATACATTAAAACAATTAACACAAATGTACATAGTCGTTAAAGTCAAAAGTTAGGCATAATTAAATGTTAAAACTCTGATAGAAATATCATTAAAAACAGATTGTTTGGTTACATAGAATAAAACAACAAAATTTAATAATTCAATATTGCAAGCACGTAAATAAAATAACATTGAAATGTCCGATGATAACATTAATCCGTCCGCAAGACCTCTTTTGCAACAAATTTTTTCTTATCTACTCGTAGCTTGAGAGCGGTCGGTGATATTTGCGTATGTTCGCAATTCACAAAATTAATGTATAATAATTCCGACACGCGACCAAAACATTTTATTACTAATAGAGTATTAAATCTGGTAAAAATTCCCGGTGCATATAAATGTATTTTTTCGAATTAATTATTTTGGAATAAAAGCCACAAGGAAACTCATCACAAGAAGGATACAAAATTCATAAGGTAAGCGTGTACAGTTGAATTTTTACAAGTAACGTATTTCTATATGGAATCTTAACAACCAACCAAACAATCTTCAATTTTTATTAAATTAGTATGGCAGAACTTCAACGTTACTTCTATCTGACAAACACGCCGCTTCCATTTCCAGAAGATTTTTTTTAATTAGATTTTTGAATTAAATTATATTGAGTATATTAGGGGGTTAATAACACCGCCTCGATACGAGCGATAGCAAGATCATAATAATTACCCCAGCAAAAGCCCGACAACGCAGTCTGCAAGATACAAAAACATCTTCAACTCAATACAGATAAGCTGATATTCTTTGATATATTTCTACTTGTGTAACTCTCTGTCAAATATATAAAAAAAAGAAACTTAATTTAACTTAACGAAAAATAAAGCGTTACAAGCTTACAAAATCATTATTTCCTGATTAATAAAATGGCCTATAACATGAATTGTACACAAATTGGAAACATTAATATTGATTAAAATATTTATATTTTTAGTTGCATGCTAGTCTATTGAGATTTGATACTATAGCAACGCCCCGGGTCAGACCCTGGAATATGTTCAGTGTGCTAGATTGCTAAACATGACCTAGTTAAAAAGGGATGATATTTGAGGGCGGGACTAAAGATAGGCGTTACTTAAAAACTACGACTAAAGTTTTGATTTCAGTCTTGAAAAATATTTTATATTTTTTTTTAAATATGCATATTATGAAAAATATAGCATGATAAATTATGTCATCTCTGGAAAATATAAGAAAAAAATTTAAAAACTAAAATATGCGTCTTTTTCAATATCAATAATAGATCTTATATGCATTGATTGGATTGCATAGATTCTGCGCTTTTATAGAAAGACTTGTTGTAAGAAGCCGACAGCAATTGACTCAGTTCATTCTTCAAGCTGCTGTTGTATCTGTTACATCAAGTTTAAATTCAAGTTTATTGTGTTTTAAAATATACTCATCTCAGCTATAACAAGATTTGAATGTAAGTGTATATAGTTGTTACGGGTCGATTCTCTGGCACACCTAAAACACAAAATATTTTATGTAAAACAGCCATTTAAAATTAGAATTAATACTTAGACCGCCTTGGTTCAATGTTGTTTGGGTTTGAAAATTTAGCTGAAACAGTTATTTTTGTGTTTAATTAATTTTTTGTACATGTATCATTCAAAAGTAATTGGTTAATATTTAAAAATACTGAATTAAATATTACAAATAAAAAGCATTAAAAAATTAAACTAAATTGAGCATTGATAATTACGATTTTAAAAACATGCCCTGTAGTTGCTCCTTGACCCTTTTATAATTTTTTATGTCTGTCCAGTTTCAATTACAATTTTCCTGGTTAATTAATTATTTTTAATTTACAATTATCTGACAGACAGTTGGCTAACCTAATAGTTTAAAATTATTAGTAAATTTATTTATTACATATTTCTTGTAATTTGTTTAAGAATTGTCAACTTATTTACTAATTATTGGACTTACCATTTAGTGTATATTCATTCTTTTAATTTCAGTATTAATTATTTCTTCACTACCGTCACACACTTCACTTTTACAGGATCAGATTTTTATACTAATGTTAAGCCGTGGTTTAATTATAGTTTAGCTAATTGTAGTTTGATGATTATTGCGTAAGTTTTTGTATTGTAAATTGACTATTTACCTTCTGTTCTTATTTGTTCTCTCCCTTTTATCTTAAATCTTTTTATTTTTCTTACTTTATCGTAATTAAAAGAATCATTTAAGTATAGCAAAATCACTAAGTAATTCTAATATTTGATTCTATTGTTGCAATGCTGTCCCTGGTAAGTTTTATTTTATTTTGTTTTCTGTGCATTTATTACCCGATCCCCCTTTAATTGTTTTCCAGGTCCTTGCTGACCTTATGTGTGTATTAATAGTTATGTATTTATATTGTTTGATTTTCTATAACTGGTAATTCCTTATAAAACAACTAATCACATTCTAATGGCTGTTAAACATATTAATTTTAATAAGCTTATCAATATTTTGCATAGGAGTTAATTCTATTTTAACAATTAAAATATAACTATAACAACAATAAATGATAACATTAATTATATTATTAGCCAACTTTCAGTACTACACTGTTTAACACTTAATGTAAATACATACAAATTTTTGCAAATATCATTTATTTGATTATAAATTCAACATGAAGTCAAAGTTTTATGAGATTTAAAATACATTTACAATTATTTATGTTTTGTTTAAAATTGTTTAAAATGTAAGAGATTCAAAATGCATTAACAACTATTAGGCCATCAATAAAATAATTAAATTTATATATTAACATGTTAACATTGCGCTATTTGCAAATTGCTTGGTATAAAGCATAGACATTATAGTACAACAATACCAACTATTATGCTACTAACAAATCAATTGAATTTATTGTTTCACTTTCATTTCATTGACAACACGTCACTGTTTCAATAACCAATTGCATTCAATTAATAAAATAAAGCGTAAAAATTATACTTAACACTAGCAACTATTACGTCACCAAAAAAACAATTGTATTTTTTGTTTTACTTTCATCCCTTTAATAACACGTGACTGCTATATTAATCAATTGCTTGAAATAATAAAATAAAGCGAAACAATTAAACTCAACACTAGCAACTATTACTCCACCAAGAAAATAATTATATTAATTGTTTTGTTTTCATTCTTTTAATAACACATGACTGTTTCATTAACTAATTGCTTGAAATAATAAAATAAAGCAAAAAAATTATACTCAATACTAGCAACTATGACGCCACAAACAAAACAGTTGTATTTATTGTTTTACTTTCGTTTATTTGATAAAACGTGACAGTTTCAATAGCCAATTGCTTTAAAGTAATAAAATAAAGTGTAAAAATTATACTGAACATACGCAACTATTACGCCACCAACAAAGAATTGTATTTTTGTTTTACTTTTATTTTTTTGATAACATAGGATTGTTTTATTAGCCAGTAGATTCTTTCGTTAATGGCGTTTTAGTTGTTATAGTATTATGGTCAGTTCATTTAATGTTTGGTTTGGTGCCTGACCTTGTCTAACATAACCTTAAAAATAAACAGTTCTGAGGTTATGTTAAGCAAGGTCACATGACTTAATTTTACGTCACGTGATCTAAACTTGCCTAACATAGTTGGGTAATTATAAAATTCACTATTTAATGGCAAGTTAAAGTAATCTGAAAAAAGTCCATTTTTTATTTTAAAAATAAATATATCTGTTTTTGTAGGTTTATATGATCTTTTATTGACATCCACTTTAGAATTGACAACATTACTTTTATCGATGTGTATCTATTACATTTTAAGATTATTTTGTAAATCTTGCAATCTATTTTTTTGTTGTTTATTTAGCATATACAATATTTTTACTAGTTTTAGCAACTAAAGTTCCAAAATGTTTATTAAAACTCAGATTTTTGCCAATTTCAACTCCTAGATGTTTAATTTCCGTAACCCATTCTAATACTTTATTGTTCGTTTTAATTTGTAAACTACTTTTATAGATTTGTTTTATTTTGCTTTTTGTATAAATAAACATTTTGTAATAATTTATTGCTACTCTGCCATGGTAATAATAAGTTCATTTTTACATTTAATGTTCTTATTAATTCTTTAATATACTTGCTTTTTGATGCACTTAATGTCATAACATCTGAAGATAGATAATTATATATTTTAATACATAAATAATAGGGACCCTTTTCACATAGTAATAATTTATGTTTGAGGTACAAATAATAATGTTTCCTGTTGGGATACTTATGATGCATATCATGATTGGAAGTAAAAAGATTAGGAATAGATTTAATATACATTACACATTTATAAATAAGGATAGAGTAATGAAACAAAACATTTAGACGTTGAAATAAAAGTTTGCAATGAATATTAAATTTAGCTCTACAGGATATTACGGATAATACAATTTTGTATAGTAAAAATGCGTAAAGACTGAAACATTTCCCCAGAGTATTATTCCATATCGCAATCTTGACTCTACATTTACATAATAAAATAATTTAAATGACTTATATTGTTAAACGAACGCAATTTTAACTCAAGGTAACCAAGTGCACTGATATTTATATGTTTGTTGAATTTTAAGTACTCGTCAATGTAAATACCAAGAAATTGAGTACATTTATAGCAATATAGTTTATAGATACCAATATAGATTTAGCTAATGTGGATGCTTTAAATTGCACGGACGTCTTTGTGTGATTCAAGGTTAGGTAATGTGAGTTACTTCAATCAAGCATAGCATTCCTAAAGTCAGTTGCTATAGACGAGAGGTGTTCAATAGATTCTTCTATTAGAGCAATCAAAGTATCATCGACATATTGCACCAACGACTCAGCATTAACGGAATGACACATATTATTGACATATAAAACAAACAAAATAAGACCATGAATTGATCTTTGAGGTAACCCAATCTTTATTAGAACTGAATTAAATAAAAATCTATCACTTTTCTTTTAAAACAGGAGTTAATTTTGCAACTTTTAGTCTTGAAAGAAAAATACCTTTTTCAAATGAGTTATTGACTAGAAGTAATTAAGTCAGCAACAACTAAAAGCAATAAACCAGGAATATTGTCTATACCGGTAAATCCTTTGGCGCTAAATTTTACAATGCAATTGAATACTTTACATTTGGTCACGTCTGATAGAAACATTATTTGAAGATTCAAGTATTATTTGCTGTCAAAAATGTACGTCATGTTTTTATATATTAATAATGTTTTTATTAATATTCAAATAATTTTTTTACTGTTGTCAACATTTTTTCCAAATAAAAAAGACAAAGATTAAGTTTCAAATCTTATGTATTTATGATTTGCTTTTAGTATTAAAGACCCGCTTTAGCTGTAAGCTGGATAATTATCAGAAATAAACAGAAACTAAAATTTGATACTAACGCTAAGTAAATAACAAGTTATTATGTTGAATATATGTATATAAATAGTTTTGACAGTTTTTTAAGTTATGTGGATAAGTTGTCACATTTAACGATGGTTAACGTTAATCAACTTTCATGAATGTTGTGTGTATCACAATTTTAATGTATTAACTGATGATGGAACAGCTAAAACCAATCTTATTATAACAGAAACAGCATACTAAAATATACAATTTATTAAACATGTTAAAAACATTAGTAGTATTGGTATAGAAAAACATTAAATCCTAAATCGTACAGCGCCGTTTATAAACTAAAATTGGTTTTTATGAGCCAACCGGCAACCAACTTAATATCCAAACAATAAGATTTTAATCATCACTCTTAATATGTTGAACAACGTACAGTATTCTATGTCTTCATGTTTTTGGTTCAAGATTTGAAGTTAACAAGTAAAATATTAATAAAAAACTAATTAAAAACGTCATTTTTTTTTAATTAATGGTGGAATAACAACTTATTGCATCAAATTTCTACAAATTTGAGAACACAAATTAGATTTTTTTTTACAATGTGTGAAAATTTTATTCAATTATATTCAGGCGTTTTCTTGCTGAGATTGATGCTGTGAACCCTTATAATAGCACAACTATTCTCCCCCTTTAAGTTTTTATTGGTAATTTATTTTAATTAAAAGTAAGTTATCTAATTTTAAAAAAACAAAAAACATTATTTAAAATAATTTTATTTTTTTATTGATTAAAAAACAAAATTAAAAAAAATAAAACATTTGCAACACTTTGATGTTTGCCGCTTTTGCTTTTCTTGTGCTTTCATACCCTTTATACTTAATATACTATTCTGACCATGCTAAACAGTATTTCAAAGTCATAGCGCACTTTTATAAAAAAAACTTTAAAATTATTTACACTTCAGCAATGATATCTATAAATTATTACAGATATTGACATAGTTATAGTTTTTTATTACTAATTACTTCTTTTACATACCAAATATTTATTTATATATGTATGTAGATGTTACATATTGTTGTTTCTTTTAATATTCTTAGAAATATTTATCTAATCGTAGATAGTTAATTTTTGATTTTATGTATAAAATATAATCAATATTGTTAGTATGTAAATGATACTGGCCAAAATGCATATGAATATAGGCAAATATTCTTACCTATAAATGAATTTATATCAAGATTTAAACATAATAATAATAAAAGTTGCCTAATTAAATATTCAATCTCAACATGTATTGTTGTAATAAATAAATTTAAACTGTCAAAATTAATTTTTCAATAGTTTATGTTAATTGAAAATCACAGAAAGGAGTAATTTCTAATTGAGTTACAATCATTTCACATATGCCGCATGTACTTTTTGTTATTAAGAAAAGTTTTGTTTAATTTAATTTAAGGCTATAAGTATGGCTGATGTGTGTTATTGGTGATATAACTAATTATTTACATGTGAACTTTAATTTTTCTTTTGTTATTAAGCAATTAAATATTGACATACACATTCTTGGAAAAATTGTCATTTTCTATACCCCGTTTGTTCCCTCCCCCTCCCTCTCTCTCGCCCTCTCTGTCGCTCTCTCTCTCGCCCTCTCTCTCTCCCTCTCTCTCCCTCTCTCTCTATCTCTCTGTCTCTATCTCTCTCCCGCTCTCTCCCGCTCTCTCACCCTCTCTCGCTCTCTCTCCTTCTCTCTCTCCCGCTCTCTCACCTTCTCTCCCTCTCTCTCCCTCTCTCTCCTTCTCTCTCTCCCTCTCTCTCTATCTCTCTTTCTATCTCTCTCTTTCTCTCTCTCTCTATTTCTCTCCCGCTCTCTCTCCCTCTCTCTCCCTTTCTCCCTCTTTCTCCCTCTCTCTCCCTCTCTCTCCCTCTCTCTCCCTCTCCCTCTCTCACTCTCTCTCTCACTCTCTTTTACCCTCTCTTTCTCTTTCTCCCTCTCTTCCTCTCTCTCCCTCTCACTCCCTCTTTTTCCCGCTCTCTCCCTCTCTCTCCCTCTCTCTCCCTCTCTCTCCCTCTCTCTTCCTATCTCTCCTTTTCTCTCCCTCTTTCTCCCTCTCTCTCCCTCTCTCTCTCTATCTCTTTCCCTCTCTCTCCCTCTCACTCCCTCTCTCTCCCTCTGTTTCCCTCTCTGTCTCCTTTCCTTAAGCAATACGGGACATTAGTAGTGACGTCACACGACAGTAGCGCTTTAAGATATTTTTCAGCAATTCAGTGTTTGTGCAATGATCATTTGTTCAGCAAGCTAATATTTTATGTATAATATGTAGATAATTAATTACACAATTTTAAATTAACACATATTAAAACATTCAGTACAATATAACCTCACAAAATGTTTTAATTAAATTTTAAAAAACATTTGTTAATTTCAGTAAATTAATATATTTTTTATTAGATCTATAGTATTGTATATTCAGTAAAACTAATTTATGATAATAGGTAGTATTTTACTTAAGAATTGACTCAAAGAATTAGGTTTAATGCCTCGATTATCCAAGATGATATTTTGGTTATTTGTTTATTAATTATTTGTATTTATAACAGTTTATATTTTTTAAATTATTGACTTTATTAATGAAATTATAATAAACAAAACTAAACTTCTCATGAAATCAAATAAGATTTTAGTCGAGTAAATTTTGATTATACATATAAGTTTCGGATTGTATTATTGGCAGATCGAAAGCAATTATCTATAATATATTTGTAAAATAAAACATATTTTATAAAATTCATTGTTAATACACAAACAAAAACATTATCAAATACAGTACAATTACAAAAACAATATATGCATAGTTTTGTTACACATAATTGGAACAGATAATCAAAATTAATTATTACTCGATTAAATTCTTAAGACAATTTAATTAACTGGTTATGTTTGTTTGTATTATGTAAAATAATGTATCCGTATATATATTATATTAAATATTTTAAACAGCAGAAAAAACTCTGCCGATAAGCTTTTTCAAATTGCTTACTTATTGATTTTAACAAATGTAACGTATAATGATTAAATTTAAAAACACAAATATATGTTATTATAAAATTTATAAAACTGATAGTGTATTATTAAAGATTAACATATTTACATATTCAATTACTCGGTTAATATTTTTGTATTAAATTTGCTAAATATTTATTTAAACTTAAACTTTAATAATAATTTGTTACAGTTGATTATTTTACAGTATAATTAACATTAAATTCAAAAAGTATTTATTAAATATTTACAATTTGTGTGAGGTTATGTTGTATTTTTGAATTTCAATATGTGTTTATTTAAAATTGTATCAGCTAATATATACAAATTGTACATCAAAATATGCCTTAATATAATATTAATCCATTTTGGTGCATTAGATTGCAAAAAAATATCTTATCACAACACAATTAAATGAAACAAGTATCTACCATAAGAAAACCTATGTATAAAATAGTTGTTGTGATAATCAACGTAGGCGCTACTGTCGTGTGACGTCACACTAATGCTCCGTATTAGAGCCAGATATTTTGTTTAAAATTTATTTAAGGATTATTTCAACTGAGTTTTTAAATTATGTCTTTTTTTTAATTTATACTTATACTATGTTTAATTGTGTTAAACTGTTTTGTGCAAATACCCTTCTCTTCACTGAACCTAGGTGGGTAGCCTTTACTAAAATCTAAGGGCTTTACAGGCGTAGCAATTTTGAAGCTCAACGTATGGCCTTTTGGGGAAAAATTGTGTAGTATAATAAAAAGTATTTTGTTTTAGTTAAATTGACCAAAATAGAACGTAATAATTGAGGCTTGTAAAAGCAAAACTCGTTTTATCCACTTTTGGTGTTAAATAAGTTACATACGTCATTGTGTAGATCTTTTAATTTTGTATGTGCTAAATAAATTATTGTACTGCAAAACTTGATTTATAAATGATAAAATAACGATGTAGTTGCAAAACTTGTCTTATCCACCTGAGGTTGCAAATCAAAACTTTTCTTATTAACGTAGTAACGTAGTAACGTAACAGAATTAGGTAAGGATTGTTCTGTGAGAGATTGGAAAACCCAAATTAGAGAATTTTTTAAGCACGTCTTGTTATGGCATTTTAGGTTTTCTAACGCTAAAAGATTTATGATTTAATAAAATTATCAATGTCTTACACAAGAATATTTTATTATTTATAATAATTACTAAGTAATATATTGTGCACACGTTTTTCTCATTTATCTCGGAATTGTGGTGGATAAGACGACTTTTGCTTTTACACGCCTCAATTAGTGTTTAAACAATTAATTTTTAACGCTATTCTTATTAAAACAGTTTTGATAATGTTGAAAATGGAAGTGGATAGACTTCTTAAAGACGAGATTACATATGAGTTAATAGTTAGAAGCATTAAGCCTGAGGGCCGCACCAGGGAGATGTCAAAATGTCTGAGAGAAGTGTTATACCTCGAAAGAGAAGGCAAAATGTTTATAAGCGCGTGGATAGAGGATGCGGCAGTTGACTTAGATGCATGTTGGGAAAAGTTAAATATTATAGAAAGTTTGTTAAGCAAAAGTTGGCCTACTAAAAGTACGACTCGAAAAATTGAAAGTAAGCTAGCGCATGTTATGGGGCGGTTAGATCGTTGCAAATGTTTAAAAGAAGAGGAACAAAAATTAAAATTTTGTCTTGCACAACTAGCCATAACATGTTTTGACAAGCTACAAGATTGTATTAAAGATATTCAAAGACGGCAGAAAGAAGATATTCCTACAAACCAGAGTAATAGTATATCTAGCCGTTATTCAACCTCAGCGGAAATTGAAAATACAGGACCAGGAGGCAGTGGTACACAATATCAAACAGGTATTTCAAACGGAGATTTGTTTAATCTTGAGCATGTTAGAAAATAGGAAATTAACTTTAACAATTTAGTTTTACACAGTTTACTTGCACAATACAATTATATACGACACTACAGAAAAACTTGAATATATAATATATATCATATTTTTTAATAACAATAAAATTGCGTTTGATACTGAAGAGTTAAAATACGTGTTTACTATGCAGTAGTTCAAGAGCGAACGTTTAATTAATACATATTATATTTAACATTGTGAAATGGACATATTTTGTCATTTCTCTCATAACATAATTTAACTAATTAATTTTATTAAGTATTGTAGTACATACTCTAACATTTAATATTAAGTACACTAGATTGATAAATTGAAGGAGTCAATCTAAATATTAGTTAAGTTATTATATATTACTTTCAAATAAGTAGTATCTAATTGAAAATTACAAGTATTATTAAATTTTATATAAATCATTTCTATTATTTTTTTATTGTAATTACTTTTAACATCTAATTTTCTTTGTATTAGTTAAAATTGTGTCTTTCTTCAGTATGGTGATTAGCAAAACTTGACAGTCACGTTTATGTTGCTCAAGTCTAGTTTCTAGTCGTTGCGTTGGCTAGTTTGTCTTATGTTTTTGTTACAATTACATGTTTCACCTCATAAAATTGATTTTTTAAGCTTAAGTTGCAGTACAATTATTCTGATTTATCATAAAGTTTTTTAAAAGTTGTACTCTTTTTATTGCAAAGTTGTTGCTTTTTAAAAGTTTGTAGATCTTAGTACAAAAACAAAATATTATGAAAAACTAAAGCACACTGAGAGGCACAAACATATTATATATATACATTGAAAATGACTTGACGTTGGAAGAAAGAATTAAGAGATATAGCGAGGGACAAAAAGTAAAAAAAAAAAAAGAATATAAGTACGGTACAGAAAAGTAGAAATAGATGGAGAGATATACAACTAGAGTAATCAAGATCAAGGAATATCAAAAGAGAGCAAACGCAAAGTAAAAAAGTAATTAGAGAAGCATAAATACAAAAAAAGTAAACAACGCAAGCAAGGACCAAAGACATGACTTAGATACACGAGACAAAAAATAACAAAAAATAGTAAAAAATAAAGACAGTGAAAAGAAACAGACAAACAGAATTTTGTTTTAGAACTTAGTTAGGATCGACAACAAAAATCACGAGTTCTGGGAGTACATAAAAACTTTTGACATAATTGGAATGGTAGAGACGTGGATAAATGACAAGAAATGGGAAAAGTTAAAGCCAAATACATCTGGAAATGCTAACCAGCTATAAAAAAGAAAAAAAATACCAATGAACTGGCATAAAAAAAATATGTCTTGAAAAGAATGAGATTATTGAAAGAGAGAATACAAAAACAAAATTTTTCATGTGAAGAAAAAAATATAAAGCAACAGTATATAGCAGAGGCATAAAAAACACTAAACAAAAGTTAGAATCGCTAATACCAAACAGTAAAGAAAAAAAATTGATTATAGGAGGGGACTTCAACGCAAGAATTAGGAAGGAAGAAAAATCAAACAAACAGAATCAAAGGATACCACAAAAACTAGAAAAAGAAATAAAATGATAAAAATGATAGAAGAGAAGAGTTCGGACATTTTAAATGGAAACATCACAGGATATAATTAAAAAATTTGCTTATAAAGTGACAAATGGGCAATTTGTAATAGACAATTTTAAAATAGAAATAAAAGTTGAAACAAACCACCAGCCATTAGAAGTCAGCTTAACTGAGAAAACTGTGAGAAGACAAAAAAATTAAAAAAAAGTAAAGAATGGATAATATGGACGGAAAAAAATGTAATAAAATACAAAACAAACCTGAGAAAAGTTAAAAAAAAAAAACGGAAGAAATTTCGTAAAGATAATGAATAAAAACAAGAAGATATTGAAGCAATATCAATAAAAACTTTTTGAGTTTGTATGGAAAAAAAAAGAGAAACTAGACAGACAAGAGCCAATCCAGCAAGCGGAAAAAATTAAAAAAAAAAACAATATTGGAGAAAATAAGAAAAAAGAAAAAAAAAGCGCCAGGTATAGAGGGGATACACAATGAAGCGTGGTTGTATGCTACGAAAAAGCTGATTGAGAAACTAAATGAGTTAATAAACAAAGTATGGAGAGATAGACAAGCACTGCGGCCGCAAAGCCGCGGAGTAATTTTAATTACCTCAAACACGCGCTGAGCACGCATCAAACCATCTAAAACTAGCAAACGTACGTAGCAAAATGTTTGATGTACGTTGCAAAAACACTACCAAACAACCAAACAACTTAAAACCTCCCGCAGCACAGCCGCCGCGTTGAAACCAATACACAAAAGAAAAACCAAAAAGTTAGTAAATAAGTACAGGGGAATAATATTATTAAATACGGCATTCAAAATCTATGCCATGATATTAGAAAAAAAGTTGAATGAGAAACTAAGTATAAATGAAATATATCCAAATTGGCAAACCGGCTTCAGGAAGGAAAAAGATACCATGGATAACGTACATATTTTACATCATATTGTGGAAAAAAAATAGCAGAGAAAAGGAGAAAAGTATATGCGTTATTCCTGGATCTAAAGGCTGCATTTGATAGTGTGAATAGAGAGAAACTATAGAAATGTATGAAAAAGAATGAAATTAGCTACCACCTGGTAAAAAAAATAGAAGACGTACATTTAGAGACATCAAGCAGGGTATGGTTTAACGGGAAAATGAGTGAAAAATTTTGGACAACAAAAGAAGTAAGACAGGGCTGACCATTGTGTCTTACTTTATTAGCTTACATAGCAGATGTAGAAAAAAAATGAAGTTGGCTTAAGCAGGAAAGGTAGTAGTTGGTAGAAAAAATTGTGGTCGCTAGCATATGCAGATAACACGGTAATACTAGCAAAAAAGCCAAGGAAATGAAAGAGATAATAAAAAGTTTAGAAAAATATTTTAGAAAAAAAAAGTTAATGTAAAAAAAACAAAAATTATGGTGTTCAAAAATATACTTAGTTTTAGGCCAAAAAGTCACAAGCTTTGGAACGATTTTTGCGCACAATTTTTTCATTTTAAGTTTTTCAGTCAGAATTTTGTAAACATTTGTTTTAAAGATTGACAGATCTTCAGCTATCATTCTATCTGTCAATCGACAGTCTTTAAGAACACAAACCCAAATTTGTTTAACATTTCCCTCAAACTTCGATTAAAAAAAAAATTGTCTCCGTAAACTTGTTTTAGACACTAAAAAATCTCACGGCTATTCTTGCCTAGCTTTGCAAGAAATTGATGTTGATGCGCTGTTTCTCAATCAGAAAAAGCTCCATGCTGGCAGGTAAAAAAAGTGTTACTTTCAACAAGCAGACGTAAACTCCTACTTACTCGCAAAGCGCTCTAGCTCAAACTGAGCGTTGAGGGGGGATTGCATAGAAAGGAGGAACCACCGGGCCCCTCCACAACGCTTTGACACGTTGCCCCAAATTTTTAATAAGTATTTTCCAGACAAACCTCGTACATGTAAAATATTAGAAATTAGTTTATATAAAAAAAAACAGCATATATTGTGCTAGAGGAAGTCAAACAAGATAAGTTAAAAAAACGAGCATTAAAATATATAAAAAAAAAACAGAAACACAAATATAAAATCTTACAATGCATAAAAAAAAAATGAAAGCAAGAAATGAAAAGCAAGGGAGGATCAGGGAAAAATATTACAATAAAAATAGGTATGCTAACCAAATAATTAAAAGAATGAGAGAATCTGGGAAGAAGACACGGTACGAAATTATGGAAAGAGATAGAGATATAAAAAGACAGGAAAAAATATCACAAGTAAAAGAGTCTAGGTACATTGCAAATAATAAACATATTTTAGAAAGTAAACTGCCAATGTACTTAGAGAGCGATAGACATAGTTAAGATGATAAAAAGATGATTGCAAGATTCAGATGTAGTAATGAAGAGCAAATGACAAAATTTTGAATGGGTATATCAAGAAACTCTAGAGCAAAAACCACCACTAGTGCGGGAAATTTTTATTTAAGCATCTTAAAGTACATACTTTTGGCTGTCTTTACCCAAAAACTGAAGTCTTAATCGGTGGCAACTTTTGAGAAATAAATTTTTGAAAAAAAAAACTGTTTTTTGCGTTTTTTGCGCGTGCGAAACAAGATAACAAAAATCTGACCGCTGCATTCGATTCCTTGGGAAATCTCCCATTGATTATAACTATTCTAAAAATTGTTCAGGCTGAAACGCAATTAAGATACATAAAGTTAAAAGATGAACTTAAAAATTGCCGTAAAATTCAATTGGCTCTACGAAGCGAACTATGTGACCTACAGATTTGGCAAGAAGTCATATTTTGAGTACTCAAATAAGTGAACAAAATTTGAGCTAAATCGGAGAGGGTCGCGTGAAATGGACTGCTCACTTATTATTTTCTGATACATATTTATATTTTTAATATTTATCTTCAATTTTGTTACATTAGTTAAGTTAATATCTTATCACAATTGTTTTCCATATTTTATTAAACTTTTTTTGTCTATTTTCGTCATTTTTTTTCTATTTTATTTAATTAAGCCGTTTATTGCTTCAAAAATTGCAGTAGAGTTTGCATCTTTTATTGAGTTTTTTTTTTAAACGCTTATCTACGTAATTTTTTTACTGCTATTCTTTTCTGCATTGGATCTTATTTTCGTTATCTTGGTTAGCATATTCAAATTTAATCCAGCAACATCGCGTTTTTTTAGATTTACATTTTCAAAAAATAAGTATTTGATTAATAATTATTAAAAATTATAAAATGTATGTATGTAATGTATGTATAAAAAAAATAGATTTTGTATGACTTCTTCATACATATTATCATACGCAAAATTTAGTAATAAGTTGTTAAAAAGTTTTGATGAAATAATAAACTAAGTTCTTTTGCATAAACAGTTTTAATTTTTTACATCAAAATTAGTAATGTAGTATACAAAAGTGTTAAAACTAAAAGTAATTTGAAATTTAACATTTTTTAATACAAAATATATTCATTCAAACTAATGCAATAAAATGTACAATATTTTGAACAAATAAAAGCGTAAATATAAATTATTAGCAGGTATACCTTAGACGATATACTATTTTACATTCAATTTTAGATCAATTATACGTCAGAATGTGTTTTATGTAATTTTTATTACAAAATATACAATTTTTGTATTTTTTATAATATGCATTTAGTAATCAGAATCAAATATATTAATTTTTTTTTTAATTTGACAGTATCTCACTTCCATCCCTACCGCTTATGGAACAACTGTCGGTCGAATATTGTTCAAGCAGAACAATTGGTAAGTTTATCAGTCAATATAAAATAAATGACTCAAATACCGTTACTTCTCATATTATTATAGTCGCGCCTTTTGCCGATGCGGTAAAGCTAACATAATCGTTTTGTGTGACGTCAGTTTTGAGACAGAATGCGCATTTTATAATAGTTGAAACAAAATATCAAATACAAAAGTTGTTTAAGACTTAATAATATTGATAAAGTTTAAGTAACTTTATTTAATGTTTGAACAGTTATGTTATAATGTATAAAATAATTTAACCAGTTTTAAAACTATTTTTTTAATATCTTTAAAGCTAGAATTAAAACTCAAAATAAAAATTATGCACAATTTACTCATTTTGATAAATTTAAATAAAATTTAAAGCTGGTTTTGTTGTTAATCTGTCTTGATATTGATAAATGTTTTAGAGTTATCTTTAAAAGAACAACTATGGACATGTTTATAACGTAAATTCTTTATTATTATTTAATAAGCATTTTTTCCATTGATTTAAAAACCCTTCTTTTTTCCATACTTTATTTATTAACTCACTTAATCTCTCAATCAACTCTTTCATACCGTACAACTACGCATCGTTCTGTATCCCCCATTATACCTTTTTTTTAAGTTTTTTTTCTTACAAACATGTAAAGTGTTCTTTTTACGCTTCTATCGGTATTGCCTTATTATCTCTTTTGTATTTTTATTTTTTTTTTGTTTATGTATTTCCATGTTTTTGCTTCATTATTTTTTTAGTTGTTATTTTTTCTTTTTTTATAAACTTACTTATGATTTTTTTTTCACTGTTTTTTATATGTTTTTTGTTCTTTTATAAATTTTTCTTTGGCGTTTTTGTTGTTTTTCCAGTGCTTTAATATTTTTTTTTTTTTAATTACCGGTTCTATAATTGATTCCTCTAATTTGCATATTATTTCGTCTACAATCTTCTCTTTTCACTAATTTTTTAAATTTTTTTTATACGTTAACACACTTTCATTTATCTAAACTACCTTCTCTTTACTATTATTTTAATTTTTCTGTCAAATTTTATTTTTATTTCTACTTTAAATTGATCTACTTCTACCAACGCAGCCTCATTCACAACTAGTTAGTCTATTACGGATTTCCCCTTTGTTTTTACATAGTTAAATTTATCTTTTTCATCTCCTATAAAGTATCCGTTTAAAATGTTTCAACCCTTGTTTTTATTGTTTTTATCAATTTTTTTCATTCTCTATTTTTTGTGATGTTTTTTAATTTTCTTTCTTGTTTGATTCTTTTTCTTTTTTTTCAGATTTTGCTTTAAAGTCCTTTTCTATAATCAATTTACTTTATTCAGTTTTTTTATTAGAGTGTTCTAACTTTTGCTTAGTGTTTTTGTATGCTTCTGCTGTATATTGTTATTATTTTAATTTTTTTTTCTCCCCACAAAAAGTTTCTTTCTTGTATTTCTTTATTTTCAATAACCCTATCTTCTTCCTTTGGCTGTTTGGCCGGCATGTCTGTTTTTATCGATTAATGTACATATCTACTATTCTAATTATATCAAAAGTTTGTATATATTCTTAAACCTTATGATCATTGTTGTCGATCCCAGCCCCGTTCGAACACAAAAACCTGCTTGTCAGTTTTTTTTACAGTCATTATTTTTTGCTATTTTTGTTATTTTTTAGCATGTATATCTAAGTCATTTCCTTGGTCCTTGTCAGCGTTTTATACTTTTTTTGTATTTGTAATACCATTTACTTTTTCTTTTCTTTCACTTTCTTTTGATACTCTGATTCTTTCTGAACTTTTCTTTTTTTCAGTCAAATCATGTTTAATTTATATATTTGTGTCTTTAAGTTTGTTTTGTTGTTCACATAACTCTGTTTCTGCTACTATCGTTTTTTTTTTCTATTCCACTGAATATGCAGTAACTATTCCTGGATCAATTTTTAAGTTTTTCATTCATCATTTTTTTAATAATTTTTTGTTTGTATCTTTATTCCTCTTACAACAAACCAGTTTCTTTTCTCTTCTTTTTTGTTTGTTTCAGTTTATCTTTAATTGCTCTTATTTTACTATTTAGTTCTTTTTTCTTCAATTCTTATTTTTTATAATTTTTTTCTTCATATTTTTTATTTTTATTTTTATTTTTTGTGTGTTTTTTTGTATTTCCAATATCATCTGTTGCATTATTTGTTTAAATTTTTCTATTTTTTTATCTTTGCTTAAACCAAGTTTTTCAAGCTTGTCATTGCTTACTTTTTTATATCTTCTATTTTTTTTTGCTCCGGTAACTTTTTTGCTTTTTAAAATATTTCTGGTTATCCCGCACTCTCTTTATTTATTTTTCCTTTTATAGACATTTAGCACTCAAACATTTTAAAAAGTAAAATATCTTTTATGTTGTTTTCTATTTCTAACCTTTTTTTTGTAACTTTTTCAGTATGTAATAACATGTATATTATTTATTTAATTGCAGAACAAAGACAAAATTGATGATAACGGAATCTTCAAAAGGAATCACAAAACTAAAACTGAAGATAACAGAAACTTAAATTTATTAACATTGCACAAAATAAAACTAAAATTAAATAAAAGATTTTTGAATCGTATTGAAACAAAAACTGATAATTATTCTATAGACTTACTAAGTACTGCAAAACAAGATTTCACAAATATTTTGTGCAAAGCAGACAAAACCGCTTACAACCAATCTTTCTCTTATATTCCTCCACAGTCATACCATAATTGTCAATGTCATATGCAAAATTTCAACAGTCATAAATACTCACAACCCCAAATTTCTCAGCATTATCCAGTTAGCCAAGAACAACCACAAATGTTATCAACAGCTCATAATTTCAATATGTTTAATAACTCAACATCCACTAACATTTCAATGAATACTACTACCACTAATTTTTCAACGTCGGACAACCTTCCTGTATATTCTACTGTGTGCAACTGTGTAACATGTATAAACTTTCCAATTCAACCTGCTTTGTTAAACTATTCTCAGCCTACCAATACTCCATTTAATTATTTTACTTTTTCCAATATCCCTAAATGTTCTACTTTGTCTAATTGTGTAACTTCTATAAACAATCCATTCCAACCTTTTTTGTCGTCAAACTATTTAAAGCCTACCAACATTCCAACTAATTCTACTATGTTTAATTTTTCAACTGCATATTCTAACTTGTCTAGTTATGCAAATTCTACAAACATTTCAAACCAACCTACTATGTCAAATTATTCACAATCTAAAAATATTCCATTTAATTATTCAACTTCTTTTAATATCCCTGTCTGTTCTAATTTGTCTAATTGTACAACACTTCTATAAACAATTCATTCCAACCTTTTTTGTCAAACGTTTTTCAGCCAACTAACATTCCAATTAATTCTAAAATGTTTAATTGTTTACCTGCTACTAACATTCCTGCATATTCAAACTTGTCTAATTCTGCAACCTCTACAAATATTCCAATCCAACCTACTTTAGTAAACTGTTTACAGTCTACCAACATTCCAATTAATTCTACTTGGTCTAATTATGCAACTTCTATTAACATTCCAATTAAACCTACTTTGCACAACTATTAACAGTCTACCAACATTCCAATTAACTCTACTTTGTCTAATTATTCAACTTCTATAAATATTCCATTGGAATCTTCTTTGTCTAATTATTCAACTGCTGATAACATTTAAATCGAATTTAATTTGAGTAACTATTTTAACCCTAACCAAGATTCTAATTATTCAACCTATATAAACTTATTAAAAAAAAATGTACTATTCTACCAACACTCCAACTAATCCTTCTTAAGTTTATTAAATTTAAAGAAACCAGCTAGACTGTGACCATGACTTGCTATTGACTAAATTAAATGTAGATTAGTAATATGTAAAATAGTATTCCTGTATAACTTTATTAAATAATAAGATTATTTTTCTTTACTTGTTGAGTTTTCAGAGTTGGCGCAACTCTAAAAACTCAACAAGTTGATTCTTTTTAAGTTTTTCAGATGTCTATACTAATTCATCTAATAATAAAATAATTGTCGTTTAATAATGTTGTAAACGTAGATTTAAACATATTTTATCACCGTTAACTTGCGTTTTTAGAAGTTGTTTGTGACTATTTTAGAGTCTAATAAGTTTTTTTTATGTGTATATTTATGTATTTAAATTAATAATAATAAGAACTATAGTTATAGAGTTATGTTTTTAATGTTATTTTGTCATGTTATTGGATGTATTTCTATAGGCAAATAAATTTATTATAATAATTATTATTAGTATGTATCATTATTTAACATCTTTTGCCAATTTTATTTTTGATTTACATTAACGAACTTCTTCAAATAACTAAAAATCCTATTCATAGTTTTGCAGATGATAACATCTTTCATACTTTTCAAAGACTATATCAACAAATATAACAGAGCGTTTTGAAATTTCTAGGTTAGAATCTGTATCATCTATGAACAAAAACCTCAAAACAATATCTGAATGGAACACTCCAATATGGTTAAAACACATACATATAAAAACATTATAAAATAATTTGTATTTGATGTAAATAAAAAAAAAATCATTACAACAAGGTGACTAATGAGAAACATTACATTACAATAGGCAAATAATGCGTTGCAGTTCTCTCTCTTCACTTAGATAGTGATGTAATGTTATGTTTAACTAGCAGGCTATTAGAGTCGTATGATGTGTTTGAATACGTAGAGAGACAGGTAACTGATTTATAACACCTGGAGTATGCAGTATGTCAAGTTTGCCCAATTAATATAAACATTTTGTAAGTGCATAAAAGTCAACACTTCAAGATAAGAAAATATTAGAATATCTCATGACTAAACTGCTCAGCAAAAAAATTTAAACAAAATTTAACAAAAAAAGCGACAAAACAGTGCTACAGAGCAGCAAAAATGTTTTAAATATAACAACAAAAAAACATCGCTGCAAAATGCAGAACTAAAAAAATTCCAACAAGATGCAACATCTGTAAGAAGAACAACCACGCAGAAAAGAAAACATTGTTTTATTTATTTATTTGATCAATTGCTTTTCTACTTTTTGGTGTAAAGCGTACATTTTATTAATTTGTGTAATAATATTTGCGCCATTTCTTCCTATCGTTAGCTATCTCTTTTATTTCTTCCCAAGTGTTTCCTTTTCTTGTAGCCTCTTCCTTTATTGCGCTGTTCTTTTTTTTTTCTGGGTCTTTCTTTTTTTGTTTTTCTGTTACTCTTGTTTTATATATTTTCTTGGTGTTTTTTTTTTTTATTTTTTGTGCGTGCACCCTTAGAAAGTTATCTTTATGCAAAAAAAGTAAGCTTTGCCAAATTTCAGCCATTAAAATTCAAAAGAACACGTGTTGCACTACCTTTAAATTTTCAAAAATAATATACTTAAAAAGTATTTTAGCTTCCAGATTTGAGCAGGTGCATACCCTGGGTCTTCAAGAAAGCAATTGAGTATTTGCTAATTAGATTCTACTTGAAATTTTACATCAATATACTCAGTTTAGTTATTTTTTTAATTAACATATTTTTCTTTATTAATTAATTTTTAAACATATAATTAAACTTGTAAACAAAAATTATTTAAGTTTGAAGATTAGGTCTATATTTTTTAATGTAGAAAACCTGTAAAATGACGTATTGTACGTATTTTTTTTCTTTTTGTCAAATATGTAGCATTCAAATAATGTTTTTTTTAAGTTAGATAAAAAGTTCACTTTTAAAACTTTAAAGGCAGTGCGACACGTGTTCTTTATATTTTTAATAGCTGAAATTTGGCATAAGTTACTCTTTTTGCATAAAGATTACTTTCTGAAGGTGCAGACAAAGAAAACCAAAAAAAAATAATTTAAAAACCAGTCTAATGTCCATACCATCTCATTTGTCTTTCCGTAATTTTTTCTTGTATTGGTTTGATTTGTAGATTTATCCTATATGTCTTGTTCCTTATTTTAACTTTTCTTGTTTTGTTTTCGATTTTCCGAAGAAATCTCATCTTCATTGCAATTATTCTTTTTATTTGTTTTCCTTTCTATTTTTTAATTCATTTTCTCACTTAGCTGTCTTATAAATTTAATATTAGATCCTGTGTGCTTCTTCCTCTTCTAAATCCACATTGTCGTTTCTAGTTTGTCTCTCATCCTTTTTTCTAGAATTCTTGTAAATATCTTGCTCGGTATGCTTGTGAGTGTAATTCCTCTATAGTTTTCACATTTTCTTTTATCTTCCTTTTTATGTATTGGTAGGATTATTCCTTTATTCCATTCCCTTGGCGTTTTCTCTTTTCATATTATGTCATTTATTAGTTCCATTATTTGTGTAACTCCCTCTTCTCTCATGAATTTCATAATTTTCGGCGTTTTTTCATCTGTTCCTGGAGCTTTTCCGTTTTTTAACTTCTTAATTGCTTCTATTACTTTGTCTTTTTTTATTTCTTCTATTTCTCGTTCTGTTAGTTCTTAAAAGTATTGCCTCTATCTTTCCATTATCTTGTCTTTATCCGTTATTATATTTCTATTTTTATCTTATATGTTCATCAAATTGTGATCTTTCTTTTGTTTTAAATGTTTTAATGTTCCGTAAAATAGTTTTTGGTTTCGGTTAAAGTTTTCATTTATTTCTTTTACAAATTTTGTTTATGACTTTATCTTTGCATCTATTATTATTTTCTTTGATTCATTTCTTTTTTCTTTGCAATTTTCGTAGTTTTCAATTTTTTTTTGTTGTAAGTATTTTTTTAATTTTTTTGTTTTGTCTCTTATCTTCTTCTTGACTTCTTCTGTCCACCAATTGGTTTTTTTATATCTTTGTTTACTATTTTTGTTATTCAACAGCTCTCTCTTGCAGCTTTTAGAATAATTTGTTTGAATGTTTCCCATTTTTCTTCTATGCACGTTCGATTTTCTTTCTCTTTGAAATTTTTTTGTAGAATTTTTTAATAAGCCGCTTGTATTTGTTCGTTTTTTAGTTTGTATGTTTTTATCTTTATTTTAACTTTTTTCTTTCTTTTGTCTGGTTTAACTTGTTTTCCATTTCATGTCCATTCGTAGTAAATGATGGTCGCTTCCTATTTCCGCCTGTAGGAAACGTCGGAACGTTTTGGTTTCCTACATTTTTATATCTTGATCCAGTTGTTTCTGTTTACTAGGTAGTAGTCAATGATTGATTTCTCCTTTCTGGTTGGTTGTGTTCTTGTGTATTTGTGAATTTCTTTGTGTTTGAATTTTGTGTTTGTTATTACAAGATTGTTTTTGATAAAGAGTTGAATAATTCTTTCTCCGTTGTTGTTTTTCATTTTTTTTCCTTCTTTTCCCATGGCTTCTTCTATTCCGTCGTTTTGGTTTTCTACTCTTCCATTTAGGTCTCTTAGTATCATTATGTTTTCTGATCCATCGTCTATTTCTTGTTGTACTTTACTATAGAAGCTGTCTTTCTCATCTTTATTTGCGTCTTCATTCGGTCCGTAAGCTACCTTCATGGTCCATATTTTATCGTCTACTAGCTTCATTTCTACTGTCATAATTCTTTCATTTACGTATTTTTCTCTTATTGTATCTTTTATCCTTTCCGGTGAGATATTGATTTTGGTCGAAACAAATGAAAATGAATACTCTAGATCTACGTCACAGTTTACCAATAATCTAAAACTTCTGTGTAAAACACAAAACTATTGTTTCACAATAAAAGTAGCAAAAAATTTTTTTTTTCTATCAGTAAATGTAATAACCAAAAATAGAAGTGAAATTAAACTTACTAAAGAAAAGATTGAGATATACAAAAATAACATAAAGGTGTTAGAAAGAAAAAAGAAAAATAGCCTTTACAGCATAAATCGTAACAGTAAAATACAAAAATCAACCTTAACAACAACATCAGAAAAATCAGAAATACTGTGGCATCAAAGAATGGGTCATTTAAGCAAAGAAAACCTGTATAATTAAAAAAATTATCTACTGGTCTAACTCCAAAAAAGACAAATCAATTTTTTGGATGAAATATGCAAATATTGTTACAAGCAAAACAAACATGACTTCCGTTTAAAACAGAGCAAACAAGAGCAATTAGACCAATAGAAAAACTACACTCAGACGTGTGTGGTCCAATAAATTTTATAACGTTTGATGGAAACAAATAGTTCATTATTTTCTTTGATGATTTCACTCATTACTGCATGGTATTTCTGTTAGAAAGTCGTAATCAAGTCAAAGATGCAATAAAAATAAACATGGTCAAATCTAAAAGTGCACAAATTTAGTTGTGACAATGGTGACAAGACAAATACATCTCCAAAAAAATCAAAGCATGGTCCAAACAAAAAGGAATAATCCTAGATTACACAGTTCCACTTCTACTCAAAACTAAAACATTAATTTTAGATAAAACCAACGCACAAAAAAGTAGGGAAAAGCCATAAGAACAGCAGCCTATTTAACAAACAGAAGTTCTTTATCAACTGTTGATACAACTCCACATAAAAAATGGACAAGTAAAAAACCCAATCTTTTCAGAGTAAGAATATTTAGAAGTGACGCCTTTGCCAAAGCGCTAAGGTATATTAAAAAACCTGGATGATCAAAGTAAGAAATTAGTTATGATTAAATATAGATAAAAATAGATAACGACTGTAGAATATGAACAAAAAAACAATAACAACCCATAGAGATGTAATATTTAATGAGAACATTTAAAAAAAATTGAGTCTAAAAACAAAATAAAAACCAAAGAAAAAATTTCATCACAGACAGAAGAAACAAAAAAAAAACAAAAAAGATGAACCAAAAATCAAAATCAAGAAAACAATAACAAAATACAAAGGTCAACAAGAGGTAAAATACCAAAAAATACGACTTTTAAAGAGGCAGTTGACAAAAATAAAGCAGAAAGCAAAAAAATACTTAGTAACAAATGGATCTTAAAAGTGAAAATGATAAAAAATACAAAACAAGACAAGTAGTTAGAGGATGCAAACAAAAACATAAAATTAACTACAACAAAATATTCAGTCCCGTGGTAAATAGTACTTCACTAAAAATACTGTTTGCACTAACCGCAGCTAAAAATCATAAAATAATAATATAAGGTTTGTTATAAAAACAGCATACCTCTACAAAAACCTACATGATGTAATCTACATGCAAATGCCAAAAGAATTTGATAATCAGGGCAAGATATGAGAGTTGCCAAAATCACTATATAGACTTAAAGAAGCTCCAATGCTATAGAATAAAACTTTAAACAATTTTCGCAACGCACAACAAAAGATCTAGAAAATAATATTGACCATATATGTAAATAATGGAATCATAATTAGAAGTTATCAAAACAAAATCGATAAACTACTAATAAATCTATGACAAAAATTCAAAGTAACAGTGAATACTAAACTAAAAACTTTTATAGGAATAAAGATAAAAAAATGTGCAGATGGTTTCAAACTAAAACAGACTGAATTTGCAAAAGGAGTGCTAGAAAAATTTTGAATAACCAAAGCCAAAACAGTAAGAACTCCAATAAAAGCAAAACGTTTCAAACAGAGATGAAAATACAAAAATGTGCATTTCCGTTTAGAGAAGCAATAGGAAACTTTTTATATTTATCCACTAAAACCAAACCAAATTTAATTGACTTTATCACACGTAACTGACCTGAAAAGATGCCTAACATATTTAAAAAAATAAAATAAACAGTGGCGTTAAGTACAAGATAGAAAATGACAATTTCTTCTTTTTGTGTATCTCCATTACTAAAGATTTCTTTGAATGACTTCCTATCTGCAGCTTTTTAAGAAAATTCTTCTACTGTAAGTCCGATCTAATTTTGAATGTTTTTTAGCCATGATATCGATCTTCTACCAATCCCACGTTTTGCTTCAATGCGCCCTTCCATTATTACTCAAAGCAGTTTGTATTTGTCATTACGCATTATGTGACCAAGATAAGCAGTTTTGCATTTCTTAATTTTGGTAAGTAGTTCTCTATCTTTTGTCATAAAAAACTTACTAATAAATTCTTCCCATGTCTTAATAATTTTTTGATTTTAGTAGAACTTTGAATTGTCTATCAGTATTGAAATTGCCTTGTTTAAGACTGATGACTCTTTTAGTGTTAGATGTAAGTTTAGTAAGTCATGATTCCGTTCAAGCTCTTCAATTTTTTTGCAATTTTCTTTTAACCATTTTTCTTTTGCCTCTTTGATACATTGTTGTATTCTTTTATAGTTTTGTACATTTTTTAATTCTTGCCTTTTGCTTTCCGTCTTTGGTTTATGAGCAGTATTTTATTTGTAATCCATTTCTTCTTAGAAATTTTTTTAATTTTTCCTATTTCTTGTTTTCCAATCTGTATTATCTTATGTTTTAACAATTTCTACTGGTTTTCTATGTTGTCATTATTACTGATCCGCATGGTTCTTAATCATTGATTTAATTTGGTTGTAATTGCAGTTCTAATGGTATTGTCTTTCAATTGTTTGATATTGATTCTTTGGCTTAGTAGCTTTGTTATAATAGATAAAGCTTGCATATTTTTTAAATTTTATTAAAGCTTAAAAGATTAAAATTTTGGAGATATCGAAAAAAGGGTAAGAAAGGTAATCAAAAGATTGAAGACGGATCTTGCAAATGAGAAAGGTCGCAATTTGTTGCTATAGCAGGAAAAACGGCGGCGGGTTCTCAAAATGGGCGTTTAAAAAAATCTATCGGGGAGCGGCAAGTGGAAAACAAAAATCAATCTCAAAAATCGCTTCAGCCTACTGCAATTTCGAATCTTTTTTTATTCAAAATCTATTTAAGTATTTTTGCGTCGGACCGTCGCTAGGTGTTGCACAGTGGTAGATCAATTTTCACCTCGGCAAAAACGCAAATTTTCCAAAAATCAAAACACCCGTTTCTCATCTCCGACGACAAAAAAGTTACGGCGGAACACACTTTTCCTGATGACAGCGTTTCCTCGAAACGGGGGCTTTAAATTTTTATACCGGAAGAGAACGGCCGCGAGAAAGCCAACGCCAAAAACCGCGAGTCAATCCGACCTTCCGTTTGCCACCGGCAAATTTTTGAGCTCTCTGCCCTCTCATCGACGGACGTCTTGCAAACGAGGGTGACAAGAACCGCGACAAAAATCACAAAAATAAACCGATACCCGGCGGATCCGAATCTGAGGTGGAATTTACCTAAAAATTAAAATCAGGTTGCGGACGTCCGCGCGTCGCCTGAAAACCGGACAAACTTAAAAGTTATTAAAAACAATACAATTAACCCAGTTTAAACTACAAAATAATAATAATTGCACTCATTAGGTAAATGTGATTTGAATAAAAATTTGACAATTTTATTCTTACTATTAAAGCCTTCTTCAGATTATAGTATGCCCATAGACATTAGTGTCTTTATGACATGAGCTTGAATTATCTCAGTGGAATACTTTATTACTAAAGCGCCTTGGGAAGACAAATATGTTTGTATTATATACCATAAATAGCTTATAACACCTCGATGTTCAAAGGTAAAAATATTATATACAATATTTTCACCCTTGAATACTATCTCGGGTTCCAAGTGTATAATACAATTATAATTGGTTGTTAATGAAATAATCCTATAACAAGTTATAACTAAATAACTAGTATAATATTGTGTTTGTAAGAATCAAACTGTATTAAAAAACATATGATGTTGTTTAATACTTTAATAACATGAATCATCACGTAATAGAAGTTACGACAATATTATAAACTCATAATTTTATACAAACAAAGGATTACTTAAAAGGCAAAAGATAAAAAGACAATCTATTAAAAGCGTTTTCATTTAATATCCTCGCCCCATTTAATACTTTGTAATCCACTGATACTCCTTTTAGTTTACAAGCCGTAAAAATTGTGTACTGTGTCCGTTCTTGTTTTCATTAGTTAATTAGTTATTTCCTGCAAAAAGCACAATACCAATGATGATGAATTAGATTCTCTTGACAGTATACACAAGAAGCGACAAAACTAGAGCTACATCTACATCAGGTCAAAAACTTATTATTATTATTTTTTAATTAGCAATGATTTATACTTGTCAATCATGAATATGTTTGATACAATTAAACGTGGCATTTATATTTTAAATAAAAATTAAACTGACATCGTTATATTTAAAATTGATTACTGAAAAAGTAAAGTTGTCATTTTCTAAAATTTGTGTTAATTACTACGCAATTAATAATACTATATACGGCGTTAGGAGTTGAACGATGTTATTTTTGACAGCTATATTTGTTAATGTTAAGGCAAAACCTCTCTTATAATTTCATATTATTTTCTTAACTAGAACTATTTTTTTCTTTAGCACAAATTTCCATAAAATTTACAGTTTCTTTAGTCACTCTTTTGCGTACCGTATGTGTTTATGATCGTATCGTGTCGTGACGTGTCGTACCTAAATAAATAAATAATTAGTGTTATTTTCCTAAATACAGTGCATTAGATATAACAAACAGAACCTCAAGCTCCTGGACAGTCCGATCTCCGTAAGGATAGCTTGAAGGGGGCATCGGGTGAGCAAATTAAACAAATTAAAATAAACAAATTAATATAGGTTAGAATCTCTACATAAACAATAAAAATATTCAATCTTCTCTTCGCTGAAGCAGAGCACATTATAACTGACGATCAAATCGCTAAGACCGTAGTAGCTCAATGCAAAGTACCGCTTGGACCGCAAAGTATTAAAACAAATTGCAAGTTTAAGCCCTGGCATTTATTCTTATTTTTATTGTCTATTTAATAATAAAATAAATAAAATAGATAAGAAAATGGCAAATACACGCCACACAGCAAAAAAAAAGAAAAAGATTATACAATTGAAGGACTGGCCGAGACGATATATGACCTAAAAGAATCAATTGAATTTATGTTCACAAAACTCGATGATTTGATGAAACAAAATAAAAAAATTAAAAATGAATTATAAAACGTAAAACAAGATAATCAAGAACTGAAAAATAAAATATCAACAATGGAAATCAAAATAAATTATATAGAACAAGAAAAAATCAAAAACAATCTAATATTTAAAGGAATTAATATACACGATAAAAATGAAGATGCGATGGAAATAATAACTAAAATAACACCTAGAATGGGAATGAAAATTAATAAAAATGATATAAAAAATTGCTACCGAAAACTAAACGAAAAACAGCCAAGAGATATCGTTGTTGAGATGAGAACTGAAGATCTAAAAAAACAAATTATAGAAAAAAGAAAAGAAATTAAAACCATCAAAATTGAAGATTGTGAACTAAAAGGAAAGAAAAATAATAACATTTACATAAATGAACAACTTACTAACTACAACAGCAAAGTATATTACGAATGTAGACAATTAAAAACAACAAAAGCATACAAATACATATAGACAAAAAATGGAAAAATCTTTGTTAGAAAATCTGAAAATGATAAGATCTTACAAATTCATTGTCCAGAAAATATAAAAAAACTAAAACAATAAAAATCAAAATAAATAATATACATTACACTATATAAACAATCACCCATCCAAAATGAACTTTTTAACACTATATTTTCACAATATTAGAAGCGTTAAACAAAAACTAAACGAACTAGAAATTATCCCAAAGTTATATAATAAACCATCAATAATATCGATAGCAGAAACATGGCTATATGAAGATCAGGAAGACTAGTATGAATTAAAAAACTACAACAACGTACAAAACTCAAGAAAAACGAAAGGAGGAGGTGTAAACATGTACATTAAGAAAAATATAAAATATAAAATAATAACTAACAAAACAATTAACTTTGTAGAATTAATTACAATATTTCTATCAGAGCTAAACATATACATAACATCAATCTATAAGCTACCAGAAATAACAAATCCATAACTACTAAATGTTCTTGAAAACAATATACTTAACACAAAAAAAAACACATTATTATGGGAGATATGAATATAAATCTAGCAGAAAACTCAAATAAAACCAACACATATAAAATGATAATAACAGAACAAGGATATCAATTAATGAATACGGCTGATAGTACAAGAACAAGCAAAAATAACAGAATATTAATACTAGACCATATAATAACAAATAAACCTGTACTAATGGAAAGTTTTGAAATAAAATATGCTCCATACTTTAACCATCATGCAATAATAACCACATGGAACATCAAATAAAAAGAAAATAAATTTAATATAACAAAAAAATATAAAACAAATTACGTTAATATTAAAGAAACATTTGCTAAATATATTAGAAAAAAACAAATTGAAACTTTTTGATACATTAATTGAAATAATGACAAAACTAATAGAAAATAACACCAGAGAAGTAAAACTTAAATATAAACAAGGAAATGATTGGATTAACACCAAAATACAAAACGACATAAAGAAGAAAAATGATTTATATAAAAGATATAAACAAAATCAAACAAACGCTATAATCAAACAAAACTACATTACAATGAAAAGTTACGTTGATAAAAAGGTAAATGAAAAGAAAAAAATGTACTATTAGAATAGAATAGAACGTGTACAAGATAATCCAAAAAAAACATGGAATGAAATAAATCAAATTATAAAAAATAAAAAAATAAGCAAAGATATATCAACAATCACCGACGAAAATGGAACAATACTCACAAATCCTGAAAACATATCCAATACAATTAATATATATTTTGCAAACATTGAAAAAAATCTTGCAAACAAAAAACCAAATAATTCCACATCACTCAAAACAATTACATTACAAAAGAATATAGACTTAAACGTAACATTTAACCCAACGACGGACGTAGAAATTGAAAACATTATAAACAAACTTAAAGATAGAAAAGCACCTGGAAAAGATATGATAACAACAGAAGTTATTAAAACTGTAAAAAATGAGTTGATACCGCTACTAACTAAATTGATCAACAATACAATATTACAAGGTATATATCCAGAGTGTCTAAAACCAACTGTTATTATACCTATATTTTAAAAAGGAAACAAACATCTATTGGAAAACTATAGGCCTATTGCATTACTCTCTATAGTAGCCAAGATACTCGATAAAATAATTTATGAACGAATAATAAAACATGTAGAATCACATAATATTATAAACACTCGGCAATACGCATTCCAAAAACAAACCGGTACAGGCTCTGCACTTACTGACATAATGCACAATGTCAACAATGCACTTGATGTAAGAAAAGAACGTCTTACAGTATTTATAGACATGCAGAAAGCGTTTGATACTGTATGTAAACAAAAACTAATTTAAAAACAAGAAAATATGGGAATTCGAAAAAAAAATTAAATCTAATTCAAACTTATTTAAAACAAAGAACCTTACAAACAAAAACTAAAAATACACTGAGTGCAGTAAAATATAGTGATTACGGTATACCACAAGGTGGTGTGCTTGCATTACTTCTATATATTTTATATATTAACGACATATTTGAGTTAAAGCTAAACGGAAAACTACATACATATACGCAGACGACACAACTCTAGTACATACAGAAATAAACAAAACAAAACTGCAACACAAAGTACAAGAAGACTTAAATAAAATTAATGACTGGTATAATAAAAACCTGTTAACAATTATTGAACATAAAACAAATTTTATGTTAGTATCACGAAAAAAAGAAATAACAACATCTTGCTATCTATAATTAACCAACAATTATGCGAAGTTTCACATACAAAATATCTTGGAATTACCATTACCAATAATTTAAAGTGGGACAAACACATACAAAACCTTATAAGAAAAAACACAATAGCTATAGGAGCCCTATACAAACTGAGCAACCTAACTCTACAAAAAACAAGGAACATTATCTATAATGCTATCTTTAGCTCACAAACTAATTACATGATGACCGTATGGTCACAAACCAACATAAGAAACATAGACAAGCTACAACGACAACAAAACAAGGCAATAAAAACACTATATCAAATGGACAAACTAACACCTATCAAATGAAATTCACAAAAAAACAAACCAACTTACAATAAAAAATAAAATCTCACAACAATGTATTATCTTAATAAAAAAGATACAACTTGGTCTAACTAAAACAAAACTAAAACTAACAACTAGAAAAAAAATTCATACACACAACACACAAAGAAAAGAACACTTAAACATGGAAGTAAACCGAACAACATAAAAAAACTATAACTGTCAAAGACATTATAAAATTCAATAATTTACCAGAAGAAATTAAAAATATATGCAACATAAATAATTTAAAAGTGAAACTAAAAGAATATCTGATCAAAAAACAAATATAAAAGTTAAAACTAAAACTAACACACATCATAACTCCACACAATAAGACAAAAAAAAAGAATTTCCAATACCAGGCATCAGGATTCCTTACGGGATGGATGGCGGTACTGCAGAAATGTTATATTTATATGAAAACCTTTTTTTTAAACAAACTTGTATATATATATGGGTAATACCATTACTTTTCGACCAATTTGAAAAAGTCGACCTCTTCAATTTTGCTCAAATTTTGAGGGATCAAAATATGGATGAAAAAAATGAGATTTCCAAAATTTTGGACCTTAGAATATCGCCTGTTTAAAATTACACACATTTAAAGGTCAGAAATTTTACAATAAAACGTCTTTTTTAGCTTATTTTGTATCTCAATTTTTAAGCTTTTAAAAAAAGATAAAAAGGTTTGCGATGGCTCAAATTATTCCTTACTTCATGTACTTTAAAACCCATATTTTTATGTTTAATATTGTACCAGTCATTTCTATATATTAAGCTTCAAAAAATCCGTAAATTTAGCAAAATCGCAAAATTTTGTTTTCTTTAAACCGTTCTAACTTTGTCAAATCTTAACAAAATTTGATCCACAAAGTCTAGATTTCTTTGTGTTTAATCTTTATTTGAAGTGATTACACAAGACTTATAGAATCAATACATATTTACCACTATTTTGATGCAGGAAGTTGCACATGTTTTTGCAATCTTTAAAACTTGTAATTTTTAGATCCCAAAAAACGCTGACACTATGTCAAATTTAGTCAAAATTTCAGTAAATACTTTTCAGACCATAAGAAAAAAGATTATTTATATGAATAATGGTATATCGGGCATTATCAAGAATTTTTTAATGTTAAAAAATCGTCAAAATCGCATAGTTCTTCAGAAAATCTAAATCATTTTTTGTCTATTTTGTTTGTTTTCAAGATACTTAACAAATACAAAATATTTAAAAAAAAAATTATTTATCAAAAAAACACAAACAAAACAACATTACTTTAACAAGTGTGCATTAATGCAAAATTTTGATTCTTGTCAAAACAGTTTTCTTTGGTTCAGTTAGTAAAATTTGATAAAAATGCTGTTCAACCACTGAGAATACGCAAATATCATTTTTGTTTACGAATTCGTACTGCCTTAGTAATTGAGATTTCCCGACAGAAAGTAACTTTCTCGATGCGCTTTTAGTGAAAATCTTTACCTATTTTATTATCAAAAGTACAACACCTACAACCAGGCGACGCAGCACAACGACTTGCATTTTCTCAATGGCTTCTTAATAATGCCTGATATACCATTTTTCATATAAATAACCTTTTTTCTTGTAGTCTGAAGAGCATTTACTAAAATTTTGACTAAAATTGGCATAGGGTGCCAGCGTTTTTTTGAGACCTGAAAATTACAAGTTTTAAAGATCGCAAAAACATGTGCAACTTCTTGCATCAAAATAGTAGTGAATATGAACTGATTCTATAAGTTTTGTGTGATTACTTTAAAGAAAAATTGAACACGAAGAAATTTAGACCTCGTAGACCAATTTTGCAAAATTTACGTTTTTTTTTTAATAATGTTTAAAGCTTGATATATCAAAATGACTGCCTTAACATTATAGTAGTATATAATAATATGGGTTTTAAAATACATATAATAAGGAGTATTTTGAACCATTGTGGACCTTTCTATCTTTTTCCAAAGGCCCAAAAATTGAGATACAAAAATGTGCAGTTCGACGATTTTGACAATTTTTAAAAATTAAAAAACTCTTGATAATGCTTGATATACCATTTCTCATATAGATAACCTTTATTCTTGTGTTTTGAAGAGTATTTACTATAATTTTGACTAAAATTGACATAGGGTGACAGCGCCTTTTTGAGACCTGAAAATTACAAGTTTTGAATATGGCAAAAACATGTGCAACTTCCTGCATCAACATAATGGTGTATACTATTGATTCAATGAGTCTTGTGTAATCACTTTAAAAAGAGATGAAACACAAAAAAATCTAGACTTTGTGGATCAAATTTTGTTAAGATTTGACAAAATTAGAACGGTTTAAAGAAAGCAAAATTTTGCGATTTTGCTAAATTTACGTTTTTTTTTTTTGAAATAATGTTTAAAACTTAATATATCAAAATGACTGCCACAATATTTAACATAAAAATATAGGTTTTAAAGTACATGTAATAAGGAATAATTTGAGCCATTGTGAACCTTTTTATATTTTTCCAGAAGCCCAACAATTGAGATACAAAATAAGCTAAAAAAGACGTTTTATTGTGAAATTTGTGACCTTCAAATGTGTGCCATTTTGAACAGGCAATATTCTAAGGTCCAAAATTTTGGAAATCTCATTTTTTTCATCCATATTTTGATCCCTGAAAATTTGAGCAAAATCAAAAATGTCAACTTTTTCAAATTAGTCGAAAAGTAATGGAATTACCCATATATTATCTTTTAACAATATACGCAGACAACATAAGTGTTTGTATAACCAGTAATTCTCCAAATGAACTGCTTAATTATGTTAATAAATGCACAAACAAAATTAATAAATAGTGTGTTTGTAATAAACTAAAATTAAATACTGACAAAACTCAGATAATTCAATTTGGAAATCATTGTGTTATTCTTAATTCTTGTGAACACGGTAAACTTTTGAGTATCTATATTGATTCTAATTTAAACTGGACAACTCATATTGACTATATTAAACATAAATTAAATTCCGCTTATTTTATACTTAGACAATTTAAATACTCAGTTTACTCAAAAACTTTAAAAACAGTTTATTTTTTATATTTTGGGTCCATAATAAGATATAATATTATTTTTGGGGAAACAGCACGCACCTCAATGAAATATTGATTCAACAAAAAAAGACTATACGTATTATTAATAGATTAAAAAGATTGCAATCTTGTAGAGAAAGTTTTATTGAGTTGACTATTCTTACTGTAATCAACAAAATAAAAACTCAATTTATAAAAATGGGTCTGTAGTGCAAAAGTCAAGTTTCTCTGAGACCTAATAGTTCGAAAACAACTTTATATTCTAAATCTAATTTTTTTAACATGTGTAAGTTTTACAATAAACTGCCTACTAACATATCAATTTAAAAAAATTTAAACAAAAATCTATAGAGTATTTTCTAAGTTTAGTATTTTATACAATTGAAGGTGTATATGGCTGGTTAATTTTATTATTCTATTTTAAGTAATTTTTATGTTATTTGTTAGTATTATTTTATATAGCATATATTCACTTTTTATGTTTTGTATAAGTTATTATTATTTTATATGCTGATGTCTACATTTTTTTAAAGTTTTGAATAAAGTACTTACTAACTGACTTACTTACTTACTTACTTACTTACTTACTTACTTACTTACTTACTTACTTACTTACTTACTTACTTACTTACTTACTTACTTACAATACAATTTTAAGGTATGTTCAAAATGAAATCAAAAACAAAATTACAAATATAAAGTTAAAATCAATAATAAAAAATAGAAATAAAAAAAAACTAATTGATAGATTTGAAACAATTATCAAAACTATTTCGAGAAATTTAGATTTGATCAAATTTTAACTCATTTGCAATTTAACTGAAAACTTATCAACAATCAGTTGCAAATGCAATATAGCATAAATAACAAAATTGTTGATAATTTCAATAATACGTTTACGTAATATAGAACATAATAAAATAATGTTAAAAAGTAAAATTTTAAAACTAAATGTTATCTCAAAAAACAAAGAAGATAATGAGAATATTGTTTGCCAAAGATTTGTTCCATCAATCATTTTGTATAATGTAATTTTAGAGATCTTAAAGAATGTTCAAAAATTCACTTTGTTTTGTAAACTAGTAGGCATACTGTATCTAAGTATTAGAAAAGCAATTTACGGTATAAGATATTACCAGAAACAACCTCTAATTACCTTATTAATGAGTTAACTGAGGTCCACAACAAAGAACTTTTTGTTCCCATTTTAATTACATAATATTGTTATTCATTTATTTAGGTGTTGCGTTGCAGTTTGCTTATCACTTGTTAATGTAGTATATAAAAAAATGTTATAGTAATTAGAATTAGTCTTATATTAGAATATGTAGCGTTTAGTTGCATTCATTAATAAATAGTTTTTTAAAACGTTGGTCGTGCCTGAGTATAGTTTACTTGTATGTATGTATGTAAAAAATAATTTCACGGATGCAAATCAGCAAAGTTATCAAGAAATAATACAAAAAAAATACATATTATTACGTAGAACTGTCTGAGCCTGCTCTCAGCAATTTAACCTATTATAAACCGTTTACTTTAATGTAATTAATTTACAGTAATAAAAAATGTTTTTAACTTTACAATCAATCGTATCAATATAAGTTATACAAAGCATTTTACAAAAATAATACTACAATGATTTTATTTGATTATAATAATAAGTTAGAATTAATTTGAATATAGATTTAAACTTTAATTAATTTAATATAGTTGATGTATTGTTTGAAGAAGGCTGAGGTTCAGCCAAAACTGCAGTCACAAAATAAATAGTGATATAAAAACCTAGTTGTTGTTTTATTTAATCTTGTTTTATTTAGTTTAATTTATTTCATTTTATTAACTTTTCTGAACAGCTAATAAATTATATGATTAATGTTTCTATTTGTTACAATAAAATAAATTAAATTAAAAGTTAGGTTATTTAACTATCCGTTTATTAGAAGGTAAATTTGGATCTAAACACAACACATGCCTTAATTAATATCACAATAATAAAATTATTAGTTTTAATACGACAGATACTATAACTGCTTTTAATTTGAAGACTTTTAAGAAATGCAAAGACACTTAAAAGCATTTATAAGATGACGTATCATATTCTTTAAAATTAGATTAAGTAGTTAAAAATCAATATGATGCGAGGCATCTTAATAAATGAAGTTAACTTATATCCTGATTTTGTAAAATATAAAGATACACAATTCAAACGCTGAATGGATTTTGAAGGATAATGTCCGGCAGATCATATACAGAACTCTAAACCATTTTTTTATAAAACAAAATACAGGGTGTAGAAAAATTGGCGGACAAACGCCAGGTTGTAGACCGTCCCAAAAGAAAATGTTGAGAAACTCTTCGTTTGGCGTATAATATGCGAAGCATCGTTCTCCAAGACGATGAGATCCATGCAGCAATGCCCTGGAATGCCTCTCCGGTGGCGAAAGCACAGGTCAATAATGTGTTACCCAACACTCTTTGGTCAAGCACTACCAGTTTTATAGCTGCAATCAATGTGCAAAAATTGAAAAAAAACAATGTGGTAAACCAGTGAAAATGTTCTCCCCAAAGAAACATATGTGCTCAAATTAATGACATAATAAAAACTTTAAATCAAACTTGAATTAACTCAAAGTGCTCAATTAGGAAAGTGAAGTGACTTATAATATTGTTAACATTGTAAAACCAATACGTTACATATTTTTTTGTTTGTTGTTTAAAAGAATAATAATGCGTAACAGTTTGAATATTTCTTTCTATCCTATTTTATTAGAGATTATCATCATAGCGACGCCCCCCTACTAGACCCTAAAAAAATGTGTTGGACTGGTTTGCTAGCTACAGTTAACAGAGAGACGATATTTGAGGGCGGGCACTAAAAGTAGGTGTAATATAAAATACAGATCTGCAATTGTTTAACTTATGGATTTATACAGAAAAAGAATAAATTATGAATGCGATTGGATTGCACAGATTCTGCGCATTTATTATTAATTTAGTAAGTGATACAGACTGCAATTGCAATTGATGCGTTTCAGTATTTGTTGTGCTGTTGGTTCTGATAGTTTTAAAAGTTCTTTCCAAGCTTGGTAAGTTGTTCTAATAATATATATTGTATATTTTAAAACATTGATTCAATAAATAAATTCAATAGTTTGAACTAATTAATTACTTATTAATATTTTTTTGAAAATGTAATATATAAAATTAATAGAAAAAATATTAAAAATAAAATAAAACATAATATTTTACTGTAAAGTCATAATTAAAATTAAAACCCAATCAGTTTATTAGATTCAGAAAAACACGCTGAAATTACAGCATAATACGCCAGATTTAATTAAAAACCAGTAGTTTTGTTATTATCAATAAGTTTACAAAAATACGTAAAAAGTATTACTCTTATAGTATAACATCCTTGCTCCAAAGTCAGTAAAAAAGCCATACATTTTTGATATCGAGTACGGCTGTCACAATAATATATTTTAAATTTTTAGAATAAAAAGAGATCAAACTTATAAACTTGTTCTAAATTAAATAAAATTATAACTTACAAACCAAATTATAAAATTAATAAATTCAAATGACAAATACGCACAGCACATAATTTTAGTTTTTATTAATAAATTTATTTCATTCTTAATATACGTATTATATATATTTTTTATAACTTTTGTGCAGTATAATAATAGTGTACTTAAAAAGAATTAACCAGATTAAATATGAATAAATTGTTAATTTATGTCATAACAATTAGAGTATTGGAGTACTAATTGTTACTTGTAATAAACTAAAAAATATTTTATTATTGTTTTATGTTTCAGACAATGTGCGATGTTCCAACATTCCTCATCTTACTATATGTTTTTGGAATGTGTACAGTTATTTACTTTCTAGTAACTCACAAAGCTGATAAACCGTTGCCGAGTAAAGCTCCAAAACCACCATTGGTAATCATGAAAAATAGCATTCGGTAAGTAAGTTTTTTTATTTTGTTTTGCCAGTTAGTTAGTTTAAATTTTTAGCATATCATTCTAAAAAAAGTATTAATGCTGATTCTTTTTTTAACTATAAAATATGTAAAATAACATAAAAAGCAAAGATAAAATAAACATTTTTATACATTATCTTAAGTGTAAAAGGTCCTAAACACTGTTGAATTTTATGATACACTAACATATACTAAACATAATAAGTATACATTTATATCCAACAAAGTGATAACTTCGATGCAGTTATTTGTTTCAAAAACTGCAGCCAATCAGTTAATAGAACATTACACATATCACAAACTAAAGACTCTTCAATTGATTGTGGATCGAAGTAGTGACCAATGCGCAGTCGCTCTTTCCTACGCTTTGGCCTGCATGACAAACTTCACGCGGTAATTACATCTTAGTACATTGCAACTTATTGTCATTTTACACTATTTCTGTAGCAATTAATTTACCATGTTTTGAGTAACCAGATATAAAAATATGTTTTTTTGTGTCAACATAAATTTATTTCCAGTAGGTCTATAGTAAGTTTAGCAATAACTGCACACATCTTGACAATAAGGGTTAAGTTAATGTTGTTTATATTGGTTTTTGAGTGCTATTAATATCATAGACATTCTTAGAACTGCATTACATTTCTATAATCTTATTTAGACAAAAAGCAAAATTATATATACTACAACCAGTAAAATGTAAAACAACTGAAACGCTCCGTTAGAATTCGGTCTCGTTTGTAGAACGGCAAAGTGGTGCAGCAAAACTAGCATACATACATACATATATGAGTGTAAGCATTCCAGTTAAACATTTCACTAATTAATTAATAATTAATAATAAATAATAATTGTTGTTGAATATATCAAGATATACATGCATTAAGTTGGATGTAGAGAAGAGCCTATTTGATAGCATACAGTTTTGCAGTAATAATAATACGTTTATTTTGTGCTTTTTGGCTTTGAAAGTTACATAGCATTAACATATATATTTATAAATTCTAGTTTTTCCACACATTCTGCATACTTTTAAATTCTCTTTTATCTAACAATTTGTCACTCTTTCTTGATTACCACATCTAAATCTTGCAATCATATTTTTATGATCTATACTATATCTACTGCTTTTTAGGTACATTGATAGTTTATAACCTGCGTTGTACCTAAATTACTTTATTTGTATTCTCCTTTTTTATCTATTTTATGTCTCTTTCTTAGTTTTACTAATCCTTTTAATTTCTTAGCTGGCATAACTCAATGTCAATTGATATATTTTTTTCAATTTTTTTTTCTCGCTTTTATTTTTTCTTTTATGTGTTTTTATAATATTTTACATTCGTGTTTTTTAATATCTTAAATATATACCTCCGTAATACTTTGCTCATTCTACTTCCAATCCTTTACTTTTTGTGTTTCATTACCTTTTCCAAACACCATTATTCTAGTTTTATCTACATTACTTTTTTTTAATATCTAAACTTTTTATTATTTTTTTTTTACTCCTTAGCTTTTTTTTCAACTATTACAATGTTTTTGGCATACACTAGCGTCTACACTTTTTTCTACCCACTACTGTCCCCCGTGCTTGCGCAAACCTTTTCTTTTACATTTACTATTTTATTCCATTCTAAAACCATCTAGAATTATCTTATTCATACCCAAGTCTTTATTCGAATTTTTTTCTAATATTATGCGATAGATTATGTATGTTATACACAATAGTGTTGTTTTCCTTGTAATTATTTATAGTTTGTCCGCGTTAAGACTGCAGTGATGGGAGTGGTTTATAAAGTCAAGGTCACACAACTGTAATTGCAATCTCATTGGTATTATAATACAACTAACTTTACTTTGTTTATTATATTAAAATATGATTTTAAATTATTTAAATACTTTAAAGCAGAAACAATATAGTTTATTGCTTCTTAATTAAATATTAATATGTTTAATAGAATTGTATATTAGTCAATTTTAATACTAAAATTTATTTAAAACAATTCCTAGATTTGCATGACATTTATATATGCGTTTTTGAGGTTAAACTGTACGTCAGCAACAAAAAAAATTTAATTTAAAGTTAAAATACATATTATTATTTAGAAATGCGTTAACCTAGTTACAATAATAATAAATAATAATAAAAAACGATAAATATTAAATAGTAAAAATTGTTAACTAAATTAATTCAATTACATGTAGCTTTGTTTTAATCTGGTAGATATTCTATTGTAAATTGGATAGGCCTTTAAACCAACCAGAGCATTGTTTCCCAGTTACCATAACAACTACTACTGTAGTCTTAACGCGAACAAACTATAGTTACTGTTTGTTTTTTTTGTTTATCTTTCTCTATAATGTTTCTTTTAAAACTTCTTCTGCTTGTTGGATTGGCTTTTGATGTCTGTTTTTTCTTACAAACAAATTAAAAAAGTGCTTCTTTTACACGTCAATCGGTATTGTCATTTCTAAATGCATGATGCAACAAAAACTCTACATAAACTGGGCTTGATTCTGAGCTGAATTTGGTCAAGTTACGTCTCAAGTGACGTTGGAGAAACAGGGAGTTAAATTTTTTTTTGTGTCTTTTTTGTTTTTTTAGGTTTATATTTTATCTGAGTACATTTGCTGTTCTACCACTTGTCTTTTTTCTTCAATATGTTTTTTTTTGCCATTGCTTTTTTGGTCTCTAGTCATCTATCCATGTTTTATTTTAATTTATTAAACATTTATATATACTCTCAGAACTCATAATTTTTGTTGTCAAGCTGAGCCACAAAGCAAGCCATGTACCTAGAACCATGCATACTGTTTTGTATGTATGGCACTATTTATTTGTTTGCTTTGCGTTCATTCTATTTTGATAGTCTTTGATCTTGATAACTCCACTTGTCTCAATCTATTTCTATTTTTCTGTATTTTACCCTTATTTGTCTTCACTTTGACTTCTCGTCTTTTGTTATGTCTCTTAATTTTTACAAAAAAAATCTTCTAAAGTCAAATCAAAGTCCTTTTAGTTTGTTTTTCATGATATCTGGTTTTTGCTTTTATAGTCTGTATTTCTTTTTTCACACACTGTAATTTTTCCAGTCTCTACTTTTATGTTTTTTTGTCATAATTTTTTCTATTGTTTTTTTTTTCTATTTTTGTCTGTACTTTTGTTCTCCTTACTATAAATTTGTTTTTTTTTAATCCTTCTTTTTTTTCCAATTTATCTTCAATAACACTTATTTTACACTTCTTTTACTTACTACTCCATCATATTTCTTATTTTATTGGTTGCATTCTTTTTTATCTTTGCCAAAACAGAGTTTTTTGGGTTCATTATGCTTAATTCTCTTTTCTCTTCTATTCTTCTTTGCTCCAGAGACTTACATTTTTCTTTGTTTTATAAGATACTATAAATGGTGCGTGCGCCGGGTCTTGCAGAACTTTGGAGACTTTTATGCTCGAATTACCAAAAAATGCGAAAGCTTCAGATAAGAACTACCTATACACCTATACACTTATGTACTCTTTATGTCCAAATTTCTACTCTTTGCTCAAAAACAGCGCCAAGTGGCGTTTTTTGTAGCCTTTTATCACGGTGATGATTTGAAAGCATTTTTTATAGTCCTGAGGCTCATGTTGCAACAATAACTTTATTTAACCTACAAGACTCAATGTAAAACGTTCGTTCAGATGTTATTTTGTTATATATTTGCGTATCACACTTTCAACTTAACCTCAACATAATTGTCCGTAACAAAACTTAATATATTACCCCAACTAGTTATTAGTAATATATTATTTTAATATATAATTTGTGTATTTTTCAGTATATCAAGAAAACAAAGTATTCAGTTTTGTGGCTAGATGACTGGACCGAATTGATATAGTAAATAAAACGTAACATATTTAAAAAAAAATATGTACTTCCTTTAATTTTTTTTTTAACATTAAATATATTAGTTTTATTTATTTTTATTATAAAGTACAAACTCAAAATTATTAAATTTCTCATATGATTGTTATTGATTAAGCACTTTATAAATCAAACTGTTTGAAATATTGTTTACAACGTTTGAAACCTATGTGAGTATACTTGCAAATAATTATGTTATAAATTAAAAAAATATTTTTGAATTATTAGAATACTATTAATAAACAAAAATTACAAGTCACATAAAACAAAAATGCAAATAAAATGTATAGAATAAATCAATAAAGTCAAAACAAACATTATTTGACTTTTTTATAAAAAGATTAAGATGCGAATAATTAAATAAACTACAAATGTCAATTAAAATGTTAAGCGCAAAATTCACCTAGACTGCCAAAAAACTACTGAAACAGGTAAGTAATATTTGGTTGTTTTATATTTTATAACTAGTAATTATGATTTAAGTAAACAATAAAGAATAAATAATTAACGCATCTGTCAATAATACACATTTGTCTATTGAGTGAGAATTTGTTTGACACGTGTATTGTACCATGCTAAGACAGTTTACTAATAAATATGCAAACATTCATTTTATTTATAAATTTTCTGACGGCAGCTTCTGTGCGTAAGTACAAAATGCTTTTTATAAATTTATTCATTGATGTGTACCAACGTTTTTCTTTAATATAGGTTTAAATTAGATTATTAAGTAGAACAGAAATAAAAAACCAATATAAGGGATAAATAATAACCGCATTTTTTGAAGCGTAGTTAGCATAGGCCAAGGAAGTTCTCTCTGCACGTTGTGCAGTATCTATTAATAGTCAACGTGTGATAAAAAAAAATTGTTTGTGGTCATGGCGTGTGACGACATGTATGTTTCAGAAGAATGTATGTAAGACATAGAAGAGGTTGGCATATAGTAGTTTTTAAAAAACAGCTTGTCAGTATGACAATCTAAGCGGTTTAACTCCAATGAGTGTGTAATGTTAGGTAGCAAAATTGGCGACTGACTGATTAAATTTTTTTAATTCAATTTCTTTAATACCTCTGCTTTGCTTCTCATTTGCTGATAAACGTGTGTTTGACAAGTGACGCCACCTGGTGACTGTAACAATTTCTGAGAAAATGAGTTGAAAGTTCCCGTAAATGTAAAATATTTTTTTAGTAAGCCATTTTGTAGTAGTCGGCACTGGTATCGTTTCTACCTAGCGGCTGCTCATGTTCATGATCGTTAGTGCTTATTTCGTGTCTGAACTGCTAGCGTCAAATGTGCCAATGTAATTAATTGCTATTTTTTTCCAGGGTGTCTTTAGTGGGTTGATTGTAGCAGATTTCCAACTTTGCTTTAATGTAAAGACACACTACGCAGATAAAGTTGCGCACGTTTATTTCTTTAAACGCGTGGCCAGTGGTATGCTGTAGGTATTGACAACAAGGTTTTGTTTTGGCCTAGGTGCTCTGCAAAGTTGCTCAAGCAATATTGTTTAGTACTTCCTGTTGTGCTGCGAGTGGCACTACTACCCACGTCAATTTTATCTAAAATTTTGAGGTTGTCTAACGAGGCATGATACTGTCGCATTATCTTTCATGTCAAAAAACATTTGATTTGAATTTTTTGCATTAAAACAGCCAAACTAATTTCTTCAAACATTTAAAAATAATGCATTGGGCAAATGGTTGATAGATCTAATGTGTGTTCTACCTTGAAACACAATGAAAACTATTTATTTATTTATTTGGTTTTAACCTAACCTAACCTAACCTAATATTGCAGAAGTAACAACCACTTGGTAAATTATCTATTGGCGTCTGTTGACTTTATCTATACCAGCGGTTTATTAACCGTTTGGCCCAGTACAAAGACATAGACACAAAACAAATTTATATTTTCTAATTAATTTACATCAAAACACATCAACTTTAACGGTTAAAAAAAATTAAAAAATGCTCCTTTTTGCCCAGCCCACTGAGAACAAAAACATGGTTTTATGGCTTTTGCGGCTTATAGACAGGGCATAGACTTGAAATGGCGCCAGATTTAGATTTTACGGAAAATTTCTGATTGATTTCATTAGTAAATTTATTTTTTTGAGTTAAAATTGCAGTTTTTAAACAAAAAATGCGATTAAGTTAAAAAACGTCAAAAAAACTTTTAAAAAAATCGTAGAATTTTTTTTTATGGGTTTTATACTCTCATATACCGATCAAAGGAGTACTAATAAGTTATAGAAACTAAAAAAAAATACATAAGCAAGTTTCTCAATTGCCCATACATAAATGCGGTAACCCGTTTTTCTTTCTTTTTAACCAGTGTTTTGCTTAATAATGCCGTTGGCAAGCATCTCCACGACTTGTGTAAACTTTTGATTTGCTTTGTATGAATAGCGTAAATAACGCAGCAGCAAATTTTGACTAATTTTGCTGTTAATGCTTTTTTTTCAATACGTATATTTAATTTTGGTTGATTCTCTACAACACTTGCGCTAAAAAACTAGTCCTTATTAATATAAAGAAATAAGTGGCTGCGTGCGGGCCAAAACGGTGCTTCCCTAAACAATTATCGTCACGTTTTGTAGTCTGTTAGGGTTGGCAAATATCACATTCAAACTTCCTTCTGTTTATGTTGTGTCTAGCATAGTAACTCTATCAATCAGGTCTTCCAGCAGTTTGTACTGCTTTTATCATCGTAGTCAAAATGCGTTAGATCTACTTGCCTATATAATACCGTCTGTCTATGTTGAACACTGGCTCTAGCAGGTCGTGCATAATTATCACAAGCATTTTTGACAAGCAATCTTCTTGTTGATTATTTATAATTATTTTGATAATTGTCATAGAACTAGTTTTCATATGCCGTTGCGTCACTTTTCACTACTTTTTGTAACGTGGGTAATATGATCTTGAAGGTAATTAACGTTAGATCATAAAATCTTTCAAAATATTTTGGATCTTTGTAGAGTGACTTTTTGAAACTTTTTTATCTATTGTGGCAAACGTTAACACTTTTAATTTTATTCCTTGTGTCTTAGATAGAGACTAAAGGAAGCTGGTAAATGGCTTATGGTTTTCAAAGTTGGCTATGTTATAATGTAGTAGTAGTACGGCCAAGTTTGCATTTGTTGCATCATATTCTTGGTTGTACCTTGGTTCAATTCCGTAAAATGATCTGATATGTTTGTAACTGCTGCCCAGTTCTTACTGAGTAGATATACGTTCTGCAATTACATTGGTTTTAGACCTATATTAGATTTAGAAATTGAGTCTAACACAAAACTTGTTTGTAATACGTATTAAAATTATTTAAAGTTAAGTTGGTTTTATGCTTAATTCTTTATTGTTTTTAGTTAATTATTTTTAATAGCATTTATATATTTTAGCTTAAATACATTTTTTTGGTTGAGCAAGTCAATACACAGAATTTTTTTCGTAACTTTTAAGTTTTGGAACAGAAAATGCATTTTGTAAGCTAGTTATTATTTGTAAATATATGAATTTTTTTATTTTATTTATATAATAATCCAAAAATGTCCAATCAGCATTTTCTTTCTACAGCATCAATTACTTTTCTTGCTACTATAATACGTTGATAAGTTATAACTTCATCTTCTCTGATCAACTTTGACAATGTGCATTTAATAGATAATGCTACGTAATCGGACAAAGATAGATCTTAGTAGAAATGCATATAATTTTAAGGCATGCATTAGTAAACTCATTATCTAAACAATCAATTATCTAGTCTAGTATTCTTACAAAGTTGCTTTCTAACTCATAGCTCTTAAGAAAATCAATAAAACGTGTTTTTTGCAATGCATTTCCAAAGAAAAACTGTTAATTAAGAAGTTGTGTTAATTACCTTTTTTCCTAATTTGATAACAAACTACATTTGCAGAAAAGATAAATATGCAATTGCTGGATTAACACTTATCTATATAAATAGGGCACTCCAATTATAATTACTAGCCTACAATCAATAAACTGAGTGCCTTGCTTACTTTCTCAACTCTTAGTCCCTGCAAGGAGGATAATACCACCTTTGCCCTGATTTCCGAACCAAATCGAAGTCTGGCCAAAGCCAGCCCACGATGGATTGCCGACAAGGGCACGGACGCTGCTATCTACGTTCCAAACGCAACCACTAAGGTGACCAAGACGGGATGCGGGGAAGGATACGTGTGAGTGGAGCTACATCAGACCCACGACAACTCCTGAAAACTTTGCGCAAAATCTAGCAAACTTGAACGGCGACCTGAAGCAACACACGAAGCGGTTGCTGATAAGAGGCAATTTTAACGCAAAATCACACAGTTGGTACTCCCCGACTGAGGGCCGAAAAGGAAGCCTGCTTGCTGAATGGGCGAGAGAACACAACTTGGTAATCTTGAATAGAGGAAACAAACCGACATTCGAGAGAGCTAGTGGCAAGTCGTACATTGATGTAACGCTCTGCTCGAACAGCATAGCAAAACACGTATGTCAGTGGGTGGTAAATGGGGAGAAAAACCTCAGCTTCCACAACACCATTAACATCCGTATACAAGCAACACTCTCAACGCCTAGCAAGCCTGAGAATCAAAAGGTGGGCTGGTACTATAAGAATGGAAAGGCTGAAAAGCTGGCCGATTTTATATACCAAGCGACGAAGCGGGAAGGATAAAAACACTCAGTGCCCGAGCTAATGAAGGTTATTACAAACGCATGCAACACTGAACTTATTAGGAAAGGAAAAAACAGCCGCGGGAGACCGGTGTACTGGTAGACTTCTAAAATAGCTGACCTCAGGAGCGAGCAACACTGTGCGTGACGATCAGCTGACGGCGTCCTATAAACAGCTAAAAAACAACTCAAGGGTGCAATAGCCGCAGCCAAAAAGAAATCCTGGGATGCCCTGTGCCAAGAAGTAGACACAGATCCGTGGGGCATTGGCTATAAAATTGTCACCGGCAAGTTAGAACTGCGTTCACCGATACAACTGTTCGACGACGCCCAGTTACAGATTGCGAAGGACCTGTTTCTCAAGCACCCAAAACAGGTATGGCCGGGTATCAAACTCCAACCGGAAGATGTCCCCCCAATTACGGTAAAAAAATCGTGAAAGCGGGAAACAAAATAAAAACAGGCAAAGCCTTAGGCCCGGACGGCATCTCACCAGAGGTCATCAAAGGCACTTTCCCAGAAGAGTGGAAAACCGCTAGACTTACCTTTATCCAAAAGCTAGTCAAGCCCGGAGAGGAAAGAGCCTACAAACCTCTGTGCGTCCTGAATTCGATGGGAAAACTATTTGAACAAATCCTAAATAGATGGCTCCAAATCGAACTGGAGGAAAAGTCGGGCCTGTCAAACTCCCAATTTGGATTTAGAAAGGGTTGATCTACGGTTGACGCGGCCAGGAAGGTACAAGAGTTGACAAAAGAATACAGGGCAAAAGGGATGAAAGTCGTCCTGGTTACGTTCGATGTCAAGAATGCTTTTAACACCGTGCGATGGCCTGACATCATGTACAAACTGCAAATCATAAGAGTGTCGGATTACTTAATTAAGACAAATAGAAGCTATCTCGAAAACCGACGCATTCTCATTGGAGAGAAGCATGCAATGGAGGTCACGGCGGGGGTCCCACAGAGCTCAGTAAAGGGTCCGACCGTAAGGAATGTAAGCTACAACGACATACTGCAACTAAAAATGCCGAAAAAGGTATGGTCGTTGTAGGAATGAATGTCAAAGATATGGTCGATGATGCCAAATGGGCTGCGAACAGGATAGTCGGGTGGCTAGGTAAAAGGAAGCTACAGCTCGCTGCACAGAAGACGGAGTCGGTCATTCTTGCGGACAAAAAACAGCTAAAAGAATTTACTTTCATGGTTGACGACATACAAATTACAAGCCAGAGGAGCCAGAGATACCTTGACATCAGTTTTGCTCACAACTGCAATATGGGCCCACACATAGTCTTGGCCGCTGAAAAGGCAGACCGTGTTACTGCCAAACTTGCGAGACTTATGCCAAACGTGTCAGAACCCAAAAAGAGTAAAAAAAAGTAATATGTAGCGTGGTATCGTCTATTGTTCAGTACGGGGCACCTGTATGGAGCCAGTGGGCGACCGTCCGCAAGTACAAGGACATCCTCTTGCGGACACAACAAAAGGTAGCAATCAGAGTAACGTGCGCCTACAGAACAATCTCTACCAAGGCGGTGCTTGCAATTGCAAGCACAATACCTCTGCATTTACTGGCTTTGGAGAGGAGCCATGAGGCCCGAAACAACGAACAGAAAAAAAAAGCGCAAGAAGCAACAATTGCGCAGTGGGAAAAAGAATGGCAAAAAGAAGGGCCGACTGGAAAATGAACTAGGAGACTCATCCCTGAAATAACCCCATGGATAAACAGAAAACACGGTAATGTGGACTACCACTTGACTCAGTTTCTCAGCGTGCGCCAGATGGCTAAAAGAAAGAAGCAGCTGGACGGCTGTACTAGGTGCAGAAGTGGTCACAGCAGATAACATTGTAGGGCACATGCTGAAAAGCGAGCCCAAATGAAGGTGTATCCAAACGGGTATCGGAAACATACTAAGGCAAAAAGAACAGGACGAAATAACGGAAGCCTTCCCGTAAGTTCGCAAAATTGAATTAACAAAGTAGTAGCTGCCAGCGAAGCAATGCCTTATGGCAGTCCCGCTGGTAACTCCGGAACACGAGAGGTGGTTTTAGTGGGTAAGGTAGCAATATCCAGTCTTACACTCTAATGCATTGAATTAGGGCCAGTGCATAAAGCATTTCCACCTCTCACAAAAAAAAAGTCCCTTCAAATTAGAAACCAAATTAAAGTTTTAGAGAAATTTGACCTACAGCTTAGCGACTTATAAACTTAGGTGTATTTAGACTGTCTGAAAATTATTTTCACCTAGCGCACGCATAAAAAGGAGTAGTTTTGGAGTAATAGACATAAATATATCAATGTATGCGTTTTTGAATGGTTTTTTTTGCATTTTTAAAGAAAACAATGCATTTTGTGCAAAAATTACATCTATTAAAAAATGTAGAATGGAAAATTTACAATCGATATAGGTTATTTGATTTTTCTTATATTTTTTTGTTTTTTTGCTAGAGGACGCAGAAAGTAAAGTCATTACTTTGCGTGCTCTGGCGTGTAATGCACGCATTGTTGAAAAAAATTGAAAAACTTATCGCAAATTTTTCGCTCTAAAACTTTGGTCTCATAATTTTTCCAAAAAATGCATATTAAATAAAAATCTAAAAAATTAGTAAAAGATTACAATTTGCAACATTTTTCAACATTCTTTAGCGGAAAATGCTCTTACTATTGGGAAATCCAAATAGCCAATATCAATAAAAATTTGTTTGCTTTACAACTTTGGTTACTTGTAATTTTTTAACAAAATGTTTCGGCTCCAAGTGCAAAAAAATAACATACTTTATTTTCCGCGCCTTCTAGTGGAAAAACGAAACATGATAAAAAAAATCAAAATCCGCTTAATCCGCTTTTTGCTTAAAATACAAAAACGCAGAAACTGATATATTTAAGTCTATTACTCCAAAACCACCCTTTTTTTATGCGTGCGCTAGGTGAAAATAGTTTTCAGACAGTCTTAATACACCTAAGTTTACAAGTCGCTAAGCTGTGGGCCAAATTTATCTGAAAAATGTCTAATTTGAAGGGACTTCTTCTCTTATTATTATTTGCAAAAAGATAAAAAATTTAAGATTTATGTCATTAACACATGGGTGAATAGGTAAGAGAAGGTCATCTGTGATATGTTATGGTTAATCATATAATCTATTAAAAACACTTACCTTGTATTTTTATTATAAATCACAACTCAAAATTTGTGTTAGTTAACAAAAAACAACGTAATTTTTTATATTATTTATCATCTCTATACCAATATTTTTTGAATAAAACTAATTAAAATGTCAGATCTTAATTAATTTAACCAACGTATTGCCACTTAATGGTAGCTTAGAAAAAATCACACACATTAACAGGTAATCACATGAATACAGAACAAATATAAAACTAAACACATGTATGGCAATAATATATCTATCTATACATATAACAAGTAAAAAGAATACACTGTACAAGTTAAAAATTGTTTTAAAATATAAAACAACAAACACACATTACTTACGTAAATCAAAAATACTATTTTATAAGTCCTAAGAACGTAAACATCTATTTGTTGTTCTTGTATAATTAACACATCTCAGAAAAAATACTATAAGAATACGTCATTATCTTACTAATATAGCTTACATTATTATATTTTATACATAGACACTGTTTTGAATTTGCAATATAACAACGTCTGAGAGGTTAGGTGAGGCTCCCTCCCGCCTTGTAAGAGCATAGAAGTTTATTGATATTTTTGAAAGACGTCGTTAGAAGTATTGTTCACATAAATTCTTTTTAATTTAATTTATTATTATTGTTTTTTTTAAGAAGGTGTAGTAGTAGTAATTTGATCATTTAATATTTGGTATTTTATTTATTTATGTCTATTCTGTAAGCAAATCTTTATGAGTTAAAGATGTATGAAGTTGTTAACTCAAGGACAACTGTTAAGTTAACAGCATCAAAAAGAATCCGTATTCAGTAACGCGTTCGCTAAATATTTTGATTGTCAAATTAAAGATTTGTAGTTAAGAATGATCTTTAAATTAACAATCACGCTCACTGTGGTTGTTAAGCCTTAAAGATATCCTTAACCTAACAATTTACTTCTAGAAATGTTCAAATATAAAACTATATTTTATATATTTCAAGTGGGAAACATGCTTATATTTTTTTCTACTCCCTTCTATATATTGTCACTTTTATTCACGCCTAACTGAATGGATATGTATCATATATTCACTCTAGTGTGGATATGATATGCAGAACCATAAAAACAAAAAATACAAATCATAATGTTTATTTGATTACGTCGCTAAATACAAATGGTTTTTTTATTTGTAAAATGTCAAAAATTTATTTCAATATAAAATAATGTTAAATGATTAATTAAAAAGTTTTAAAATAATTTTTAGATTTTTATCAGTCGTAGAAAAAGTAACGTGTACAACTCGAGTGGAATGCCCATATCGCACTTAGACGTTTGGAGCACTCCGCCTGCAGCGTCGTGCTCCAAATTCGTCTTCGAGCGATATGGGCATACTATCCACTCTTGTTATACAAAATACTATTATTTCCTACTGTTGTATGTTGGTAAAAAAATATTACGTATTTAAATAAATATTTTCAATAAAATAAAATTTGTGTATGATTTTACATATAATGAAATTCGTAATTTAATTATTAAATTAATATACCTAAACATAATTATATTACAAGTTTATCTGAGTTTATGCAATTTATTATTTTAAGTAAAATAAATTCTACATTAATTAATTATTAATTTCATTACAAGAATTTTAATTCGCTGATACATGCGCCTGTAACTTCTAAGTATTTTTATTATACATTCCATCATTTTTTTAAAATAAAATTTATAAAACCAATAGACTATATAATTTTTCATTTAATTTTTAGATAAATTTCATATTTAGTTGATATTATATATTTTATTAGGTTAGGAACACTAAGAATTTGTAAACATTAAAAAGAGAGGCAATGTAGAAATGCGATAAACTGATCGAATGCTAACTTCAAGTAGTTTATGTAAAAATAAATTGTTAGGAAAATATTTAAGGATGTTGTCCTTAGTGAATCTTTAATATCTTTAATTAAAAAAGTTGCAGATTAAGCCTGATTTTGTCTATTTGTAGTGATTCCAAAATAGATAACTTGGTCATTTGAGCAGTTATATAAAAATTTTAAATTTTGTTTCATGTTGAAATTATGATTATTAAAATAAATGTGTTTGAAGAAACTAAAATTTTTATTTTTGTGCAGATGTTTGCTCACTCTATGTTTGAAAGCTCCACCTGTTTGGCCTATGCGGGTTGCAAGGCAGTCGTTACATCTAATTTAGTTTGTTTTTTTTGTTTGTTATTACAAAATATCATTATAGAGTTTTATGTGATCATACTTACAAAAAAGTTTTCTAAACTTTTCACTTGTGTTTAACTTCTTGATTTACTCTAAATTGTTTGATAATTTTAAATTTATGGTTTCGGTTATTAGGAGTGAGCGATATAGAAACGGTTCTATTGCATGAAAGAGTAAAAAAAAACTTATAAGAGTTACAGTGATTGGAGTCATAGAATACTATAAATACTTTACTATTTTATTTATTTTAAATAATTTAATTATGATTTGTTGTTACTTGGCGTAGATTAAATTGTCAATATTTATTTTATCAACTTCAACTTGCTATATTTTTGTTTTAATATGTATAAGATTCTTAAATGCACAAGATAGATAATTTTTTTTTCGAATTAAATAATCAAGTTTAATTGTTATTTTAATCTTACCAGATTCGCGTATTATTGACCAGCGAGTGTTCTGTTGATAACATAAATCACTACCATTTAATAATTTATTAATGTCTATTACCGCAGTATAGTTTTTGTACCTACAAGCTACATAAGATAAAATTTTGTTATTTTTGTTCACAAATTTGTTGATGGTTGGTCGACGTATATATAATGGAATACTTATTAATATAACATTTGTAGTATTAAGATTTTTTATAACTGTTTCAATGTTATTTACAATTAGAGTACGACACGTTGCTGCATCTTTACTCCCTGCCAATATTATTATGAAATCCTTCTTATTAAAGTCTTTTGCAAGTTCTTCAATGTTGTTTGTAATAGATAAGAATGTGGCTCCTGGTTTAATAAAAACTTGTATATTAAATGTATCTGATAACTGCAGTCGTAACAACTGGTTCATCCCTCGTCCATTTTGATCAGCTACAAAAAGTATTCTAGGTTTTCTATCGTTATCTTTATTAATTATTTCAGTATATATTGCATTGTTGTCTGACATATTATCATCATTGTTTATATATTTATTTGATGAATTACACTCCATATTTTTATTATTTGAATCAGTTTAATTTTTTTTCAAGTTTTGCCACTTTTCTTTAGTTTTTGTTAGATATTTTAATACTTTTTTACACAAAATGTTTATTTCGTTTACAATGTTCTGCACAAACAAAAAGTTCACACTTTAGATTTTACTTTTTCAAATTATTTAATTTATTAGAGAATATATTCAATTTTATACTTTAATTGAAATATAATTTTTAAGAGCTCTTCAGAGCATGTGCGTCATGAACGATCACTGCACGAATGATATCAAACACTGTACTGCACAATCGCATTAATACAGAAGACTGGCGCCATCTGAAAGCTTGGCTTTGTATCTAAACAGTGTAGACATACAAATCAATTTTTTTGATAATAACATAATTACTTTTGTTAATAATCAGGCTCCCATTAAACTGTTTAAAACATCAAAACGTCTTGCTCTATTATAGATAAAGCACTAAAACGTTTTAAAAAAACTGAACTTAAAGTTACTAAACATTTTAATTTTTATAAATAAATGAGAAATTTAACAACAAAAGCTATTCGTGCGGAACAGAAAGTTTACTTAGAATTTAAATGTCGGAATAGTAGTAGCAATAAAACAAAATTATGAACAAACATTAAAAACTTGAAATATGTAATATAAACCTCTTTTAATACCAAAACATTTAATGGATGTAAATTCTATAAACCAACTCTTTGTAAACTATGCAATCAATACATCAAAAACTGACTATACTGGATTATTATAATAATAATTATAAACGAGACTTTTTAAACAAATTCAAATTCCAACCCACTACTGAGACTGAAATACTTTGCATCTTGAGCCAAATCAAATCCAATGCAACTGGTGCCAATAGTATAAATCTTAACATGATAAATATTTTTTAAATCACCTTATTAAATATATTACTCATATAATAAATACATGCATACTAACATCTGCAGTTTCTGATTGTTAAAAGAAACTATTGATATTCCTATAGCTAAGACAACTAATCCCACATCTTATAACTTAAGACCTATCAGCATTCTTCCTACAATGTCTAAAGCAATATAACATTTTTCATGAAGTACAATCCGGATTTAAGCAAGGCTACAGCTGCTGTACAGCACTTGCTCATGTAGTAGATGACATAATTAGGGCAACCGATAAAAAAAAGTTACAGAGTTAATTTTACTGGACTACAGCAAGGATTTTGATAAATTGTCATACGCTTTTAAAATCAATTCTTGACTTTATTGGTCTTTACTCAACTGCAAGTAATTTAATAATGTCATATCTAAAAGATTGTAACCAAACAGTTTGTTTAAATAACATAAGTTTGACTTCAGTATATGTAAAGTCTGGTGTACCGCAGGTATCTATTTTTAGTCCTTTGCTGTACGCTACATACTCGAGTGATTTGAAAAGAGTAATTTGTAATTGTAAGTACCATTTATACGCTAACAACACACAATTGTTTTTTTTTTTTTAATGTAAAAGATTTGCAGCGGGTTCAGGATATAATCAATGACGGTATACGAAAACTAATAAAACATTCAGAGCTTCACGCATTACAAATCAATGCATCTAAATTAACGGCAATAGTTTTTAGATCTAATCAGTTTAAAACCCTAGTTAAAGCACAAATAAAAATTAAAATAAGTTATGAGTTATTAAAATTTACAGATTGCGCCAGAAACCTTGGTGTTTTAATTGATAGTAATCTCCGATTTAAGAAAAACACTTCTCTTTTAATAAAAAAAGCATATTGTGCACTAAACTCAATTTTTACAAATTGTCACTTTATGAACAAGACCGTTAAAACTATTTTGTGTGAGTTACTTGTTTGTTTTGTCTAATTTTAATTTGTTTCTATTACTAAATCATACCTTTTTTGAAAACTTACATTTAGGTCTACTGTTCATAACATTAATGTTAAAAAAAGTAAGGGACTTTTGCGCATCATAGATTAGAACTATTCAAAAGTTCTTTTTCATATAACGCCGTCAAATGCTACAACTCCCTGAATATGAGCCAACACAGTTTATAATAATAATAATAATAATAATAATAATATAATAATAATAATAATATATATATTTTCTTAACAGGTATGCACCTAATTACAAAGAAAAATAACTACAATATAAATAAAGTTTGCGTATAGATAAATTACAATATATAAATATATAACATATAACGAAGTATTTATAAAATATACAAATAACTATAAAAAAATTATAATACATAATACATAAAACAAAACATAATACCATTCATAATACAATTCATAACAGACACGACCTTAAGTCTTTTAAAAATTGGTTTCTATTAGTACAAAATATATCAACTCCATACTGGACACCGTGGTAATTTTTTAACATTAAAATGAGAGGAGAGAAAGTATGAAGATTTGTATGAGAAGTTGCATATTGAAAAGATTCATTACTACGAGATGATAACCGTGGTACTAAAAAATTAATTTTAGAAAGAAAATCACTATTATCAGTATGCCCGTGAATAATTTTGTAAAGTTCATATACATGCATATATTTGTGTCTATTTTGAACTGTAATAAAGCCAAACTCTTGTATAAGTTGATTATAAGACACAAATCTTTCAGGGTATGTACCATGCTTTCGAAAGTACAGGTATTTTAAAAATCGCCTTTGAATTTTCTCCATAACATTCATGATGTGTTATCATTATTTAAATCGTATTATAAGTCAATTCTGTCTGTATAATATTATGTAACGTTTTTTTTTATTTTTTTTTTATTTTTTATTATTGTATGTAATTTTTTTTTTTTTTTTTGTATTGATGTATTTCTTTTTTATTTTTATTATTCTTGCTATTATTATTGTAATTTTTTATTTTTTTAGTTTTACTTGTAATATATTTTAATTTTGTTTTTGTTAGTTCTGGAGGAAGAACAATTTAACACATCACTCTTGATCTATTGACCTGATCTAGAACTTTTTAGTCATGTAATTATGTATTCTTTAAGACCAATAAATGCGTTATTATTATCATTATTATTATAACAAACAATTTATTAGAGTTTAATTTTATGTAATTTAATATCCGCGGTTGCAAAGACTTTCAATGTCGCGCTGCGTTGATGTATTGATTTTTATTTATTCCAAACCGACATAAAATTATTTCATTACTAACCAATTATGTTTGTATTATATATTTAAAACTCAAGATAGTATTCAAAGGTAAAAATATATTTTTACCCTTTGTATACCGAGGTGTTATAAGCTATTTATTAGGGTATATAATACAAACATACTTGCTTCCCCAAGGTGATTCTTTTTTATTGTACATTTTACAGCTTTTACATTGCCCCAGAAATCTGACGACTTGTTTGAAGATTAGTTTTGAAATAATAAGCTGATAAGTCTTTACAACACAGTATATCTATGGGTATACTTCAAATTACTTTTAAGGTTTATGGCGTAATGCTAATACTTATTTGCAATTCAAGGCCTGGTTGTTTTAGACAACTATTTTACTTTTGTTAATAATTATTTTGATTATTTTTTATTAATTTTATTAATTAATTTATTATTATTAGTGTACTTTTTTAATATTCCTTAATTTTGATTACTCCACTCGTTTTTCTTTCTATTTCTAATTTTTGGTACCGTACTCATACTTTTCTGCTCATCAACTTCTTGTGCCTCACTATACCATTTAATTTCTTTTGACCTTATTTTTCTTTTAAAATCCAACAATTGTCTATTGTTTGTGCTCTACAGTTTATTTTTGTTTATTATGATAATTTGTTTTTAGGCCTATAACTCTGATTATGCTGTTTTGTTTTTTTTTTTTCGTACCAATTAAGTATGCAGTCATTATTCCAGTCTTTTATTTTTTTGTTTAATTTTTTTTCTTTTTTTTGTCTATAAACTTGCTTTTTTTGTTCCAATTAGTCCTCAAATCCTCTTATTGTACTGTTTTTTTTGCTTAATTACAGCCAAACAAATGGCGAAAGCGCCGGGAACAAAACTTATATACATTTATACCCAAATTTCTACACTTCTCACAAACAGCGCCATTTGAAGCCTTTAACCACAGTAATAGTTTGGGTACCTCGTCTATAGTACAAAAAACCTAAAGCTCCGATTACAACAACAATTTAACTTAACCTACGGGAATTGATGAAAGCACGTCCATTTAGACGTTATTTTGATCTATATTTGCTCACCAAACTTTCAACTTAACTTCAACGCAGTCGTCCGTAAGGAGACAGTACTCTCACAATTTTAAAAACATTTACTTTTTCTCCCCTGATGAGAAATATCGACGGTGTGATCAGCATCCGCTATTTGACAAACAGCTTTAGCAGTTCATTACTTTTGATACTTACATAACTTGGCGTCTACACAAAAACAATCGTCTTTTGAGAAAACCGGGTCAATTTGAAGGCATGTATGAGTTGATTGGCCAAACATATTAAACTAGTACTGAAAATGACACACAGTGAGTCAGAACAAATACAGAAGAAACTGCAATTGGACATTTTACTGTAGTGCAGATTCTGCGGAGTACGCGCTGGCAGATTTATGAAAATATCAGTGAGCCGCACTATCATCAACAACAAAAACGCTTGCCACACCGCAGTCCGTTCTAGAGCCGTCCGTTTACAACCAAAAAAAAATCGGAAATTCTGCAATTATGTTCAAAAACTTTCCCAAAAAATCATCTGTCATCTGTCATCCTGTCATCCTGCCATCCTGTCATCCTGTCATCCTGTCATCCTGTCATCCTGTCATCCTGTCATCCTGTCATCCTGTCATCCTGTCATCCTGTCATCCTGTCATCCTGTCATCCTGTCATCCTGTCATCCTGTCATCCTGTCATCCTGTCATCCTGTCATCCTGTCATCCTGTCATCCTGTCATCCTGTCATCCTGTCATCCTGTCATCCTGTCATCCTGTCATCCTGTCATCCTGTCATCCTGTCATCCTGTCATCCTGTCATCCTGTCATCCTGTCATCCTGTCATCCTGTCATCCTGTCATCCTGTCATCCTGTCATCCTGTCATCCTGTCATCCTGTCATCCTGTCATCCTGTCATCCTGTCATCCTGTCATCCTGTCATCCTGTCATCCTGTCATCCTGTCATCCTGTCATCCTGTCATCCTGTCATCCTGTCATCCTGTCATCCTGTCATCCTGTCATCCTGTCATCCTGTCATCCTGTCATCCTGTCATCCTGTCATCCTGTCATCCTGTCATCCTGTCATCCTGTCATCCTGTCATCCTGTCATCCTGTCATCCTGTCATCCTGTCATCCTGTCATCCTGTCATCCTGTCATCCTGTCATCCTGTCATCCTGTCATCCTGTCATCCTGTCATCCTGTCATCCTGTCATCCTGTCATCCTGTCATCCTGTCATCCTGTCATCCTGTCATCCTGTCATCCTGTCATCCTGTCATCCTGTCATCCTGTCATCCTGTCATCCTGTCATCCTGTCATCCTGTCATCCTGTCATCCTGTCATCCTGTCATCCTGTCATCCTGTCATCCTGTCATCCTGTCATCCTGTCATCCTGTCATCCTGTCATCCTGTCATCCTGTCATCCTGTCATCCTGTCATCCTGTCATCCTGTCATCCTGTCATCCTGTCATCCTGTCATCCTGTCATCTTGTCATCCTGTCATCTGTCATCTGTTATGTGTTTTGAAATACAAAATCTTAAAATTCAAACGTTACTGAAAAATTGTGAAATAAAAACTCAAAATTTGTATGCAATATATATGTTTTTAAATAAAACCAATTTAATTTTTTATAAAATTTAATTATTGTTTTCTTGCAATTTTACTACATAAGTAGGTGAAAGAAAATAAGTAAAATTTGTTTGTTTGAAAAATAAAGGTACTTTATTCTTGATAATTTTTTACAAAATTGCTTATAAAACACCCTGTATAAGACTGATTCAACTCATTTTTGATATGTTTTAGTTTTACATTCGGCAGGACTTGATCTCCAAATGCCATTTCATAATTCAAAAATTTTCTGGAAAAAACTCCTGTGTCTATACATGAGTTACACAAATAATGCCAGAGAAGAAATCAATAAACATTTCATCATAAATATAAATAAAAACAGACCATCAGAACCAAGACATTTGCTTAATTTCATATTTTTAATTATTCTTGAAATTTTATAATTGGTTAAAAGTTCTAAAAAAATAGTTTTTTATGCGATAAAGATTTCAGTAACTCATCTAAACTAGTAATTTGTTCTGCAATTTTTTGGAAATACGTATTAATAATCTTAGCCGCGCACAAATTAACCATTAACAATTATTTTTCAATGTTTAAATTTGTTAAATTTTTGTCATTTGCTGTAGATTTGTTACTGGATGCTAATTAAGTTATAATTTTTTGGCTAGAAAAAAAAAAACTAGAAATGAGTAGACAAATTTTGTAAAAAAAAACATTTTTTGCTTCAGGTTTACAGTGCGTACATACTTGCAACAAAATGCCGTACCGCAATACCGTCGCGTAACATCAACTCGCAACACGGAATAAAACTCTTTTGATCCGACGGCATAAAACTGACAAGCGATGGAACGCTGTTGCAGGGTGATATTACGCGAGGATGTTACGCGACTGTGTTGCGGTACGGCACTTTGTTGTAAGTTTGTATAATAGGCACTATAATAATTTGGGTGTTATCCAATAATGTTTTTTTTGTATAGTTTGTTTGAATGTTTTATGACAAGACAATTAAATTTAATGTAACAAAGTTATATTTAAAAAAATATTACAATGTCTGCAATAGAGCATACATATTTCTAAATTTCTTCTTTTAAATGATTACAAGGGTTGTTTATTGATAGTTCTTTTGTAATAATTATTGTAGGTTTAATCTATATTTAAGATAAATTAAAAAAAAAATGAAATAATAATTAGATAAATCGGAGTATAATCATCATAAAGATATAATTTATAAATCAACCCTAATCAAAAAGTTATCAATACACATTTCTGTATTATTTTAGTGTATACTTATCATATTTTTTGACGAGATTGAGTGTTTCTGAACAGATAAGCATACTTTAAAATTAATTCAAAAGAATAAAAAAATTATCAATATTTTTACTGCAGACGAGATTAAGCTATCAAAACCAATTTTTGATATTTACATGCACAACACACATGTATCTTCAACGGACATTATATTAATTTCAAAAAAAATATGTTTACCTGCAACTTTGTAGCTTCTTACAACCTTATTATTGCAAACAAAGCACTAAAAAAAACTAATTTATTGCAGAAAACTCACTCAAATTTACGCACAATAGCATTTTATTGCACAAATTTGCACAAAAAATAGCTTTATTTTATTGAATTTATTTTAAATTGCACAGAAAAACCGTTTATTGCATAAGATTAGTACACAAAACTAGACTATCCCAAAAAAAAAAAACCATTTAAACAAATATCTAATTTATTTTATTAAAATTAGAAATTATTCCTCAAAAAATCTATTTATTGCATATATTTGTATTGCATAAATTTAGCACAAAAGTAGAATGATTTATAAATTGGGCAGAAAAACTATATATTGCATGAATATAACACAAAAATTGATAAATTTCATTAAAAAAAAATTAGCACAATTTTTTTTTATATACATATACATATACAGGGTGTAGATTAATTGGCGGATAAACGCCAGGTAACTTTGTAGATCGTGCCAAAAGAAAACAAAAATCTTAATTACAAAATCCTGAAAACTGTTTGTTTGGCCTCACGAGGTCCTCAAAGTTTCAATTTTGTCAATACAAATATTGTTTTAATTGCGTATTTTATGTACCAAGTACCTTCTTTTTTAGTATAATATAAGTTACGAGGTTTATTAAAAATTAATAATAAAAAATTATTAAAAAATGTGCAAATTACTTTCCAAAAATAAATCAAATTTAAACAAAAAAATCACTTGGCAACGTAGCAAATTTTTTAATAAAATTCAAATTATAACGTAGGCTATGCATTAAATGTCAGTTGATATTTCTATTTTATTATGACTTTTACTTTAAATGAATATGCAAATTACGCCGGTGATGCTTGAGAATGTCATTTGATACCATATAGTGTTTAGAAGTAAACGGTGGCCAATATGAACATTTGTAGTTTATAATAAATAATAACATTTGATGTGTGTATTAAGTTGTCTACATTATAGGTTTAAATAGAGAAATTTTGCTACGTTGCCAAGCGTAACGAAACTTTGAGGATCTCGTGAGCCCAAACAAAGAGTTTCTCAGCATTTTGGAATTAAAATTTTCGTTTTCTTTTGGCACGGTCTAAGTTACCTGGCGTTTATCCGCCAATTAATCTACACCCTGTATATAAATTAAGCACAAACCCCAACTATTGCAGAAAATCTAATTTAACCCAAAGAATTAATCATGAATAAAATTGTACAAAAATATTACATAGAATAAGCATAATAAACTTAAAAAAATTATTGACAAAAATCTATCATAAATTGCTCAACAAACCCATTTATTGCATAAAATTAGCACTAAAAGCTAAAATGTTTAAAGAAATTTTATGTAAATTGCACAAAACATCTTTTTATTGTAGAAAATTAGCACAAAAAACTAATTTATTTAATAGAATTTTTATAAATTGAGCAAAAACCAATTGATTGCATAAAATTAGTACAAAGCACTAATTTCTTGAAAAATTAATTTTTAATTATATAAAAAACCTATTTATTGCATAATATTAGCACATAAAACTAATTTATTTTATAGAATTCATCACATAGAACACAAAAAATCTATTTATTGCATATAATTAGCACAAAACAATGTTTTGTTATTAAATTTATTATAAACTTAGCAGAAAATGCATTTATTACATAAAGTTAGCACAAAAATCTAATTTATTTATAACAATTTATTGCACAGAACATCTTTTTCAAAAAACTCTGTTGTTGCATGAAATTAGTACAAACATAATATTTCCAATAAAATTTATTATAAAAAAACAAATTTATCTTATAAAGTTTGCCAAAAATTGAGTTTTTTTGACTGCATCTTATTAGAACAAAAAATTGATTTATTTTATAAAATTTATCAATTTTGTAGAAACCCAATTCATTGACAAAATTAGCATAAAAAACTTGATTTTTTGTATTTAATTTATTTATTTAAGCTAAATTCCTTTTGATTACCTAAAATTAGCATAAAAAATAATGTATTTCATAAAAATCATTATAAATTTCTTAAAATATATTTTTTTTGTATAAATTTGGCACAATAAACTAATTTATATAGTGAAATTTTGAATTGCGTTTATAAAACATAACATAGATAGTAGATTAAAATTAATTCAAAAAAAACAAAATAGTTGTAGAATAGTAGAAAAAAAAATCTAATTTATCTTATAAAATTTATTAGAAATTGCGCAAAAAATTGATTGATCTCATCAAATTTAGCATGGCCTTGGCATGAGTTGTAAAGTTAGCAAATTAAACTGATTTCTTATTAAATTTATTTTAAATTGCCCAGAAAACTTATTTATTGCACAAAATTAACACAAAAAACTTATTTTACATAAGAAATTTATCACAAACTCAAAAAAAGCTTTTTTATTAAATAAGATTTTTAAAATTAGCACAAAAATCAAATTAATTAACATTTTGCACAAAAAATCTATTTATTGCATAATAGCAGCACAAAAAACTGATTGATAATTAAAATTATTTTAAATTGCGTAGAAAAATTTTATCATAAAATTTATCATAAATTGAGCAGAAAAATACAATTTTTGTTTTTATTTTTTTTTTAAATATAATTTTTATTTTGAAATTAGTGTAGTTTTTGAATAGTTTTATCAAACCCGTGATTGAGAAAAGATAGTAATTTGTTATAAATTTAAATGCTAAATCGATTTCATTTCATTTCAAAGCTTTCATTTTATTTTTTTAATAAATAATTATGTTTACTATATTCTTCTTATAGTGCCATTACTCGCTGTGAGTGTGTTGACACTCCCTCGTATGTCTGTGGTGTGCGATAATAGTTTCACACAAACATACGGGACCAAACCCGAGCTGCCTGCACAACAGTCTTCGCACTAGGTCATTGTGCTACGGTCGCCTCTTTACTACAATAGTTTTAATTAATTATTTTAGTTTTAAAAGTTTTCCACTCAAATTACTGAGAAATAGAACAATTTTTCTGTTCAGAATTTGATAAGATTACATTTTTTCTAACTGTTATAGATCACCCTGTGTATAGAGATTTTAATATTAATTGTTTTTTTAATTAGGTTTTAAGAATTTTTTTAATTTGTAAAAAAAATTTAATAATTATTTTTAAAATATCTAAATTTATTATTAGTAATTTATGATCAATCGATATTTTTATTATTAAACATAATAGTTATTTATGTTACAAGTTGTAAAATGATAGTGTTTTTTTAACGAGTCGCAAATTATAGATCGAGTTCGAAGAACGAGAAAAAAACACGCATTTTACACGCATTTTACACGTGTAACATACACTATTTTTTGCAATTTTGGAGTATAATCCGCAAGTTTCTGATAATTATTGTTTTTTTTAAATTTTATTAGTAGTGAAAAAAAGTGCTTACTTTTTTTCACTAGTGAAAAAAAGTAGGTAGTTATAACATCGAAAATGGCAACTGAAAAGTCATTATAGTTCAGAATTGCAAAAAAATAATTAAATTTTATTAGTAGTGAAAAAAAGTGCTTACTTTTTTTCACTAGTGAAAAAAAGTAAGTAGTTATAACATCGAAAATGGCAACTGAAAAGTCAATATTATAGTTCAGAATTGCAAAAAGGTTATTTTTTATTATATTATTTAATTTTTTTTTTTTTTAACTTTATTTAAAAGTTTTTAATTAAAATAAATTTAAATTTTTAAAATATTTTTATAAATTTAATTTATAATTACATTTAAGTTATTTTATTTGATTTTATTATATATTTTGGTGTGAAATATTTAGTCTAAAATTTATGAATCAATAATTTTTTTAAAATCATATACTACTTGTTTTGTTTTATATTTAAATATTTGATTTAAATTTTTATGTACATAATTAAATCAAAAAGTAATATATTTAAAATTTAGAATATAAACGTATATTAATAGTAATTATAAATATATAATTAATTATAGTATTTAATTTTTTATATAAAAGTTTTAATATAGCTAAAAAAATTAATTAGTGTGTTTTAATGAAATTAAATTTTTGTGATTTTTTGTATGTATAATTAATATAATTTTTTTTATTCGCAATATATAAATTTAAACATTGAAATTTATTTTAATATTAACAAAATTAGCAGAGTAGCAAATAATTAAAATTGCAATTATAGCTTTTGTTAATATAACTAGTGTGTGTAACTTAAGTCTTTTGAAGCAAAATAAAATTTACTTAATGTAATTACTACTTAAATTAAATTGTCTTATTTAATATTATATTAGTTAAAACCATAAAAAACATACTATTACCTAAAAAAATTACTTTTACTATTAATTAAAGTCATTAATAACAATTATAATATAAAATAAGTTTTATAATTAAAATTTAAAAAAACTCACACATATAAAAACTGTAGCAAGAAAATCCTTAAATAATTATTCTTTTAACCACAACTCTTACACAACGCGTACGCGTAAATATTCCGATATTTTTAAAATATTGCAAAATTAATATGTATGTTACACTTTTTTTAAATTTTAAAATACGTATCTAGCTTTTTAAATAAATAAAACTTATATTTAAATTCTGTTATTTCATTTAAATATTATTTAAATTAAACTGTATATTCGAGAGACAAATACACGGCACGGCGTCTCTTCTTAGTCAGTTACATTACAACTGGTTGCCTTTGATAAGACTGTCTGGCGGCCTATGCAGCCGACTTCCCCTCATTTTTATTGTGACTTTTGCTTGTGCGTACTACTCTGATTGATTGTTATACCGTTGTTTCAGAATTTAGAGGTGAAATCCATCTAGTCTAGATTTGGTCTGGTTGAATAATTTGTATAATAATTTAATTATTTTATTTTGTGCTATAACAATAAGTGTACACATGTCGAACAGAGACAAAGTAGAAAAAAAAAACTATAAAATTACATTAGAAATTACAAAAACTTAAATCAAACTGTATTAAACAGTTGCTTAAGATTACTTACATAAATACACTGGTTAGTATTGTAATTTAATATTAACAATTATTAAAAAGTATACGTCTAATGTTGATTTGTTTTTTATTCAAGCCCCAAAAATTTGCACTAATTACAAAATAACGACACTTTTGCATTATACCGTATCTAGGGGAGGGGGAGTTAAAAGTTCAAACTTACAAATGACCGATAAACGTTTTGTATTATACGTAATCCACGGCGATCGCATACGGTCCAACACGATAATTTTTTTGTCAAAAGTAGAAGTCTTAACGTAATTTTAAATTAAAAGAAAAATACGTTGTATAGTTTTTTTAAATTCAATTTTCTAGAAATTTCTTCAAATAAACCATTTTTTTGATTATTGAAAGATTATTCTAAACTTAAACCCACATACTGGTATTGTCTAAATAATCAAATCAATCTTCAAACTAAAAAAATATTTTTTCAAACGTTAGTTGTTGATATCTCACAATAGAAAGAAATAATATATAATCTTTTGATGATTGACACTTGGATAGGCGAGCTTGAACTCAAGTTTGAACTACTCGCTTTGAATCATGTTTCGGTGTTTCCGCCTACATATGCGAGTGTTTGTTATCAAAAAATTAAAAGTTTTTCTTTTAGAATTTTTAGAATAGAAGATTCTTTGTCAAAAAAGAAAAACGTAGCAATTCCAATTCAAACGGATCAGAGCGGGGGGGGGGGGGGGGTGCATTGAGAAACTTCTTTTAATTATTTTCTTTAGTTTCTACAACTTATTAGTAGTCTTTTGATCGGTTCATGAGAGTATAAAACCATTAAAAAAATCTACGATTATTTAAAACCGTAATTTTAACACCAAAAAAATAAATTTACTAATAAAATCAAGCAAAAATAGTTTGTAGAATCTAAATTTGACGCCATTTTAAACCTATACCTTGTCTATAAACCGCAAAAGCCATAAAAGCAAAAAAAAAGCATTTTTTTTTAATTTTTAACCATTTGTTTTGTGTATTTAAATTTATAACTCGAAAAAACTGCAAAAATATATATAATTTAGCACTTTTTACTATACACCAAATATTATTAAAAAATTGAATTTTGCAAACAATTCTACAAAAAAAATAGTCAGTGTCGTGCCTATCTGACGTAATCCATCTAGAAAAAAAAATTTGTTCAACATTTACAAATTTTTTTTTTTTTAAGATTTTTGGATTATATTTTTTTAAGCTTATTTCAGAAGTTTAACAAAGATATCTTTTGTCGCTTGAACCAATTTTGGGCCATTTAACTCTTTGTTTGGTAGTTTTTGCGCTTGCGGCACAAATTTAGACTCGATCTATCAGCGCCAAAGTTTGAGAGTATTATTATTTTTACCATTCAAACAAAAATCTGCCAAGCGCTTATTAAAATTTAATTAAAAAAAAGTTTTAAATCACACTCTATTATGTTTATAATACTTTTTGTAAATATAAAAAAATAATTAATTTTTAACGCATTTTTTGCCTGAAATCTTTGTAAACATTTTTTTCTAGATAGACTTTTCTATTGATGACGATGAGTACAACACTGACTATTTTCCATGTCAAATTATCCCCAGAATCGGCGGTTAAAAAAATTAAAATAATGCTCCTTTTTGCCAAGCCCACTGAGCACAAAAACATGGTTTTATGGCTTTTGCGGCTTATAGACAGGGCATAGACTTGAAATGACCGCCCGATTTGAATTCTACAAAAAAAATTTGATTTATTTTATTAATAATTTGATTTTTTTGAGTTGAAATTGCGGTTTTTAAACAAAAAATGCGATTAAGTTAAAAAACTAAAAAAATTGTAGAATTTTTTTTAAGGGTTTCGTACCTTCATATTCCAATCAATAGACCACTAATAAGTTATAGAATCTGAAAAAAAAAATACATAAGCAACTTTCTCAATGCACCACCCCTGCTCTAGTCCATTTGAAATGGAATTAATAATAGTGTATTAACAACTGTCAATGTCATAATAAGTGAAATAATAAGTGAAGTTATTTGAGTGTGTTAAATCATAATTACTGCAAGTATATTATATTAGTGACATTGTATTAGTTTATATTATATTATTGCTTGTTTACTAATGTTTGTGGAACATAGTATTTAATCTACAACTCATTATTTAGAATAAATTTAGTTATATATATTTAACCTAAAAATTATGCACGTTTATTATTCACAATAACAATAGGCGTTTTGCCGTGAGAAACCGTACATACCAGCGATCAAACATCGGTTTTATTTCCATCTCTCTCTATTTTTGGGTGATCGCGGAAATCTCACGAAAACGTACTGGTTGTGAACGGTTACACCTGTCATTAATTTTGTTATGATTATTATTAATTTAGTAAAATATTTGCTACATATACATTTACTTACAAAGAATATTCATTTTATTTATACTTAATAGCAATTTTTACTAATTATTTTCATAATCAATCTTGACAATTCATCTTATTATAGGTTATCATATTTAAATTTGACATTCGGAGTCAAAAGTAAATAACCGGTAACTCGCGACAACGCAACGGTTTAAAACTATTTCATACCACAACGTCAACGGTATCTCACGGCAAAATGCTTAAAGTGTTTAATATATCTATCATCGCGGGAGCCATTAAACAATTTCTAGCACTCACCACTGTAACGCACTGCGTTAGAGGCCCGTCTAGTAATTCAAGGGTCTGTGGTTCAAATCCTCAGGCTTTAAATTAAATTTTTGTTAAATTTTATTTATTATTTTATTTTTATTTTTTTTTTATGTATAATGTATTCACCGCAGTATTATTAATTATCTTCAGTATTAACATTTTTTATATTTAAAAACATCATAGTCAAAATACTGTAATATATTTATTAAATCTCCCTTGAGTTTACTGTGTTACCTTACCGTTGCCTATTTCTAATGATGTGTTACGTAAGTCACTAAAACGGGCACTTTAGTGTGAAGAATTGTGTCCCTGTCTAATCCTACCTATAAATCGTTTACGTCATAAAGTATTTCAAAAATTGATAACTACAAATTACCTATTTTAAATCAAATATAATCTACATCCTAAACTATCCACTATGTCTAAAAAAGTTATAGACACCCAGCTGCGAACTCGATCACAAATAGCAAACGGCTTGTCCTTATCAAAAACAAGTAACAAAAAAATCAATAAACTTTTACCAAAATCATCATTAAATATAAGTAACATTGGAAATATAAGTATAGTAGAAACTAAAGAAAAAAATGAAATTGACTACAGTGATATAGTAACTGACCTACGGAATAAATTAGCCGAAAAAGATAGCTTAAACCTAGATTTACAAGAAAACGTAAAGCAGCTTGTAAATAAAATTAAAGAATTAGAAACAGAATTAAATGGTAACAAAAGCGTTATATTGACCTTAACAAATACTATTGAAAAAACAAAAGGCAAAAATTTTATTCACCAAGATACTCAAACAGAAGAAATTGTCAAACAGCTAACATTAGTTCCTAGCAAAACTACCCAGTAAACACAGTTACGTTTAAGATACGTTTATTTTTGGTATTACATCTAAGTGTAATATTTGTTTATTTGTTAAGTATATTATTCAAAAAAATGTCCGGCGACTAAACGGATATATCTCGTATATTTAGTGTGTAATATACGTATAGGTTATATGTATTTTAAACGTGTAATTTACACGTATTATCAACGTAAAAAATGCGTTAAAATATAATTAATATAATTGTATATTTTTTCAATTGAAATACACGTGTATTATAGCTCAAATTTTATCCGGCGAGTAGACATGTGTATGTTTGGATGCCTATACGAGATAACGGACTCATATTGGGAAGAATTGGGTCACCCATCCAAGTCGTGACCGAAGCGGACGTTGCTTAACTTTTGTTAACGCTGGTATTTGTACATGCCCTCTCTGCCGTACTGTCTACTTTCTCGGATATATAATAATATAAAATATGTATATTATTTTAACATAAAATACAAAGTATTACATCTAAATAAATAAAACATTATAATATTTAACATAGATATTAAAGAACATTACAATTAAATTAAAGATTCATTTTGATTTTTCAACCAGTCTTTTGGTGACATCTGAAAAATATACTGTGTGTATTTCCACAACCTCATATGACACACATATGGTAATCTTTATTTTAAATAACTTGACTAGTTTGCTATTTGTATTTATAATACTATATATAACAATAGCAATTAATAATATTAAATTTAAATTAAAAAAATAAAAATAAATCGATGAATTGATATTAATGTTACTGTAATGGCTATAAAAACAAAATATTTGAACCAAAAATGTCATTGCATATTTTCAGACTTAGCACAAATTAGGTATTTCATATTAGTACTCCTAAACCTGCGCTTCCAGTTCAATTATACAACACTTCAGCACTGTTGTGTAACAACAAACAACTTAAAACTGTATCGGATATTGCAACTAATAGCAAGTGCACATTATGGTTGATATAAAATTAAAAAAAAAGATGATTCATGCATCTCAACATACACTTTGCAAACTATATTCACGCGCTCGGGTAGCCTCGGACGTACGAATATCCAAGACAACATTGATCGGCAAACTAAACCCAGAAATAATAAACGTTAAATATACGTAGATATATTATGCAGGTTATTTATAGATATATTCTGATGGATAATATACGTATATTAACGTATAATATACAGATATACATATCTTACGTGTACAAGAAATGTATATTATACAAATACACATATACCATATACGCTTTTTACACCATATATACGCTTTTTACACCATATACATATACGTGTAATAAACTTATATTATCTAAACTTGTGTTTACTGGGTAATGATAGCAATAGATACGTAATACACAATCAAACTTTGGAAGTATTTCCAGACAAACAAGAAACAAAAATAATTAATCAGGCCACTCCTGAAACAATTAAATCTTCTGATAATAAAGTTTTGTTAATTATGTCAGATGGACATGGAATTGGATTAGTGGATAAGCTAGTTAATAAAACAAATTGCATAATACAAAATTTATGTAAGCCAAGAGCTGGAATAGAGGAAATTGTTAAAAATCTAGAAAATGAAGCTAAAATACTTTCGAAAAAAGATAATTTACTTATAATTGGAGGAATAGAAGACAATATAATAGAAGATTCTCCTAGAAACATTAATAAAAATTTTGAGATTATAAAAAATATTATTAAAACTACTGCCCATACAAATCTGATATTGTCTACTTTACCTTTCCGCTTTGACATAAAAACTCCGACATCATTTTACAACACTTATATATTCAATAAAAAATTAGAAGAACTTACTCAGGGATACGAACACGTAAAACTATTAAACTTCAACAAACACTTAAGAAGAGCTGACTATACAAAACGTAGACTATACTTAAACTCAACAGGAAAAAACAAACTTATCGGTAGTTTACAAAATCTTTTGAATATCAATATGAGCCAACAACATCAAATTGTAATGGAACAACAAAATATTTTATATCTAGACATCCAACCAGCCACAACAGTAGACAACTTAGATGATAATACTACTATTAATAAAAACGAAGTAAACGCCGACTTATCTACTTCAAATAATATCTTTATATCACAGGAAGAAAAAGAAGATTCAATTGAAGATATGAAAGATAATTTCAATTCCACAGGCAACAACACGGCAGCAGTTGAAGAACATTTTTTAACAATAAGCCAGGCTTCACAGTATTGCACTTAAATAGTCAAGGTTTTAAAAACAAAAAATTAGAAATAGAAATTATTTTAGAAAATTATAATGTAGATATAGCTTGTATAGTGGAACATTGGTATACTTATCAAGAGTTAGATGTACTGAGTTTTACTAATTATGTAGTAGCGAGCAGTTTTTGTAGAATAGAATATAAACGCGGAGAAGTATTAATATTAATTAAGAACAATATCAAACATGATATATTTTCGTGTAATATTGAATGTACAGAAAAACTTTTTGAGTATTGCGGCGTTAAAATACCTGATATAAATTTAACCATATTTTCAATATATAGAACTCCAAGCAGCAACGTTGAACTGTTTTTAGATTTGTTTGAAAGTCTTCTTCAGGTTAACACAAGTAGTAAGAATGTAATGTATAGCGGTGATTACAACATAGATTTGTTAAAATCCACAAACCAATCAAATGCATTTAAAAGTATGTTACAATCATTTAATCTAAAATTTACTGTTAATGATCCAACCAGAATTACCAATTCTTCGCGAACATGTATTGACAATATAATTGTCAAACAAAATACATCAATTTTTACTCAAAATGATATTGTTCCTATATCTGACCATAATGTACTAACTTGTAATTTAGATTTGACTATTTTACCAAATACTAATAGTAGTTACAAGTTTATAAGAAGTTATAATGACAAAAACAAGTGTTATTTTATAAACTTAATAAAAGACATAAATTGGATAGATGTATTTAATGACAAAAAGCCATCAGCAAAATGTACAACTTTCTGTAATATTATAACTGCAATACATGATAACGCTTTTCCAGAAAAAAAGATTTTATTGAATAAAAAGAAAAATGCATGGATAACACAGGGAATCAGAAAATCCAGTGATACCAAACGAGATTTGTATTTGCTGTTAAACTTATCCTCTTATAACAATGTTCTTGTTCAGTACTATAAAAAGTACAGTAATATTTTTAAAAAAGTTATTTTAGCAGCCTAGAAAATGTTAGTCGACAATAAAATACTAAAATCTAATAATATTGTTAAATCTACCTGGGACGTTATTAAATCGGAAACCAATCAAACAAAACCGTCCGACAACATTAATTTACTTATAAATAATGAACTTGTAGTTGACCCTCATGTAATAGTAAACTCTTTTAGTCACTACTTTAGTGAAATCTCAACAAATTTAATTAAAAAAATTTACGTTTTTAACGACACCGACTCGCTTAATATGTTGAATAGAACCAAACTTGACAATTCATCAAGCTTATTTTTAAAACCGGTAGACGAAAATGAAATATTGAATATTGTTAAAAAATTAAAACATACAAATGCTACAGGGTTTGATAGTATTCCAATACATATAGTAAAACATACAATTGAATTCCTAAAACTGCCACTCACTAATTTAATTAATACATGCCTTGAAAATGGATACTTTCCCGATGAGTTTAAGATTGCAACAATTATTCCTCTACATAAAGGCAAATCTAAGTCTGACATAAATAATTATCGTCCAATATCAATTTTGCCTTGTATTTCTAAAATATTAGAGACTGTATTAAAATTACGAATAGAAGATTTTATGATTAAAAAAAAACTATTTTCTCTTTGTCAACATGGGTTCACAACAAATAAATCTACTGCAACAGCTCTGTGTGAAATAGGTTATAAAATATACTCTAAGATTAATACTAATAAATTGGTGGCAGTTGTTGGGATCGATTTATCAAAGGCTTTTGATGTTGTTAACCACTCATTACTTCTTAAAAAAATTGATTATTACGGAATTAGAGGTAAAGCTTTTGATATAATTAAATCTTTTTTAACAAATAGAAAACAATACGTTCGCATTAATTACTCAAACAATTACAACGAAATAACAAGCTACAATTCTATTAGAACTAATATTAAATGTGGGGTTCCACAAGGATCAATTCTTGGACCTCTACTATTTAATATTTTCATTAATAACTTATCATTTAATATGAATTTTGATGTGACATGTTATGCCGACGATACAACTATTTGTTTATATGCCGATAATAAAGACGACTTAAATGATAGAGTAAGAGAAGCCTTAGTTTCTATATCGCATTGGTTTAACTGTAATAAACTTGCAATAAATGTGAACAAAACGCAAATTATGGTTTTCCCACCTAACAAAATTCAAGAACTAAATGTTCGTGTTAATAGTGAACTAATATCAACTACATTAGATTTTAAATTATTAGGTGTGACTTTTGATAATGATTTAAAGTTTAAAAGTCATGTATGTAATATGTCTGTAAAATTAAATAAAAGCATTTATTCTCTAAGAACTTTAAGACATTATTGCAGTAAATCTACACTACGAATAGTTTATTTTTCCTATTTTAACTCAATAGTTGAGTATGAAATTCTATTGTGGGGAAACGAGTTAAATCTTAAAGACGTCCTTAAGACACAGAAAAAAGCTATTCGAATTTTAGCAAACATAGGTTTTAGAGATTCTTGTAGATCATATTTTAAAAGTCTAAGTATTTTGACGGTTCCATCAATTTATATTTACCATGCATCAAAGTATATTTTTTCTAATAAAGCAGACCTCACTACAAATAAAAACATACATAACCACAACACACGAAATCATTTTTTATTAACTGATATTCCCGCAAATAAATATGTAAAAACATCGTTTTATATTGTAGCAAGAAACATTTTTAATAAACTCCCTGAAGACATGAAACAGATGAAATTAAAAATTAGTTTTTTAAAAGTACTTAAACGTTATCTGATAGAAAACTCTTTTTATTCTTTATCTGAATATTTTAACAAAGATCACTAATATTATTTATTATTAATTTTTAAAATAGACTAGTTATATTATTTAAGTTTTATAAATGTTTTTGTTTGTGTATTAAATTTTGTATTATGTACTATGTATTTCTACACCTTTTGGTATTTTTTTGAAATAAATATTATTATATTATATTATTATACTTTATTTACGGTATAATTTTACCATTTACATCTACATCAAATATACATAAACAATGATGTTTTACAATACAAAAATAAAGGATACAAAAAATAACAAACATAAAAGCGCACATATTAAACATTAGTCAGCATGACTCAGCTGACTTCTAAACGTAGATTTAGAGACACAAAATACATTAATATCAGTTGGTAAATTATTTGCAAATCTACACCTTCTTCTTCTGCCTGCTATGTCTATTATTAGGTGCTACATGAAATGGAGAAGATTACCAAGTAGCTCCGGACAATCAATCTCAGACATAATTAAATTACGCAAAAACGACAAATCAGCCCTTTTGCGGCAAATCTTCAATGGCAGTAGGTTGTGCAATAAAGCAATGTTGCAGTAATCATAATTTACAGATACTATGCCCGATTTATAAGGCAATAAACGACAAAACTTCTTTTGAATTTATTCAATACTACGGTTGTGAGTTTCATAAACAAAACTCCAACCAAACTGACGGAGCATACTCTAAATGCGAACGCACCAAAGCACAATATAAAAGTTTTAGTGTACTGGCTGATAAATCCACGACATTTTATATACAAATCCTAACATTTTTATGGCACGGTTGCATATGATGTTAATATGTTCAACAAATGTAAGTTTATGATTAAAAATAACGCCTAAATCTTTTATTTGTGTGACTTTGTCCAACACTTTTGTGTCCATTATACAGGGTGTCCGGAAAATACGTGTACAACGTTTGACGACAGACTCCTGACGTCAAAATAGGTCGATCTAAGCCGACTTAGTTATATCCAAAATTGTCTCGTTTAGCCGGTAGAGGGCGTCAAAAATTTGTAAATATTAAAAAAAAATTACCTGTAACAATAATTTTTTAAGTGACCTTGTTGCTATGGCGTTTAACAATTTGACAATTATTGACAAATTGTCACCAGTCTATGAAATTTACTCAAGTATACGATCAACATTCTTGAATTACAAGTTCATTTTACCATTAAAAATGGAAAATTATACAAACTCTCAGAAAGTTGACATGCTCCTGGTATACGGGTTTTGTCAAGGAAATGGGCGTCAGAGTGTTAGGGTTTACATGGAGAGGTTTCCTAACCGTCGAATACCAAACCACCAAACATTTGCCAATATTGAGCGTCATCTTTGGGAAACGGGCAGTTTTGAGAAAAAGTTTGAAGGCAGGGGTCGTATGCAAACAACTCGAACTGTGGAAACAGAAGAGATGATTCTGGAAAGAGTTGAAGAAGAACCAAGTACCAGTACCCGTCTCTTAGAACGTGAGTTAAATGTTCCTAAAACGATTGTCAATGAGATTTTAAGAGAACAGTTGTTACATCCTTACCACATACAAAAAGTCCAGGAACTTTTACCGACTGATCCCCCCATGCGGCTTACATTTTGTCAATTTATTAGAAACAAAAGAATCCTTGTTCCAAATTTTTGTAGAAAAATTATGTTTACTGACGAGGCATGCTTTACAAGATCTGGGGTAACCAATCTGCACAATGAACATATTTATTCCGATGAAAATCCACATGCCATTAAAGTTGCACATCATCAGCATCAATTTAAAATTAATATTTGGGCAGGTATTATTGATCACTACCTTACTGGTCCCATTGTTATTCCAGACAGGTTAGATGGAAATATTTATTTAAATTTTTTGCAAGACACTTTACCAATTCTTCTGGAGAATTTGCCCCTTTTACTTCGGAGGGAAATGTGGTATATGCATGATGGTGCCCCGCCCCATTTTTCCGTTGCCGTTCGGCAATACTTACATCATCAATATCCCAACTGATGGATTGGAAGAGGCAATGATGCACCAGTAAAATGGCCACCACGTTCTCCTAAGTTAAATATGTGTGACTTCTTTTTGTGGGGCGCTATTAAATCAGAAGTTTACAAGACTCCGGTAAACACACGCGATGATTTATTGCAGCGGATTTTAAATGCTGGCAACCATTTTAATAATCCCGAGACATTAGATAGGGTCCAATATCATTTTTTAAAGAGTGTTAATAAGTGTATTCAGCAAGATGGCGGTAATTTTACACATTTGCTTAAGTAATGTTTTTGTTTTACTTAGTTTCTTACAATAGATACTTTCAACTTTGTTATACTTTTGTTTTTTTTTGACGCCCTCTACCGGCTAAACGAGACAATTTTGGATATAACTAAGTCGGCTTAGATCGACCTATTTTGACGTCAGGAGTCTGTCGTCAAACGTTGTACACGTATTTTCCGGACACCCTGTATAGTTAAAAAAATATTTATTCAAAGTTCTATGGAAACTTATTGAAAAACATTTATCAGCATTAAAGAATAATTTATTAATAAAACACCAAGTATTTATAGAATCTAAGTCCAGTTGTAAAAGATGGCAGTCATTAAGAGATAATATTCTTCTATACATTTTTAAACCATTCGCAAATAAAAGAAATGACGATGAAATGATATACTGTGAGATATCATTAATAAAAAGCAAAAATAAAATTGGTCCACAATCAGATTCTTGAAGAACACCTGATGAAACAAGAATGGGCTGTGACAAAAAATTATTAATTTTTACACACTGCGTGCGATTTTTCAAAAAGCTAAATAACCAGGAAATCACATCATGATGATAACCCAGAGCACCGAGCTTTGCAATCAAAACATTATGACTCACACGATCAAACGCCTTTGAAAAATCGGTGTAGATTGAGTCAACTTGTACTTTAGATTCAAATCCATTTAAAATATCATTTTCATAACAGAGTAAAAAAGTAAATGTGGAACGCCCTTCACGAAATCCATGCTGTTCTTCTATTAAAATGCTTTGCACTTCCATTGCAACTGACCAGTTACAATTTTGTCAAACAATTTAGGTATTGCAGATTGAATGCAAATGCCTCTATAGTTAGTAATATCCTCTTTAGCTCCAGATTTAAACAAAAGCGTAATATAGCTTTGTTTCCATATTTGAGGAAATATAGTTTCATTCAATGAGGCATTGAAAAGTAAGTGCAATTGCCCATATTCAATTTTTTAATGCCCAACAGTTAGTCTGGTAAGTGTGTCACTCTTGATCATTATAATTACTAACGAGGAGTATTTGCACAGCAGCCGCCCAAGTGTTTGTTATCAAAGAAATCAAAGTTTTTTTTCTTTGCAAGTGTTAGAAGTTCCTTAGTCAGAGTTAATATCTAATTGACTAATATTTTGGTGAGTGGGTAACACCAGATTATAAAAACCATAGTAGTTTAAATTATGCCCGTATTTATAAAAGCTGATTAAATTTAATGGCTATTAAATGTGACAATATAACCTCACAATTTGAAATATCGTCAAAACTATTTTTATAAATTTGATAGAAATACATGTTATTTATTTTTGGTTATTATTAATTATTATTTTTTATTCATTTTTGATAGTTGTTTATTATGTCAAACTTGTTTTTATGATAGAATAAATATAAATAATTTTGCGTTTGTCAAACTGACTTTTATGAATACGGGCATTAATGTGCCAACTCACACACCTAAGAGTTTGTTCTTTTTGCAAGCGTTCAAAGTCTTTTTGTTCAAAAAAGAGAAGACAATATCTAATTTCAGATTATGAATACCATTGAGTAGTTTAAAGTAAAGTGCGTACCTATTTGCTCAAGAGTGTAATAACAAGAAATTAAAAGTTTCTTCTATTTTCAAGCGTTAAAAGTCTCTATGTTACAAGAAAAGATAATAAACCCAATCTCTTAATAATCAATACTTGAGTGAGTAAGTGGATCATTCTTAATTTTAATTATTATCTCGAGTACCTTAACCTAAACTAGAAAATTTTGTTATCAAAAAAATAAAAGTTTTTCATCTTTGTAAACGTTAAAAGTCTCTACGTCTACAAAAAAAAAATGTGGTATTCAATCTTTTAAAACCAACACTTAAGCGGATGGATAAGTCAATCTTAATCATGATTACAGGAAATAGTTTAAACTAAAGTTTTTGCTCAAGTGTTTGTCTTTAAAGAATTAAAAAAAATTTCTTCTGTGCAAGTGTTTGTTACCAACAAATTTTAATTTCTCAGTTGGTAAATAGAAAAAAAGGTAATATCCAATATTTTAATAACTAACACTTAGGCGAGTCGGTGAATCATTCTAAATCATAATTACAGTTAAATAATTTAAACTAGAGTTTCTCTTCTATGCAATCGTCTCTACATTACAGGAAGGAATAATAAATTTATTTTCTTAGTGCTTAACATTGGGTAGTTGCGTGAGATCTTGATCACTATCAAGTAGTTTAAACTGGAGTGCCCATTTGCTTACCTGAATATTTATAATCAAGAAAAGTTTTTTTTGCAAAAGTTAGAAATCCTTGAGTCAGAAGAGGAGGTGATGATTCCAATCTTTTATTGACGTACAGTTGGGTAGTTGTGTTGCTCTAATTTATAAATACCAACCAGTAGTTAAAACTGGAGTGAAAAACCAAACAAATTACAAATAAATATTGCTTTCCGTTTAAAGAAATATTTAGTTCATTAAGAGTTTTTTTTTTAACGTTATTATATTTCTGTACTTTATCAGAATCCACATTACCACTCAAATCTTTATTCTCAATTTTACAACATTATGTACTAAAATTACTATCATTAGTAATACAAGCAATCATTTTAAACACAAAAATTGTCGTTGCTTTGTACAAAACAAATTTCAAAGTTCTCTTGAGGTGCGGCTTTAATGTTTTGTAATAATTGTAAAAATGTTTATTTTATTTATTTATTTATTCTATTGTCTTTTTACCTTTTGGTGTAAGTCGTATACTTATTAATGTGTATAATATTCTTTTCATTTCTTCCTATTCTTGGCTATCTCTTTTATTTTTTTTAAGAGTTTTTTTTTGTATCCTCTATCTTTATTGCGCTATTCCATTCAGGTATACATCTTCTTTTTTATTTTCCTGTTACTCTTGTCTCATAAATTATTTTAGTGTTTCTTTCTTTATTCATTCTTCTGATATGTTCATATCATCTAATTTGATCTTCCGTATTTATTTTTTTATATTAGCTTTATATTTACATTTGTCCTGTCTCGTTTCTTATTTAATTTTTTCTTGTTTTGCTTTTGATCTTCTTAAGAAATCTCATCTTCATTGCATTTATTCTTCCTATTTATTTTTTATCATCGATTGTGTTTTGCTACAATTTTTTGTGTGTTTTTTAGCATGTTAAATATTTTTGCTGTTTTTTTCTATTTTGTCGTCTACTTTCTACTTTTTTGTTTAGTTTTTCGTTGTTTTGTATTATTTTTCCTAAGTATCTGTATTGTTCAACCAGTTCTATTATTTTTTCTTTAATTTTTATTTCGTGATTCAGTTTTTCTTTAGCTGTTCCTCTATTATTTCCATGTTGTGTTGTAGTTCTTTTATTGTTTCTGCAATCACTGCTATGTCGTCTGCAAATAGCAATTCTGCTATTTTTGTTATTATTATTTTCCAATATCCTATTATTTTTACCATTTTCATTTTTTTGCGTGTTTAATGTCTTGTCTAGCACAATTGAAGAAAGCAATGCGCTTAAAACACATTCCCTTGCTTCACCCCTTTCTTTGTTTGGAATTCTTTTGACTCCTCGTTATTCATTTTGACTTAGTTTTTGTGTTCTGTGTACATGTTTTAAATTACGATTATTATTTCCTTCTCAATTTCTCTCATTTTTTAGTTCTTTCCATGTCCTTTCTGTAAAGTCAACAAAACAATCGTGCATTACTCTATTTTTTATCATCTTCTCAGTAAGTTGTTTTATTATAAAATATTAGATCCAGTGTGCGTTTCTTTTTCTAAATCCACATTGGCTGTCCTCTATTGTCGTTTTTAGTTTGTTTTGCTTGGTATGCTTGTTAGTGTTTACGTTTCTTTCATCTGTGCCTGCTGCCTTTTCTTTTTTCAATTTCTTAAATGCTTCTATTACTTCGTCTGTTTTAAGTTCTTCTATTTCTTCCGTTCTTCTGTCCTGTAGCACTACTTTATCTTCACTTGTTTTGTTTGTTTCTGCTTTTTGTTCTGTTAGTTTTTGGAAGTAGTGCCTCCATCTTTCTATTATCTTATCTTAATAGAAAAATGAAGGCACTACTATTTTAATCATTTATGTTTATCATATTGTGTTTTAACATTTTTTGTAGAATAGTTTTTGGTTTTGGTTAGTTTTCATTTTTTTTTTACAAATTTTGTCTGTTTTTACATTGATTTTTAATTATTTTTTTTTTTTTTTTTGTGTATCTTTTGTAGTCATATTTTTTTGGTTTGTAAGTATCTTTTCAATTTTTCTTTTTTGTCTCTTATCCCTTTCTTCTTTTCTTTTGTTCACCAATATTTTTAATATCTTTGTTTACTATTTTTACTGATCCACAAACTCTCTATTGCAGCTTCTAGAATAATTAACTCTCCAATTTTATTAAAACTACTGACTGAGTGCCTACCCACTTAACTGTTTTTATAAGTTAAATTTGTTAACTTCCTTTTTTAATTTAATAATAATTAATTTGCAGATAAAAAAAATTTAAATTTTTAGACTATTTGCTTAAAAACAACAACTAAGTAAAAAAGTTGATTTAATCAAACTTTTTCACTTAATTTAATGACAAATTACATTAGCAAAAAAAAATTATAAGTTCCTAGATCACTAATATTTGGGCAGGTTGGCAGGGCATTTTAATTAGAACTACTTGCCTACAAGCAATAAACTTAATGCTTACCCATCCAATTGTTTGTAATCAAATTTATCAACTTTTTTCTCTAATTTAATAGCAAATTTCATACGCAGAAAAGAAAAATATCTAATTTCTGAATTACTAACACTTGCGTGGATAATGAGGCTATCCAATTAAAATTACTCACACATAATTTGACTAGATGACAGAGCTAGAGGCGTCAACATTGAAAGCGATCACTTTATTTCCACCCGACTGAAGCAAAACCGCGGCCCGGTAAAATGCATTTTTAATTTTAAGAACACAAACAAAGTACAGATGAATTGACTGCGTATTTATTTACAAATTATCTTAGTAGAATTGCAGCTTGGACTCCGCTCTCAATCAAACTAACAGTCAGATCCTGAGGTTTCCAGATGTCCAACATCACAAGCTAAAGGTCCAGTTGACAAAAATGGACAAAAAGATCCACGGCCTAGAGTGATACGTTTGTTAGGCTAATAAAAAAACAATGCGGAAAAATTAACATTGTTGTTCACAACATCAAGCAGAATAAGCTGGATCTCTAAAAAGGCTCTCTTTAGTCAGTTTAAGATCATTACGCAAGAAATAAGGAAAAGTAAAACCGTCTAAAAAATTGTTACAATTTTACTTATAGCCAGACACACCACTCTGCTAACCACGTCACTAAAAGTCCCAACCCACCAAGACTCTGAGCGTCCTATTCTTGACTTCCTACCTTAAGCCGGGTCAATTTCAGCCCATCCAAAGACAAAAAGCAGATAGATGTCCAGCTAAATAGTAACGTTACCGCCCACAAAGAAACTCACTTCTAGAGGAAGGTTTTACCATTGTGCTCAACTCCAAGAAGATGTAAAAGAAACAAAAAAAGAAATTGGGTAAATTTCTTTAAGTTTCTATGCTTAAGCCAACAAGACCAAAAGGTCTATCTCTGGTCGGCTTAATAGCTCCTTAAGCCATTCATTAAGTCCAAACACTTTGGTAGCACCCGCCTTAAACCTCCCACTTCCTATAGTCATACGAGATAAAATTATATTTTAAAAGTTATCGGCTGTGTTGTAAGATATAAAAGTGTGAACTACACGTTCAATTAAAGTACAAAAATGCATTATAAGAAACGTACTTGCTTATTGTTATAGGGTACCTACGCTCTTAATTTATCCGTCAAACTTATAAAAAAAGATAGAAAACTTATACTTTAAAACACGCAATACCAAGAAATTTTGTTTTTTTTTTTAATTGTGCAACATCACGGTCCAAGCAGAGTACAAACAAAAGTCTTGTGACATTAGCCACACCGCATCAATTCACCATATGAAGGTAATAAATGCGTTAAAGCCCATTTCAGCTTTACTTGCATCAAGACTAAAGAATCAAGGTGCGTGCAATGATCCGCACACAACAAGTTGCCTAGCTTATTTCAAGCTAAAGGCAAACCAAACCCTATCTAAGGCCAGTTCCAATGCACTTGTTTTTTAAACGCAGATTTTTTCCCTTTTTTGGAGCATTCTTAATATACGCAAATAGAAATTCTATGCAAATGGAGCGTAAAGCTAGACGTAACATGCAAACTCATCAGTCAAGAATCAACTTTTCTTCTGCTTAGCACAAACAGACGACAAAGTTTATTTTAAAAAAAAATATCTATCTTCTAGTGTAAAAACTAGGTACAGACAACTTGTCCGACAGTCTGTTCTCAGACATAAACATGGTACAAGCTCTGCACAATCTTTATGCAACGCCTATAAAGCTGGCACGTTAAGTGCACTCCCACTTTAAGACCAAAACTATTTAGGCAAATAAGTTTATGCATCAGAGGTGCTAAACTTATAAAAATTCAAATTGAAAAAATTTAATTGCTTGTAAGAATAAACTTTGAAAGTCTTTAAGAACATTTTCTTTCCAATCGACAAACAAAAAGAGATAGTTTGAACAAACGTCCCAACATCGACATTTCCGATTTTGCTCAAGTAATAATATTATACTTAAAAAAAAAAAATAATAAAAAATAATTATTTCTTTGACAAATAATTTGTCAAAAAAAATTTAAATAAAATTGAACGTAGAACGCAATTTTTGAGTCAGTTTTTTAAAATTCTTCTGAAAAAGCCGAAAAATTAGTAAAATTACGGAAAATTTAAAGAAAATCTTTACAAGTATCCCATTTTTAGCAATTATGTGTTATATTTTACCGTAGGGCAAGCAAATCTAGTTTTTTTTAATTTTTGCGATAAAAAGTACTATGTTTCAGGAGTATCATGTTCAAATTTTAAGTCTCAAAGAATCTTATTTTTTCTATTTTCTGCAGATTGTGTTTTACTGAACATTTCCTATAAGATTTTTGACTATTTTTTGCTTATTTAAGCTGAAAAACTGAAAGGAGAAAAAATATTTAGAAAAATGAAAATAACTGCCATTTACACTGTATTGCACTTAAAGATCGAAAATTTTAAGAATTGTCATATTTTGGTACCCCAAACATGTGTACAAAATTTGATCAAAATTGATGATTTTATATTTTATAACCAAATTTTAACAATAAAAAGCTAGATTTTAAGACCATAACGACCGCTACCTTGATTTGTAGTATTTTAACAAAAACGGCAACTTCCCCTTCATCGCTGCTTCTACAAATGATTTGATAATTGATTTATTTTTTTACCAGTACATTTAAAAAAGATTAAACTATGATATCTCGAAGTCTTTTTTGTGAAATTATATCTGCAGATAGCAACAAAATGCATTCAAATATATATATTTGATAGGTTTTTTCAGCTATTTCTTAACTATTATTTGACTAAAAGACTTCAACATATCATAGTTTAATCCTTTCTAAATGTACTGGTAAAAAAATAAATCGATTATCAAATTATTTGTAGAAGCAGCAATGAAGGGAAAGTTGACGTTTTTGTTAAAATACTACAAATCAAGGTAGCGGTCGGTATGCTCTTAACTAAAGCTGGATTTCACTCATTGAGTCAGATTTTGGCATTTAAGCCAGATTTTAGCATTAATAGTCAACTTTTTGTATTTTATGACAGGACTATGATTTGAAACCAGATTTTATTAATTAAGAGGTAGAAAAAAAATAGGTTTGGATATTTAAAAAAAATCATTTAAAATTTGCAAATCTAATAATTATCAGTTCATAGTTTATCAAAATCTTACTTATATATGTTATTGCTATAACCTGGTTTAAAAATGTTGTAGAATTATTCTATTATATAGTTACTACTTGCATTGGTTTAAATTAAATTATGTTAGGAAAAGTTAAGCTAGATTTTATTTCAAGTTTTTTTTTGTTACTAAAATACATCAATGTTGTGTAATAATAAATAAAAGTAAAGTTTACATTTAGAACAAAGTATATTATTCATTATTAATTTTATCAGACACAAATTACAATCTTTATTAGTAAAATATAACTTTAGAAATTGAAAAGTTGAATTTTATATATTTATATAAAACTAAAAGTATAAAACTATATCTTACAATTGAAGTGGACACAGAATAATTTTCAGTTGACAATAAACTGCTAAAATAAATAAGCTTTGGTCACATAAGATTTATTTAAGAAACTAGAATTACAAACTATTTATATACATTTGATTGTCAATAATAGTAATATTTATTAACTGTTAGTATTTGCTGAAATTTTATTTTATTCGGGCTTGATAATATTTTTCTACCATAATTTTAAGTATTTTTTGTAAATTTGTCAAACATAAAATTTGCGGTCTCTGATAAAATATATTATAGCTTGTTTACTTTAAAATCTTTGAATTGTTAATTTATTTTCTTTTGTCTTTCATGATATTGTTTGATGTAATAACTTACCTGTATATAAAATAACCTGATGTCGATATTGTATACGACATAGACGTCAAACTCGATTAGACTTAATTTTATTTTCCAGCTTAATTTTTCAATTTATAAGAGGGTAGCAACAGGAAGCTTTTTGGGGAGCCATAATACATTAGTGAGGGGCAGTTGGCGGCATTATCAATTCAATTATATATAGTATGTGATTATTTGTTCAAACTCTTAATAGTAGCTACAATCTAAATTGCTAATGTAGGGGTTGCATTTGCCGGTGAATCAAACGCTACATTATCTTACCAAAAATTGAAAAATATAATAAGGTTAACCCGACATACTAATATTACTTTTAGGATAGCCATATACAAATTTAATAGAATTAAAGAGTCCCCTCGGTTAACATAGGTGAAATGTCCCCTATCACGAATATCTAAATTACCTCAAAAATTACTTTTCTAGCATTAAAGAAACATGTTTAGTAGGATTTAAAAACTTTGATATTTCCCCTTCTTCGTAGAGGCAAAAACTAGCAGTTTCACGTTTTTTTCCGCATCTATTGAATGAAAAGTCAAAAATAAATATTTAAAGTTAGGTTAGTCTTTAAACACAATTTTTTTATCAACAACTCAAACTCTGTAATACAACCAACAAAAGTTTCAGAAAAATTAACATTTGTTTTAGTTTATCTAAACCGCCAATTGCATGGAATTTAATTTTTTGACTTTATAAGTAATTAAAAAATTTACGTCCATGATTTTTTTTAAATTTTTGCTAGTGGTGTGCTACTATTAAAAAATAGTTTTTCTACTTTTTTTGGTATTTATACTGTTTTTTCTGCTTTTGTGACCCTGAAAGCATGTATAGATTTCAAGATACCAAAATTTGGATTCTTTAGAAAATTTTACAGCAAGTAGGTATCCTCGGTATAATATTTTCATTAACTTGCAATGATGATTTTTTTGACTGCTCAACACGATTTTTGAATCTTTTTATTAGACAAAAAACAAATAAAGTATTTATTTAATTTTTAAAAGTCAGATTTGTATTCTTGGCATCAAAATTAGTCAGTAAACTATTTTTTATTAAAATTGGTAATGGTCTAAAAAAACCACTCCTTATTGTAAAAAAAGTTTGATTTTTTACAATTTTAGAACTGTTTGCACTAAAAAATCAAAACTCAAAAACCATTTTTAGTGCAAAAAGTTTTAAGATTGTGAAAAAAGTTTGATGAAGGAAAGTTTTATTGACCTTTGCCGATTTTGATAAATATTAGTTTTTTTTTTCAACTTTTTGATTTTTAAGCATGATTATTAACAAAAATTACAAAAAAAAACAAAAAAATTATTCTTTGATTTATGACATGAGTACGGAGAAATATATGTAGATCCAGATATGCTGTTCAAAAAAGATGGACAACTTAAATATCTATAAATTTTATATCTTATTTTTTTTTTTTATTTAAACTTTTAAGAAAGATATTTCAAATATTTTATAAAAAAAACAAAAAAGTTTTTGACGTGTTTTGAATAAACCCCTTTTCCCACCCTAGAAGTTTGTTACCCCTATTTGTTAACACCCTGTATAATACACAAATACAAAACTCGTTTATACGTTTAAGTATATCAATAAAATTGACAAATAAAAAAATTATCAACAACACTTAACCAGATAAGAGTCTGCATTGCAAAAACGCCCACAATCACACCTTGCGGTCTATTTCAATAAATTATTTTTCTTTCTGTAAGTGACAGCTGTCACTAAATTACAAAAAAATATCGAATTACTTGATTACAACAACAAGTATATTAATTACAGTCGTTTAGCTTAAATTAGAGTAGTTATTTTACAAACATATTTATGCTATTTTTGATAAATCGGTGCCCACATATTGTAAACGTAATTTGAATAAATCTCCTTCATGGCTTACTACTGAAATATAACATGATATTAAAATAATACTTTATTACCACCGCAAGTGGAAATCGACGGCTTTGCAGTGCTTTTATATTGATTTTTAAAAAATGAGATCCTTAACAAAACATCAAATTTCTAAGGCTTATAAAGCATATATGAATAATATAGAAGCTAACTTTAAAAGAAACCCTAAAGATCTATAGAATTTTGTTTGACAAAGAAAAGGTACTACCAAAATTCCTGGTCAGCTACATTAGAACAATATTAGCTATTCTTCACCGCAAGAAATAGTTAACGCATTTGCAGACATTTTCTCTATCGTGTACTTGCCCAAAAATCCTACAATAATAAACGAATCATATAATAACCGTAAAATGCTTTTCATGCCTATTATAACTGACTTGGATGTTGTTAGTAGTATTAACCGTTTAAAAAATTCTGCAATTTTTGGTTACGATCGCATTCCTAGTTTTTTGCTTAAAGACTGCAAATATGTGTTCTCAAAACTATTGACAAGCATTTATAACTTATCAGTTCATACTTCCAATTTTCCTGAGGTGTGGAAACGTGTTGCAATCTGCCGGTTTTTTTTAAAACGGTGACTCGTCTGATTTGCAGAATTATCGACCTCAATCGTATCAAATTTAGCTAAAGTTTTTGAACAAACAATATATTTTATAATTTATAACCATACGCATGTGTATATTTCTCCTCATGAATGAAATTTATATCAAGCTCTAGTGTTCCTCAAGGTTCAAATTTAGGTCCGTTAATTTTTAACCTGTTTATTAATGATTTAATAACGTCTATCTCGTCTTCTGTCTTAGCTTATGCGGATGACATTAAATTATATTTTACAATCCGTACACCTGTTGATTGTTCTATACTGCAACATAATGTTGATGCAATTGTTCGGTGGTGTGGCTTAAATAAATTAAGTTTAAACGTAAATACATTTTCCGTTGATTCACAACTATTATATAAATGAAACTTTGATAAATCGTAATTCTGAAGTTAAAGATCTTGGAGTTCTGTTTGATTCTCAGCTTTCTTTTACAAACTATATTAATAGTTTATCTGCTGCTGCTTTTAAGTTATTAGGCTCTCATGCGCACATTGAAATATTTCATCGATCTTAATTTGTTAAAAACGTTGTATTTTGCTCTTGTTTGTAGTAAGTTAGAATATGCTTCTGTAATATGGTTCTTATATTACTGAAATATTTCATTAAGAGTTGAACGGTCCAAAAACGGTTTCTGAAATTTTTATCATTTAAAATAGATGGTACGTATCCAGACAGATCCTACAACTATTTATAGCCTGCTAATTAAACATAATTTCTCATCACTATCTGAGCGTAGAGAAAACTGCAGCACTTTATTTGCTTATAAATTGGTTATTAACTTAATTGATTCTCCAGATTTATTATCCTGTTTTTGTTTTAATGTTCCTCGTTTGTCGTCTCGTTATACGGACACCTTCTTTATATCTACCTCTAATACAAATATATTACTTAAGTCACCGGTCATGCACATGAGTCAAAATGCTAACAAATTATTTCATGATGTTTTTACAAGTGTTTAGTGATTGTGTACTGTTTTTGATTTTGTTATTGTAACTGGTATACGACCATAATTAAATTTGTTTTTTGTTGAATATTTTATTGTATTTTTGATTATATTGTATAATTTCTTTGTATTTTTAATAGTTTAGTCAGAAAAGGTAATTTTTTGGTATTTGTTTTTTCAGTGTAAATTTTAGTACTCGTGACAACTTAGTAAGGTTTGCCATTTCTCCATGAATAGACTAACAAACGATCAGCGCTTGCAAATCATTGAATTTTATTTTAAAAATTGATGCTCTGTAAAAAGTGTGTTTTGCAAACTACATCGATTTTATGGTCGTCATAACCGACCCACCAAACAGGTTATTTAAGCTATTGTGACCAAATTTTACACCAGTTTCACTTTATTGAACATTAATCCACCAATCCGTATGCGGAGAGTGCGCAGTGTTAATAAAGATTGCGATATGTCAATTTGTCGCCGTTCTCAACAATTAGGCTTATGTTAATCGACCATCTGAAAGATTTTACGTAAGGACCTTGGTATAAAACCATACAAAATACAGCTGCTGCAAGAACTGAAGCCGGGTGACCTACTACAACGTCGTTTGTTTGCTGAATAGGTCTTAAAAAAGTTGGATAAAGATCCAATTTTTTATTGTAAAATTATCTTCAGCAACAAAGTTTATTTTTGGCTTAAAGGGCACGTCAACAAACAGAATTGCCAAATTTGTTTTAACGAGCAACCAGAAGCAGTTCAAGAGCTGCCAATGCATCTTAAAAAATGCACTGTTTGGTGCGGTTTGTGGGCCGGCGCGGGCGTACAACGTTACAGTCAATGGAGTAAGGTACCGTGCGATGCTTACCGACTATTTTTTTGTCTAAAATAGAAGAATTGGACTTGGTTGACATGTGGTTTTAACAAGACGGTGCCACATACCACACAACACGCAATACCATGGACCAATTAAGAGTCAAGTTTGGTGAGCATTTAATCTCACGTTTTGGAACAGTCCATTGGCCTACAAAATAATGCAATCTGACCCCACTAGACTATTTTTTGGGGGCTACATGAAATCTCTCGTGTACAGGGACAAAGCAGCCACAATTGCAGCTCTGAAAGACAACATTACAGCTGCCGTTGGTGAGATACCAGCCAAAATGCTGGAAAAAGTATGCCAAAATTGGAACTTACAAATGGACATTTCAGGCGTAGCCGCGGGCAATATTTACATAAAATAATATTTAAAAAGTAAATGGCAGACATTGATGAATTGCTCCAAATAATTATTTCATTCATTATTGAAAATTTTCTGTTTTTTTTTTTAATTTTTAAAAACCAAACGTTGGAAAAATCACCTTTTATTACACTGTTGTAGTTATATATAAATATACTTATTTTTTTTTTAATTTAAATTTTATGTATGAATTTAAATATTTTGTTATTTTTTAGTTATGCTACTTTAGTTTATTTTATGTTATCTTGTATTGATTCTTCCGTTGGGTAATAAAAATAATAATAATTATTATTATTATTATTACAGTATTCTTTTTTTTTGATAGGCAGTTAACCAATCCCACCTTAAAACCGTATTCTGTAGATCTCTACAATCAAAATTTCTAGTGGCTACTCCGTCTAGGGATGTGTATCGAATGTGTTTATATTGTAAGCTGTTTTGAGTTTCATCATTTTAATTTTTTGTTTTTTTACTTTTAATAGCTCTTTTTATCTTCTCAAAGGTAGTTAAGTTTGTTTTTTTTTGTTATCATCATTTTGCTTTTATTTTTATTTCTGTATACGTTTGTTTGCATTACTAGTGGATGTATTCCCTACGAATCAGTTAAAAAATAGCGGCCGTTATTTTTTTTTAGCAACCTCTAAAATGCAATCCGTATTCCCTACGGTAATTTCCGTTAAATTTTTAGCGACAAAAGTTAAAATCACCCGTTAGTCTGATTATTTTTAGCGGATAAAAATAGCTGCCGTTAATTTTTAAACGGAAGTTTATTATTTTATAAGTTTATTTTTAATTAATAAACATTAGCAATTTCAAGAAAATATATTATTACGAGTGCATATTACTGTATTTTATTAACCTAAAAACATAATAATTTCACAAATTTTATTGAATTTACGAATACAACGTAGAAACTCACATGATATAAGCAATACTTATTTGATGCCAAATTATACTTTTTTATTATTGTGTGGAAATGGAGTCATTATTAACATCATCAAAACATCAATTCTAATCAGTCTGTTCTAAATATAAATGCAAACATTCTTAGCTTCTAACAAACGCAAATTACCGATATAACATGGAATAGCAAATAATGTAATAAAAACAATGTCTTTAAAGATCTCTTGTGTTGCTTAAACATTACTACTTTAAATCATTTTTGTTAAAAAAGATTATTTAAATTTACATTTGCGGTGTATTACATAACACAGTATTTTAATTATAAAAATCTTAATTTGAAGCATTCAAGGATATAAAAAGGCAAATTAGAAGTAAGAAACGTATGTAATGTTATTATTTACTTTTAATATTAATTATATAAAAATATTTTTGACACTAAACGTCAGTTTTTGAGGTTAAAATTGATCAAAGACAAACGTTTTATGCTTATTTTTAACGGGGTCGCTAAATTTTCTTAAATTAACGGGTTGCTAAAAAAATGTGCTACAGAATAAGCAACAACGCTAAAATATTTAGCGGGCTGCTAAAATCACAATTTTTTAGCGGCAGTTAAAATTAACCAAGTTGATAGAGAATAGACCCATAAAACGGTTATTTTTTATCTGTGCTACCTTGTTTAACAATGAGTACTTAGGTTTTACGATTGTTGGCATTTGTCGTTTGCTATTTTGCTGTTTTGTGTTTTGTTGGTTACCTTTATACATTGCAAAAACGCATATTTTATCTTTTCTGAAAGGTTTAAAGTTTATACTTGTTATTTGATGCAATACGACCCATTTTATTGTGCTCTGTATTAAATTTTAGTGTTTCTAAACAATTTTTTGTTTTAAGTTTTATTTCAAAAAATTAAATGCATTTTTTAAGCTATAGTCAACAAAATCTTTGGTTCAGAGCATCACCCACAAGTCAATTTTATAAAATGTTCTCAGTAAGCTACTTAACGCCAAACTTACCTTAAATTATGAAAAAAGTAATTTCTGATGGAAAAAGCTTTGTTATTTAGAATTTGTTCTGAATATGATAAGCAACAATGTAGACCCAAAAAAAGTAAGAACTATCGTAGATATGCTGCTTCTTAATTATGTAAAAAAAGTCCGGTTTATAGAAATATTGTCCTGGTATAGACGTTTTATTTTTACTTGTTTAAAAGATTTGAAACCCTTCCCAGAACTTACCAGCAAAAACTTTTAGTTTAAATGAACAGATAGTTGTCATGAGGCTTTGACCATCCTCAAACTCTAGTAAATTTACCAATTCTGACATGTTTAAATTTTACTCAGCCTGTTTGGCTCGATTGTGGTGCCAGTGATGTAAGGCCACGGTCTTTGTTCTCTCCAAAGACCAACGGTGAAGAAAAGATATTCTTCTACTTTTTAAAATTATCATCTATTAAAAAATTTAGACGTTTTATAGTCAATAAACAAAGTTTAGTGTTAACTAAAAACAAATTATTATAAGTATTTAATATTCACTTTAATTTGTTCGCTTAACTTAAACACAAAAAAAGATGGAACGATGAACTTTTGTTATGCAGCAATTTAAGTTACATATAGTGCTTTGAAAAGGTAAGGTAGAAAGCATGTTGTCCCAGACTGTTTGTCTAAAGCATTTAGCAAATATTTGTAAAGTTATCAATAGATAATCTAGTAAAATTTAAGTAGTATTTAACTATGTGCCAATGTGTAAAAAATAAATTATTATAATATGTGAAAATTGAAAGTAATAAGTTGTAAGTAACATTACACATTGATGTTTCCCAGGTTTTCATATTAGAATCTATTGTAATCAAATAATTTAAAAAATACCAAAACAATTTTAAAATTAGTTCTAATTAAAAAAATAAATACTAATTAATTTTATTTCTATAATGTATTTAATTTAATTTATTTAATTAATCTGCTCATTATTCTCAAAATACTAATTATGAGTAAGAATAGGAATAAAAGCAAAAAATTGTAAAGTTTAAAAAACAAAAAATTTGTCGCCCAACCCTATCGGGATGCATTTAAGAATGGAGCATGATATCGAACCATGGTCACTTTACTAAAATATAAAGAACCGGCCAACCCATTTGTGCGCATAACAAAACCGGACAAAAGCCTGACTAACCTTATATCTTGAATAAGAGATGAGATGCAACAAAGCATCCGTCTTCTGGGCACCCTTTAATGCTAGACCTACTTTTAACTTGCTTAAAGCTGAGGATAGAAGTTCACTGGGTTCCTGCTTACCCCTCTATTGGTTGCACTTTATATTAATAGACCTTCTAACACTTTTAATTTAGATTTAACTAACTATGACACAAAGTAGGTTCAAACAGCACTACATACAGTTACGGTTGAATGACGAGTTTGCGTCGCGTTAAATTTATAATGTTTGTATATTCTTTGAGATAAAATTGAATTTTAAATAAAAATTCATGTAAGCTTTTGTGCTGCACTGTGCTAGAATCGTCTGAAACAAAGAAATAAGCATTAAAATATAAAAGAAAATTATGCAAAATGTTTCTTATGATCATGTTTACTTTATATTCACAAATAAAATAGTGTATAGTTTAACACAAGCCAAAAAAAGACTTTAGCGGCACCCTGAGTAAGTGCGTTAAAAAACAAACTGAGTGTGTGCGTATGTGTGACCATTCTGAGCAAATGTGTGCAAAAAACATTTAATTTGTTAAAATTCAGAACTCTGACTACCGGAACACTTTTGCCAAGTTGCACAACCGTTTCCTGATTTAGATCAGCCGTCTTCGCAACTTTCTGCTTCGCGAGACGGTAACAAATAACGCAAAGAAAAGCATAGTGCCTTCACGTCCATAAATCAAACAAACAAACAAAACTTTTTGAGAAATCTGCGAAAAAAGATAAAGATCACTTTTCAAACTCCAAGCGATGAGTCGGCACCAACCAGAAGATGACCAACCCAAACCTTTGACGACTCTGGGACATCTCAAATCTCATTTCCTTTAAATCGGATGCTTAAGCAATCTCACCGCACATCTTGTTAAGTTAAACCCGATCTAGCTTTTAGCATAATACGCGTAGCTTACACTCGTACTCCGGACTTTGTCACTACCGCTAATAAAAACAAAAATCAAGTCATACTTGCTGGAACAAAGACCCTACTCCTGCAAATGACTTTGCACAGTTTAAGACAACCCGTGCCGTTTTATACATTTTAAACCAACGCTTGCATTCAGACTCAATAAAACAATTGTAGGCACTTTGACAAACAATTTATTTCTCTCCTCGTGTATTAGTGTCAATAAATTGTCACTTGGACAGTATCTCCAAACAATCAGGTAAAAATAAAAATTAAACCTAAAAAAATGAAATTGTAGCTGCAACTGGACGGAGCCACACTTCATTAATGGCATTGCACTCCTTTGTCTTGCTTTTTTATAAATTTTAAACATTTACAGACGCAGTCAGTCTATTACTGCTGTTATATTTTAAATAAAGTAGCTCCAGAGACTACTCTCAAAGCATTATTGATTCAAGTTTAATCTTAAATTGATCAAACTTATTGCTTTCTATCTGAAAAAGAAGAACACTGGTCGTAAAGCTTAGATACGTGTCTACCCCTTGTCTAATTAAAGCAGAAGTTCTCCAAGGTTTAGTCTTATTGCCGATGCTCTTCAATTTGTATATAGTAGACATACCGTGCATTACTCAAAGTGACGAAATCGCTCAGTACGGTGACGATACCTCACTATTGTACACTTTAAAAAATTCAAAAATTGTCACGCTAAGACTTACAACCGGCTTGTGAGGCACTTAAATCTTAGCTTTCGTAGTAGAGAATAAAAATCAATACAAAAAAAAGGATATTCTTTTTAATAAATGTCATAAGCAAATTCTACATAAAAATGTTTATCTCAAGTTTCATGAATAGATACTGCAAAGTTTCACATTAAAACCATCTTTAAAAGTAACGTTGGACTAAAACAACACTAGGCAGCCAAAAACTAAATTGTCTAATACCTAGTGCCAAGCTGCAGTTTTTACGACAAATACTCACAATGCCGTCAACTTTCTTTGCGTTTAATCTTTTGTAGTTTCCATGATACCCTGTGCTTGCTTATTACGCAAGGGTTTTAAGATGACCACTGATAGATGCTATATGCACTTTCACGTCGCACCAAATCAAAACCACTTAACTAGACTTTAATGTAACTCTCTACAGATGCAAGAGCCCACCCACCCGCTTAAATGTTTATTAAAAAAATTTCATATTTGTTACAAATTCCTTAGTAAAAAAAAACAAGTAATATCCAACATTTTGATGATCAACAAAAAAAAAGAAGTAATATCCAATGTTTTGAGACCAATAATTTCGAGTGGATGCTCACTCTATATTATGTTTACTAGCAAGTAGTATATAAACTGCTCACACGCCCTTCTAAAAATGTGTAATGAAGGGCAAAACTCACGCAATTTAGCTCTTTTTTAAAATCGATTTTTTGCAACGTGTAAGAAATAAAATTTCCTGTCAAATAAAATAAATGAAAATCTAAAACCTTCAATTGTCTATTAAGTTTTCAATTAATTTGTAATTTTTTTGTCGAATAATTTGCTCAAACTTTAAGAGTTATAAAAGGTCATTATAAACATTTGGAATTATGTAACCATCTAATGTACGGTGGTTGTGCCACTCTAGTAAAATAGTAAATTCACATTAGGTGTGCGTAAATACAATTGAAGTTAACAAAGTAAATAGTTTGGTGCACATTTTAAAAAAGCGGCATATTTAAAGTGATCACATAATCCTAAACATTTAAAAAAAACCTGTACTTTGAATATTAAATGTAATACTTTTTATTTTGCTTTAAATTATTTTTCTAAAATAACAATTGTTATAGTTCTGCTCGAATGTATGATGAAATGCAAAATTTGAAATTCCCGCGAGTATTAGATTTTCTAACAATTTGATACTGCTGCTACATTAATTAAAAACGTAATAAATAAATATAGTGTCTTGATAATATTTTAAATTAAATAAAAACTATTAATATTTTATTTGCTAGATCATTATAAATTAAATATCTAGACTAATCGTCTCTCGTTGTATTAAAGTAAATAAACAATTAGCTAAATCATTAAAACTACTATCACAATTATATTGTATTATATTATTAAGCCACCGTCTGCCATAACCTACCAATTTATAATTTAACATTTGTAAATTGTCCATTTGTCAAAAATATTGTCAAATATTTATAATTAATCCATAATAATAATCATTAATTTAAACAATGCCAAATAAATGATTGTCAAATGATATAAATTTGTGAACAAATTGTTAACTCAGCAATTACAATAAATTTATGTTCAAATCATTTCTAAATTGTCAAAAATATTGCTAAAACATGCAATAGATATTCTACCTTTGTCATAAAAGCTCTAATAAATAAATGTGACAACATAACCACAACATTTAATAAACTGTTAAAATTACTTTTATTAATTCAATATAATTATTTGCTTTGCGTTAGTATCAAATATTACGTTCTTATCATATATGTAAACCGTATTGAATAAAGACAAATATATTAATAAAATGTACTATTAATTATTGACATTAGATATTTTAGAAAATGTCAAAAAATCAAATTAAAATTATTATAAAAAACAGTACTAGCAGCACATGCATGTTAGTTCGATTAAAAATATAAATAGATTATTAAATTGAACAAACAAATAAGAAAATATTTGAAAGAATTGCTTCGGAGTAAAAAATGAAATACTGATAAACAATTTCCAAAAAAATTGAAATGCGACAAAGTTATCAAGTAACATAGAATTCATTAATCAAATATTGAATTACATAATTAAAATACAAACAGCTGATATATAAATCAATTAATTACCTTTAATAAATAATTAATCCGTAAGGATAGCATATTTCACTATTGAATCAAAATGGAAGCATTCTTCTAGTACAACACAGCACATCCACACACTACGACGTACAAACACTGACTGAGCTTGTTAGCGTCGTGCACTTATTTATAACCCTGGCAACGGCATTGACTTTATGCGAACAGCCAACTAACAACAATATTATTCTGATTAGATATTAATTTTGCTATATAATCAAATTTAGTAATTAATTGTTTTATACGATTATTTAAATACATGAAAACATCTTTTAAGGTGGTAAAATTGTCGCATAAAACTATTGTGCAGCTTTTTTCGGAAGTTAATTAAGATAATTCATTTCCGTTTTCGGCATTATTATGAGTATAATAACAACATTTGAATAAGCTATTTTGGTAAAAATTTATTAATAAGTAAAAAAGTTTAGTGGTAAAAATTGTTCAATTTATTGCAAACTTAGTTTATATTAATGATATTTATATAAAAAAAAATTTGCCGCAAAAATTATCACAAAATGATTATTTGTTTGCTTTAAAAGTAGCACCAAAGATGAGGATACTTTTGGGTGTAAACAATAAGCCCACCGATGGCTCCGCCCATTACGTTCGGTACTGTTTTTATTACATAATTGGTAGTTTAATTTTATTGGGTGATCGTCGCCATGGGCGGTATTTTACTACAGTGCAAGTGAAGCGCTCCCGGTGGTTTATCACGGAACCATTCCTGACAATTCTGTCCTTAAGGGGGCAGTTTGATGAGTGTCATAAAACTACAAGCAGAACTCACGCAATTTAACTTCTTTTTAAAATCGGTTTATTATTTGCAGTCGTTTAGTTTAAATCAGAGTACCTTCTTTCTTTGCTAGGCAATTATCCAGTCCCACCTTAATATCTCTGAATTGCCGTATTGTTATGTGATTCTATTTGATTTATTATCTAACCCTACATTTGTTTTCTGTAGAACTCTACAATCAACATTTTAAGTAGTTACTGCGTCTAGGGATGTGTATCTGATGTGTTTATATTGAAAGCTGTTTTGAATTTTTTTTTTTTTATTTTGTTTTTTTTTTGCTATCAATAGCTCTTTTTATCTACTCAAGGGTAGTTGAGTTTTCTTTTCTTGTTATCAACATTTTGCTTTTCTTTGTTTTTCGTATACTTTTGATTGCATTACTAGAACGGTGAGTTTTTATGCATTTTTGCTACAATGTTTAACAATGAGTGCGTATGTTTTACGATTTTTGGCATTTATCGGTTGCTGTTTTGCTGTTCTGTTGGTTACCTCTATCCATCGCGTGTAAAAAATGCATTTTTCTGAGAGGTTTAAAGTTTATACTTGTTATTTGATGCAAGACGACCCATTTATTGTGCATTGTTTTAGATTTTAGTGTATCTAAACAATTTTTTAATTCAGGTTTTATTCCAAAAAATTAAATTGCACTTTTTAAGCTATAGTCAACAAAATCTTTGGCCTAGAGCTTCAACCATTTTTGTTGGATAATATTATTATTAATTGTGACTCTTAATTTTAACACTCACAAGTCAATTCTAGAAAATGTTTTCAATAAGCTACTTAACGCCAAACTTACCTTAAATTAAAAAAAAACGCAATTTCTGTTGGAAAAAGATTTGTTATTTAAGTTACGTTGTAAATATGATAAGCAGCAATGTAGACCCAAAAAAAAGTATGAGCTATCGTAAATATGCTGCTTTCTAATTATGTAAAAAAAGTTTATAGAAATATTGTCCTGGTATAGACGTTTTATTTTTAATTATTAAAAAGATTTGGAACCCTTGGCAGAACTTATTAGAAAAAAGTTTTAGTTTAAATGAACAGATATTTGTCATGAGGCTTTGGCCATCATAAAAAAAAATGTTTTAATTTTACTTATTTTTTTGGCTTGATTGTAGTGCCAGTGATGTAAGGCCACGGTCATTGTTGTCTCCAAAGACCAACGGTAAAGAAAAGGTATTCTCCTACTTTACAAAAGTATCATCTACTAAAAAATTTAGACGTTTTATAGTCAATAAACAAATTTTGGTGTTAAGTAAAAACAATTTATTTTTAGTATTTAATGTTCATTTTAATTCGTTCGCTCAACTTAAGGATACACAAGAAAACCTAGAACGATAAAATTTTGTTATGCAGCAATTTAAGTTACATATAGTGCTTTGGAAAGGTACAGGTACAGAGCATGTTGTCCCAGACTGTTTGTCTAAAGCATTTTCGACAGAGTTAGCAAATATTTGTGAAGTTATCAATAGATACTCCAGTAAAATATAAGTAGTATTCAACTATGTGCCAATGTGTAAAAAATAAATTATTGAAAAAAATAATTTGTTTGCATGCATCGATTTGTATGCGGTGAGTGAAATTGCACATTGATGTACCTCAGGTTTTCATATTAGGATCTATTTTGATCAAATAATTTACAAAATATCAAAACAATTTTAAAATTAGTTTAGTTTTACTTAAAAAAATATTAATTTTGTTTCTTCAATGTATTTAATAAAGCTTGCTCACCATTCTTAACGCTAAAGAATTGCCGAGCTTAGTCGTTCCGTCCTGTTGTGGTGCCACTAGTAGTATTGTTATGGAAAAATATTAAATTCTATCACATCTACAAGAATATTGGTAAACCTTTCTTTTTAGAAAAATATTGACACTTACAGCGCCAACCAATACAATATTCTATGTCTTTGTGATTTTAGTTAATGAATTAAAGTTATATTTTACAAATAAAAAATTAATAAAAAACTTTTTAAAAACGCCACTTTTTAAAAATTAATTGCGGAAAAACTACTTATTGCATCAAATTTCTACAAATTTGAGGACACAGACTGGGGGCTTTTTTCTACAATGTGTGAAAATTTTATTCAATTATATTTAAGAATTTTTTTGCTGAGTTTGTTGCTGTGAAGCCTTATAAAAGTGCAACTATTCTCCGCTCTTAAGGTACTAATTATGAGATGAAACAAGATATTAGACCATGGTCACTTTTCTAAAATATAAAGAAGCGGCCAACCCATTTATGCGCATAACAAAACCGGACAAAAGCCGGACCAACCTTAAATCTTGAATTATAGATGAGATGCAACAAAGCATCCGTCTTCTGGTCGCCCTTTAATGCCGGACCTACCTTTAACTTGCTTAAAGCTGAGGATAGAAGCTCACAGGGTTCCTGCTTACCCCTCTATTGGTTGCACTTTTTATTAATAAACCTTTCAACACTTTTAATTTAGGTTTAATTAACTATAACACAAAGTAGGTCCAAACAACACTACGTTACGTTTAAATAACAAGTTTGCGTCGCATTAGATTTATAATGTTTGAATATCTTTTGAGATAAAACTGATTTTTGAATGCAAATTCATGTGAGCTTTTGTCCACTGCACTGTGCTAGAATTGCCTGAAACAAAGAAATAAGCATTAGAAAATAAAATAAAATTATGCAACATGTTTCTTATAATCATGTCACTTTATATTAACGAATAAAACAGTATATACTGTACGGGTCAAACATAGACTTTAGCAGCTCAAATGAGTAAAACAAATAGTAGCTGGAACAAACAAAAAAAAACTTGGCAAAAAATTTCGGAAGAAAATAAAGAACACTTTTCAAACTCCAAGCAATGAGTCGGCACCAACCAAAAGGTCACTTGATTAACGTCATCGACCCAAACCTTTGACGACTCTAGAACCTTACAGATTAGATCACGCTTAATCTTAAATTTTATTTATAAGAAATCAAAAAAATTCTAACCTGAAGTAATACCGCCTTCCCTCAAACCGAACGCTCTAGCAACCTTACCGCACATTTTACAGCAAAGCTAAACCCAGCTTTCAGCGTGATATGCGTAACTTACATTGTCACTACTGCAAGAGTCATGCCGGACCCAATATCATTGTCTAGTTTAGAACAACCCGTGCCGCAAGTATTTTAAACATTTCAACTCACCGCGACTGAGTAAAACCTCTGTGGACACTTTAACAAACAAACTATTTTTTTTGTGCAATAGTGTCATAAACAAAGTTAACGTCTTCTAGACACCATTTCCAAATATTCAGATAAAAATAAAAACTAAGCCTCGGAAAGAGAATATAATTTTAGCTGCAAGTAGGCAAAATATTAAAAAATAACAATCGCAGTCTATTAACTACAGGAGGCTTAGTTTTGAAATGTGTTATTATTTACCGCTAGCGGTATCCGTGTCGGTATCTAAGAAGTGCAACTCGGCGTTCATACATCATTCCATTATAATAGGAACCAATCACATTGCGTTACTTTCGTAACGTCACCTGTCATTATTACACGTTTTTAAAAATTGGTAGTTTTGAAATATTTTATATTATAACGCATGCGGTAATTTATCACGTTTGTGACGTCACGTGTTAAATCGGTATTATACCGCCATAAAAATAACACTATTCAATTGCTCGTGTTATCGTCATATTTTTGACAGTATATTTCAATTTAATTAAATAAAACTTACTATTTAAATAATCTCAATTTAATTTTGTTAATATAGATAAAAACAAATTGTTAATTACATTTTTTATTAGATATACAATATAAAAACAAAAACGTAATTAATATTTTCTTTATTAATTTTGTAGAAATTATTTATATTATTTTTTTTCATTGATAATGCAAATTGCTTTGTGAAACATGTGTGCCATAAATAAATAAAAATACATCAAAGTAGAATATTATTATTAAATAAAAAATGAATAAAAAATAATTTTGTAGAAAAAAAAAAATTGTCAACAAAGCTAGTATAACTTGAAATTATTAATTTTATTCATATTTATTAGTTTCTTTGTAGAATCAGATAATTTAAAAAGAATGATTGGTCTATATGCTTATAAAAATAATATGCAACTACACTATTTTTGCAACAATACTTATTACTAGATCAATGAAGTTGTATCAAAAATAATGTTAACCACACTACTCTTACCACAACCTACCACTGGTAAAACAGTATAATGCTAACAAATAGAATTTTAGACTATTGACACTCTTCAATTTTATGCCTTAGTTGAGTATCAATTTTATTATTGGTTGGCAAACATGCTGCAGCCTTAATGTCTCAGCACGCTGTTATCAAATTAGTATATTTAGTGTATTATACCGCCATAAAAATAACACTATTCAATTGCTCGTGTTATCGTCATATTTTTGACAGTATATTTCAATATAATTAAATAAAACTTAGTATTTAAATAATCTCAATTTAATTTTGTTAATATAGATAAAAACAAATTGTTAATTACATTTTTTATTAGATAAACAATATAAAAATAAAAACGTAATTAATAATTTCTTTATTAATTTTGTAGAAATTATTTATATTATTTTTTTTCATTCATAATGCAAAATAAAAATATATAAAAATACATCAAAGTAGAATATTATTATTAAATAAAAAATGAATAAAAACGTAATTTTTTAGAAAAAAAAAATTGTCTACAAAGGTAGTATAATTTGAAATTATTAATTTTATTCATATTTATTTGTTTCTTTGTAGAATCAGATAATTTAAAAAGAATGATTGGTCTATAATCTTATAAAAATAATATGCAACTACAGCATTTTTGCAACAATACTTATTACTAGATCAATGAAGTTGTATCAAAAATAATGTTAACCCCACTACTCTTACCACAACCTACCACTGGTAAAACAGTATAATGCTAACAAATAGAATTTTAGACTATTGACACTCTTCAATTTTATGCCTAAGTTGAGTATCAATTTTATTATTGGTTGGCAATCATGCTGCAGCCTTAATGTCTCAGCACGCTGTTATCAAATTAGTATATTTAGTTACAAGTGCAATAAATAATTATCTTGCCAAGCAATGACTAAAATGTTTATTTGAGCTCAACGCACTAAAAATGGCTAAAAGAAAGTATATTTATTACATTAAATTTCTAAATAAATTTGTTATATACTGAATATATTTCAGATTTTATGAAAAGTACCGAATGTCCGGAGTGTTATTTTACATTAGCTTTTGATTTTTTGTATTCATATTTATTATGTATTAATTTTTAATTTAAATGTTGTAATAATAAATTTAAAATTCCCGCGTTTAGATTGTCAACAAACCGATGTTGAAATTTTACTATGTTCACATCAAGTCACGTCTGCACAGTGTTCATACAAATCAATTTTATTGGCATATGAATAACACATGTATTGTTTACATGACATTTAATATAACCTAATATAAACAAAAATGACGTAAAACAAATAAACAAATCAATCATATGACATGTATGTAGTTGACATTTCAACCACTATGGCGCTAAGAACTTAAAAAGTAATCTCAATAGATCGAGCAAAACGCAATGTGATTGGTTCCTATTATAATGGAATGATGTATGAACGCCGAGTTGCACTTGTTAGATACCGACATGGATACCGCTAGCGGTAAATAATAACACATTTCAAAACTAAGCCTCCTGGTGTCATTTTCTTTAATGTTAAAAATACCTTTAATAAGATTTGGCACAAGGGATTTCTCTCAAAGCTTTATCCTTTTAAGTATAATTCTAGATTGATCAAATTGTTTGCTTCTTATCTGAAAGAAAAAACACTAACCGTAAAGCTGTGTTTACCACTCGCCTAATTAAAACCGAGATTCCTCAAAGTTTAGTCTTTAATTTGTATGTAGCAGACGTACTATGCATCTCTCAAGATGACAAAATTTGTTTAATACGCTGACAATACGGCACTGTTGTACACTTCAAATAGTTTAAAAACCATGACGCTAAGAAAAAAATAATAAGACTATTTTTACCAAGTGTCATAAGCAAACCCTAGTTAAATTTTATAAATTATTACTGAAAAGTATTTAGAAATAGAGTTAAATTGTGGAATACCTTTTAGATTGCACATTAAAACCATCTTAGAAAAGACCAAGATGGCAAGTAATATGTTAACTTTATTGCTGCGCATGGACAACATTTATATTGTTATTGCTAGCGACTATTCAAAACAATCGATGCCCAATATTGGCATACGCATGTTTAGCAAGGAGTATGGCTGTTCCATTCTATAAGAAAAAGAATAGCATCATTTTAAAGTAAGACTTTGAGAAGGATTCTCAAAGCTTCTGAATGTATAATAATGAATGTATAATAAAATGTAAAATTTGAAATTCTCGCGTCGGTATTTTATTTGCTAGATCATTATAAATTAAATTTATGTTATTCTAGTAAAGTAATTAAACAATTAGCTAAATCATTAAACTACTATCACAAATATATTATATTATTAGGGGCCGGTCTTTCCACTTCTCGATAAAGTTCGCATTTACTATAAAGGAGATAAATTTATTCCTAAGATTATAGAGAGCATTAAGCCTTTCCGTCTTTCCAATGACATTTATCTGTTCTATAGTTATGGGGATGATTTATCAATAGTTTTTATGTTGGCAATGCTCATTACTCAATCTAAAGAGTGAGATGACGCAAATTCTTACGTGTGTAGAAGCAAGAACGCACTAATACATTTTATAACGTATGTCGGAACTTGTATACATAACCCTACATTAGTTATAGGCAAATAACATTTTATTGTATTTGATAAAACGCATTTTCTAAATTTCAAAAATTCTTTCAATTACATTCTTTGTCCTGATTTGTGCTTCATTAAATAATCCATGTGCTTCAGTAGTTGGATTACTTAGTGGTCTCAATAAATAAGAACGCAGAGAATAGCCACTAATACCCAACATGATTAAGTTTTCTATTTGATAATTGATCTGTTTCAAAACTAATCATAATAGCTGAGTTATTAAAAATGCAACTCTCACGAGTTGCACCAGGCTATCGCATAATAAAATCATTTTACCTCTCTGTACGGTACATAATGGCGCAGACAAACGACCGCGCAGCGGCTGAAACACTGCAATGTCTGCAATACCGCGGAGTAATGTTGTTTACCTTGAACACACGCCAAGCACGCATCTATCCATCTGAAACCGTTTGAGGAACGTTGCATTGCTGCCGCAGCACGTGTTCAAAGAACTTGCCAAACGATCGAACACAACTCAAACCAGCACTGCCGCGTTGCAGCCGCTGCGCGCTCGTCTGTCTCCGCCATAAGTTGATTTACTATTTGATCTAAAATATTATTTACACTTTCCTTGGATAGTTGAAATCTTCTAATAAACACTCATTATTATTAGTAATGGGCAAACTCGAATCATTAATCAATTCTGAATCGATTATTAAAACATCTCGAGATTCACGAGTCATTAAATTAAACAACTCGAGTCATTGAGAACTCGAGTCATTAAGGACTCGAGTCATTTACAACTCGAGTCATTTACAACTCGAGTCATTGACAACTAGAGTCATTTTTGAAGATGAGTCAATGACAACTCAAGTCATTATAAACTCAATTCATTGCCGACTCGAGCTGTTTTAAATTTGAAAATTTATCTATTTAAAAATAAATAATAAATTCAAGAAAATTAAGAAATATATGTGCTGCATCATTGATATTTAAGATCAAAATTATAAAAAAAAACCTCTGTTAATGATAAAATCATGTTTGCATTATGAATTGTTGAAAATTAAAGCGTTATTAAATTATTTAAAAAATAAATGTGTTATTATTAATAAATAATCAGTAATCTTATCTAATTAATTACTATTACATTAGTAATAAATCTCATCTACAATTTCATTTAGTTGTTTCATAAAAATAATTAAAAAACTGTCATCAACTTCACACGTCCCAAACAAAAGTCATAATACATAAAATGCTATTCATAAAAACTCTAACACAAACGTGCAAATTTATTCGGCTTTATTCAGTGGGCTCGGTATAGTTTATAAATAGTCTAGATTTGTTGAATGGTGGTTTCATTCTGGTTAAAATATAAAATAAATAATACATTTTTTATTGATATATAAAAGTGCAAACAAAACAACACAATCTGTATTAAAAATAATAATTTCTATGTTTGTCTATCAGTTTTTATAATCGATTCAAAGGACTCGCATTTTATAATTGATTCAGGGACTCGCATCGCTTTTTCGAGAACCGCATTGCTTGTACTTCTCGATGCTCGGATTTCGATGCAAGTCCCGTAATCGATTATAAAAGTAGTAACTACTTTCTCGAGAGAATTGTTATTTTCGCGCAAGTGAGATGTGCGGGAATCGAGTGGTTTAAAAGTAGTTACTACTTTTGGTTAGATTTAATCGATGACGCATCTCTCTGCTCGCATTTCATTCACAGCCGATATTTTATAATCCACTCGCATTTTATAATCGATTCAGAGACTCGCATTTTATAATTGATTCAGGGACTCGCATCGCTTTCTAGAGAGCCGCATAGCTTGTACTTCTCGATGCTCGGCTATGGATTTCGATGCGAGTCCCGTAATGGATTATAAAAGTAGTAACTACTTTCTCGAGACAATTGTTATTTTCGCACAAGCGAGATGTACGGGGGACTCGAGTGGTTTAAAAGTAGTTACTACTTTTGAATAGATTTAATCGATGACGCATCTCTCTGCTCGCATTTCATTCACTGCCTATATTTTTGTTTCCGTGATTGTGATATTAATTAATGCAATGTTAATTAATATTTAGAACGTTGCTAGATAATTTAAAAAAAAAAATTGGAAACTGATTGGCTAAAAATTAATTTTAACTAACATCGATGTTATAATGTCAATTTTACAGAGTAAACCTAATAATACGTTATATTTTTAACATTAAAAATTAATTTATACTAACTTTACTAATCGGCGAGGGGGGTAAATAATTGATTATTAATCGATTATTAAATTGATCAAATACTAGGTAATCGATTATTAAAATAATCGATTATGCCTATCACTAATTATTATCCCACAAATTCATATTCTCTGCTCCGGGTCTTACAGAATATGGCTTAGTTCAAGATTAATAATATTAAGTAAATTAATAAATTCTTTATTTAATAAAAGTTCCAAATCTTCAATTCTATGATGTTCAAGTTTATAAAAGTTTATACAATACTATAGGTTATCTTGTCAATAAATATGTATGGTCTGCTTCAACTGTCAAATTACTTATCGATTAGATAAACTAACTTATAGAGAAGACAAGAGTTATGGGTATATGGAAATACACTATTTCTACTTATCGAGGAGATAAATGTTATTGGCAACTTTATAGTCTTTATAGTCCTGCTACACACTTTCCTTGGTCTAAAGATTTATAAACTTCTTTGACTATGTTTATAAATCTTTAGACCAAGGAAAGTGTGTAGCAGGACTATTTTTTGATTTTACTAGTGCTTTTGATTCTGTAAACTTTAATTTTATTGAATCAAAATTGTATTCGTTAGGCATAAGAAATAATGTACTTAAATTTATAATCAGTTTTATTAGGGACAGGAAATTTTATGTGGATGTTAATGGGTATAAATCAGAAGATAAAAATTGTATAATGGGTGTGCCACAAGGATCTATATTGGGACCATTACTATTTTCCTTATTTATTAATGATCTTCATGCTTACATTGACAGAGAAAATATAGTAAAGTTAATAAATTATGCAGATGATACTAGTGTGGCTGTTAGTGCAAGTAATGAAACGGAGTTACAAATAACAGTTAATGAAATATTGCAAGCGATGAAATGTTGGTGTAAAACAAACCAGCTAATTTTAAATGATAAAAAAACTGTTCATCTACATTTTTTTATTAGAAAGCCACCTCGGTTAAAAATTTCTGCTTCTATAGAAAGTTCTGTGTTTTTAGGTGTATATGTCGATGAAATGTTAAAATGGGATCGTCATATTGAGTTCACCGCAAACAAACTAAATAAAGCTTATTATTATTTATTGAAATTAAAAGCATATGATAATATTTCAGCTTTAATGAACATTTATTATTCGCTTGTATATTCCCATCTTTCATACAATATAATAATTTGGGGCAAATCTACTACTGTTCATCGACTATTTGTATTACAAAAAAGAATTATAAGACTGATATACAACATAAATAAGAGAGATACCTGTAAACAAATTTTTATAGAAAATAATATTCTAACCTTAACATCAATATTTATTTACAAATGTGCTGTTTATACAAAATTAAATGTTAAAAATTTTCAGAAACTTTCAAATAATCATTCTTACACAACAAGAAATAAAGATAGTTTGATGATTCAGCATCATAAAACAAAATTATATGAAAGTTCCCCAATATATAAATGTAGTATCGTATTTAATAAGCTTCCATCTCATTTAAAAGATTTACCAATACTGACATTTAAAAAACATCTTAAAAAATATTTAGTAGAAAAATGTTATTATACGTTAAATGATTTTATCTGTGATTAATTTATTTGTTTTTAGTAAGTAAATATGTATATTTGTATTGTTTTGTCTATATACACTATTTTAATGATTTTATTTAGATGTTTATATGTATATGACATGTCCAATGTCCTGTATAGGATCTTTTTTAATGGAATAAATATATTATTATAGAGAAGTGGAAAAACCGGCCCTCTGCCATAACCTACCAATTTATAATTTAAAATTTGTAAATTCTTCATTTGTCAAAAACGTTGTCAAATATTTTTATAAATAATCCATATAATAATCAGTAATTTAGAGAACGCCAAATAAATGATTGTCAAATGATATACATGTTTGAACAAATTGTTAATTCAGCAATTACAATAAATTTATGTTTAAACCGTTTCTAAATTGTCAAAAATGTTGCTAAAACAACAATAGATATTATATTTATGTCATAAAGCTGATTAACATTAATCTAATAAATATATGAAAACATAACCACAACATTTAATAAACTGTTAAAATTACTTTTATTAATTCAATATAATTATTTGCTTTGCGTTAGTATCAAATATTACGTTCTTCTTATCATATATGTAAACTGTATTGAGACAATATATTAATAAAACGTACTTTTAATTATTGACATTAGATATTTTAGAAAAGTCAAAAAATCAAATTAAAATTATTATAAAAAACAGTAATAGTTGCACATGCATGTTAGTTCGGTTAAAAATATAAATAGATTATTAAATTGAACAAACAAATAAAAAAATATTTGAAAGAATTGCTTCGGAGTAAAAAATGTAATACTGATAAACAATTTCCAAAAAAATTGAAATGCGACAAAGTTAACAAGTAACATAGACATCATTAATCAAATATTTAATAACATAATTAAAACACAAACAGCTGGTATATAAATCAATTAATTACCTTTAATAAATAATTAATCCGTAATGATAGCATTTACATTTACTATTGAATCAAAATGGAAGCATTCTTCTAGTACAACACAGCACATCCACACACTACGACAGACAAACACTGACTGAGCTTGTTCGGCGTCGTGCACTTATTTATAACCTTGGCAACGGCATTGACTTTATGCTAACAGCCAACTAACAACAATATTATTCTGATTAGATATTAATTAGGTAAGCAATTTTAATAATTAATTGCTTTATACCATTAATTAAATCCAGAAAACATCCCTTAAGTATTTTTATAGCAATTCTAAAAGTAACAAGACTTAAATTTGCCTTTTTCCTGATACTGCTATTTCCGTATTAATTAACCTCAATTAATACAATTACCAAAAATAACATAAAACCGTTTTGGATTAAAAGGTGAATGTTAAGAATATCAAAACGTTAATTCTGGAATTTTAATCAGGGGTCCAAATTACCACAGAATCTGTAAAAATTACAAACTTTGGTCCACATTTGCAAATTTTAGTATGACGCCATGAGCTTATGTACGTACTAGCAATAGAAGCAAACATTTTGTTGATTGCCAAAGAAAAACCGTTTGAGCCATGGACTTTTGGTTTAGCGGGGATTTAGATGAGTCTGTTAGCTAGCCTCAGAAACGTTCTTGTGACTTTTTTTTTACAGTTTAGTGCCATTTTTCTTCTTTAAAACAGAAAAAATGTTGTTGGTGTTATCTTAAAATTGACCCTTTCTTCTTACATTTCACTTCTTTTAATTACCAAAAAAAAAAAAATTTGACCTACGGACTTTCAGCAAAAGTATATGACGTGGTTTGTTGGCTTGCTGCAGGAGCATCCGCTACCAGCTAAAAGTATGTGTGTTTTACACTTTGCCTTAATAAAACGCTAAGTATAGTAGAGTTTCTGACGAGCGGCACATCAGATATCAGCCAATATACATTATAGTGACTCTAAACTTGGCGTGCGCTTTCGTTATATTGTGTGTACAACTTAATATTAATATAACTATAAAATTAAATGTGTTTGTTGACATTGGAACTTGCTTTTAGGTTTTTGAAAATAACAGAAACTATAACATTGATTTTAAATGAAAAAAAAATTGTTGATAAAATAAAATCTAAATTACAGATAAAAAATCTAAAAGCTGAATAAGAAATCAAATTAAAACAATAAAAACGAAATAAATTTATTTGTTTAAGTAATTGCGATTATGTTTTCATAGTGTAATAAATAAAAATAAAGCTTGTTTTTGCAGTAATAAATTATTTAGAATTATTATCGTAAACTTGTCTTGGAATGCCATTATTAATTATTTTCATAATAACAATTATCAAATGATATATCATCTTGTAGATTTCCCATTTTATATTAATATTCTTTTACTTGACATTTGCTATAAAAATCATTAATTTGGGGTTAAGTAAACGGTAAGCCCTTGATATTGACGATTTATATTTAACCATTAGTTACGGGTTAAGATTGCGTTTAAATGGACGGTGCAACGCCCTAACCACAGCTTAGCTATTTGACTAGAGGTTAGCTTTTAAGTAGTGTTGGTGAGATCGGCTATTAATAATACTCAGCAGTTTGAGATTTGCATCAAACTAAAAAAAAAAACATTTTTCTATGTTGCTTGGTAAACGTTTTTGTTGTTTTGCTATTATTAAAAGGCATAAGATGCTATAAAATTTCTTACGCATCTGTATTTATGATTACTTACCTGTTTTTATAAGTGTAATTAAATTAACAATAAATGTCATGATTCCGGTGTCTTGTGTCTATGATGGAAAGTGCAATTTATTTAAATTGTGCTTTGTAGGATACTCACATGTCTCTAGCATTGGTCAATGAGTGTTTGGGTAAAAAAAACAGTAAACATTAAGTAAGCATTGTTATGTTATTAATAAGTTAAAGCAATAACTACATAACCTTACAATTTCTGTAACTTGTAATAATTAATATTAAATTAAAAATAACTACATGTATTATACATTAAATAACCCATCAGCACAATGTATTTTAGTATGGGAAAGTTAAGGTAAAAATGGTCTTGATGGTTGAAAATCAATGTAAAAACTTAACAACCAACAACAAACACGTAACGATATTAACAGATGGCATGCAGTGTGTCCTAGTTTTTTCAACAAACAAAAATTGACTTAGAATAATATTAATTGATACAATATATTTTTAATAAACATTCTAATAACAAGCATCTATAACAATTTTTGCCTTGCTGAAAAGAACTTGTCAGCAATTTGTTGTTGTATATTTTATAAAGAAATGCATTTAAAAGTGTAGTGTAATAATAAATATTCATTAAGTATTAATATTTTTAATAATGATTGACGGTATAAAAATATTCATTTGCTATGTTTTATAATAGTTAAGATGCTATTTAAAAATAAAAACAATTTATTCAAATTAATTTATTTATTCAATTGTTATTTTTATAATCATTAAAATTGTTTTTTAAATAATTTATTATTGTGTATTATGTACTTTGTATTTAATTTAATTGTTTATGATTACATTAATGATTAATGATTACATTTAATTATCACAAAAAAATTGTGTTACGCCTATGCATCTCTATCTAGAAGAGTTTTTATTTATTTAAATATAGTGTATATTTGGTTGCCTTGTAAACCTCAGTTTTTCTCAATTGTACATAATTGTATATGTGGCAGTAACCTTTGATATTTGTTTGAAGCTTACTTCACAACAGAGCTGTCATTCGTCAATTTAACAACAAACGTCAGTGTCAGTGGTTATTTAATTTAGTTTAAAAATAGTACAAAATCATAATTGAGAAGTTAATTTGAAATCATTAATAATGCACAAAATTATTTGTGTAAGTTCAAGACAGTCCAAATGAAAAGTAGTGAGTAAACAAACCATAATCTTAAAAAATACAAAAAGTATTTTATTGATTGTAATTCTTTATGCATGTACTATGCTTTCAATATGCCTGTTTGTCTCAACTGAACAGTTCTAATATATCTCATATGACATCGTTAAAGTCTTTTCAAAACCATACTACAGTGACAGCATGTACAACAAAATCGCATGAACACATTCATCTCTGCATGCAAATTGGTCATTTGCGGCGGGCTTCGCTGCTTGATCCAAATACCTAAAGCTGTATTGTAGCTGTGCATGTGAACAATGCGTGTGTATTTTGACTCCAGCATAGATTATAGTGCAAATTAATTCATATTATCTTGAAGATGACCGAACGAACAAATTTGGTGCATGTTAATTAAATTTTAAAATAACAAAATAATAAATTATTTTTATTTTTATGGTTGCTGGAGTAAATATTAACAGTTTTCTATATGTATGACTGTGTTTGTGTGTACATATGAGAATTTCAATTAATTTATTTATGTTAAAAAGTTGATCGTTTCTGTACTGTTTGCACATACAAACAAACAATATAATATTTATAGCATGATGCTTATACTATTATTAATAATAGTATTGCCATTTCAGATTTCAAGTGAAACTTTTACCTAAAATGGAAGAAAAGGTTGTCAAGAGACGGAACATTGTTACGAGTATGTTTGATGAACTTAAGAATAAAGCAGATCAATATACATCAGGTTAAGGTAATACTATAATAATTATATGATTAATCTAATCAATATTTTAATAAAACAAGAAGTATGAAATTGCTTTATGTTTCAGAACGTGATTTAAAATTGGTTATAGCAATTATCTTACGAAAATGGTGTTGAATCGACTAATCCTATATCAAGAAGGGTGTAAAATTGCAGAAGATTTATGAGTTTGTGTTTAAAATGGAAATCGGCAACTTATGCTTTGAATGACATCTGTGAAATATTCTTCAGAACAAATTGAATGTCCCAGTTGTATTGAATATTTAAAACGTCAAATTTCTTGATTATAATGGGATGCAATGAAAAGGCTATTGCTATCAGGAATATTCACAGCCATGTAAGTAATTGTGATAATTCTGATTGCCTTGGAGTAATTTGATTTGATTTCATTTAAAATTTGTAATGGATATTATTGACTAGCTTAGATTATAAATAATAGAGCTTGCACAGTCTATAGACTGTAAGGACTGAAACAGTATTGCGATCTGGATCATATTTGTAAAATATTGATATTTTAGGAATTGGTTTTTGCATTAATATGGTTCGCAGAATGTGGATACTGCAATATTTCAATTATTAATTATATAACAATCAAAGTAAAGTTTTTACATGTTCTAACAATAAATCTTAAAAATCTAAGAAAAGAATTAACAACACTATTAATTTGGTGTACAAAAGACAATTCACAATCAAATATTACACCAAAATCACACATTTATTTAAAACGGTATTAAGTGTAGTCAAAAAACAAAGACTCTATGGCTATAACACATTGTATGACATTTACCAATATTTAAATAAAGTTTGTTTAAGTTACAACACTGGATCAAGATTTGAACCCTGAACAACGAGACTGGAAGCCTTTATATTTCACAATCTGTGCACTACCACTGTGTTGTATTTAGTCAAACAGTTTGCTAAAATATATATGGTACACCGAATCTATGTGTGAAATTGGTCAAGTTTGATGTAATGATAATAATAGTAATGTTTTTATTATCCAATACTATCCGGTTTTAAATCAGTAAAGTTTGGTCATAAAATACTGATACTGCTAAAATGTGGCTCAAATATCAAAATCTGACCTTCAGTGAATAAAATTCGGGTAAAGTTTATTTATATTTAAATCTATCTTCTTTTCTTAATTTTTGGTTATAAAATAAAATCTTTATTTAAAATACATTTGCTTGGATTTCAGCAATTAATAAGTCTATAAACTTGTTTTAGTTTGGTTTTGTATTTTTTTTTAACTAGTCTGAAGAATAACAATTAAACCTATATTTTTATTATTTAGTTTTATTGCAATATTTTACATATGAGTAGTCTAGATTCAAAACCAGTTAGATCACCAAAATCAAATTTTACAGGAATCAAAAAAACGTAAGTATTCTCAGAAGGATAGCACTCCATAACACACTAATAAGCAATAACCAACTAACAACAAAGTATGAAAGATGATGTTCATTACGAATGACAACTATGGGAAGGCAGATCAGCTGATAATAACATCATAGCCATCTGGTTTTGAAACTTATGTTTTATTACTTAACTGGTTTTAAAATTAACCTAAATACTTATAGGCTACGATGAACAAACTGGATTTGAAGCTTGAAACTCACTAGGCACATGTAAAAAGCTATAGACTATGTAACTGATTTTGAATCTAGACTATTCATATAAGGTTAGGTTTTGTTATTTTATTATTCTAAAAATTCTATCTATTTGTTTCTTGTTTTTGAGTTTTATGGCCGGAATTATTGTAGGTTCAATTCATTCATTGTGCACCAGTAGTTTTAATTAGAGTGCCGCACCTAGAAAATGAACATTTTTCTTTGCTCTAATGTAAATTATCATAAAATTGGGTGAGAGGTTGACAAATCTAACTTTTTAATAACAAACAGTTAGGTGGGTGGGCAGTGAACTCGGTACATTAATTGTGGACAAGTAGTTTCAATTGGAGTGCCACGCCTACTCACCTAAGTGTTGTGATCCAGAAATTTGATATTTCTTTTCTCTGTGAATGCAATTTGTCATTAAATTTGGGGAGGAGGTTGATAAATCCAATTTTTTGATAAGAAACAGTTGGGTGGGTAGGCGGTGCACTCAGATCATTGATTGTAAGCTTGTAGTTTCAATTGGAGTGCCTTGCCTACTCATCTAAGTGTTCCAGAAATTTTATATTTCTTTTCTCTGCGATTGAATTTTGTCATAAAATTGGGGGAAGAGGTTGATAAATTCAACTACTTGATAACAAACAGTTGGGTGGGGCACTCAGTTTATTGATTGTGGGGCAGTAGTTTCAATTGGAGTGCCCCATCCACCCACCCAAGGTTTAGTGATCCAGAAATTGGATATTTTTCACTTCTGGGAATGTAGTCATCAAGTTGGGGGAAGAGGTTGATAAATTCAACTTCATGATAACAAACAGTTGTGTGGGTGGGCGGTGCACTTGTTTTATTAATTGTAGGGGAAGTAGTTTTAATTGTGTGACTCGCCCTCCCTGGTATTAGTTATCCAGAAATTGGATATTTATCTTTTATGCAAGTTAATAATAATAATAATAATTAGTTCATAATATAAATACATAATTATAAATAAGATTAAAATATTAATTACAATTTAGAAATATACACATAAATGTTTTCAATTTAAAACAGTTATCATTAAAATATTCATTTATACTATAATAAGCTTTAGACACCAGTATTTCTTTTACTACACGTTTAAAATCTTTCTGGTTCTGGTAGTTTTATATCAGTTTGGCAATTTGTTATATAACTTGATGCCTATATAGTTTAGACCACAGTTTAGACTATTCAAACAGTTAGAGATTATGATTTGGGGGATACTCAGCAGTAAATGTTCATGTCTGGTATTATAAACTATTGTGTTATAATTGACCCTATTATTTATGTTTATTGCAGGATTAAGTACTTCTCAAAACTGCTGATGATTTTATTGATTGTTGTCTGGAGCCATCTCTTAATGTTTAACCAAATGAATGTATGTATTATACGTATAGTTGTATTCTGAACTTGTGTACCATAATCAAACTTTGATAGCAGTTTTTGGAACCCTTAATTTGCCAAAGACGCATTAGATGCCTCATTGATAAAACAAAAATGTTTATTTAAATACTATTCAAGAAGGAGGTGATATATAACTTCAGGTCATGATTACCATCGAATAAATTAATCTGGAGTGCCCGCCCACCTTTGCACGAGTTTGTTAACAAGAAATTGGAAGTTTCTCTTTTTTGTAAGCGTTAGAAGTTACTTATGTTGTTGGGTGGATTATTCCAGATCATGATTACCGTCTAGTATATTTGTTTCGAACTTTTTACTAGTTTTAACTAAAATAACTTAACTTAAACTGCATTTATTTAATAAGTGTGAAACAAATATAATATAAAATGAAAAATAAACAAAGAAAGTATAAAATATGTTATTATTTTGTTTCAGGCTGATAAATAAACACATAGGAAGTGGACCCAAAAGACATCAGCTGACAATGCTAGTCATTATTAGTTTTAAGTATTAGAATTAGCTATAATGTTAGTATTTATTATTAAGGCGACACTCAGTCATGAGGACGGAACGTATGTTTTATAAAATTTTATATATAATGAGATTTTATATTAAAATTGAAATGTATTACTTGTCACTTTTTAGTTTGATTTTAATTTACTTTTACTGTCAATTTGTTTCACATTTTAATTTCAATTGTTTGTCACTTTTGTTTGACAATTAGTTGTCATTTTGAAATTTTATTACCACTTTTGAAAGTCTTAATCAATGGTGTAATCTTTAATAGTTTAATTGTTTGTTGTTGTTGAGTGACAGCTCTGTTGTAAATTGAGCTTTTACTAAACTTTGCTTCTACGCTCGCTTTATGCTTCCTACATTGTTGCTAATAACGGTTCTTACTAAAATAAACTAAAAAATACAGATCAGTGGTTACTGCCACATATACAATTATGAGCGAGTGCCAATAATTACACTAATATTGAGGGGAGACGAACAATATCAGACAAGCAGTCTTCTCGAGTCGGAGCTCCAGTGACTGTCACAACACAAGGATGAGTGAGAAGCTGAAGTGGACAATATACTTAGATCTATATTCGTGGGCAGTGAGATATTGATTTGCCATGGTCGGTATAATTGATGCTGATATCACTACGCCGCCTTTCATGTCCCAGCCAATAAGGTTACTAGACCTTTGCTTTGCAAGTCAAAGATAATATGTTTTATGTATGTGAATCAAATGGACAGAGGTATTTATTGAAAAATATTGTTAACAATAGGATACATTTTATAAGAAATCGAACCTAAAAAAGAAGTCGACGACAACAGATTTCTCTTCAACATTTTATGGTCCTTTGAACCGAATAATTCCGTGACACTTGTCTTTAAAAATAAAGATTCAAGATGGCATTGAAATGTTAAAACTTAAACGTCGAGTTTTCAAGCGAACATTCGTTCGACTTCAACAATTTGCTTCTTTAATGGACGAAACAACTTGTCCGAACGAAATTCAGTTGCAAGTTGACAAGCTGAAAGTCACAGCAATCAAATTTGAAGCAGTTCAAGCCGAGATCGAAATTATCGAAACAGAAGAGTTAGTCAATCTCGATGAATACCAATGCCAAGAGATGGCAAACTTTGAGAAGTCATATTGTTCAATGGCTACTGCATTTTCAAACGCATTAGCACACAAATCAGCAAATGGAGCCTCAAGTCATTCATCGGTCGAAACATCCGTGAAATTGCCAACAATCTCACTGCCCAAATTTAATGGCGCAGTTGAAGAATGGATTTCGTTTATCGATGTGTTTAATGGACACAAACCAGGCATTGAGTGACATCCAAAAATTTATGTATTTCCTATCGTATCTGACAGGAGAAGCTCAACAAGTAATAGCATCTATATTGACCACATCTGCAAATTATCATGTAGCACGATCACAATTGAAAGATTGTTTTGAAAACAAGAAACTTATTGTCGAAAATCATCTTCGGCGGCTGTTTGAATTGAAAAGGGTTGACGATAATTCAGCCATATCAATAAGGAATCATGTCAATGAGTTCACTAAAAATATTTGTGCATTAAGTGCAATAAACGAACCAAGCAAAGACACATTACTGCTTTATCTGTCAACATCCAAATTAGATTGTTTGACTAAAGATAAATGGGAAGAACATAGCATTAAAATACAAAATTAAACGACGCGATTGAATTTTTGCATCAGCGATGTCAGGTGTTGGAAGCACGACCTACATTTTCTAGACAGCCAAAACCATGGCATCTACAACTGCACCACGTTCCTCAATTTATCTTTTGAGGATAAATTGGCAAAAGCAATCAGCTTAAGGCTATGCATAAACTGTCTAGGAAAGGGTCATTTGTTGGATCAATGCAAATCGAGACGCTGCAAAACTTGCAATGAGAAGCACAATAGTCTTCTTCACAATCACTCAGCAATTGTAACACCAGTTACATCATGCGCTGCAATTAAAGAAGACAGACACCAATACGTCAATCTTGCAACAGCCAGTGTTTATATCAATGACAAAAACGGCAAACAACATATCTGTCGTACATTTCTAGACAATGGATCACAATCCAACTTTATCACCAAACAATTGTGAAAGGTTACGACTTAACCAAGTGCCTATCAATATTCCTGTCAACGGAATTGGCAATTTGACGACTAACATATCGCACAAATCAACAACAACAATGAACTCCAGAGACCAATCATTTTCTAAAAAACTAGTTTCTTGTAATATCCACTATTACGTCTGATCAATCAATCATCAATACTATTGGACACATCAAAATATTTCCTAAGAATACACCATTAGCCGATCCAAACTTTGACAAGTCGGGATGGATTGGCATGTTATTAAGAGCAAATATATTTTGGAAACTACTTTCTATTGGCTAGCTGTCATTAAGAAAGAACACGCAAAGGCCAATCTACAAAAAACAAGATTAGGATGGATTGTGTCTGGCAGCAATATGGTACCGATCATATAGTGCGTTTGTTTAAGGAAAGTGGAGTTGGAGTAGAATAGACTGGAGTGGTGTGGATAGTTGTTAGAGTAAATACATATATCCGAACGCAATGTTGTAGTTTGATTCGACGTCAGAAATTATAACCATAAAGCTGACATTTTAGATAAACATATTATACTAATTTTAATTTGAAGTTATTTCTTAATGCCCGGTTTCACCAACGTCTAATAAAACTTATTCGTCGAATAAATGCCTTATTCGCCCAATAAACGTTTCACCAACGTTAAATAGCGTTATTCGTCGAATAAATCTCCTAATAAACTAACCGGCCAAAATGCATCGAATAACTCGACAAATAACCTCAAAACATCTCGGTGTGACATTTATATAATGTAAATAATATATGTCATGTCATTAATGCTGATTTCAAAAATCGTTTTTGATTAAACCAAGAATCACTATTGGAAATAATTACAATTTAGATTCTCAAAATCAGCGGAACAATCTCATTTAAAAGTATGTAAAATTCACAGTAGATCATCAATTTTATTGTAGATTGTAATTTTAAGAACATATTTAAGTTTTCTGTATAATTGACGCAAAAAATGTACGCATTAGCAGTTTAACAAAATAGTTGGGTTTATATTATAAATTCTTTTCTCACATGTGTGGTTATAAAGAAATACAAAAAATGTACTTAAAATTTCAATCTACAATAAAATTGATGACAATTTGTGCATTGACTTTAAAGTTTTATCTGTAATTATATACCGCCAGTGTAATACGATCATAGCAACAAATATTTTTAATTTTGTGTTGATATGTTTACTTCACTAATAATTCGAGGTTATGCATGCATAAATACTGGTTCATTTGAACTTATTTGGCGAATTTTCTGTCTACTATATTACTAACTTGATAAAAATCACGGAATAGTTATTTAATCTCTGAGATACCTTGGTGAAACGTAAAATGACTTATTTGATGAATAAATTTTATTCGACGAATAGTTATTTGACAATTTATTAGGCGTTGGTGAAACCGGGCATAAATGAACTATTATTTCTATTTCTATAAAAATTTAAAACACTTGATTATATTACACCAGTAATTTTATATTGTCACCTATAAAACTAATGAAAGTGAATTTTAAAGAAATTTTAATTGTTTGAAGGCCATTTATTACACTGAATTTTAAACATATAATCATCATGCATTTATAATCGAATTAGGTTTTTTTACATCTTTGCGACATTCTCTTTATTTATCAATGTTTACAAAAATATAAGTAAGTTTTACGTTAAATAAATGTAATAAAACTCAAATACGGCTGTCACTCCGTCTCACACGAACTCTTGAGGTTGTGCATGTGGAGTGGACACCATCATCTCCACTCCATTATATCCGAACGCTTAAGAACGTGCTCTTTTTGTTCTGTTTGACATTACCGAACGCGTAAAGAGCAACTAGTGTTAAAGGAGCACGTGGAGTAGAAAAAGCAAACGCACCAATAATACAATGTGACAGATTGTATTATTGGTGGTCAGCACACTACAAATTGACTAACGGTCACAAGAATTTTGGAAGTTAGAACAAGTGACTCAAAAACGCTATCTTACACCAGAACAAAGAATTTGTGAATATTGTAAGATTGTCAACAGCATACAAAAATTGGGATCTTTGAAGTAGGCCGCTACCAACCGACTGTTGTCAATTGATTTATTGTAATTTTATGGCGGAGTATGAAAACATGGGTCACATGATAAGAATGGAATGTAATGATACAAACGGATACTATCTACCACACCATTGCATTCTCAGGACCAATGTAGTACAACATAGATTAGAGTCGTTTTTGACGGTACCGCAAAAACATACACCGGTGTGTCATTAAACGACACATTTTACATAGGACCTACTATCCAGGACGACCTGTTTGCAATTATTGTGCGAATTCGAAAGCATCAACTTGTACTCACGAGAGACGTAAAAAAAATGTACCGTTAAATCAAAATTATCAAAAAAATTTATGACAATACAATGAAACTGATGCAATAAGCACGTACAAACCAACAATCATTACATATGGAACATCATCAGCTCCGTTCCAAGTCATTAGGTATTTACATAGTATGCAGGCGAAATTTTGAAAAAAGATTTCTACGTAGATGATTGCATTATTGGAGCAAATTCTGAAGACATGCTAGGTCTAATACAAGAGGAGTTGCAACAACTTCTCAAAAAATGTGGATTTTATTTAAGAAAATGGCGGTCATAAAATGTTGAAGATAAAGCTGTTGTCGTCCACTTCTTCTTTAGGTTTGATTTTTTATTTTGAATATCTCTGTTTTGATGTTTTTTTTTTGTAAATGAAACAATTAATACTGTTTTAAATGTTTATTTATAATAATGACATATATCTAATGTCACTCACGTAAAATTGATTCATACAATCCTGATCCAGAAATGACCTAAATTAAACTGATAATTATATTTTATATATAATACTGTGAGTGGGAAAATACATTCAACATACTGCCTACCTTGAAATAATGAATTCCAATGCAATTAATTAATTAGTAATACACATAAATTTCTAAAATACATTTTATATTGCTCTTGATTGTTCTAACTGATGCAGTATGAATAATTTCACCCGCTCCTGAGTGAACTTCTTCAATTCTTACTAGTTTCTATGGTAATGGAGGAATGTGCTGTTCCTTGATACATACCAGGTTATCTTTCTTTAGTGGTGCGTTATGGAATGATGTTCATTTACTTCTTTCTTACAGATGGTTGAGGTACTCTTGACCATTGTGCCTAAAAGTCTTGCTTTATTTTAGATATATGTTGCCAGTAAAATAATCGATTGCTTGGCAATCCCTGGACGTTTCATTCTGGTAGGTCGGTTAGCTTGCAGCCGATTAGAAAATGTCCTGTAGTCAGTGGTTTTAAATTTTCAGGATTACTGGACAATGAAGAGAGTGGTCTTGAGTCAAGGCATACTTCAATTTGCGTTAACAATGTCTTAAATTTTATATCTAAAGAAATTATTTCCAGCAACTCGTTTTAAGTAGTGTATGGTACTCTTGACTGCGGCTTTTCACATGCCGCCGAAGTGTGCATATTTTGGTGGAATAAATTTCTATTGTATTCCATCTTGGGCTGCCTGAGTCTTAACTGCCAATTTGTTTTTATTGATCAATCGTTGAAGTTCATTATTTGTTCCGACAAAATTAGTTCCGTTGTCCGAGTATATGGAATGTGGTTGTCCTCTTCGTGCAGTGAATCTTTTTAAACAGTTTAAAAATGCTTTTGTTGTGAGGCTAGTGACCGTTTTGAGATGTACTGCTTTTGTACAAAAACGTATGAATACAGCTTTGTATCCTTTTTGTCCACGAGATTCTTTTGTTCAATGAAATAGGCCGTTATATTTTTTTTTGGGTGATTGGCCCATTATTGGTTCTGCGAATACTGGTTTAGCCCAACAACATTTTACACACTCTTGCAGTATCTTTCGCTGTTGATCTCCCACCAATTGGCTAGAACTTAGAAAGCAGAACCTAGTTGTTCAAGATGAGCGTGGTTTATGATTTTTTATTGTGTTTGATGTTTTCAAATACATGATGTCACTGGCGAGTTTGGATTGCACTTTCTAATTCATCAACCGGTAGTGCTTCATAATTACGTTCCTCCTTGGACTTAAATTTGCAGTTTGAAGCAAATTGTAGACAATTGGCCATAGTGCTTTTTAGACGAATCAATGACGTTCGGTTAAAAATATATTGTGAATCACCGTCCAAAATCAACAAACTGACTGTTGTAAATTTAAGATATGATAGTTTTGGTTTCTGATATAATGATGATGACTATTGTTTTTCATTTTTTGTTAAACATTTTGGTCCGTGCCACTATAAAGAGAGAGAAGTTGGATGAATTGGGTTTGTTCCTTTTGAGATTGCATCTGCTGGATTGTTTATAGATGCCACATGATGCCATTGATTTACCAAAGTTAATGATTGTATTTTGCTGATTTTATTTGGCACAAATGATTTATAAACATTGAGATTTGATCCAATCTAAAACTATTGTAGAATCTGTCCAATTATATTCCTTTGTGATATTTTCATGCAGTACATCTTTTGTAGCTGCAATAAGTTGAACTAGTTACAAGACACCGCATAATAATCACAATGTTATTAATGTTGACTTGTTATTGAACAATAGTTTTTCGTCTTTTGGAGCATTTGAAGTGTCATCTGATATTCTGTTTGAATTTGAACGCCATTTTCTTAAATAGAATCCACTTTCAACTTTTCTTGTATTAGACCTAACATGTTTTTAGAATTTGCTACTGAAGCATGCAATCATCTCATAAAAATATTTTTCAAAATAATTTTTGTATATGAATATTTGTCCTTTTCATTATCAAATTATATGTAGAAAAAGCAATGACGCCAAAGTTGTCGTTTTTGATAAAATATTACAAATCAAGGTAGCGATTGGAATGGTATTAAAATGTTTTCATGTAATTTATTAGTATTGTGATTTGTTGTGGCTCAGCTTTGCGTTGCCTGTCTTTGCGGGGTTAGTTTGTTGAGAAATGAGAGGTTTTGAATTGGGTCGCGTATAGATAGTCTTTTTTTCTATCTAGTTTGTTAGAGAAAGTAGTAGTTTGTGACGTTACAATTTACAGTAATACACTTAAGCAACCTTTATTGTTGACCGGTCACCTAACTTACTATAAAAATTATCAATTGCTAACCCTTCAGCCCTAGTGGAGATGGGAGTAGATTCGTATGGGTAAACTGGTTTACCCTTTTAGGCTCCACGTGATTTTGTTAGTAGCAGTAAGTTCACTAAAATCACGAAAATTCTTAGGTATTCTAAACAAGGCACAAGTTATACCAAAAATAAACATTTAATTGAGAAATGGCAAGATTATATGTATAATAATATTCATTTCACATTTGATTTCAAACTTATTAATTTAATAACTAACTAAAATAATAATACCGCAAAAAAAAGGCATAATATCATACGTAGCGCAAACTAAAAAAAATTACCTGGTAGCTACCATCTACTAAACTAAACTAAATATACCGTTGAGATTGAGAAAATATTAAGGTACAAGTAAGTTAATATTTGTATGATCTGCGATCATATTTTATACTTTACAACGAAAGAAGATATCTTGCATATAGATATATATCCATATGTATACATACAAAAATAGAAAAAGTAATTAATAAAAATAAAGAGAAAAGCTTAGCTGTTGGTGTTACTGTCGTTAGCATCAAGGTCCACGTGGTTTCCTATCCCAACACGTGCATTTGTCCAAGTCAGGGATCAAGTTAATTTTCTACGTCCAGAAATATCTCCTAGAACGGTAGTACAGTCAGCGATATGGAATAGCAGTTTGCACGTCTTGATGAAAATGTTTAAGATGTTCGGGTACTTAATATAAACTGCCAAAAGGGGTAGAAAATCTACACGTGTAAAACGTGCCAAGGATAGAGAAAGTAATTGATTTATGCGAAGTATTAATTAATTCACGGACCATGTGAATTTGTAGAACGGCCTCTAGATCCACCATTATCGGGTTAATATGGACGGTACTAATACTCCTTACCGTATCCACAATTTTTAATATAATGCCAACGAAATCCCCATACAGCGGGTGATAATTTTCCGAGGTATCTTTCGCACTTAGCACAACTTCGAAAAATATCGCAATGGCAAATTAATTAAATTTGAGGACCGTCTACACGTCTTCACTCGGGACTCGTTGCAAAAAAAAAGAAAGAGCCCGCGGATAGAAAAGGTCGCGATCGTTTTTGCGTCGCAATTTATTCTAGTATGCGAATCATTTTTTTTTTTTTAATAAAAATATTCCAACATTTCTTAATATTTATATATTATTGAAAATAATATACAGGGTAATTGTTTCAAATTATTTAATTAAACAATTAATAACTTAATGTTATTTTGAATTGTTACAAATTCCCCCCTTACTTAAAAAAAAAAATATATATATATATATATATATATATATATATATATATATATATATTTTTTAACTAATCTTAATCGGCAGTTAGCATGTATGGCAGCCCAGGTCAAAGCAACAATTTTCAAAAAAAACAAAAAAAAACACAAAAAAAAACAAAAAAAACTGTGTCCGATAATTATATTCTGCCCCTCGGAACCAGGGCAAGATTACGGTTGCTTATTGGGGTGTAACTTCAAATCTTTAACGTGCCATCTTCCACGTATTGCACCATCTTCGTCTTCTAACTCGTAAACACCATAGGACACTTTTTTCTTAATCGTAAAAGGGCCAATAAATTTTGGTGCTAGCTTTGCACTAAAACTTTTACTCGCATCGGACAACACATAGTTACGTTTCCAGACCCTGTCGCCTTCTTGAAACTCAATATTTCGCTTTCTCAAGTTGTAGGAGTGTGAATTTCGTTTATAGGCGTCGCTTATTCTACTTTTTATAACGTCAAAAATCTTCTTTAGTGTTTCACTCTTAATTTCAGGATTTCTTTTAGCAAAGTTCAGACTTTTAGTGTCAATGTCTCCAATTCTTTCGGGATTTAGAATGATTTCTCTTCCAAAGTTTACAAAATAGGGTGAAAAACCAATTACCTCATGGTAACACGTACGAATAGCGCATGCTAATTTTGGTATTTGGACGTCCCATTTCTTTTGATCTTTATCATTACTAATGTAAGAGATCATCATTGTTTTTATGACCTTGTTTACCCTTTCGCAAGGGTTAGCCTGGGGATGGAAAAAACAATTAAAAATTATTTTTGTTCCAAAAGAAGCGCACATATTCTGAAATTTGTGAGACTTATATTGTACTCCATTTTCGCATAGGACGTATTTTGGAACACCATATACGAGGAACACTTCCTCTTCGATCAGTTTGGTTACTTTATCGGCGGTTGCCGTCCGAATTGGGTACATTACCGTATATTTACTAAAATAATCGGAGATTACTAAAACAAACTTGTTTCCTTGAGTAGACCTAGGGAAAGGACCTATAAGATCTGTAGATATCATCTCCCAAGGTTGACTGACTACTGGGTGTCTTTTCATAAAACCCTTAGCCTTTTGCTGTTCTGGTTTACATGCTAAACATGTTTTACAAGATCTTACATAATTTGTTATATCCGCCTTCATTTTGGGCCAATAATATAACAATGCAATTCTTTTGAAAGTTTTCAGAACACCTAAGTGTCCGGATGTTGGATTATCGTGACATTCCAACAAAACTTTTTTTCTGTCTTCTTTAGGCACTACTTTCTTCCAGTAGTCGGAAACGTTTCTCAGTTCGGGATAACTACACTCAACATATTTAAAAATTTCGTTACCTGTCACTCGGTAAGCTGGGTACTTAATAGGATCTTCCACAATGCGTCTTCTTAAGGTTTCATACCATTTATCGTTGATTACCTCATTTGCATTTAACACTAATATCTCCGGTTCACCTCTAGATAAAGCATCAGGTATCACATGATCTTTTCCCCTCCTATGAATCACATTAAATTGGAATTGCTGTAGCCGGACGGCCCATCTTGCTAATCGACCGTGTGGGTCTTTTAAGTGGTTTAACCATACCAATGAGTGATGATCTGTAATTACCGAGAACTGTGCTCCTTCTAGGTAAGGTCTAAGTTTTTCAATTGCCCAGATTACTGCTAGGCATTCTCTTTCGGTAGTGGTATATTTCTTTTCTTCCTTACTTAGAGATCGGCTTAAGTAACATATGACGTATTCGTTCTGCTCGTCAGTTTGAGTCAAAGCGGCACCAATACCATATGCACTAGCATCTGTTTGCAAGGTAAATGGCATATTAAAATTGGGGCATTTTAAAACTGGGGCAGTGGCTAAAGCTGTTTTGACTTTTTGAAAAGCAGACTCACACGCAGTAGTCCAAATAAACTTTGATGATTTCTTCAAAAGGTTATTCAAGGGGGCCACTATAAAGGAATAATCCGCAATAAATTTCCTGTACCAGGAAGCCATTCCTAGTACACGTCTAACCTCAGTCACATTTTTTGGTGTTGGTATGTTCAAGATAGCCGTCACCTTATCTGGATCAACATTAAGGCCTCTACTATCTACTACATAACCTAAATATTTTAGATTTTCTCGGAAAAATTTACATTTTTTCCGAGACAAGGTAAGTTCGGCCGCATTCAACCGGTTAAAAATTTCTTTCAAAATTTCACAATGCTTTTCGAAGGTTTGAGTAATTACAATTATGTCATCCAAATAGACAAAGGCATATGGCTCTAGTTCTGGTCCTAGTACTCGGTCAATTAACCTTTGCCATGTAGCCGGGGCATTATGTAAGCCAAAAGGCATCCTTTGAAATCTAAATAATCCTCTTCCAGGCACAGTGAAACTAAGATAATCACGAGATTTTTCTGCAATAGGGACTTGCCAATACGCTGATTTAATGTCGAGAGACGATAAGTAGTTAGCATTTCTCAATTTATCTAATATTCCTGATATATAAGGCAGTGGGTAGGCATCCCACTTTGTAACATTATTTAATTTTCTAAAATCAACACAAAAACGAAAACTACCATTTTTTTTTGGTACAAGCAAAACGGGTGATGACCATCCAGAGTTTGATCGTTCGACAACGCCTAATTCCAGCATATCATCTAACTCTTTATCGATACATTTTTGAACATAGGGTGATACACGATAATAACGTTGTTTGATCGGGGGTGAATCAGCTTCAATCACATGTTCGACCAGACTCGTGCACCCCAATTTGGTTCCCATTTTCTTAAATTGAATTTCCAAGAGTTGATTAACCATTTCTTCTTGTTTTGTTGTTAACGCTCTGCCTGATTCGAGTGTTGCTATTTCCGGTTGTGAGAAGTGCCAATTGTTTTTCCGGAGATCCGGTACTATCCCCATCTGTTTCCAAAAATCAATTACTAAGATTAAAACACGTGGAACGTCAGGTACCACCATCATGTCTATCACACAGAATTTATCTAAAATTTTTACTGGTACACTAACAGTTCCTAAACAAACACACCTGTTGCCATTGGCAACTAACACAAATAAGGGTTCTCTTTTATTTATCTTTACTCCTAAACGTTGCAATATTGTCCATCCATCTTGACCTATAACTGTCTGAGTAGCTCCTGAGTCGAGCAACCCCATCATCTTACTTCCTAATACATCAATTTCTAAGTATGGTCTTTGATCTTCTTCATAATGAGAAAGGATGTAATCTAAGATCGTTTTTGTTTTGTATGTTGCCGTCGATTTCTTGGTAGAAGGCATTGATCGACTGCTAGTCAATGGCCTCCTTCCCCGTTTCCCGCGGCCTTACATCTTGGGCAATTAATAACTTTGACGCCTTCTTTGCCACATTTGTAGCATTTTAGTTTGGGTTTTAGGTAATCACAATTTCGGGCAATATGTCCGGGTTTTCTACAATTATAGCATAATTTTTGTGGTTGAAATACAGTACTGGTGCTGGCTTCAATATATAATATATATATTTATTAATAAAATTTATATAATACAAAACAAATACTGAATGTATAATAAATAATAATAGAAATAAAAATAGATTCTTCCCTCTATCATCACTTGAGGTTTGAGGGTTCAATCCCATCTCAAGTTATCGGTATTGAGGGCTCGTGGTTGTTGTTGTTTTTGTTTATTTTTTATATTTTGTCATGTAATAACATATGTTTTATTTTTAATTTAAATGGTACATAATTTAAAGTTTTTATGTATGTTGGTAGGCTGTTATATTGTTTTATTGTTTCTGTTGTTAGTATCTGGTTGCACTTGACTGTTGAATACTTTGTTGTTCTTATGTGTGATTTTCTTCTTGTTTGGTGATTGTGTATTTCTTTGTTGGACTGTAACGTTATATTGCTTTTTATCATTTTGTTGTTTATTTTATATATCATTAAAATGTTGTTTAAAGTTATCATTTTGTTAATATTTAGCTTTTCTTTGTATAGTTCGGTTGTTGGTGTTCTTCTATCCATTGTGTATAAAATTTTGATAAGTTTGTTTTGTTGTCTTTGTAGTTTATTAATGTTTTTTTTGCTTGTGTTTCCCCATATATGGTTTAAATATGTATTATATGATGTAAATAATGCATGGTATATAGATATTTTTAATTGTTTTGGGAGATAATTTTTTATTTTCCATACTGCTGCTATAGTTGCTGAATTTCGTTTAACAAGTTTATTTATGTGAGTATCCCATTTTAAGTTATCTTGGATTGTTAATCCTAGATAGTTAACTTCTTTAATTTGTTTAATCTTTTCGTTATTTATTTTTATTGTGATTGGAATTTCTTCTTGTTTGTTATTAAAGATCATGAATTCTGTTTTTGTTTCGTTAATAGTGAGTAGGTTATTATAATACCATGTTTCTAATTTTATTATGTCTTCTTCGATAAGTTTTTCTATTTTTTTGTTTTCTTTTCCTGAGTATATAATGCAGGTGTCGTCGGCATATATGTAAAGTGTACCGTGTAGTTTTAGTTCTAATATGTCATTTGTATATAGTATGTATAATGTCGGCGGTAGGATTCCTCCTTGTGGAATTCCGTATTCAGCTTGCATCGGTTCGCTTTCTATAGAGTTTATTTTTGTTTTTTGTGGTCTGTCTTTGAGGTATGTGTTTATTAGGTTCAATTCGTTGCCTTTTATTCCTATCGCGTCTAATTTTTCTATAAGCTTTGATTTTGATACAGTATCAAAAGCTTTTTTCATGTCGATGAAAATTGCTACTACGGTTTCTTTTTGATCTAGTTTGTTTTTTATGTGATCTACAAGATCATAGGCTGCTGTTGTTGTTCCCGAGTATTGTTGAAAAGCATATTGTTGTTTGTATATTATATTATTTTGATTTATATGTTCTGTTAGTCTAATATGGATTACTTTTTCTAATATTTTATTTAATGTTGATAGCAGAGAAATTGGTCGATAGTTTTCTGGTTTTGTTTTATCTTCTTTTTTATGTATAGGCACTATTATTGTTTTCTTCATGTAGTTTGGATATATACCTGTGTCAATGACTTTATTTATTATGTGTACTAAAACTGGTGTTAGTGTTGCTTTATTTTGTTTTATTATGTTGTTTGTAATTTTGTCAAAGCCGGGTGTTTTGTTTTCTTTTAGTTTTATTATTATTTTGTGGATTTCTTCTTGTGATGTGTGTTCAAAATGTATGTCTGTTATTTTCTTTTTTATTGTGGTTGTATGTGTATTGTTGCTCGTTCTTGTAATTTGTTTTTCTGCTAGAGTTTTTCCAATATTTGTAAAGTATTCATTTATTTCGTTTGCTATTTCTATCGGTTCTTTAGTTCTTGTTCCATCTTGTTTTACTATTTCTTCAATGTTGTATTGTTTTGGAGTTTGTTTGTTAAGTTGTTTATTTATTATTTCCCATATTTTTGTGGGGTTATTTTTATTGGTTAGAAATTTTCTTTTATAGTATAACATTTTAGTATTCTTTATGATGTTTGTAGTTTTTTTCTTCTGTTTGTAATATTCATTTTTTGTTGTTTCATTATTTGGATATTTAAGGTGATTTTTTTGTAGTTTGTTTCTTTTTTCAATATTGTTCAACACTTCTTTGTTGATCCATGGGCTTTTTTCTGTTCGTTTGATTCTTATTTTGGTTTGGTTGTTTTCTATAATTGCTTGCAGTTTTTTTGATAGTTCTTGAAAATTATTTATATCTTTTGTGTACATGTTATTGATATCTTTTGTTATTTTTTTGTAATCTGTTAGTGTGTGCTCAAAGTACTGATATATTTGTTTGGTTTTTTGTTTTCTTTTTACTTTGGTTATTAATTCACAATGATCTGATATGTTTGAAGGTAATATTTTTAAATCTTCTATTTCCTGTTTGTTGTTTGTAATAACATGATCTAATATGGAATTTTTTCCATTTGGATCTGGATTTTTTCTTGTGTAGTATTTTATAGATGTTTTATTTATTATTTTATATCCATTTTCTAATAACATGTTCTTGTATTCTTTTGTTGTATTATCATTTTCTGCAATGTTGACGTTTAAATCGCCTATTATTATTTGTGGTTTCTTTCTGTTGATTATATTGTTTTTTAATGCAGTTTTAAGATCTTTAAAGTTTATTCTAGGTGGTTTGTATATTAGAGTTATTGCAGTATTTTCCTCTATTAGTTGTATTGTTAATATTTGTATGTCTTTGATTGTTTTACTAGTTATTAATTTATATTCTGTACCTTTTTTAATGTACATTGCAATTCCTGCTCCTTTTGTGTTTCTAGAGTTGTATTCTACATTGTAATTTTCTAAAGTATACAGTTCTTGGTTATATGGTTTAAGCCAAGTTTCCGTTATAGCAATTATTGTAGGATTATTGTGTATGGTAGGTATAAGTTCAATTTCGTGATATTTGTTTTTTACACTTCTTGCGTTGTGCAGATAAATAGTATACATTTCAGATTTGTATTTATTTATTTGGTTTACAATTGTTTTTTTTTTTTGTTTTTATTCTAAACTTTCTATATCGGAAAGATTTTTAATTTTAATTTTTATACTTGCTTCTGTTTTTCTTATGTATATGTTTCCATCTCGAGTCCATAGGTATTTATATTTAAGCTCCTTTCTTTGTTCTCTTGCTTTATAAAACAGCATATTTGTTTGTGCTGTTAATTGTTCGTTTATATATATTTCATTGGTTTTTCCTTTTAGTTCGCATTCTAGAGTAGTAATTGATCCAATTGTTTTTCGAGTTTTTAGTATATTTTCTTTATCTTCTTTGTTTTTGAATTCAACTATTATTGGACTTTTTTCGTTCAAAGTATCTTTTCTATAGGCTGATTTTATCTGTTCCTTCTTTATGTTTGTGTTTAATCCTTTTATTATCTTTATTACAACTTCTTCCGTTTTTTCATTTTTTTCTTGTTTGTCAACTCCAACTATTATGACATTGTTTTTAATTTTTTCTTTTTCTGTTTTTTCTAATGTTATTTCTAAAATTTCAACTCTTTCTTTTAGTTCTTCATTTGATTTTTCTGCTTTTTTTAATTGTTTTTTTATTTCTTTATTTTCTTTCAAAACTTCATCGAATTTATTGCTCATGTATTCCACCGATTTTTTTAGGTCTTTTAAGGTTTCCATAATATCTTTATTTGTTGTTTCTTCTTCGCTTTCACTTGAATCATCTTTTTTGTTAGTATTTTTAGCATTTCTAGTTTTTGTCATTTTAAGTAATTAAATGAAAGTAAAGAAAACAGAGAAAGTAGTTTTTTTAATTTTATTTGTTTTGGATTATAATATTTTAAATGAATTTTTCTTTTTAATTGTTTTATTTTATATATTTAACTATTATTATAGTTGTATCTGTTTTCCAATGTTTATTTAGAAAATACAATCAATTCGTTTCTTTTTAAATTGATAGTAAATAAAATATTTATTTTTATTTGCGTATTTCTTTGTTGCCTTTTTTGTCTTTGTAGCACATTTATTTTATTCACATACCAGTTTATTTTATGTTCATTCTTTTTAATTGTTTTACACTGCACAGGATACTGATTCGTTAGTTGTTTATTTATCACTATGTTCGCGGTGTTTTTATTTATTTGCACATATATTTTTCAATGTTATTAAGTTATTTGAAACCATTTTTTAAATATATTTTACTTTCGATACAATAACCACGTCTCGTAAATTTACGTTCAGTTTAATATAATATATAATATAAGCCAAGTCAGGCTCTAAACTTTTGTTCTTTGGTAGGGGTGGTGCATAGGCATCAGAAGACGCCTTGCGCTTTTCTAACTTCTTACACATGTTTTTCAATTCTTCCACTGATTTTATGTCCGCATAGCCCAGCCTATCTTGATAATATGGAGCTAAATTCCTAACCATTATTTGAAATTGAGTAGCCTCCGACACTGAAATATTTAACCTCGAGAATAAATTACTCATTTTAGCAAAGTACATTCCAGTTGTTTCTTCTCTTCCTTGGGTACAGTGTTTGATTTCTTCAAATAGTTTGTCGCTATAGAAAGGCGGTTGGAATTCTTCTTTTAAGGCATTTTTAACTTCTGACCAATTTCGGAGGGATGGTTTATTAGCTCTATACCACGTAAGAGCGTCTTTTCTAAATAAATTGCTAGCAGACAGAAATAATTGTTCATAAGACACACCACGACTTACTCGTAATTCCTCTACGTTTTCTAGAAAGGAATTCACAGAATGACCCGATTTTTCTCCGTCAAACACTAAGTTCCATTTGCTTACTGGTATAGATGTAGTCTTAGCTTGAGATATCGATGTCACAGTAGAGTTTAAGTTATCAGTTTCATCTTCTGAGCTGCAATCTGTTTCGTTTCCGACTTCCGGAGCAATTGTAGACAAGTCTAATAGTACGGTATCGTGTACAAACGATTTATTAGCCGCTTTAATTGATGAATGTACCATCATTAACTGTAGTAGCAGATGAGATTTTTTTGTATTATCATCTGCTGTCTTGGCAATAGATCGATTGCATCGACCTATACTATAGTTTAGTTTAGTTATGATTTTCTTATACGGGCTAGAATCAACTCCTGTTTCTAACGCTGCAACCAAATCTTTTAATTCCGATAACTTCTCTTCTACTACCTTTGCATCTTCATCAAACTTAATTTTATAGGTAGGATAATTAATTTTTCCACCAGCTTTCTCTAATTTACGAATAGACCTAAGGGCTGCACGCATCTCACCAACTGTACCGACGTTTTCAAACCCTCTAAATGCCAACTCATAAGACAACTCGTCTTGACTTAGACGATTAATTTCATAATTAGACCCATCCATTGTATTTTTTTTTTCTTTTAAAATAATCTGAATAACTACTAAATTGCACGCAAGAACGACTATAATACGGATTGGACACTATGGCACAACTCTTATTTTACTACCCGTTTTATTAAGCCATTATATTGTTACTGACCATTAATTTTAAAACCTTTAACTAAATTCTGACCAACCAACTAACTTCACTCAAAATTTTATTTCTCTTTACAGACCAAAAAAAAAAATTACTACTATTACAGTTACCGAAATTACTTACTTTTAAATTCAATATTTTCTCTTACAATTTTTGTTTTACATTAATCGGGCCCCACGTTGGGCTCCAAATTTGTGACGTTACAATTTACAGTAATACACTTAAGCAACCTTTATTGTTGACCGGTCACCTAACTTACTATGAAAATTATCAATTGCTAACCCTTTAGCCCTAGTGGAGATGGGAGTAGATTCGTATGGGTAAACTGGTTTACCCTTTTAGGCTCCACGTGATTTTGTTAGTAGCAATTGAAAAGTAAGTTCACTAAAATCACGAAAATTCTTAGGTATTCTAAACAAGGTACAAGTTATACCAAAAATAAACATTTAATTGAGAAATGGCAAGATTATATGTATAATAATATTCATTTCACATTTGATTTCAAACTTATTAATTTAATAACTAACTAAAATAATAATACCGCAAAAAAAGGCATAATAACATACGTAGCGCAAACAAAAAAAAATTACCTGGTAGCTACCATCTACTAAACTAAACTAAATATACCGTTGAGATTGAGAAAATATTAAGGTACAAGTAAGTTAATATTTGTATGAACTGCGATCATATTTTATACTTTACAACGAAAGAAGATATCTTGCATATAGATATATATCCATATGTATACATACAAAAATAGAAAAAGTAATTAATAAAAATAAAGAGAAAAGCTTAGCTGTTGGTGTTACTGTCGTTAGCATCAAGGTCCACGTGGTTTCCTATCCCAACACGTGCATTTGTCCAAGTCAGGGATCAAGTTAATTTTCTACGTCCAGAAATATCTCCTAGAACGGTAGTACAGTCAGCGATATGGAATAGCAGTTTGCACGGCTTGATGAAAATGTTTAAGATGTTCGGGTACTTAATATAAACTGCCAAAAGGGGTAGAAAATCTACACGTGTAAAACGTGCCAAGGATAGAGAAAGTAATTGATTTATGCGAAGTATTAATTAATTCACGGACCATGTGAATTTGTAGAACGGCCTCTAGATCCACCATTATCGGGTTAATATGGACGGTACTAATACTCCTTACCGTATCCACAATTTTTAATATAATGCCAACGAAATCCCCATACAGCGGGTGATAATTTTCCGAGGTATCTTTCGCACTTAGCACAACTTCGAAAAATATCGCAATGGCAAATTAATTAAATTTGAGGACCGTCTACACGTCTTCACTCGGGACTCGTTGCAAAAAAAAAAGAAAGAGCCCGCGGATGGAAAAGGTCGCGATCGTTTTTGCGTCGCAATTTATTCTAGTATGCGAATCATTTTTTTTTTTTAAATAAAAATATTCCAACGTTTCTTAATATTTATATATTATTGAAAATAATATACAGGATGATTGTTTCAAATTATTTAATTAAACAATTAATAACTTAATGTTATTTTGAATTGTTACAAGTTTTTAAAGTGCTTTTAAATTTTGGATTGCAAAAATGCATATTTTTATTATTTTTCTCATTTAGTCGTGAAAATTGATGAAAAAACAATATTTTTTGGATCACTCACACGATTTACTAATACATCATTTTAAAGCTTTCGATGAACCCTATCTAATGCAAAAATTAAAAAATACTGAGCCGTTTAGAAATAGAAGCCAATAATGTAAATTTCAGTTTAACGCTAGAGAATTGCCGGGTTTAGTCGCCTCGTCCTGTTAGGGTGCCACTAGTTGTATTGTTATGAAAAAATATTAAATCTTATTACATGTACAAAAATATCGGTGAACCTTTCTCTCTAGAAATATATTGACACGTACAGCGCCGTTTTTAAATTAAAATTTGTTTTTATGGGACAAAACGCCAACCAACTCAATATCTAAATGATAAGATTTTAGTCATAATATTCTATGTCTTCATGTTTTTGGTTAAAGATTTATTATATTTAACGAGTAAAAAATTAATAAAGACTAATTAAAAACGCCACTTTTTAAAAATTAATTGATCAATATTCTACAAGTTTGAGGACACAGATTGGACTTTTTTCTACAATGTGTAAAAATTTTATTCAATTATATTCAGACGTTTTCTTGATGAGTTTGATTCTGTAAACCCTTATAAAAGCGCAACTATTCTCCCCCTTTAAACATCGGAATTAAATTATTTATTTATTATTTATTTGTTTATTTATACAAAAGAAATAATAAATGAGAGGTTTATAAATAACAGCAGAAAAGTTGACATTGAATTAAATTTATAAAAAAGATCTGGCTACAAGTAATAAAATGCTCAATTAAAAAATCATAAATATAAATTTGCGGAAATAAGCCATGACCTAACAATTAAAGCCTATGTCAAATAAAAAACATTACACTTTTTACCAGATGGAAAAAAATATACAGTTTACTAGAAACTAATGTGTTTAGTGTTTATTTAAAAGAAAATTATTTATTATGCTATTTACTAAATAAGATACGAAGATAAATCTCTGAATAGTTTCAAGAATTTTATTATATATATATGAGTTTAGAGAAAAATTCTAAAAAGATGAATCAAGTTGTACTTATGTGTATATTATTATTTCTGAGTTTTAAAAAAAGGATATTTAGCCCAAGATGAGAATAGTACGCAAACGCACGAGCGCAAATTTAAAACGGGAAGTCGTCTGACAGTGAGCAATCAATCAGTTGTAACTGAACCGAGAAGAGAATGCATGGTTTAAAATATAATAGACAATAGATATATTAATCCTAGTTATTTTAAAATCTTCTTGTTAATTAATTCAACAAATAAACAATTGACAATGTGTACTAGTTTTTAAAATAAAATAAATGTAAAATAATTTATTTCAAGTATAATGAATAAATTGTGTAAGACTCATATTTGTGAAAGTATAGTGACATAGGAATATAGATTTACTACAGTTTATTATTGTGAGTATGGTTTTTACGTTGCTTAAAAAATAATTTGTCAGTTCAAAAGATAATAATAATTACTATTTAAATTTTTTATCAATATGTTGTTCTCCCTACACCCGAAAGGGTAGAAGGGCAAATGACTATATATATTTATATATGATCAATCTTAATATTTATAATATTATTGAAATAATAATTTACCATCTTCGTTTTTTGACGGTTCAAATGAAATCATTTTTAATGAACTTTGCAACGATTTTATATTCCTTAATACACCTGGAAAAAGAATTATAATAAAAACAATTTGCGACTTATTCAATCTTATAAAAATAATCCTTCTTTAAATAAACATATCTATTTTTAATGTATGTTAATTAATACTAGTTACACTTGAAATAATATGGTTTATAAGCTATCATCTTATCCAATCTAATTTGAAATAATATTATGGAAAATACACAATTTTTTAAAATTATTTAACTATTTTGTTAAAGGAAAGTGTACTGTTATAATCAAGGATTATTTGTAATATGTAATGATAATGAATAGTGATAATTTCAGCACACACACACACTTTTATACTATAACTTTAAGATAATTCTTTACTATATGAAATATATTGTGGCGATATTTATACTCGTTAAAGGTTGAATGCAATATGTTCATCCAAAATGTATGAATATTTTTGTGATACATCTGTATATAATATGCCGATTTTTTTTTTATATAAATACATAATTACATATAAGAATTATCCATAATATTATTAATGAAAATTATTCTTAATTAAATTAATAATTAACTAAAATGTACAGAAAATAATAATCAAGTGTACTTGTAAACTTATAAAATATTTTACTTAATTATTCAATCAAATTAATATGAAAAAGATTAAAATGGTAAAAAAAAAACTATTTCAGGCAGTGCGTGCTTTATTTATCTTTAAAAGACATTATATTTTTATCAGATAGGTCAACAAATAGTACAGTTAGTTTCTATTTTGCTTGAGTAGAATTTACATATACGGTAACATTAAGAATTTCCATCTTTAATATATCACATCAACATAAAAATAACTATCACATTGAAGACTAGATTTAAGCAGTCTGTGGACATTAACCTTGAATATTTGCGGTTTATAATATAATTTTAATATAATAATTGTCACGGCATTTTCAATATGGGTCTGATTTGGGATTTTAGGCTACTTTCTAAACGGCCTACGCTTACAAAAACTAAAACTAACTAAATTAAAAAAAAGTTAAAGTACGAGATATTACAAAAAAAAATAGTTTTTGCAGACTTTTTTCCAATGTTTCCTAAGTTTCTAGAAAAGTAATTAATCGGTGTTGACAAAGTAGCTATGATAACTTTTATCTTGCAAATAAATTGTTAAGTAAAATAGTTCAATGAGAACAAAATTGTTGTGTTCCAATTGCAAAGAATCATTCATTTAAGTTGTTATCAGTTTATTTTATAAATATTAGTATTTACGATTGTATTGTATTATATGTGCATTTTACTCTTCCCCCTACATATCTCAATCCCAATATAAATCGTTTGTTAGAGTTAGTTCATAAGTTATAATTAAAAAGATTACCGTTTATATAATCAAACTTTATCGTATAAATAGAATAATAAATAATGCATATAAAAGAAGTGATACAAATCAACATTCATACCGTCTAAGTTCAGCCTCAACGTCAAATCCGTTACATCCGTTAAAATATAGGTTTAATTCGGCAAAGCTCTATAACACTATGTCAAAAATAATTTTAAAATATTAGGTTACCCAATAAAAACTAATATAAATTCAAAATAAATGAATTAAAATTTTAGGAAAAAAAATTATTAACTAAATAAATAACTTTAATATTATAAAAATATTATAGATTCCTGCACAATTTTGTAAACAAATATATATAAATCTCAGTTTTATTTCAGCACTTTTTGTAATAAGTTCAGTGCGCGTTGATCTTGTGTGAGACGTGGGGACTTCGCTCAAGGAGTTTTATTGGAATTCCTACTACATGCGCTCGCACGCGTTTTGACCTACTTTTTGGTACATACGTATAAAAACAATTAACAGGAATATTAGATTAGTTTTTTGAAATAAATATTTAAAGCATTATGCTTTATGATTTGAACTAAATATTAAAAAAAATAAAAATTATTTCATTTAAATTATTATAACACGCATTTCAAATTAAAACTCATTGATAATACTTACATTGTTAAGTTTATATTTTGAACAAATGAACTGGTTTTTAGAACAGTTTTTTTCTTTCTTTCTGGAAGTGCAATTAATTAGTTTTTTTTTTAATTATGTAATTAATTATCTGACTTAAAAAAGACATACTCGTATTATATATCACTAAACGCGGATTTTAATTTGCTATATTTGGTGTTTTAGACGCACCAATCGATCAATTATTTTTTTTATTAAACTTTTTAATCAATTTCTAATTAGCTGTAGTAGGTACACGAATAGTGTTTAGATTTTTTTCTTAAATTGTGTTCATTTGTTTTAAAGTACAATTTTATAAAATATTAGAAGCCACAAGTTTGCTAATAAGATCTAATAAATTTATTTAATTATAATATTTATCACAAACAAATTTAACTACATATATATGTTATATATCACCAGATTCGATCTTTCAAGAGCTATTGTTTTCATTTCAGGTCTAGTTTTCTTGGTGTTGTCAAATCGGTTTGATTTGCCAGCAATTTATTTTCTGTATTTAGAAAAAAATATAATTTTTATGTTTTATATAAAAATCAAATAAATTTATACTTATTTTATTTTTGTAAACCTTTCTAAAAAAAATGCATCCAGAGAATTTTTTGTTTGTAAACGGTAGAAAATATACACAACAAAACTAAATACATAGAACTTATATTTTTTATTTTAACTCAATTAAACGATCTTTGAATTACTAATAGATTAGACGCAAAGTAAATTATAAAATAGAAGTAATACAAAACATCATTTATTTCTACATTTTTCTTTTGTAAGTTTACTCTCAGTATATGATCATAAATTTACCCAAACTTTTTTATTAGATACATATTAGTATCAAATAAACCCTGAACTAAAAAGTTTGTTTTGCATAATTACGAGTAAAATAATTTGCTATTGACTTTGCAATATTTATTCCAAACTTTTATCGCTATAACTTTACATTGTTTACATGTATATCAGAAGTATGTTGTATAAATTTTAATTAATTCGTTATTCTATTAATCACACATAATAGAATATTTTAATTAATTAATAATCAGTAAACATTATTACAAATAAGAAATAATTATTTTAAAACACAACATTCAAATATATGCAAGGAATTATTCGGTGTGTAAAATAACACAAGTCACAAAGCATATTCTTCAGCCAATAAATTCTTAAAATAAAAATTGATAGCAAATTTGTTGCATTTCGGAATGACTATTTACGACTAATTAATATAATTTGATAAAGGTAAAACACAAATATTGTAAAAATCAAATAGCAATTAACCGGTTATAAACACATATCGGCAAAGTGTGATGAGTTGAAAACTTATTCAATTATGATAGCATATGTCGGCTTTGATTTGCCTCTCGTTTGCCCTTGAATTAACTTTATCGCCGGTGGGGTAGCTTTTATATTCACCACCTTATGTCATGCTATAATTATCGTGCCCCTTGGTCTATTCACGCTATTCATATATTTGCCACGTTTTTTTAGGGGACAGAAAGATTTAATAATCTATACAAAAATAATAAAACTTATTTCATACGAAATAACTGCTTAGTAAGTTATTAACAAAATTTAATCAGAGAGCAATATTTACATAATAAAGTTTTTTTTACGGTTTTTAATTTCAATCTTAGGGAAAATGAATCAATAATGTTCAGCATGCATTTTAACAACAAAGGCCATCATTGCTTTGTAAAAAGTAAATTATAAGATGCGGCTTTAATAATCTCCCTCAATAATCGGAAAAGTGTATATTCAATCGTGAAGCTTGCGTTCGTTAAAATTCAGGACCCGGATTGTCAAGTGCTAATACTAATTGGTTAGCATGATGAATTTTTTTGATTAGTAACGAGGAATTGTATGCATTTGAAGATGTATTGGTGTACTTCAATAAAATCTTCTGATAGAGGAATTTTTATATAATTACTAGTGATATGATTACTTCATTACGGTTGAATTGTTTAATTTTCAAGTGACTACTTTCAATCGGCATGTCGACAATTGGCAAGAATTGTCATTCGGTGCCAATTATTGTAATTAAAATTGCAAACGTTGTAAAAATGAGGTGGAAAGCTTTTACGCCCTTGTGCTTATGATAGCAATCTCTCTTTGAACCAGTTTTACATCTAAACATTTTAAACTTTACATTATTTTTTTACGGCAATTTTACATCGACCCTTTGATGAGAACAACAGCAGGTGGGTAAAGAGTAAGTTATTAATTTGATAACAAAAACATAAGTGTATGTCTGTGTATCTAAAATTGAACGGAAATTAACATTGTGACAAGAACATATCATATTTGATTTTATTTGTAGCTGAGAGGGGTCGCAACAGAATGATCTTTTAAACGTACAGAATGTATTAGTTACAAGTGGTATTGATTCAATTAATTAATGTCAAATTTGAATACAGAATATAAAAAGTTTGTTAATAATTAAACAAAACAATATACATATTTGTTTAATATATTATTTTTTAAATCTTGTTAAAATATTTAAATTACAAAAAATACTTATTTAAAATAATATTATGGTTCTGGGTAAAATAAATCGGAGTTAATTAAATCTGTTGATAGGTCACGTGTGGAGAAGGAGCGTCAGGAGGAAGTATTGATTGCTAAACATATCTTTTTATAATATGATTGTACCTATCTGTATACTTCTTCTTCTTCTTTGTCAGCCATTTATACGCCACTGCTAGCGTCTTGGCCTCTTCTCTGCTTGTAATGCTGGCAACTTACATTTCAAGGGACCTACAGTTTTAAGTGGATTCCGAACCACTGGAGAGAATTTATCACTCCTCAGAGATTGTTTTAGCCGTAAAACCCCACACGCTGGCAAGGCGGGTTGGGGAGTGGGAGAGCGTATAGAAAGTGACTCTCTCTGTATACTTACTTTTCATTATTAATTTACTTTCAATACTAGTATTATATCAAAAATAATTCTAATATATTATTCTTTTAATTGTTACACCATACCATATTGGCTTAATTGCCAGTAAAATATTATAGCACATCATGTCCGAAAGCAAAAGTTGTTTGTGTGCATTTAATAATTCTTAAACCAATCAACTGTCACTTAATCAGTCATACTAAAAACAGCAGAAACGCAATAAGTGTGCGAATAAGCAATAACCTTGTAAACAAACTCTTGGGCGGGTGGGCAGGAACAGTGTATCCAATATTTGGTTAAATATTTATAATTTGTGTTTTCACCCACCCGCCTAAGTGTTAGTCATCAACACACTTAATATTGTACCTACTTTTGATATATTAGTGACAACTGTTATTCAATTTGACATATTAAAAACAGCAGAAACGCAACAAGTGTGAGAATAAGCAAATTTTTTGATAAAAAATACTTGGGCGGGAACACTGTATCAAACCACCGGTCCAATGTTTAAAAACTGAGTTTTTGTCCACTCGCCCAAGTGTTAATTATCAAGAAATTTGTTATTACACCGATCAATGACGTATTAGTGACAAATGTCGTTCAATATGTCATACTAAACAGCAGAAACGCAATAAGTGTAAGAATAAGCAAAAATCTTGTAAACAAACCCTTGGGCGGGTAGGCGGGAACACTGTTTCAAATCACTTGCCCAATATGTTTAAATTATGTTCCCGCCTACCCGCCCAAGTGTTAATTATTAAGAAATTTGTTGTTGCGCCTACCTCTAACGTATTAGTGACAAATGTCATTCAATCTGTTACAATAAAAATAGCAAAAATGCAAGTGTGAGAATAAGCAAATTTTTTGATAACAAATTTTTGGGCGAATGGGCGGGAACACTGTATCAAACCACCGGTTTAATATTCATACTTGCTTCCGCCATTTTTATTTAGTTTTGGTTATATTTCGAACGAACAAAATCAGGGGTGGCCAACCCGCGGTTCGCGGGCCGCATGCGTGCCTTTTGCACAAAAACTTTGGTAATTTTTTTTAAAATAAAAATTTTAGTGTTTCACAATCAAAGAACATTAATAAACAAAAACGATGATGTACGTAAAGAAAATGCATTTCTGTAAAATAAATTTAACAGAGATTAATAATGAAAATTTCAATTGAGTAAGATTTCAATAATTTGTATTGCCTACTCTAGCCCTAACTATTGCCTGCATACGGCGGCTCATGTCACTAATAAGCCCACACATATTATTTTGTGGAGAATTCTGCCATTCTTCCTGAAGTGCCACACAAAGCTTATTTATTGTGGTTGGTGCAACTGCACGTCCTCTAACACGCCTGCCAGCATGTCTCAAACATGTTCTATAGAATTTTCATCTGCGGTACATGCTGGCCAGTTAAATTTTCTTATTCCTACTGCAATCAAGTATTCTGTGACGCACTTTGCAGAATGCGATCTTGCGTTATCCTGCATCAGAATAAAGCCATCGACTATAAATGCAGCAAATAAAACTACGTAATTTTCCAAAACCTCTTCAATATACCGCTGTGAAGTCAGCGATCTTCTATCAATTACAATCAATTCAGTCCAGGCATCCATTGATATCTTTGCTCATATAATCAGGAAATTTCAACCATGGCTAAGCCGGTGCTTAAAAGTGCACTCCATAAATTGTTTTCACGTTTGTCTCTATACTTGTTTTCTTCCATGTGGCAAATGTAGGCAGAATCTAAATTCGGCAGTAAACAGAACAGTCCTTTATTGTGTCAATGTCCAATTCAAATGTTTGCGAGAAAATTTGAGTCTGGCTACTTGGTGACGTGGGAGTAATTTTGGTTCAGCTGCTGGTCTACAAGATTTTAAGCCAGCTTCTTACAACCTTCGACGAACTGTCTATACACTCACAATTGTACCACATACCTCACGGAGTTGGTTTTTGATCTATACTGAAATCACATGACCATTCCGTAGAGTAGTTCGAACGATAAATTGGTTATCGATAGCAGTCTTTTGTTTCCTGCCAGATTCCTGCCTCCAAGTATTTCTGCCGGTTTCTTTAAGCCGCTCAAATGCTTTTTGGACGGTAGAAGCACAGACATAAAGGAATCTGGACACATACCGCTGGCTTCTTCTATCTGCCACAAGAGCAACAGCTTTTGCACAATTTTTAGCACTTAGAACCATAATTAACACTGGTGTGTTAATTATGGTTCTGCCCTGAGAAAAACAGTTATTCAAAAACAGACAAGTCAACCCAGTAACCACCTTGATCTTCTGTACATAATGTTGAATGAGGAATAGGTAGTAAAAAACGCATACCTTTAAATTTAATTTTTGCCTATTAATGTTCATTAAATAAACTGATAAGTACATGATGTTTTTTTCTACATCCTGATGGTCTCTTTGATTGTAAAATACTAAAAGTTTTATTAATAAAATACCTGATTTTTTTGCAAAAAATTACCGAATAACCCGTTTTTTTTTTTGCATCTGAGTGTATTTAATTTATAATGCCTAGTAGTATTAAAAAATACATTATTTGTGTACCCATATCTTTAAAAATTAATTGTAGAACTGAGTCTAGTATCATTATTATTATATTATCTATGTTTACAGTAAGAATAACAGTAAACACAATAATAATAATTCATTATGTTTCACTCTTCAAAAATGTCTATAGTGGGTCTTAATCTAATGTGTACAAGGTCTTTATAAATGTTTGCGATTATGTGCCGCTTTTTAAAAATGTTCTCCAAACTATTTACTTTGTTTTGACAGTTCAACTTCAACTGTGTACGACCACCGAACTGTTTCACTGGAGCGGCACAAACGTACATTAGATGGTTACATAATCCCAAACTTTCAAACTTTTGTATATGAATATAATTTGATGTGCGGCCCGCGGAGTTATAATGCATTTTCATGTGGCCCGCAAGATCATTTGGGTTCGCCACCCCTGGTCTAAATAATCATAATTCTAAGAGGCCCGGCGCACGCACCATTTATAGAAAAATTTAAATGTCTATAGACAGAAAAAGAAATAGAGAAAGTGCGGGAAATATTTCAAAGAATCAAAAATGTGGTAAGATCAGCGGACCAGAGAGAAAAAAAACGATTTTAAAAAAGTAAGCATTAACAAGCCAGAAATACTTTGTCCCGGCAAAGATAAAGAAATAAAGAAAATTAATCAAATGATGCAACATAGTGAAAATGAAAAGATAAGAGATGATAAAAAGAGAAAAAAAAATTAAAGAATAAAATAAGAACAATTGAAGATAAGCTGGATCAAAAAAGAGAAAAGAGTAGAAACAAGTTTGTAGTAAGAGGAATACAAGTACAAACAAGAAAAGGAAAAGAAACCATAGAAAAAATAATACAAAAAAACTTAAAAAAGGAGACTGGAATAGTTACTGCATACTCAAAAAGAATGGAAGAAATTGAGACGATAATAGCAGAAACAGAATCATGGGCTCAAAAACAAAATATTATGAAAAACAAAACAAAAGAAGAATTTAGAAGAAGTTAAAAGATATAGTGAGGGACAAGAAGTTGAAGTGCAAAAAAGTATGGGTACGATACAAAAAATTAAAAATAGATGGAGAAGTATCCAATTGAAAACAAAACATAATAGCAAAAAATAAAGACAGTAAAAAAACAGACAAGTAAAATTTTGTTTAGAACGTGGCTGGGATTGACAACAAAGATTATAAATTCTGGGAATATATAAAAACTTTTGATACAATTGAAATGGTAAAGACGTGGATAGATGAAGAGGGATAGAAAAAGTTGAAGCCCAACATGCCGGCTAAATACATCTGGAAATGCAACAGGCTACAAAAGAAAAAAAAAGAGGGATAACTGGTATAGAAGAAAGAATTTTTTTGTGAGGACGAAACAAATATAAAGTAATAACAACATACAACAAAAGTATGAAAAGCATTAGTTAAAAATTAGAAACTCTAATACAAGAAACGGAAGAAAGATAACTGACTATATAGAGGGACTTTAATGCAAGAATTGGAAAGATAGGAAAAAATGGAACAAGATAACTACACAAGAAACAGAAAATCTAAGGACACTACAAAAAATAAAGAAGGAAAGAAATTGATGATAGAAGAGAGGGGTTGAGAGATTTTAATTTGATAAATATTCTTGTACGGATATAGTACAGATATCTATACTTTTTCCTTCAATGAAAAACCTTACGTTTTCTCAACTATTAAAAAAATTAAATTATTTTTAAACAATTTTTAAAGCCATTACTAATACATTTTTAACTAAATAATTTTTTTATTTTTTTTATTTTTAAGTTACTAGGAAACAAAAAATAACTTTAAAAAACATGCTTATAACCTCAAATTGAATTGTTATTTGACTTTTATTAAATTAAAACTTAGTCGACTATTGTTATTGCGTTCAAATTTTTCTTGTAATAACTGAACACTTAATTGATTTTTTTACTAAAATTTCTTCAATGTCTAGTTTAAGACTTTGACGAGGTTAGATATTTTTTAAATATATTATATATTAAACAGCACTTACCTAATTATTCTGTAGTCACTACATCCAATCTATGTTTGTAGAAATGCAAAAAAAATTAATAAATTATTTAATTCATTTATTTATGTTATATCTATAGAGTATATCACTTAAATTGACATGTTATTACCAACAAACAAGTTACATTTACAATTTAAAAATATATAAATTTGAAAACAAATGCTAATTTAACAATTTAAATTGCGTTCCAAATAGAAAAAATACAAACATATTTTTTTATAAAATAACTAAACAGTGTGGAGTTGAAAATATTATATATTTTTATTAGAATTGTATAAATATCATGTTTTTCGGTATTACCTGATTCAACAATAATTGTTCACGTTATGAGTGTACTGGTAGTTGTTATACAAATCCAAAAATATATTGTTCTTGGATTAAAGGCTTTTTAAACTAATTACTATTAAGCAAAGTTAAATATTGGCTAATAGCAAAAGTTTTATAACGAATAAACCTCAATTTTTGTTTATTTAAACGGCACGTACACATGTGCTTTTGTCAATAAATATATAAATGTAGGTAATATAAAGCACAATGAAAGCTGATAAAAAGTATAACCCTAAAAAATTAACATATTTTATTTTATTTTAATATAATTTAGATTGATTAGAGCATTTGTGCAAGCTGACTCCAGCTTACTATTAACTACACCATTAAATCTATCAACAAAAATGATATTATTAAAAATCTCGTATAATATTATTATAAATACATTAAACATGTTCAACGCAAAAAAATTAGGAGCTTTAAATGTTTAATTAAATAGTTTATTTTTAACCATTATTTTTTTAAATATGTATTTTGAAGTACTTTTTTTTCACATTTTACATTTTAACTGGTTCAGCAGTTTATGGTTGCATTTGCTGATTGTACTTATTGATAACAATTAACACATAAAAATTCTTACATTTTACATAGCATTATAATATATATTATTTGAGCATTATTAAATATATTATTATAATTTATAGATTTTTGATTACACAACAATAAATATATTAAGCGACAAAAATAGCAATAATATTAATTTTTAATAAAGAATCTAATATTTGATTATGTTAACATACAGATCATTGGTGTTTTTCCCGGGATCGTAGTACATCACAGCTTGCCACAATGAGTTATCAAAGAGAAAATTTATTTTGCAAACTTCAAAAAATCTTTCTTGTATAGGATGTGTATGGGTACAGTGATACGAGTACGTCTAAAAATAATAACCTTGTAAATAAAAATAGTTATTTTAGAAAACATGTTTATTTTTAGTAAATAAGATATTATAATATTTTGTATAAGTATGGTATAATAGTTTTAAATTTTATATCATTTTTAGGTAAGTAATATCTAAAAAATAATACAAATATACTTTTTCTATACTTTGTTTCTAATCTGGTCGTCATAAAACGTTATTTGGTCTTCTCTTAAATGATTAATGGCGTTTGGTGAAAGAACCATAAAAGGTAGGCTACTTTTTTTTTCTGAAGCTGGAAAATTGCAATGATCAACGGCATAAGAATGCAGAATGTAGTAGATTAAGGATCTCTAAGAATTTACCTTGTGTAAATTATTCTTCTAATTATTTTTGGATGTAACGACAGTCGTATAGTGCGCACACAAGAAGCGATTGCTAGTGTGCAGCTTAGTGTTACTGATGATCCAAATGTGTCAATTTCTCATTGTGCTCAACAAAAACTTGTGTTTATCAATTTTATGACAAAATTTACTTACATTTGGTGAATAAGCCGAGGAAAACATTGCTATTGATCCACAATTTTATTTGAAAATTTTGCACATTTTTGGTAAATGGTTATGTCAAGAAACAGAATTGTTGCATTTGGAGAATAATGTAGCAGGCATGTGGTTTCAGCAAGACAGCTCCACATGCCACAGAGCGCGCGATACAATTAATTTACTGAAAGAAATCTTTTAAAACAATTAATTTCACAAAATGGACCTGTTAACTGACCACTTTGTTTTTGCGATTTGACGTCATTAGATTATTGTCTCTGGAGACATGTATAGTCCTATGTCTACACCGATAAACCAGAAATAATTAAGGAGTTGGTAGTCAACAGTGTGTGAAAATTAAACCTTCAGATTACGACATGTACGCCCGAGCCGCGGCGGCCACATGCCCAAAATCATATTTAAACATTAATGCCATAAAATTATCTGTCAACTAATGCCAATTTTATGGATATTAAAAACATTTTTTTGTGTATTGTTTCAAATTAAAGTTCTCAGCTTCTAAAATATTTTTTTTTTACTTGCTGAACTGCAATCACCTACTTACCCGCCCAAGTGTTACACAAGATGTTGCATATTACCTACTTTTCTTTTGACTTAAATGACTTCTAACACTTGCAGAAAGAACAAACTTCAAATTCTTTGATAACAAACACTCGGACAGGTGGGTTTGCACTCTAGTTTAAACTAGTTACTGGTAATTATGATTTGGAGTGAACTATCTAGCTTTTTGAGTGTTGGCCATTAACGCTTAGATATCACCTCTTCTTTCTAAGAGAAAGAAACTTTTAACAAATATAGAAGTAATTAGAAGAACGAAAAAAGGTTAAAAAATTATATATTATGAAAAGAGAAAAATACCACTTTTTTCAAATAATAATAAAGAGCAAAATACAAAAAATAAGTCGCTACTTATAGCTAAGAAACTTACAAAACATATTATTATATGAATGTAGAAAGAAACATTTGAACTATAGACATACAAAAAAATACTAAAATTATCATAAACAGATCTTTTTGCTAGTATTCAAGATCTGTGTGACTTACTCAACCTTCTAAGTCTTGATTATCAAAACATTGGATATTACCTTATTTTGCAAAAATTAACGCTTGCTATGTGGAGAAACTTACAATTTCTCAGGCGGGTGGGTAGGCCTTCAGCTCAAAAAACTTGCTGGTAATCAGGATCTTTAGTGATTTACCTGCTTGCCCAAGTATTTGTCATCAAAAAATTGTATATCACTTCTTCATTATTGAACAACAAAATTTTCAATTTTTTAATAACAAACTTTTTGGCGGGTGAGTAGGCACTTCAGTTTAAACTATAAGATTATAATTTGGAGTAAACCATCTTCCCGCCTAAGTGTTGATTATCAAGAGATTGTATATCATTTTTTCAATTTCTAATTAAGGGTTTTTTAACACTTACTATGCTACTTGCTGGTAATTTTAATCTGCAGTGACCCACCTACCCGCCCAAGTGTTGGACATTAAGATATTAGATATTACCTACTGTTCTTTTGACTTAAAGGTCTTCTAACACTTGCAAAGAGAACAAACTTCAAACTCTTTAATAACAAACACTCGAACGGGTGGGTGAGCAGTTTAAACTACTTTCTGAGTATTTTGACCTGGAGTGAGCTTGCCACTCTCCCAAGTGTTGGCCATCAAAGATTTGATTTCACTTCCTCTGTCTAGGACAAAGAAATTGTTAACCAGTATAGAAATAATAAGAAAAATGAAAAGAGATAAAAAAATCATCAAAACACAAAAAAACATTGAAAAAAGAGCCGCTTATGGCTAAAAAATGCTTTAGTTGCACTATAAATGAACTATTTAGAGTAGCTGTCTTGAAAGTTAGCATAGCAATGATGATTGTCAACTCAGCACATACAAATAAAAGTTTTTATAATAAATCGAAATTAGTAATAAACTCCTCAATATAGAATATTTTGTTTTTAAAAGTTGGTAACAATGTGTGTGTTTTTTAAGTTCTACAAGCTTTTCTTTGAGTTTTTTTAGCTTCCTTTTTTTTCTATATATAATTGTATCTTTTTTTTTCTCTTAAAACATCAGTCATTATCAATTTTTTGAAAATAAAATTAGAAAAGACAAAATAAGGAAGAAGACACAAAAAAGAACATCCAAATTTGACCAACGTACAAACAAATGCTAGAAGGAAAATATATGAGCCACAAAAAACCAAAATGAAAACCAAAAAAAAGTCAAATGTAATTTTTTGGCATTTGCAGGAGAATTAAAAAAAAAAACGGACATAAAGATTGCGTTCTACAAAAAAATTCTTTTTGATTACACTAATACATTTTTTTTTACCTTTTTTGCAAAATTATGAAATACCAAGAAATAATTATTTTTTATCAAAAAGTTAGCTATATACAGGGTGTCCGGAAAATACGTGTACAACGTTTGACGACAGACTCCTGACGTCAAAATAGGTCGATCTAAGCCGACTTAGTTATATTCAAAATTGTTTCGTTTAGCCGGTAGAGGGCGTCAAAAAAAACAAAAGTATAACAAAGTTGAAAGTATCTATTGTAAGAAACTAAGTAAAACAAAAACATTACTTAAGCAAATGTGTAAAATGACCGCCATCTTGCTGAATACACTTATTAACACTCTTTAAAAAATGATATTGGACCCTATCTAATGTCTCGGGATTATTAAAATGGTTGCCTGCATTTAAAATCCGCTGCAATAAATCATCGCGTGTGTTTACCGGAGTCTTGTAAACTTCTGTTTTAATAGCGCCCCACAAAAAGAAGTCACACATATTTAACTCAGGAGAACGTGGTGGCCATTTTACTGGTGCATCATTGCCTCTTCCAATCCATCGGTTGGGATATTGATGATGTAAGTATTGCCGAACGGCAACGGAAAAATGGGGCGGGGCAGCATCATGCATATACCACATTTCCCTTCGAAGTAAAAGGGGCAAATTCTCCAGAAGAATTGGTAATGTGTCTTGCAAAAAATTTAAATAAATATTTCCATCTTACCTGTCTGGAATAACAATGGGACCAATAAGGTAGTGATCAATAATACCTGCCCAAATATTAATTTTAAATTGATGCTGATGATGTGCAACTTTAATGGCATGTGGATTTTCATCGGAATAAATATGTTCGTTGTGCAGATTGGTTACCCCAGATCTTGTAAAGCATGCCTCGTCAGTAACCATAATTTTTCTACAAAAATTTGGAACAAGGATTCTTTTGTTTCTAATAAATTGACAAAATGTAAGCCGCATGGGGGGATCAGTCGGAAAAAGTTCCTGGACTTTTTGTATGTGGTAAGGATGTAACAACTGTTCTCTTAAAACCTCATTGACAATCGTTTTAGGAACATTTAACTCACGTTCTAAGAGACGGGTACTGGTACTTGGTTCTTCTTCAACTCTTTCCAGAATCATCTCTTCTGTTTCCACAGTTCGAGTTGTTCGCATACGACCCCTGCCTTCAAACTTTTTCTCAAAACTGCCCGTTTCCCGAAGATGACGCTCAATATTGGCAAATGTTTGGTGGTTTGGTATTCGACGGTTAGGAAACCTCTCCATGTAAACCCTAACACTCTGACGCCCATTTCCTTGACAAAACCCGTATACCAGGAGCATGTCAACTTTCTGAGTGTTTGTATAATTTTCCATTTTTAATGGTAAAATGAACTTGTAATTCAAGAATGTTGATCGTATACTTGAGTAAATTTCATAGACTGGTGACAATTTGTCAATAATTGTCAAATTATTAAACGCCATAGCAACAAGGTCACTTAAAAAATTATTGTTACAGGTAATTTCTTTTTAATATTTACAAATTTTTGACGCCCTCTACCGGCTAAACGAGACAATTTTGGATATAACTAAGTCGGCTTAGATCGACCTATTTTGACGTCAGGAGTCTGTCGTCAAACGTTGTACACGTATTTTCCGGACACCCTGTATAAAAACTTTTGATACAATTGAAATGGTAGAGACGTGGATAGATGAATAAAGTTGAAGCCCAACATGCCGGCTAAAAACAAAAGAAAAAAAAATGAGGGATAACTGGCATAGAAGAAAGAATTTTTTTGTGAGGACGAAACAAATATAAAGTAATAACAATATACAACAAAAGTATGAAAAGCATTAGGTAAAAATTAAAAACTCTAATTGAAAGAAATTGATGATAGAAGAGAGGGGTTGAGAGATTTTAATTTGATAAATATTCTTGTACGGATATAGTACAGATATCTATACTTTTTCCTTCAATAAAAAACCTTACGTTTTCTCAACTGTTAAAAAAATTAAATTATTTTTTTAACAATTTTTAAAGCCATTACAAAAACATTTATAACAAAATTATTTTTTTATTTTTTTATTTTTAAGTTACTAGGAAACAAAAAATAACTTTAAAATACATGCTTATAACCTCAAATTGAATTGTTATTTGACTTTATTAAATTATAACTTAGTCGACTATTGTTATTGCGTTCAAATTTTTCTTGTAATAACTGAACACTTAATTGATTTTTTTACTAAAATTTCTTCAATGTCTAGTTTAAGACTTTGACGAGGTTAGATATTTTTTAAATATATTATGTATTAAACAGCATTTAATTAATTATTCTGTAGTCACTACATCCAATCTATGTTTGTAGAAATGCAAAAAAATTTAATAAATTATTTAATTCATTTATTTATTTTATATCTATAGAGTATATCACTTAAATTAACATGTTATTACCAACAAACAAGTTACATTTACAATTTAAAAATATATAAATTTGAAAACAAATGCTAATTTAACAATTTAAATTGCGTTCCAAATAGAAAGAATACAAACAATTTTTTTTTATAAAATAACTAAACAGTGTGGAGTTGAAAATATTATATATTTTTATTAGAGTTGTATAAATATCATGTTTTTCAGTATTACCTGATTCAACAATAATTGTTCACGTTATGAGTGTACTGGTAGTTGTTTTGTAGTTGCTTTTTAAACTAATTACGATTAAGCAAAGTTAAATATTGGCTAATAACAAAAATTTTATAACGAATAAACCTAAATATATGTTTGTTTAAACGGCACGTACACATGTGCTTTTGTCAATAAATATATAAATGTAGGTAATATAAAGCAAAACGAAAGCTGATAAAGTATAACCTTCAAAAATTGACAATTTTTTTAATTTTAATATAATTTAGATTGATTAGAGCATTTGTGCAAGTTGACTCCAGCTTACTATTAACTACACCATTACATCTATCAACAAAAATGATATTATTAAAAATCTCGTATAATATTATTATAAATACATTAAACGTGTTCAACGCAAAAAAATTAGGAGCTTTAGATGTTTAATTAAATGTTTTATTTTTAACCATTATTTTTTTAAATATGTATTTTAAAGTACATTTTAACTGGTTCAGCAGTTACGGTTGCATTTGCTGATAGTACTTATTGATAACAATTAACACATAAAAATTCTTACATTTTTTTTTATATATATTATTTGAACATTATTAAATATATTATTATAATTTATAGATTTTTGATTACACAACAATAAATATATTAAGCGACAAAAATAGCAATAATATTAATTTTTTTACAAACAATTAATTTCACAAAATGGATCTGTTAACTAACCACTTTGTTTTTGCGATTTGACGTCATTAGATTATTGTCTCTAAAGATATGTATAGTCCTATGTCTACACCGATAAACCAGAAATAATTAAAGAGTTGGTAGTCAACATTTGGCGCATTATTGCCGAAATACAGCTTAAATCACTGCAAACAGTGTGTGAAAATTGAACCTCCAGATTACGACATGTACGCCTGAGCCGTGGCGGCCACATGCCCAAAATCATATTTAAACATTAATGCCATAAAATTATCTGACAAATAATGCTAATTTTATGGATATTATAAACATTTTTTTGTGTATTGTTTCAAATTCAAATTCTCCGCTTCTAAAATATTTTTTTTACTTGCTGAACTGCAATCACCTACTTACCCGCCCAAGTGTTACACAAGATATTGCATATTACCTACTTTTCTTTTGATTTAAATGACTTCTAACACTTGCAGAAAAAACAAACTTCAAATTCTTTGATAACAAACACTCGGACGGGTGGGTTTGCACTCTAATTTAAACTAGTTACTGGTAATTATGATTTGGAGTGAACTACCTAGCTTTTTGAGTGTTGGCCATTAACGTTTAGATATCACCTTTTCTTTCTAGGAGAAAGAAACTTTTAACAAATATAGAAGTAATTAGAAGAACGAAAAAAGATTAAAAAATTATATATTATGAAAAGAGAAAAATAGCACATTTTTCCAATAATAATAAAGAGAAAAATACAAAAAACAAGACGCCACTTATAGCTAAGAAATTTACAAAACATACTATTATATGAAGCAGAACTATGGACAATAAAGAATGTAGAAAGAAACATTTGAACTATAGACATACAGAAAAATACTAAAATTATCATAAACAGATCTTTTTGCTAGTATTCAAGATCTGTGTGACTTACTCAACCTTCTAAGTCTTGATTATCAAAACATTGGATATTACCTTATTTTGCAAAAATTAACGCTTGCTATGTGGAGAAACTTACAATTTCTTAGAGGGGTGGGTAGGCCTTCAGCTCAAAGAACTTGCTGGTAATCAAGATCTTTAGTGATTTACTTGCTTGCCCAAGTATTTGTCATCAAAAAAATGTATATCACCTCTTTATTATTGAACAACAAAATTTTCAGTTTTTTAATAACAAACTTTTAGGCGGGTGAGTAGGCACTTCAGTTTAAACTATAAGATTATAATTTGGAGTGAACCATCTTCCCGCCTAAGTGTTGATTATCAAGAGATTGTATATCATTTTTTCGATCTCTAATTAAGGGTTTTTTAACACTTACAGATATTCTATTTTTTTAATAACAAACATTTGGGCGGGCGTGTAGGTATTTCAGCTTATGCTACTTGCTGGTAATCATAATCTGCAGTGACCCACCTACCCGAACAAGTGTTGGACATTAAGATATTGGATATTACCTACTGTTCTTTTGACTTAAAGGTTTTCTAACACTTGCAAAGAGAACAAACTTCAAATTCTTTGATAACACTTGACCGGGTGGGTGTGCAGTTTAAACTACTTTCTGATCATTTTGATCTGGAGTGAGCTTGCCACTCTCCCAAGTGTTGGCCATCAAAGATTTGATTTCACTTCCTCTGTCTAGGACAAAGAAACTGTTAACCAGTATAAAAATAATTAGAAAAATGAAAAGAGATAAAAAAATCATCAAAACACAAAAAAACATTGGAAGAAGAGCCGCTTATGGCTAAAAAACTTACAAGAATGCTTTAGTTGCACTATAAATCAACTATTTAGAGTAGCTGTCTTAAAAGTTAGCATAGCAATAATGATTGTCAACTCAACACATACAAATAAAAGTTTTTATAATAAATCGAAATTAGACGCTTATTGTAATAAACTCAATATAGAATATTTTGTTTTTAAAAGTTGGTTACAATGTGTGGTTTTTTAAGTTCTACAAGCTTCCTTTTTTTTTTCTTTATATAATTGTATCTTTTTTTTCTCTTAAAACATCAGTCATTATCAATTTTTTGAAAATAAAATTAGAAAAGACAAAATAAGGAAGAAGACACAAAAAAGAACATCCAAATTTGACCAATGTACAAACAAATGCAAGAAGGAAAATATATGAGCCACAAAAAACCAAAATGAAAACCAAAAAAAGTCAAATGTAATTTTTTGGTATTTGCAGGAGAATTAAAAAAAACGGACATAAAGATTGCGTTCTACAAAAAAAATCTTTTTGCAAAATTATGAAATACCAAGAAATAATTATTTTTTATCATAATTTTTTTCAAAAAGTTAGCTATATATATTACATACTTTTTCAAAAAATTTCTATTAGATACACTTTTAGGAATCGTTATATTTTGGTACCCAACCAAGTGTACAAAGTTTGAGCAAAATTGGAGATGTCGATGTGGGGACGTTTGTCCGAAATATCGTGGAATTACCCTTTACTAAGTCTATAATTTTTTTATAGTGGAGCTTTAACGTTTTAAGCTTTAATTCTTGTTGTTTTTTCTCTTTTTTCTCTTTTTTTTATTTGATATATTTTTTTTATATTGTAATAAGATTTGGGTAATTTTATTTTAAACGGATCAATGCATTTTTTTTCAGTTTTTATAACTTATTAGTAGTTTTTAGATTAGCTCATGAGGGTATAAAAACCATAAAAAAAAGTTTTTTTTGTTGTTTTTTAACTAAATTGCATTTTTTGTTTAAAAATTGCAAATTTATCTCAAAAAAATAAGTTTACTAGTGAAATCAATCAGAAATTTTTTGTAAAATCTGAATCTGGCGTTATTTAAAGTCTATATCTTGTCTATAAGCCGCAAAAGTTAAAAAACCATGTTTTTGTTCTCAGGATGCTTCTTTTTTGCCCAGCCCATATTTTTTTTTAAGTTAAAGTTAACGTATTTTTATGTAAATTAATTGAAAAATATAAATTAGTTTTGTGTATTTGGGTTTTAGGAGTCTAAAACTTTAAAAAACTGCAAAATAGACCAATTTTTCAACATAAACTTGTTCAAATGCATTTAGCAGCGTTCAGAGAAACTATCCACAAAATTTTATTAAAAATTTGAATTTTTCAAACAATTTTACATAGAAAATAGTCAGTGTCGAGCTTATCTGGCTTATCTAGAAAAATTTTGTACAACATTTTTTTTTTACTTGAAAATTTTAATTTTTTTTTTTTTTAAATTTATTAATTATTACTTATATTTTTTTTTTTTAACTTATTTCAAAAGTTTAAAAAATGGCTTTGAGCTTGCGGAACAAATTTAGACTTGATCTATTGACGCCAAAACTTGAGAATATTATTATGTTTGGCATTCAAACATAAATCCGCCTGGCGCTTATCAAAATTTTATTAAAAAAAATTGAATCTACAGCCTAGTGTGTTTATAATATTTTTTGTGAATATGGAAAAATAATTAATTTTTAACGCATTTTTTGCCTAAAAGTTTTGTAAACATTTTTTTGTAGATAGACTTTTCTACGCCTGGTGAGTACTACACTGACTATTTTTCATGTAAAATTGTCTCCAGAATTCAAATTTTTAATAATATTTGGTATTGTTCCTTTGAGCGCCGCTACATACATGTTATTTGTAAAAGTTTATGTTGAAGAATAGGCCTACTTTGCAGATTTTTTGAGTTTTAGACCCTTAAAACTTAATTACACAAAACAAGTTATGCACAAATGTATTTTCTATCTATCTTTTTTGCCCAGCCTACTGAAAACAAAAATGTTTTATAGCTTTTGCGGCTCATAGACAAGGTCAAGGACAAAATTTTGATTGATTTTACTAGTCTTTTTTTTTTAGTTAAATTTCTAATTTTTAAACAAAACTGGATGAAATGGAATTGCTCATATATAATTTAAATATAAGTAAAGCTTATTACTTTTGTAGAAAGCTGTAATAGAGCCAAACTAAAAGTAAATTTGTGATAAAAAAAACTTGGTAAATTGCTTTATTATTTTATAAATTGATTTTTGATTATATTCTGAAGTTTGATCAATAAACTAATATTTAATAATTAAACTATTTTACCATAACATTTTAATTTTTTTATTATAATATCATAAAAATAATTAGATACTTGTTTCAAATGGTGGAATAATATTTCTTCTAATAAAATTTAATATATGGCAACAAGTTGCTTACAATCAAGTCCATTTTTGAGAATCTGAAAATGTATAATTTGGTTTTAGAAGAAATATTAACAATTTTTTTGTAAAATTTATTTTATTACAAATTTTTATTTACTATTAGAATGTATACGTTTTAATTGGTCGTTTTTTTTTGTAAATCGATACAGTTCATAAAATGCTGCTAATTAATGATAAAAATTATAATATAATTTTCTTTTAAATGAGATAAAATTGCTTGAAGAAAAACTAGAATACGTTACTCAAAGTAGAACGTGTAATAAGTGTTTGTTCAGTTGCTTGGCTGTCGCATTGCCAGCAATCTTTTGAGCTCAAGAAATATTACGTTGTCTACTACTTATTCAAAAATGTAAATGTATTTACAACATATTCAAAATAAAATCAAACTTTTAAGTTGGCAGACTTCACCAGTACATTTTCGAAAACAATTTATTTTATTTATAATGGAATTAATATTGTAATTATTCTTACATGCTAAAATTATAACTCACAAAATTCACAAACGACTCAAAAAACTTTTTTTTTAATTAAATTTTAATTTTATAATTCTTTAAACAATATACTATTACTTGTGTTAGCAATTTAGAACTGATCTTACGCGTCGCAATTAAAACTACCGAAGTTATAAGACATAGAAAGCGCAGAATCTCAAAAGCCCAATCAATGCAACTAGGCGTGCCAAGCTACACTTATTACTAAGTTGTCTGTTTGATACGCCTTTGTTGTCTGTTGTCGATTTGTTTACCTATTCTAAATTATTATTTTAATATTAGTAACTTTACAATGTCAATGTCAATGCTTTATTCCGATTAATATACATGATTTAAAAAAAAATCGTTTGCGTAAATATTATAATTATTTTATAAATTATGATTTTAAACATATTTCAATTTAGAATACAATTTATTATTATTTTTAACTTAAAACACGCTACAGGCTCATTTAAAACAAAAAATTATAAGCTTATTCTTATCATCAACCAGAGTATTTTATTTCATTTGCAACAATTTTGATCACTTCTATTCAATTCAAAAGAATGGATTCACTTACTCGACTGTGATTTTTGGGTGGTGTTTTACTGGAGGTATGTAAGAATATCAGTGGGTTTTTGAAGTAGTAATATTTCTCTTTGGGCATAGCCATTTGTTACTCAGCTTTTTTGCTCATTTTTGTACTATCACCAGTATTTGGTTTGTACTTTCAAGCGTTTGCTCGTCGTGAGCACCGTAATTTTTTTCTGTAGGCAGCAGGTTTTTCTCTTAAGACACTTTCTGGGAAAAGTTTTAATTTTTAGGTTCTGCCAGTTTTTGCCCAAACAACAATTTGTTTGGTGTCTGCTTTGTTGGTGCGTTGATTCTGCAATTGCAGTGGAACAGCGCAGGGTCATGAGCTTATCTCATTATTTGTTAAGTTGTTTCTCCTTTGGGTTTTGATGCTTTTCTTAATTTTTGCGTGCCGTCATTCTACCGCGTAAGCTTAAGGGTGGTAGGCTACGGTGGTGCAGTGTTTGACCTTTTACCATTGAACCGCGTCTTTGTTTGTTACTGTTTAATATAACCTTTGGGTACTCCCACCTGTGGAACAGGTGTTGTTTCAAAAGCCGGGTAGTTATTTTGCTGGTACCGGCATTGCATTGACTCACCTTGTACAAAGGTCCATCATTGTCAAGGCATAACGATTTCTCTTGTGTGTTGCGTCTATGGAACCGATGTAGTCAATGGCTACTTTTTCTCACATCTTGCAAGTTTTGTGATTGCCTGAGAAATTGGCATTGGCACCGCGCAGGTATACTAGTATGTTGGTGGTTGGGTTTTCCGGTGGTAGTAGTCTTTCAGAGTTGTCTATTGGTGCGGCAATCATTTTCTTGCTGGAATGTTTGATTAGGGTGCCTGGCAGTAAGTTGGTGGCGCCAGAGGTATATTTCACCATAAAATTGAACTTTTGAATTATTAGGAACCACATAGTAAATTTTGCTTTGGCATCGGTGGAATTTTTAAACCGAACTAAGACTTAGTTGTGTGTCCGCAATGTGATTTTTTTACTCTTTATGTAAGTTCTATTCCAACTTGCTAGAGTGGTATTGGTTTGGCAAAAGGTTTTTTGACACTATCGTATGATATGATGTGCTTTTTCAACCATTTTTTTTATTTAATAATACCCCTACGCTGTTGTTGAAAGCTTTTGTCGGTAGAACAATTGGTAAGGCTAAAAAAAATTGTTTTGGGCGTTGAAATTTTATCAAAAAGTTGCCATTTTAAGTAACCCAGGACATATTTCTAGAGCTAGGTGCATAGCCGTAGAAAGTTTTGCAGTTGCTTTTTGTTTCAAAGTGGCATTTTCACACTTATCAATTTTAAATGGTGTGTTAACGGATAGATTTTTTTAACGCTGATTTGGTGCTTTAAGTACTTGACCAAATCTTTGCTAAACTTGCATTTCTTAATGTGGCAGCTTAGCTGGTATTTCTGCAGCTTTTTCAATACTAATTAAAGTGTACCAGGTGTTTTTTGTAGTGTTTGGAATAGACTACTACGTAATTTAAATATACCAGTACTACATTTTTTAATAAACCTACCCGTGCATTTTTTTGCTTATAAGGCATCACCTTGAAATATGTACTAACTATTATATAACTTATTATATTACTGTTAGAGTTGGGAAAGGCGGTGAACTGTTTGTGAACGAGAATGGGTCTTTAAATCAATCTTGCTAAAGAAATCTTTTAAGGTTTTTTTTTTCAGTGATTTTGTTAAGCACGCAATAGTCTACGCAAAACCTTAGAGTCCTATCTTTTTTTTTAATATTACAATGGGGGCCCAATAGTTACTGGTATTCCGCTCTATAATGCCGCTGATTTTTTAAAAATTATCATTTTGTTTGCATTGTATGCGTAGCGTGCTAATTGAACTAGGTTTTGATGTAATATTTGATAGTCGGCGTCGTTGTAAAAACTGTATTTTTTTGGAAGACTGTCAAAATTTTAAACTAACCGTTCAAAACTTAGAGTTCTGGGAAGGCGTGTTGCTATTGCTTTATCGGGTCTCCGATGGTTTGCAATGAAGCCGTAGCGCCGGTTTGAGATATTGCTTTAGTGTTTGGTAGTTGCAGTTCGGTAATATTATAGATGGTCCTTGAGTGCTTTCTGTTGGTGTTGCTACCTATCTATTTGCCTGGTTTGTTGTTGCTTCTTTTACTGGTTGTTTGTGATCAATTTTAGAAACTTTAGATTTATTTCTGGTTTTTGCTTGTCAGCGAGCTATGTTTGTTTTGTATTTTATTGCCATAATTAAGAGTTAATTGAACGTCTGAAAGTGGATGACATCAAGTGACTGTTAGATTCCACTCTGCAGTCAATTCCTTTAATGCATTTGGGCTTGTTTTGTAATCGGATCTCTTTAGCATGTATCGGGGTCATGAAGGAACTATGTTTTTTATGGGTTCCACGTTGGGCGCCAATTGTTAACGGTTTTTGTTTGAAAAACAATTAATATTTTTCTTATTCTGATATGTCAAAAATCTAAAAAAAATCCTAAATAAAACACTTTCCATGTGGTGGTGTTGTTTTGAGGTGGCTAACTTACATATCCACCTGGTGTTTTTTGAAGCTAACTACTTTGATGGTCATGCACGTTGTGACGTATCCGAACGTAATGTTTAGTTGGTATGACCATCTGGCATTTATTTTTTGCTCGTGAGCATCTTGGTGAAGGTGCTTTCTAGTGGTTGAGGATACTTGACAAACGCATTGACTATAGAGTAGCTATGAGAGCGCCAACATGGTCTTGTTGTACATGAGTTGTGTTTGATCTTTAGTTGTCAAAATCTGGCTTACGGCTGAGTGTGCAAAGCCGTTCATTGTGCATGGTTCCTAAACTCCTTGCACTCCCGTCGGTGTGGAAACGTAGCAAGGTGCTTATACAGTGGACATGGGGGTAGTCGTTATTGGTAGGTTTCTTTGGTAATAATCAGTTGTAAGTAAGGTAATTGAAGACCTACTTTGGCCACACTATTTGAAGTTGAAAATACTGTTTCCAACGCCTTATCCTACAAGGAAAATTGAAGGAAAAAAAAAATAAAACGGAAGAAACTTTTTTGATTGCGCAATATGGTATTTAAAACTTTAGGTTTCTACAATATGCAGCACTTAATTAATTGTTAGATATGATAAGTCAAACAAAGGATACAGAAATCTACTTGGCACTATGAAGAATATCACAGAAAAACATAAACATGTGATTAATTTTATTTTTTAATAAAATTGGTAATTATTTATGCATTTTACAAAGTTTTATTAAGATAAAGTTATAGATATAGATAGTGTTTAACTGGCATTATACTCCAAAAAATCTTTTACAGGGATTTTTAGATATAATATAAGTATTTGGCTACAAAATTAGTAAGTTACATTACTACTAAACTAGTACTAGTTAAATACAATAAAATTTAAGCACAAGACAATTATAAAAATGCACATATTCAAAAAGTAATAAACAACTAATAAATCTTGTATTAATTATTAAGGGCGGAGTATATTATAACATTCAACTCCTATTAAAGAACTAATTTAAAAGACAAATTTTTATACATTTGACTAAACTATTGCTTTTAAAGAACAAATGCATTTAAATAATTCTAATAAAACCAGTTATTTATATAATTTAGTGTTTTGACTGACTTAATTATAATTTTTATTGGCATCAACATTTTAAACCAAAATAATTCATATTTTTTTAAAGAAATATATAGAGAAGCATTCTTTTTTGATTATCATTATGTTGTATTGTTTAAAAAAATATGGGTTTGATTACATATCATGTTATTAACTATAAATGTAATGTAATTGATGATGAAGTAAACAGGTTTAAATATTATCTAAGATATAGTACAATCTTCAATAGCACTGTGCGCTCTTAGCAAACACTGTTTAGTGTTAATACTCGCTCTTCTTAAAAGCGACATTGATCGTGGTCTGGGTGTTGTATCTTGCAGATTACTACTATTCACTATACCACTTCCTTCTGGCACTGATTTGTCTACGGTAGAAATTGGTGTTTTCTTACCACTTTGCATCTGCGGTTGTGCACTGGACCGCCGTTGATCAAGATTTGTTTTCTTTGACAATATCACTATTGCCCGAAAAATGTCATTGATTTTAAAGTTATTTTTTGCTGAACATTCCAAGACTTTTACTCTGAAAACAAAATTATATTATTAAAAAATTATGTACAAAAATATAAAAAATTGTGTGTGAAAAAAGCAGTTAAAAAAAATAAACAATTTATTTCTGTATAAGAGCATAATCTATTTTATTATTAACTGAATCAAGAATGTTTTATTTTATTGCAACAGATTAATTTAATTTATTAAAAAAAAATATATATATATATAAATATATATTCAAAACTAACTTAGAAAGTTTGGAAACTATCCAATTATAGACATCTTCGTACAAGACTTCTCTAATGCTTAAAGTAAGATCTAGTTTATTTCCAGCAATTACAAAAGGAATCTCATAAAAATTTTCTCTTTGTTTCCTTATTTCTTCAAAACATTGTTTAATGGATTCTATAGATGAAGATGACGTAACATCATATACCAAAATAAACGCATCGGCTGTCGCAATGCTTATTTGTCTCATAGTAGGGACTTGGTTGTTCCTAGCCGTATCAAGTATATCAACTTGCATCGTTTTTCTTCCTAAATTGTATTCCATGTGGTAATAAAGATCCTCAATTGTTCTGCAGTATTTATTGGAGTAAGTATTCGATATAAAACGTTTTATGATGGAGGTTTTACCGACACCAACTCCACCTAGAACAACCAGACGGATTCGGTCGCAATCTGACATTGTTACGTTATGGTTATGGTTACACTTGTTCTATAATAGGTGACTGACGTGGCGGTATTGACTGGTATCTTTCTAACAATCTCAGTAATTAGAATTTGTTGTGTTAGAACTATGTAGATTTTTACTATTTCTTGCAAAACCTGAAAACACAAACAAATTAATATTTTTTAAATAAATTTCAACTAAAATGTATGAATTAAATTTTTTTTTAATCGTTTTTTTTAAGTGTAGAGAATAAAATGTTTAGTATATACAAAAAGTTTAAATTTTGCATGACGTGGGTAGGGAGTTAATTTTTGTAGATTGTGGTTGCATAGCGTTAACAATGATTCACATTTTATTGAAAAGGTTTTGTGGAGTGTTAAATTTACATTTACTGAAACAGGTATTATAAATACTTATAATCTGCATCAATCTTATCAAAGATTAGTATTAACTTTTGGGCTGGGTTATTAAATAATAATGTAATTGGTCCACGCATTCTACCTAATTGACTTAATTCAGCCTTGTATCTACAATTCTTAAATGAAAATTTATCATTACTTGATGCAGTTTCATTAGCAGGTAAATTAAATTGTTGGTTATGGAATACAATTAAGAAATACTCTGAATAAAAAATTCTCAGAAAGAAAAATTTGAAGAGGTAGGCTAACACCATGACCTCCTAGATCCCTGGATCTGAATTCGTTGGATTACTTTTTCTGGGGCTATTTGAAAAAATAAGTTTACCGCAAACCTGTTCTGAATCCTGAAGAAACTATTATGTTTCTATTCACGCTGCTGTGGCGTTAATAGACAAAAATATACAGAGTTAGTGCTTCTATGATAAATTGTGTAAATATTTGCTTTACAGTTGGAGGCGGTCTATTTGAACACATTATTTAGTGTAAACAAATGTAGACAATATCTTATTTTTTAATAAAATTTAAAGTAAAAATGTTAAATATTTTCTGTAACCAGGGACAGAAAAAAATTTTGCATTCTTAATTTAAGTTTTAAGTCAAATTCCAAAAGCACCGGCGTCAATTTTAAGGCACCCTGTATAGGTAATTTTATATTTTTTTATGTTTTCTTAATTTGCAGCCCTTTAAGTAATGATTTCTTTTGCAGAGAAATTTGTTTTTTTTTTTTAGATTTGAATTCTTATTTTAAATATTTCTGGTTTGAGATCTTTGGGAACAGACGCAAGCTCACAGATATCGTAATTATCTGAGATACCATGCAAATGCACCCTTGTGAATAAAATGAATAATACTATCTTGAATGTTTATTTATAATAATGATATATATCTAATGTCACTGACGTAAGATTGATTTATACAATCCTGATTCAGAAATGAATAATTTAAACTGATAATTATATTCTATATAATAATATACCTTGAAATAATGAATTTTAATGCAATTAAATGAATGGTAATACAGATAAATTTCTAACAATACATTTTAAATTGCTTTTGATCTAACTGTTGCGCGCAATGGAGGAATATGCTGTTCCTTGATGCATACCATATTATCCTTCTTCAGTGGTGCGTTATGGGATGATGTTTATTAACTTCTTTCTTGCAGATTGTTGAGGTACTCTTTTGACCATCGTGTCTAAAAGTTTTGCTTTATTTTAGATATATGTTGCCAGTAAGATAATTGATTGCTTGGCAATTCCTGGACGTTTGATTCTTGTAGGTCGGTTAGCTTGCAGCCGATTAGAAAATGTCTTGAAATCAGTGGTTCCAAATCCTTAAGATCACTGGACAATGGAGAGAGTAGTTTTGAGTAAAGATGTTTCAAATTGCGTTAGCAACGTCTTGAATTTTTTATAACCATATATAGATTATTGCCAACTATTCGTTTGAAGTGGTGTTTGGTACTTTTGACTGCGGATTCCCACTAGCCGCTGAAGTGTGGAGACTTTGGTGGAATAAATTTCTATTGTATTCTATCTTAGGCTGCCTGAAACTGCCAATTTGTTTTTTATTTTATCAGTTGTTGAAGTTCATTTTTGTTTCGACAAAATTAGTACTGTTGTCCGAGTATATGGAATGTGGTTTTCCTCTTTGTGCTGTGAATTTCTTTAAACAGTTTAAGAATGCTTTTGTTGTTAGGCTAGTAACCGTTTTGTACAAAAACATATGAATACAGCTACGTATTCTTTTTGTCTACGAGATCCCTTTGTACGATAAGGTTTTATGTTGAATGGCCCACAAAAGTCCACACCGCAATGAAAAAAACGTTGAGATGCCGTTATTCTTTCTTTAGATAATTGGCGCATTATTAGTTGTGCGAATACTGGTTAAGACCGACAACACTTTACACACTTTTGCAGTATCTTTTTTGCTTAACAGTAAATTTACCCCACCGTGTAGTTGTTCAAGATTAGCGTGGTTTATAATCATTTTAGTGTAGTTTTTTGGCAAAATGATTGGATGTTGTTGATTATATGCCATCTCTGAATGTAACAAACGTCTTCTAACTCGCAATGTGTTATTACTATCCAGAAATGGATTTAATCTAATCAGTTTGCTTGATTTTTTTATTGTGTTTGATGCTTTCAAATCTATGATGTCACAGGCAAATTCGAAAGTCTTTGTCAGCCGAATGAGTTGAAGTAGTGGCTTTTCTAATTTTTTATCTAATAGTGCTCCATATTTACGTTCTTCATTGGACTTAATTTTGCAGTTTGAGGCAAATCGTAGACAATAGTGCGTTTTAGACAAATCAATGACGTTGTTTGGTTAAAAATATATTGTGAATCACCGGTTTCTGATATAGTGATGGTGGTGGTTGTTTTTCATTTTTTGTTAAAAATTCTGTTTTGTGTCACCACAAAGAGAGAGAAATTAGTTGAATTAGATTTGTTCCTTTTGAGATTGCATCTGATGGATTGTTTAAAGATGTCACATGATGCCATTGATTTGCCAAAGTTAATGATTGTATTTTGTTAATTCTATTTGACACAAATGTTTTATAAAATTTTGATTGAGATTTGGTCCAATCTAAAACTATTGTAGAGTTTGTCTAATAATATTTCTTTTCTATATTTTTATGTAGTGCATCTTTTGTAGCTGCAATAAGTTGAACTAGAACACTTTTAGCGGAACTACTTTTGTTACCTATCTTGAATGGAGATTCATCAGAATTGAATTGTCCCAATTAAGTTTTTGTATGATTATTTTAGCAGTGGTGATGACTGGTCCAAGTAAACTGAATGGGTCAAATATTTGCAACAATTTTGATAAAATTACACGTTTTGTAATCTTTCCATGGTTTTTGATCATTGATGGATGAGAAAACTGAAGTGTGTCTTCATTACTGTTCCATAATAATCCTGATGTTTTTAATGATGACTTGTTATTAACAATAGTTTTTTTGTTTTTTGGAGCATTTTTTAAAGTCTTAGCTATTATTCTGTTTAAATTTGAACGTCATTTTCTTAAATGGAATTTACCTTTTTTGAGTAGTTGTTGCAACTTCTCTTGTATTAGACCTAGCATGTCTTTAGAATTTGCTCTAGTAACACAATCATCTTCGTAGAAATCTTTTCTCAACATATTCTGTGCATATGAATGTTTGTCTTCTTCAGAATTTAATAATTGATGTAATCATTTGATGGCTTAAAACGGATCTGATGATGTTGCATATGTAATGGTTGTTAGTTTGTACGCGCTAATTGCATCAGTTTTATTGTATTGCCATCCGTCAAAAACGACTCTAATCTTTAGCGCCAAGTATCTCGACGGCAGACCTGCTGACTCTAGGCTTCCTTTTCATAATTGAAATGAAACCCAATCTCAAAATATTAAGCTTTAAAAAACTCTTGCATTTTTTTGACGCGAGCTTTTTGACTATATGTGCTGCTATACACAACCCATTCTAATCTTGTTTTTTGTAGTATTAGCCCTCGCATGTCCTTTGTTAATGACAACTGGCCAATGAAGAATATATTTGCTCCTAATAGCATGTCAATTGTTCTTGACTTGTCAAAGTTTGGATTGGCTAATGGTGTATTTTTGGAAATTGTTTATTTTGATGCGTGCAATAGTATTGTTGGTTGATCAGACATAATAGTGGATATTACAAGAAACTCCAATTTTTTAGAAAATGATTAGTCTCTGGAATTTATTGTTGTTGTTGTTGTTTGGTGCGGTATGTTAGTCATCAAGTTGCCAATTTTGTTGACTGGAATATTGACAGGCACTTAGTTAAGACGTAACCTTTGACACAATGACGCATGATGTAACTGGTGCTACGCTTGCTGAGTGGTTGTGAAGAAGGCTATTGTGCTTCTTATTGCAAGTTTTGCAGCGTCTCAATTTGCATTGATCCAACGAGTGACTTACTCTTAGACAGTTTATGCTTAGCCTTAAGCTGTTTGGTTTTGCCAGTTTATCTTTACAAGATAAACTGAGGAACGTGGTGCAGTTGTAAATGCCATGATTTTGACTGCATGAGTGTATCGAGATTTTGGCGGTCTAAAAGATGTAGGTCGTGCTTTTAACATCTGACATTGCTAATGCAGAAATTTAATTGCGTTGTTTAATGTTGGATTTTGTATTTTAATGCTATGTTTTTTCCATTTATTTTTGGTAAAAAATTTAATTTTGATGTTGACAGATAGAGCAGTAAAGTATCTTTGCTTGGTTTGTTTATTGCACTTAATGCACGAATGTTTTTAGTGGACTCATTGACATGATTCCTTAGTGATATTGTTGAATTTTGATCAATATTTTTCAATTCAAACTGCCGCGAAAATAATTTTCGACAATAAGCTTTTTGTTTTCAAAACAATCTTTTAATTGTGATTGTGCTACCGGATGCTATTACTTGTTGAAGTTCTCCTGTCAGACATAATTGGAAATTCATGAATTTTTGGATGTTACTCAATGCCTTGTTTGTGTTCACCATTGAATTGAACACATCGATAAATAAAATCTATTTTTTAACTGCGCCATTGAATTTGGGTAGAGAGATTGTTCCCAATTTTACTGATGTTTTGACCGATGAATGACTTGTGGCTCCATTTGTTGATTTGTGTGCTAATGCGTTTGAAAATGCAGTAGCCATTGAACGATATGACTTCTAAAAGTTTGCCATTTCTTGGCGTTGGTATTTATCGAGGTTGACTAACTCTTCTGTTTCAATAATTTCAATCTCGGCTTGAACTGCTTTAAATTTGATTGCTGTGTCTTTCAGCTTGTTAACTTGCAACTGAATTTTGTTCGGGCAGGTTGTTTCGTCTATTGAAGAAGCAAACTGTTAAAGACGAGTGAATGTTTGTTTGAAAACTCCACGTTTGAGTATTAACTCTTTCAATGTCTTTTTGAAGCTTTATTTTAAAATACGAGCTTTACGGAAAAATCCGGTTTGAAATGTTATAAAATGTTGCAAAAAAATCTGTAGTCGTTGACTTCTTTTTTATGTTCGATTTTTTATTTTGAACATTTCTGGTTTGAGATATTTGGGAACAGACCCAAGCTTACAAATGTCGTCATTATCTAAAATACTATGCAAATGCACCCTTATGAATGAAATGAATAATACTGTCTTGAATGTTTATTTTTAATAATGACATATGTCTAATGTCACTGACGTAAGATTGATTCATATAGTTCTGCTGAGGTGCGATTCCGATAGAAACGGTGCTAAAATTGTTGCAAGTTTGTTCAAATAAGCTTAAATTCAGAGAAAAAAGCGACAAAAAATGTAGAATCAATGTGTAAGAATATATACGACGATTTAGCAAGTGCGAGAGAGATGCTTTAAATGCCGTAAAAATTGATGGTGGGGGAAACGAAAACTTGATAATATTTAGTCGTCAAATCATCTAAATCGCGATTTACTTTTTGATGACATTAATTATTTTTAGGTTATCTACTTGTCAAAGTGACTTTTGTGTTGTGTACAAATTAAAGTGTTGTGGATGTTAATGTTAAATGTGAATTGTGCTTGTAATACATAAATATTTTATATTAATTGTATATTTTGCTTATGTGAATATATTTATTATTAATAAATAATATATAGAGTTTATTTTCATTACTATTTATTTAGGTTTACATTTTATTAAGAGAAAAATTAAGATAAGTAGAAAAGGTATCTTTTTATTGTATTTAATATTACAATTTTAATAATGAAGCTCAATTTGGAAAAATTATAATTTTGTGGTGCTCGACAAACGCAAGAATTTAATGCTTGTTAATGTAATATTTGCATGTTGGAAAAATAACTGCCAGATAAATTTGAGTCAGTTTTGCAAGGTAAAAAGAGAAAAAGCTCTATAAATTTGTAATAGAAGCCAAAGCACTTTCTAAGAAACACCAATTTCTTCATCGGTGCTGTCTACCGTTCATAGCAATCTTGTGATTATTCTTATTGTTTAGTACTTTCTTTAATATATTTATTATAAATATTATTGTTATTATTATATTCTAGGTATTTATTAGTATGAAAAATATGATTTCATATTTTTTAATAGTTTATTAAATATATTTATTTTGCACCTATGATTTTTACCAACAATTTACTGATTTTATTATACGTTTCATGTTTTTATTTAGTTTTTGCATATAAAGTATATATATATATAATATGTATCAAATGTTTATAAATTTTATCAAACGTTCCTTATTTTTAAAACGCATTAACTCATTTAAAATCATTTATGAACTATTTAAGATTATTCGCATGAATCTTTTTTTTTTTTGCAGTCAAACACTTTTAACTAAAATTTAATAAATTAAATAATCTGCAACTACAATTTTTAATCAAAATAATGTATCGTGCAAATGATAAACATTTTGTAGCTTAAAGCCAACATGAAATCAAAGGGTTTAAATGATATTTAAATGTCAAATTATTATTTTAATAATATTTGTATGGTAGAAGAATAAAGCTAGGTAAAATTTGCACTAGAAGCCTTAGAAACACTAATTTCTCTATCGATGCTGTTTGCCGTACATAGCATAGCATTCTTATTATTATTGTTGTTTAGTTTAACATAGTTTATTTTTTAATATATTTATTATATTATTATTACTGTTACCGATATGTTCTAGACATTTATTAGTTAGAAAATATAATTTTATATTTTTTAATCGTTTATCCAGTATATTTATAATGTTTTTGTTCTATTTATCATTTTATAGCAAGAATCTATTATTTTGACATAGCATTTACTAGTTTCATTAAACGATTCATATTTTTAACAAGCATTAGCACTTTTTATTGAAATTTTACTTTTTATCGAACAATTACTTTTTTTATCAAACTTTTATAAATTTTATCAAGCTTTTCTTATTTTTATAACTATATTTATCTAGCGTTTGAAATAAGTTATGCTTATTGATGATTATTAGCATTTATCTTTTTTGTGCAAATAATATTTTTATCGAGCGTTTTAAATTGTTATGCAAAGTATGAACTACCAAACATTTAATTTGTAGGTTAAAATAAACATCAAATATATCACACATCATAATTGTTTCAAAATCATCATATTTATAATAACAAAGAAGCTGTGTTAGTATGGAGTAATTATTTAGTGTTAATTTTTTTTTTTTTTTAATTTAGTTGATTTTTTACATTAATTTTCGCTCAAATTCAAAATTCCCGCGTTTACAGTTTGTTTGACGCCTACGCATAAATATGTATGTAAATTGTGATTGGTTACTACTATAATAGAATGATGTGTGAACGCCACCATTGAAATGCAAGTATTTTTCGAATCGGCGGCCGGTTGACAGCTATCGGAATCCCAACTCAGAGTTGGGATTCCGATAGCTGTCAACCGGCCGCCGATTCGAAAAATGTTTGCTTTTTAATGGTGCCGTTCACACATCATTCTATTATAGTAGTAACCAATCACATCGTATTTATGCGTAGGCGTCCACAAACTGTAAACGCGGGAATTTTGAATTTGAGCAATACTTAATGTATAAAAGAACAAAACAATAATTAAAATATAAATATTAATTAAAAATTAACTCTATAAATAATTACTCCATATTAACACAGCTTCTTTGTTATTATAAATATGATGATTTTGAAATAATTATGTGTGATATATTTGATGTTTATTTTAACCTACAAATTAAATGTTTGGTAGATAGCAAGATAACAATTTAAAATGGTCGATAAAAATATAACTTGCACAAAAAAGATAAATGCTAATAATCATAAATAGACATAACTTATTTCAAACGCTGGATAAATATAGTTTTAAAAATAAGAAACGCTTGATAAAATTTATAAACGTTTGCTAAAAAAGTAATTGTTCGATAAAAAGTAAAAATTCAACAAAAAGTGCAAATGCTTATTAAAAATATGAATCGTTTAATAAAACTAGTAAATGCAAGGTCTAAAATAATGGATTCTTGCTATAAAATGATAAATAAAACAAAAACAGTATAAATATACTGGATAAACGATTAAAAAATATAAATTCATATTTTCTAACTAATAAATGCCTAGAACATATCGGTAACAGTAATAATAATTATAATAAATATATTAAAGAAGTATGTTAAACTAAGCAATAATAATAATAATAAGAATGCTATGCTATGTACGGTAAACAGCATCGATAAAGTAATTGGTGTTTCTAAGGCTTCTAGTGCAAATTTATCTAGCTGCTATGTTTCTACTATATTATTAAAATAATAACTTGCCATTTAAATAACAAACATTTGAATTCTTAGATTTCATGTTGTTTTTAAGCTACAAAATGTTTATCAATTTGTACGATACATTATTTCGATTAAAAATTGTAATTGCAGATTATTAAATGCTTATTAAAATAAAATTTTAGTTAAAAATGTTTGCCTGCAAAAAAGAAACTAATAGTCTTAAATGGTTCATAAATGATTTTAAATGCTAAGTAACTGTTAATGCGTTTTAAAAATAAGGAACACTTGATAAAAAAATTTATAAACATTTGATACATATACTTTATATGTTTCATAGAAAGAGTAAATGTTCAATAAAAATGCAAAAACTAAATGAAAACATAAAACGTATAAAAAATCAGTAAAATGTTGGTAAAAATCATAGGTTCTTGCTACAAAATAAATATATTTAATAAACTATTAAAAAAAAATCATTTTTTTCTCACTAATAAAAACCTAGAATATAATAACAACATTTATAATAAATATATTAAAGAATGTACTATGGTAAACTAAACAATAAGAATAACCACAAGATTGCTATGAACGGTAGACAGCATCAATGAATATATTGGTGTTTCTTTGAAACTGCTTTGGCTTCTATTACAAATTTATGAAGCTTTTCCTCTCTTTACTCTGCAAAACTGACTCAAATTTATCTGGCAGATATTTTTCCAACATGCTAATATTATTACATTAACAAGCGTTAATTGTGTTTGAAATATGTAGTTTGTCGAGCATCACAAATTTTTTAATTTTTCCAAATTGGGCTTCATTAAAATTGTAATATTATACAATAAGAACAAACCTTTTCTACTTATCTTAATTTTTCTTTTAATAAATTATAAACCTAAATAAATAGTAATAAAAAATAAACTATAGATTACTTATTAATAATAAATATATTCAAATAAGCAAAATATACAATTAATATAAAATATTTATGTATTACAAACACAATTCACATTTAACACTAGCATTACATTTAACATAATAGATACAACACAACATCCACAACACTTTAATTGGTACACAACACAAAAGTCACTTTGACAAGTAGATAACCTAAAAATAATTAATGTCATCAAAAAGTAAATCACGATTTAGATGAATTGACGACTAAATTTTCGCTTCCCCCACCACCAATTTTTACGGCATTTAAAGTGATTTAAAGCATCTCTCTCGCACTTCCTAAATCGTCGTATATATTCTTACACATTGGTTTAACATTTTTTGTCGCTTTTTTCTCTGAATTTAAGCTTATTTGAACAAACTTGCTACAATTTTAGCACCGTTCTATCGGAATCGCACCTCTGAAATGAATATCTTAAACTGATAATTATATTCTATATATAATATTGTGGGAAAATACACTCAACAGTCTTAATTTTTGGGAGACGCTTGAAATTCAAAAAAAAACGACGAATGTCTACAAGTACTTATTTTGTTTGTAATTTTTTGTACTTTAAATTGAATTTTTTTAAATAATTAAATAAATAATCAGAATATCTCGTTTTTCTTTTGGCGCAGTCGGCAGAGTTAAACAATTCTAAATTGTTCCATAACATATTAAATGTCAGATATAGTATTCTTAAATTCAATTTTTTAGCCAATACATCTACACTTTTCTATTTCTATTTAATTGTTTGAAATTGATAATTAAGTGTATTTTGGTTTATTTTTTCATCTAATACGGTATTACCAGCAACTGCTAAATGTAAACGTAGAATACCTTAAAACGGTTTTTGCGCAGTTGGTGAGATTTGGAATAATCTTGATATAAAAATTGTATGTTTTATATTTATTATATTAAATATTGTTATTTTTACATTGCTTTGCTCTATTCTGCCGACAGTGTCAATCGATTTTTTTCTGTTTATTTAAAATTGTTTTTGACAATAATAAGTTTGAGTGATTTTCAAAATTTTATTTTCTAAACGGCCTACGCTCAAGAAAATTAAAGATATCTAAATTTAACAAAATCTAGTTCAAGTACAAGAAATTACGAGACGACACTATGTTGAGCTGTTAAATCAGATGTCTTTGTATTGACTAAACGTATCCAACAAGGATCAGTTTTATATAATTAAAAAATTGAACATGCATTATTGAAGTAATTAGAGCTTATAAGAATACTAATTTTTTAAATTTATTTATTATAAGTAACTTATTATTAATTAGCAAAAAAAATAATTTTATTCTAACTTAATTGATTAAAGTTATACACACTTAATTTAGATACAAATATCAATGAATTATTATATTGGAAATATGTAAATGCACTATTTGGATAATGCACAGCCTTGTGACGCGTATTAACTAAGCACCGCCGGGTGTGAGAATATCAGCAGGGGCCATTGGCTGTTATTTTCACATGGGCGTTTACTCCGATTGTGTAAAAAATAAGCTACAAACTTAATCGCATTCTTAACAAGAAACATTTTCTGTTTAAAACTTTTTCTATTCTATTTTATTCAATAACTATATCAAAGTAAGAATATGTATGACAATAATTAAAAATTCTAATGTACAAAGTTATGATTTAATAATATATTTTTAGAATTAATAAAGTGCATTTACTTTAAATATATTATTTAATTGTTTGTTCTTATTTAATTAATTCTAATATTAATAGCACATTAGTAGTCCAAACAACAATAAAATACATTAATTAAATTATATTAACACAATATATAGACTCACCTAAGATGCACACACTCGGCACTAAAACCTGGACGTTACATACGAGGTGCTCCGGGCAATATATAATGAAAGCGCAGAATCTATGCAAATTAATCAATGACAATGCATGTGTGTCTTCAAGAACACGTGTCGTCCAATATGGAAATTATTTACAAAGAGAGTTTTTTATGTTGTGTACGTAGATCTGAAAAAAATATGATATTGCAAAAAAAAATTATGTCAATTTTCTGTAAGATTTTATAGATCTAATTTGTTATAAAATTTAGCAAACATAAGTATTTTGCAACTTAAACACAGAAGCAACATGACATTTGAATCAAAAGGAAGTAGCCCAAAGAATATCTATGAAATATAATGGTAGAGAAAAAAAAATATTTCAGATATAAGTTCAAAGAATTTAAATGAGACAAGCAGTCTATTCATGATGACCTAAAATGTAAAAGACATCTGGAATTAATTATTAATTAATAAACTCGCCCCCAGATATAACTAAACTAAAACAAGAGAAGGAGCAGTTCTATGCAGATCTACAGGAAAGTTAGATAAATGTATTCCTATTACGTAATTTAGTGCACGCATTGAAAAGAAAGCAGTAAACAACATTAAACAAAGATTCTATGAAGACGTCATAATTAAAAATGAAGAATTAGTAGTCGACTTATGAACTAACAACTACACACATAAAAACGTTGCGCGTTCGTTAAAAAATACCAATACAATTTTAAGAAAAAATTAACGTAGAGGTCTTTTTAGACGAAACTACAAAAGATTGCCTACCTAACATATTGAAATTAAAAGACACTACTTAGAATACACCGCAATAAGAAATAGAACCAACACCAAAACAACAAGAATAAATTGTAGCTTCTGGGAGAAATTTCTAAAAGACGATATATATGGGAAACAAAAAAAGATGTGGAATATGATCAGAAATAGGAAAGAATTTAACAAGTTTATATAAAAAAGGCCTATTCCAAATACAGAAAGTAAAATAAAAATGAGGATAACAGAATAGAGGTAGATAAAAAATGGTAAAAAAAGCAATAAAAACAACTGAAAAATAAAAAGTCTCCGGGCCCTAATGGCATCACAAACAAGATGATGAAATATGTAAGAAAAAAACTAACATCACTTTTCAAAAAGATAATGAATACAGAGACAAACACGAATCAGTGGCAAACTAATACTACAATGCATTTATTTAAAAAAAAAGCGACCTTAACAATTACCAAAGAATATGCTTTCTAACAATAATGTTATTGTTATTTACCAAGTGTTTTGTAAACAATTTTTTTAACCAAATTGAAATGACTTAGAAACCACATTTTGATAAAAATAGATCCACAATCGATGCCATAGTCATTCTACAATAAGTTTTTGAAAAGTCTATTGAATACAACAAACCTGCGTTTGAACGCTTTATAGACTCTAGATATAGAGTGAGGTTTTGGCGTCAACATGTGGCTTTTGTGAATAACTAACTCATGGCAATATTTTTCGGTTTTCTTCTCTGCGTAAGTCTTGCTATTAATTTGTCCTAGTCATTGTTTCTAATGTAGTTCTAGTTTGAGGTGAGCTGGTTTTGGCCTTGCGGACTGCTGAGGCTACACATGCTGTCCCCGGCCCATCTCTCCTTATGTTTTATTTTTCTACACTAGCATTCTCCTCTTCTTTCTCCCATTCTTGTGTTATTTAGTTTAGATATTTGCATTGTTCTTGGGTAACTTCTTAGTTTTTATATATCTTTATTAACTTCTTTTTTGTCGTATCCTCTATTTTTTATAAATATTGTGTGCAGCTTCATTAAGTGCATCTTTTTTAGTAGTCCTACATTTGCCAGTTTAAATTCTAGTGAGATTCTTGAATTTCTATTTGGTTGCCAAATATACTCTGACCATTTCGAAAGTTGCATTTTCTATCAACCTCGAGATGGCGTATTTTTCGTTTGGAAATTGTTTAGTCAATTCCGTTAACTTATTTTTTTTAGCAGTTCTCTTCTTTTCCTCTTTATTTCTGCAATTTTTGTTAGTACTAATGTTTCAGTATATGTTCTTTTTTTGTCTCGCTGTTCTCTTTCCATTCCTTGACAGGCATAGTTGTTTTGACTTTTTTGTTTCTTTTCTCTTTATTACTTTTTTCCATACTCTTTTGCTTCTATTTAGCTTCTCGCTCTTCTTTCCTTTGTTTTCTGTGGCTTTTAATTTGTGTGTTTTCTTCCATTATGGTTTACCTAAATCTCAAAGTTTCAAACTTCTCTATTTTTTTTTTTCAGTACTGTTGATGCATAGTTTCTTAGTGCTCTCCATTTGTTTTTGTCACTCAGGCATATTTTAATTACTGTAAATTTATCTATTTTGTCTTCCAATACCTTTTCTAGTGTTTTCCTATCTTTCTCCAACGCTTCACATTCTAATAGCGTATGTTCTGCGTCGTCATGCGTGTCTTCTTGACAAAATATACATTTATTCTCTTTCTCCATCTTATTTATTTTTGGTAAGTACTTTCCAAAGGTTTCATATCCGGTAAGTAGTTGTGTTGTATAGTAACACGTCTCCGGCTTTTTCTCTACTCATTTTTATATTAGTTCCCTTGTTTATTCTCCTTTTTCTTCTTTTTTCCACTATCTTTGCCATATTTTCATAATACTTTTTCTTGCTCGTCTCTTTTCTTCTTGCTTACTAGTTCTTTCTTTTATCATTTTTTTTATACTTAATCTTTCTTTCACCATTAAATCTGCGGGTAGTGTTGCCGCAATTACTTTTAGTGCCTCCTGCGACACCGTCTTGGATGCCTTGTAGATCCATAACAAACTTGTTTCTATAGCTCTTTTTTTCTGATGTTTTTTGTCTTTAAATCTTTTTTCCACGTTTCTACGGCATACAATAGTTTACTTCTAGCCGCAGTTGCTATTAGCCTTTTTGCCCCTTCTCCTGGGCTTCCTTTGTTTGGCATAAGCCTACTAAGCATTCTTTCCATTATTTTGTTCTTCTTACCGCTTCCTTAACCTGTTCATTTCATTCCTTTGCTTCAAGTGTAACTCCAAGGTATTTAATTTTTATTCTTATGGTTATTATTTATTCACCTACTTGTATTTTTCTATTTTCCCTGTTTGTCCTCTTTGTCGATAGCCATGCCGCCTCGGTTTTCTGTGGAGCCAGATCTAACCCTTCATTTTTAGATATAGAGAGTAAGGGTTATATGCTTTTGCAGACCAACATGACTCACAATGACCAACGATTACGTGAGGTATGCGCCTGTTTCTTAAAATGGGACAGCTTAGCGACAACGTCTAATTTTAATGGAACGGCTGAAACTAATCTTTGCCGGCCAGCAGGCACAAACCACATTTTTATGATTAAATCAAAAAAAACAAAAAGTCCTATATACCTATACCTTAGATTGACTATGTTTTAAAATCTTACACTTCTTTGGTAGTCTGTCTTACGGCGTTTAGAGAGAGCAACTTAATTTCAACAAGAGAGCAAAAAACTTTTAAAATTAAGACAGTATCACAGAGTGAATTTTTTTAAATTAAATATAAACCTAACATCTATGACATCCAAACACTATGCAAAAATGGTATTGCGCAACAACTTGCAGTTAGTTATTTTACGCAAGAAACTTAACAAAGACTACAGATGACCGCAATGATCACAAAATAAATGAAAGAAAAAATAAAGTAAACAAAAAAACGTAAACCAAGGACAAAGTAAAGGAACTTTTGTAAAATTATCTGTACTGCAAAAAAACTTCTATCAAAAACTATATTATTGTATACAAGGAGCACTGATAAAGTTTGCGTAATCAAGTACTGTCTGTATTGCCAGCGTTTTGCGATTGTCATATTTGTAAAATTTGACGTTTTTCAACAAAGTTTAACAAAAGTAATAATTGTGTGAAAAATGGAAATTTCAAATCGTGACTATCAAGTGATGATTTTCGATACGGTTTAATACCGCAGCAATCTGTGGAAAATTTTAGTTTGTTATTTGGGGATGAAGCACCATCCAAAACTATGGTTTACAACTGGTTTGCAGAATTCAAGCGTGGAAGACCAACGTTTGATGACGATCTTTGCAAAGGTTGTCCATGCATCTCTGTTGTCGCGAAAAATATTGATGCTGTGCGTCAAATGATTTTGTATCATTAGAGGCTTCTTTAGGCATTGCAGCAAACAAATACATACGATTTTGCACAATCATTTGCATGTCAGCAAGCTTTGCAGTCGTTGGATCCCACATAATTTGAAAGAAGAACAAAAACAGGCACGTGTCAAGTGGTGCAAGGAAATGCTAAAGAAATTTGAAGGGGGTCGTTCAAATTCGGTATATAACAACGTAACAGGTGACGAATTTTGCATATATTTATATGAGCCTGAAACAAAACAGCAATTGACTGTCTTGGTGTTTTAAAATGAACCTAAACCCACAAAAGTGGTGCATTCACAAAACGTTTCAAAAAGAATGATTGCTTGTTTCTTCGGAAAAACGAGTCGTGTTGCAACTGTTGCATTAGAGAATCAAAAGACAGTTAATGCTGACTGGTATACTTCAATTTGTTTGCCGGAAGTTATTGCTAAAATCAGAAGGAACATCATAAACCGGCGAATCATTGCTCATCATGAATGACAAAGCAAGCGCTTACACAGCACGACAAACTATAAAGTTTTTGACCAGTATCAACATCTAATTAATGTCTCATTGCCCATATTCGCCTGACTTATCGCTTAATGACTTCTTTCTATTTTGACATATCAAAAATAAAATGCGTGGCGAGCGTTTTTCGTCGCCTGAAAAGGCCTTTGAAGCATTTAAATCACTTGTTTTGGAGGTTCCTTGCTCAGAATGCAAAATTATTTTGAAGATTGGTTTCATCGGATGCAAAAGTGTATAGATTTTAAAGGAGAATGTTTTGAGAAACAATAAAACGATTTACAAAATGTAATTTGTGTCCCTCGTACCACCGCCCAAATAGTGTAGTGACTACACCAAAGACCTTTTGTCAGAACTCCCTATTTAGAAGGTCAGTTTTTCTAAAAACAAATTTAATTGAAAATTTGGAATTTGTGGCAAAGTTTTCAGATGTGGTAGTTTTCATTTTTGATCTTGGTGATATTGAATTTGGCAGCAGAATAAGACCGACGTTAAATACATAAAAATTAAAGAAAACTATATTAAATCTAGCGCAAAAGAAATTATACGACCAAACCTCATATAGATGCAAAGAAATTACTAACACAACAAAACTATATAAAAAAATTATCAGAACTAAACAAGAAGAAAAAAATAATGAAAATAATGAGACAAAATAAAAGAAAACACGTCAAACCAAAAATCAGATCATTAAAAACCAACAATAAATATAAAACAAAACAATAATAAAATCATGTACAAGTTTTACTTTAAGAACAAGAATTAGAAAATTTAATACTTAGCAAGTATAACTACTTTAAACAATTAGATTTTAATGAACCCAAAAGACCAGGTTTAATAAACAAGCAAAAAAACTTATCACAACAATTTTTAAGCAAAAATAATTGTAACTTAATTGAAATTAACTTATTAGTATACGCGGCATCTTTAACAATAATTTAAATGCTTTTTAAAGTTGAAAATAGAATCACACAAAGCCCTTTCAAAAAAACAAAAATAGTTATTCAATTAGACAAGTAAAGAAAAAAAAAACAAAAAATAGCAGCCAGTGCTCAAAAATAAACAACAGTTAACAAAAAGTTTAGTCAGACAGCAAACATTTCTACAAATCATTACAAAAACAAATATGGAAGGAAAAAAAAGATTTTGGATTAAACTATAGGAATCAGAAACAGTACACAATATAAAAACAGAATTGATTAAAAAAAAACACAATTGCAAAGAAATGAACTGAAAATCGACAACACAAATGTAATAGAATGCTTTAAAACTTTGGCTAACGGAAAAGTTCCAGGACCGGACATAATATTAAATTTTTTGATACAAAAAATAATTACAGTACACACACATTTAGTCCGTATATATAATATGATTTTAATAACAGAAAATTTTTCAGAATGGAATTAGTGGACGCGGCGGGTAGCTTAAGTATAATTGCCGCCATATTGCCAATTTTAAACAAATAGAAAAAAAAAAACATATTTTTATAATGTTTATTAATGTACATCAAAAATAAATTTGGCAAAAGAGCAGAACCTTGAAGAACACCAGCATTTATAATTTTAGGGTCATCAATTCTAATTATAAATTTTCTATAATAAAAAAAAATTATAGACAAGATTTACAGACTTATGATCAAGATCTATACGGTGCTTGTTGATCAAATTAGGATGCCATACTCTATCATAAGCTTTGGAAATGTCTGAAGTTACTGCAAAATTTTCTTTATGTTTTTCTAAAGTAGAATTCCATTTGTGACTAAGATAAGTCAGAAGATCTGTTGACGAACATTTTGATCAAAATCCATATTGAGTATCTGAGATAAAGAAATTTTGTTCTAAGAACTTGATAATGTGAAAATGAATGCAATTGGTCTATAATTTAAATAATCAGACTTGTTTCTCTATATCTTTTGACAACCTGTTGTCTAAAATAAATTGGACCCATTATTTTACCACTAACCAGCATTGTACGTACAGCAATAAGAGGATTTATAATAGTAGAGTTAGATGAAAATTGATTTTCAAAAATATCTGTTTTTTTTATTAGTAACTAGATTGTATTGATCATTTTAAAGAAGAGGTATTGAAGATTTTGTAATACCTTGCAATAAATTTATTGTTTTAAAGAAATTTTTATTGTTTACAGAAAGTTGAAATATTTGATTAGCTGTGTTTCTGTCAATCCTATCTTTTTCAGATTGTATAAGATTATCACATTGTTTACCAATTTTTTTTATAATCCTGTTTAGTCTGTTTAGAACGATTACTGACGTGTTTTCTAAATGCTTTTTTTATTAATGGCCTGTTTTTATTTCTTCTTTACGTGACATGTCTTCTGAGGACGTCAGCTATTATCTTTAGGGTTTTTTATTTTAATGGCAGCGGCACTGAACATGTTTGTTGAACTGACAATACACTACTTTCTCGGGTTTTTCAGCCAAGACGTACCTCTTCTTCATAGACTTTGTCTATATTGGATTTTGTCTTGCATGATGTTCTGTAAGATACGGTACTTTTCACCTCTCATAACATGTCCAAAGTATTCCAGTTTGCGTTTCTTGATGGTGAACATGACTTCTGGTTGTTTCTGGAGACGGGCAAGCACCTCGGTGTTTCGGACTCTGTCTACCCATGATATTTTAAGCAGGCAACGGTAGCACCCCATTTCAAACGCTTCAAGTTGGCTATACATTACTTTTGTTAAAGTCTACTCTTCCGTTTTGTAGTACAGAATTGGAAAGACGTAGCACCGTAGTAAACAAATACGTAAGGGTATTGACAAGTCACGAGATGTAAGAACCTTTTTTTATGTTGCTAAATGCTACTCTAGCCTGTTCGATGCGGGAGCTTATTTCTTGCATGCTATTTCACTTACTGCTCAATAAACATTCCAGATATTTAAAGCTAGAGACTTGCTGAATCTGTTAGTTGCCTGTACTCAGGTTTGCTGGAAGCTTGCCTTCCTTGCTAAAAACCATAGCTTTGGTTTTGCTAATATTTAACTTGAGCCCCCTTTTTTTGGTTTCAGCCACAACCTTACCTAGTAACGCCTGCAAGTCATTAGCACTTTTGCTCAGAGTATATGTTAATGAGCAGTAGAGAGAGGACACAGCCTTGCCTTACATCTCGCTGAATGGGAACATACTCGGTAGTCAGGTCTTCAACTTTGACAGCAGCGATTTGGTTGTAATACAGATTTTTTGTAATGCGGACGTCACTGGCGTTTAAGTTCATATTTTGAAAGAAGTTGATAAATTTCCGGTGGTCAACACAGTCAAACGCTTTCTGGTAATCGATAAAACACGCGTATACATTGATGGACATGTTGCAGAATCTCTGTATTAGGTTCTGTATGCCAAATAGGGTCTCTTTGGTTTCAAGCCCGTTCCAAAATCCAAATTGAGTATCAGAGAAATGTATCATTTTGAGGAAAATCTTTAGCATATGGTTCATTACGCTAATTATGCGGTAGTCTTCGCATGTTTTTGGCAACGTCTTCTTAGGTAGAGTGACGAAGACAGACTCCAACCATTTACATGGTGTTTTTTTAGAAACATAAATGGCGTTGAAGAGGCTGACTAATTTCTTTGTAGATTGGTCGTTGAAAAACTTGAGTATTACCAAATAGACGTCGTTTGGTCTGGCGGACTTTCCAGATTTAACTGCCCTGATTGCGTGAACCATCTCCGCGTGTGTTATTTTGGGCCCCTCGCAGAGGTTGTTGCAAATGTTTACTTGCTAACAGTTGCTAGCAAAAAGTTCCTCGACATACTTTTTTTACTCATCTAGGTTTTTGTTCAGGTCTAAGATAATGTTGCCATCCCTGTTTAGCAAAAGTGCCGCGTATCGATTACGTTTTCTAATTTCAGCAGAGCCTTTGATTTTTTTGTGTAGATTAAAAATGTTGTGTTTTGCATCTAAGCTCTCAATTTTGTCACATTTTTTTAGAAAATTAGTTATACTTTGCTTCTTTTATTTTCCTTTTAATTTGTTTGTTAAGGTCTAAATATTTGGGTTTTTTATTCTTCAGATTCCGACGTATTTCTAACAGATCTAAGATCTTGTTTGTTGTTCAAGCTTTTGTCATGTTCTTTCTTGACTGCTTGAGTTCTGTTCTGCTGATACTCACGATAGGTGTTTTTACTCCAATTCATGTTTCCTTAGTGTCCGGCATGTTTTTGAGGTTCAGTGACTGTATAGCTGCGTTGATCTTTAAACCAACTTTGCCTCAGATTTTAGGAGTATTGAGTAGCTTTATGTTCAACCGCGACACTGTTGATTTAAGTGTTTGTTTTGTGTAATGTAGCTACTAGGGAGTTGTAGTTGAAGTTAACGTCAGCTTTTGGATACGTTTTGACTACGCTTATACTATTTTTGAACCGATCTTTGATCATGATGTAGTAGATCTGATTTTTTATTATCCTGTTCTATCCTAAGAAGGTGTTGGTAATGACAAAACTATTTTCTAAGCAAAAGTCTATCAAGCGGTCGCCGCGTTTATTTTGTGTTTCTAATCAATAGGCGCGTTCGTTTCGCCAATATCACTGAAATTTTGATCACTTGGTGATGACCTAAAATATTACTGAATTATTGTTTAACATGATACATAACAAAGAACGACCAATTTTACCTTATGTCAAATTGTTTTATTCATTACTCGCCATATTTTTAAATTTATGTCAGCGAATTTGTTTAATTTATCATCATCAAGTGATCAAAATTTCAGTGATATTGGCGAAACGAACGTGCATCATACCTACCGACCGTTTGCCCGCACTCATTCTTTTTGACTTTGGCGTTAAAGTCTTTCAATAATATAGTTAAATCTGAGTTTTTACATGCTTTGAGTGCAATTGATAGTTAGTTGTAGAATGATTCAACATCTTTTTTGTTACCGTCACAAGTTTGCGCGTATGCCTGAACAATTATCAAGTTGACTGGGCTGCTAGTTAGAGAACAATGACCCGATCTGATATCTGGCGTATAACTGAGCACCGATTTTTGGATTTTGTTGTTGACCATTGGTGCAACACCATTTCTGTGATGCGCATCATTATTTTTCCTGAGTCTGGCCAGCGCATTTTACTGATTTTTGAAATACTAATGTTGAACCTCTGCATCTTTTTGATAACGTTGTGTGACTTGCCTGCTTTGAACATGCTTCTGACGTTCCATGTTGCTTTTTTTTAACTTTTTGGCCTTTTGATAATTTTTCACATTCCGTTTTGCTAATCTAATGTTTAGGTTATTCAAGTCTCTTCCCGCCGGAGATCCAAGTTGGGGAATTGAAGCTCCGGATAATTTATAATTGCCTTCTGCATCCGCATGCCGTTGATCAATGTTGATTCATCTGCCTATTGGGATTATTTGTAATTCCAGGGACAAGAAAGTGTCGTTATTTTTGCCAGCTTTTCTACTTCTCTACCCGTAGCTGTTGGCCAACAAGAGGTGACTGCTTATTCCGCCAGACGTTTGGTTAACAAAGCTTTGTTGGTTTTTTAGCAAGGTGTACCACGTGCAGGTGAGGTTGTCATTTGGGTTGTCTAGTTTTTAGCCATCACCTCTTACACCTCTGTTTTGTCTGAATTGAAAACAAATACTTTTGTTTTGGTTTAATAACAGAGAATGAAACAAATTTTTTGATGATGTTCTGAATAGTTTTTGTGAGATTTCTGCTGCAATATGTGGGTTCTTAGAAAATAAACAATGAATTGAAATTGAAATTGAAATTATTAAAAAAATCTTTCATTTTTACTATGTTTATCTTGAAATACGGTTTAGGTTTGGTAGTTTTAGAAAAAGAAATTTTTTTAACAACCAAAGTTATAAGTAAATGATTAGAATTTTATAAAGCAGCCTCAACTGTAGTTGTTGTAATCTCTGGAATAATTGAAAGATGCACATCTAATACTCTTGGTTTACTAAAAAATCCATCACGGGGAAAATATGTAAGTTGTTGAATAAATTGGTTTTTATAATCTCACAACTAGCAAAAATCATATATTATAATTACATTTAAAAAATACATTTATAACTTCCCAAAATTATAAAACTTAATCCCTATAAAATTAACACAACTAAAAATATTTTCTTCTCTGTTCATCTACTTTTTTCTTTGTTTTATAACTATCATTATCCATTCTAATCTTCTTTTGTCCCCTTACAATATTTCATTTTTTTTATCTGTTCTTTTCTCATTTTGTTACTCTCTTTCAACATATGTTCCATAGTTTTTTTAATCTCTCCGCACATTCTGCACATTTTTAAATCTTTTTACATCTCTAGGTACATTGGCAGTTTGTTTTCTATAATATGTTTATAATTTGCGTTGAAAGGAGAATACGAGTAAAAGAGTCTAGGGACTCTTTTACTCGTATTCTTCTTTCTTGCCTTTGTATATCTCTATCTCTTACCAAAATTTTGTACCTTGTTTTCCTCCCAGATTTTTTCATTCTTTTAATTTTTTGGCTAGCATACCCATTTCTATTGTAATATTTTTTCCTAATCTCTTCTAGCTTTTTATTTTTTGCTCTCATTTTTTTTTTCATGTGTCTTTTTCTTTATACTTTATTGCTTTTTTTTCTGCTTTTACTTTTAACTTATTTTTTTTTTACTTTTTCTAGCACAATATAAACTGGAGTTTTTTTATTTAAACCTAGCAACTATCTCTAATATTTGTATTGCTTCTAATTTTTTATGTTCCTTTCATCTCCATATTTTTTACTTATACAATATCATATTTCCAAACTAAACTATCAATCATAAGTTCTTTTATACATATACATTTAAATTTTTTTTCATTTATTTCCCAAACTTTATTTGCTTATCTCTTTAATGAACTCGCTCTCAGTGTCGTTTGTGCAAAAAATCTCAAATATTTAAAAGATTTTACTTTCGTAATACCTTGCCTATTCCATTTCCAGTCCTCTATTTTTTTCTCTCACCTCCTTTTCTGAAAACCATAATTTTTGTTTTATTTTTATTAACTTTAATAAACTTTTTTTCTAAAATATTTTTTTAATTTTTTAATAATTTCTTTTATTTTCTTTGCTTCTTTTGCTAGAATTACTATGTCGTCTGCATATGCTAGCGACCACACTTTTTCTCTAGATTGCAAACAAAGTGGGACTTAATGAACATCCCTGTCTTACTTTTTTTGTTTTCCGTTAACTTACACCCTGCTTGCTGTCTCCTCATACACTTTTTCTATTTTTCTTACTAAGTGCTTATTAATTTTTTTCTCTCTCATACACTTCTACAGTTTTTCTCTATCCACGCTATCAAATGCCGCCTTTAGATCCAGGAATAACGCATATACTTTTCCCACTTTCTCTGTTATTTCTTTTTCCACAATATTGTGTAAAATATATACGTTATCCATGGTACCACTTCCTTTTGTAAAGCCAAGCTGGCTTTAGAAAAGAAAGAATCTATAATTATCTCATTTATACTCAGTTTCTCATTCAACTTTTCTTCTAATATCATGGTATAGATCTTGTCCAAATAGTGTTGTAGAAGATAAGTGACTTAACATTCAGTATTATGTACATTAAAATTATTTTGGCGTTTCTATGTATACCTTGAACAAGCTTATCAAAACTCTCAGAAAAGTCATCAAAAAAATTTGAAGTTGATTTATTTGAAAAACGGTGTATGCCTATTACAAAAATAGTCTTATTAAGAAGATTTAGTTTAAGAAATAAGCTATTATAACAAATGCTTTGAATTTTGTAATTTTTGAATGGTTTGATTTCTTCAGTAGTTTTAGGTAGATGATAGTTTTGTATTGTCTTTATTTTTGATGGATTTGTGTCTTAAAAACTTTACTTCTTAACATAAAAATTCATTTTTGTCAAGTTAGTTTTTAAAGTTTTAATATCAAATTTTTTTGAAAATGTTATTAATGTGTATTATATTATCTTAACAAGATTTACATCATCTATACAAACAAAAGAAGATACTCTTGTAACACATTGTCTACACGTTAAAATGTGCTTGGAGCATTTTTGAAGCAGAATGGGATTTGAAAGTATTTGTAATGTCTATTTTGAACTGTAAAAACAGAATTTGGTTTGATTTGATAAAATCCTGTGCAAAGTCTATTGTAGAGAAGTAATCACATGTTCTAAGGTTATCTAAAATTTTGTTGTTTTGGGGTAATAGATATTTATTTTCTATGGTTTTAGAATTGAGCTTTCCAATAACAGGTTTAAATTATCTCTTGCTACTTGCATCGACTTTCTTCGATACTATGCAAACAGGTGAGCTGTAAGGCGATATGCTTGGTCTAATTATTTTGTTATCGAGAAGTTTTCTAATTTTATTTTGTATTTCAATAAAATTATTAAATAATTTGCAATATATTATTGTCAACAATTTGTATATTGTATTTTATTGCATTAGATCTGAATTTTTGTTATAAAATGTATTTTTTTGCACAAATATAAAATTTCAAGTTTTTTTTATATTTAAATGTTCAGTTTTAATAATATTTGGAATGTCAAGGATATTAAATTGAAGTTCAAGTTTAACTATTTTTACATTTGTAAATGGATCTACCTGTATTTGATTATAAAAATTATTTTTATGAGATTTATGTTGCAGATTTTGTTAATCAAATTAGCAATTGATTCTGGAATTAAAATATTAATTATTTTAGTTTTTAGTACAATTACTGTTCCTTTATTGATACTTATAGGTATTTTAATATGATTTTTAACAATCTGTATGAATTTTTCTTTTTTATTTAATATTTCAATTAATATTTTTAAATTTAAGCTTGATATAGTTATAAATGGTATTTTAGGTTTGTTTATTATTGTATTTAAGTTGTAGTTTATTTCTTGAAAATTTTTGAAATAATCTGTCTGTACAACTATCGTCAGTTTTATTGATTTGTTAAATTCATCATTAAATGTGATTTCACGAATGTTTTTAGACGTACATGGTTTTCAATATTAAAAAGTACTTCAAAAATAATATTGCGTGGACTTGTATTTTGGAAATAAATATTTTACTTTATTAGTATTTAATTAGAACCGACCAACATATAATATAATATATTTTTTTATATACTAAGAGATAACTGATTATTTTAATAACACTACATGATATTTTTAGCTTTTCTATTGTAAGATTATTGCAGACACATTATGGATGCAATATATACACGACAATTTATAATAGTATTAAGTAGTAGTACTTACAGTATCAGTTTTTTTATCTAAAATAATATAATTAGATTAACATAATAACAGTTCATAATTTTTTAATCTAATAAAATTGTTGACTATTTATATATTTTACAATTTTATATTTATAATATTATACTCCGCAAGATCTTTTACAAAGTTATTATTTTTTAAGTATTTTTCAAAAGCTTTTGCTACAAAACTAATAAATTACTTTACATATTCAGGTATAAATTAATACTATTAGATACAGCGTCTTTATAAATGTTTGGGAACATGTAATCACTTTAAATATGCCGCCTTTTTACTGTGCACCAAACTATTTACTTTATTTTGACAGGTCAACTTCAACTGTCAAGCAAGGTTATAATATATTATTTAAGCACACCAAACTTGAATTCACTATTTAACTAGAGTGGCACAAACAATGGTTACATTATCCCAAACTTTAATAATGACTCTGTATATAGTACTAGTAGAATACAATAAAATTCACGTACATTTTTAAAAATGCGCACATTTAAAATGCGACGTATATAAATTTCGGATTATAAAATTAACAACAACAATAGCATACTGAAGAACTTGTTTAAAAAAACACATTTTTATGATGCGTTAAAGTTTAAAAACAAATCTAAAGACAGGTTTTTTAAAGCACAAATGAATAAATTAAACTTTATAAAACGAGTTATTTTACATTTGTTAACTAAAGAACACTTTCTGAAGCTGCACAAAAAAATTTTGATATAAACAGCAAATATTATTTAAGATACAGAGCAGTTTTCAATTGCATTCTGCGCTCTATTTAATTGTTGAGTCGTAATAAAGCTTGCTCTTCTTAATACAGACATTGAGCGTGGTCTAATAGACTCTTCCGGTTTATTATTACCACTACTACATTCTCCTTCTGCTGATTTTTCTTTTTTTTCTTCAAACAATCCTTTTCTACTACTTGGTTGTGCGCTTAATCGACGCTTAAAAGTATGTTTGGAATCTTGTTTTGATAGTATTATTAATATACGAAATAATTCTTTAATGTTTATATTTGTTTTTGCTGAACATTCTAAGACTTGCACTCTGAAAACAGATTTATTTATTAAAAATTTATGTACAAAAATGTAGAAATTTAAACTTTATAAACTAATTAGATTTATTAAATTATCAAAGAACTATAACATCAATTAATAAAAGCATTGCATTATTATAATTATAATGTTTTTTGTTCTGTTTAAAAGCTTCATTAAAAATTTAGTATTTGATATATTTATTTTAAATTTAGTAGTAGTAGTAAACACGCTTTTTATTTTGGCTATAATAAACCCGTTTTTGGTTAAAAAAAATCTTGTCTGCATTTTTTTTTTGTTAAATACTATTAGCAAGACAAAAAATTTAAATAAATTAAAAAGGTATTTTTGTAAAATGATGAAAACTTTATATAATAACCCAGAATTAGGTAAAACATATAAGTGATAAATTAAAAACCACCACTAAGTCTTAGTAATTAAGAAAATGCATAAAAGTATGTGTATACAAAAACTCACTTATGAAGTCTGCAAACAATCCAGTCACGAACATCTTCGTACATAACTTTTCTGATGCTTGGAGCAAGATCTAGTTTATTTCCAACAACCACAATAGGAATTGCATAAAAGTCGTTTCTTTGTTGTTTTATTTCTTCAAAAGATTGTTTGATGGATTTTAAAGATGAAGACGACGTAACATCATATACCAAGAGAAACGCATTTGCTGTTGCAATGCTAATTTGTCTCATGGTAGGAAACTGGTTGTTCCCAGCCGTATCAAGTATATCAATTTGCAACGCCTTATTTCCTATAATGTATTCTCTGTGGTAAAGATCTTCAATTGTGCTTTGGTATTTGTCGGAATAAGTGTTGGTTAAGAATCGTTTAATGATGCAGGTCTTACCTACACCAGCTTCACCAAGAACAACCACACGGATTTGTTCGCAATCAGACATTTCGGTTGCGTTATGGCTACACTTGTACTATATAGGTCACTGATGTGGCGGTAATAACGTGTGTACTGCCAACAAATCTCTCAACAAATAGAATTAATGGAATTAGAAATTTTATTAAACTTCTTACAATTTTTTGCAAAACCTAAAAACACAAACAGATTAATATTTTTGAAATAAGCTTGAATTACCTAAACTTAATATTATATTTATTTTATAAATTTATTAAAGGCAGTAACGTACAAATTTTAAATTTGTTTTTGCAACAAGTAAAAAATAACATCCTTTTAAGATTATTTAATTTTTCAGTACATTATGTTTGCAAACATGACAGCGTTGAGATCCAAAATGTCAATAGGAAAACAAATAACTAATAAAATATAAAACACCAATGCTATCGTTTTAAATAAAAACAAAATTGCAGATATAATCAGAAACTTCTACAAAACTCTATACATCAAAAGTAAAAGACCCGGGGCTACTAAAAGAGGACAACGTTTTGTAATGTATCAAAGGATATACTAGAAATCATGGTAATAGAAGTAAGAAAGTATTGAGACAAATAAAAAATATAAAATATCTCTAGGAGAAGACTATTTATCATTAGTATTACCAAAAATGATAAGTAAACAAGTAGAACACGCAAGTGCATTATGTACAAAAAAAATACCGAAGGAATAGCAGAGCACAGTTTTTATTATTTTGTATAAAAAAGCGACATTACAAATGTAAAAAACTACCGACCCATTAGTGTTTTGTCAGACTTTTATAAACTATACACCTGAACAATCATAAACCACTTGAAAAACAAACTAGACAATAACAAAGTTTTAAAAAGTACTACAACATTTAGTAGAAAAATCTACAAAGTATAACGTTTTTATAAAAATTCGTTATTTCTAAGATCAATAGATAAAACACAAATTGACTCTAAATATTCCAACATCCTAAAACATGTACAAATAGACAAAAAACTAAATAAATAATTCATCTAAAGCCATAGGTTTAAGAATTAACTTACTAACAAGTTTATGGGTGACAGCTAAATAGAGGTTTGGATAACCAAATCGCTAAAATCACAAGTCGAACTGGATTGGCTTGAGCTGCATTTGGAAACTTAAAACACATACTTCAATTGAATACTTACTCGGAAGAAGCAAATAAAAAGCAGGAAAAAGCAAGGACGAGAAGAAAAAAAGAAACCTACTAAATGTGAAAAAAAAATTGAAAAAATGCAGAGAACATAGTCCAAAGCCTCCTAAAAAATCAAGGAATTAACTAAAGACAACAATTGCAATAGAAAAGAAAATAAAAAACAAGCAAACACAAAATAAAGATAGCGATATGGAACACTTAATGAAAAGGAATATGAAATTGTAGAAAAGATATACACATAATTGAAGTTGGAGATACAAAAAAAATAGAAAAGAACAAAAACAGCTGAAGGACACTACACTACTCGGGGAAATCAACACGAGAACAAAGAAAATAAAGAAATTGGAATAATACTAGATTACTAACACATACTAGTTAGTAGAAACTGAAACGCAAAAACAGGAAGCGACGTAGAAAGAGGCCAAAGAAGGATACAAAAATATGGTGAAATCAGCAAGAATAGTAATGGAACTTGAATGATAAAATTTTGCTTAGAAAACAGTCTAAAAATTGGAAACACATTTTTTGAACAAGATTTACTGCACATATAAAAATAACGAAAGGAATGCCAGAAACATAATAAACTACTTAACAAATACTTAGGAGATTGCAAATTTAGTACTATTGGTAAAAATAATACTAACAAGAACAAAAACAAAAACTGGAATAGAGCACAAGAAAATAAAAATAGAAAGGTTAAATAAAGTGAAAAATATAAACTAAATTTAACGGAAGAACTAACAAAACCAGAACCAAAAGAACCATTATTTATGATTATTAGATTAAATTACCTTAGGGATAACAGCGTAATTTCTTTAAAGAGTTGCAACTTGGATTAAAATTTATTTTTGGTATACAAGCTAAAAAATTAGGTCTGAAATCTAAATCTATACATTAAACCAAACATGAATCAAACTAAGAAACACCATGATTGACTTGGCAACAAAAATATGCAAAAAAAAAATAACAAGTAAGAGCAAAGAAACAAACTAAGTAAAACACAACATTAAACAGAAGAAAGAAGCATGCAAAAAATACCCACAAACAACGAAAAGTACACACACATAGCCTAGCGTGTTCACCATCATAGCTCGGCGCAAACACTACTTCAACCGCCACGCTTTATTGTAGTCCACACTATTTTTGACTTTTAAAATCTTTTACTACTACTTGAGTCATTGTAGATTTCTCAAACCTAATTAATGGTTGGAAACAACTCAGACAGTAAAACCAAAACAAATGGTTACGACGCCTGGATGCGGATAGAAAGTTAATAGCAGCAATCAACAACATCACCGTAGAAATAACTGCAGTTAAAACTGTACAAACTACAAGAAGTTGGCTTAATATCTGCGGTAGGTTAAAGACATGATGTTGCTGCTGCTTTTTGCATCAAAAAATTATATTTTATAGGTTTAACTCTGCCTTCAACTCCGGCCAGATAAGTTGAGTAGTTTGGTCAAAGCTGATGCCAGTACCAAGCCCGGAAAAAAGAGGAGGGTTTAAGAGCCAGGTTAGCAATCTACCTTTTAGAAAAAAAGACACACTGCTCAAAATACTAGCAATTGCCTCGGAACACGACAGACCAAACTGATAACAACCCCGCATCAAACAAGGACTAAACGATTCATGGCAAATAAAACAATAAGACTAGCAACCTGGAATATAATGTTTTAGAACTCTAGGGATCAAGAAACATTAAATAAACTGTTTGAAAAACAAATTGACATATGTGCTCTATCAGAGACAAAGAAAAATGGAAAAAAAAACGTAACTATGGCAAATACATTTTTGCTTCTAGCAGTAGAAACAAAGAGGAAAGAGCTAAGGAAGGTATGGGAATACTATACACTTAAGGTTCCATGCTAACATTGAAAATATATCATAAATTAACAAAAGAATAATCACCGTAACCTTCAAACTACCAAATGACATTCTACACGTTACAAGCGTCTCTGACATAAGTAAGACAAGGATTCAGCGGGAACAATTCAATAATCAATTACAAGCTGTAATAAATTCGATACCGTTAAACGAACACCTAATAATTTTGGACGATATTAACGATAAAACATCTTGACAAAATACACAAGACCTGACATCAGATTACATTATCACAAGTCTCAGCATACTACCAGCGCAAATACTAGATGTAAAAAGGTTAAACTCTGCCAATATTGTCTAGTGCTGTGTAGGCTCCGAATAACCCACTCTAGAAGAGGGAACAATAACCACACCCAGCTAAACGAAAAAAGCTGAATATAAAAGGCTTGAATACAAAAATATACAAAACTTCTATGCCAGAAGACTCAAGCAAAAAATTAACACTAACAAGATTTACCCAACTGACTATGTAAACGGTGCATAGGCAAAACTGAAAGTTAACATCATTTCTTCATCAAAGAAAGCATGCGGCACAAAGACAGTTACCACCGGAACCAACAATACAAAAACTTTTTTGTTTACAAATGAAGTAAAGATACTAAGTAAAACAAAGAAAGAGACGTACCTGAAATATAAGTTTTTAAAAACGCCATTGGACTACAGTAAATATAAGGAAACACGTAACAAAATCAAGGCAAGAATCTGCAAAATTAAAAAAGAATACTGGGAAAGATTAACCAAAGACCTAAAACATAACATAACCGGAGCACAGAATAAAGTATGGAAAATGATTTGAAATCAAAAAAAAGATATAAACAAAATTTCACCACTAGCAAAATAAGCACAGAAGACTGGTATGAACATTTCAAAAATATGTACGATCAAGTTCCAACAAGCAACGACCACATTGACTTACAGATAGAGAATAACACTATCATAATAGATGCAAAAGACATCAAGAAAGCATCAAAAAGTCTGAGAGGAAGAAAAGCATCACGGCTGAATGGTTTACGAAACAAACTGTTAAAGTATGAGGGTTTCAATCTAATGTTAGAACGGACTATACTCACTCAAAATATATTTGACAAACAGGAAATTCCTAAGGAAATGAGAACTAGTGTTACCATACCAATACATAAAAATATCGATAAAAATTACTAAAAAACTATTGAGGAAATAAACTCAATTTGGAGCTGGAAAACAACGAAGAACAGATGGAGTTCCGGAAAAATTGATGCAGTACAACTCTCCGGTCTTCATATGCTTTGTTCCAAACCGTTCGACCGTGTGAGACTCGAAGACGTAATAGCAATTTTTACTGAAAAGAAAGTCTTCAAACCGCTAACTAATTTGATTCAACACCTATACCAAGATACAATAACATGTATTAAAGTAGAAGTTGGAATAACAGCAAAAATTTCAACTAAGACCGGAATACGTCAAGGTGACTTGCTAAGCCCTATGCTGTTCAACATCATAATAGACAAAATTATTGACAGCGTCAAATCCAAAAACGGTTACAGAATAAGGGGAAGCAATGTAAACGTGATATGCTATGCAGATGATGCGGTCCCGATTGCCAGCAGCAAAGACGAGTTCCAAAGACTTTTATTCAAGTTCATAATAACCGCAAAAAATTCAACATGGAAGTATCTAAGCAGAAAACAATATCAAAAAAACTTTTAAGATGCAAATTGGAAATCGACGGTCGCGTCATCAAACAAGTAATGACCTACAACTATCTAGGCGTTGATATCTCTAGCGCACGTGATCTGAACAGAAAGGTAACAAAACAGTTGAACAAGGGCGCCATGGTATCGGGTTGACTGCAAAACGTCATATAGGGGAACAAATACAGGTCGGGAACGAATAAAGTCAGAATCTACAAAAGCATAGTAAGACCAACTCTGACCTACGCGAGCAAAACTAGAGCTGAGACGAGCAAAACAAAACAAAGACTTAGAGTAACCAAGATGAAGGCATTAAGGACAATAGTAGGGGTAACTCTTTACGACAGAATACCTAGTCAAGAAATCAGGAACAAATGCGACATTCAAGACATAATCAAATTTGCCAAGACCAGAAAGAAAGAATGGATTGCACACGTCAATTGTATGGATAAAGATTGGCTACCAAAAACCGTGCAAGACGGAATTTCCCTGAGCAGAAGACCACCAAAAAAATGGGCCGAAAGTTGGGCCTTATTATTTATAGAATCGTCACCACGATGAGGCCAAATGCTAATAAAAAACAAGCAAAATGCCTAAAGGAAAGAAGAAGAAAAAGAAGGTTTAACAAAAATAAAACTTTTTAAAAAATCAAGGGTAGGGTAAAAAACGGTGGTTATTGTCAAAAGATTTTTTTGAAGACAACTTTAAAATTTAGTTACCTAATAAGTTGTTGGTCCTATCTGCCCTCTTAAAACTAGTCGTAAGACTTCTGGGGCAATGTAAAATAGCTGTAAAATGTGCAACGAAAACGATTTTTTACTTCATCACGGTGAACATTGTGATTATTAGTGAAGAAGTTAGAAATAACCTGCAGACACAAAGATTTGAAAAAAACAGACCGAAACAACTTTTACTACCCTTATTACTGTGAGGTAGTAAACAATTGTAGGCCTATTGCCTTGTACTCCGCCATAAGCAAATTCTATACTTCTTGTTTTGCACATAGAATAACCGCGTGGTACAAATTAAATAAAACAGTTTTTAACGCCAAGAAAGGGGTTTGGAAAAAGCAAAAGGCGTTTTAAAAATTATTTTATTCTACAAAGCGCCCTGGATCTGCAGAAGAAAGCCAATAATTTATCAAGACCAACAATATTTTATTTAGGATAAAAACACAACCCTGCTGGTAGAAAGTAATGCTTATGAACACGGAATACCAACAGACTTTTATGTAAGTATTGCACCTGAGCAAACTATTGCAAAAATAAAAGGATCGACATTCATAACTCTTTGTTGGTGCCGTGGTAGAAAATAGACGCTAACAACATGTTTGTAGCCTTTCAATTAGAGTTTACTTTTAGAGGACGGTACAGAATAAAACACTTGAGAGAAGTTGGCGGAGATTATAAAGAATATTGCAAGTTTTGGATCAAAAATTTCTAATGTGTCAGCCCCGAATTATTAAACCATCCATCAGCGCAAGTGGCATCACCTTTTGAAGATTGTCACCAGATTTGAGGATTAAAATTTGTGTCTAATGCTACAACAAACAAAAGATGCAGGAGACGCCGGAATGCCTACAAAATTTTCCTGCAAATATTAAACCATATCTAGACAAACTTAAATGCTAGGCAGCAACGCCACAATGCTATCTAAAACAGAAGTAATCCAGGACTGTAGAAAGTATAAACTAATTTATAACTAATATAAACCTTTGATTTGACATTTTCCTGTTAAACAATAACAGCAAGAGCGAAGTAATTGTAGACGCAATACTATTTCAAAATAGACGCATGGCATTTGCACAGAGTCGGGTACAACAATTTGACAAAAATCAAAAAGTGGCAATTTATCTAGGGAAAAAAACCTATGATGTGGTGATAGTGATGGCTTTTCTGGTATGAGAGTTTGACAAGCTGAAAGACCAACTTGTTGATATAACTGTGGCGTTCAAGGCAAAAAGTCTTTACAATGTAAGTCAAAAGAAGCAATACCTAGCAACTTCAAATATGCAAGTTAATTACAAAGAAAAAAATGGATCTAAAATACCATTGACTACCAAAAAAACAATAAGGTGATTTCTAAAGACCAATTTCCAAATTAGAGTTTATTTGGAGAAAAACAGTTTAAAAAAGATTGAAGTACGCTTGTATGTAAAGGTGCAAAACTATTTTGTTCCAGTAATGTCAAGAAAATGGTAACTTGCACACTGTTTAATATACAAGTAAAATATTGACAGTTGCTAAAAAGAAATACTGGAGCTACAAACTGCTATAATAGAGGCATTAAAAATTTTGTTTTTTTTTAAACACCATTTAAGATCATACCAAATTATTTTGCTTTTCAGAAGACCATGAACAAGAAAGACCTATCCACCAAAGTAACCAGATGGTTTTTGATGCTACAAGAAATTGTTTTTATTGTTGAACATGCGTCTTTAATTCTCTAAGCAGAAATTTAATTTCTTTTTAATAAATTTGATATCTTTTAGCCAAATTTTTTTAAAGCAATAAAAGAAGTATTTGAAGAAAAGTTTTCAAGCGGATACATATTAAAAAAGAAAATTCTATAAACTGCAAGATGATAATTAATTGTTGGTGATTTAAAAAAAATATACAAAATGACTACAAAACGCATAAAAACGGTAATTTGAGTGCATATACAAACCAATTAACTATAGTAAAGCAAGATTACTACAGAGTAATCCAGAAGGTTATTTACATCTTTTGCACAAAGAGTCTACTAAGATAAACTACAAGCATATATTATTGGTGGTAAAAGCGTTTACCAAGTACATATAGCTATACTGAAAGTTCATAACAGCAGACAAAGTAATTTTTAAGTTTTAAGTTAAAAACGAAAAGTAAAAACAATATTTGCTGTATATGGACCAAACAAAAACAAAAAAGCAAAAAACAAAGACAAATTCTAGGAAAAGGTAGAGGTAGTTGTAAAAAATGCAAAAGGTAAGTAAAAAAGACTACATGCACACAAAAACTACAGGAAAACGCGGGGAAGATTTAAAAAATAACAACGAGAAGATTGCTGGACTTTGGACAGTGCTCGACCTAATCATAGCAAACACATTCTTTAAACACAAAGACACACAAATATACCCGAGTTTAGCAAATTAGAAAGAAACAATCAATAATAGTCTACATAATTGTAGCAGAAATTAAAGCAATAGTAAAGAAAGCTAAAATCAGACAATAAAACAAAAGAACACACCACACTAATAAGAACATACAAGCTAAAAGAGAAAATAATAGCAAAGAAATACAAAGATAGAATACAGGAAAAGTTGCATACTATAAAAACAAAAGAGTTGGATATGAAAAGAATGTGGGAAATATTAAAGTACAAAGACAAAACAATCACAAAAAATTAACAGCTTGGTAGACAGAACAAATTAACAGTAAGTAAAAATTAAAATAAAAGAAACTGGCAGATGTATCTACACAAAAAGACAGCAAAAAGTTATAAAACATACAAAGATCAACAACGAAAGGTAAAAAACATAGAATCAAAACAAAAAACATAGACAGAATTTAGAGAAAAAATAAAATTGCAAAGGCAACCAGAAACTGTTTTATAGAGTGCTGAAAAATATCAGAGGAAATGGGAAGAAAACAGACAGACTGGCAATAAAAGATAAGAAAGGCAAAATGCTAACCAACAAAAAAGATATAATGGATTGATAGAAGAATTATTTCCAAAAGTTACTAGCAGGTAAAGAAACCCAACAACAAGACAAAATTGAGAAAAAAGACAAAAAAACAAAAAAAAAACAATATAACAATGGACAAACCATAAGAAGCTATAAATAGACCAAAGTACGTTAAGGCTGCAGGACATGATAAATTATTAACTGAAATGTTGAAAAACATAAAAGAAAGTGGTAGAAAACTGTTGTTGAAAGTATGCAATAAAGTATATACCAAAAAAGTAATCCCCAAGCAATGGGAAATAGGATTAATTTTACTAGTATACAAAAAAGGTGACAAGATGAACTGTAATAACTACATAGGTATAACGCTGCTTAATACTTTAATAAAAATAAAAAAGCAAATTGTAAAAAAAGACTTAGGCAACAAGTTGAGCAAACACTATTAGCAGCAGAAATGAAAGTGTTAAGAAAAATGAAAGGAGCAACAATAAGAGACAAAATAAAGAGCAAGCAAATAAAAAAAGAGCTTGGCATCAAATCAATAGAAAAATTCATTGAAAGAAGACAGTTTGGGTGCTGAAGACACATGCACAGAATGGGAGATTAAACACCAACAAAAAAGATATGAAAAGCGAAAATGGAAGAGAAGCAGACCAAAAGAAACATGGGATAACATATTAACAAAAATAATAACAAAGAGAAAAAAAAACATAAAAAAAAGCTAAGAAAATGACAAAAAAAACAAAAATATATGGAACAAATTTATTAGAGGCCACTAAGACCAACAGCCTACACTCAAAAAAGTAGAAAGGCAAATGATTATATACAGGGTGTTGATTGCACCAAAAGAAAACAAAAATTTTAATTCTAAAATATTGAGAAACTTTTTGTTTGGCTTCACAAGATCCTCAAAGTTTCTTTACGCTTGGCAACGTAGCAAAATTTCTATTTTTAAATTTAAACTTATAATGTAAGCAACTTATTATACATATCAAATGTTATTATTTATTATAAACTACAACTGTTCATATTGGCCACCGTTTATTTCTAAACACGGTATTGATAACATTTTCATAACATTTTCAAGCATTACCGGCGTAATTTGCATATTCATTCAAATTAAAAGTCACAATAAAGTAGAAATATCAACTAACATTCATTGCATTACCTACGTTATAATTTGAATTTTATTAAAAATTGTTAAGGGTATTTGTATTGACAAAATTGAAACTTTAAAGATCTTGTTTGGTTAAACAAAAAGTTTCTCAGCATTTTGAAATTAAGATTTTTTTTTTCTTTTAGCACAAAGTCACCTGGCGTTTGTCCGCTAATTAATCTACACAAAGTTACCTGGCGTTTAAATATTTAACCATATAAAAATAAAAATAAAGAAATTAAAACAAACTCCCAACTAAAATTAAACAATGAAACAACTCAAAAACATAACACTAAAAAAAGAAACAATATATCAATGTACACTACAAGAATAGAAAAATAAAACTAGGCAATAGACCAGTCAAGTACAACTACTAAGAATATTTAAAAAAAAATTAAATTAAAACTGACACAATTTATAATTTTTTCTGCTTATTGTGTGTTTGGCTAGGGCATATTTTTTTCATAAACTGTCTGTATGTATAATTGTTGGACTACAAACAATAAAAAAAACTTAGAAATAGTGTAGAAATACCGAACTATGAAACAAATTAAATTTAGGTATCACATGCAGTATTGATATAAATATAAATAATAAGATCCTATAACAATACTAAATACTTGAATTAATTTATTATTAAGATAAATTAGTAATTAATAAAAATCAATAAATTTATTTTAATTTTACTTAAATTAATTATGGCCAAACACATTACAAATAAAAATGAATTAAATAATGTTAGTGTTGTACTTTCATTTTAAATATTATACAACGGTATTAAAATAATTTCTTATGTAAACGCACTATTTGGATTAAGCACAGCCTTGTAACGTGTGTTGACCAAGCAATGCTGGGTGTGAGAATAACAGTCGGAGCCATTGGCTGTTATTCTCACATGGGCGTTAACTTCGATTGTGTTAAAAATATGAAACAAACCCAATAGAATTCACAAGAAAAAATATTTTTTGTTTAAAATTTCTTCTTATATTCAATAAGTAGGTATATCAAAATAAATATGTATGACAATAATTATAAACTTTAATGTATAAAGTAATGATTTAATATTTTTTTCTTTTTTTTGGTCTTAATAAATTGCATATACATTAAATATATTAATTAAGTATTTGTTTTGATTTAATTAATTCTAATTAATGTTTTTTTTAATTTTTAGTATTAATCTATTGTTTTAAATCTTTTAATATTTACAGCTTTTTACATTGCCACAGAAGTCTTACGACTTGTTTGAAGGAATTTAATGGAACCAACAGCTTATTATTCCAAATAAAGAGCAAGTTATTATTTATATATAGTCATATTTTGGGATCGAACTCCGGACTGACAGCGTGCTACGCTAATGTTCTACAACTGAGCTATCTCACCGGTAATTATTAAAATATATTAGTTCAGACAACAATAGATAATACTAATTTATATCAATACAATGTATAAACTCACCTCAAAAAACACACACTTGCACTAACATCTAGGCGTTATCTACGAGCTCTGGGCAAGATGATAAAAGCGCAGAATCAATGCAAATTAATCGATAAAGATGCATACGCGATCAAGAACACGTTGCGTCATATGGGACATTATAGGAGAGGAGTTTATTACGTTGTCTACCTAACTATAAAAAAAATATGTTAAGTTTCTGTGACCTAGTATTATCTTTATGTTTGGTTTTCATTGCTTAACAGTTTAAAAAGGCATAAAAATGTGTGTTTTGAAACTTGAACATAGAAGCTTTATGACATTCTTATCAAAAGATGGCAGTAGTCCAAAGAATATACATAAAAAATGCAGTTTTACTTGTAGTTAAAAATAAATCTTATAGAGTAATAAATTAATGAATTAGTTTGTAAAAATTGAGTACACTTTTGTGTTATGTATTTTTCATACAAAATATTACGCAAGGAAAATCAAAAGTCTAAGTAAAAATATTTTTTGTGCGATTTGTTTATGTTTAATGTTTTTAATCAATTAATTAATTATTAAAGCGTTTCTTATTTTATGTTATATGCGTTTTTAACTAAATTCTACATATTTTTATAAATTAATTAATATAAACAAAACTTGCTTTTCTAAATCTCAAAAACAAGTTAAGTTATAATTTTAATTATAAATTAACAAGTAAATAATTATGTTTTGTTTTATTGCTGAAACCTAATAAAACTATAAAACTGACATTCTAAAAAGAATAAAGAAATATTAAGTTTTGCACTCACTGTAATATTTTAGTGGAAGCGCCGGGCACCTCAAGTTTAAGCAACCGGTTTTATACGGATGTAAAGAACATTTCGTTATAATTTATAATGCCAATTATTTTAATTTTATATTTTTTTAATGAATAAAAATGATATTTATTGATCTGATGTTCACAGACATAATATCATCATATAACTGCTCATTGCAAATCAATGAACCTACTCGTGTTACTGTACATTCATCAACATGTCTAGATAATATAATCACAAATTATTCAGATTCTAAATGCATTGTCTTAAAAACATAAATATCTGATCACTTAGGACAGCTTTTGACATTTGAAGTTGACGAAGTTAAATTAAATACTGTTATAAATAAGCGCGTTTTTAATGAAAATTTAATTAGTTTGTTTAATAACGCATTGCAAGATGTGTCATGGGAAAATGTACTTAGGATGCAAAATACCAATAACAAATTTAATGAATTTATGTTAATTTTTAACTAGTTGTTTAATACATATTTTCCACTTCAAAAATTTAACATTCTTTCTAAAAATAAAATTAGATTCAACACACTAGAGCTTTCTGAGCTGGAACAAAAATTCTACTTTTTGAAACATTGGCAACATACATTCCCAGTTTTAAAGATATTTTAAAAACTTATAAGCAAAAATACAATTGTCAATTACAAAATCAAAAACAGCAACGCTATTCGAGGCTGATATCTCAATCGGATAATAAATCAAAAACATGTTGGACAATCATAAAAAATCTTTCATCAAATCCGCATAAACTTAAACTTCCATCATCAAACTCAGTACAAATTGTAAACAATCTGAATGATATTTTTGCTAATGTTGCTTTAAACCTAATTCCAATTACAGAAAATAATTTAAATAACACTGACAGCTTAGAATATAATTCTAAATCAATATATTTGTTTCCAATAAATGAAATTGAACTATCTCAAATTGTAAAGAAATTAAAAAATAGCAAAAGTGCAGGTTACGATGAAATCTCCATGAATTTAATTAAAAACATAATAAATAACATTTCAACGCCTCTATGTAACATTATAAACTCATCTTTTATCCAAAGCAAATTCCCTCAACGTTTAAAACTATCCCTAATAAAACCATTTCACAAAAATGGTAATGCTGATGACTATAACAATTATAGACCTATTGGCATTTTATCATCTTTTTCAAAAATATTTGACACAGCAATGGCTAACAGAATTACTGATATTTTTAACAAAAATACACTTTTACATAATTCACAACATGGTTTTACAAAAAGAAAAAACATCAACACAGCTATCTTTCAGTTTACTAATAATGTAATAAACTTCATAGAAGAGGGTGAATTAGTTTGTGGTATGTTTCTTGATCTATCAAAAGCTTTTGATAGTATTGACCACAAATGTTTACTTTTTAAACTCAACAAATATGGCGTAAGAGGAGTTGCAAACAATTGGTTTGAAACCTATCTAATTGGTAGAAAGCAGTTTGTCCAAGTAGTAGTTGATAACAAAACATACAAATCAACTAAACTTGGATAATCGACGCATTAAACCTAATTCTTTGAGTCAATTCTTGAGTAAAATACTACCTATTATGATAAATTAGTTTTACTAAATATACAATACTATAGATATAATAAAAAATATATTAATTTACTCAAATTAACAAATGTATTTTAAAATTTAATTAAAACATTTTGTGAGGTTATATTGTACTGAATGTTTTAATATGTGTTAATTTAAAATTGTGTAATTAATTATCTACATATTATACATAAAATATTACCTTTCTGAACAAATAATTATTGTACAAACACTGAATTGCTGAAAAATATCTTAAATCCAACAAGTATCTCCCATAAGAAAACCTATGTATAAAGTAGTTGTTGTGATAATCCACGTTGGCGCCAATGGCGCTACTGTCGTGTGACGTCACTACTAATGCCCCGTATTAGACAACATATAATTAATTATGCAGACGATACAAACTTGATATTGCATGGACATGATTTTATGCAACTATGCAGTAATGCCAGTGTGCATATAAAACAGCTGGAAAATTGGTTTACAAGCAACAAACTTATGTTAAATAAAGAAAAAACACAGTGTGTGTTGTTTAAATTAAATAACACAATTGAAACTCCAAACAACATACATCTTAATCATAGACTTTATAATTTTGTCTCATCTACAAAATTTCTTGGAGTTATTGTAGACCAAAACTTGAAATGGAAAGAACACATTGATGAACTGTCTATAAAACTGGGTAGAGTATGCTATATGCTTCGTGTGTTATCAGATAATATTCATACACATATGGTAAAGATAGCGTGTTATGCAAACTTTGATTTTTTGTTAAGATTTGGTATTGTGAACTAGAGAATATCAACAGACATTAATCGAGTATTTATTATACAAAAGCGAGCAGTAAGTATAAGGTTTAAGTTGCAACAATTTGATTCATGTAAAACCTTATTTAAACAAAATAATTTATTAACAGTCCAGGCAATATACATCCAACAATGCTTGATATACATGTTTAAAAATAAAAATGACTTTCAAATGTTTTGTCTCAATCATGATTATAAAACTAGGCACAAAAGTAGCTTAAGATATCCGATTGTAACATATACAAGTTCACAAAAAGAACTTCAATACATGTTCTTAAAATTACACAATAATCTACCTAACGACATAAAACTTGAAATCGACTTTATTATATTCAAAAGAAAGATCTTTAACTTATTGTGTAATCTTGAGCCATATTTAATATTGATCTGCCAACTTAATTATTATGCATTATTTTTTACCCTATTTTATGTATTATGCAAAATGTATACTAGTATGTAATGTGTTTACATAAAATAAAGATATTTATTATTATTATTATTATTATTATTATTATTATTATTATTATCAATATGCGGAACTGCATTTACACACATTACAATAAATAATAATAATAATATATAATGTAAAGCAATATAAAACAAAATAAGTGTTTTTTAAAATAAAAACTCCATACTCGTTTTTAAGTTAGGATACATTTATTACAATAATACACTATATCTATTACTACTACACATATCTAGAATGCATGCAATTTTAGTTATAGGATATAATAATATAATATAATTTGTATATATTTATTTATTTTTTAAGATGATATAACAATTATTATTATTTATTTAGTTTGTCGTTTTTAATTATTAAATTAACATGACATTTAGTTTAATTAAAACTTTTAAGTAATATTGTATATTATTTATTACAATTATGTGATAATTTAAAATAACTATTAATGGTATGACTGCATTCTAATAAATAATTAGCATATATTTTGGTTTTTTATATTTTAATCAAAACTTAATTTTAATCCACATTTTATTAATTTACTAGAAATATCAACAACATTTATTAGTAATATTTGTGATTATGTAATCGTAACAACTTTTTGAAGTTTGACAAATTTTAAAATTTTAACTATATATATATTTTTATGCACATTTATAGGTTCTTATTTTTTTAACAGGATTTAGTATACTACTACTTTTCAACGCTTATAATATGTTCTACAATATTTATCGGAAAAATGATTACATATCATAAATTGTCTATTTGTTATTATATTCATTTTATTTCATATGATTTTATTATTTATTTATTAATGTATTATTTACAACATGTTTCGTTATTTTTTAATAACATTTTCAAGTATTAATATAATATAATAAAATTTTTTGATTGATTTATAAATAAATTTATTTATAAATCAATCAAAAAATTTTATTATATTATATTAATACTTGAAAATGTTATTAAAAAATAACGAAACATGTTGTAAATAATACATTAATAAATAAATAATAAAATCATATGAAATAAAATGAATATAATAACAAATATAAATGAATTTCATAGAATTAATAAAAAAAGCATTGAATATAAATTGTCTAATTTATTTGTAATCTATTAAATATTAATATTTTTATTTTAAAAGTTGATTTTTGATGAATTTAGTTTGTCAAGTTTGTCAATATTTTTATTAAAATTTTTACTGAATTTTTTAGTAATTTTTTATATCCAGGATCTACTCGTACTGTTCCTTAAACAGGTTTTTTTCTTACATCTTATTTTAAAAAGGAATATGTCTTTCTTCTTCTAATTAAGCTATGATCTTCTAACTATGATATGGTTAAAATGCAAGATTCTGAAATATAAATGATGTAAATATTCATAATTATTTTTCAATAAAAATAAAAACTTACACTGAAATATGTAAACGTACAAATTTTCTGTATATTGCAGAGTATCTCTGTAGATCTCTGCCTTCCACAATATCGGTCCGATTTGAAAAGAATACCCGCGCATTGCAAAATATCTTCGATTGTGTTGTGGTCGGCTATGACAGCAATAATATGTATACATCTGAAAATAATAAAGAATATTAGTAAAAAATAGCAGTTTTGCTGTATATGTATTTTATAATTTGCTGTTTTAAAAAATAAGTTTTCTATATTTAATGTTTTTATTTGTTTTTCTTATTATTGTAAAGTTGGTCTGTGAGTTTGTCAATAGAAATTTGTGGACATTTATTTTCTATTACTAGTTGCTTGCAAATATTAAATTTATTTGTTTGATTTGATTATTAACAATCTGACCGTAGGTCTGTTTAATGTAATTGCAAGGTTTTTACTGATTTTTTTTCTATTTTTAAATTAGAGAGCTTTTATTGTTGTACTTTGTAAGTTTCAGTCAAGTATTGCTTTGTTGCTTTTAATTTTACTTAGCTACGTCCAGTCACGTGGTATAAAATCAGCCTTCTTCTTTAAAGATCAAAAGTTGGTGGCGGCCAAAGATTGTTTACGTGGATCTTTACCGGTTGTCAGTAGACCACTTCTATTCAATGAAAATTTGTTCTTGCAAATGTAGTAATCTTTTTTGTACCTATCCATTTGTTGGCCAGTTTTTTGCGCGGTGATGATACGCATTTCCAGGATGCCCAGTTGGTATTTGAGGACAAATATTTATTGAAAATAAATATAATTTGTTGCTATTTTGCTTGTCGTGGCCACTGGTTTTGGTTCTTAACCTTTTTTTTCAGAGCATTCCTGTCTAGGGTGAGCGTGCTTTTTGTTGCGACTTCTGTGCAACAATTGTTGTCAAATGTTGCCAGTGTCAGTAACTTGTCTTCTTGTACTTCTAGAAGTAGTAGAGTATTGGTAGATTAAACAGTCTTTTAAAGTTTTAACAATAGTTTTGCTGGTTGCTGGCGGTATAAGATTGCCTCTATCCACTTAGTGCATACGTCCATGCACGTTAAAGCGTAAAGCTTGCATGGTTTTATCTGGCCAAATGTAGTTCAAAACCACTCGTTTTCATAGCTTTTTGGCTGGGTGTGAGTGGGTGTTTATTGGACAGTATTTGATTTTGTTCTGCGACATCCTCAAACAAATGTCCGCACGTTTTTGTGCTTCTTTGGTCAGTTTTGTCTTGTCAAAGACGTCCGGTACTAGTTGACTGTAACAGTTGAAAGTTTAGTATAACTCCCTAGTTTTGTCAAGTTGGTAAATTAATTTGTTATTTAATGTTTTATTAGGATTACTCTTTAACATTTCTTACTGTGCACGCCTCACTGCGTCTTGGTCATCAGAATAATGTTTTGATAGCGGTTGTGACTGTGTTGTGTGTAATAGATTTATTGTACATATTTGACTGTGCAGTTAAATTCTTTGAGCATTAAACTTCATATTTTTATCTATTGACTTTTTCAACCATACCAGTGTCAGATTTGTCCTTAGAGTAAATGCTTTGTTTTCTGCCATGCATTTAAATTTATTGAAATGGTACTTGTTCTAACAGTTCGTCAATCTTGAACTGACTTTATGTGTATTTTTAGTCAATCATTTTTATTGACATTGCAACAAGATTTTTACAATTTCAAATGCTTTGTCAGTTTTAAGTGACTATTCCAAAGTCAAATTTAAATTTTAAGTTTTTTTGAGTTTTGTAGCTACTTATAAGTGGTTTACTTACTTAGGCAAAGTAGGAGGTGTACTGCCTTAGCTAGGTGCAAGGCCCATAATTTGCTGGATTAGTTTTTCGTTCCTAAGTTCAGATTGCTTTTAAATCAGTTTCAGAGTAGTGTTTTACCGTTTTTTGTTCAAAGGCGTTTTTTTGTCAACTACAAAATAGGCCGTTTTCCTGCAAACATTTACTCATGATTTTCAAATATATTAAAATATTGCCCAAGTATACTAGTACAAAGGTGCTTAGCAGTCTAGAGAACACTTTGGACCTTAGTTTATGAGAGGTTGCCAAAGCGTTTTTTATATTAGTACCACTGGTAAGTAGTAGTTGTTTGTGCTGAGTTCTATAATGGACAATAGCTTCTTTACTTGTTCAAATAGTATTGTTACATTATGTATACTGGGTGAGTTGTATTACCTTTTGCAATTACGAATGATTTGTATAGGTTTTTGTAAATTTAGGTAAGGAAGTAAGGCTGTTTAGTGATTGTGTGTTTTCTAGTAGATGGTGCATAGTCCAGATTAGTAATATGTTTCTACAGCTTTTTTGTCTAACCGAAGAATGATTAATATTTGAACGGTTTGTGTTTGATTATAGTTTGTTTAAAAATAGTATTTTTATTCTCTCGACCATAGAATAAGTTTAATTTTGTAAAATTTTTGCTTGTTCCTGGGTTGTCGCGTTGGTTTTCTTCACTGCACGTTTGTTGTACAGTTTTTTTGTGGTTTTGGGATTGGCCGTGACGTTGAAATTTTACATTAATTTTTTAAACGTTTTTTGATCCTTTTTCTTTTTTTAATGTTTTTGTAGACTTTTTGGTTTAGTCAATTAGACTTTTTAGTAAGTGAAATTTTAAAATATTTATTGTTAAATTTTCGGTTTTACCAGGCTGGCTAGTGCATTCACTATGTCGGTGGTGCGTTGTCATTAAAGCACTGCAAGTTGTACCAGCAAGATAGGATCTGCATAGCTATAAAACAATCTCCAATAAGTGTTACAGTAGCTTGACAGGGGTATCTGTTCAAATTTTTGTTTAAACATTATATGTCTAAATGTTTCTGGCACTTCATAGATAGCATTAAAGTGCATCTTAAGTTTTTTAAAGAAATCTTTTTGGTCTTTGTGGTTAGTTAAATCCGGAAAAAGTTGACAAGCTTTCTGTTCTATCTACTTGATTTAACGTTGACATTTTTTATAAGGGCATTGGACATAGCGTCCATGACGTTTGCTATGCCACGTTGAGTTAATTTTTTTTTTAGTCATTTATGCTAGCTTTAGATTGTTTTTTGGTATGACTTTTTTTCTCTATGTTTTGTAAACTTTTAGGTTGTTTGAGTGTTTTTCTGGTCTTTTTTTAAATGCTAAGTGCCCGGAGCATTTGGTTTTTAAGTTTAGCTTTTCTCTTCTATATACAGTCCTCTTTTCTAAAAGGTTGGTTTACCGTTGTTGTTAGAAATTAAGTCTTAGCTATGACTTAATGCGGTTTTTTGCTGTTAAGATTTTCCAATAACGTTTCTTTTAGCTACAGTCTACTCCGAGAGTAGTGGCCATTGAGCCAATTTGTTCACTGTAATGTTTTTTTTTTTTATTAATTTTTGCTATCAAGTTTGTTGATGATAATCCTTACCTCACTGTTAACTTTGGGTGTGTTACTAGTAGGTGTACTCTATATGGGATATAGAGTAAACAAAAACGAATAGAGTTATTAGGCTTTGCAGATGCAAGTTTTTATTTTGCAATCAGCCTTGTCTGTTCTTCAAGACGTCGTAGCTAGTAGTATTTATTCCAGGTATTGCATTTGAAGAAGTTTACTACCGCTGTCAAGGTGTTTACTGTGTTCTTTGCTAAAGTTGTTGATCGGTTGGAGTTTTGTAGTTATTTGTCCGTGAACGTTAACTCTTAGTAATGCCAAAGTATAGAATCAATAAAGTTTAACAAAACCATTTTTTTGTTGTAAATTGTTTCAATTGACACGTGGCAATCAAGAGCTCTTGTCCAGTCTATCGACTACAGTCTGTTGAGCAGGCAGGCTAGGTTTGATTTTTGGCAGCGGCAATATCTAATTTTTTAACTTTGCTGTGATAGTTTCTTTTGCAAGGCAAAGTATTTGTTTGATAAACCCATCTTGTGGTGTGGTTTGGATTTTACGTTAAACTGTAGGTTCTGCTTGTTTGTGGAGAATTATTATTGCACACCACAAACATAAGGGCTTGTATACTATATTATAGCGAGTGCAGTGTAATAGTATTTGACATTCTAATAAACACACAAAAGATCTGTTTTTTTTATGCAAATACTTTGCGTCTTTTTAAAATCTGAAATATGAGAGACTTATAGTATAGTAAGGTATTTATTTTTGTTAAAAAGCATTAAATAACTGGCTTCTATTTAAAATCTCTCTGATCTCTAAGTTTTTAAAAAGCTGCAATTTTTTGACAACAATTATATGAAAACGATAACAAGCAGATTTTTATTACTTAGACTTTGATTGATTCACATTTAACTACTAAAAAATAATTATGAAAGATTTCTATCACAAATTTATTCTTATTAATACATAAGTTATTACACTCTAGAAAGCTATAGCTCAAGCCAAAACTAGTAATGTATTTGTATGAATAAACTTATGATAAAAACATAGTCAATTGTTTTATTGTTTTTTTTTACAACAAAGATATAATTTGATTGTTATTTTAATAATTTAGTTTCTTAATTATATTTTTAATATATGAATTGTTTTATTATAACAAATATACACTTACTTTATATGGTAGTTCAACTATAGTTTTTATATTTTCTATTATGTTGAAACAAGGTGTCATGGTGTTTAAAACTGATTCCATTGTTTGGGAAACTGAAAACATAATTTTGGTTTAAAACCTAAATAAGTATATCAAAATATATTTTACAACACAAAAAATTTTTAAAACATGCAAAATATGTCTTATTACAAACTTTGATTATCATTTAATATATTTTTATGCAAAAAAGTAGTTTATGCCAAATTTTAGCTTTTAAGAACAAGTATCACACTAATTTTGAAATTACACAAAAAGTAAAATTGTTGATGCTTGGACTTTGGCAGCTACTCCCGTTTTGCCGCTTACTGAAAAGAGTAAAACCAACAACTCTGGCTAGAGTCAAATGACACCAAAGTGGGATTGCTACTGCTCCACAACGCTTTGGATACATTATCTAAACGGTTTTTTTCAGCGAAGACCCCTTGCAACCACGCAGTCTTGTACACACAAAATCAAACTGGCCAACACTAATCTAATTAGAACCACCCGTTATTTATACAACTATCATAAGCATACCCTAATTTACCAACAAATCAAGAAGTTGCTACTATTAGGCATCATCAAACGCATCTCAAACACATACTGCGCGCCGTGTTAATAATTAAAAAAAAAATAGGTTTGCTCAGTTGCATAAGGTCATCATAGACAAAATGACCTCCATCTCAAAATTAAGAAAACTTTGAAAAATGTTTAGCAAGAGTAACCTTATCACTGAATATTAGTAGATACTCATGCAAGAAATGCACAAACATCTCACTACTTTTGCCGCCTCTAAGAAAACATATACTAACTGATGCCGGTTGGGTATTTTAATGAGTAATAACAAACACAAAAACCACTACTACGTTTGGTCTTTAAAAAGCTGCAAGAACATTGGTTGAGTTGTAACTTAGCTAAAGGCAAATTTGGAAAAAAAGAAGTAAAGTACCTGACAACGTATCACGAAAAGTAGTAATAAACCATTAGAACACTATTTTAAATTAATACTTTACGCTTAACACCAAAAAGCAATTACAAAGCTTCCTTAGTCTATGCACAAGGTTTAGGAAATACGTACCCAATTTTACAGATAACAGGACTGCTGATGGTTACGCAAGGCGTTAAGCAAACATTTTGGTAGACAACCAACAACTTAGCTGCAATTGAGCAACTCAAACAAACCATTAAATTAGCAAGACCACAGCGTTTTACAAAGACGTTGACGCGGTTCTATACCAAAAAGACTTGCTCAAGAAACACTTCAACTCATACGATACCGCAAGGCTAACACTTTGATAGAACCGCTTTTATTCTAACAAGTTAGAATGCAAGACCATTGTATGAACCGTCAAAAAGTATTGCCCGTATCTTAAAAATGAAATTTTTAATCTTAGAAGAGTTTGTCTATATAGTGAAACAATTAACCTATTACTAGACGCCATATCTAGGCAGCCGCAAAACAAAGTTGTAAAAAAAAAAATCAAATAATGGATCTGATGCCGCCTAAAAACCTGCACTTTACCGAACGGGAAACTATCCAAACACTGTACGACTGGTTAAACCAACGACTACACCGGAGAGAGGAAAAATTCAATTTTTTCCTCAATGTCAGAAATGGTCAAGCGTGCTCAATGCGAGTTTTTTTAAACTCAGAACATTATTCAAAAATACAGAAAAACGGTTGTCGATTTCGTAAATTCCGCAAATATGGACCTGCAGTTCAGAACGGCAAAATGTGTTGACTGAGACTAGTTGCACAACCAACTAACTAACACTAACCGCTCAAAAAAAACTTTTAAAGCATTTTCACTTGTCTATAACGCCGTGATACCTAAGACGGTACAAAACGGCAATTACATTCTGTTGCTAGTATTGGTACGTTTGCTCGTACAAGACTGCCCCCCACTCATGCACTCACTAAATAGGCAAACATCATCCAACAAACGTTTTTAAACCACAAACGACTGAAAAGGTAGCAAAAACTTTATTATTGGCTTTTTTGGCGTGACCTTTAAATAAAATAAAGTAATGAATGTCTGCACTTGGTAAGTAAAGGCAAAATACAATTTACTTGGTACGGTACGGTTACGGTACTCTAAAACAATATTGTTTAAAAATATGCCTTAATTTACTAAACAACATTTTGCAGACGCAATCCAGCGCTAGAAATGTCCAATATGCATTTGCAATCTACCACCCAAAACAAACTGAGTAGAACTCCGGCACGCTGAACTAAAGAAAAATATCTAGACAGTACCCGAACAACACCCGCAAATGCCTGGGATGAGTTATTGTTGTTGATTGTGTATCACAACAATAGGTGGACCAACTCAGCTTCCGGCTAAAGTCCAAATTACATGTTTCTAGAGCAAAAGCCATACCAAGTAAAAGGAAAAGGCCCTACGATTTGGCCTTCAATGGTAAGAGTTTGCCTCACCTTTCTCCAACAAAGTGCATGCAAATGACTTGCAACCGTCATCACTCCAGAAAAAGCTTTTAGGAGATAAATTTTAGAGTAGTGATAGAGGAAACTTCAAAACTGATGTCTAAATTGTCACGGTTATCAGATGAACATAACATGCTCCCAGTTAGCGTTTATAAAGGTAATCTAAATTACAACAGATTTATTCTGGTTTGAGATTACACTAACGCCACATCAACCGACTGGAACCTTATACCATTAGAAATAAAACCTACTAAGCTCTACCAATCTTTTAAAAACACAAATTACTACGCTACTTCAACGTAGCATACCACCCGCTTCCGGTTCTACTAGAATCGGGGTCCTGGACAAAAGCATGGCATTAAACAATCTGATGACTACTGCTAGCCTTCTTCCCGGAGGAAACTTAACAACTACTATCTACACCGTTGCCGAGAAGTACCCACACTTTGCTCGTATCACAAACACTGCTCCTCTACTACTTCCATCACAGAAAATTTTTAGCATCTACTTGAATCAGTAAACACTAATTACTAATTAAAGAAATCCAAAGTAATAGCCACTACAAAAAACTCAAAACTAAACGAATTGTCTTACAAAAACCTAAGAACGTAAGTAACGGAAGACTTGGAACACACAAAAGAGATTAAAAGTAGAACAAAAATAGCTCACTAAATGTAATATAAAACTAAAACTCAAAACTAGTATTGATGTGCTCCATATTATATAGTATAAAAGCCTGAACAACTAAGACAGAAAACAACAAAAACCTGGAAGCATTTAAAATGTGTGCTACAGAAAAATACTCAAAATTTTATAGACTAACACCTTTACCAACAAAACAGTAATGCACCAAATAAGTAAAACCAGGAAAGTCACTACCACAATAAAAAAAACTGGAATATCTTTGTTACATTTTAAAAGAAGACAGATATAACATTCTTAAACTAATAATCCAAAAAAATAAAACAAAAAATATTAATTGAAAAAAAAATATTGTAGTTGGTTTGGATGCACATTTTCTAAGCTATTCAGGGCAACAGTCAACAAAATTTGAATTTTAATGATGGATCTTAAGTAGGAGCAAAACTTAAAGAAGAAGAAGAAAAATACTAGAGGAGTTTTAAAGCTGTGCAGATTACAGAACAATAAGTTTAATAAACTACTTATTAAGGATGTTTCTTAAAATTATAACTAAATTTAAACAAAAATTGTTTGGTTTTACACAAACTATTGAATTAAAATAATTTCAATATACTATTTTATTTTTAAAATTTAGTAAACTTTTATTTTTTAAACGTAACACTCTGTATATTTTTTATTTTTTTATTTTAAAATTAATTTCTAGTATTTTTTCTAAAAATAATTTTTTATAAGACTCTTGTACTTAAAATAAAGAACTTTTTTCCATAAACATACACATTCTTTTAACCCAACAAATAAAAAACAACAATAACATCAAAAAGAATCATTACAAAAATGTAAAATATACAAGGTGATCTATTTAAAAAAACTAAAAAATCCAAATGTCTATATTAAAATAAACACCCTGTAAGTTTGTACATTTTTTTTCTTTTATTCATTATATTTTAAGATTAATTTTAAGAATCAAAAAATGTAAAAACATACATGGTATTCTATTTAAAAAAAATACCAAATTTCCTCAATAAAATGAACACCCTGTATATTGAAAATGTTTTTAATCAATAGTATGTTTAAATTAATTTGAAGTTCACATTCTTTCATTTAATCAAAAACCTTTTGCAGTAGTATTATATTTACACCTGTTACTAAAATATGATTGAAAAATATTGAACTGCTTTTAATTTGGCCAAATTTATTAACTTTTGAAGAATTGCAGGTGCAGAATATGTACGGTATGGTAGCTTTTGTGAGTGTTTATTATAACTATTTTTTTATTGGATTTTTTTAAACATATAAATTAAGATTTATCAATACTTTACATGGACTAATTTTACCTTTATTTGCAACTATATTTAATTCAAATTCATCATTATTTTTTATAGCAAAGGCTTTACAAAAAATTGAAATATTATTTTTTTAAATATAAAAAAATTTTACATTTATTTGTTAAGTTGTTCAATAATCTATTATAACAAAGTTTATTGCAGCATTATTAATTATATTAATGTTTAAATTTTGCAACCATTAATATAAATGGGCCACAGTTTAATATATCATATCACTTTAATACTGTATTAATTGAATTATAATTGACCTTCACATTAATAAATTTTTTTGATACTATTTAGTTTCTTTTATAAAATGACAATTTAGTATTAATAATTTGAGTTTTATTAAAATATATATAGTAAATTTTATCAGAGATAAAAAAGAGTGCTGACCTTGCATCTACTTTTAATAATTGTTTATTAATAATTACTACAATTTGTATTCTTATTAATATAAAAAAAATTATTAACGTTTTTATTTTTATTGTTACCTTGCCAACAAACGTATTTGACATGTCCTATCTTCTTACACAGATAACATCTGGAATTCTGGAAATTACATTTACTGGTGCGGTGATTTGTTCGTCCGCAGCATTTGCAATTGCTTTCCCAGGTAGTCTCTTCTTGTACATTTTTTTCGGTAAATAATGATCCGGATGGTTGACTTGGGTCTTTTAATAATAGTATTTTGTAATCTTGACGCAATTCTTGATTGGGTTCCAAAAAGCTTACAGATTTTGTAGAGGCTTCCATATATTTTGCAATATCATATGCCTTGCTGCATGTTAAATCTTTTTCGGTAAACAAACGCTGTTTAATTTTTTTGTTTGCCAGACCTGATACAAATTGATCTCGCAAATTATTGTCCAACGCCTCTTCAAAATCACAATTTCTTGATAAATTCTTTAGTACTGCCATATATTGAGTAATTTTTTCTCCTCTTCCTTGATTTCTTTGGAAAAATTTGTGCCTTTTGACTATTAATGCTGATTCTGGGTGCAAAAGATTTCTAACAATTTTTACTAAAAACTCGTATGGTTGCTCATTTGGCTTTTTTGGGCTACACAGATCTGCCATCAAGTTGTACGTCTCGTTACCAACAACAGTTAATAATGCGGCCACTTTTAATTCATCTTCAGTTTTATTTGCTAGAAAATATTGTTCTAGCTGTGCAATATAAGTGTTCCAACTTATTACTTCCGGATGGAATTCGTCCATTTTATTATTTTAAACAACTTTTGTTATTGAACTATTATTTATTTAGCGTGACACTATTACACTAGTAGTTTTCGTGGGTTTAATTGAATGATGTTAGCTTTATCGTGATAACTTGCAAGAGAAGTTGTTAATTTGTCTTTATTTAACTGTTTTTAAAAGTTATTATACAACGTACCTTTGTGAACAATACAAAACTACAACGCTCTACTGACAAAAATTGCACTGATACAATTAATAAGAATTTGAAGCGCAGAATCTGGAAAATTCAATCGATAAAGTAGGCGTACTTAGTTTTCTATTAATAATTTTATCTAAGACGTAACAAGCCTTTATTACAATAACCAATAATATACATCTACATATACAGAGTGATTCATAAAAAGTGTAATAAAATAAAATTTCATCAAATTCTCAACAAAAAAGTAAAGAATATGTTTTGTTTCCAAGTAATTCAAGTGTAAAGATTTAAAACTAAAATAGTTAATTAAAAGTGAGATAATAAAAATAATTGTTTATTAAAGAAGTAGAAGCTATGAAACATTATAAATATAGTTCAATGTATCCGGTTTAACGGATATTATCACTTGTGATAGAATGTGCATCTCACAATGGCGCCGGGGAAAGTGGATAGTAGTAGTGTAAAACTTGTTTCAAAATGACGTTGTCTTCTATCTGTTTTATCTGGTAATTATCTACTAATCAATTTTTTGTAATATAGTTGTTTTTTCTGGACACGTAATATTTTTAACACTTCAATTATTTTGTTTTTTAAACAGATCCTAACCCAAGTAGGCTCCAATTTATTCTCATCAAGCGTGATAAAATGTACGTCTCACGTTTTAACTAGGCGGTAAGGAAAGTAGATCTTAGAATTTGTATGTCCAATAATTTGGTCAACTATACATTCTTTGTACATCTGATAACAAGACAATACACAAACTTTTTTCAGACAGGCAGCAGTAATCATGTTACATACCACTTTTAATTAAATTACATACTTACTACATACATGAACCTACAAAATAAATCATTTTTATTAATATCAAAGATTATGTTTAAATTCTTTTTGTGTTTTACTTTTTTTTGTTCACTTTTATCGGAGATTGGAAATCATCAATGCTATCAGAGTGGAAATGAAAAAAAAATACAAAATAACTAAAAATAAAAATTAGAATATGAAGAAAGAGATGATAAAAAAAGAAAAAAAAAATAGATAGTCGTAAAACTAGAAAAAAAATTACAAATACAAAAACAGTAGACAACGCTTGCAAGGACCAAGGACATGACATATATACAGAAGATAGCAAACAATAAAAACCGTGAAAAAAACAGACAAGCAGAATTTTGTTTTGGAACGTGCTTGGGACTGACAACAAAATTGATATAATTAGAATGGTAGCGATAAAAAAAGTTAAAGCCCAATATGCCAGCCAAATACATCTAGAAATGCCAACTGGCTATAAAAAAAAAAAAGAAAAACTAAAAAAGAGATAATTACTAACATACAAAAAAAAAGGTTAAAAAAGGATGAGGGAGGTTATGAAAAATGAAGGAAAACAAGAATTTTTTTTTGTGGAGAGCAAAAAAATATAATGTAATAACAATATACAGCAGAAGTATGACAAACACTAGGAAAAAGTTAAAAACTATAATTGAAGAAACAGAAGAAAGAAAACTGATTATAGGAAAGGGACTTTAATCTAAGAATCTGAAAGAAAGGAAAAAAAATAAAACAAGATGACCACACAAGAAACAGAGAACAAGAACTGATTAAAATGATAGAAGAGAAGTGTGGGACATTTTAAATAAAAACTTTCAGGAGATGAAAAGAAGGAATTTACTTATATATAGTGACAAATGGCTAATTAGTAATAAACTATGCAGTAAATAAGCAGCGTGGGACAAATTTAAAGCAAGAATAAAAGTAGAATCAAACGACCAGCTATTAGAACTAAGCTTAACTATAACAAGAAAATAAAACAAAAGGTGGTTTGGACAAAATAAAGTGTGTTAACCTATAAAAAAATCAGAGAAGAATAAGAAAAAAAAGAGATTATGACGGAAATAGAAGAAACAATCAAAAAAGCAATAGTAAAATAGACATATAGAAGAAAAAAATTAAAAAAATCAAATATTCAAACAGCAAATGTCTCTGAAAATGCAAAAATCCCAAAAGATGTTAAAGCACTAGAGAAACAACAAAAGCACAAAAGAAGAATATCTAAAAAAAAAACGGAAAGCATACAAAAATCAATGTAAAAAAGGTAAATGTAAATTTATAAAAAAAAAAAATTAAAATTAAAGAAATAACGACAATAGCAGAAGCATGGAAATACATAAACAAAGAAAGTAAAAAAAAACACGGAAATATTGAAGCAATAGTGATGGTGGCGTGGAAGAAACATTTTTACACTTTACAAGTTTGTTTATAATTAAAGAAAACGGAAGAAAAGCTAGACAGAAGCGTAAGTAATTTCAAAGGAAGCAATATGAGAAAAGATAAAGAAAATTATGAAAAGGAAAGCGACAGGTAAAGGTGAGATACAAATAAAGCGTGGTTGTATGATACAAAAAGGTTGATTAAAAGATTGAGGGAGTTAGTAAATAAAGTATGGAAAGAAGAAAAGTTTTCGAGACAATGTCTTGTATGCTTGATACACAAAAGTAGAAAAAAAAACCTAGTAAATTATTATAGGAAAATAACATTACTCGGTATGGCATACAAAATCTACGCTATGATATTAGAAGAAAAGCTGAATGAGGAACTGGGTATAAATGAGATAATTTTAAACAGGCTTCAAAAAGTGAATATTGTAAAAAAATAGCAAAGAAAAAAGGAAAAGTATATACATCCTGGACCTAAAAATGGCATTTGATAGTGTGGATAGAAAGAAACTGCAAAAGTGTATAAAAACGGTGTGTGGGTTAACAAAAAAAAACTAGTAAAAAGGTTGGACAACAAAAAAAGTAAGTCAAAAAAAAACCTGAGGTTGGCTTATGCAGGAGAAATAGTATTTGTGTTGCTAGCATGCACCAACAACCTGGTAATAGTTGCAAAAAAGCAAAAAAAAAATGAGAAAAATTATAAAAATTATAAAAAGTTTAGAAAGATATTAATTCATTAATTAATATATATTAAGGGTAAAAACAGGAAAAAGGTATAAGGAAAGAATAAGACAGAGACACAAAGTAAAATCTTACAAAATGAGAGCAAGAAACAAAAAGCTAAAAGAGATCAGGAAAAATTATTACAACAAAAAAGGTTATGCTAGTCAAAAAATTGAAAGAATGAGAGAAACTGAAAAAGTAACATGGCCCAAAATTATAGATAGAGATAGAAATACACAAAAGCAAGTAAGGAGAATTATAGAATGTAAACTGCGAATGTACCTAGAAAGCGATAGATATAGAAAAAATGATAAAAAAATGATTTTAGATAAAAAAATATTTGAAAATGTGCAGAATGTGTGGAGAAACTAAGAAAACTATAGAACATATGTTAAAAGAATGTAACAAAATGAAAAAAAAAACAGATGAAATAAAATGAGATATTGAAAGAGACAAAAGAAGACTCGAATAAATAAAAGCAGTTTAAAACAAAGAAAATAAATAGACAAACAGATAAGAAAACATTTTTAATTATGTCAATCTTATAAAAATTATGATTTATTATTTTGTGATATTATAAATATATTTGTGAAAGAGATGTTTTTAATGCCAAAAGGCAAGAAATAAACCTATTATTATTGTTTTGATTGATTGACCTATTGTAGTCTCTTAGGGTGAGAAACTAAAGGTAAGCAAAAGAAAAACGGAAATATAACTTAATATTAAGATATTAACAATCAAGGACTGCGAATAAAGTAAACAAAAAATAGAATACATCATACAGTTTATAGGAAATTGTGGTACACAATTGGAATATATGATAAAAAATACGGACTGTTAAATATTAGCAATAACTGAAGGACCAACAGGAACTATAAGCTCATAAACTGGTAAATTTTAAATTAATTTTATTTTTCTCTAGACGTAAAGGATCTCAGAAAAGATGTTGTTTTTTTATTTTTAAATTTTACTAAACCTACTTTTGCCTATGCTCCATCACTAATATCCTTCATCCTAATAACTCATAAATAATAAATTGAATTTCTTTTTAAAAGTTTAAAAATATATAATAAAAAATGAATAATATAACATATAAAGTTTTAGAGAGTTGACAAAAAAAATATTTTAATTTTTTTTTTTTTTGTTAAAGTAAATTATGTTTTAACAAAGACTTAACTTAAAATTAATAAAAATTAAGGAATGGAAATAAACGTTTACTACAGATAAAAAAATTGACAATTAAAGTGTTTTTCATTTTTACGGAAATTAGTAAATGCTAGAAAATGTCTATATATAAAATATTAAAACAATAATTGTTATTTATAACAAATTTATAAATTAACTAAATTTTAATTTTACTTATAAACTAACTGTAACAAGTTTTTAATATTTGATAGGGTATTTAATATATTATTTTTAATTATCAACACGCTGGCAAAGGCTACTCTAACGTTTGCTTGTTGGTGCAATCAATATGTTTGTTGGTGATAGACTTTTTTAGTCTCAGATAGTAATTAGTTTTTATTTTGATTTAGTTGATGTCTGTTTAGTGTTGTTGTTATCTTGGTTGGTAGTCTGTTTGACTGCACCGGTTTTTTTTTTTTTGAGGGTATTGCAAGGAAAATCTTTTAAAAACTGCCTGATCAACCCTTATCTTTTTTAGAAGACAATGCTTACAGACTAAACTCTTCTCCAATCATACCTACCAGTTTGAGAGAGAAAAATTGGTTAAAACGCTTTATAGAACTTGGAGTAATCTACTTTAAAAAGTACTAGTATTGATTGGTTTTTACTATAAAAGTATTTAGCTTTGTCTAGCTCAGCAAGTCTGGCTAAATGGGGTAAACCGCAAGGTTATTGAAATACTTTATGGCTAAAGATTAAATGTGTTTTTGCAGCGGAAGAGTACCAAAGTTGTTACAAATTTTTTTGTTTCAAACATACTATGGAACCACAAATCATCATAAAGTAAAACTTTGTTTGCAGCCCTAGATTGAAGACCAAAAATAATTTGCGGTCTGATAATGGTGGTGTTCGTTTGGGTTTTGTACCGGAGTGACATGCTGTTGTTTTGCTAAGACTATTGTACGTGCAATTGTAAAACTCAGATATTTAGCAGCATTGGACCGCGGCATAAAATCGTTATTTAACTGCCAACATTTTGTGGTTTAGATATAAAGCTATCAGTTTTTTGTGCCAAACCTTGTTAAAAGCTTTTTCAACCTTTAAAAAAGTCTAAAACCTTTAAAAATGTGCTTAGTCATTTGGTTTATTTAGATTACAAATTATTTTGTCAAAACCCATGATGCTGGTAGGGGAAAAATTGTTAACTTTGGATTATATCCAAGATTGCCTTTACTTAAATACTTAAAAGTGAATAAAAGACTCATTGGCAAATAGTTTTGAGAAAATTTTTGTTTTTTTTTAGGTTTTGGAGTGTTGAACCATTTTAAGCTTATAGGAAATGCTCAATGCAAAGAATTGCATTAGCAGTATTGGTAATTTTGATGCGTTCCAGATCGGTGTCTTCAGTCATTCGAAGATGCAATAGAGTTTGAGTTTGGCTGAAGAAACCTGAAAGTTTAACACAAAAATCAACTATCAGATCTCAACTAACATACGCCGCACCAGTGAGAGGAAGTGCACCACATTCAATTATTAGAAGTTTGCCAATCCAAAACGCTAAGAATGATTACAGAAATTTTATAATTTATCAGAAAAAAAGCTTGAGAAGTTCTCTAGTTTGTCCAAATCAATAAGAGTGACTGCATATTGCTTACGATTTATTAATAATTGCAAACTCAAATATAAACGTAAATTTAATTCACTTTCAGTGGTAGAACTGAACAAGGCAAATATAACATTAGTTCAAAGAGTACAAATGCAGTCATTTCCAGATGAATTTAAAAAACTCAAAGCAAATCAAGCCATTGACAAAAATAACAAACTATTAACGTTAAGTCCATTTTTTGATGATACTGACCAAATCATTAGAGTTGGAGGTAGATTAAAAAAAGCGTGCATTTCATTTGGTAAAAAGCATCTTATAATATTGCCGGGAAAACATGATTTAACTAAATTAATAATCAATTATGAACATATAAAAAATTTACATTCCGGTGTAAACTTTACACTCGCTGCCATAAGATCTAGATATTGGCCATTGGCCGCTAAAAATAACATTAAAGGGATTATTAGAAAAGCGTTACCTGCTTTTGGATAAAACCAATATTTACTAACCCAATAATGAGCGAATTGCCAGAATCAAGAGTAACGGTACAAAAACCTATTAATTCAACCGGAATTGATTTTTGCGGACAGTTTCTTATAAAAGAAGGAATTAGAAAACAAGTTTTCCGAAAGGCATATGGTTGCATATTTGTTTGTTTTGCCACTAAGGCCGTTTATTTAGAAGTAGTTAGCGATTTGTCAACCAAAGCTTTTATCGCTGCTTTACGTCGATTGATTTCTCGACGCGGAAAAATATCACATATTTACTGCGACAATGCCACAAATTTTACGGGTGCTAGTAATGAATTGAGGAATCTTAATGAATTTTTAAAAACTGAATTGTCAAAAAATGAATTGGCTAATACATTTTCCTTAGATGGAATTCGTTGGCATTTTATACCACCTAAAGCTCCACATTTTGGGGGGCTATGGGAATCTGGAGTTAAAAGCCTTAAATATCACCTTTATAGAGTTACGAGAGATTGCAAATTAAGTTTTGAAGAATTATATACATTGTTTACTCAAATTGAGGCCATCCTGAATTCCCGACCTTTATTTTCCATGTCTAATGATCCAAACGATCCTAGTTACGTTACTCTCGGACATTTCCTTGTCGGAGATTCTCTTGTATCATTAGCAGATCCCAATGTATTAGAGATCCAGATTAATCGTTTGTCAAGATGGCAACATATCCAGTCGATGAGGCAACACTTCTGGAAGAGGTGGATAAAGGAATATCTACCTACATATCTTTCACGTTCCAAATGGACAACTCCTACACGACACCTTGAAGTTGGAGATATGGTAATTGTGAAAGAGGACAATATACCTCCTATGAAATGGATCGTTGGACGTGTAATTCAACTTCACCCTGGAAAGGATGGAATACCTCGAGTAGCCTCCGTAAAGACCCCATCAAATGAAATAAAAAAAGCAGTAACCCGTCTAGCAGTCTTGCCAATTTATTAATTTGAAGAGACTTTGTCCCTTCAAGAGGCGTCGATATGTTCGGATTTAACTAAAATTTGTATATAATTAAAATTATAATAGGATTACCGAAAGGGTGCATGATTAGAGAGGATTAGGAAATACCCGAAATGCAGCTGTTATTATTAAATTTAAGTGCATCTATAAAGGGATTACTGTAATTCCGCAAAGATGATAATGACTATATTTTCCCAGATAATAAATCTATGTAAATTCCCCCACTTTTCACCTCTCGTTATTTGTAAATATCTTTTTAGTTTTAAGTCAATTATTATTTCGAACTTGTAAGAGTAACATCTAATAAACATTTTATATATATGTATTAAAGTCGTTTTTTATTCTGTCGGTAACATTCATTTACTATTGGTCGTAACAACCAAGTTTCTTTACGCGAAACAAATAGTATAGCCAATTATCAAGGGTAAGATACAAAATTATACAGTTGGTGATAGACTTTTCTGGTCTGAGATAGTTGTTAGTTTTTATTCTGATTTCGTTGATGTATGTTTAGAGTTGTTGTTATCTTGGTTGGTAGTCTGCTTGATTACATCGGTTTTTTTTGGGGGTTTGCAAGCAAAGTTGTTTAAAGACTGCCTGATTAACCCTCACCTCATTTAGAAGACAATGCTTACAGACTAAACTCTTTTTTGATCATAATTACAAGTTTGAGATCGTACGGCTCATACACTTTTTGTTTTGAAATTGTGTTTTGGGAGAAGGTATAATGTGTTGTTGCAGCGGAAGAGTACTAAAATTTTATTTGTTTTTTTTGTATAGATTTTTTCGTTAATGTTTTACTTATATATAAGTAAAACATTAACGAAAAAATCTTATATATAAGTAAAACATTAACGAAAAAATCTATACAAAAAAAACAAATAAAATTTTAGTACTCTTCCGCTGCAACAACACATTATACCTTCTCCCAAAACACAATTTCAAAACAAAAAGTGTATGAGCCGTACGATCTCAAACTTGTAATTATGATCAAAAAAGAGTTTAGTCTGTAAGCATTGTCTTCTAAATGAGGTGAGGGTTAATCAGGCAGTCTTTAAACAACTTTGCTTGCAAACCCCCCAAAAAAAACCGATGTAATCAAGCAGACTACCAACCAAGATAACAACAACTCTAAACATACATCAACTAAATCAGAATAAAAACTAACAACTATCTCAGACCAGAAAAGTCTATCACCAACTGTATAATTTTGTATCTTACCCTTGATAATTGGCTATACTATTTGTTTCGCGTAAAGAAACTTGGTTGTTACGACCAATAGTAAATGAATGTTACCGACAGAATAAAAAACGACTTTAATACATATATATAAAATGTTTATTAGATGTTACTCTTACAAGTTCGAAATAATAATTGACTTAAAACTAAAAAGATATTTACAAATAACGAGAGGTGAAAAGTGGGGGAATTTACATAGATTTATTATCTGGGAAAATATAGTCATTATCATCTTTGCGGAATTACAGTAATCCCTTTATAGATGCACTTAAATTTAATAATAACAGCTGCATTTCGGGTATTTCCTAATCCTCTCGAATCATGCACCCTTTCGGTAATCCTATTATAATTTTAATTATATACAAAGGGACAAAGTATATGAAGGGACAAAGTCTCTTCAAATTAATAAATTGGCAAGACTGCTAGACGAGTTACTGCTTTTTTTATTTCATTTGATGGGGTCTTTACGGAGGCTACTCAAGGTATTCCATCCTTTCCAGGGTGAAGTTCAATTACACGTCCAACGATCCATTTTATAGGAGGTATATTGTCCTCTTTCACAATTACCATATCTCCAACTTCAAGGTGTCGTGTAGGAGTTGTCCATTTGGAACGTGAAAGATATGTAGGTAGATATTCCTTTATCCACCTCTTCCAGAAGTGTTGCCTCATCGACTGGATATGTTGCCATCTTGACAAACTATTAATCTGGATTTCTGATACATTGGGATCTGCTAATGATACAAGAGAATCTCCGACAAGGAAATGTCCGGGAGTAACGTAACTAGGATCGTTTGGATCATTAGACATAGAAAATAAAGGTCGGGAATTCAGGATAGCCTCAATTTGAGTAAACAATGTATATAATTCTTCAAAACTTAATTTGCAATCTCTCGTAACTCTATAAAGGTGATATTTAAGGCTTTTAACTCCAGATTCCCATAGCCCCCCAAAATGTGGAGCTTTAGGTGGTATAAAATGCCAACGAATTCCATCTAAGGAAAATGTATTAGCCAATTCATTTTTTGACAATTCAGTTTTTAAAAATTCATTAAGATTCCTCAATTCATTACTAGCACCCGTAAAATTTGTGGCATTGTCGCAGTAAATATGTGATATTTTTCCGCGTCGAGAAATCAATCGACGTAAAGCAGCGATAAAAGCTTTGGTTGACAAATCGCTAACTACTTCTAAATGAAGGGCCTTAGTGGCAAAACAAACAAATATGCAACCATATGCCTTTCGGAAAACTTGTTTTCTAATTCCTTCTTTTATGAGAAACGGTCCGCAAAAATCAATTCCGGTTGAATTAAAAGGTTTTTGTACCGTTACTCTTGATTCTGGCAATTCGCCCATCATTGGGTTAGTAAATATTGGTTTTACCCAAAAGCAGGTAACGCTTTTCTAATAATCCCTTTAATGTTATTTTTAGCGGCCAATGGCCAATATCTAGATCTTATGGCAGCGAGTGTAAAGTTTACACCGGAATGTAAATTTTTTATTTGTTCATAATTGATTATTAATTTAGTTAAATCATGTTTTCCCGGCAATATTATAAGATGCTTTTTACCAAATAAAATGCACGCATTTTTTATTCTACCTCCAACTCTAATGATTTGGTTAGTATCATCAAAAAATGAACTTAACGTTAATAGTTTGTTATTTTTGTCAATGGCTTGATTTGCTTTGAGTTTTTTAAATTCATCTGGAAATGACTGCATTTGTACTCTTTGAACTAATGTTATATTTGCCTTGTTCAGTTCTACCACTGAAAGTGAATTAAATTTACGTTTATATTTGAGTTTGCAATTATTAATAAATAGTAAGCAATATGCAGTCACTCTTATTGATTTGGACAAACTAGAGAACTTTTCCCAAATGTTCCAATTAAATAATCTATGCAACATAACATCCGGACGGAGTAGAACAGCATTAACTATCAGAGAGAAATTTAGAATTAATATAAACAAACTATTTATTTATAAATTAATAAAAATATATATATATATATATATATATATATATATATATTCAGTGTCTCGTCGGATTGACGCAACAACTTAAAAAATAAATTACTTTTACTGAATTTTGTCTTCAAGCAGGTACAGAAGTTTGCATGTCTTTGGATCGAAAACTGGTACTTTGCAAGGACAAATTATCCTTGATCCCTAAATAAACATAAAATTATATTATTAAATGTGAATAATAATAAACTACAATAATATTACCCTTGGAATGAACTCTATGAGCAATGAAATTATGTGGTCGCACATTTGAATTGAAATTGCGCAGAATCAGAGCAATCCAATCAATGTAGAATACAATTTTTTCTATACCTACGTAGATGCGTTTTTTTTAATTTTTTATTAATATTTAATACTAAAATTGCATTGTAATATTGTGCAATAAATATTTACCATGCTAACTTGTCATTTTTTTCTTTTCTAATTAAAACTAATCATATGTTGACTCCTCCTTCATACACCCTACTTTCCTTAACTAGGTAAAAAAGTACCAACCCACTGCAGAGGATTTGAAACGTTGGCATGCGGATAATCTAGAAACATCTATCCAAGAAAGGTTAGTATAGGGTGACATGTTATACGGCAGAATTAATGCTAATTGCAAGACTGAATTTAGAAAACTTAAACATTTATCTACGATTGGATTGAAGGGTCTTAAAAATAATACTATTATTGATTTATTATGCTAGATAAAGCATGCATGCTTTATTAATTTCATATTTTTTTGCGTTTGATAGTAATTTTAGAATGAAATTAATTTCCAAGTAATAAGCAATGAAAATTTTTTTTGCATTTTTTTTTACATTTTTTGATTGTTTGTAACTTATATAAAATATGATAAATTTTATCTTCAAATTTGTCTAAAGAATAAATTTTCACAATTTTGAAAATTCTGCAGAACTTGACAGTTTAATTTTTTTTTTCAAATATGGATAAAAACGTGTTTTTATATGTAAAACACGTTTTTATCTATATATAAGAAAAAATAAAAATACTTTTCATCTTTTTTTGAAAAAAAAAACTGTTAAACTTAAAGTTTTGCAAAATTTTCAAAATTTAAAGATTTTTTTTTGTATTTTTCGCTATTTTTGAGTATTTTTGTAGATGCATTGTAAGATAAAGTGGAGCGTAATGCACGGCACTTTTTGAAATATTTAGGGTATTTTTTGGACGTATAAAAGCACGTTTTTATTTATATTAAAAAAAAAAAAAATTCAAAATTTAAGTACAAAAATTATGGCTGAAAAAATAATTTTTTGAACAGTTTTAAAAAATAAGTTTATTACAGTTTAAAAAAAAATTACAAGGTCAAGGTTCATGTAGAAAAAGGCATTTTTAGTGGTTTGAGCAAAATCAAATTTTTGTTCCGTACACTTGACTCAGACATGAGCATATAAAAGTGAATTAGAAGAAGAACTTGAACAAATAAAGTCTAAACAAAGTTAAAAAAAAAAGACAAACCGCAAATAATATTAGCTGTACTACCGAGTTAAAAAAAAGACACAAACCAGGAGGAGTAGTACTAGTACGTATTAACGGCGCAAAGAAAATTGATAGCTTAAGCTCATAAATGTGTTATCTAGATATAAAATTTAAGTCAAAGATATTGCTTAAAAAGCATCAGCACATAAAAACGGATAAAAAGATAACGCTAACCTACTACACATTATTGGTAAAGAAAGAAAAGAATTAATTGGGCGGTACCATCAGTGCCCCCGCTCCGGGCGCAGATTAGTTGGGGCGCAGAAAACCACCTCAATTTCATAATTTTGGAGTTTGCAGGGCCCAAAATGACGCTCTTGCACCGGGCGCATCATAAGCTAGATACGGCAATGCGTTGCAGTACTCAACAGAGTATTGCCATGTAGTGACTACAAGATAGTAAGAACAAAAGTAATATTTAGACTAAGAAAAAAATAAAAATAAGTAATACAAGCTATACGAACTAACCAACTTGAAGTTTATTGGTAAATTAGCGTTGAAACTGCGCAAGGTCCGTTTAAGTAGCAGTTTAAATTAAAACTCTAAAAGCGCTGTGTGCAGTAATTCTGACTTAGTCTGTTATTTTCAACCTAATCTTAATTCTTAAGTAAAATTTTGTTTTAAATTTATTTTGCAGAGCTGTTTCTGTGATTGTGACCTATTTTTGTCATCTGCACTTGGCCATGCTTTTGAATCTATATGCGTACGCTGGAGAATAGTTGCGGCTTGATATTTTTGCATGCACATCTTGATGATACTGACTTTGCAGATTAAATGTTGCTTGGTTCTATCAACACGCTGGCAAGGGCTACTCTAACGTTTGCTTGTTGGTGCAATCAATATGTTTGTTGGTAATAGACTTTTTTAGTCTCAGATAGTAATTAGTTTTTATTTTGATTTAGTTGATGTCTGTTTAGTGTTGTTGTTATTTTGGTTGGTAGTCTGTTTGACTGCACCGGTTTTTTTTTTTTAGGGAGTTTGCAATGAAAATCGTTTAAAAACTGCCTGATCAACCCTTATCTTTTTTAGAAGACAATGCTTACAGACTAAACTCTTCTCCGATCATACCTACCAGTTTGAGAGAGAAAAATTGGTTAAAACGCTTTATAGAACTTGGAGTAATCTATTTTAAAAAGTACTAGTATTGATTGGTTTTTACTATGAAAGTATTTAGCTTTGTCTAGCTTAGCAAGTCTGGCTAAATGGGGTAAACCGCAAGGTTACTGAAATACTTTATGGCTAAAGATTAAATATGTTTTTGCAGCGGAAGAGTACCAAAGTTGTTACAAGTTTTTTTTGTTTCAAACATACTATGGAACCACAAATCATCATAAAGTAAAACTTTGTTTGCAGCGCTAGATTGAAGACCAAAAATAATTTGCGGTCTGATAATGGTGGTGTTCATTTGGGTTTTGTTCCGGAGTGACATGCTGTTGTTTTGCTAAAACTATTGTACGTGCAATTGTAAAACTCAGATATTTAGCAGCATTGGACCGCGGCATAAAATCGTTATTTAACTGCCAACATTTTGTGGTTTAGATATAAAGCTATCAGTTTTTTGTGCCAAACCTTGTTAAAAGCTTTTTCAACCTTTAAAAAAGTCTAAAACCTTTAAAAATGTGCTTAGTCATTTGGTTTATTTAGATTACAAATTATTTTGTCAAAACCCATGATGCTGGTAGGGGAAAAATTGTTAACTTTGAATTATATCCAAGATTGCCTTTACTTAAATACTTATAAGTGAATAAAAGACTTATTGGCAAATAGTTTTGAGAACATTTTTGGTTTTTTTCTAGATTTTGGAGTGTTGAACCATTTTAAGCTTATAGGAAATGCTCAATGCAAAGAATTGCGTTAGCAGTATTGGTAATTTTGATGCGTTCCAGATTGGTGTCTTCAGTCATTCGAAGATGCAATAGAGTTTGAGTTTGTCAGTAAACATCAATTTTATTTTATTTTTTGGTGGCTGAAGAAACCTGAAAGTTTAACACAAAAATCAACTATCAGATCTCAACTAACATACGCCGCACCAGTGAGAGGAAGTGCACCACATTCAATTATTAGAAGTTTGCCAATCCAAAACGCTAAGAATGATTACAGAAATTTTATAATTTATCAGAAAAAAAGCTTGAGAAAAGACACTGCAAAATTTTATCAAGAAAAACACTTATTTTTTTGGAAAAGCAAACGATCAATATGATCAAATTACCAACAGTAGTGTTACAGTAACGTAGTAGATTCTTATTAAAACATCCACACGGCCACTTGGCTTACAACTTTCGACAAAAATGTAACAGTTCGGCCGACTTTGTTATGCAAAATATGTGTGTGTGTGTATGTACATGTAACCTAATTAATTACCCAAACATTAATCATTAAGAAATTAGATTCATTATCCTTTTCTATGACATAAAATTTTTTAACGCATGCAAAAAGGAGAAACTTCCAATTTCTTGATAAAAAAGTTTTGGCCGGTTTGGTGGGCACTTCAGTTAAAACAACTAGATGAAAATTATGATCTAAAAAGATCTATTTACTCAACTAAGTATTCCTTATTAAAAGATTAGACTGATCATTTTTTCTTCTGATTTAAAGACTTTTAACGTTTGCAAAAAAGAAAAACTTTTAATCTCTTGTTAACAAATACTTGAGCGGATAGTAAGCATGATCTAGAGTGATGCACCCACCCACTTAAATGTTGGTCATCAAAAAATTGGATATTAGCTTTTTTTTTTAGATAAAGAAATTTTTAATGCTTACAAAGAGAAGAAACTTACGTAGTTACTTGACAACAAAAACAAAGCATAGTTACAAGCAAGTAGTGAGGACAAGTTTTAGCCCACTCATTCAAATATCAGTCATCAAAAGATTAGATATTACTTTTTCTTTTTGTAATATAGTGATTACTTACGTTTGCAGAGATGAGAAATATTTAATTCCTTAGTTTGAAAGTTAAATTAATTATTTAAACAATATCAATAGGTGGATTCACAAATTTATAACAACTTTGCGTCCGTAATTATGCTCTTAAGTAACTGATATAGTGTTTTATAACGTTTGCTTTTAAAAAGTAATTTCTAATTTTTTTGACGGACAATGTGGCGTTCATTTTGTCAAATAAAAAGAATTCTGTGTTTTTATGTAGTTTACTGTCAATAACATTAAGAGTTGCTGCACTTTTTGTTTTTTTTTAAACATCTACATGCAATTAGTATAATATTTCTACTAGAACAAAAAAACTTTGCTTGATAGTTTTATATTCATATTCACATTTATTCTTACCTAAAACTATACATATAATATTTTTTCCTGTACATCAAATTCTGTATGCATAGTACATATAAAATAAACTTATCCACTACTACTACTACACTATCACTAAAACATTTAACATTACGAAACGTATTTAGTAAGTGCAATATTTCTGATAAATTAAAACTAAAATAAAAGATCTGTAGCACTGACTCAAAAATGTTTTACATACTTGCACTATTATGTTTTTGTTAATTCAACAAAAAATATAAATTTTAATTTGAATCTCGGTATAAATTATTAATATTATAATTTTATCTGACAAATAAATTTAAATTATAAATGTTATTTTAAAAAACATAACAATTCGGTAGAATCAACTTACTGTTTCTATGATAAACGTCATTTTATTCATATAGTATTAAGATACAGCATAAAATTATGTATAGTATTATCATTAACTTATATTATCATTTTTAATTTTCAATCTTAAGATCGATACACGATAATCACTAATTTAAAAAAAATGTTAATTATTTAATTATAAATAGTTTAGACTAAATAATAGTTTTGAACCAATCGTTAATAGTAAAGCTGTCGTTTATGTAAAAAGAATTATGCAATTATATAAAACTAAATACATTTTTTATACACATTTTTATATTTTATCTATATTATAAAATTTAATTGCATTAATATATAATTATTAAAACAAGAAATAAATACAATCTAAACGTAATTTACAAACTTATTTCTTTGAATTATTTTTATATTATTATAAAAAGGAATATTGGCTCCTTCTTCTAATAATATTATATTATGGTTAAAAATCCAAATTTTGCAGTAGAAATTATATAAACATGGGAATTTGTTCTTTAGTAAAGATAAAATTTCACATTCAGATATATTTATATATAAATCGTCCGTGTTTTGCTTAATATCTTGATACAAAACAGCTTTCCACAATGTATGCCCAATAGGAATATAAAACTGGCACATTTCAACATATCTCTTCTGGTTTACTTGACGAGTATGAATGCAGTGGTATACATATGTCTGAAAATAAAAACGTATTATTACAAAATTATTTTGTCAGGTTAATTACAGAAAAAAAAAATTTTATATATATATATATATATATTCTAGTAAAACATTAACGAAAAAATCTATACAAAAAAAACAAATAAAATTTTAGTACTCTTCCGCTGCAACAACACATTATACCTTCTCCTAAAACACAATTTCAAAACAAAAAGTGTATGAGCCGTACGATCTCAAACTTGTAATTATGATCAAAAAAGAGTTTAGTCTGTAAGCATTGTCTTCTAAATGAGGTGAGGGTTAATCAGGCAGTCTTTAAACAACTTTGCTTGCAAACCCCCAAAAAAAAACCGATGCAATCAAGCAGACTACCAACCAAGATAACAACAACTCTAAACATACATCAACTAAATCAGAATAAAAACTAACAACTATCTCAGACCAGAAAAGTCTATCACCAACTGTATAATTTTGTATCTTAGCCTTAATAATTGGCTATACTATTTGTTTCGCGTAAAGAAACTTGGTTGTTACGACCAATAGTAAATGAATGTTACCGACAGAATAAAAAACGACTTTAATATATATATATATATAAAATGTTTATTAGATGTTACTCTTACAAGTTCGAAATAATAATTGACTTAAAACTAAAAAGATATTTACAAATAACGAGAGGTAAAAAGTGGGGAAATTTACATAGATTTATTATCTGGGAAAATATAGTCATTATCATCTTTGCGGAATTACAGTAATCCCTTTATAGATGCACTTAAATTTAATAATAACAGCTGAATTTCGGGTATTTCCTAATTCTCTCTAATCATGCACCCTTTCGGTAATTCTACTATAATTTTAATTATATACAAATTTAAATCCGAACATATCGACGCCTCTTGAAGGGACAAAGTCTCTTCAAATTAATAAATTGGCAAGACTGCTAGACGGGTTACTGCTTTTTTATTTCATTTGATGGGGTCTTTACGGAGGCTACTCGAGGTATTCCATCCTTTCCAGGGTGAAGTTCAATTACACGTCCAACGATCCATTTCATAGGAGGTATATTGTCCTCTTTCACAATTACCATATCTCCAACTTCAAGGTGTCCTGTAGGAGTTGTCCATTTGGAACGTGAAAGATATGTAGGTAGATATTCCTTTATCCACCTCTTCCAGAAGTGTTGCCTCATCGACTGGATATGTTGCCATCTTGACAAACGATTAATCTGGATCTCTGATACATTGGGATCTGCTAATGATACAAGAGAATCTCCGACAAGGAAATGTCCGGGAGTAACGTAACTAGGATCGTTTGGATCATTAGACATAGAAAATAAAGGTCGGGAATTCAGGATGGCCTCAATTTGAGTAAACAATGTATATAATTTTTCAAAACTTAATTTGCAATCTCTCGTAACTCTATAAAGGTGATATTTAAGGCTTTTAACTCCAGATTCCCATAGCCCCCCAAAATGTGGAGCTCTAGGTGGTATAAAATGCCAACGAATTCCATCTAAGGAAAATGTATTAGCCAATTCATTTTTTGACAATTCAGTTTTTAAAAATTTATTAAGATTCCTCAATTCATTACTAGCACCCGTAAAATTTGTGGCATTGTCGCAGTAAATATGTGATATTTTTCCGCGTCGAGAAATCAATCGACGTAAAGCAGCGATAAAAGCTTTGGTTGACAAATCGCTAACTACTTCTAAATAAACGGCCTTAGTGGCAAAACAAACAAATATGCAACCATATGCCTTTCGAAAAACTTGTTTTCTAATTTCTTCTTTTAAGAGAAACGGTCCGCAAAAATCAATTCCGGTTGAATTAAAAGGTTTTTGTACCGTTACTCTTGATTCTGGCAATTCGCCCATCATTGGGTTAGTAAATATTGGTTTTACCCAAAAGCAGGTAACGCTTTTCTAATAATCCCTTTAATGTTATTTTTAGCGGCCAATGGCCAATATCTAGATCTTATGGCAGCGAGTGTAAAGTTTACACCGGAATGTAAATTTTTTATATGTTCATAATTGATTATTAATTTAGTTAAATCATGTTTTCCCGGCAATATTATAAGATGCTTTTTACCAAATGAAATGCACGCATTTTTTAATCTACCTCCAACTCTAATGATTTGGTCAGTATCATCAAAAAATGGACGTTAATAGTTTGTTATTTTTATCAATGGCTTGATTTGCTTTGAGTTTTTTAAATTCATCTGGAAATGACTGCATTTGTACTCTTTGAACTAATGTTATATTTGCCTTGTTCAGTTCTACCACTGAAAGTGAATTAAATTTACGTTTATATTTGAGTTTGCAATTATTAATAAATCGTAAGCAATATGCAGTCACTCTTATTAATTTGGACAAACTAGAGAACTTTTCCCAAATGTTCCAATTATTTTGAACAATATTAGCAATCGAAACATTGCGAATTTCAGAAAGATCTTTGGTTAATTTAAATTTTGATTCGGGCTATGACGACTTATTTTTGACAAGCCAAGATGGACCACTCTACCATTTGTCCATATTTAATATTTGATGTGGCATTATGCTTCGCGATAATATGTCCGCTTATCTTCGCTTGAGATATGTGTCCAAGCGGTTGACTCTGTTAATTTGCGAATTTCCGCTACTCGATTTGACACAAATGTTTTAAATTTTAAATATTCAGATCTTATCCAGGATATAACAATGGTTGAATCGCACCACAGAGTTTTATTATATTTTAGCCCATTTGAAGATAATGATGCATCTATTGTATTGACTAAACGGGAAAGCAATAAGGCTCCACATAACTCCAATCTAGGTAATGTTTGTGTTTTTAAAGGAGCGACACGTGATTTTGAAGCTATTAATCGCACACACCAATCTCCTTCATCGTTTTTGAAACGCGTATATACACAAGCTCCATATGCAGCTTCGCTCGCATCACAAAAACCATGAATTTCAAAGTCGTTTGCTTTACAATTAATGTGGCGTGCAATTTTTACTTTATTAATTACTTCTAAATTGTTTCTAAATGTTTTCCAAGCAGTATATATATTTAAGGGTACACTTTCGTTCCAATTCAATTGAGCTTTTCATAATTGTTGAATTATTAATTTTGCTGTCACAATTACCGGATTTATTAAACCCAAAGAATCGAATAATTGAGCTGTTTCCGAAAGTATTGTCCGTTTTGTAATACGGGCTTCATTTGGTTTACATACCTGGAATGTGAAATGGTCTGAAGTTGAATCCCATTGAAGACCTAATATTTTTGAACTGTCATCCTTATCTAATAGAATCAAGGTGTCATTTTTATCATGTGGAATGTTATTTAAAATTGTTTCATTATTAGAGTTCCACTTATTAAGTTGGAAACCACCTTTCTTTAAAACCTCAACGATATTATCTCTAATATTAATTAATTCATTCTGACAATCTGTACCGGTAAGGAGATCATCCACATAAAAATCGCGTTTTATTATTTCGCACGCTTGGGGGTAGTTAACTTGCTCTTCTTCTGCTAATTTGTGCAAGCATCGGATTGCTAAGAATGATGCGGGTCTATCGTTGGGTTTGTTACGCCAAAATATTGTTTGATATTTACTAGATTTATCATCAATTTTTGTTTGACGGTACATTTTACATATGTCCGCCGTCATCACATATTTATGAGCACGAAATTGTATTAATGTATTAAATAATTCATCTTGAATAATAGGTCCCTTCATTAATACGTGATTCAGAGACAGACCATTTCTGGTTTTGCAAGATCCGTCAAATACTACTCGTAGCTTTGTAGTGACACTTGTTTCTTTTATTACAGCATGATGTGGTAAATAATAGCTCATCTCATTGTCGGATTTATCAGATAACTTTATGTGACCTAGATTTAAATATTCTTGCATGAATTCCACGTATTTTAGTTTAAGACTTGCATTTTTTGATAATTTAGATTCTAAATTAAAATATCTTTTTAATGCTATACTTTGCGATTTGCCTAAAATTGCATTATTATCTATAAATGGGAGCGCTACTGTAAACCTTCCTGACTTGTCACGTGAGACGATATCAACCAAATGCTTTTCACATTTAATTTCTGCTGGATTTAGTGACTTTTTATTCTCATCCACGTTCTCAATTTCCCAAAATCGTTCTAAATTAAACACGTGCAAATTTACTGACAAATTACATGATTTATTTGCTAGTGTTGTCTTTCCGCCTCCAAAAATCCACCCAAAATGTGTTTTTTGTAATATAGGTTGTTCCTTTTCCAGATCAATTTGTCCGGCACATATTATTCGCCAGAATAAATCGGCTCCGATTAACATGTCGACGGACCGAGATACGTTGAACTGAGGGTCCGCTAATTTTACGTTGTGCGGGATCTTTACTAATCTTTTTCGAAAAGTTTGGTGTGGCAAAGGGTTCGTTATTTTTGGAATGACAAAGCATGAAATTTCTGAGGAAAAGCTATTTAATTTTGATTTAATTTTTATATCTGTATTCTCTGTGACTGTTGACACGGATTCGTTTACGCCGCCGATTGTAATATTGACATGTTCACGTTTTAACTTTAATTTATCGACAAATTCTTTTGTTATAAAATTAGATTGAGATCCGCTGTCCAATAAAACTCTGCACGTATGTTTTTTTTTTTAATTTGTCATAAACATTAATAACCGCGGTGGACAACAAGATTTCCAAATTATCCTCACTATTGCTATGCGCGGACGTGATTGCGGATAAATCCTGATTATTATTGTTTTCGGTTTTGTGTATGTGCAATATTGAGTTATGCATTTTCTTGCAAATATAACAAGGGCGCGAATAGCAATTTTGAATGGGATGATTAGCGGGACGAAGACAATTTATGCAACAGTTTAATTCTTTTATTTTAGAAATACGATCTTTTACGCTCAACTTTAATAAAGTTTCGCATTTAAATATTGAATGGAAACCTTCACAACACATACACTTTTTATTTGTTTGGCTTACATGACTTGACATTTTACGTTTGTGTATTTTAACAATTGATGTCTCCAAAGAATCGCATTTCTGATTTAAGAAATTGCATAACTCTTTGAAGGTTGGCAATTCATTGCGCTTAAGTGTTCGGTCCCATTCTCAAACTGTATTTGTATCGACTTTAGTTAATGTAAGGTATACTAATATATCATCCCAATTATCTACCGGACGATTCAATGCACGCAACGCACGAATATTACGCGTTGTTTCATCTATAACTTTCCTAATTTCGGAACAAGATTCTTTATTTATAATTGGGATATCTAGTATAGATTTGACGTGATTTTGTATAATTTTACGGGGATTATTATATCTTTCATTGAGTGCTTCCCATGCTTCTTTATAATTATTTTCCGACAAACTAATTCCTTTTAATAGGCTCGCGGCTTTGCCTTCAAGTGCTGAATTTAAGTAACGGTGCTTTTGCAATGAAGTGAGGTCTCCATTATCATGAATCAATGATTCAAATGTTTCTTTAAAACCAATCCAATTTAATAAATTTCCCGAAAACGTAGGAATGTTTAATTTTGGTAATTTTATGTCCGAAGATGTATTATGGGAATGAATAATTTTCAATTGGGGCTTGCAATAATAAATTTTGTATTAGACTTATAACCGAAAAGTATGAAGATTCGAACGCAATTGATTTTTCCTCATCATCATCTTTCTCGCTAAGTATTGCTATTTTATTTGAAACTTCAAAGAACGGGTCATACAACTCTTTGATTTTGCTTAGCCTTTCAGTTAATTCTACATAATCAATTGTACTTTTATCTATAGCGGAAACTGCATTTCTACATCTTGTTAATTTCCGTTTTATGGTAGCGCGTTCTTAAATTAATGTTTTTAAATCCATTTTTATTTTAAAATGAATTAGTTACTTTTACTGATTTGCAATTAAGACTTATGAATTATATACACTAAAAAATGGCCAGGACAATGATAGGTATTGAATTGAATGTCAGAGACTCACAAATTCCTCCTTATAAACGTCTGCTGGGCTGTTGATATTGATCACGACGTGGACTGCTCTAATACGGCTGCTGTTCTTCGTCAGAATTGGCGATGGACAGGACTTGGACAGCTTCTGTGCTGATGATCACGGCAAACAATCACAACTTTGGTCACAAGATAAAATAACTTTAAATCCGGTTTTGAAGGACCATGTATAATTTTGTATCTTAGCCTTGATAATTGGCTATACTATTTGTTTCGCGTAAAGAAACTTTGTTGTTACGACCAATAGTAAATGAATGTTACCGACAGAATAAAAAACGACTTTAATATATATATATATATATATATATATATATATATATATATATATATTTACAATGCAACATGCAAAGTCACTTTTATACTTTTCTAATTATTGAACATATAGATAGAAAATCAAATTTGTAGCAGAAAGCTAACTGTACTTTTCTTTTACACTCTTAAATAAAAAAGTTACAACAGGTTTTAATTTGTGTAGGCTGGCCGATAGAACAAATAACGCACGCCCATTATTTTATTTCCATGGCCAACGTTGCTTGTTAAGCAAACTGTTATGATTGTAAATACCTAACCTTTTACATAATACAATTCTTTATCTTCGTTGTAATTTTATTTTACCCTATTCTGAATGAAATGCCATCACACAAATTTAAATATACCAATCATTCAATTAATTTATTAGACAAGCAAGCAATTTTTTTTTTTAATTTAAATCTTCTTTATACTATTAACAAATCAAGTTGCATTTAATATAATGTAATATTTTACATTAAATGCGATATAATTATATTAGTTAGTATAACACGAAGCATTTAAAGACAGGAATATATTAACTTCTTCACTCAACCTTCATCAATAAAAGGGGAAACGTAAAACTATAAATAGATTTTATGTGTATTTTTTTGTAGTAGACCGTTTCTTTTGGATATTACAGCATCCTTTTAACTTATTTTCGCTGTAATGATATTTGTATAGGCTACTATTATTTTATTTTACATTATTTTATTTTAAATTATGATGGATGGATTTATTTCTTATTATATCACAATAAATGTAGTACAATTAAAAACACTTTTATGCTAGGTATCAATCTACGTATATAAGCGTGAAGAAATTATTATTGTTATTTTTTTCCACTTGTAAAAAGTGTAAACCGTTTTTGCGCATGTTAATTGATTATTTAATTTGAAAAAGCAATTGTCTAAGTATACAAATAAAAAATTTTGTTTTTTAAGTAACAGTTAAATTTTTTATTTTATAATTTTTACGCTGCGTATAATATGGTTTCAATATATACAACAATCCAATATTAATTAAATTATTATTTAATACAAGATAACTTGCTTAGAATTAAATTAAATGAATTAATATTAAAACTTAAGACATATTAACTGCATTAAGCAGTAATGGTCCGACGGCGGATATTACTTATTTTATTTTATCTCAAAAAACATATAATATTGTTAATTATTTGTTCCGTTTGTGTGAAACAAGTAAACAAGTTAACAACTAAACAACAAACTATCTAAACAAGTTAACAAGTTAACAAATAAACCAGTATACAACATAACAACTAAACATGTAAACAACAAAACAACTAAACATGTAAACAACTAAACAAGTAAATAACTAAACAAATAAACAACTGAACAGAACAACAAGTAAACAAGTAATCAAGTAAACAACTACACAAGTAAACAACAAAATAAGTAAAAAAGTAAACAAGTAAACAAGTAAACAAGTAAACAAGTAAACAAATAAACAAGTAAACCAGTAAACAAGTAAACAAGTAAACAAGTGAATAAATTAACAAGTAAACCAGTAAACAATTGAACAAGCTTCATCTATAACTCTTTCTTGTTATTTATTTTATTTTTATTCACTTATTAATTGTAATATTTTTTTGCGCATAGTAATAGTTTAATCGAATTACAATTGCAATTTTCTAAGTATATAACTAAAAATTTTTTCTTTAATGTAACAATTAATATTATCTAAACTTTGTAGTGTTTATCCGTCGGCAGTTGAATTTCTTATTTTATATTATTACACCGCATAAAATAAGCTTTTAATAAACACAAAAATTCATTATTCAATTAATCTGAATGATCACATTACAAGATATCTTGTTTCGAATTAAATTGAATGCATTAAGATTAAAACTTAAAATATACTAACTGGATTAAGGTGTAATGGTCCGACGGCGGATAAATTATTTATTTTATATTATCTCAACATACACATAATATAGTTATTTATTTGTTTCGTTATACAGTTGTTTGTGTGAAACAAGTAAACAAATAAACAAGTAAACAAGTAACAAGTAAACAAGTAAACAAGTAAACAAGTAAACAAGTAAACAAGTAAACAAGTAAACAAGTAAACAAGTAAACAAGTAAACAAGTAAACAAGTAAACAAGTAAACAAGTAATCAAGTAAACAAGTAAACAAATAAACAAGCAAAGAAATAAGAAAGTTAACAAGTGAACAGGTAAACAAATAATCAAATAAACAAGTTATCAAGTTAACAAATTAACAAGCAAACTAGTAAACTAGTAAACAAGTTAACAAGTAAATAAATAAACAATTTATTAAGTTATCAAGTTATCAAGTTAACAAGCAAACACGTTAACAAGTAAACAAGTAAACAACTAACAACTAAACAACTAAACAACTAAACAACTAAACAACTAAACAACTAAACAACTAAACAACTAAACAACTAAACAACTAAACAACTAAACAACTAAACAACAAACTAACAAAACAAGTAAACAAGTTTACAAGTAAACAACTAAACAACTAAACAACAAACTAACAAAACAAGTAAACAAGTTAACAAGTAAACAAGTAATACTCAAACAAGTAAACAAGCAAAGAAGTAAACAAGTAATTACGTAAACAAATAAACAACTAAATAAGTAAACCAGTAAACAAGTAAACAAAAAAACAAGTAAACAAATAATCAATTTATTCTGTAATCTTTTATTGTTATTTATTGTATTTATTGTTTTTTTTTTTCACTTATTAAATATAAATTTTTTTTGCGCATAATAATAGTTTAATTAATTTGCAATTGCAATTTTTTAAGTATTTAACTAAACAATTTTTCTATAATGTAACATTTAATATTATCTAAGTTTTATAGTATTTATCCGTCGGCAGTTGAATTTCTTTTTTTATATTATTGCACCGCATAAAATAAGCTATCAATAGATACAAAGATTTAGTATTCAAATCATTTGACTGATCACTATTACAAGATAACTTGTTTTAAATTAAATTGAATGCATTAAGATTAAAACTTAAAATATGTTAATTGGATTAAGGTGTAATGGTCCGACGGCGGATAAATTACTTATTTTATATTATCTCAACATACACATAATATAGTTATTTGTTTGTTTCGTTATACAGTTGTTTGTGTGAAACAAGTAAACAAGTAAACAAGTAAACAAGTAAACAAGTAAACAAGTAAACAAGTAAACAAGTAAACAAGTAAACAAGTAAACAAGTAAACAAGTAAACAAGTAAACAAGTAAACAAGTAAACAACAAACTAACTAAACAAGTAAACAACTAAATATGTTAACCAGTAACCAAGTAAACAAGTAAACAAGTAAACAAGTAATCAAATAAACAAATAAACAAGTTAACAAGTAAACAAATAAACAAATAAACAAGTTAACAAGTTACCAAGTTAACAAATTAACAAATAAACAAGTAAACCAGTATACAACAAAACAACTAAACATGTAAACAACAAAACAACTAAACATGTAAACAACTAAACAAGTAAATAACTAAACAAATAAACAAGTAAACAAATAAACAACTAAACAACTAAACAGAACAACAAGTAAACAAGTAATCAAGTAAACAACTACACAAATAAACAAGTAAACAAGTAAAAAAGTAAACAAGTAAACAAGTAAACAAGTAAACAAGTAAACAAGTAAACAAGTAAACAAGTAAACAAGTAAACAAGTAAACAAGTAAACAAGTAAACAAGTAAACAAGTAAACAAGTAAACAAGTAAACAAGTAAACAAGTAAACAAGTAAACAAGTAAACAAGTAAACAAGTAAACAAGTAAACAAGTAAACAAGTAAACAATAAAACAAGTAAAGAAGTAACCAACTAAACAAATACACATGTAAGCAAGTAAATAACTAAACGTCTAAATAAGTAAGCCGCCAGATCATTACTATTTAATTCAGTTAGTTTTAGTTGCATGCATTCAATTTAACTTGTCAAACAATGTGGAAGTAAAAGTTTACTTATTGTATATTTTGTAATCTGCATACTTAGAAATTTTTGTTAAATAAATTTCAATTAAATAGAACAATTTTGCATATTAAATTACAAAAACTATTTTTTCATATAATATTAATTATTAAAAACTGCAAAATAAATTTGTTAATTAGGTTACAGTATAATTAAAAATTTATATTGATTATTGAAAACTATTGTGATTGATGTAGTGTTGTATGATATTAACGCGCAATAAAACAATAAGTAAAAGCAGTAATAAATAACTATATTACATCGCCGTGAATTTGTGTTTATCTCAAAGTCATGCCAGTTCAATAGCCTGCTTAAGCAGCAGATGTTTCAAACAATATAATGATAACAATATCTCTATTATGCCACTTGCCGTCGCTAGGTATTAAAATAAATTTAAGGATTATTCCAATAAAAATAAATAGTACTGCGTGTTTTGTATAATTAATCAGCATATTGCAGCACAGGATAAAAATTTAATCAAAACTAATTGATGTAAATTGAATTAATATAAAACGTTGCAATAACGAAAGAAAATAGTAGGCGGTTACAAATTTCTATCATTGCTAAACAAGCAACCCACCAAAGAGCTGGTCACGCCTATAGAAGATCACATATATTTTGGCGCCTTCACCATGGTTTCATATGTTGCGTTGCGTATATAGAACATACGAGACCACGACTTCGTATGTTCTTTGTGATCTTGCATGTTGCGTTGCGTATCTAAAATGGTCTTGCATGTTGCATTGTATATATATATATATATATATATATATATAAAATGTTTATTAGATGTTACTCTTACAATTTCGAAATAATAATTGACTTAAAACTAAAAAGATATTTACAAATAACGAGAGGTAAAAAGTGGGGGAATTTACATAGATTTATTATCTGGGAAAATATAGTCATTATCATCTTTGCGGAATTACAATAATTCCTTTATAGATGCACTTAAATTTAATAATAACAGCTGTATTTCGGGTAGACTTTGACATATCATAGTACTGGTATAAAAATAAATCGACTATCAAATTATTTGTAGAAGCAGCGATAAAGGGGAAGTTGCCATTTTTATTAAAATACTACAAATCAAGGTAGCGGTCGGTATGCTCTTAATACTAATTCAACAATCAACTTCAAGTTAGTTAGTTAGTATAGCCAGCGCCGTAGCTAAGGCCCGGCAGGCCCCGCGGTGCGGAGTTAAATAACCAAATTAATTAGATACATTGATCAGTGATCGTTATTTAATAAAAGTAATAATACAAATTTATTATAAAATAAAAAAATAATGTTTAATTTACTATAAAGGTATTTTAGCCGGGCCGATCGTCTCTGTTGTCGTTGTTTATTTGGCTGCTTTTAGTGCTTCTGTTTTTACACGTAAGTTGCGTTGCTTTGTTTGCATGCTTCAGCCAATAAAGAACTCGGTTGTTACAGGCACATGCGCTCAATTCTTTAATGAGCTGTTATATGAAATAGTGACAGTGCAAGTGATGTTATAGCCTAGAATAACATCAGTTTTGCATTTGTGTTGTTTTTCAATCTTCATACTGTCGCTCTCTCGCATTCTCGTGTTTGGTGTATTTCTTCTTGTCGAGCATAATGTTATTTAATATATTTAAAATAAACGTTAATTGTGCCAACTTATAATTAATCCAATCATTAGAGTACCTACATTTTCAACAATAGACACGATTCTGATAAAAAACTCTAATAATTATTCTAGCCTCCTCATCATTGAGGATTTAGTTTTTGATTCTTTGTCGATGAAGGAAGATATTTCCTCAATTTATCAATTTCAAATGCAACAACAACTCTAACTTCACTCAACGTTTAGTTTTCAATGCAAAAACCTGAAGATGACTACATAGTCAAAACCGGTCGTTAATATATTTAATTAATAAAATACAAATGTAGATTATAAAGATTTGATTTTATTTTATTAATCCAGTATTTGGATTAAAGATTAAAGACTAAAAATTTATCAACACATCAATCAAGTCAAGTAAAAAAAAGTTTTTTTTATGTATACGTTTGGTTGCAACCAAAAACAAATAAAACTTTTTCACACATACACGGTCCATATTGGGTTTTGTTTTTTTTTTTCGTACGTAGGCTCAGTAGTAATCATAATGAAAAAAAAAGTCAAATTGTTGCCAAGTTGTTTTTCTATAGAAGAATTATAAAAAAAACAAAGGAAGAATACTATAATTCATTGGGAGCACCCTCTCATCGCTTTATGGGGAAGTATTTGGTGCTATATTGTTTCTATTAGGTACCGAATAAAAACAAAAAAAAAAAAACGAAAACAAACCAAAAACGAACCAAACCGAATGGAACCCCATACGTGTGAAACGAGTCTAAGGCGTTAAAAATTTATTTTGTAAGTATAATACAAACACGATAGGGGCCCCAAAAAAATTCTTGCGGGGGGGCCAGAATTTGAAGCTACGCCACTGAGTATAGCTTGTATTACTTATTTTTATTCCTTTCTTAGTCTAAGTACTATTTTTGTTCTTACCATTTTGTAGTTACTACATGGCAATACTCTATTGAGTACTGCAACGCATTGCCGTAACTCAAGGTTGGTAGAGTATTATGTATATAGAAGGTTGCCTGGTTTCAGCAAGTAGGCGGAGCGAAGAGCACCGATGTACGTGTGAGGTATGGGGAGACCCACGCGGCAATATTTATACTGTATTTATAAGGAAGGTAATAAGAAAAATTTAAAAAAAGTACACTACTTGGCTAAACAGATAATGTAATTTTATTATAAAATAACGCAACAACACGTAGGTTTGCACAACAAATAATTTAATATATTTATAAGAGAAAAACTAATTTTTAATAAAACTTTAAATTAAATATAAAAATTTAAACATAAATTAGTACAAATAAAATTTCATAAAACATTAGCATTTAAATGCAGGATATAAGTGTTTTTTAAGTTATTATTTTTCTTAATTTTTTATTTTGTTTAATAGAATCTGAATCTTATGGCATTGGACGTTTTTGATTTAAAACTCTTTTATTTTTCTGACGTATATAATTTAAATAATTAAGACAAATATACATTTTTTGCCTAACAAATGCCTCAACTATAGATTTGTCAATGTTTATGTTTTCATATTTTTTATATACTTTTTAAATTATGTTACTATCTTGTACTTTTTGTTTGTTTATATGAGACTATTATTACAAGTTGCAACAACTGTACGAGTACAAAACATCTATATTATGTATCCTATATAATATTTTGTTATAGATATAAAACATAATGATACAATAAAATAACTATTGTAGTATGATATGTTTTGTAAATTGGAGTAACTTATAAAAGTTACTTAATATTTAATCAATACATAATCAACCATTTTTAAAATAATTAATATAGTAACTTATTAAGTTATTAAATAACAAAAAAAATATTGTTTGGGTATATGTATTTATTATAGTTGAAACCATTAAACACATTATGTTTAAGTTTAATCCGCTTGTAGGAAATTTTTCATTTCCATACATGCAAGACATAGATTGTATTTTTAGCTTACTACGGTGATAAAATAATAATATTAATAAATTTAATAATTCAAATACTTGAAAGAATGATTGAAGCACAATATTTTTTATATTACAATAACGTGCAGCAGTATACAACGCAGGTCTCGCTACGGTCTCGCTGGGCTCCGCATTCGTCATGAAAATCTGACCCCGCACCACTACCCGCACCTATACTCGTTGGCGGGAGAACCAGGCAACCTTCTAAATACATACTACTCTACCAACCTTGGCCGTAACTAGCTTCTGATGCGCTCGGTGCAAGAGCGTCATTTTGCTTCAAAATTATGAAATTTAGGTGATTGTCTGTGCCCCAACCAAGCTGCGCCTGGTGCACTGATGGCACTGCCCTGCTGCAAAGTCTTTAATTCTTTCTTTTATTCACCAATTATGTCTAGTAGGTTTGCGTTATCTGTTTGTCCGGATGGGCTAATGTTGATGCGTATGCCTAAATAACTTTTAAGCAATTTCTTTGACTTAAATTTTATGTCTAGATAGCATATTTTTGGGCTCAAGCTATCAATTTTCTTTGCGCGGTTAATACGTACTAGTACTACTCCCCTAGGCTTGTCTGTTTAAACTCGGTAGTACAGCTAATATTATTTGCTGTTTGTCTTTTCCTTGAACTTTGCTTAGACTTTATTCGTTCAAATTCTTCTTCTAATTCACTTATACATATATAAACAAAAATTTGTTTTTGCTCTAACTACTAAAAATGCTTTTCTCTACATGAGTTCTGATCTTGTGAGTTTTTTTAATAAGTCATTTTTAAGTAATAATCAATCAAAATTTGAAAAAATCGATTTTTTGCATTTATTTACATTTTTTGATCGTTTGTAACTTCTTAAGGTTGAATTTTTAGAAAAAAACTTAAATAAACTTTTTTTATCAAAATTGTTCAAAGAATCATTTTTTAGCTAAAAATTTGTTTTCTTAAATTTTTAAAAATTTTCAAAACTTTAAAAGACAGTTTTTCTTAAAAAAAGATAACGGGTTTTTTTTTTTTTCTCAAATAAAGATAAAACGTGTTTTTATATGTGCAAAAGATACTATAATATATAATTTCAGAAAGTACCGTGCACTACGATCCGAGATATCTTAGAATGTATTCACAAAAATAGTTAAAAATTTAAAATTTAAGCCTTTTTTTATTTTTTGATCTTTTATAACTTCTCAGGATTGCATTTTTAGAAAAAAATCATAAGGTACTTTTTTTTCAAAGTTATTTAAAAAATAAGTTATCATAGCCAAAAATTTTTTAAATAATTAAAAGAACTTATCTGAAAACGTTAGTTGTAAAATCAGTTTGAAAAACTTTTATGTTTTTTATTTAAGTTTTATTTGTTGTTGCTTTTTTTGTAATAACTAGATAGATTATAGTTTTTTCAGCACCGTTTGTTATCTTATGCATAAATAAAGAACATATAAACTTGTACTTTTGAGGTTTTCTAGTTGTTTTATGGGCGCGTTCTGTGAGAATCTTGCCGGCTTTCCGGAGGGAACCAAGAAAATAAAATAACCGGCGTGAAACAAAAAAAGTCAAGACTGGATTTACGACGACAAAAACAAGTCTGCAAAGAAGTTAAAAAAAGAGAGACTATAAATAAAAATGTAATCATTGATATGTCAGCAAAGAAAGACAAGATATTCTAAGGAGGTTAGAGTAACGGGCAATTCTCTACTACTCAAGTAGTAATCTGTTCGTAAGATTTTGTAGGGAGTAATTCACTGATTACAAATAAACAAAAATTTTTTTTTGGAAAATTTATAAACTTGCGGGTAAGGTCAGGCAAAAGAAAGCTTTAAAAGCTTAGGCAACCAAACCAACTAAATCAGCAAAGACGCACAAGCATTGTCAGGTAATATGGCAGTACGTCAGAGATGCATAAACGATCGGCAAAAAAAGTGAAAAAACCTTTAAGGTAATTCTAAGGGTGTAGACACAACAGAGCTACAACCATCAAATAGCGCTCCGACCATCAAACAGCACTCCAAGCATAGAACACTAAAATTTGTTCTAAGCTTGGACCTTCGCACACCGCTTCAGCCTTGTATTTATATTAAATTAAAAAAAAAATTACCAGCGTGAGAGTAAAATTATTTAGTAATTAAAAAATATATTGTAATAATTTTACTCTCTTTTAGTAATAAGTACGAAGCTCGAGCGGTGTGCGAGAATCCGGGCTTAGAACAAATTTTTGTGTTCTATGCTCGAATCGCTGTTCGATAGTCGGAGCTTCGTTGTGGCCAAACACTAAGAAAATTTTGGCAATCGTCCCCACATTGATCTCCGATTTTGCACACATGTTTGGGGAACCAAAATTTGACGATTCCTAACATTTTAGATCTCTAGGTGCAATACAGTGTAAATGGCGGCAATTTTAATTTTTTCGGAATATTTTGTTTTTTTTTTTTAGTTTTTGTGCTGTAAATAAGCAAAAAATAGTCAAAAGACTGTATCTTATAGGAAATTTGGTTTTCCAAAATTTATCGCAAAAAATAAGAAAATTACCATTTTATTAAAAATTTTATATTTTTGGTTCCGCTACACCTGGAGACTTGAAATTTAAATATGATACTTTTGAAACATACTTTTGACTTTAATAATTGTCATATTTTGGTACCCAAAACATGTGTACAAAATTTGAACAAAATCGGAGTTATCGATGTGGGGACTATTGTCCGAATTTCCGTAAAATTACCCTTTACGGACAACTTCAAGAGTATTACGTTAACAATAAATAATACCTCACTTGGTCTATCAACTCAGTTGAAGGAGCATCCATCAAAACCTCCATTTTGGTAAAGATTGATAAGTTGAAGAAAGGGCAGAAATTGCACTTTTAAGGGAAAGGATTTAAAAATTACGTGTACAGTTAAGCTAATTAAAAAGTGATTCCTAAGTACCTTAGTGCACCAGTGACTTAAAATGAACAGGTTTAGATCAATGTTAAAAAAAAACAAACAAAATAAGAATTATAGTATTAATAGATATAGCTAAAAGTGTCATCAACTTTATTCCAATATTATAAAACATTATGATCTTCCAAATCAGAGCAACACCCAAAAATATATATTATCCAAGTATATATTGGTGCATAAGGAAATTTTAATTCCAAAATAAAGAAAGTACAAAAAGAAGATCACATTGGACTTTGCCTAAAAGATATGAACAAGAAAAGTATCAGCTAAGTGTTACCACTAAGAAGACTTTATACATAGATATTGCTCAACGACAAACCTGAACACATCACAAAAAATTAAATAAACTTTATACTTGTAAATAAACAACATACAAATTGACCACGTGCCATTAGTAAGAAAATTTAGAGTAAAATTTATAAAAATATACAAACAGAAAACAAGCTAATATGACTAAAAAAAACTAATATATAATTAAAATGAGAAACTGCAATTTATGTTTATCACGATGTACAAAAAACAATCTGTTTTAACTTAATTTATAAATACTTGCCTCATATGGTGGTACAATTATATTTCTTATATACTTCATAATGTGGATACAAGGTGAGAAGTAAGGTAGCATTGGTGTATCTTGCATTGTATGAAAATCTGAAAGTATAATACTGTATTAATATTAAACAATATTTTGTTGTTTTTTTTTTCTTACAATAACTATATTAAACAAAATTATAATAAATAAATTTAATTTTATCGAAGTTTCTTGAATAAATTTAATTATTAACACATTTGATTTACAATTCAAATTAAAGTTTATAATTTAATTCTCGATACAATAACAATCAGAGAAATGATAAATTAAATTTTGTTACAACAAACCTACTTTTTCAGGAAGATATCTGAATATGTTTCAACCAAAAAATTGCAATAAAAATCGTACAATAGTATAGAATTTTTTTTAATAACAATAAAACAAATTAACTTAAAATTGTTGTTATATCTATAAATAATTTTAAATCAAATATATAATGTGTGGATAATTCCGATACTAATAAGAATTAGCAAAACTTATTCACTATTATTTTGTTTAAATCAAATAATCAAATCTTGCCCCAAACAAAACTACTTCACTAGTTTTATAAATAATATATATATATATATATAATTATACAACTTACATTTGTTATCAACGCAGCACTTCACTAACGCACTATACTATACAACTAATGAAAAACCAATGAGAAATAGAATCCGATATTCAAGCGCAGAATCTTTAAAATCCAATCGATGCAAATGCCTAGTTGCATCTATTAATAATTTCTCTGTTTGCTGCGCATTTTCTTTATTAACTAATAAGAATGATTTATGTCATTTCTTAATTATTTAATAAATATTATAATTAATTAATTGTAGTTTCAATATCAATTTATATTATGAATGTTTTGTACTAATACAAAATAACGTATTCATTGCAATATAAAGGGTGTTTCAATAAGAGCGATAAGATTTTAATTTTAAATAACACAATAACGGTTTGACATATTAATTTAATTTGTGCTTTATTTTGAAGCTTAGACAATGCAGTTATGTTTATAACAAAATATTGTTTTATTGTCTACCACGGCTTTGTCTTCAGTTATTGATTAGCTTGGCCAACATTGGCCAAGTTTAAGTTCTAGTTTAAGTTCAAGTTCAAGTTCAAGTTCAAGTTCAAGTTCAAGTTTAAGTTTAAGTCCAAGTTTAAGTTTAAGTTAAGTTTAAGTGCAAGTTTAAGTGCAAGTTTAAGTTCAAGTTTAAAGTTCAAGTTTAAATTCAAATTCAAGTTTAAGTTCAAGTTTAATTTCAAGTTTAAGTTCAAGTTTAAGTTCAAGTTTAAGTTTAAGATTAAGTTCAAGTTTATGTTAAAGTTTAATATCACGTTTAGGTTCAAGGTTGCAATTCAAGAAGTAATTAACAAACCTGTAGTTTTGTTCTGTCCATTATGTAAAAGACAACATAAATTAATTAAATGTTCTTCTTTTCTGGCCGGAAACCCAAAATCTTGCTATGAAATTGCTGAAACACACAAAAGATCTTGCGCTTGTTTAGGCAAACACAGCTTTTCAAGTTGTCTATTTACAAATTCATGTAGAATTTGTGGAAGTAAAAGACACAATACTTTATTACATTTTGAGAATAATTTTATTCAAAAAATAGAAAATTCCTATTTAATGGTTTCAGAATCTCCAACTGAACGAGAACCAGAGATCACAACAGCTTCTGTTTTGTTATCAAATTTTTTAAAGATTGATATTCAATCTCTCGCTATACTAGGAACCGCTCAAGCACAAATATTATCAATTTTAGGACAATGGCGTAATTCTCGATTAGTTATTGATTTTGGAAGTCAAGTTGACTTCATTACAACTAAATTAGCAAATCGTTTACGTTTACCAAGAACTAATTGTCCATATTTTCTCAAAGGAGTTGCTCAGACCGCCCTTAATTGTACTACTTAAGGATTAGTGTCTTGTAAACTGGCTCCGTTAAATTTACTCACAAATGCTATTAAATTTAATGCAGTTGTACTACCTCATATCACTGCAGATCTGCCAACCGCTCCTTTATCCCAAAAATTTAGAGATTGTTTTTCAAGTTTAACTCTAGCAGATCCAAACTTTTATCAAACTTTACAAATAAATATATTGTTGAGTGTAGATGCTGTTCTTAATATTTCTCCTTTGTATCCTGCTTATCTCAAGGGCCATACAAGCGCTATGCTCACTAACTTTGGTTGGATCATCATGAGTTCATTCAGTACATCAACATAGCTCAAAACCTACTTTAATTTTGAATTCTATGTTTAACAGCATAAATTCTAACTCTGTTTCCTCCCTTAATAATACACCTAAATTATTCTGGGAAACTACATCACAAGATTGCTATTTAAACATGGAATTTACACAATTTTAGGTTCTAATAGAGAATACGCACTTGATTGCTTATTCAAATTAGAAGCTCGTTTTAAACGCGATCCTCTATTTAAACAATTATATAGTGACAACATTCAAGATTATATTACACAAGGTCATCTTATTCCTGCTCATCCAGATTCATCATGGGGTGAAGAAAGAAAAACCTACTGGAACATCAGTACGGGTGGTTTTCAATCCGGCTGAAAAAGATTTTCATGGTGTTACACTTAATGAAACAATTTACAGTGGACCAAAGTTACAAGCAGACATAGGACAAATCATTAATTGCCTTAACTTGTGACATTTGTCAAATGTTTTAAGAAATATCATTACATAAGAACGATTGTAAATATCAACATATCTTTTGGAAATATTTAATAGAAGATCTTGTAACTGAGTGGGAACACACACGTGTTGTTTTTGGTGTCACTTCTAGTCTTTTTTTAGCTCAGCAAACAATTGTTCAACTAGTTAAGGATGAGGGCTTAAAGTATCCTATAGCTGCTAATGCATTTACTTCAAATATTAACGTAGATGACATTTTATGTAAGGCTAATGATGAGTCTGCTGTCATACAATTAAAAAAAAAATTTTGTTAAAACTTAGTGGTTTTCAATTAGAAAACCATTACCTTTAAATTTTGACAACTCTTTGTTGCAAAAACTTCCCATTTTTTCAAAAACTATCAAAATTTTTGGTATTGCTTGGGATCCTATCAATAACAATTTTTATTTCTGCATAGAACCTTTTGTTGAGATACCTACCAAGAAAGGAATATTGTCCAGGGTACACGTATTTTTGACGTGAATGGATATCTTACTCCTTTTGTTATATCTTTAAAAAATTTCTTACAATTGTTGTGGTTAATTAAAATTGATTGGGATGAAATTCTTCCAAACAAAATATTAAAAAAATAGTCTCGGATTATAAAAGATTTACCTAATTTAGAATAAATTACAATATCTAGATGCATTATACCTATAGGTTATCTCAGTTTTCGTCTTGTAGCGTTTTCAGATGCAACCTTGCAATGGCTGCACTAATATATCTTAAAATTGAACTTAAATTATCCGTTGTAGTTCATTTGATAACTGCAAAGTCACATACATTTAAATTGGAAATACCATTTTGTTTTACTAATTCTACCTCAGTACTTGCATGGATTTCTACTCAAATTTACAAAAACTTAACTAATTCTAGATGAAAACATGTTTCCGGTGTTTAGAATCCTGCTGATCCAGGAAGTCGTGGGTTACTTCTTTTGGAATTGTTAAATTGTACTTAGTGGTGGAAAGATCCTGAATTTTTATATCAATTAATAAAAGATTGGCCATCGAAAAATTTATCAAAATTATTAACTGTTCCCGAATTGAAAAATAACAATGTAATAATACATATATCATTACTAGATCCGTCTACGTTTATTAAACTTTTTGGAAAAGATTTCTTCACTTTTAAAGATGCAACGTATATTTGGGTATATTTTTTAAAATTTAAGAGCAAAAGTGAGACATACTGGCAATAAGGTACTAACTGGATTATTGTCTGGTTTAGAATATTGTGATGTTTTACATTTTGCAATAAAAATTACTCAGGTTCAGTATTTGGGTTTAGATATTTATAAACTACATGATGGTAAATTATGTTCTAAATTCTAAACGATATCAAACTTTATTTCTATTTTTTGATTTTGCAGGTTTTGTTAAAGTGGAAAGTCGTTTAAAACATGCTCAACTTTCTCCACAGAGTCGTCATCCAATTTAGATCCCAAATAAAAGTTGTTTGGCAATTTTGTTAATTGATCATTTTTATTTGTATTCTGGACATGGCGGTCCCCAATTGGTCCAATCGTTACTACATCAAAATTATTGGATTTCGTCGACTAGAAATTTAATTAGACAACTTATTTTTTTTGTTTTATTTGTTATCGTTTTAAAGCTGAACCATTTCAACCATTTGTTAGAGTAAATCCATCTCAAACTTTTAGTCATACCGGTATAGATTATGCTGGTCCGTTTATGATAAAAACGTCTGCGTTAAGAACTAATCGTACAGTTAAATGTTATGTAGCATTTTATGTTTGTATGGTAACAAAAGCCATACATTTAGAAACTGTTACAAATCTTACAACAGAAAGTTGACTTGCTGCAATTGATCGTTTTATCGCAAGAGGTTTACCTAATAAATTTTATTTAAACTAAAGTAGTAATTTCTGTGGAGCTGCTATAGAATTTTCGAAAATTTCTAAATTTTTAATTAATTCAAATGAATCTTTTGCTCATTATTTAGCATCAAGAAAGATCGACTGGTGTTTTAATCCGCCCTACGCCCAAGTATTGGTCGATTATAGGAAACTGAAGTTAAATCGTTCAAACACCATTTCCGACGTATTAACTTTTGAAGAATTAAAGCGATATTGAATTCCCTTCCGCTCTGTTTTAATTCTAATAATCCAAATGACGGAGTTGATTATTTAACGCTAGCACATTTTTTAATTGGAGGTCCGCTTTTGTCACAAGCTGTTGTTGATATTCTAGATTTTCCTTTAAACAGATTAAAAAGCTGGGAATTAATTAAACAATTAACGCAATTTTGTTGAACTCGTCGAACAAAATAATATTTACATACTCAACTTTGCCGTCCAAATGGTTTTTAAACCAGAAAACCATTTTGGAAGGAGATCTAGTTTTCTGGTTCAGTCCACAAACTCCGCCTACTCAATGGTTAAAAGGGCGTGTTTATTGTTTATTATCGGGTCCAGACGAAAACGTGAGAGTTGTGAAAATTAGAACGACAGCTGGAGATATCGTTAGACTTATAAACAAGGTAATAACTTTACCTCCAAATTAACTTTACAGCTTTTAAATTTTATATTGTAAAAAAAAAATTTTTTTAGTGAGGTATGTTTGAGATCTTGTCATCAATAGCTCTAGAGTAAGCGTAACTATGACAATTTTTTTAATTTGTTATTATGAATTATTTTTATTTATTGTGAACGAAAGAAGTCAATATAAGGAGCTTTATCATCCAGAGCAGTTAATAACCGGCAAAGAAGATGCAATTAATACGACACCTACAAAATGGAACAATCCGAATATACTATCAGATTAATTCCCGACAAGCTATTATGTAGACGATTCTTCAATATCTGTAGCTAATTTTTCCAGTAGTTCGATGAATTTACCAACACCTTCAACCGTCACCATCGAATAATATCAACATCAACAATATTGATAAATAAAAACATAGAACATTTTCATCTAAGTTTGGCCTTTTTTTCTGTCTAGCCAGTTGTTTATTGGAGAGCTATTAATGACATGTCCACATAATTATATAAAAAAAAAAATATTTTTAAATAAGAACTTTACAAACTCAACATAAGAAATGTCAAAAATTTATTATTTAACTGTTAAAAAGTACAAAATTCTATTATAAAATCCGGTCAATAAAGATTAAGTTCAAAGTTATATTCACTAAATGTCAAAAATAGAAAAATCTATCTAATATAAAAATATTGTCAAAAAATAAAGATTTATCATAAACTGTTAAAACTGCAACAATCTATTTATATAAAGTCAAAAATTGCAAAATTTTGTCATGAAATTTTTATAAGAAAATAAACACTGTATATTTTTAATTTTTTTTAATTTTAAGATTATTTCTAAGTATTAAAAATGTAAAAATACACAGAATGTTTATTTTATTTTAAAAATCTTTTAATAATTTAATAATTGTTTTGTTATTTGTTTTTATTTGTTTGGTTAAAATAATTGTCTACGTTTGTGAGAATATGTTCTTTATTTGAAGTTTAGGAGTTTGCTTATAATTAAAAAATAATGCATTTTATAAAAAAAAATATATTTACAAAAAATTCTCAAAATTAGTTTTAAAATTAAAAAATATAAAAATATACAAGGTGTTCAATTTAAAAAAAAAATTACCAAATTTTCACAATAAAATGAACAACTTTTATTTAAAACTTGTTTTGAATTTTTTATGGTTGAAGAATTATTTAAATGTTTCAGTAATTTTGACTAACCCTGTATACAGACATCAGAATCAAACGCCAAATATAATAACAATAGGCACTACACAGTAAAGTGCCACGCGTACTGGCGTGCTTCCGGCTGGGTGATAATTTGTGGATCCGTGGGTGGAGGAATTTAAGGGCTCCACTAATTTGTTTAAAAGGACAAATTAGAAACCAAAGTTGAACTTTATTCACTTAAACACTAATTATACAATACAATCCATATGTCCGCATACGCGGTTAACAACCACACACGTGGATCTTGTTTCTTAGCTCTCTGTCTCCACACCCGTGGTTCAGAGCCTTCTCCTCGTTTTGCCAGAGCACGCGGTCCTCACGACCCTCATTCTCCCGGATATATTCCCATTCCGCATAAGCGCGAATATTTAAATAATATTTACATATAACAAACAATCACCTATAATAGTATACAATAATATTTACAATATATACACCTTAACACTATATCTTATATACTACATATACTACGTTACAAACTCCACCTCTTCCTGGCAAAAAAAAAAAAAACATTTAAGTTTTTTTTTTTTTTTCTACAGTTTTTTTTCTACAGTCTCCTCGTCTGGGGGATGAGCCTTGAGGTCTTTAGTATAGTAGGTACCGATGGACTTTTTCCCGTCCTCTGTTTCCAATTCATACATATTAACAGACATTTTTTTCCGAATTTTATAACGACTAAACTTGAATGCTAATTTTGCATTGAAATAAGTGCCAGCGTTAGACAAAAAGTGATTTTGTTTCCACACTGTATCTCCTACATTAAAAGTTATTGGTCGATGTCTTAGATTATAGTAATGAGTATTACGTCGAGATGCATTTGCAAGATTGGACCTTACTTTGGCAAAGTAATGAGGTAGTTCATTTAACCGGTTAATTAGCATTTTTCTATCTTCTATATCAAAAGGTTTGTTGTTATCAAGAGGTCCAAACTGGTCTCCTGAGATAACCAACAAAAAAGTTAAAAAGGCGGGAGTGTAGCCTGTAACTTCGCTTGTGCTAGAACGCATAGCAAAACCAAATTTTGGCAAGTTCATATCCCATTCTCTCTGATTATCTTTGATGTAAGATGCTACCATTGTTTTCAAAATTCTATTGTAGCGTTCTGTTGGGTTGGCTTGAGCATGGAAGAGTGGGGTGAACATTATTTTTACTTTGTACAATTCACACATCTCCCGGAATTTTACACTAACATATTGTCGGCCGTTATCAGTAATTATAGCTTGTGGAACACCATAATTCATAAAGATTTTGTTTTCTATTAACGTTGTAACTGTTTTAGCAAAGGCGCTTTTGAGCGCAAACAGGAAAACATTCTTTGTAAAAAGTCACACACCACCAATATGATTCTATTCCCATTCTTACTCAACGGGTAAGGTCCCATTATATCTGTCGATAAGATTTGAAATGGTCTATCAATTACATGGTTGCCCATTAAACCACCCGGTTTATTCTGAACTACTTTATGCGCTAAGCAGACTTCACAATGTCTGCAATAGCGTACCACGTCCGCATACATGCGAGGCCAGTAGTACAGCTGGGCAAACCTACAAAATGTTTTAAAAATACCTAAGTGGCCCGAGGTCGGCAGATCATGATATTCCTGTAATACGGTTTTGCGGAGCGTTTTTGGAATTACCCTTTTCCAGATATGCTCGCTACTGATGGTTGTTTTTGTCTCACAAGCCAGTTTGAAAAATTGATCGCCCTGGACCTTCCAAGTAAGGAAATCATTAGGATTGGCATTGATCCTTTGTATCATGCAAGTATACCAGGCATTATGATCCTGAATCCTAATGTTAACCAATGATAACGAAATCGGTTGGGGTTGAAAAGCCCTTGATAACGCATCGGGAGCTTGATGCTTGTGGCCTTGACGATGAACTACTGTAAAAGAATATTGCTGGAGCTTCATTATCCATCGGCATAAGCAACCAGGGGGATCTTTCAGTCCCCATAAGTACTTTAATGAATAGTGATCAGTTATAATAGTGAAGTGTGTTGCTTCGACATATACTTTGAACTTTTCAATGCTAAAAAGTACTGCTAAACATTCGAGTTCAGTAGCAGAGAATTTTTTTTCTGCAGGAGTTACTGATCGACTGGCATAAGCAATAACGCGTTGCCCTTCGGGGAATAGTTGACTCAGTATGCACCCAAGTCCAACTTAACTAGCATCACATTCTATAACAAAAGGTAATTCAAAGTTAGGTACAGCTAGCACTGGAGTGGTAATAGGCAATTTTTTAGATTGTTAAACGCTTCCGTTTGAATAACTCCCCAATCCCATCGTTTTTTTTTCTTTAGTAAGTCCGTTAAGGGGGCAGCACGAGATGCAAAATGGTCGATAAACCGGCGATACCACCCGGCCAATCCGATAAATCTTCGAACAACACGTTGCCCTCGTGGAACTGGGTAATTGATGATTGCCTGTACTTTATCAGGGTCTACCAGCAATCCTGATCTATTCACTACATACCCTAAATATTTTACTTCGGCCATAGCAAATTTACATTTATCTCTATTAAGAGTTAAACCTGCTGCGATTAGTCTTTTAAAAACTTCGTGCAATACCTTTATGTGAGTTTCAAAATCCTGAGTTACAATTATGATATCATCAAGGTATTTAAAGACAAAAAGTTCTAAGTCTAAGCCTAGTATTGTATCCATCAATCTCTGGAAAGTGCTTGGACTGTTATGAAGACCGAAAGGTAGTTTTTTAAACTGATAAAGTCCGCGCCCAGGAATAGCAAACGCTGTTATTTCCTTGCTACTTTCATCAAGTTGTACTTGCCAGTATGCACTGGCTATATCCAGAGATGATAAATACCTTGCTGAACGTAACCGATCGAGAATTGCCGATACTTGCGGTAATGCGTATGCATCACGCTTAGTAACTTCATTGACTTTTCTAAAATCTATACAGAGTCTGAAGTCACCTGTTTTTTTCCTAACCATTACAACTGGAGAACACCATGGTGAGTGACTTGGCTCTACGACATCGAGTGCCAACATTTTATCAACCTCCTCATTTATTATTTTAAGCATGGCTGGTGATACTGGACGGTATCGTTGTTTGATTGGAGTCGTAGCTCCCACATCGATTACATGCTTTACCATGTTAGTGCATCCTAATCCAGATCCCATTCTCTTAAAATAATAAGAAGTCAGTTGTTGTAAACGGCCTTTCTTGTCGATATCCAAATCCTGTTTAGTCACTGCCCCATTCTCTTCTCCCTTATCGAAGTCAATAAGATTCCTATGCAGTTTTGTTACAATTTTTGATTGCACCCAAAAATCTATACCTAAGATTAAATTAGTGGCTAAATTTTTAATAACTAAGCAATCTATTACTAATACTTTATTACTAAAAGTAATGGGTATCTCTACAATGCCCAACACCTTCATTTTATTGCCATTTGCAACAGTAAGTTCCTTAACATTACACAATTTTAAAACTAAATGTCCTAAACCATAGAAAAAATTAAAAAGTTCCAAGGACATGCATGACTTAGAACAACCACTGTCTAATAGAGCATAAATTTCCAAATCATAAATACATATCTTAAGGTGAGGCCTTAAGTCGCCAGATACGTTTTCTAATAACTGGGATATGTGATGAGTGTAAACGTTCTCAGTCGGTTTGGAGGATAAACGAGACACATTCCGACTGTTTATGATCTCGCCAAATCGTTTCCCTTACTCCGGCATTTAGGGCATTGTCCTTTGGTAACCCCTGACCTTCCACAACCAGTACAAAATATATTTTTAGGACGCCTGCATTTTGAAGATGGGTGGCCTTTGTCTCTGCAATTCCAACAGCGCAGCTGAGTGAATTCATCTCTATGATGTTCAGATTTTCCATTTTGCTTTGGAAACCCAGATAAATCCGGCTCAAGGGTAAACCTGTTACTCTTATTTTCTAATTCTACTTTTTTCGCTAATCGGCAATTAGCTTCAATCTGATTGCATTGCAATCTCAACACTTCTACAGAACTGATGTGATCATACCCGAGTCTTTCAATAAAGTAGGGGTGAAGATTTCTTTTAAGAGTGTTTAGTTTGTCGTCACTAGATACTGGACTGGGGACACGGTTAAAAAGAGCTAAAATACAAGAAAAATATTTGCTAATAGACTCATCATTACTTTGCCTTCGGTTATCAATTTCGCGACGCAACTCGTACTCGTAATCTGCGGGTAAATATTCTCCTCGCAGTTTAGTTTTAAAATGATCCCAACATAAAATAGTATTTTTATATGCTCTATACCAAGTCAGAGCTCTATCTTTTAAGAGTTCTGGTATCGCAACAAAAAGTTCTGAATCCGTAACTTAAGAAATTAATTGGAGTTCGTCAATTCTCTCTAAAAATGCGCATACACTTATTTCATGCAAATTGCCCGAAAATTGTACATTCCAATCAGTTATACTCTTTTTGAACCCCCCCCAACGAACTGACAGGCCGATCAGAAATATCATTTTTGTTACTCCCCACACTACTAATGACTGAACAATTTAATTCGGCCGCATTACATTTTTCCTCCGTTTCATTTTCTAAATCTGTTAATGATTTTTTAAATTGGAGTATCATGTCTTTATATTCCTCTAAATTATCTGGAATTCGATCCACCCGTCCCGCTAAATGAATGAGTTTAGTTTCAATACATTTTGCCCCGTTTGATTTACGGGTTCCATCGTAACTATCCACTAAAGCCCTCAATAAGTCAATTTTTGATTTACATACTGAAATTTCTTTATCCCAATCATAATTTTCCGACGTAATAACATAATTAGCGTCATCTGCCTCTTCCGCCAGGATAGGGGAAAGCTTGCCACGTAGTTGGTTTAATGTAAATTTACGAGGTACAGCCCTATCCCGTATTATCAATTCATACATACATTCGTCTTTTGTTAGACGTATCACCTCCATTTTGATAAAAATTACAATTTTCTTATTTCAATCGTTAAAATTAACAACAGGCTTTTGTTTAATATTTAATATAAAAATTAATTAAAAAAAAATTATTTGAAATTCTAATTATCTTTAGCCACTGCCATATTTAATTATAGAAAAAAACAACATTAACTGAAAAACCTAACTAAAGAAAATATTTCCGAATGAACAATCAGTGACAAAAAATAATTTAATTTAAAAACCACGTCTAATATTATTAACAATCTTATCATAATAATAGGTAAACTTAAATATTTCAATAATATTCAATAAAATTATCCGACAAAATACCCCATAAGAAATAAATCTATCTCTTCCAAATACCAAACGCAAGGTCGAATAAAAAATTCACGCACTTACAAAAACGTATATCTACGAAAAAAATTATTTCAAAATTTTCCACATTTATTATAACAAAAAAAAGTATTTTTATGTGTTCCGATTAAAGTTTCTAAGTCTTATTTACCGTACCTTAAGATTACCGCACACCTTCTGCAGTCCAAGCGGTCTAAGTGTAATTGATCCCGCGGTGCTTCCTTCACCGCGCGGCTGTCCGTTCTCCGGGATAATTCCAATATGATTCCAATGGAGTGCAGCGGGATTCTTCTTCCGCCACTGCAAAGTCTAATTCTTCCAGCGTTTCCGATGAACAATGCATCTTATTTATTTCAAATTAATTTATTTCAAATTAACTTATTTTACACTAATTTATTTCACATGAGTTTCTTTTAAATTTAACTTCTTTGTTAATCTCAATTTTCTTCATCCATGATGATGATTTCCTCCACACTTTAGATTTTTTTTCCCTCTTTGCACAGATAGAAAAAAAACTTACGCCTCACGTTGGGCTCCAAACTTGCCACGCGTACTGGCGTGCTTCCGGCTGGGTGATAATTCGTGGATCCGTGGGTGGAGGAATTTAAGGGCTCCACTAATTTGTTTAAAAGGACAAATTAGAAACCAAAGTTGAACTTAAACTTTATTCACTTAAACACTAATTATACAATACAATCCATATGTCCGCATACGCGGTTAACAACCACACACGTGGATCTCGTTTCTTAGCTCTCTGTCTCCACACCCGTGGTTCAGAGTTTTCTTCTCGTTTTGCCGGAGCACGCGGTCCTCACGACCCTCATTCTCCCGGATATATTCCCATTCCGCATAAGCGCGAATATTTAAATAATATTTACATATAACAAACAATCACCTATAATAGTATACAATAATATTTACAATATATACACCTTAACACTATATCTTATATACTACATATAGTACGTTACAAAAGTTAACACTATAAAATATTTGACAATTTTGATCTCATTCAATACCAATACAAATTTACAATTAAAACATAACTATTATTATTTAAATTGTCCTCCATTTTTTTAATAAAAATTAATAAAAGAATTTATTGTGCGTCTTACAGCTATTTTACATCGCCCGGAAATCTTACGACCTGTTTGAAGGGGGTTGATGGGATCAACGGCTTAGGTAATTAGGTAGATTCTGAAGTCTAAGGAATCACCCTACCCTAGTGGATAAATAGCATGTTATTATTTTAATCATATTTTGGGAATAGAATCCCGAAATGTTATCATGCTACGCTGTAATATAATGCGATTAAAAAGACAACGTTTTACATGTTTATTTAAATTTTATTGGTTTATTTTTATTGTTATCTTTTACTCCATTTAATTTTTTAATTTTTAACTTGACAATGGCTATGAAGGAGTTATTTATTCCAGACGCCAGTAATAATTACATTAAGTTATTAATTTAATTTCAAAACAAAAAATAACTAAAAATACACTACTGACTAGATTATTATATTCCACATCAGTAGTATACGCTTTAGATGAATACATGAAATAATAAACAAAACAAAAATTACTTTGCAATTCATAGATTTCGACTAAAGATAGTTTTTTTACCGATTGATCTCATGCTACATATGTATAATTAAATCGCATAATAAAGCCAACTCTCCCTCACTAACGCATACAGCTCCCCCAAAGAACATCCTGTTGATACCCTCTTATTACAAATAGAAACATTTAACTGAGAAATAAAATTATAGTTATTAAGTTTTGCATCTGTTCAGATTAGATTTAATTACGTTTATTACACAATACAAAACCGTAAAAGAAAAAGTTATTATCAAGATTTGAAAGTAAAAAGAATTGATACATTTATGTCAGTAGGTATGAGTGTAAAACCTACGCTCACTAAGGGAGCGACAGACGTGCACATTTTAAAATTAATTAATTTCAACTATAACAGTTGAAATATATTTTTTAACACATTTGTTTAGTAACCATTACTCAACGGTATAACGTCTTTTGTATTATAAAAATACCCATAACTATGATATAAACAACCTAGAAGAAAAAAGTCTAAATTAATCATTAAAAAAAATTATTAGAAACTAATTTAATAAAAAAAAATATATTGCATTAGCGCTTAGCGTGGTTCTGTCAAAAGCAACAAAATGTATTTATTAAAAATTCTTTTAGTTCAAGTGACATAAATGGCGAAGCGACTAATTAGTTTTATAATATTTTGCATTAGATGCTTGGCGGGACTCATCCGTAAATTGCAAAGCGATACATTGTAAACGCCGCAAATAAAGCGATGGCCCGGCCCGGGAAGCCGTGAGGAAGTGAGACGGAACTCCGAAATTCCTCTACGGGGCGATCTAAGAAGTGGCGAACACAAGCGGAGACTGAGTATCGAAAGATTTATTTGAATTAATTCTTGCCGGTGATTTGCAGTATTATTACAAGTAAACTTACATTAGTGAACGTAACTAATTAATTAAGATAATTAGTTTTTTTTTTCTTTTTGTTTTGTGAGTATGGCAATTAGTTTTTTTCTAGGTATTAAAACGAAATTAATTCCTGAATGTCATTTTCTGATACAACCGATTCTTTTGGATCAGATAGCATAGTGCCGTAGTAGCAGTGAGAGAGTTGTAGATAAGCTTCTTCAAGGTAGAAGAAACTCTACAAAATCTAATCGGACTGCAGTAAAAAGTACTTATTGTCACTATGTGCAACCCGATAGGTTGCCGGAGTTTTCACCTGGTGCATCCACTCCTATCGAGAAATGGATCCAAAAAATCGACCAACTGTTGATTGTTAATAAATGGTCGGAGGATACTAAAAAAAAGGCTGTGTTAGTGATAGTTGATGGTATCACCGACACTTTCTTACAAAATGGTGCTAGAACCGGACGTTACGAAACGCTCTACAGCCATTATTTTTTGATGTTACCTAACATGTTAGGAAGCTCTTACCAAGACCAGAGCATAACGAACAAAAATCTAGCTCTGTTGTAAAAAGGCATAATAGTGCAGATAGCCGGAAGAAGCCGTACGAGCTAAAATGCTACAACTGCAACGCGAGGAGTCACTACTCTAGCAAATGCGGACAACCACGTAAGGAATGTAGCAATAGTAAACGGCTTGGTTATGAATCCAAAAATTACACAAAGTCAATCAAGACAACAAACGTTTTGTTGATCTGTTTGACTAATGAAGTTGACAAAAAGTATATATAAGTCAACTGTTTAGTGAATGACGTTGCATTCAGAGGGTACGTTGACATTGGATGTGAGCATGTTATTATTAATCATATGTGTGCACAGACGTTGCTACTAAAATTACAAGAAACTACAAAGGTTGTAAAAGGATATGCCGGAGAAGAAGTTGCCTTTTTGGGAGAAGTTGACATATCTCTAACGGTAGACCTTGTATTTTAATCATGTAAGAGCTTTTGTTGTAAGAGACGCAGTGCAGTCGATTGCAGTGCTAGTAGAAAGAAGTTTTTAAAATCACCATGGCATTACGTATATGTTCAGTGGTAATTTCTTCAGAATATTTCAAGAAAAAGATTACCAGGTACAGGCAAATCTATCACCTCCCACAACGATAGTGGCACTAAGGTCGGTAGAGGAAACTGTAATTTCTCCTCCAAACATCGTTAGATATATTCTGGTGAGTTCTAATGCAGAAAACTCAGTATTTGTAGAATTAGCTAATTGCATTGTACCTGGTTCTGAGCACGTAGTCAGCAGCTGTACAACAAATACCAAAAAAAGCGTTGTTTTAGTTGCAAACTTATCTCAGAAACCACTAAAATATTATTTAAGGCAAGTAGTGGTTAGAGGTAATTTATGTGAAGATACAATTTTGACTCTATTACGTATTTAGTGTTGGCGTAGCTTGTCAGGAAAATATTAAACTTGCAAAAATACATGATCAAATTGATAATAATTTGACAATTATTGAAGGAAAAATTACAAAAAACATGTTTTTGATTGAAAAAATTAATTGTTTCCGATTTGTTATTTTATAAATATAAAAACTTTCAGTTCATCAACAAGAGTTTTATTTTTAATGAGTGTTTAACGATTATTGTAAGATGTATATTTTTATTTGTTTCTGAAATTTATAGAGGCCATAAATGTAGCATAAAATATGAGTAGTACTACAAGCGCAATGTTTTAATAAGAATTAGGAGACGTAAACTGACAAGAAACCTTTATCAATTATCAATCAGTTGTAACTAAACTGAGAAGAGAGGTGGTTGTTTGTCTCTTTTGAATATATTTAATCTTTTAAGATAATAGTATATTTATTTCAAATGTTTTATTTCTTTAAAATTATATACTTATAGTTAATTAAAATACAATAATGTCAAACAAATATAGCGTGCACGTGTTGTGGATGTTGGTGAGTGATTTTATAGATATAGAAAAAACTAAGAATTACTATAATTTGTAATTGAGATTATTTGTATGTTATTTATGTTATAATTGCCTACAAACAATAATTACCATTTAAAAGTTTTATCAAATATCAATTGTTGCATAATTTTTTTTTATATATTTATATTACTGTCAGGTTATTGTCAGGTTAAGTTTTCTAAATCTTATCTTGGCGCCCGTATACATGTAATTCCCTATACCGGCCGGGGGTATAAAAATTTGTGCTTTTTTGATTGTTTTTTTTTTAATAATAATTTTGAAATTATGCTTGTATAATCAAAATCTAAAATTAATTTAAAAAACTGCAACACATTAATTTAGTTTAATCCAATTATATAACTGCAACAAATATTCATATATAAATATTAATTATTTATTATTTTATAAAACTGTTATTATTATTTTTGCAAACACCAAGCAGCTGGAAAGTGGTCAAGTGGTATTTATACCATAGCCAGGGGGACCCACGTATGCCCTATCTAAATTCTACAGACCAATCAGCTTGATTTTATTTATGCAAAAACTACTAGAAAAAATAGTTGATAGGCACATACGGAACGGGCTGCTAAAGACCCGACTACTGCACCAGCATCAGTATGCTTACCAAACGGGTAAATCGTGCAAACTAGCCATACACCAACTAGTCAGCAGATGCAAAAACACTATCCAAAGCAAAGAAATAACTTTGGGTGCTTTTCTGGACATTGAAGGGGCATTTGACAATACCACCTTCAAATCTATTGCAAAGGTAATAGAAAACCGAGAAATAGACTTTCTTGTTCAACAATGGGTCAACTCCATACTCAAAAACCGGACTTACGGGGAGGCGTACTCTTAACATGGTGTTTAGTTATGAACAGATTTTCAACAACATGGGCATCTTTGCCCTAGGTTATGCAGATGATCTCACAATCTTTGCAAGCGGGAAGATTGGAGCAACCGTGTCACAACAATTGTACCGTTCACAAGACGGCTAAACACCACAGACCTAAAAAACCTGAGGATGTATAAAGTCAAGCTTATGATGTCAAAGGAGGTAAAATATCTAGGACTAAACGCTTGACATTAAGTTAAACTTCAATTTACATCTGACAAATAAAACAACAAAAACCATTCGGGTGCTTCTTCTACCAAAATGATAGTTGGACGTACACCTATAACCTAATGGTTACACACGGTGGTGGTAAGACCCATTATTACATACAGAGCGTTTATATGGAGAGAAAAAACTATTTTCAAGTGTACAGCCAAAAGACTAGACAAAGTTCACAGGCTATCATGTCTGTTGATAACGGGAGCAATGAGAACGACGCCTACAGCAGCTATGGAAATATTACTATCATTACCGCCACTTGATAATGATAATGACAAAAGCAAGACAAGCAGCATACAAACTGCAGATAAACAAATACAACGTAAACCTCAAGAACCACAATCCTAATATAACAAAGGTGTTGCTTAAGGAAGAAATTCTAACAATGCGGTCGGACTTTATAAAGGGCCACTGCATTAGCAAAAAATTTGACGTAATAATACCACAGCAAAACAAATGGATAAAGAACAGATATCTGGAAACGGTAAAAGGAACTACTTGGTATACAGATGGAACCAAAAAATGATGAAATTTACGAGAACACACACCAAGGAAAGCTAACGTTGCTACTTCTGAGTAAATATGCCTTGACGTTTCAGGCAAGATGGCTGCCATCGAGTGGTGCGCCAGAAACATGATCGAGAAGAGACTAGAACCTGACAGACCAGTAACAATCATGTCAAACAGTCAAGCGGCATTGCAGGCACTGCAATCGCTAGTAATAAAATTCAAATGGTATAATATAATACAGTGAGATAGCTCAGTTATAGAGCGTTAGCGTAGTACGCTAACAGTCCGGGATTTGATCCTCGAGTATGACTAAAATAATAACTTTGCTCTTTATCCACCGGGGTAATTCGGAAGTCATTTAATAAGCCGTTGGTCCCATCAACCCCCTTCATACAAATTGTAAGACTTCTGGGGCAATGTAAAATAGTTGTAAAAAGCAAAATAAAGAAGAAGAAATTAGTTATGACATGCATACATAGTCTAAAAACAGTAGCTACGACTTGCAAAGTTTAGTATGGATACCCAAAGATCAGGAGATAAAAAGAAGTCTTAGGGCAAATCAACTTGCCAAACAAGGAGCACAGAAAACATTTACTGGACCAGAACCCGCTATTGAGATCTCATACAAAACTGGAAAAGCAATAATCTGCAGCAAACTTGAGTCGGAGCACAACAACCTGTGAAAAAACTGTACGAGATTGACACATTCAAGAATATTTCTAGCAGAACCATCGTATGATACCAAAACAATGGTAATACAAATGAGTCGTATTAGACTCTAAAGGCTTACATGACTGATAACCAGACACTGCAGACTCAACAAACACTTGTATAGAATGGGAATAGGAACGGGCCCTCTATGCCGCGGGTCTATAGAAGAAGATGATGCACTTGCTGAATGTATACAAAACTTACAAATAGCAACGTATAACCATTTTTGGCAAACACAATTTAAACGAAAACTTGCTAAAAGCAACCAACTGGGTAAAAGTACTGAATTTTATCGAAGAAGCGGAGCTGCTCAAAAAGTAAAACATTAGAGGTGTACAACAGGTTCAATAGAACCGCAGTACAACGGGCGCCAAGCAAATCACTTCAAGGTAAGGAAGGTAAAAGGTGGGTTTTTTAGTCAGTAAAAACCTGACACTACTGGACAGCACGCTGTCCAGTGTCTTTTAAAGGTTATTCTCTTCCTACAAAAAAAATGTGTGTGTTGCTTGTTTAGTAATTCTACTAATTTATACAAATTTTTTGTATTGTTATTTTTAGCATGTTTCTCTGCTTTGCTACAGGTTCTCAGTAAGTGTGTGTTTTTATCTTTTCTGTAGCATCGTTGTATAGTTTTGTTGAGTTTGGTGTATTTAATTTGTTTTTGCTCTTGCAGTGTTGGCGCTTTTCTGTTATTTGCCTTTTTTTTATTTTCTTTGGTCGTTTCTTTAATGACCAGTTTAGTGAATTGCCATATTTCATTAAGTTTTGATGTTTCTCGTTGTGTAGGTAATCTCTCAAGTTTTGTTCGCAATTTTTGTTAAAATTTTGTTTTGTTTTAAAATGTGGTTTGCGTGTTATTGTTTTTTTTTGTGGTACTTTCAGTTTTAGTTTGAAGTAAGCTGTGAGTAGTTTATGATTATGATTGATTGATAGACGTTCTTTATTAAGTGCGTATCAGAATGTAATCTATCTAGTTTGTGTGCGATATTGTTCATCCGTTTCCAGCACAAAAATTTAATAGCATTTTTTCCTTTTTGTTTCTCTTTCTTTTTTATTTGAGTTGTTAGTAGATGCGTATACTTGGATTATATTTAAGTTAACAGGTTTTGAGTGAGAGAGTCATTATATCCCATCAACCTTTTTGATATTGATGATGTCATTATTATTGCTCAGTTTCTACTGTGGGTTTTATTTTCTAAAAATTTTATTGTGTTGCTATTAGTTGTTGTAATATAGTCATTTTTGTTTCAATGTATCTCTGATATACCTGCAATATTTATCCAGTTTCTTTTCTATTATGTAGGTCTTTCCTGTTTGTAAAAGTTCTCTCACATTTCAGGTTGATAGTATTATCTAGGGCTTTTCTCAAAGCCATCCCTCTTTGATATCCAACTAGAGAGATTGTCTCTGGAAAATTTATCTTTGAGTAAAGCCATTTGATTTTTGAAAAAGATCAGTTATTGAGATGGGTTTCTGCTGTCTTCCTCAATTTTGAATGTAATCTAACTGAAGATAATTTTGATAAATTACCTATTTTCTCTAGTGTCTTAAATTGGACTTTTTATTTTAACAATAACATTTCTCTTCCATGCTTAGCTACAACAAATTTATTTATGTCAATAAGTGGTACTTTAGGTTGTAGCTCGTTAACTAAAACAATATCAAAAATGGCAACATCCGACTATTAACAGGTATTCTGCTTGTAAAAAATAACAAAAATCGGTTATAAAGTATTAACATATTATTAAAAAGAATTAAAATCACCTCATAAAATGTAAAAAAGTGCAAAATTTTATTTATTAAATAGTTTAAAATAACAAAATATTTTATAAATTTTAAAAATATTGTCTAACATCACAAAACTTTGGTCAAAAACTGTTAAAAATGCAAAATTTATGATTTAAAAAACCAAAAATGGCTAAATCCGTCCAAAAACAATAGAAAAGTGCAAAATTCTTTTTATAAATTGTAAAAAATAGCTAAATCTAGCTATGAAATATTAAAATATTGTTGTTGAAAAAACTACAAACCAGCCAAAAAGAGCAAAATCCTAGTTTAACTCTAATTTTGGCGCATAATTTGTTGCAGGTTTGAACCCTAGCTACGGCAGAAATTTTGTAGGAAGTTATGTCATTTATTAATTCAAGAGGTTAGTTTAATATATAATTAGTGTCTATTTAACTATAATTACATTTAATTTAAGAGTATGGGTGGACCAGATACTAGGCCTCGTCAGTATCTACAGCGCCCTCATTTTCTCAATTAACGGGTTTGATAGTATTTATTTGTGTTTTTAGGTACATGTTCAAAGGCAGCTTGTGCGGTACTAACACAAACGTAAGCCCTAAAATAACGGCGTTTAAAAATGAAAAAAAAAATAATATATGAAAATCAGATCATAATTTTTCTAAAACAAAATTCTATGTATAAAAACTAACTGAATCTGGTTAATAGAAATTGCAAAATTTTATTTATAAAACATTAATAATTACAACAAAATGCGGCTATAAAATATTAAAATAAGAACTAAAATCTAGTAATAAATTGTCAAAATGTGTAAGATCCTTATTATAGAATGTCAAAAATAGCAAAAAAATCAGCAATTGTCAAATTTTGGTTATAAACTGTTATAAATAGCAAAATTGCTGTTATAAAAAGTTAAAAAATAATCAAATCCGACCACGAAATATCAAAATATAGATAGAAAAAATCAAATTTTTATTTACAGATTGTCAAAAACAGTTAAATTTAGTTATAAAATATAAAAATATTACCAAAAAGCATCAAAGTTTAGTTATAAACTGTTAAGAAATGCAAAGTTTTATTTATAAAAATTAAAAATTAGCAAAATCTGGCCAATAAAATTAAAAAGTGCAAAGATGTCAAACATAACTAAATCCGTTTATAAAATGTTAAAATATAGTCAGAAAAAAAACTGTTGAAATGTATAAAATTATAATTAAAATAGTAAAATCCTGCTGTAAAGTATAAAACAAAGCACAAACTTTTGGCTATATACTATATTATAAATTGGTTTTTTTATTTATAAATTAAAAGCGTCTAAAAACAGATAAAAACTGCAAACTTTTATTTATAAAAAAGAAGTATTAAAATATTGTCAAAAAAAAAAACAAAATCCGACCATAAGCTGTTAAAAAGTGCAAAATTCTATTCATAAGAGATACAAAATATTAACATCCGGCTAATAACAAGTGAAAAATTAAATATTCACACACAAACTGTTAAAAAGTGCAAAATTTGATTTATAAAATATCTCAAAAATAACAAAAATTTGGTTATAAGGTATAAAAATGTTGTCAAAAAGCACCAAACTTTGGCCATAAAATGTTAAAAATGCAAACATTTTGTTATAATAGTCAAACAGTTGAAAAGTGCAAATTTTTATTCAGTAAAGTTAGAAATAGTTTAAAATATTGTCAGAAAAAACATAATCCGTTCATAAACTGTTAAAATGTACAAAATTCAAATTATAAAATGACAAAAATAGCATAATCCGGCCGTGAAGTATAAAACATTGTCAGAAAACAATAAATTTTGATAATGAACTATTAAAAACTAATTATTTTATTAAAAAAAAAGGCAAAAATCTGGTCATAAAATATTTTTAAAGCCAACCAAGTTTGGCTAAACACAGTTGAAAAGAGTAAAATTCTGTTTATAAAATTACTAAAATAGCCAAATCCGACATTGAAATTACGAAAGAAAAAAAAAACACTAAGATCCGACTATAAATTGTTTAAAAGTGAAAAAAAATTATAAAATTACTAATATAGCAAAAAATGTAAAACCTAAAAGTATAAATAATAAAGTATTTTTACAAAATTTATTGTAGATAATTAATGAAACATTAACAAATATATTTTTAACTTTGCAAACTCTAGCAATTTAACTTATTTTTTTAAATATACATATTTTACTTCAAAGTACGCATCTCAACACTTAAAATCAATAACTACTCCATAGAATTCTTAACTAGTATTCTTTGACGTCACGAGTATGTTTTTAAATATCCCAACAGTCGAATGTCTTGACATTAATTAGCATATATTAGATACATCTGTTAAAGACCTTATTACTCATTCAAAAGTTTATAATAACTCAAAATTATTTTCAATTTGCTAGCAGATATATTCATTATTATTATTATGTCAAAAACATATATTATTCTGATATTCATAAGTGGACGTATAGTTGCGTGTTTCAGCAAAATTAAATTTACAATAGAAACAGAACAAAATAATCAAATTGTTTTTATAGACTTAACAAAGATTCATTCACATGATTGAAAAATCCGTACGCCACTGTTGTTAATAACATTGTGCTAACAACAAATCAATTTTAATTAAGTTTTAACCTGTTTAAAATTACTTGTGTCATTGTTTTATTGTGATTTTATGTGCGCTAAATTGGCTTGTATAGTTATTATCTGTGAGATTCATCTGATTCATCTGATTCGATTATTTGTGTAAGTAATCTAACCCCACTTACTCAGCATATACATCTATTGCGCGAGCGCACAAACAAACCCAGCCTTTGTTGTGTGCCAGTGGCGTAACTTGCAGTAGATACTTAAGGTTTAATTTTAAATATTTTTAATATGTAATTTTTATTTATACAATTATCCGTACTTCCCATTTTTACCTTTGTTGCACATATTTTAATATTTCCACGGTCCAGTTAACCAAGTTTGTCATTTATAAGTCTCCACGACGGACCTCGTAGGAGTAAAGTGTGTAACCCTGTGTTGTTCCTATTAGTATTGTTTTCCATTTTTAATTACTGCTATTTTTTAATTTTTTTTTTAATTTATTCCTTTATATATATAATGGCTTTTTGTAAATGTTGTAATAAACAAACAAAAGATTTGGAAGCTATTCGATGCTTTGTCTGTGAAGATTATTATGCATGTTTATGTGTTGGTTTTCCCCTATCTGACTCTCGTGTGCTACGATCAAAAGCAAACTATAAATGGACGTGTAATAGTTGCTCTCACTCAGGAAACACAATATCTGTGTTAAAAGGTATAGTGTCAGACTTAAGTCAACAAGTTAAAGAGCTAACAACTGCTCTATCAAAATTATCAGCTCCAAATAACGATTCAACCGGAAATCTAAGTTGCGAAGCATACGAAAAGGTCATTGTAGAATGTCACGAACGAGAAAAGCGGTCTACAAATATTATCATATTTAATGCCCCAGAAAATAATACATCTGACGGCAATGTTGTAGCTTCAGTTTTGCCGATATTAAAGTCTATTGTACCTGCACTGCCAACAATTTCTCAAGCTGTCCGTCTTGGAAGACCGTTAAATAATAAACCACGCCCGGTTAAAGTAATTTTTACTAGCAGGACAAACGCTGTAAAAGTATTAAAAGAAGCAAAAAAGTTGCGTAGTTCTGCTACATATAACAAAATTTTTATTAATTCCGACAAAACTCCCCTACAACAAGAGTACGAAAAAATTATTCGTGCTTCTTTAAAATCTTGCATTGATAAGTATATAAACGGTACCCCTACAATACTTGTACAAAAAAACTAACATTGTCCCAACAGAATGAATTAGTAGCTCATTTTTACTATCAAAACACACAAGGATTAAACACAAACTTTTTTTGATAGCGTATGTTCTTCTAATTTTAATATTATAGCAATAAGTGAAACCTGGTTAAAAGACGGAACGCTCAGTAGGGAACTATTTCCAGAAACTTATTTTGTGCATAGAGTTGATCGTGCACGATGTAAAGCTGGTGGTGTTTTAATTGCTGTTCCAATTACTAATGCGCACTGTCCAATTGTTGAAATAGATTTTTCCGCAGCTACCATTCATTTTCATAAATACAAGCTAACTCTTTTAATAATTGTTTGTTATATACCACCCTCTCAATCAACAACTGTACATAAAGCATTTTATGAATTTATCGAAGAAAACTTTGATATCAGCACTAATACAATTATTGTAGGCGACTTTAATATTCGTAATCTTCAACAATCACTGTCTGGTCATCATCCTGATCAGTTAAGCAGTAACTTTTTAAATTTCTTAAACTATAACAATCTTTTGCAACATAATAATATTCTAAATACTAATGATAGAACACTTGATCTTGTTTTAACGTCCTCTGATATTAAATGTTCACTTTCACGTTGTTATTCCCCATTTGTAATTGAGGATACACACCATCCAGCTCTTGCTTTTGACATTAAAGTTTCTACAACTACTAATTTGCCGTTTTGTCCACAACAGACATACAAATATTGTTTTAAAAAAGCTAACTTATCCAACTTGTACACTGCTTTTTTTGACACTGATTGGTCATTAGTGTATGCTGAGACAGATGTTGACGTATGCTGTGATAAGATTTACCAAACAATATCTAAAATATTGGACAGACATGTTCCAAAGTCAATTCCACGTAAATCGTCGTCTAGATATCCTCGGTGGTTCAGCACTGATTTATGCAAACTTCTTGGCAAAAAAAAGCGTTACCACAAGTTATATAGTCAACATAAAACCAATTATTATCGGCTAAAGTATTTTAACCTTCGAGGAGAAACAAAACGCCGTATTTCATTGGACAGAAAAATGTTTACTACTGCAGCTGAAGCAAAATTGAAAAACGATCCAAACCAATTTTGGTCATACATTAATTGCTTGAAAAACAGTTCAAGAATTCCATCATTTATGATTCATAATGGAATTATGACGTCAAACCAACAAGAAATCGTAAACTCATTTGCAAATTTTTTTAGTAGTGTTTACAAAACTTCAAATTTTTCATCAAATTCTAATTCCGTCAACAATACTATTCCATTTAGAATTAAATCCATATTATCCGATGAAGTTGTGCAAGCTTCTAAACGTCTAAAAGCAAAATACACGTCAGGTCCTGATGGCATTCCTTCTTTCTTAGTCAATCCACTGCATTATTTGTTTAACTTAATATTAAAAACTTCAACTTTTCCAAAACTATTAAAAATTGCCCGTATCAGCCCAATTTTTAAAAAGGGAAACAAAGAAGACATATCAAACTATCGTCCAATTGCTTTAATTAACAACTTTGCCAAATAGTCCGGGAGCTGGTAACAGAATAGTGCAAGAGTTTAGGAAAGGCTGATATTTTGAGATCGGACTGTTTATTGGTCATAGAACGCCTCTGCAAAGTCAGCACCCAAAGTGTCGGGACACCTGGCGATGGCACGCTAACAAAAGGTGTAATTTTAACACCTTACTTAGCGTACCCAAAAATTGTTTTGGAAAAGCTGAAAATTCATCGGCAAATAGTCGATGCATTACAAAACCTTAATCAAGCAGCTAGACAGTAATAACCAAACGCACGGCGTCAACACAGTTGCGTACATGCTACAAGAACTAACTTAATGCAAATGATTAGAAAAAGCTGAAAGTTGGGAATAAGTCAAATTACGTAATTAAATTTATAAAACAAACAGTCAGACATAGTTTTTATCAGAACCCAATCAATCAGCACCCAATTGAAGTCGTGATAAGACGCGCACACTGCTTGTCGTAATTAAAGGTTTTTGACCAATCAAAAAAATACTTAGTATTTATTTATGTTTTATTTAGGGTTCTATATCATTATCGTTATTAATTTTGTCGTTTTCTTCGTCGCAATCATTATCCAAGCCGTCTGAGGTTTCTTCTGTTTCATTTGCTTTTTCCGTCACATCGTCTGTTGCACCCAATTTGTTTTCTGTACATAAAAAAATATTCAATGTTTAGTCAGTCAAATGATATGTTTATGTGTAAAATATTTAACTGTAATCAATAGTTGTTTGTACAAAAAATTACCTGTATTAGTAATATTTGGTTGAGTTAGAACGTCACTGATAAAGTTGGGCAGTTGACTTCCTTCATACCGGTCGTAGTCATATTGCCCATTGATTTCTAGCCAACCGTCTTCTTCTGCAGACAGTTGAGTTGGCTGTTTTTTATGTGCGTTGCTCAAGATGTTTGATTTGTATGCAGCACGTTGTAATTGTTTTTTCAACTCAGTTTTACATGGTGGTAAATTTGAATCGTCAACGTTACTGGTAGTAATTTGAAAGACATCGTTGGTGTCTTTGAACGTGTATGCTTTGTTAAAGAGTATAAACCGAGCTTCATCTACACTTCTGACTTTTAAACCATATAAATGACAAACAAATTCTTCGATTTTTCCAAAGACTTTATTGAAATTGTCATTACTTATTCGGTTCAAATCTGTGAAAGTTTCCTGAAATTCTTTGGACGATTTTAATAGCGTATATGGTTTTTTTTTCCTTTCCTAAAAAATGCGGGATTGTAATTGCAACCAGTAAATGCATGAAACGCAGGGAGAGCAGTACACATTGATTTTCTTAATTTCTCGTAGAGTTGACTAACATTGATAGTTCTTTGATTATTTCTAACGCCAACGTCCATCCAATTCTTTGAAGTACTTTTCAAATTCATCATATTTCCCAGTAGAATAACAAGTATGTCGGTGTCTGAACATCTTACTAAAATATTTGCTTCATATTCGATATTGAAAATATGATAAATGATCTTTGTATCTGCTTCTTTATGGGGTAAACACGAAAAAGTGTCATCTATTGTTTTTGTTACTATTCCATCAATAGCTTCAAATTTGTAGCAATAATCGAAATTAATGTAAATAGTTTTGTTTTCGTTTTGGAGATGGTTGTATCAAGCAAGGTTTCTCTGAATTTTTTCCCCAGAGCTGTATATTTTCTATAGCATGTTACATGATAACCTTGAATCTCATTATTAGAATGTAACGGTAAAACTACATTATTTAAGGATAAACTATTATTTTGACGAATTTTTAAAATTGATTTGCATCTTGTAAGAGTATTTGTGGTAAACTTCAAATGTTGTCTCCTCTCATACAAAATACACAAATAGCACACTAATTTTCCATATTTTCTCCACGTGGCACGTAGGAACGGAACGAGTGATTCTATTAAACTGATGCCGTGACGTATTTGTTGCAACTATGTCGCATTGGTTGACTATGCTGCATTTGCTGCATAGTTCTACCAATAAATGAATGTTTTTTTTTTAATTTCTTGACGTGCGCCTTATCACGACTTTAATTGGGTGCTGACTGATTGGGTTCTTATAAAAACTATGTCTGACTGTTTGTTTTATGAATTTAATTACGTGATTTGACATATTTCCAAATTTCAGCTAGTTAGTTAGTTAGTTAGTTCTTGTAGTATGTACGCAACTGTGCTGACGCCATGCGTTTGGTTATTACTGTCTGACTGCTTGAATAAGGTTTTGTAATGCATCGACTATTTGCCGATGAATTTTCAGCTTTTCCAAAACAATTTTTGTGAACGCTAAGTAAAGTGTTAAAATTACACCTTTCTTAGCGTGCCATCGCCAGGTGTCCCGACACCTGGAGTGCTGACTTTGCAGAGGCGTTCTATAACCAATAAACAGTCCGATCTCAAAATATCAGCCTTTCCTAAACTCTTGCACTTTTTTGTTACCAGCTCCCGGACTAAAAGTTTTTGAACGGATAATATCAGAACGGCTTTATTTTGGAGTAAAAAGTCTAATATCAGATAACCAGCACGGTTTTGTTAAGAAGAGGTCTACTGCGTCAAATTTGCTACGTTTTACAGAATTTGTTTCCACATCGCTTGATATGCGACAACAAGTGGATGTAATATACACTGATTTCAGTAAAGCATTTGACACATTAGATCACGGGATTATAATAGATAAACTACGTGTTGTTGGATGCGATAACAATCTTTGTAATCTATTACAGTCATATCTTAATGACAGATTGCAGTATGTTGAGGTTTTAAACTTCAAATCCGCTAACTATCCAGCACTTAGTGGTGTTCCCCAAGGGTCCAACTTAGGGCCATTAATTTTTATCATTTTTATTAATGATATTTGCAAAACTTTAAAAAATCAATGTCTACTATATGCTGACGATTTAAAAATATTTTCTACAATTTCATCTATGGCAGATTGCATATCCCTTCAATCTGACATTCAAATGTTATCTATGTGGTGTAAAACGAACTACTTGCAACTAAATATACCCGCCTCGTGGTCGTACAGATTATAACGCCCTATTAAGCCGTTTTGATTTTGACTCTCTTCAAGATCGTCGTAAAAGTGCTGATATATCGCTGGCCACTAAGCTGGTTTGCGGAGATGTGGATGGTCCAATCCTATTAAGCAGTTTGAACTTCCATGTACCAAGGCTAGCAGCTAGAAACCAACCAACATTTACTTGTTTTAGGTTGCACAGTAATTTAGAACTAAATGCACCGATAAACAGAGTAATGAATGCTGTAAACTCCGTAGCGCCCAATCAAACATTTTTTTAACCATTTTATTTTTTATTTTATATAATTTTTGTATATTTCTGTAAAACTTTTGTTTATTTTTTGTTCATTCATATTTTTTTTTTGTTTAGTCTTATATCATAACTTCTTTATTTAATTTTATTGTATCATAATTATTTTCTTTCCTTGTATCTATTTACCTATGTCTGTATATTATCTCCATGTTGGAACTATTAGTTCTGTTGGGATAATAATTTAATAAATAAATAAATAAATGATTAACTTATTTTGAAAAAACCACAGAAAATCACAATACAAGTTCATTTGCAAATTATATTATAAGACTAATCATACTTTCTCCAAATTTATAAAATTAAAATGTTACAAAAAGCACTAAACTTAATTTGTTAGAAACCGCAAAAATTCACAAAAAAAACAATGTAATTCTTGTGTTAATCTGCTGGACAATGGTCTTTAAAAGTCGAAACTTGAGCCGTTGTTTGTATTGATATATATTCTTTAGTAATATATATTTATACCAATAAAGTATTTGTGGTAAAAAAATGCATAATGTACAAAAGCTATATGGAAATACAGATTACACAAAATTTTATATTGTAATTACAATTAATATTTATTTAGTTCTATAGTTTATGCGGCTAACCAACAGGGTGACAATCGTGTACATTCTATATTTTTGCGTGCTTTTTAATTACCTGTACAAATTGCAGCAAATTACGCCTGTTTGTATCATTATCGTTTTACAATATTTATTCCCGAAGTATATAAAATCAACCAAACATGTTACGTAAGTCAGCAATTATACTCATATAATATTAAGAACTAATCATTTTATCGATAAGAAGAGTTTTTTTTTCGGCTGGAGGAGCGGCTGACAATGACAAAAACTTTTATGTTAAGTTGTATTTATATTTGTTAATTTTAAAAACTAATCCAATAAGATTAAACTGTCACATTACATCTGCCAATTTATTGATCAATTTTTAGAAAAATGTTTGCACAATGAAAATCGTGTCTCTTGTCTCATACGATTCTGATTAGATTATGTATCTCATATGTGTATAAATTGTCGCGAGCTTGTATGTGAGCAGCACAAGTAAACTTGAAAGGGCTTACTAGACGGAAATTATATTAGAGCCGCGCCGCGTCCTAAATATAGAAAATATTTCCCGTTCCCCCAGCTGGAGAGCACTTAAATTAAATGGCTACCCATAATTATGTTTGCGAGTACATTGTTTTCCGCAGAATAAAGACACACCAGACGTATTCTCCTTTTTGCAGACAGACGTTACCTAAGCAAGAGATCAAAGTGATTCATAAATTAATGAAAACAGTGTAGAGTGCAAAAGCGTACCTATCTACAGAGTATTTATTGAATTATTAGTTCGGTCTTTAATTAGCTAACCAATATTGATTTTAAAGTAATAACTTGAATTGCCCATTGTATTTACAAATGACAAAAATAACACTATACTTTTTTTCTAGTAATATTCAATTAAATTAATTATTTTATTTATTTATACAATAAAAACCAAAAAGTTTAAATAGTTTTTTTTTTTAATTATAAATGAGGGCATATAAATTGATTAATCTTTGTTAATTTATTGGTATTTTTTCTGAAACGAACAACATATTGAAATAAATTGAATAAAATAAGTAATATAATATTAAAATTAACACTGCCGTGAAAACAAATATGTTCTCTTTTCAAAGAATAATGCCGACATTGACACTGAGGCCGGAGTTTTGGCTATGAGCGAACAAATAGTTATACATAATTCAATTATATAGAAACCACAAGCCCGCACAGTAAACCACTCATTACTTACACCTATTATAACATTAAATTTACACACTAATTGATAATCAACAATACCACATTAACCTAGACAAATCTTTTTTTGTAATCAGCAATCATTATTAGCCCGCATTAATGTCGACAAACTTTTTAAAAATTAATTAACACAAATTAACTTTTGAGGAGTGATGTTTGTTTTAAAATACCTTATTTATATTTATTCTGAACGCATTTTGATGACTGGTAACTTTGCGTACACAAACATAACTCATACTATCAATAACTACTAATCCCGACCTAGCAGCAAATATAAAACGTAATGATATTATTATTATAATGGCTTATTCTAAATTGATTTATTCCACATATTGAAATAAGACATTTTTAAAACTAACTTAAATTAATTTTAGTTAAAGCATCAAACTTTACAAGGTTTGATATATTATATATACAGGGTGCGTCAGACCACCCGTACCAGCCTTTTATTTCGACAACGCTTGGTCGAATGTGATTGGGACAAAAAAAATTATTACCAATGTGAACTCAACGAATCCACTAATGAATTTATTTTTTAAGAAAATAATCCGGAAGTACCCGCAACCGGAAGTAACTTTAAAATTTCAAATGGCAACATAGGTTGAGTATGATATTAATTGATAGGTCTTTTTAAAAGAAACAACTTTTATTAAAATGTTTTTTTAATATTTTGCATATTTACAATAATTAGAAAATACCAATTGTTTGAAAGTATTTTATTCAACAATTCAAATAAGAGTGTGAAAGTAAAGAAAATGATAATTAAAAGAATTATCGTTGTTAATCGTTGACGGCCCGTAGTATCTCATCTTCACTAAGTGAACGGCAGACATTCCGTATCCTCTTCTTTATATTATCCGTCGTGGTTGGAAGCTCTTTATAGACTAGGTCTTTGATACGTCCCCATAAAAAGAAGTCAAGAGGCGTTATGTCAGGAGATCGAAGTGGCCATGGAAATGGTCCTAGCTTTCCAATCCATCGATCAGAGAAAAAGCAATCAACGGTTTGACGAGAAACTCTTGCGTAATAAGCTGGACAACCATCTTGTTGCAAATACATTGTTAAACGTGTTGCATATGGAACGTCATCTAAAAGGTCAATAAGATTATTTTCTAAAAACTCAGCGTATTTAGCTCCGTTTAATAAACCATAAAAAAAAAACGCGGACCAATTATTTAGTATCCTAAAATACCACACCAAACATTAAGGGTTTATACGTGTTGATTATCAATTTCTCTTAACCAATGAGGGTTTTTATTACTCCAGTAGTGTGCATTATGTAAATTAACAACTCTGTTGCTTTTGAATGTCGACTCTTCTGTCCATAAAATTTTGAAAAACAAATTAAGATTTTTTTTTTAATCCAAAATTTTAAAAACGCATTAAGCAACTTATTTTCAATGTTTGTTAAATATTTCAAAATAATATTTTAAAAATTAACTCCGAAAAATCAATTTTATTAAATCAAAATTTGTTCTAAGCTTTAAAAAATTTAAAAAATTATTTAATTTTTTTTTTAATTTCAAATTTTGGAAACGCATTAAGCAACTTATTTTCAATTATTGATGCAATTTTCAAAATTTTTTTTTAAAAATTAAGCCCGGAAATTCAATTTTATTGAATCAAAATTTGTTCTAGACTTTAAAAAATTTGCAAAATAATTTAAAAATTTTTGATAAACTCTAAATTTTAAAAACGCATTAAGTAACTTATTTTTAATGTTTTTTGCAAATTTCAAAATAATATTTTAAAAATTAAACCCGGAAAATCAATTTTATTGAATCAAAATTTGTTCTAGACTTTAAAAAATTTGAAAAATTATTTAGAAATTTTTGATAAACTCTAAATTTTAAAAACGCATTAAGTAACTTATTTTTAATGTTTTTTGCAAATTTCAAAAAAAAAATTTAAAAATTGAGTCCGGAAAATCAATTTTATTGAATCAAAATTTGTTTCATATTTTTACATTTTTGGAAAACTATTTAAATTTTTTTGAAAAATCTCAAATTTTACAAACGCATTAAGCAATTTATTTTCAATGTTTAGTGCAAATTAAAAAAAAAATGTTTCTAAAATTAAGTCCGGAAAATCAATTTTATTGATTAAAAATTTGTTCCATACTGGAAACGCATTAAGAAACTTATTTTTAATGTTATTGATTATTTCAAACAAATATTTCAAAAATTAAGTTTGGAAAACCAATTTTATTAAATCAAAATTTGTTATAAACTTTAAAAAATTTAAAATATTATTATTATTTTTTAAAAAAACTTTATATTTTGGAAACGCTTCAAACAACTTAATTTCAATGTTTAATGCAAATTTTAAAAAAATATTATAAAAAAATCAAAAAAAACAATTTTATTGAATCAAAATTTGTTCTAAACTCCAAAAAATTTAAAAAATTATTTAAAATTTTTGATTAACCCCAAATTTTAAAAACGCATTAAGCAACTTATTTTCAATGTTTGTTGCAAATTTCCAAAAAATATTTTAAAAATTAAGTCCGCAAAATCAATTTTATTGAATCAAAATCTTTAAAAAACTTGAAAAATTATTTAGAAATTTTTGAAAAACCCTAAAGTTTAAAAACGCATTAAGCAACTCATTTTCAATAATTAATGCTGTTTTCAAAAAAAAATTTCAAAAATTTAGTCCGGAAAATTATTTTTATTGAAGCATAATTTATCACCAAAGAATTCTCTTTGAGAACTCTCAAAATCGCGTCAGAATTGAACCTTATTGGCAAAAATTTTTTTAGAGAAAACTTGTTTGCCTGTTCTTGCACGGCAAGTTGTTAAGTTAGGTTAGGTTAGATTAGGGTTTTTTTTCTTTTCTTGCAATGCAAGTTTATTGAAAGAAGGTTTTATTCCAGTTTCTGCTGGACAAATTTGTTGGGATAGAGTTTTTTGTTTGTTTTTGCGGGACAAGTTTGTTGAGAGAGCTTTTTATGTTTGTTCCTGCATGACAAGTTTGTTGCGGAAAGGTTTTTTGTCTGTTTCTAAGGAGCAAATTTGTTGAGAGAGAGTATTTTGCCTGTCCTTACTAGACAAATTTGATGAGGAAAATTTTTTTTTGGTTTTTCTTGTGAATAAAGTTGTTTAAATATTTTTTTTTACTTGTATCTGCGGGTAAGTTTGTTAAGGGAAATTTGTTTACCTGTTCCTTTAAGGCAAGTTTGTTGAAAGAGGTTTTTTGTTTGTCCTGTACATCTTAATCCTTAATTGAATTATTGTTCACAAACAGATCTTGTGGTGCATTAGTTCTGCCACTTATCGCAAGAGAACAAATAAATAAATGCTTGTAAGTTTTTAGATTTAACTAAGAGTAAATGTTTTTTTAGAATTTTTTTTTGGAGAAAAGTTTTTTGCAAATCCCTGCAAAGCAAATTAGTTTTAATAGGTTTTTTTGTATAATTTGCTGAGCAAGTTTGTTAGAGAAAAGTTTTTTGTCTGTTCCTAAGAAGCAAATTTGTTGGGAAAAGGTTTTTTCTCTAACGTTGTGGGAAAAAGAGTTTTTGTCTGTTTCTGCAAATAAATTTGTTTAAATAAGGGTTTTTGCCTATTTTTGTGGAGCAAATTTGTAAGAAGAAATTTGTTTGCTTGTTTCTTTAAAGCAAGTTTGTTGGGAAAAGTTTTTTGTTTGTTTTTGTAAGACAAGTTTGTTAGGAAAAAATTTTTTTCTTGTTATGCAAAACAAATTTCTTGTGGTAAATTTTTTTGCCTGTCCCTGCTAGCAAATGTTTGTGCGGAAAGGTTTTTTTACATTTTTCGGGGTGCAAGTTTGTTGAAGAGTTTTATTCTTCTTTCTGCGGCACACACAAGTTTAATGGGGATAAGTTTTTTGTGTGTTTTTGCGGAGCAAATTTGTTGAGAAACATTATTTTGCCTGTGCTTGCGGAAAAATTTGTTAAAAGTAGGCTATATTTTTGGTCTTATGGGTTTGTTGTAAACGTTATTTTTGCTTGTCTCTGGGTCCTGCGTGGGAAGATTATTTTATTTGTGTTCCTAGGGTACAAGTTTGTTAAGAAAAGGTTTTTTTGCAAATTCCTACAAAACAAATTAGTTGGAAGAGGTTTTGCTTGTAAGGCAAGTTTGTTGAGCAAAAGTTTTTTTTATATCCTTGCTGCGCAAGTTTGTAGAAAAAAAGAGTCTTCTGCTTGTCTCTGCAAATAAGTTTGTTTAAATAAAAAAATTTGCCTGTTCCTGCGGGGTAAGTTTGTAAGGGAAAATTTGTTTGCCTGTTCTCTTAAGGCAAGTTTGTTGGGAAAAATTTTTTGGTTGTCCTTGTAGGGCAAGTTTGTTAGAAAAAGGTTTTATTTTTGTTTTTGCAAGACAATTTTGTTAAAATAAAGTTTTTGCCTGTCTCTGTTAGCAAATGTTTGTGGGGAAAAGTTTTTGCAAAAAAAAATAATATTTGTTTTTGCGGGGCAAGTTTGTTGGAGAAGGTTCTGGGTCTCTGAAGAGCAAATTTGTTAAGGAAAATTTTTTACCTGTTCTTGCAGCGCAAAGTATAGAAATTTTTTTTTTTTTTTTAATTCTTTGAATAAGTTTGTTCTAATAAGGTGTTTTGCCTGTACCTGCGGGCAAGTTTGATGAAAAAAAATTATTTTTTTTGATTTTTCAAGGCAAGTTTGTTAGGAGCGGATTTTTGTTTGTTCTTGTGGGGCAAATTTAGGTTTTATTTCTGTCTCTACGGTACAAGTTTGTTGTGAACATTATTTTTGTTTGTCTTTGCGTTCCAGTTTGCTAGGATCAGGCTTTTTTCCTTACGGGGTTTTTTGTAAATCTTTGCGGGGCAAATTGGTTAAGAAATTTTTTTTTACTTGTTTGTGCGGGGCTAGTTTGTAATTTAATTGCCTGTTCCTGCAAGATAAGTTTGTTGAAAAAATATGTTTGCTTGTTTTTGAAGGTAAGTGCCTTGATGGGGCAAGGTTTTTAGCTTGTCCTTGCGGGGCTAGTTTGTTAAAGAGGAGAGTAGAGTAAGGCTCTCGGACGCATTTCGATCATTTTATCCTTTTTTTATATGGATAGTTGAGAAATGTTTACAAAATGTATCCTATGACATACTTGTTATACAACGTAGAAAAACTTTTTATAAACGGTATTAAAATATAAAAAACACTTAAAAAAATTTAACTGTTCAGTAATAACAGCCAATAATGTTGATTACAGTTTTTAACGCAAAAATAGAGGTAAAAAATGTAAAAAAAATGAACATTTTAATTTAATAGCTATTGCTGTCGCCACCGAGGTTGAATTCAAAGAAGCAAAAACTATCAAAGAATTGCTGCTGCAACTTTATTCAAATAAGAAAAAAAGAAAGAAATCTAAAAAAGAACATGATGATTTGGGTTTTAGTCTTTTTGACTAAACCAATTATTTTAGACATACGAATTTTTGTTTTGTTGCAATCCAGACTGTTATACAATAAAACTTTGATAACATTCTTCCAATAATGATAAAATTTACTACCAACCAAGGTAGACATACAGATACAAACAAAGCCTAGGTTTGTAGACAAACAAAAGACTGACTGGGGCAAGTATAAAATTACCCTTCTATTGGAAGAACCGCCCCCAACACCAAAAACAGGTGATGACCTAGACAAAACTAAAAAGCAGTTTATATTTGCTTGTAACAAAGCTATACGCACATCATGCAAAGTCGTAATTAAGAAAGGTAACAGCAAACCACGGTGGTAGACACCGTTAATAAGCAACTTAAGAAAAGAATGCAGAAGGCTGTTCAACAAGGCAAAAAACACCAATGAGTAAACTGCCTATAAAAACAGTCTGCTGAATTTCAAAACAGAGGTCAGGAAGGCCAAAAGGTCATCCTTTGCTTGGCTTTGCAAACAAATAAAAAAAAACTCAGAAGCCAACCGACTGCAAAAAATATTATCTAAGGATCCGGCAGTCCAAAGCTTCATACAAAAGCAAGATGGAAACTGGACAACTTTATGTACAAAAACGCTGGAGCTACTTATGGATACACACTTTCTAGGCAATGGAATAAGTATAGTGGACTTTACAATAACTGCTCCACTTTGGTATCTGGCTGACAGAATTGTAGGTGGAGACAAGTTAATCTGGAGCATCAAAAGCTTCAAACTCTTTATGTCACCTGGACCTGACGGGATCAGTCCAGTTGAGCTGCAAGAAGCCATTGATATAGTTATACCTTGGTTGGAGACTATGTTTAAGACATGTATATACCTCTCATACATCCCATAAATTTGGAGAGATGTCGAGGCGGTCTTCATCCCAAAAGGAGAAAAGGCCTCACACATCTCCTCCAAACACCTGAGACCAATCAGCTTATCATCGTTCTTGCTAAAGACGCTTTAAAGACTGATTGACTTGCACATGAAGGAAGCACTACACCCTGAAATGCTGTCAAAGTCTCAGCACGCATACACAAAGGAGAAATCCGTAGAAACGGCACTCCACGCCTTGGTAAACCAGATTGAGAGCTCGATGAGGCATAAGGAGTTCACGGTGGTTGTCTTCCTTGATATAGAAGGGACATTTAACAACGTGAAGCCTGAAGCCATAGAACCAGCCTTAACTGAACTAGCAATAGACAACGCTCTATGTCACCTGATCGGAAAAATGCTCCCTAAAAGGAACATTGAAGCCACAATGGGAAAACCCTACAAAAAAAGGAAGGTGAGTAGAGGAACCCCGCAAGGGGGCGTCCTCTCGCCATTGCTTTGGAACATCACGCTAAATGAGCCGTTTTTCCAACTTAGGAAATCTGGCTGCAGGGTCGTCACCTATGCGGATGACGTAGCAATAGCGGCCTATCAAAACTAGCGCTATGGTGCAAAAGGTGTGGCGTAGATGTCAATCCGGCAAAAACCGAGCTAGTCGTTTTCACAAGGAAACACAACATCCCAGAATTCAAGCTCCCAATGCAAAAGAGCACTGAACTGACGATCAAGGAGAACGCCTAATACTTAGGTCTCATACTAGACCAAAAGTTATCATAGAAGCTTAACATGGACAAAAGAGTACAGAAAGCAACGGTGGCTCTGTACTCTGGCTATACAAAACCGTAGTTAGACCAATACTCTACTATGGCGTGTTCATATGGTGGCCGGCACTTAACAAAAGAGTCCATCAAATGGCGCTTACAAAAGTGCAGAAAATGGCGGCGCTCATGATAACGGGAGCCATGAAAACGACGCCTACGAAAGCCTTGGAGACAATCCTGGACATAGCCCCGGTCGATCTAATAGGCAAACAACTTGCCATAACCACAGCACTCAGACTAAAGTCGGTGCAAATGTTGACATCGGATTATTGAGGTCACGCCGGAATAATCAATAAGTATAAAAAAGTGCTCAAAAACATAGACCGATGTCTAGCAACACCTGCCTTTGGAATCAATTTTTTTTTACCCTCTAAATAGGAGTGGATGGATAAGAAAGAGATACCAGCAGAACACACGCAGGTCTATACAGACAGCTCATGGAAAAAGGGCAAAGTGGGTTGCGGAGTTTTCTCTAACGACCTCAACCTCAGAATCAGCCTACGCCTGCCAGACTACTGTAGCGTTCTACAGGCGGAGGTAAGGCAGCAGAGTGGCTTATGGTAAATGGGAAACCTGGTGAACAGATCCACATTTACACCGATAGCCAAGCTGCTCTCAGGGCAATTACTAGCGTGTGCACCAACTTTACAGTAATCTTTGACTGTCGGAGAAAACTGAACGAGTTGGCAGCACACACAAACTTGAAACTCATGAGGGTACGGATGAGCTTGCAAAGAATGGCACCAGCCTGCACTCAACCGAAGTATTACAGGATATTGGTATTCCATTTGCCTCGTGCAAGGAGACCGTAGCCGAAATAACCTCAAACTTAGCGGAGCAACGGTGGAGTGATGAAGACACCTGCGAGGTAACCAGGCAAGTATGGCCTTACCGCAACAGAAAAAAAAGCACCAACATTGTCTCTCTAAAAAAAACGATATCAAACTGGCAGTGGGAGTCATCACGGGACACTGTCCCATTGACAAGCACGCTGGGAGACTGAGTATAGCAAAGCGGAACTACTGCAGAAGCTGCCTGGACGAGGCGGAAAAGGAGAGTGTTCAGCATTATTTATGCCAATGCCTTCCTTAGGACAACCTTTCTTTGATGACCTCTTTGACCTTGCATCACTAGATGCGCAGACTCTCATGAGGTTCATTCACGGCTCGAAATGGTTTGACAAATCCCCTGAGGAGGGTTGAACTTTTGAGTACTGTGGTAACACAACGGGCCCATCTGAGTCCTATGTGAGCGTTTGATGCCACTTAAACCTAACCTAACCTACTACCAACCGTTCTCAATTCATTTTTTATGCATAAAGATTAGATATTTATTAAAAAATTTATCGACAATTTAGAGAAATATTTTTCATCAATTTTAATAAAAATTACATGTTTGACTATTTTCGATACCGGAAATTGAAATCTAAAATTTATAAATTAAAAAACAATTTGTTTTTTTTAACCAAAAATTTGTTTAAAAAAATTCAAAAATTTTATATCAAATCTTTCGAATGAGACTATGCGCAACTCTCGACAACTTTTACACTTTTCTATTTATTAGCGTAAAACAACATTTAGCTCAGAATCCAGTTTTTCTTGGATCAAAACCTTCATTTGTTTATTTGTACAGATTTGGGTGGATTCTCAAAAGTGTGTGCAGTATTTAGAACGTCAACGCTCAAAAATGAAATAGCTGATCAGAGCTAAACTTGCCTGTCGCATACTCAAATATTTAAAAAAAATGTATAAAATTTAAGCCTGAAATGATGTTGAGTACACTTGTAAAAAAAATTTAGATCTTCCAGCAATCAAAATTACTACGTTTTCTTAAAAAAAATTTACGTCGCCAATGTTATTTAAAATAATCTATGGTAGTCTTAAATTATTAATAAAAAGTGGTAGAGTTTGAACATGTTTATGTTCTATCAGGATTTTCCATTAAATTGAGGTGATTTATTTATCTGTCTGATTTATTAACTTTTATTAATTCTAGTAGATTTAACTTAATCTAAATTTACTAATATCTTTGACAATATCAATAACCATTCCTGCTTAAATAATTGAAAAGTTATGTGAACACTTTATGTAAAATAGACATTTTCAAATCGAAGATATTTAAAAGATGCTCTTATACGCAACTAAAAGAAGATGTATATTTAGATCTTATTCCTAAGCTTAAATAAAATTTCAAACTATACTTTAAAATTCAATTGTCGATAAATCTTGGCAAAAAAGAAATAAAAGGATTTCTTTTCATTGCCAAACCTACATCAAAGAAAAGTGCGTCCTGTCTGTTTAGTAGTGTTAGTTTATACCGATTAAAAAAAACTTATTTTTCTCTTTTTTTACCTTTTTTTTGTCTTTTTGATGTAGTCCAGTATGTTTTGTCAATAGATTGCTTTGCTTTGGTTAGGTTGTGTTTTTTAAAGATGGATGTGCGTTTTTGTTTATAAACTTTGCATTCACTCAGCATGTCTATCATAAGTAGTTATACTAGGCCGGTTCTGGACCAAAAATTTTTTTCTAAGTCCCACTTTTTTTTTAAGTACAAAAAAAATCCAAAGTCCCACCAAACTTTTATAAAAATTTGTCAGAGTCCGAGAATGAAATTTAATTAAATTAAAGTTAATTAAAATAAGTTTATTAAATATACAATATCATTCGTTTTCAAAGTCCCTTGTGAAATTTTATGAAAAATCGTCAGAGTCCTACTTTTTTTTAAAGTACAGAAAAATTTCAAAGTCCCACCAAACTTTTATGAAAATTTGTCAGAGTCCGACTTTTTTTTAAAGTACAGAAAAATTTCAAAGTCCCACCAAACTTTTATGAAAATTTGTCAGAGTCCGAGAATGAAATTTAATTAAATTAAAGTTAATTAAAATAAGTTCATTAAATATACAATATCATTCGTTTTACGTAATGTATTATTTTTTGTGGTTCATATTTCAAAGTCCCTTGTGAACTTTTATGAAAAATCGTCAGAGTCCTACTTTTTTTTTAAGTATAAAAAATTTATATTTATGTAATTATTTATGTAAATTATTGTACAAAATTTTATATATTGCAAGTTATAAATTTCAAGTGGAATGTATTCCTATAAGAGATGCAGGTGTCTCATCTCCGTGTGAAGTCTTTAAAAATATTAATAGTTTTTCAAGTGCTAGATTTGTCAATTATTTTACAATATTTTATATATTGCAAGTATAAATTTCAAGTGGAATGTATCCTCCTACAAAAATCAATTGTGTGAAATTTCAAGTGGAATGTATTCCTATATGAGGTGCAGGTGTCTCATCTCCGTGTGAAGACGTTAAAAATATTAATAGTTTTTCAAGTGCTAGATTTGTCAATTATTTTACAATATTTTATTCAAGTGGATTCACACAATCCTCAGATGTCTTAAAATAACATAATAATTACTACAAAAGGATTAAAACGTCTGTAGTGCGCATGTATTACATTTTTTTATAGTTTATATGTATCAATAGACACACTAAATATGCAGGTGTTCAATAACGTTGACAATAGAAAAGGGATTTATAATAAAAAGGTGTCCACAGGTATAAAAATGCACGTGTGTGAAGTATTATTGTGTAACATTGCGTTAATTATAGCCTACTTTTTATTTTACTCGGGTCTTATCGAGTATTTTCGCACTCGGGTTGTGTCGGGTGTTTCCGTTATTTGATATAAAATTAAAAAAATATAACGATATTGGTCAGTAACATTTCAACGACACACACACACAATGCCTCAATTAATGAATATTGCTTCAATGATGGTAAAAAATGTGGAAACGTTTATGAATTTAAACGAAAGAAACCCTTTAATTTTAGAGAAATGGATAAAACATTGCTCTAAAACTATACGGATTATAAATTCTGCAACTAAAGTTTGCGATAATGTTTCGAAACTGCATTTGTTATCAACGACCTGCAAATTAGTGAGTTATCGCACAGTGCTAAAATCAAAACTTATTCGAGGAGGCGGTTTAAATAAGAATAAAAATAAAAATGTCAAATGGAATGATGTAAAATCTGCATTTAATGAGCGCATTAGAACTGGTGTCATAAGCAACATAAGTCACAAGGATCCGGAGCGTTTTTTGATGGACAGCGAATCATTATTTGTTCGACGTATTAAAAATGCATTAAAAAAACATGTGTTTTTAAAAGTTAATACTGTGCTATGCGGAAAATTTGTTAAAGTCGATGGGAGTGATGACCTTAAACATCTCTATACAAAAAACAAAGTTATAGACCAAGATGTTAATTTAAAAGAGTGGTTTAAAGAAAACATACAAAACAGTATTTTGAAAAAAATGGAAGAGTTCCAGGAACGTGATAGCGGATGGGCTCTGGCAGCTATAATTAATTTAACAATAAACATAAATAAATACACACCAATGCGCGGATCTTCATATATTGAACTACCTCAACCAATTCAAAAGAAACATGCTTGCATTAACGTAAAAAATAAAGATGATGCATGTTTTGCTTGGGCTGTTGTATCAGCCTTGTATCCCGCATCAACTCATACGGATCGAACTACATCATATCCCCACTATAAGAATGTTTTGAACCTTGAAGGAATTACTTTCCCTGTGAAAAGAACGGATATTGCAAAGATAGAAAAACTAAACAATATTTCTATCAATGTTTACGCATTAAACAAAGAAGGGAAGAAATTTACAGTGACTCCAAATCGACTTACAAAATTAAAATGTGAAAAACATGTCAACCTGCTACATCACAAAAAATACGAAGAAGATACTAGATTTCATTATGTGTGGATAAAAAATTTATCTCGTCTGCTGTCCACTCAACTGGATAGAAAAAATCACCAAAAGCACATATGTGATAGATGTTTACACTATTTTCACAGTGACATTAAACTGAAAAAACACTTGGAGGCTTGTGAAAATAAAAATGAGTGTAAAGTTTCATTTGTTAAAAATGGTAAAATTGAATTTAAAAATTACCAATTTCAAGAAAGATGTCCGTTTATAGTATATGCAGACTTTGAATGCATATTAAATCCAATTAAAATTAAAATGGGGGAAAAAAGTGAAAAGTATCAGCTACATGAAGCGTTTAGTGTAGGATACTACTTCAAATGCTCATACGATGACACCCTTTCATTCTATCGGAGTTACAGAGGTCCCAATTGCTCGGAATGGTTTGCAGAACAATTAAAACAACTTGCAGAAAATGTTGAAACAGTTTTTATGTGTCCAATGTCAATGGATATAAGTGCCGAACAAAAGATGAAATTTAGACAAGCCTCATTGTGTCATATTTGCGAGAAACCTTTGGGATCCAACCGCGTTAGAGACCATTGCCACTTGACTGGAAAATATCGAGGTGCTGCTCACGAAGATTGTAATATTAATTATCAAGACTCTCGAACCATTCCTGTAGTATTCCATAATATGAGCGGATATGACTCTCATTTTTTATTGAAAGATGTCGCATTAAAAATAAAAGGTAACACCAATCTGATTCCCAGCAATATGGAAAATTTTATTGCAATAATAAAAAACATCGAAGATAGTTTGATCAAATTCAAATTTATTGACTCGTGCAGATTTATGGCATCATCCTTGGATAACTTAAGCGGCAACTTGGATGAAACCCCAATATTAAAGTCTGAGTTTATGCATTTTGAAGATATGCATTATAAATTACTAACACGAAAAGGAGTGTTTCCACATGATTACATATCATCATGGGACCGCTTAAACGAGACAGAACTACCGTCACAAAATCAATTTTACTCTAAATTAAGCGAATCTGATATAAGTAATGCAGATTATGAGCATGCTCAGAAAGTATGGAACACATTTCAAATTCAAACTCTTGGTCAGTACAGCGACCTATACTTAAAAACAGATGTTCTTTTGCTTGCCGACGTATTTGAAACTTTTCGAGATGTTTGCCTCAAACACTACAAATTGGACCCTGCCCATTATTACACTGCTCCAGGACTCAGTTGGGATGCTATGTTAAAATGCACTAAACAAAAACTTGATTATATCAACGATGTGGACATATTGATGTTTCTAGAGAAAGGAATTCGGGGAGGTCTTACTCAGTGCTCCAAGAGACATGCTCAGGCAAATAATAAATATATGCCAGATTATAATCCAACAATGCTGCAAAAATATCTGATGTATTATGATATTAATGCAATGTACGCATGGGCAATGTCACAATACCTGCCATTTGGAAATTTGAAATGGGTGGAAAACATAGTAAACTTCAATTTTAACATATCCGATGAGTCACAAGTTGGATACATATTAGAAGTTGATTTAGAATATCCAGAGACAATCCATGAACGTCAAAAAGATCTACCAATGGCTCCAGAGACATGCTGCCCTCCAGGTTCTAATCAGAAAAAGATGCTTGCTACTCTATATGATAAAAAAAAATACATCATACACTATCGAAATTTGAAGCAATATATCAGCGAAGGGATTATTCTGAAAAAAATACATCGTGTGCTACAATTCGATCAATCCGATTGGTTGAAAAAATACATCGATTTAAATGCAAATCTTCGAAAAAACTCAAAAAACGACTTTGAAAAGGACTTTTTTAAGTTAATGAGCAATGCGGTTTTTGGAAAGACAATGGAAAATGTTCGCAATAGAAGAAATATAAAACTTATTACCAACTGGGATGGAAGATATGGAGCCGAAGCTCGAATATCAAGTCCAAATTTCAGCAAGTGTACTGTGATAGACGAAAATTTAGTATTAGTTGAATTAGTCAAGACTGACGTGCTTTTTACTAAACCTATTTACGTCGGCATGTCAATACTCGATATTTCAAAAACTGCGCTATATGATTTCCACTACAACTAAATGAAAAACAAATATGGTGAGAAAGCTCGACTTTGTTACACCGACACTGATTCTCTCATTTACGAAATTGAAACTGAAGATGTATATGCTGACATCAAAGAAGACGTCCATCGATTTGACACTTCTGATTACGATCCAAATAACATTTACGATATCCCACTGGTAAACAAAAAAGTACCTGGGATGATGAAGGACGAAAACAAAGGTTGTATTATGACGGAGTTTGTGGGCTTACGAGCAAAAATGTATGCATGTAAAATACCAACCGCCGTTAAACCAGTTACTAAAAAAGCTAAAGGAATTAAGTCATACGTAGTAAAAAACGCAATTATGTTTGAAGACTACCTGCAATGTTTAGATGAGAAAATGGAAATGACCCACCCTCAAAACAGTATACGTTCCATTAATCACACAGTTTACACCATTGCTCAACAGAAAACATCTCTAAGCCCCCACGACAATAAGCGATATCTGATTTCAGGATCACATGATACTCTTCCCTGGGGCCACCACTCGATCATGGATATTGATTAGCAGTGGTTTGGAAAAAATAATGTCTATTAAAATTGAAGCGGGTTGCATTTAATGACATACATGAAATCTAATACTACACGTGGAAGTGTGAAGATTGGATTCAAACGAGCATGCACAATGGTTTACCCCCACACCATTCTTTTGGGTGTACAAAGTAGCTCCAAAATATAAAATTTAGTTTGTGTTGTTAAGTTATTAAGGATGGATGTGCATTTGCTTAATATCAAATATGACTTGTACAAGAAAAGCAAGCAAGTATATTTTACATATTTGAAAGATGCAATCTTAAGTAATGATACATCTTTACTAACTTATATTTTAGAAAATGTTGAAATTTCAAATGATGTATTGACATATGATATGTTAAGAAATGTTTCAGTTGAAATTATAACAACTCTATTAGTATTTAAGAAAAAAATGGATATATTTGTTAATGATATAATGATAAAAAAAATAAGTAAACTCAATACGCACAACATTTTACTTATTGCAAATACTGTTAAATATCATGTTAATTATGAGTCAAATTTATTTTTAATATTAAGTTTATTATCTGATGATATTAACGATAAGAACATTTACAATAATTTGGATTATTCAAATTTATTAATAAAATATAAAAATTTATCTTATTTGTTAAACAAGATTATCTGTGATGGAATATATAATGCTAATGTATCGTTTTTAAAATATATTTTAAGTGTTTTAGAAATTATCAAAATAGATTTTATATTTTCACCAACATCGAGACCAAGCCATCAAGATGTACTTAATTGGATTCTTTTAAATGTAAAGAAAGGAAAAAGTGGATTAGCAGTTGGTTGGAGAAGCGGTCCAGATAGTGGTGTGTGGCCCTCAGAAAACCCCAAGGATTATGAAAATACGTATATTTTAATAAAAAATATGTTATAATTAATGTTTATCTATGTAAATATGTGGGTGGGTGTGCATAATAAACAAACAGTTTTTTAAAATATAAATAATTTTTATTTATACCCATTACAAACATACATAATAAAAAAATAAAAACAAAAAACATTATTATGCTTCAGATAATTCAGTATCATATCCTGAATCAAATTCTAAATCATCATCTTCTAGATTGGGAGGCATTTCGAGTTCTTCATGTACATTCTTAATTTTCTCCATTTCTATAATTTCTTCAGGAATTAAATGTCTGAAATATTCTGGGATAATTTCTTTTCGACATCGTATGTGTGTTTGACAGTTTTGATAATGTTTACACACACAGAAACATGTACATTTTTATATCTATTTCTTACAATTAAAGAGAATGTGGGTAAGTATGTAGGTGAGCAGATACCTATTGAATTGAATTTAATAAATACCAATTATTTAATAAAACAACATTTTGTTTTGAACATTGCATATTATTCTTAATATGATTACAACAATAATTTTTATTATTATTTTTTAATGAGGCTATGTTAGGACAACCCTTTTCAGTTATATCAATAATTCGGTTATCTGGTAAGAATTGCTTTAGCCATTGCAACTTTTGAATTCCTTTCACTAAAATAACATTATGGTTTACATGTTCTTTCAAATAACTTAATAAATTTGAATAACATAATGCTTCATCGGTAAAGTATTCTAATCCATGTAAATTTTTTGTTAGCCAATCAAAATGATTCATTACTATTTTATCCAAGTGATTATATGATATTGGAAAATTAAAACATGTATGAATTATATTAGAATCACATCCCAATTTCATTATTGAAATCTCTTTACACAAAAAATCACTATTTTTATATTGGAAACCTTGTATATCAATTACTAATATGTCAACCATGATTGAAAGTTGATAATATACTGCGATTGAGTTTTAATTTTTTTTATGTTTATAGAGTTCGAATAGCTTTAGTTAAAGGATTATATTTAACAATACGATCATGAAGAATTAGACAATATGCACTTGTTTTAGAAGGCATATTATCAACCGTTTCAAATTCTAAACGTATATCAACTGTGCCTGAATTGAGAATTTCATTTTGTCTTGAACAATCAATTACTATTAATGGTGCTATTTCCATAAATTGTTTTGGTGTGAATAGTGGTTCGTTATCTTTTTCATAATAACTCATTTGAAATTGCGCATACATTTCATATAAAGTTGCGAATTGATAATTAGCAAAATTTAAATTAAGATTATCATATGGATAAATTTCAGAATTTAAAAATAATTTAATATTTTTTAGTTTGCAATGATCAAACACACTAACGTTTCCATTTTTATTATTTTTACGATCACTCTGAAAACCGATAATAACATATCGGGGTTTTTCTAATTGAGTGGCTGATTTAACAGTCCAGGTATGTTGTTGGGTTTCTTGTAATAATGGATATTCATGTAATTCCCAACCGCGGAAACCTATTTCAAGATCGTAACCTTTGTCAACGTAATTTAATAAAGTTAAACGTTCAACATCGCTGACTGAAATATGAGGCACTTTCCATATAATTTTATCTATGTGTACATTAACCACTTCGTCCGTTACTGAATTAAAAATTGCATTAACATCTGAATTACTTCTAACTAATACTAATTCCTGACGTAAATTTAATAAAATCTTTTTAAAAGGTAAAGTCCATAACCCGTTTTGTATGGTTTTAAATACATTCCTTTTCCTACAGTCAATGATTCCATTGCTAAATTATGACGTTGTGATTCTTTTAGATTCTCTTTGGCTGTTTTTGCTTCATTTACAGCTTTGGCAATTCCAGCTGCACCCCCACTCAATGCTCCTATTGCGCTTAAAGCTGCAAATATTGGAATTAACGGTAAAAAGCCACCTATCTTAGGAACAGTAATAACTCTAGGACGTTTAGACCCCTTTTTAAGTTTCTTTATTGCATTTAATGCAATGTTTGAGGCTGATACAATATCCACAGGTTTATGATGTTTTATTGCACTGCGAGCACGTTTAATAGCTTCATTAAATGATATTCCTTTACCACTTTTTTTATTCTTCATCTTTCTCTTCTTAGTTTGTGGAAGTTTATTATTTTTAAAACCCATGCCTAATTTTAGTTTTGTTTGTATTGCACCTCGTACCCCCCAAGCAGCTGCCTTTTCACTAAAACTAGAATCCGATGCGTGAATGCGATTATAGGCTTCTGCAGCTAATAGATTATCAGCTTCGTGTCTTTTTGATAAATTTTCAAATTGTGAATATGCTATATCATGTAGCTTGCAAGCTTCATCTAATTTGTTTATACCAATGTCTCCACGTTGTAAACGTTTTTTTAATTTTGTTCCAGGCCCACAAAATTTATATCCAGGAATGTGTAGTTCAAATGGTAATTTATTAGTTATTTTGTTCAATACTCCTTTACCACTCTTCTTGACAGTTCGACATGTATTGTCTTGTTTTTTATAATAACACCTCATTATATAGTGTAAACCCGTCCAAAAGTTATGTTGAAATGGTATATAATTAAGATCATTTCTGTTTATATATTAGTTATAACATGAAGCTTATAAAACAAAGTCATAGACTTGATGTTAACAACATTGATAAACACATTGATGATAAGAAAAGTTTTAAACATGGACCATTGCTACCATGTAGCATAAGATGTATTATCGCCGGACCATCAAATTGTGGAAAAACTAACGTAATGATAAGTTTACTTGAAAATCCTAATGGACTTTGCTTTAAAAATGTTTATATTTATTCAAAATCATTATATCAACCAAAATATAAATATTTAAGAAATTTATTAACTCCTATAAAAGGATTGGGGTACTATGAGTATGTTGACAATACCAATATAATTGATCCAGCAAACGCCAAAGAGAATTCAGTGTTTATTTTTGATGATGTTGCATGTACTAAGCAAAGTATAATACGAGATTATTTTTGTATGGGTAGACACAAATCGGTTGATTCTTTTTATTTATGTCAAACATATACTCGCATACCTAAACATTTAATTAGAGACAACGCAAATATGATTGTTTTATTTAAACAAGATGATATGAATTTAAAACATATATATGACGATCATGTTAATACTGATATGTCATTTAATAAATTTAAAGAAATGTGTTCTATGTGTTGGTGTAAGAAGCATAATTTTGTAGTAATAGATAAAGACAGTGATATGAACGGTGGACGGTATAGAAAAGGATTTGATAAGTACATAAAGCTATAACTTTTTATAAACCAATCAGTATTACTTCATACTTGTATGTGAGCAAGTATCAAAAACAATTCAAAGCTGTTCAAACCTTTTCAAACTTATTCAAAACCTGTTCATAATCGGTTCATAAACGCTTCAAAGCGGTTCAAATCGGTTCATAAGCGGTTCAAATCGGATTATAAGCGGTTTATAAGCGGTTCAAAGCGGTTCATAAGCGGTTCAAAGCGGTTCAAAGCGCTTCATAAGCGATTCAAAGTGGTTCATAAGCGGTTCAAAGCGGTTTATAAGCGGTTCAAAGCGGTTTATAAGCGGTTCATAAGCGGTTCAAAGCGGTTCAAAGCGATTCCCCAAATAATACAATATGAGTGACCGAATATTAAAATCAAAATTAATTAAAAAAAGACAAGATATTAAGAAGAAGTTAGAGAATTTAAAAACTGGTGAAATTTCATTAGAAGAGAAATATTTACCTCTTACAAAATCATTGAATAAGATAATAGCTACTAAAGAGTTTGTGACACCTAAAATTGAAAAAAAAGAAAAAATAAAAAAAGAGCACCGAGCTATTAAATTTAATAGATCTGAAATTTTACCGCCAGACATCAAATCAACTCCAAAATCATATCATGAAAGATGGCCTGGTGCTACATCTCTGCATCATGAAGACGATGATAACGATGACGACGATGTTGGAGAAGACGTATTTGAAACTAGCGGAAATAATCAACTAGAAGAAATATATCAACAAGAAGAACAACAGCCTCAACAAATTGAACCGATATCACCTGAAGCTTATAAAGAATATTTAGACTGGTTTGGACCTATACCAAGAATGTATGTTGATGAATTGATTAAAGATACCGAAGATAAATTTGATACTAAATTTGGTGTTCGACATGATGCAAACGATGCAGATAAATACTATATTGGTGACTCACAAATAAACTTTGAACAAGGAAGCAATGATTTTACTATAAAAGGTATCAAATATATTGGTACACCAGGGTTATATGAGCTTATGTTTAAGAAAGAACCAATTGGACATAAAGGCACCGATTTAGAAAATTATAAAGATCTACTTACTAGAACTTATGCTTATCGTCGACATTACAAAAGTGATGGTCAAATTGAGGGAAATAAATCAACAAAATATACATCAATTATTAAACATCTAGTTCCTACAAAAAAATCAACATCTATACCCAAAGCAAATACATCAAAATCTAATTATTCTTTGGTTAAATCGCGAGTAAATACAGGTCGTGGATTACAGATGGAATACAATAAGATGAATTCAGAATATGTACATTGGGATAATCCGAATGAATTGGTCGATCGTTTACGTCTTTTGATAGCATCACAGTCCGCCGGTAATAATTCTCATACAAATGAAATTAACAACATTATTGAAGAGTTGCGTGAAGCAAATATAATTCATTGAAGACTATAGATCTGTTCATTCAACAACAAGCATGACTCTAGATAAGTTTGGTAGAAAAATATATGATAGAAGTCTGCATTATAGAATACTTCGCCATAAAACAGATTTGGAAGATCACAAAGAAGATATAAATAATGAAATTAATACGATAAAAACAAAATTATTTGGACTTATAAATATTACTTTAAATGGTAATAAAAACTCCAATAAACAAATATTTCAATTAAACAATGGTTCTGAATATTATGAATTTCCTATTCAGTTTGCTACTATTCAACACATTTACATATATCCCATAAATGTTGCAATTTATGTAAATAATAAATATATAGAACGAGAAAAACTTATCGGTTTTAGTTTAAAGTTTGGTGATAAAATTACATTAACCTCTACGAACCCGACAGACATGCAACCTTGTTGTGTAGAATTTATTTTAAGATATCCAATTCATAATGAAAATTAATGTAAAACAACAAATTGTGGAAGAATTACATAAACCAGCAAGAAAAAAATTTAATCGTAGAAAAGTAATTATTAGAGGTTTAAATGATTTATTTCAAGCTGATTTAGTTGAAATGATTCCATATGCAAAACAAAATGGTGGATTTCGGTATATATTAGTAGTAATTGATACATTTTCAAAATTTGTTTGGGCACTACCAGTAAAAAATAAGACAGCAAAAGATGTGACAAATGCAATGAAAAAAATTCTTAAACATCCTCATATTCCTAAAAATTTACAAACCGATAACGGAAAAGAGTTTTATAATAAAGATTTTAATAATTTAATGACCAAATTAAATATAAATCATTATTCAACATATAGTATAATAAAAGCATCGATAGTTGAAAGAGTTAATAGGACACTTAAATCAATGATGTGGAAGTTGTTTAGTTTGCATGGATCATATAAATGGTTGAAATTATTACCAGAAATAGTCTTAAAATACAACACAACCAAACATTCTACAATCAATTTAAAACCTGCAGACGTTTCATCAAAAAATGAAAAAGAAATTTTAAATAATTCGTATAATAATATTAAAACAGCAACAATCAAAAATAAATTTAAAGTTAATGATAATGTTCGTATCAGCAAATATAGAGGAGTATTTCATAAAGGATATACACCAAATTGGTCTAATGAAGTATTCAAAGTGAAAGATATCAAATATACAAACCCAACCACATATTTACTGGAAGATCAATCAAAGCAACCAATTCAAGGAGGATTTTATGAAAAAGAATTGCAGTTGGTTAAATATCCAGATATCCAATTAATAGAAAAAGTTATTCGAAAAAAAGGAAATATGATGTATGTCAAATGGTTAGGGTTTGATAAATCACATAACAGCTGGATTAAAAAATCTGCAATAAAATAATGTGAAATAAAACACCTTTTTATTTTTAATTTATTTTTAATTTATATGATTTGTACATTGAAATATGTTTTAATAAAATTTTATTTAATATATTGGCTATTGATTGAATTCTCCTTTCAAATCTCCCTCTGTCCACTGCAACTTGCATCCAATCTGCTTGAACTTCATTTTCTTTGTAGTAATAGATCTGTAATAAATTGTCAAATCTAACCAGCTTACAATTCATATCGTTTTTTTATAAATTTTATTATCAGCACTAGATTAAAAATAAATAAAATAACAATACTAAAATATAAAATTAAATCAATTATTAAAATATAATTCTGATTTATATTTGTTGAATCTTTTATAAGCCATAGATTGGATGTTGTTTCATTTGTACCATTTAAATAATGATATCTAAATTTTAAATTAATTATTGATTCAGTACAATTTGTAATTTTAAATTGACAGTTTCTAGGATATAAATTCCTAGAAATATTCATATGATTCCATTTAGCTTCTTGAAATGAAACAAAACAATCGGTAACTTCGTAAGGTTTTGTAACATATATGGTTTCATTCAAAATATTGACAAGGAGCAAGAAAGCAGTTGTAGACATTTTCTAGTGTATACTCTTTGAGCTGAAATGGAAAAGTGGTAGAAATTAAACAAAACCTGAGTAGTAATAGTTTTAAGAAGTTTATTTTAAATACAATACACAAGCAACAAGTAATAAAATTAGTTTTAAAAATACGAAAAATTAAGAAACTCTATTTAAAAATATTTTGTTTTTTTATTCTTTTACGTGGTGATTCTTGTTCCTCATCGCTTGTCACCAACTCTTGGTGAACCTTCTTAAATTCAATATTGACGTATGCCGTATTGCTGGAGATCCTATTGATGAAAAGTCCAGTTTTGATTTCAGATTTGAATTCCTCGAGATTTTCTACGAGATGATTAAATCTGTTTGGAAGAATTGCCGATCCATTTTCCATATCGATGACTATAGAAGAACCATACATTGTTTTTATTTCGCGAACTCCAAGAATCTTATAATTTTGATTTAATGTTAAATCCATCAGTTTAATGAATGATTTAACTGTACCACAACTGTTTAATCTATTTAAAAAACTCATATTTAATTCGAAAGGTTGACGTAAACTAATTTGTATTTTAAATGGTGATGATATTTATACCAAAATATTTTTTGTGATCATGCGCACTGCATAGTTATGAATCAACATCTATTGTTTGAAGATTTTAATTAACGCAATGTTACACAATAATACTTCACACACGTGCATTTTTATACCTGTGGACACCTTTTTATTATAAATCCCTTTTCTATTGTCAACGTTATTGAACACCTGCATATTTAGTGTGTCTATTGATACATATAAACTATAAAAAAATGTAATACATGCGCACTACAGACGTTTTAATCCTTTTGTAGTAATTATTATGTTATTTTAAGACATCTGAGGATTGATTGTAAAATAATTGACAAATCTAGCACTTGAAAAACTATTAATATTTTTAACGTCTTCACACGGAGATGAGACACCTGCACCTCATATAGGAATACATTCCACTTGAAATTTCACACAATTGATTTTTGTAGGAGGATACATTCCACTTGAAATTTATACTTGCAATATATAAAATATTGTAAAATAATTGACAAATCTAGCACTTGAAAAACTATTAATATTTTTAAAGACTTCACACGGAGATGAGACACCTGCATCTCTTATAGGAATACATTCCACTTGAAATTTATAACTTGCAATATATAAAATTTTGTACAATAATTTACATAAATAATTACATAAATATAAATTTTTTATACTTAAAAAAAAAGTAGGACTCTGACGATTTTTCATAAAAGTTCACAAGGGACTTTGAAATATGAACCACAAAAAATAATACATTACGTAAAACGAATGATATTGTATATTTAATGAACTTATTTTAATTAACTTTAATTTAATTAAATTTCATTCTCGGACTCTGACAAATTTTCATAAAAGTTTGGTGGGACTTTGAAATTTTTCTGTACTTTAAAAAAAAGTCGGACTCTGACAAATTTTCATAAAAGTTTGGTGGGACTTTGAAATTTTTCTGTACTTTAAAAAAAAGTAGGACTCTGACGATTTTTCATAAAATTTCACAAGGGACTTTGAAAACGAATGATATTGTATATTTAATAAACTTATTTTAATTAACTTTAATTTAATTAAATTTCATTCTCGGACTCTGACAAATTTTTATAAAAGTTTGGTGGGACTTTGGATTTTTTTTGTACTTTAAAAAAAAGTGGGACTTAGAAAAAAATTTTTGGTCCAGAACCGGCCTAGTATAACTACTATCATAGTTTTATCTTTTTCCATACCCCCGATGCATAGGAAATCATTTCTACTTTATTTCTATGCAAATGCTTATTAAATTAATAAAGTTTTAAATTGATAATTTTAAAAGACTTGATTTTTACTATAATTCATATTTGTTAAATCAATTTTCTATAATGTGATACTAGTTTCTATTAAGAAAAAGATTTTTTTTATATGTTATACTTTAGAAAGCACAGTAGTATATGCATTCCTTTTAACAAGTTTTATAAATAATAAAATCAGGTTTGCAAAATAATGTAATGAGAATGTACTTTTTTACACATACATAATTACTATGTTATAGCACAAGTGTCATATCACTGAGTACATAACATTGTAAACAAAAGTATCTATCTGTTACTTTTTTTGTTAGAATAAAATCAAAGCAGCGGGCCAGATCATTTCCTATACAAAGTAGGGAATAGTATACTAATTACAACAATTTAATAAATTACTAGTTGTGAACACAACGGGGGCCCTCGCTTCGACCCTAGCATGGTATTATCAAAATTAAAATCATAAAATTTTTGCAGTTATATAGGTTGAGTAGTATTATTCAAATGATAGAAAGTATGTGCTGTTTTTACAATATTTATTTTAGTCGACCAATTTAAATATGTTAAATAATGTTGTTATATACATATTGTTTATGTTATTGAGTTCAAATTTATAATATAATGTTTCTTTCAGTTTCAAATAAAATATTTATTTTGTATTCAAATCTTTTGAAGCAGATGATCTTGAACTTTTTAAATTCATTACAACAAATAAACCAATTTACTAATTCACTATTTTGAATTTAAAAACACACAAAATTCAAATTAGCGACAGAAAGCGGTCGATGTACCAGCTGATGTTACGTGCTAAACAACGTTCAACCGCCGGATGTAAGTGGAACAGATAACAATCGATAACTTTAAAAATTCTTCGTTCAGACCGACCTTTGTTAGTGTAACCCACCATATTATCATTTAAATTAATATATATTCTTGATTAAATATTTATCATAACTATATGATTACTTATTAAATGTTTAGTTATAATTAATTAATAATTTTAAGAAAAATATAATCAAAAAAAGAGTTAAATTTGTTAAAACAACTTTTTTCCTGTATAAATTTATTCAAAACTATTATCATTAGTTTTATGTTCTTTATGCTACACAGCATAACAAATATGGTGAAGGAGTCGGGCAGCTTATTTATTAAATATACTATTATTAACTGTGTTAATACCAAAATTAATTGTTTGTTTAGTAATCTTAACTTTAGATGCTTAGAACAAATGTTTTAGTATTAACTTTTTAAATTTTCTGGACAAAAAGCATTACATACATTTCCTAAAAGAGCTTTTATTGACTATTTATAAATATAATCAAACTGAGTTACTAAGGGTGTTATTTAAAAACAATTGTTAATCTTAATCTGTCGTAACAGATAAACTAAACTTTTATATTACTATTTTCTGGCTGATAGAAAAAAGTGACGCATCCTTTATATTTGTTAATGCTCTTAAGATAATTTTTATATTTACTCCCACATTTTATTTTTTTTTTAATTTTTTTATTCCAACTTTTTGGTTGATGTAGATCTTTGTCCAGCCGCCGCGTTGGTTTGCCGATTATGATAGTAGACCTTTTTGGTTGATGTAGATCTTTGTCCAGCCGCCGCGTTGGTTTGTCGATTATGATAGTAGACGGCCAGTGATATGAGTTTGTCCCATTTTTGACGGGGATGTTGGTCGGTTAGAAAACGTAGACTTTGCGTGTCGTCTTTCTATTGGGTTGGCCTGTAGATAGTACACAGCCGTGGTATGATGTACGAATTTTTATTTTTAGATAGCGTCAGCAAAGTGTTTGCTGGTAAATTGCTGACCACTGTCTGAGAGGTATCCAAACCGGTAAAAAATTTGCTCTTCTAAGAATCGTAGAGTCAGTTCTGCTGTGATTGCGAGAGCGGATATGGCTTTTGTCCACCGCGTGCATATGTCCATGACAGTTAGCACTACTTTGTTCCTTTGGGGTGTTGGATTGAAAGAGCCAATGTAGTCAATGGCTACCTTCTCCCAGGGACGTTCTGCCGTTTGTGGCTTAAATTTTGCCGTCGGAGGTTGCGTTCCGGTCTTTGCTCGTGAGCAAGTACAAATGTGCGGACATCTTTGCAAACCCCCGGCCAGTGGTATTGCCAAAGAAGCGTGGTCGCCGTTTTGTCACAACCTGGGTGGCCAGCGGTGTTAGAGGAATAGAAGTATTTTAACACATCCTTTTGTGCAGTTGATGGTACTACCAACTAGTCCCATTTGGCTATTGTCTGGATTAATTTGCTGTCTTGACCTATTTTATAACCCAAATCCGCTTCGGCGCAGTTTTCCTGTTCTAACACCGTTTCTCGGTGGTGTTGTATCAGCGTGCAGGTTTGTGGGCACTTTTTTGTGCGCGTTTAACCATTTCCACCGTGGTTTTGGCTTAGATGACTAATATTTGTTTATTTCCTATGTGATGGCGGCGGCCCAGCTGATTGTAGAGCATTTGTATGCTATCTGGGGTGTCGGTTTTCTGAAACTGCGGGTTTTTTAGTGGCATCAGTTTGTTTGGATTGTCAATTTCTTTGAGAATCAGCTTGTCTTCTGGGTGACGAGATAGAGCGTCGGGTAATAGATTGACCGTTTTGGAAGTGTGCTCGACGGTATACTTAAAATCCGCCAAGATAAGTGACCATCTTGAGAATTTGGGTTTGGCGTTGGTGGATGAGTTTAGCCAAACCAGCGCTTTATTTTCCGTCCTGAGCGTAATTTTTTTGTTTTCCAGGTATGGTTTATACCTTTTTATTGCCTATAAAATGGCATAGCATTTCAATTCATTTGAGTGGAAGCGGGACTGTCTGTCTGTCAACTTTGAGCTATCATAAGAGATTATGTGTCTCATGAGACTTTCTTCTTGGTACAGTACTGTGCCTATGCCTTTGATGAACGCATCTGTCTGCAGTATAAATCTCAGACTTGGTTGCGGCTTGGCTAATTTTAATGGTTGGTTGATAGCGGCTTTTAATTGTTCAAACGCCTCGTTAGTGGCGGCTGTCTATTTGAAAAGCTGTTTTAGCCCTTGCATGGCCATTAGCAAGCTTGCAATTTAGACAAAGTCGAGTACGTATTTCTTCAACTAGGTGCATACGCCAAAGAAGCTTCTTAACTGTTTCTTGGTTTGTGGTCGGGAGTATTCCCGAATACTTTTCAAGTAAACCTTCAACGGTTTATTTCCATCTGCTGTTACTCGATGGCTCAGGTATTCTACCTTGCTAGTGCTAAATTTGCATTTCTTTAGGTTGCTTCTTAGGCCGTGTTCCTGTAGTCGTTCCAGTATCAATCGCAAGTGATCTTGGTGTCGTCGAGGTATACCAAGACGCAGCAACCTAACAAGTTTGTTATTACTTTAGACATTGTTTTTTGAAATGTGGCCAATGCATTTTTGACGCCAAAGGGCATCACTTTGAAATGATAAGTGTCCCTGACGGGAGAAGAGAATGCGGTCCTCACTTTGTGTGGTTTGTGCATCAGTATTTGCCAGTAGCCTGTGATCAAATCTATTTATGGAAAAATTTTGGCTTTGCCAAATTCTTTGAACATCTCCCGTATCTTGGAAAGGGGAGTTATCTCATTTTTGGTAGCATTGTTTAATTTTCTGTAGTTCTGCAAAAGCGTGGCGACCCGTCTTTTTTTTATTATTGCGACGGGTGCGCAGTATTTGCTGGTACTGCGTTCTATTATGCCTGTCGCTAGCAGTTCTTTGATTTGCTTGTAGATTAATGATTTTTTTGTGGGCATTGTAGGAGTAGCAGACCGCTTTGATTGGCGCGTCATTGCTCAGCACAATTTTGTGTGTGCTAGTCAATGTTGTGTATGGGCGAATGTCATTGCTAAAGACGTGGGAAAAAACTTTTATTACGTTGTGGTAGCCTTTCTAGTTTGCCGGTATGGAGCTTATTTTCTTAAAATTGACATCTAGCCATAGACGGCGGTTTCCTTTCTTCCAATATGCCGTAGTCCTTGGATTCTGTCCAGAATGTAGGCATTCCCTGTCATAGTCTATGTTGACGTGCTTTATGGTTAACCAGGGGTGGCGTAGTATTACATATTTGCCAAAGTTAGGAGCCCCAAAAATTTAATTAGTTGAGTGTTTTCTCCTATCGTTGTTACTTGAGCTTGGCTTGTGGTTCGTAGCGTCGGTCCAGCGGTTTTTTGGCTTAGTAGGTGTTATTCATTAGAATGCCGGTAATGTAAGCCATGACGGTGGTCCCGGCGTAACGCCTAGCCAGCCGAGCTTAGCAACGGTCGTAGTTGAGTTGCGGCTTTCTTCGGAATAATTCTTTAAAGTTTTTTGTCTTATGCTTGAGGCTCTGTAAGTACGCTTTGTGATATGCAAACAGTGAGATGCGGTGTTGCACAAAATACTTTTCAAGTGTTTTTAGAAAATCTTTGGGGTTTTGTGGGTGTCCCCTTCAAAAGTTGGTAGGTTCTCTTTCTACTTCTTTGAGTGCTGCAGGCCGTGCCAGGGCACATGTGTTGTCCCAGACCGGCGGACATTGGAGTGGCCCGGCCGTCCAGGTGGGTTCCAGCTTGGTTTTGACTGGTTGGGTTGGTTCACTCTTTGGAGGTGTGGTTCCGGAGTATAAATTACCCAGAGGCACATTCTACTGTCCATTCTCGGTAGATAGGTGCACTTTTTGGTTTGGATGCGCTGTCGTGGTTCTGAGGTTTTTGGGAACTGCGTGGGAGACTGAGGTCAATGCGTGACCCAGTTTCTTGTGACCTCCATTGCTCTTAATTGGTTCAGCCAGTGCTTGCGGTGGGTGGTCGGTTTGCGGAGTTGGCAATTCCCAGGAATACTTAGGGTTGACCCACCGTTGTGCATCAGTGCCTGTGGCCCTTTGTTCAGCCTGGCGGCATCTGATATAGCTGACTGGAATTTGCTTCAATGTTATCAGTGATAATTGCCAGTCGGGCCTGATTGTAGTCGTGACAGAGAGCTGCTGGTAGCGTCCAGCATAGACACTTTGGTTGATCATCCACCGGTAGAGGTGGTGCGACCACTGGGTAGATGGTATCCAAATCGGCTCGGGTTCAGCCGGTCGGTAACCTCCGTAGTAGCATTTCCTATTTTGGGTTGACTACCGATCCACGTCGCAACTTAGTTTGCAGGGTACCTAGTGATATTGTCTTCCATTTCAATGTCGATTGATACATTGTCTCTGCAAGGTTTAGAAAATTCAAGAGCACCATGCCTTTGATTGTCCCTGCTCGGGCGCCATTATTTACCAGCGCTGGGCCTGGAGATAGTTGTAGGGGCAGCGTCATTGGTACGAGGGAAGTTGTGGAGCCCTTCGGTGACGGAAAAGTGTTTAGCCGTCATCAGGAAAGCAGTATCTGCCTTTAGAATTGATTGTTTGTTTGGTTGTTGTGGCATCCCGATACAATGGTACTCGGAGAAGCGGTCCCGAGCACCTGGAGTGTAAGGCCAGGTTTTATCGAGTTTGCTTTGGTCGGGAGCGATGTAGATGCTCCCGGTGCTGACGTTAGTATAAGCGGGGCGTCCAGGGGGTAATCCGGGTTGATAGCGGAAGTTGTCATGAAGTGATCAGTTGGGGTTAGCATAATCCGGAGCTTTGGAGTTTGCATTGTTAAACGGAAGTTCTAGTTGAGATGTGTGCGCCTTCAAAGTTGGTGTAACACTGACAAATACGAAAAAATTCAAAGTCAAGACAAGTCAAATTTTGACACTTTGTTGGATTGTAGAGTCTCCATGGAACGTTAGGAATGCAGACATTTACAACGACGCAGGCATCAGTCCGCTACAGCAACATTTCATGACGCTCGCCAAAAAATACTTCGCAAATTTAGCGCTTTATTCAAACACCGATCAAGCCAGACTGGCAGAGCCGGACAAAGAGGGCCACTTCTATAAAAGACCGGTCAACCTAATCTAACTTAGGTAGACTTACTCCACACTCTTACAACCTTACCCCACAGCTTATATGGTTTTTTATCTCAAATCATCCCCTTAATTTTTTCCTAGTATGAGTTAAGGTTTTGAACTTCCCTGTACTCAAAATGAGGCAATTTTTAGTCAGTAGGCACTTTTCTCGTGAGAGTGAATCCCACACTTTGAATCAGTCATTTAAAAAATTTTACCGCCCTAACCACTAAAAAAAAAAAAAGTTTAGAACAGATAGTGTAGTTTTCGATGCTTCTTTCTATACTTGGAAACAATACTCAATGCAAGGACGATTATAAGTTTTGTATATATGCAAAAATTGAACAGAAGTAAAAAAAAAATTACATCTATTAAAAAATTTCAGTTTTCTATATACTTTTAAAGCTATGTCAAAAACATAATTGTTTTCAAGAAGATTGTGCAAGATTGTATATAATAATAATAATACTTTACATTAAAACATTAAAATAAAACTAGCCAATAAAAGATAAGCAAATATTGACCAATTAAAAATTCTTATAGAGTTTATTCACCTATCACCTATCACAATTTAATAATTGATACTTACCTTTATAAAATTAATAACTCAAAAAATATTGACAAACCAGAACTCATTAAAAAACTAAAATTACTTTTTCATTGGGACATATAATATTAACACATTAGTTTTTTTTTCCGGCAATCGCATGTTCGTTGTTATGCTAGATATTCTTAACTTTGACCAAGCGCATCCTACTGTTTCTACAAGCGGCATACGAGTTATTATTACTCAGTCTCAAAATGACTAATTTTAAATTTATATACTTTAACATAAATAGTTTCTAACGTAAATCTATCAAAAACTTTTTTGTAAAAGTAAAATATCTTGTGCTATGTTTGTTAAGAACAGATATTATTTTAAAGCCTTCGCTCGTATCAACTACAATTCGACTACCAGCAGCCGAGAGAGAAGCACCTAGATCCAAGACGCCAGCCACAACGATCTACAACATACCTGCAATTATTATTGCACTTCGTGTTAATGATTATTAATGCCGATCGGTATTAATAGTTGTTAATACTCCCACTAATATTTAATTTTCTGTTTTTTCAAACAAAAGCTTGGAAAAACAGAAAAAAAAAAAATTCTAGGAACGTCGCGGTTGCAATGAGCAACAGCCAGATGTCTGCCAACGCCGCGTTCCAGCAACTGGAGCTGGACCGGTAGAAAAAAACCAGGAGCAAACACCGTTCCAGCTGACGGAGCTCCAGCAGCAGCTGAAGACCATGGTGAGAAACTTTAAGAAGAAGTTCGAAGCGCTCCAGGAGACGATTGCGTTGCTAACCGTTACCGCTTTGCCGCCGCCATCAGAAGACGAAGACCTAGACCAGCCCGTTGCCTCCAAAAAGTCTCTTAAGAAGAAGGGCAAATCTAAGAAGAAGAAAACTTTTAATTTACTTTTTTTTCTAGCAGCAACAGCCGCACCCCTCTACGCCTCTGCTTTACCAGAGAAAAGCAAAAACAAAGTGGAACTGATGAAGAAAGTTACACCTGCAGCACTCAGTCCGCCGAGACCACCATCGTACTTCTAGCCGCCATGAACCTCACCGTCGAAGTTCTAGCAGCACCCGCCAACTCCAACTCCAAGCAACTCATTGTTGACGCTGATGGATTCGAGCTGGTAGGAGGAAGAAAACGGAAAAATTCCAGTGGTGAGTCACTACTTCTGAAATTAATTAAAGGGCAATCAGCCACCTCCCAACTGCCATCAGCAGCTGAGACTAAACAGCCATCAGCGGCTATCCTTGCCGGCTCAGGCCAATTGGCGCTAAGACCTTCTGCCGCAAAAAAGGAAAACGCCAGAAAAAGCTACACCAAAGTTAGGTTTAGGCCTGCCGCCTCAAATGTCAACTCCGTCGGTGACGCGGACGTGGACAAAAAGCCTAATTCCGAAGCCTTCGCTAACAAAGCTTGTCTAACGGCAATTGTCCTGGACGACAAAAAACTCTACTCTATGATTTCTCCAAAGGGTTTAGGAAAAAAAATATTATTATTTTATCGGCGCGAAACACCCACGAGAGCATTAACATGATGCTGTCTACCATTGCCGACCACAGGAAGGCAACCGATTTACTCCAAGCTTACAAAGCAAACTTCCACACGTGGGCACCAGCCGACGAAAAATGGTTAGAGATAGTCATTAAGCATGTTCCGGAGTTTCTCTCTGAAGATGACGTGGGACGGGCGCGGGAATCTCTAGGGTTTTGCCCGACAAACGTCCACCGCATGAGTAATCAGTTTATCCGCTTCCATATGGTATCTATCCAACTCCTAAAAGGATAAAAGAGCTTAGAGATTATAGATCTCGACGTGCTCTGTGGCTTTAAAGTTGCGGTTATGCGCATGTGCGCAGTGGTGGCATCTTCTAATGCCAAAAGTGCTAGAGGCACAGCAAATCGTCGTTTTACTACGACATTTGTATGTCGCAATTGTGCGGGGCTCTACCACTCGGAGTCCTGCGCCAGAGGCATTTTAGCCAAATGCGCTCTATGCAACGGGCCACATCCCGCAAACGACAGTTGCCTCTAAAAAGCAACCAGTGGTCTCTAACAAGAAAATTGCCCCCATTCTGAAAGAAATGAATGAGTTTCAAATAAGGCTTATGGCAAATATCCTCCAACAACTCAACCAATAATAGATTATACACCCGATGTATTATGCCGCATTTAGACAAAGTGGAGGCATTTTTTATCGAACAGGAACTCGACATCATGTTGGTGTCCGAATCGCGCCACAAACTTAATCAAGCGCTGAGAATCCCAAATACCTTCAAGTATTTGGGAACGTCGCCGGTACCTATGAGGCGTAGAACACTAATCTTTGCAAAAAGATTGGTGGCTCATTTCGAAGTGGATACCCTCAACACGATCTTGCTTGAGTCAAATTTGATAGTGGTGAATGTGCCGGAGTTGGGCACATTCAAACTTGCATTGGCATATATAAGACCGACAAAACGCAATAAAACAGAGGATTTCAATGCAATTCTTGATAATTCTCACTACACCATCATAGCGGAGGACTTTAATTTTAAACATCTGGCCTGGAATAGCTTAATAATAATAATTCTTTATTAGTGCTACGGACAAAGTCTTACACAGGTCACAATGTTACTACTTAATGGCTACAATGTTACAAATTAACAATCACAATGTTACAAATTAATAGTTTAAAAACAAACATAAAAATAAATAAATAATATTGGGTTGATGAAAAAAAAATCAATTCATATATTAAAATCATTTTGTAAAAACTCATCTAAGGTATAAAAAGCATGTCCAATTCAAAAAGTTTTGATTTTTAACTTAAGAGATGTCAATAACAGAACTTTAGTATTGCAAGATAACTTATTATAAAATTTTTCTCCATAATATCTACTACCAGTCTGTGAAATATTAAGTCTTAATCTGGTTTGGTAGATATTATTTTTATTTCTTGTTATGTAATCGTGGTGGTCATTATTTCTATAACTATTAATATTTCTCTTAATATGTAAAAGGCATTCTAAGATGTACATACAAGGATACGTTAATATTCCCAGATGTTTAAAATACACTCTGCAGTCCTCCTTGTAAGTTAAACCGCTTGGTAAGAAACGCCAAAGTTCGAGCGTTGTTTAACTACGCCGAACAAAAGGATCTCACGTAGGGGACGTTCTAGATGTAGCAATACTTAAGAACGTACCAGTATACCATATCCGTCGTCAAAGGCCTTAACTCCGATCACAGCCCAGTAATACTAAAGTTCTACGGAAGGGGATTACTCGGAAAATTCTTAACACATACGGATTAGAATCAATTCTCGTGATCCCTAGAAAAAAGCATTGGCAGACTTGCTCCAGTACGAACGGTTGACAACATTGAAAGAGCCGTCAAACATTTTACGCGCCAAATCTACCAAGCCACGAAAAGGGCTTCTAAGACCCATCAAGTTTGGGTAGATAATCCACTTGGACTATCACGCAAAATCAAGGCACTGATCCGCACAAGAAATGCCGCCAGACGTCAATGGCAGAAGTATTGCAACCCCCGAGATTGCAAAATCCTAAACTTGCTTCACGGCGAAGTTAGGAAGGCTATAAAGTTGCACAAAAATTTGTGTTGGCAAACTAGCCTGGAATTGACCACAGACAATGATAATCTGATGTGAAAGATCTCCAAAGCGTTACGGAACAGACGAACTCCCATTCCAGCCATTCACGGCAAAAATGGGCTTTGATTTGATATTGTGGGAAAGGCCGAGGCATTTGCCAACAGCTTGGAACACCAATGTTCCCCGTCGGAAACGGCAAACATGGAGCACGTCGATTGGGTCAAACAAGTGGTTGAGGACTTGTTGGATGACTCTGACGACGACGAACCGATGGAAAGCGTGCGACCTTCTTGTTTTAGAAAAATTATTAAACGTTTTAAATCTTGCACGGTCCCCGGCTCTGACAATATTTCTAACAAGGCTTTTAAAGCGTTTTTGCATACACATTGAAAAAGCTCTCTGGTAATTAATATTCCAAAGCCAGGTAAAAACCGTTTTCTCAAAACTATTGGATTATTAATCTTTTTAGCACGATAAACAAACTCATTGAGAAAGTAGTCTTAGACCGACTTAAAGACCACACAGAATCAATCAACATCTTCCCCCATCACCAGTATGAGTTCAAATGGGGGCACTTGTTAGTTCATTAACTAAACCGCGTTACAGACTTTATAGTCAAAGGTTTTAGAGTCAAAAAGATTACATGGGTAGTCTTTTTTGACGTCGACAAAGCCTTCGACAAGGTCTAGCACGATGGACTTACCTTCAAATTGTATAGAGCTAATTATCCTCTTTGACTTGTATGGTTGATAGCAGAACTTTGAATGTAAAGCTCTGAAAACACACATCTACCTCTCGGAAGGAATTTTTTAAAGCTCTATTTTCTCTCCGCTGCTATTTAACCTATACGTTGCCGACATGTCTTCGGGATGTAAACACGGGGTTAAAATGGCACAATTTAATGACAATACGGCTCTTCTATACTTCTTCAGGTTGCCCGAGATGGTCACTTTGAGGCTTCAAAAAGCCACCGACAACCTTGAAGAATGGTTGGACAAGTGGCAAGTCACTATTAAGCCAAAGGAAAGCATAGCTGTACTTTTTACAAGACGACGAATCAAACCCGATGAAAACGTCTTCCTTAGCAATGTTCTTATACCGTAAGATATACTGTCATCTTAATAAGTTAAAGGTTTTTTAAAGTAAATCTCTGAGGTCGTTCCACAGGGCTTCGTGGTTTGTCCAAAACAGAAAAATTTGGGCAAACCTAGGACTACCCCCGATACGTCAACACATCGAAGCTTTGGCCGCAAAGTACTTTCATAATTTCACAAATCATTTCAACCCAGATCTGGCCCAACTCACCAAGGCAGACAGGGAGAACTTTTTCTTTAAACGACCAGTGAATTAAGTAGCCGCACCCTAACTTTATTAACCCACTAACAAAACAAAACAAAACCAATACCGCACAAGCCTATAAGGCGTAGTCTAACCATCTACAAACTACTTATCTCTAAAAGGAAAATACACGAGCCGTAGGGCCTCGAAGGCCTCAAACTTCCGTAGGAACTCATTATTAGGCGGATTTTAGTCAGTAGTCATTTTAAGCTGAAAAGAAATAAATCCGACACTGCCAGTCTTTTAAAAGATTTTACCGCCTAGCCCCAAAAAAAATATGTTTGTTAAGACTAATACCTAAAATCCTATTTTATTCTAAAACTGGTCTACTATCTAAAACTTTTCTACAATTCTAAATCACAATAGTAGAAGAGGTTCTATAGTAATAACAAATTTAACTGTTTCTTTAAAAAAAGATAATTCAGCTAGCATTAACAATTCCTTAAACAACTGCCTACATTTGGAATATCATTTTTTTTAAATACAATTCACATTTTTTGAGTATATATTCAACCAATCTCTAACATCGAAGATAAAAATTTTGTGAAAACTGCATGCTATTATCATAAGCAATTTTAATCTAAACTTAAGAAAAACTCGACATTTCCAACAATTTTTGTACAACACTCATAATGGCTGCTAATCAGTGCACTACATCTGATATACTTCTTTACATAACAGATCTAAAAACACTCATCCATTTAGTAAATGTTATCCTTGATCTACGCTCCGATCGTCTTGCAATTTTATTCAAAATTAATATTCAATTTCTTTCTCTCCCTAAGAACAAATACATCTACGACTTTGATAGTTATAACATAAATCAAGTAAATCAAGATGCAACTTCTTTCATCAGCATGTACCTCATCATAACACCTTGTATCTTAAAATCATGTTTATCAACAGTTTTGTTTTCTGTCCAACAGAATATTTCTAAAGTAATTAAATCATACTATAATTATCTCCTTCCACTATTTATTTTGAGGATAATCAAATACAGAAGATAATTGTACAGAGAGCTTTAACTAACAAACAGCAGAACATTAAAAGACAGTTTAATAACTTTAACAAAAACATTCACGACTTAATATTTTAATACAGAAATGACAAATATATAACAAATATAATTTATAACATTACTGACCCAACGACAAATAAAAGCTGTTTTACAGATACAGATATAGCCAATACATGTTGCAATCATTTTAATGACGCATTTGTATTTTCTCACTCCGACAATTTTGACAATTATAATTTAACTGACGTAAATAATTGGTATGTCAAATTTTGTAAACAGACGCACATTACGCCACAGGACAAAATCATTGACAAATACACTTACTTTGACGTTTTAAATAACGGCTAAAATTTAGCACCTGGACAAGACTTAATGGGTAAAAGTGTGTACTTTTGTTCATAAAATGTCAAAAACAGCAAATTTAGGCATTAAAAAATCAAAACTATGTTAGAAAGCACCAAACCTAACCTAACTATAAACTGTTCAAAAATGTAAAAAAGTATAAATTTTTAAAAATAGCTAAATTTTTAACATATTTTTAGATAGAATCAAAATCCAACCAAAAACTGTTAAAAAGTTCAAAATTATATTAATAAAATATCAAAAATAGCAAATTCTGTTTATAAACTATCAAAATATTTTTAGAAAGCATCAAGCCAAAAGGCCATAATCTGTTAAAAACATGTAAAAAAATTTAGAAAATTTTAAAAACATCAAAAACCAGCTATTAAACATTGAAATTATTGTCACAAAGGTTCAAAATCTAGTCATAAACTGCCAAAAAGTACGAAATTTTATTTATGAATGTTAAAAACAGCAAAAGTATAAAAATATCGTCAAAATGTATTAAAAACAGAATAAACTAATAAAAACTAAAATATTTTTGTTATATAAAATTAAAATAGCAAACAAATGCTCATAAAATTTCAATTATATAATATCAAAGATGTTGCCAATTTCCGACAAAAAGTGTCAAAAAATTAAATATTAAAAAGTTAAATGTCAAAAATAAAATAATCTAATTTTAAAAGAACTAAAAATCTAAAATATTGTCAGAAAGCACAAAAATTCGGTAATAGATTGTTATTTTTATAAAATGTTAAAAATAGTGAAAGGCCAAAAAGTATGAAAATATTGTTATTAACTATTAAAAAGTGCAAATCTATCATCAAAAATCAAAAATAGCCAAATTTGGTCATAAAACATTAAAATATTTTCAGATAGAATCGAAATGTGACTAAAAACAGTTTTTTTAAGCAAACCTTGGTTATAAAATATGAAATTATTGTTGAAAAGCAACAAAATTTGGCTACAAACTGTAAATTTTTTTAATGAAACTCTTAAAACATTAAAATCAGTTATAAAATATCAAAATATTGCCAAAAAAAATCAAAATTTGGTTATATAACTGTTTTTGTTTGTGAAATATCATAATTTAGTTATTAACTGTTGAAAAGTCCAAAGTTATATCAAAAAAGCCAAAAATAACTAAATCCGGTTATAAAATATTAAAATATTTTAAGATAAAATTAGAATACAGCCAACAACGGATAATATATTGTCATAAAATATCAAAAACATCTAATCCGGCTTAGAAATTTCAAACAATTGTTATAAAACATCAAAATTTGGCCATAAACTGCTAAAAAGTGTACAAATTAATATAAAGTCTTAAAAAATAAAATCCGGCTATAAATTATCAAAGGTATTGTAAGAAAAAGAAAAAGAAACTAAATTTTGGCATAAATCCGGTCATAAACTGCTTTTTTGTAGAATGTTCAAAATTTATTTGTTAACTATTAAAAAGTTGAAAGTAGCTGTATAAATATAATAAAATATTTTTAAATAGAATCAAAATTTATCCAAAAAAGGTTAAAAATTTCAAAATTATATTCATAAAAAGTTAAAAGTAGCAACATTTATCTATAAAGTTTTAAAAAAATGTCAAAAATCAAAGATTTACTATAAACTGTTAAAAACTGCAACATTATATGTATTTATAAAAAGTTAAAAATGGCAAAATTCAGTAATAATTTTTCTTTTTTTTTTTAAACAAAATCCGGCTAAAAACGGTTAAAAATTACAAAAAAATATACTTTCGCATCTTAGATTAAGTATTTTGGACAGTTGATTTTTTAGTGGTTGACAGTTGCTATGTAAGATTTGTGATTTTAGGCATATACTCGTACGTACTTTTGACAGATCATCTTAGATTGTGTATTTTTTGACAGCTGTTTAAGATTTAGTGGTTTTTGACATATTATGTTAAAGAAATTACTTTTAACAAATGACATGCATGTTAAAGCCGTCGCAACTCGGTAAAACAAAAAATTATGACATAAAACTTTTAAATGCTATCAATTTTAAAATTAAGTTTTATACTTTTTGTCTATTGTGTCAGATTTGAGATCTGACGTTTTTCAGCTTAATCATTTGATGAGTTTAATATGTTTTTAAATAATATAATAATAAGCGCAGTTTTTATGAAACTGATTTAATATACAGAGGTAAAAGATTTAAAAGTAGAACGGTTAAAACATATTATACTTTTTTTACTTCTACTACTTTAAAATCTGGTCTTCTTTTTAATATTATTTCACTCAAAAAAATACGCAGCCGGGAACTAAAACTAATAATTCTTCTAAATTTAACTATTCCGTGTGCAAAAAATAATTCATTAGAATTCTATATTAAGTAATATTATTCTTATAAGACACTTGGTTAACTGTTATATTCAGTAATTTTTAAACATTTATTAAAAATAGAAAATTTGAAAAAAGTACAATAAAGGTAAAGTTATATTATTTTTCTATGTAGGCAATCGGATTAAATTGAGGTTTATCATCCTGAAAACGCCCCAGGTTCTGAAAATGTCCAAAGTAGTACGGCAATATTATCTTTGCCATAGCTAAGAAAGAGACGACATTTGGAGGAAGGCACTAGCTACAATGGGCGTGTTATATCATAGCTATAAAATTCTAGTTTTTTTCATTTAATTTAATTACAGATATGCAAATTTATTATTAAGAAATACACTTGTTATCATAATACAAAACAATATATTTTTGCAATATCAAAAACATTTAAAATATAGAAAATATAAAAAATAGGTCACCTGCATTCTGCATTGATTGGGTTGCAGAGATTCTGCGCTTATTGTCTTAGTAAGAGACGCCTACGATACTATAAAATGTCTTGTAGGTGTCATTTCTCATCTTCTCCTCCAGTGTTGATTCTGATAGTGTCGAGAAAGCTGCTTGAAGTCTACAAATCTCTGAAGGTATTGTTCCTATACTAAATTAAATTATATTGTGTTTCAATTACATATAATAGTTTTTATGTTAATAAAGTAACTAATTTAGATTTTAAAATTAAATGTGAGTAGGTCGTCTCGCGTATTATCTATTTTATTGAAATAAGTATTTTTACTAGAACAGCTTTTCTGTTAAATATTAAATCAGTAATACATTATGGTAATAGTACATATGTGTGGATAGTATAAAATTAATATAGTAATTAATAAAAATCTACTGTATTTTTTTAATTTAATATTTTGAGATATGTGAAAGTTACAATTTAAAATGTTAACAATTTTTATTTTATTAAGTAACTTTTTTGTGAATTACTATAAAAGTACTTTATATATAATTAATTAATTACACACTACTGGAAACCAAATGTACACTATGGTAATAAGCCAACAAAAAATGTATAGGAAGTTCACAGTAGGCGCAACACAAAAAAACGTATTACATATTTATTTAAACCTTAAATTCAAAATATTTATTTTAAATTAACATAATTTTTAAATAACATATATTTAATACGACTATTTATTATTAAAAATGTAAAAATTATAAATAAAAAAATAACTTGAAATAATATTTTTGAGTACGGTTAAGAATAAAAAGTTGTTGTAATTAAAGGTTACAAATTTAATAGATGATGGATGCATATATTTCAAATAAAATAATAAAAACCGGAAGTAACTGCAACTTATGTGTTAAATTTGTCAAATTAATCAATAAAGACAAATAAAAATAAACTATTTTTATTACAGAAAGTTTATTTACCGGTCGATTTTACCGAAAAAAATAGTCAACTCGCCCATTGTAAGTAGAGTTATGATAAAATTACAAAATTTCTTTTAAATAACAGTGTAGCAATTATTTGTAATCTCCCGTAATGTTAAATAACTTTACTCCCACGCTACTAGATTAAAATGAATGCATTAGATAGTTGTTTCGAAGTTGGAGTATAAAATTGAAAAAATGAGTGATAAAAAAGTTATGCTAAAATAAATTTGATGCGTTATTATTATTATATGCATTGTTATATTTCCGAAACAAAAGCGACAACTTAATATTCTAGAACTGTGAACCTTCTGCGATTGGATTTGTCTATATGCTGTAAGAGTTTCAAGATGATCTTATATGAGATAATAAAGGTTTTTTTTGTTTACATTTTATTGATTTTCTCCGTTATTAAAGGCAGGAAAGATGTGGGTATAGAACCAAAATTTACATCTTAGTAAGAGCTTTGAAAAAACATATGAAATGAAAAAATTAAGTTTATCTGTACTCGTATTTGACTGAGAACGTGCTCAGTCGGTGATTGAGCTTTGTCTATGAATACCACCCTAATTATTTACATCATCAACTGTGTTTATAACCACAGAATTATTTATTCAATTTTATCGTTTGTTATTATGCGATGCGGTCGTCATACAAGGCACACTGAACAGATTTGTAAAATTAAAACAATTCTTGCTTAACTTTTAGCCGATGTGGTTGTTAGATAAAGTTTGAATAAATTATTAATTCATAAAAAACTTCCAATCATATTACGTCATAACTTCTTTATTTAATTTTTGAATAAGTTTTTAATTCTTGGTTTTCCTTTTTGGGTTTTTTTGTTAATCGTTAATTTTTTAATTTTTTTGTGTTCCTATTGTTCCAAAATTTCATGCGGCATACATATTTCAACCATCTCATCTGTCCATTGTTTATCTTGTTTATTTTTTTTTTTTTCTATTTCTTTATTTTTCTCAGGAATCTCAAGTTCATGTTTTACTGCTATATCTTATTGATTGTCTTATCACCTTTTCCACTTGTATTCTCTTAGGTTTTTTTTTTTGCCAAATGTTATTTTTATCATGTTAAACATGTGCCTGGTTTATCTTAGTCTCTCGTCTATTTCTTTACGTTGTTTTTGATCTTAAATATTTAAACTATTTTAATTCTTGCATTTGTCTTTCGTTTAGCTTCAGTGATGTATATTTTCATATTTATTTTGGCTAGTCTAAAACTTCTATATTGTGTTGTAAGTATTCAGCTGTATCTGCTACTAAAGACTATATCATTTGCAAACATTATTTCTGTAACTTTTGCTACTATCATTTTTCAGTATCTCAGTTTTGAAATCTGTATTTTCTTTTTTTATTGCTTTGTCAATTAATATTAAAAATAATTGCAAACTTAATATGCAACCTTGCTTTACTTCTATACTTAATGTTTTTGTACATTGCTTTTATTATTGCTATTATTTTTTTTGTGCGTTCCACGTATTGTTTTTTTTTATTATTTTGTCAAATGTTTTTTATTATTATTTAATATTAAGCCTGGCTGACTTTTTCTTTTCCTTTCTCACATTTTTTATACAATGTTTTTCATAGTTTTTCATGGACACTTGTTAGAGTTATTCTTCAGTAGTTATTGTATATTTTCTTATTCTTTTCTTATATATACGTAAAATATTTATACCATTTAATAGTTCTGTTAGTTGTATTCTTTCCTCACACATGCGTTTTATTATTTTGAAAGCTATGTTATCTACTTTCAGCGTTTTTCCATCATTTAGTTTTTGAATAACTTTTCTTATTTTTTTTCTTTTTTTGTTATTATTTTTTTGTACTTCTGGTCATTCCTTGTGTTTCTGCCAATTCGGGCAGCTCTTTAAAATGTTTTTTTAATCTTTTCATTTTTTTTTTAATCTTTTATATTTATCATACTATATCATGTTTTATGGTCTTCATAATTTTTGCTTTATTTCTTTTTTTTTTTCCTTTATATTTTTCATAATCTTTACTATTTGTGTTCAGTTATCTTTATATTTTTGTTTTTTTTTTTATCTTGACTTAGTACTTTTTTATTCTATATTTACTATTTTAGTTGTTCTGCAGCTTTATGAGATTGCTTCTAGAAGACTACTTTCAACTCTTTCCAATTTTTTTTTTACTTCTACCTTATCTATTCCGTATCTTATTTTTTTAATATTCTTTTTGGTGTTATGTTTTCTATAACTTTTTTTTTTTTCATTTTTAGGTTTTTGGTTCATACTTTCTCTGCATATGTATTTTTTTGTACTTCTGGTCATTGCTTGTGTTTCTGCCAATTCGGCCAGCTCTTTAAAATGTTTTTTTTATCTTTTCATTTTTTTTTTTTAATTTTTTATATTTATTATACTATATCATGTTTTATGGTATTCATAATTTTTGCTTTATTTCTTTTTTTTCCTTTATATTCTTCATAATCTATACTATTTGTGTTCAGTTATTTTTATATTTTTGTTTTTTTTTATCTTGATTTAGTACTTTTTTATTCTATATTTACTATTTTAGTTGTTCTGCAGCTTTTTGAGATTGCTTCTAGAAGACTACTTTCAACTCTTTCCAATTTTTTTTTTACTTCTACCTTATCTATTCCGTATCTTATTTTTTTAATATTCTTTTTGGTGTTATGTTTTCTATAACTTTTTTTTTCATTTTTAGGTTTTTGGTTCATACTTTCTCTGCATTTTCATTTTTAGCACTTCTTATCGCAGCTTTTTTTTGTTATTTTAACATATTGTTTACAATTTGCCATTTGTTTTTATCTATTAGAAAGTAGTCTGTTATTAATTTTTTGTTTCTGCTTAGTTGTACTTTTGTATATTTATAGATGTTTCTGAGGTCTAAATTTGTATTTGTAATTATTAAGATATTTTTGTGGCTCAGTTTGATTATTATGTCTCCATTGTTGTTTTTCACTTCTTCTCTTTTGTTTTCCAAATATTCTTTTAATTCTAAATTTTTTAAAACTGCATAAATGTTAGTTTTTAACTGTCAAAAAAATAGTTTTAAGTGTGCAAAACTGCCAAAAAGTACTCATAATTAACAGTAAATTAAAAAAATCTATATAACTAAATAATTTTGTTTTGACATTTTTAGACATTAATTGGAAATTTATTGTAATTGATCAAAAATAATATTAGATCAAACATGCTTTAATTTTTAAAGTAGAAAAATTTAGAAATCTTAATTTAAACTATATAAAAATCATTAACTGTCAAATAAAGTACAGAATTGTCAAACTGTTTTAAATTTATATAAACAAATTGTCAAAAAGTACACATATCTAAAATGCATAAAAATAAACTGTCAGTTACTAACAATTTAACAATTTTTTATTTACGGTATTAGTAAAACCATTTACTTCTACATAAAAATACAATGAATAAAAACAATATATGTAATACATGTATAAAATAATCAATTTAAAAAACAGAATAAAAAGATTGACATAAAAAAACATAATATAATATAAAATCTTCTTTTTTGCGTGCCATGTTCTCCGAGGACGTCGGCAATCATTATTGTGATTTTTATTTTATTGGCACGGAGCAGGCATGTTGAACTGACACCATACCATTCTATCAAGTTTTTTAGCCAGGATGTTAACACCACATTTCAAACGTTTCAAGTTGGCTACACATTACCTTTGTTAAAGTCCACCCTTCCATTCCGTAGTACAGAATTGGAAAGACATAGCACCGTAGTAAACGAATACGTAGGGGTATTGACAAGTCACGAGATGTAAGCACCTTCTTTATGTTGCTAAATGCTGCTCTAGCCTGCTTAATTCGGGACCTTATTTGCTGCATGTTATTTCATTTACTGTTCAATAAGCATCCCAGATATCTGAAGCTGGAGACTTGCTGAATAAGTTGGTTGCCTGTACTCAGGTTTGACAGCAGGGATTTGGTTGTAATACAGTTTTTTTTTATAATGCGGACGTCTCTGCTATCTAAGTTCATATTCTGAAGGAGGTTGATAAATTTCCCGTGGTCATCACAGTTAAACGCTTTCTGGCAATAATCTGATAAAATACGCGTATACATCGGTGGACATGTTGCGGCATCTCTATATTAAAACCTGTATGCCAAGGCCCTATTTGGTTCCAATACCGTTTCGAAATCCAAATTAAGTATCAGAAGAGTGTTTTTTGCATTTGCAATATAATCGACTATGTATTATTTTAAGAAAAGTTTTTAGCGTATGGCTCATTATGCTAATCATGCGGTAATCTTTGCATGTTTTTGGCCATATTTTATTAGGTAGTGTGACAAAGACAGACTCCAGCTATTTACTTGTTTTTTTCAGAAACATAGATGGAGTTGAAGAAGTTGACCAATTTTTCTGTAGATTGGTCGTTGAAAAGCTTGAGTATTTTTGAATAAACGTTGTCTGGTCCGGCGAACTTTCCAGTTTTAGCTGCCCTGGTTGCATGAACCACTTCCGCGTATGTTATTTTGGGCCCATCTCAGAAGTTGTCGCAAATGTTTACCTGCTGACGGTTGCTAGCAAAAAGCTCCTCGACATACTTCTTCCACTCTTCCAGTTTTTTGTTCAGGTCTAAGATAATGTTGCCATCCCTGTTTAGCAAAAGTGCCGCATTCCGATTACGTTTTCTAATTTCAGCAGCATCTTTGTTTTTTTGTGTAGATTGAAAGTGTCGTGTTTTGCATCTAGGCTCTCAATTTTGTCACATTTTTTTCAGAAAACTAGCTATACCTTGCCTCTTTTATTTTCCTTCTAATTTGTTTGTTAAGGTCTAAATATTTGAGTTTATCATTCTTCAAATTCCAACGTAATTCCATCAGATCTAAGATTTTGTTTATCATGTTCTTTCTTGACTGCTTGAGTTCTGTTCTGCTGATACTTACAATAAGTGTTTTCACTCCAATCCATGCTTCTTCAGTGTCCGGCATGTTCTCGAGGATCAGTGACTGTATAGCTGCATTGATCTTTAAACCAATTTTGTCTTGGATTTCAAGAGTGTTGAGTAGTGTTGAGTAGCCCATTTAGGTGTTTGTTTCTTGAGCTTAATATTATTATTATAAACATAGATTTAGAACAAAAAAAAACTAAAATTGTTTGGTAAACAATTGTATGGTGTACTACAAGGTTAGGTAATAGATCTTTTGAAATTTTTCATGTTGGGTGGAAACAGTAGTTGTGTTTGCTGATAAAGTAAAGTAAAGTAAAGTAAAGTAAAGTAAAGTTTATTTTCATAGCATATACATGATACATACGTTTAGAGCATACATACATACATATAAAAAAAAATGGTCATAAAACAGATATATCTAAAAACATGTTAAAAATTAGTAAGTATATACAAGTACAGAAGTTAAAAAAAAAACATGCAAACACAAAACATTTCTAACATATTTAAAAATCGTTTATACTGTACAGTTCTTTATCAATTAGCATGTTAGCTAATAGTTTTTTAAATTGATGTAAGCTAGTTATTCTTTTAATATTTTCTGGAAGGTAATTAAATAATTTCATAGCACTATATCGAGGCAATTTTGACCTGATGTGTAACCTGCAATTTGGTAACGCATAGTCGTGCGGACGTCTTGTGTTATAACAATGTTTAAATCTAAATTCGTTAAAATTACTTTTGGTTTTAAAATTAAAAATTAAAAGTTCATATATATACAAGCTGTAAAATGTCATAATTTTGTGATTTTTAAATTGTTCTCTGCAAGATTCTTTGTATTTCATTACTTTTGATAGTTCGCGAAGCAGATAACACACCGAGGTTAGTTTGCTTATTAAGTTTTGAATATGGAGTTGCCAGTTTAATTTATCATCTATAAACATTTCTAAAAACTTTACATTGCTTTTTACGCTTATGATTTGATTACTAAGATTTATATCTGTTGGAGGTACATAGTTAGCTCGGCTGGTTCTAAACATTACTGCATGAGTTTTTTCATGATTTAAAATAAGTCTGTTTTCAACTAGCCAATTTTCGGTTTCTTTGTAGAGTAAGTCCGATTTATGAATTAAATTTGTAATTGATGAGTCACTTAGCAGCATATGTGTATCGTCAGCGTAGCTTTCGATTAGAGCATCCATTTTTTTCACAACAGGTGGTAAATCATTCACATATATGATAAATAGCAATGGACCAAGAATACTTCCTTGCGGTATCCCCATTGTTATATATTCATAATCGAAATCTATGTTGTTCATTTTTACTTTCTGTTTTCTGTTAAAGAAGTAGCTTTGTATCAACTTCAGAGCCACACCTCTTACGCCGTAGTTGTTAAGTTTTTGAAATAAAATATCGTGATCTATACTGTCAAATGCCTTGGATAGATCTAAAAATATTCCCATTGGAATTTTAGTTTCTTCGAAGACATTGGCTATATGCTCAATGAATTCAAATTATGCTGTACTTGTCGATTTGCCTTTTATGAAACCATGCTGACCATCGTACAGTAATTTACAACTAATAAAAAAATTTAAAAGCCTTACATAAATGATTTTTTCTAAAACTTTTGAAAATACACTTAAAAGACTAATAGGTCTATAATTTGACCAACTTCCTGGATCATCTTTCTTATGTATAGGTATAACTACTGCTATCTTAAGCGATTCTGGAAAGTAACCAGTTTCTAGCGATTGGTTTATCAGATATGTTAGTGGTGTTATTATTTCATTTGCAGAAGCTTTTAGAAGTTTAGTATTTATATTGTTGTAACCGGCACTATTTGAATTTTTCAACGACATGATTATATTATATACTTCTTCTTCATTAGTTGGATTTAAGTAAATTGTTTTATTGTTTTGTTCAATATTTATACTAACATTTATATTAGGAAGCATGTCAACCATATTTTTTGCTGCATTTATAAAATATGCGTTTAATTCGTTAACTTGTTTGATGCCGTTTTCAATTAACAAAGTGTTATTTTTTTTGTTTTTATTTGTGCGCTTATTTATTATGTGCCAAGCAGTTTTTTGAGTGTTATCACTGCGTTCTATTTGATCTTTAATTATATTTTTATCTCTCTCTATTAGCAGGGAGCAGTATATTTTATTTTGATTTTTATAGAGATTGTTTGCTTGATTGCTGTAATGTCTTAGAACACATAGTAGATCCAGTGTTTTTTTACATTCTATTATTTCTGGGGTATTATATTTATTTTTGTTTGATTTACATCGTTTGTTTATAGTTAACAATGGAAAACATTCTTCAAAATTTAATCGAATTATTAGTAAAAAGAACTCCCAGATTTCCTTAGTATTGTAATGTGTTATGTAAATATTTTGAAATATGTTATTATCTAGTAAATTGTTTACAAGTTTTGAAATGTTGGCCGTATTAAGTATTCTAGACTGTATACATTTGCTTTTATTTGATGAGATTGTATGTTTTATAATAATTTTTTGTGCATAATGATCCGATATATGAGTTTGAACTACATTTGCATTATAATCAAAAGTAAAATTTGTTAATATGTTATCAATAATAGTTTTAGATGTAGCAGTAACCCTAGTATACTCTTTAATAGTTGGTTTCATATTATATGATTGTAACAAATTTAAAAAATCAACACTTATCTTAGTATTTGTAGCAATGTCAATGTCAAAATCACCTGTTATCACCAGATTAACGTTGGATTGGAGAACAATATCTAGAAGTTTATCTAGTTTTTGAAAAAAAACATATACATCCGATTGAGGCGTTCTATATAAAACAACACATACAGTTTTCTGTTCATTTAATATCCATTGCACTGCCGCACACTCGAACGTATCCTTTTGCGCCATGGCACCGATATCCTCCCGAACTATGCACGATAGAGAGTTGTGGGTAAATATTGCTACACCGCCATATGCTGTTTCTTTTAAACCATTTGCCTGTCTGCAGTAGTTTGCTGTTAAATTAAAATTTGAGATTCCGTTGAGTTTCAAATTATTGTAGGTTTGATAATGCTCTGTTAGCGTTAAGATATTGCATTTAGGGTTTTCTTCTAGCATTGCTTCTAATTTATTTATTTTCCCTCTTATAGATCTTATATTATTATGTATAATACTAAAAGTTGTTATAAGTTTTTTTGTAGATTCTCGGTTAACTGAAAATTTTTATCGACTATATTTTTTACAAAGTTGTATCTGCGTATAGCAATATTTTGCGGCCATGTGTTAGTATTAATTAACTTATCTAGATGTTTATAATCAGCTCCTAGTTTGAAAGCCTTATTTCTTTCTTTTGTAGGTAATTCTTCTATTCCTTTAATTTTAATTTCAGGATATTTATCCAACATAAATTTTTCAATAATACCAACTGAAACAGAATCCGTACATTTGCCAATGTAGATCCATGCATATTTTTCAGAAGCCATTAATCCGTTATTTACATCTTTACAGGAGCCGACTACTGTTTGTATTTTATTTGGTTTTTTACGGTCTACTTTAATCCATGTTTCGTTGTTTTATTTCAAATCTTTGTTTATATTAATATAATCATTTAGTTTCTCTTTAGAATGATTGTTCGGGTCATTGTCCTTATTGATTATTTCTATTGGTATCTGTTCATATTTATTTTGTTTCTTATTTATTTCAAGGTTTTTTTTCAACATTTCAGTATTTCCTGCTATCTTAGATTATTTTATTATTTTGTGCACAAGTAGATGAATTAATTTTTTCTAATAAAAGAGCAATTTTACCGTTAATCCATCAATTAGTGCATTTTTTGTTTCAATAATTTCATCTTTATTTTTGATAATTTTCTTTAAATACATAATTTCCACTTTAAAAACACATGGATTTTCACGGTCGTCTTCAGCTGCACAGCACTTTATCTCTGATTCTTCAAGGTATTCAACTTGTTTCAACTTTTTAACACAACTTTGGTGATATATGGTGTCACATAAAATACATTTGTATCCACTTAATGCAATACTGCCACATTTGCACTTCTTTGCTTCAGAAGCGGTTACTTTTCCGTCTGTCGCGGCCGCCATTTCGATAGTTATATCAAATTTTTGTGAAAATGAATTATTAAATAATATTAATGTACATCATTAGGCAATTTGAGTTATGGGTGACGCAAAATCAACTAATCCTTAATACTAAAAAAACTTTTTTTGTTAATTTTTGTGGTGGGCCAAATCAAATAAAACTACACGACACAATTATTGTTCCATCAAAAATCACAACATTTTTAGGAACTATCTTAGATGAAAAATTAAAATGGGCAGATCATATAGATTATTTATCAGTTTGGACAATCGTCCTCACATTAATATCTCTGATTTTGTTCAAATTTTCCACACATGTTTGAAATATGACGATACCTAAAATTTTAGATCTTTAGATGCAATACAGTGTAAATGGCGGCCATTTTAATTTTTCAAAAATAATTTGTCTTCTTTCAATTTTTGTGCTGTAAATAAGCAAAAAATAGTTAAAAATCATATTTAAAAGGGTGTATCTTATATACTTATTTGCCATAAACTAATAAGAAATTTGTTTTTATGCAAATCAAATTGCACAAAATTTGAAATTTGAAAGTTTTTTAATTGTTAAAAATGTAATTATTTATAATATGTCAAACGTTTAACAATTATGCGCTTTTTTAAAAAGTTACCAGTTAATTTGTCAAATAGTTAACAGTTTTATAACACATTTGTCAAGCAAAAAGTTGACAGTTTATACGTTAAGCATTTTGCTTGTCAGGCAATTGTACGTTTTGTCTATGAAATAAAACTATGCGCAAATTTCTATCTCAAAAAGGATGAACTAAAAACCCATTTTTTAATTTTAAATTACAACTTTTTTGATACTAGACATCAGAGCACTAATCGTAAAAAAGTTTGCAATAGAAACACAGAACAACCTCTATTGCAGCAAAAATCGAAAAGTTGAATATAGAATCATTCAGAAACAAAATTACAAAAACGCTCTACCAACAAAAACTGGCTTTTCAGATAAGGCATAATCTCATTGCAGACAGTGATACATCTCAAGCGGCATGGGAAAAATTAAAACAAAAAATTAACCAAGCTGCCACAGAAGCGCTTTGGGAAAAAAATAACAAACAAGACACCAACATACATAAGAAGACCCAAGACCTTGATTAATTAGGAGGTAAAAACGCTGGAACAAGAAAAGAAAAAAACCCATCTTATTTATAAATCGACGAATTCCAGAGAAAACTTTGAAAAGTATAGGGAGATAAGGAACAGAACTAACTACCAAATCCGCACCATAAAAAAGAAGAAATGGGGACAATTTAGTAAGGATATAAAAAAAGATCTATAAGAGAACACAAAAACGGATCTGGAAGTTCTTCAGAGGATTGAGAAAAAAAACCAACAAAACAGTACAAATAAACAGAGTCCTTCTTCAATAAACTATATAATTAAGAAGACACAGAATTGGAAAAAGTGACAATAACAAAATATCAAAAACGTTGATGCCATCCTAGCAAAACTGAAAAATAACAAAGCGCCTGGTCCTAATGACATCAAAAACAAACATAACTACTTGCAGGGCAGCTGGCAAAGCTATACAACATAGTCTTATCAACGACACAACCCCCATTAGACTGGATAGAGAGTGCAAGCATAACACTATACAAAAAAAGCAGCAGGAATGACCCAAAAAACTACAGATATTCACAAAACATCTAGCAAGCATTGTAATAGAGAAGACCACGATGCGGGAAGAGCAACAAGGTGTTTAAAAAAATCTCTACACTACAGACGCTATCTACGTGGTACGACAAATCGCAGAGAAAGCGCTGGAGTTCAACAAACCTGCCTATCTATATTTTGTGTATTTATAAAAGGCGTTTGATAAAGTCAAGCTCTTAGACGTACTAAAGATGTTAATTATTAAAGACATACACCTCAACATAATTGAGACAATAAAACAACTGAACACAGATACCACGACCAAACTAAAAGCGACGAACGGGGAAAAACTTGATATCTGAATCAGAACTGGGATACGGAAGGGAACAGTCTGAGTCTTCTACTGATCGCAGAATTAGAAGACGGTTTAGAATGGCTACTAAACACGTTCAGAAAGGAGTTCGAGACAATAAACATGACAATAGCCAAAACTAAAACTAAAAACCTAGTCAGTGCAAAGAATCCAATCAAGTGCAAGCTAGCCATGAATGACATTATCAATGAGCAAGTCTCAGAATTCTAATACCTAGGAATAACTATAAACCGTACGGAGACTTAAAAGTCAATGTTCTGAACCAGGTAAACAAAGCGTCCAGGATATCAAGAACACTGCAAAATCCTGTCTGAAGAAATAAAAACATATAATGCTAACATTAAAATAAAAAAGCAGAAGAAAACAGTGGAACGAGCACGTGTCACGCATGCAAAACAATAAAATTGCCAGGATAGTTCGAGACGGTAAAACATACACAATGAAGAGGTGGAAGGACAACTGGACGTTGATATCACAGGAGCAGGACCCGGGGTAGGAGTTTGGCAATAACAAGCCACACGGCTTTTGAAAAGGAGAAGAAGAAGAAGAAGAAATACTTTTTTCTTTTTTCATTAGACATTAGCGGCGGATGTAAGACTGAGCTACTTAAAACTAATTTTTTTTGTTTATATCTTATTTTCTTGGAATTAAAGCTACTCCAGTTATTGTCAATTTACGTTTTTTTTAAAGAATTTTAGTTGAAGAATTAATAAATCCAAAAATCTATATATCACGTTAAAATGATACAAACGTGAAGAATTTAGAAAATATTTTGTAGTAAAATTTTGAAAAAGTTAAATGTTGATGGAAAACAAATTAACCAACCATTGAATGTATTAAAACCAGAAAAAGTAATTGTTTTTAACATTCATCAACAACAGTTAGTACATTATGATTTGGTTTCACACAATTTGCAGATTATTTTTTTAATTAAAGTTTATCGTAACTTGCATTATTAACTATTTAAATTAAAATATTTGAATCTGGTGCAAATTAATACAATTAAATATTTTAAAATTATTGTTTGTTTTTTTTTTGCAGAAATGATGTCTCTACGCTGGATCATCCAAGAAGTGCGTCGTCTACTCAATAGACCTGAAAACGTAAGTATTAGTTTTGTTATCAAGTAACAATATTTTATTAAAATAGAAGTAGTTTTTTAGTTGTTTTTTAAAAGAATAAGTAAATGATTGTATGGTTTAAAACTATTCTAAACAAACCATTTTTGAAAAGACATTGTTTTATAAACCGGAACTAAAATATGATTTTTATTTTTAATACTATTTTTCAAATGGTTTTTGTATCAAAAAGCTAATCTCATTAATATATGTAGCATATAAAGTTAACATTTTTATATCTAGGCATCTAAACATATACATACATGTCTTCTCTGTGGCCCAATGAGCCCAACATTTGCCTACTTCAAAAAGGAACGACGTGATTAAGTATACATTCTTTTAATTTTTCATGTAGAAAAGCAGTTTTAATATCAAACTGCTTTATTTTTTTTTTAGTTTTTGTAGCAATTGCTAGAAGTGTTCTGATCATAATTTGCTGTTATTGAAAAGGTTACTCAATTCTTTTGATTTGACTTTTGGCACTTAATCAAGCTTTGTATAAGACTTTATTGCTGCTTAATGAGTTTTTTTTACACAAAACACTTATTTTGTTTCTAATTTTTCTCTAGAAGCGTTGTGACCTCCCGCGTATTGTTGTTTTTGAAATCTTCCAGTTTGTTTTTAACAGCAGTTTTATATTTAATGTTTTTTTACAAAGTATTTAAAACTTTGTTAGTTAGGTTTGATTCTTTCTCAAAGATCAGCTTATACTGTTGCAGAAATAATAGAAAATTTACGCGTTGTCTTAGATTATACTTTTAGTTTTTTTCTGTATTGGCTTGTTAGCATAAACCAACAACTTAACGTGACTCTACAAATAGAACTCCAACGGTGTTTAATTGCATATGCAAAGTAGCCATTTGACCGGACTATATCTCAAGATTACACAATTACCAAACTTTTTCTTTATTAGATTAATTCTTTGACCAGCTGTGTAGCATGTGGCGTCATCTTGTTGGAACTACATATAACTGATGTTAAGTTTATTCAATTTTGGACAAACGTAGATTTGCAGAATAGCAAACTCCATTGACCGTATAGTCAATTATATTTATCTACAAAAAAATACAGCCCAATTACACTTTTGACATAAAATCCACACCACAAGGTCATTTTTTGTAGATGATTTTGCCGAGACCAAATGATCAAGAAGTTTTAGTGCTTAAGTTAATTTGATCTTGTAAAGGTGTAAGTAACCCAAAATTTCCAACAATGGAAACTGAGAGATTTCCAATTTCAGTGAACGACGTGAAATCGACTGATTTGGCTCATTTTAAACTAAAACACTTACGGCGGTAATATTTTTGATACTTTGATCAGTGCGTAGTCTTACTGCTACAAAAACATTTAATAACAAACATGTTGGCTCAAATTTATCCACTATAAGACGCACAATCTGTTTAGTGAGACGATTATTACGATCAAAAATTGGAGTAAGCGTTTTAAAAGTTGCGACCACAGAATTTTGGTAATAATTTTTAATAATGTTTGTTTGTAAACTTTACCATGATAAAAACATAAGTTTTGACTGACGTATTGACAAATCACAAAAAAGTTTAAAAGTGCGTTCTGTATTTAACTACAAAATTGTTTTTTGAAAAACCCGATATCAGCACTAACGCAAAAGGTCTACGCCGACATAATTAAAAAAGGTTAACTCAAAGTGGGATACAGTGTTCAAAATAAATAAAACTAGCAAAATTAGCGTAAAACATAAAAAAAAGTAATAGTAGTAGGAGCAACAAGCCATTGTTCTGCCACAGCATAGGAACTAGAAATTTTTTAGCTATTTTGACTTTACTAAAAATGAATTGCACGTGCAACCTGTACGTGAGTTTTTTGTCAAAGATTATCCCTAGACACTTAGCAGTAGCCGTGTGAAAAGAACAGTTTTGCTTTTCTCCGGATTTACTTTGACCCGACAGTCGTACAACCAGCTTTTCAGATTAGTGGTAGTTTTTTGTAGCTTAGAGGTAACCGCCATTAGTAAGAAGTAAAGAAAGCCATATTGTGCTATTTTTATCCCAAAGGCATGTCCGCAATGAACAAGTTAAAAAGGGTCTGTTGTGCGGTAGAAATGTGTTTCTGAAGTTGAACAGAGAGAGTTCTGCAATTTAAATATAAAGCAATCAGCTTTAAAAAAGACTACTCCCGTAACCTTTTTCAGTCTAAAACCTTTGACAATGAGATCCGTAACCCAATTTAGTTAGTGGACAACAGAGTATCTCCGTCTAAACCTTTGTTAGTTTTCACATTATCTTGAATTTTGACCAAAATCATTTTTTCTATGACCTTACTTAAAGTGCATAGCAAACTGATCATTTTATTGAAATTTCCGGTTTTTCTCAGGTTTTGGGACATTGATTTTAAGAGACTCTTTCCATTCTGTAAAAATGTGCTTAGTTTAAAGAATTGCATTAGCAATGTTGATGAGCGTCATTACCGTTTAAGTGTTCTATTTAGAGTTTTGTCATAGCTAAGAGCAGACTAAGTTTTGAGTCTGTTAATTATTTCTTTGATTTAAAAGGGTCTAATGCTTTCTAGTGGCGCGGCGTTGTTTCTAAGAAGTATTCAATTACCTGGCAAACGCTTTTCATGTGCTCTATATTGGTTTCCTAGGTACTTTTTCCGAGGCATATTGTATTTGTCGCATAATACGGCTCTGTTTATATTCTTAGCCGTTCTCACTGGAGTCGGGCTGCAAATGCTTTCTTCAAAAGATATTGAAAAAAGAGACTAATTTGTACGTGTTACAAATCTATAAAAAGCTTTGATAAAACCGGTTTGTAGTCAGAGCTTAGATCACATCAACAAGTACGTCCCTTTGGTATCATACATAAATGTAGTAGGTGTGTTTGTCTGAACTTGCACTTACAATCTTTTTTGCTTTACAAAATTGAACAACGCTTGACTTTTGGCGATTGTCTGTAAGCTACTTCACGTCGGGTGCTTTTGCTTTTGATTTGCTCTATCAAAACTTGCCGTTTTGATTTGGTTTCTTGGGCTGAGGTAGCTTGATGCCTAACCCGGGCACATTTACAACTATTGCACTTGATTTAAAAAAAACTAAATTGGATGTATCAACCTCGGAATGGTCCAAAAATCTATTTTTGCAAAGATCAGTGTTCTGCGTCTTGTTCTGATCACTGACGTTTCCAAATACGTAAAAGTATTTAGGAGTCTCAACGCTTGGGTGGGAGAGTAGGTCAACTCAGACACCAACATGAGCATGACGTTTTCTTTGATGAAAAATTTTTTTACTTTACCCATCTTTGCTGAAATGTTCTTGGCATTTCAGAAACAGATTTTGAGTAATAAATCTGAATTAGCTATTACTGGTTTTTAAGGAGTACAGCCATGATTTTTTGATGAAAATTTGTTTAAAAAGCGACTATCCAATCGTTGCCTATAGCAGGGGAAAACAAAATGTTTGCTTTAACCGCTACAGATTTGCGGAGACCTGCGGCTTGAGATGTAGACTAAGACAGGGCCAAGGCGGGTTTGTTTGTTGGCTTTGTTATGAAAAGTCAATATTTTTTGGTAAGATTTGCATCTTCTAAAGTTGGCGGGGTACAAGCCAGAACAAAGTGTAGATTTGGGAGGCGTGTGCAGCTCCGAACAGATTATATTACAAATACTTTTGTGAAACAACGTTTGGCCATGTGGCTGTGCAAGATGCCGCAACCTCGTTTTTTATGTTCAACCAAAACCTTCAGTCTCAGAAGATCGGTCAGGATTGAAAGATTTAGCTTCTTTCAGCAGCTGAACCGAGACCATGCTAAATTTGAAACTTTGTTCTTTATTCTATAAACATGGGTGGGGAAAATCTAAAAGGACATTTTGCTTTGTAAAAAATTATTAAACGCTTCAACTGCTAGAATAAATAATATTGAAATTCTTAATGAATTCAGAACGCATTTATATGTGGCAACCATCTTACTTTAAGACTGTTGAGTTACTCGCCTACTTGCCAAGATGTGGTCCAAAAGTTGATAAACAACGTATTGCAGTCTGCGGATAGAGGTCTTAATGAAACAACTCTTGAACCTAGTACATTAAGTACATTAGATTTGCCCAGTCCCATGATGCATCCGGTATACGCACTCTCTCGTTATACCTCTATAAGAGTGAGTGAGAACCAGAAATCGGAAATGGAAAGATGGAAAATATGAGAGGAAGAAATTCCAATGTTTTGTCTCAAGCGTGCGAGTCCAACGCGCAATACCAAAACGGCACTATGACGTGTGGCGTAAGAGGCAACCCAAACAACAGCAACAGCCACCTAGCGGCAGCAAGCGAACGAGCATATAGACAAGGTGTCGAAAGACTTTGTATATACAAGGTGTGTCAAAAATAAATCCAAGATGGCGACCGGAAGTGGTAATCTTTATCCCAGAATCAAAAATGGCGACCGGAAGTGCGACTTGCCTTCATGGTACTCAAATGAAAGCGCCCGTCGTAAGCGATAAAAATACAAAAAACCTTCTGGATGGTTTAAAATAAAGCAACAATTGTTAAATGTGTAATTATAATTTCATATGTAATTTATAAATTATATAAAAGATATAATAACATACATTAAATAAAAGAAAATCAAATATATGTTATAACTGTGTTTTATTTCATCATTTCATAACAACATGCATGATAACATATCACCAGTTTTCAACGGGAAATTATAACATAATCAAAAGTAACAGGATGTAATTAACTCTCTGTTAAAAATTAATATTGTTTATTATAAAGGTAGTTAAATTAAACACAACATCTTAATAACACATATATTATTTAAAAAAAAAAATACAAGATAAATTTGTACGTTTATCAATAAAAAAAATTTTACATAACAATCTAACATTACCAATTACACAATAAGTTACATTTAATAATTTTTGATTTGCACAGAAATGAGTACATTTTTCAAACTTTGGTGAATTAATTTCACCTTCAAGGTTTAATATGGTAAAATTCGGGAAATGTCTTTTTAAAAAATCTTTTTTTTGAACACCCTTGACCACGCACGTTACATCGGATAAATTCTGAGTAAATCCGTAAAAGATGTTGTCAATCTCAGCCATATCAACAGTTCCTCCGGAATATGGAATTGAGTGGTAGTTATTTTCCAACCATCTGGCTTGGATTTTTTCTTTGATGTTAAAAATGAGTAGTCGATTGTCGGTTTCATCAAGTAAGTGTGAATATTTTTGTAATTTGTCGCAATACTTATTTCCTTCGGTATAAACTGATTTGCAATTACAAATCCTTGCATATCGATGGCTAATATAATCATCATGTTATATGAAGTGTACACATCAACGGTCTGTACTCTACTAACATAAGAACTCAATTGATGGGTATTTGACGCATTTTTCTATGTTCAGGATTCACTACTGCTTCCAATGTTATTGCAATCTTTTTAATTCTACGTTGAAATTGTAGTCTATTTTGTGCTTCAATCATCCATTCAGCACCGCTTCTATAGTCACCACATTCTTCAGGCAAATAAATGACCATTGACTCACTAAATCTCACTCTTTTTTCCATCACACGAGTTTTCAAACCAACCCTGATAGCGGTGTGTATTCGCTATTGTCAAAATCCAAATTTAAATTTTCGTATGGATAAGAATCCTTATTATGCCTGACTCTCTGTAATGAGGGTGATGCGGTAACTGATCTTGCATAAATACTCCTCTAAATGTTTTAATATGTTTCGTATATTTTTTCAAGTCTAAATCTGTGAGCGGTCTATCGGGCAGCAAAATTAACAGTTTTTTTTTATTTTTTCAGGTATAGACCCAAACCTTTCCTATATGGTTTTAAATATAAACCGATTCCCTCCTTTCCGAGAGCGATGGCTTCCATCGTTTTGTTATGACGCTTGGACTATTGCAGTTTCTTTTGGGCATCCTTAGTAGATTTTACTGCTCGTACGATAGCGCTAGTACCCCCTGCAATTGAACCTAAGGCGCTTAATCCAGCAAAAAGGGGTATGAGTGGCAGAAAGCCACCTTGTTTTGGAATAGGTAGATCTCTTGGTTTGCGGACTTTATTACGTCCACCCGTTTTCTTAACAGCATCCTTGGCAGCAATCAAAGCAATTTTAGCACTTTCTCGTATAACGTCTGCACTTTTAATTTTTTTTGCTAACGGTTTTAACGCCTTTCGTGCTTTATTTACTACACCTGCGCGAAGAAATTCCTAATTTCTTTTTGGCTCTCATAATTTCAGTTACTTTGTCCAATTCGTTTATACCGATATCTCCTCTGATCAAACGCTTTTTCAACTTGGTGCCGGGACCGCAATACTTATATCCGGGTAAGTAGAGCTCAACGGGTAACTTCTCTATAGCGCTGTTGATGATACCTCTACCGTGGTACGTTGCTTTATAATTATCAGATCAATGATGTGTATTATAAATATAGACTCAGTTGTGGGGGATACGACTGGACAATCTGAAAAACATGTTCCATTAATTCCAAATTCTGTAAGAGCTTTGATAAGCGGACCCTCGAATTGTGGCAAGATTAACGTTTTATTTTCAATGCTTTTCCATGAAAACGTGTACATTTACTCAAAGTCGTTGTATCAACCAAAATATCAAATGTTAAGTGACGTTTTAAGCTCGATGTCGGAAGTTGGATATTTTCCATTTTCTGAAAACTGCGAAATCCTCGATTCGAGCAAAGCAAATAATAATTTAGTTTTCATATTTGACGATGTTGCATGTGACAAACAAGATAAAATTAGAATTTCTGCAGTATGGGTAGACATAAAAATGTTGATTCATTTTACCTATGTCAAACATATACACATATCACTAAGCATTTGATTTGCGATAATGAAAATTTTATAATGCTTTTCAAACAAGATTATTTAAAACTGAAACATACCAAGACTATGTGAGCAGCAATATGAGTTTCGAGAAGTTTAAAACTCTATGTGTAGAATGTTGGAAAGAAACGTATGGTTTCATTGTGATAGACAAGGATTCTGATGTCGGCAGATACCGCAAAGAACTCGACAAGTATATAATAATAAACTGATAATTACCTCAATCAGTATAGCGCATGCGTTAGAAGGGTGTGGTTATTATTTTTATCTCTATTGAAGTGGAGCAGTATAAAGAGATTAAACAGTTATATAGCGATTGATATAGCAGTATAATAGCAGTAGTTATTGAAGAGCGCCTGTTATAGCGAGCAGTATAGCGGAATAGCAAGCGGTATAGCGGAATAGCAAGCGGTATAGCGCTACAAAAGCACTCGCTATTTTTAGAGATGCGGTATAAGAAGCGCTCTCTATTACGGAACCCTTTCAATACGGAGAAACACAATGTTGATAAGGAACTCATAACTGTAAAGCATGCAATTCGCAAGAAAGTAATGGCTCTCAAATTGAAGCAATCCGATGATAATGAAATCATAAATAAAACTTACAAGCTTTTAATTGAACCAATTAAGGAGTTAATAAAGAGTTCTACATTGCCACCGGGTCCTGCAAATGATCTTTTTATAACGCCTCAAATTAAACAATTTCTTACGCAACCACCGCAACAACAAGTGACTCCGATTAGACCTAAGAGAAAATATGGTAGAATTTCTACACCTACGATACCAGAGGAAATGGTCAGCCTTGGTCAATATGAACCCAGTATAATACAATTTGATAAAACACAAAAACTCTTACGAGGGTATGTCAGATGCAACTACACTTAGGGAAGAAAATTATAAACCCGAAGAAGAGACTTACGAAAGTAGGTTAGAGTCTTCAGATGATCCAGTTGATAATACAGTTGATAATACAATTAAAACCCAGAACCTATTACTGAACGTGTATTGAGAGAATATCTCAAACAGTATCTTAATGTTTTAGTGCCTTTACTTATTGGATACGTCAAAGATGCTGATAAAATTGTTTATGATCGCTCTTCGGTAACAGGAGTTAATTATGATATTGATACCAGCAAGATAATCGTTGGAAACACAGAGCTAATGATTGATACTGATGGATTGTATGAATTATTATTCAAGAAAACTCCACTAAAATATACTGAACAAGACAAAAAAAACTATTTTAAAGTTTTAGTGGCTACTAATGCTTTATTGAAAAATCATAATCCTGCAGAGCAACATCAGGAAATTGGTACAACAAAATATAAAATGTCAGTTAAACCTATGTTAGATGAACGTAAAAAAGCAAGAGCAATGAGAGTGATCGAGAAAACTGTGGATGAAGAGATAATGGAAGCCTTTGCTAATACTACTACACACCGTCTAAATTGCAGCAGTGTGTCAGATGCCAATTTGTACGCCGGTAAAGGATTCGATTCGACATTAGAAGTCGAAGATAAACCCTTTCGATACACATACTGGGATAATCCTAACGAGTTAATAGAACGTTTACGGTTGCTACACGCTTTACGTAGAGTCGGAAATTTATTTCACGCTAACGAGATTGCCTCCATCAAAGAAGAGCTGAGAGAAGCAAATATAATCTATTAGTTTTTATTTTAAGTGTTAATATCGCTATGAGTGTAGACAAATTCGGACGTCATTTGTCGCAAAATAAATCATTTGCTGGTGTAAGAAGCCCGCCAGACAACGGTTTTAAACGCGTTGCTGATGAGAATTTCAACATTTCTCACAAGCTTTTGAAAAATGTAAATACTCCTATCAATGATACTGATGTCACGACTAAGCTGTACGTTCACAACATTTTCGACTATCTTGACTCTAGAATTACAAATCTTCTTAAGAAATCTGATGATGATAAGAACGCTATCAATACTTTCTTGAAAAATTTGAACGCTCAAAATAAATACGATTTTGATCATATTAATATCAAATATGAGGAACTCGATAGAAAAATTCAATTATGCATTAATGACATTCCTGAAATGATTGAATCAAAGTTACTGACATTTAAGAGTAAATTGCATAAAATTGAACAGAATATGAACTTGGTCAGCAATGCACATACAAACTTCAAATTGAGTGTTTATGATCGTATTGAAGACATTAGTGATAACCTGACAGCAACATACGACAGTGTAAAGGTTCAAATTAACAGCATTAATAATCGAATTCACGGTATTAGCGAACGAATAGACAAATGAACTAATTCAAAGCGACATTCAAACAAAATGGGGGTAGTTTGTTATTAAAAATGAATTTGTTATTGAGAGCTCAAACAGAGAGCATCAAAAATTGATTTCTTCGAACAAAAATGAGTAAAGTAAAACAAGATATCGTTACTGAAATCCACAAGCCCGCGCGAATAAATTTCTTTAGAAGACAAACCATTTTGAAAGGTTAAGATGATCTGTGGCAGGTTGATTTGGCTAATTTTATACTGTATTCCCAAAAAATAAAGGATATAAACATATTCTAATTGTAATCGATTGCTTCTTCAAATATTTGTGGGCAGAACCTCTAAAAGATAAAAGCGGACCGTCAGTGAAGAGTGCATTTGACAAAATATTTAATGGTGGTAGGATCCCGAAAAACTTGCAGACCGATCTGGGTAAAGAGTTTTACAATAAACATATCACAAAAGATTACAACAATCGTAAGCATAGTACCATCGGTATGAAATCAAATAAAGTCACTAAAGATAAAAAATCAATGTTGTTGAAAACCGTTTATTCACACATCAAGATTGCTGGACCGCAAAAATTTAAAATTGGAGACTTTGTGCGAATCAGCAAGGAGAAAACCGTTTTTGCGATTTCAATTAAAATCACAAATCCTACTGATCCTACGGATTTTAATAATGTTAATTTAAAGTTATAAGATTCTTAAAATTAATCAAGTTGTTGAACGTCATTGGAGATATTAATATTTTAAAATTCCTACACTCAAGGGATATAACATCCAACATTGCGTCCAAAAGTACCATTATGTCCACAGTGGATTTTAATAATTAGTATAAATCCTAGTGCTGGACTTAGACCAATGGACACAAATTTTGTTCTAGAGTTATTGATTGCATAAGAGCTCTTTCCAATCAGCTGCATCTTACGCTTGACGTCATCATCGTATCTACGAATGCCTTCCTCCACTGGATCTTTAAACATTGGGGAATCTGAAAAGAATAATTAGATGTAGAAATAAATTTCACTTGAGAAAAATATATTTAAAAGTTACGTTCAATAATATCTTGCGACTCCAGACTTTTCAGATTAATCTGTTGCATGCACTCATCATCTAAATCGTACCCCACGTTGTAGAATTTTTCTGCATCTTTGCGTGTTAAACCGTAAGTACCTTCGGGGTTGATGTACTTGTATAATAATTCAGGTTGTAGATCTTTCGGTCGACTTTCCATATCCTCAACGAGGTTTTATAAAATTTTGTGGGGTCTTGATTAGATTTACATGTGGCTTTTTAACATTGTGTTCTCGTTTTAAAGGTGTAGAATAACTCTTTTTGAGGTTAGACATTATGAACTCTATTGCAAATATAGGATAAAGATTACCACTTTCTGTCGCCATCTTGGATTTATTTTTGACACACCCTGTATATACAAAGTCTTTCGACCACCCTGTATATATGCTCGTTTGCTTGCTGTCGCTAGGTGGCTGCTGCTGCTGCTGTTGTTTGGGTTGCCTCTTACGCCACACGTCATAGTGCCGTTTTGGTATCGCGCGTTGCACTCGCACACTTGAGACAAAACATTGGAATTTCCCCCTCTCATATTTTCCATCCTTCCATTTCCGATTTCTGGTTCTCAATCACACACATGCGGCTCTTATGAAGGTATAACGAGAGAGTGCGTATACCGGATGCACCAGCACCCGGATCACCCAAACCCCCCTCGACCGGATGTCCGACAGCAGTGTTCTCTTATCATCACATGTCGAGTTGAGCATATCGAACCGGGCCACGCGACCGAAATGAAGGAGAAGTGGGGATAAAAAGTGCCTCAAGACCTCCCATGTAAACCTTATGGGATTTTGAGCCAGAACCTCCATAGTCTATCTATTAATAATTTATTTTGTTAATTAATTTTTAATACATAAGTTTGTTGACAACTTAACCTTCAGTCTCAGAAGATCGGTCAGGATTGGAAGATTTAGCTTCTTTTAGCAGCTGAACCGAGACCATGCTAAATCTGAAACTTTGTTCCTTGTTCTATAAACATGAGTGGAAAAAATCTAAAAAGACCTTTTGCTTTGTAAAAAAATGCAGAACTAGCCGGATAACGACTTCGAGGCGTTTCTTCTTGGCAGTCGCAGTAGCTTTCCTGTAATTGTTGCTAATGACGGAAAATAACTACATTGATAATAACAGTTTTACGGGAGTATTTGAGAACTCATCTCGGTGAAAGGGATTTTGTTTTAACCAAAGACGGCGCTTCTATGGGTGGGAAGCCCTTTTGACTTTTGGCTTGAATGGCCGGCGGGAGAAGCTACTGATGGCGGCTCGGTTTGGGAAAAAGCGTTTTAATAATTAAAATCACCTTGAATTCTCTTCTTTTTTGTGGTTTGTTTCATCTTTTTGACAACGGAGAATCTTTTAGCGTCACTTTCATTTCTTGGTTGCGCTTCCGTTACAATTTCTAGAGCTTATTCCCGCGGAGATAGAGGGAGGGAAAGTGAGAGCCAACTTTTTTAAACCCACGTCTAATTTTTTCTTGGGGGGGAGGAATCTAGACGTTCTTTGCCGTTAAGGAAGGCCTCCACGTCTATTGCCTCCTGTGATGGGTCCAACTTTTTAGAGGTCCGCGTGCTTGTCTTTTCCCTTGCCAGACTTTTTTTTAATTTTTTGTTGACTTTTCTAGAAGTCCTTGAGTCTCAGCTCCCTCTACGGTCTTCTTGCCGGTGGTAGAAGGTTTATGCTTTACGCCTTTGCCGAACATTTTGAAAAAGCATATTTATCACGTAATAATCTACTCAAGTATCAAGTCATAAAACATGCATGGGAGACTTTACAATATCAAAAGAACTAGTTGCAAAATATTTCAAACGTTTAAAAACGTGTTACACAACAGGCCCAGATGGAATTTCAGCATTTTTAGCAAGAGACTCCGCATCAATTGTCCTAGACCCTCTTACTCATATATTTAATCTTATATTAAAAACCGGAGTTTATCCAATATCTTGGAAAGAAGCAAAAGTCACTCCAATTCATAAAAAAGGCAACAAAGCTGAAATCGGTAACTACAGACCAATCTCGTTACCTTGTAATTACAGCAAAGTATTTGAAAGTATCCTTTCAGATCATATATTTACATCCGTTTTTAGTCAATTGAGCAACAAACAACATGGATTTGTCAAAAAGAGGTCTACATTTACTAACTTGTTGTGTATTACTGAAGAAATTTCTTCTAATATGGATCAGTTGCTGCAGACAGATGTAATACATACGGATCTCACAAAAGCGTTTGATCGTCTACCACATGACATTCTAATAAATGCAATTCAAACATTTGATATTTATGGAAATGTTGTTGAAGTGTTGAAATCCTATTTACAAAACAGAACACAAACTGTAAGCTACAAAAACTACAATTCTAGAAGCTATACCAGCTCGAGCGTGGTTCCTCAAGGTTCAAACCTAGGTTCACTGCTTTTTTTTCTATTTATGAACTCTGTTGGTGATAAACTTGACTGTGATATTTTAATTTATGCGGATGACTTAAAACTGTATAAAGTGATAAGAACAAAAAATGACTGTGATATTTTACAACGTAATTTAAGAGATTTTAGCTTGTGGTGTAGTAATAACTTTTTAGAAATTAATGTTGGTAAATGTTTTGTTATGTCCTATACTCGTAATTGTAATCCGATTATATATGATTATAATATAGACGAGCAAGCTGTTACACGCACGAAAAAAATTAAAGATCTTGGAGATATTTTTGATGACAAACTTACTTTTAATTCTCATATTAGTTCTGTTGTAAATGGTTGTTCTAAATTAATAGGATTTATTATGAGAACAACTAAAGATTTTAGCTCTATTGATGTATATATGTGTCTGTACAAATCATTAATTATGTGTAAATTGGATTACTGTGCACCAATCTGGATCCCGTTTGCACAGAAATATCTTAAACAAATCGAGAATGTTCAACGAAAGTTTTTAAAAGCTTTGCATTATAAAAATACAAGAATATATCCTGAGAGAGGTTATCCATACAACAATTTATTAGAAGAATTCAATATTTCATCTATAAATGTGCATTATCAACATCTTTTAATAACAAATCTGCACAAAATTATACACGGAAACTCTTAATAAAATGTTAAAATATTCGGCTATAAAATATCAACATAATAAAGAAAGAACCATAATTTGGCCTTAAAACATCAAAATATTGTCAAAAAACACCAAAATCCAACTATAAACTGTTGAAAAGTACAAAAGTCTTAATAAATAATCAAAAGTAACTACATTTGTCATCAAATATTAATATATTTTCAGATAAAACTAAAAAGTCTAAAATTTTACTTATAATATTTTAAAAATAGCAAAATCCGGCCCAGGTTTGAAAATAAACGTATTGAGAAGGAAGGGGGGTAGAGTAGTTTTTTATTTTTATTATTATTATCTATTAATTAAATAATATTTAATTATATTTTTAAATTAATGAAAAGTGATATCATAACTATTCAAAAATTATAGGTTTGTCAAGGTTTGGAAAAGTTATTGATTTAATTAAGTTGACTTATATCATGTTGACTTATATACTGTTTTATTCACATACGTTCTTTTTTTGTATTTTTAGGATGCGAACAAAACAGTTAACAATCAAGAATCCAAAAATAGTCAGAAAGATATGTTTTTTAAGATGCACAGAAGCTCTCCATTATTAAACTCTTCCACTGCTGGAATAAACAACATTGAAACACGTTTAAGAATTCAGAACGCAATTATATGTGGCAACCATCTTACTTCAAGACTGTTGAGTTACTCGCCTACTTGCCAGGATGTGGTCCAAATGTTAATAAACGACATATTGCAGTCTGCGGATAGAGGCCTTTATGAAACAACTCTTGAACCTAGTACATTAAGTACATTAGATTCGCCCAGTCCCATACTATCTAACACTGATCCCATTTCTGTATCAAATTCATTACCCAACTTGTGCAATGCCTCAAAAATAGTTTGCTCAAACTACAATTAAATTAATTTTTTATGACAACAAACTTTGAGATTAAAAATCAATTATTTTTTTAAATATGTCATACAATTTTATTCATGATTTGTTTCTATACTGGTTTAAACACCTAATTTGTGTAAAATTACTAATTTCAAATTAATAATTTATTTTGTTAATTAATTTTTAATACATAAGTTTGTTGACAACTTAAAATTAATTATATTTTAGTTGTATACATTTGTATAGACTTACAATATCAATGTTATTAATAATTTAATTTGTCCTTATATTTATTAGAACTAGATGTCAAATGTCAAATTCCGCTTGATTTGAACATCAATGAAAAGCAAAAAGCAAACTAGAAACCTAAACAATGTATCCTAGATAAATTTCTGTATATTTTATAATAAGATCTTGATGTCTAAATAGGGAAATTTTAATCTGTTTATTGTAAAATAAGAATTTTTATAAAACGCCTACTTGTTTTGTCAATAGCTAGATGAATAAATACAGATTTTTTTTTTAATCTTAGTTGTTTTATAAAAAGCTGCTTTATTGCAAAATGAATGTATAGTTACGTATATTATAATACAATTGATTAGAATTCAGGCAATCTGTTAGATTATATTAACATGTCAAAAATTTGATGTTATTTTTAAGAATTTTAAAATTCAAGTTATACATCTTTATATTTTTTACTTAGCGCCGCTCATGTGGTTTTTGCAACTGTCATAGATACTAGTGTGGTTAATCTTAGAATCAACATACTGTAAGTAAACATAATTGTGCAAAAATATAAAATATCCTTGTTGTTGTTCATCTATTTTCTATAAGTTGGCATAAATCTGCTAGATCTGTCAATTAGTATTTTAAATTTTTCAAAATTTTTCAATCTGTCAATAAATTACTCAAAACTTTACAATGTTCCTAAAACTGTCAAAAAAATGTCTTGCCAGATCTGTCAAACTGTATTCTAAATTGTTGCTAAAACTGTCAAATTAGTTACAATAATATAATATAATGAATTGTGTTTTAAACTGTCAACAATGTTACTAAATTTGTCAAAAACTATTCAAAATATAAAAAACTTGTGATACTTGCATACTATCTTCCAGATGTGTTAAATTTTATTTAAAATTTTTAAAATCATTATCTGTCAGAAAGTCACTAATTTGTTAAATAATATTTCAAACTGTCAAACTGTTTGCAGTAACTTATAAAAACATGCAAATCTGTACAATATTTGTCAAATTGTATTTACAGTACAAAATTGTTAAAAAGATTACTACATCTGCCAAAAAGTCACTAAAAATAGCAAATAAATTACATGTTTGACGTATATAAACATCATAAGATGGTTAGTTACAAAAACTGCATAACAGTCACAGTCGTGTATAAAAATGTTACAAATTGGCAAAAAATTAACTACATCTGTTAATAAGTTACTAAAACTGTTACTAAAAATGGTAACAAAATTTCTGAAACTGTCAAATAGTTTACGGTAATATGTATAATATTATAAGTTAAAAAAAAAATTACTTAAACTATCAAACAGTGTATACATTTTAAGTTAACCTAAACGTACCAGAAACGTTGAATTGCATTACAAATTGTCAATAATGTTACTACATTTGGCCAAAAGTTACAAAAACTCTGTTTTAAACATATAATATACTTCATAAATTGGTTGCTTTGCTTTCAAACAAACAATAAAATTATTATAATGTATAACTAAATAACTACCAGATAGTTAATTGAAACTGTCGAAAAGTTACTAAAATAATAAAAAGCTGCTAAGATGTTAAAGTTGTAATAAATAAGCAAAACTCTGTCAAAGTCTTCTGTATCAACTGTCATGTTGCGCAGTGTCAATATACGTTTGATAGATTCACATTCAATTATAGTTTATGATCCTGAAAAATTCTTTCAAATTTTTTTGCAAATTGCATTCACTTCTTAGGTAAAATCAAACCAAAAGTTAGTTCTGAGTAGTGTAAATTTAGTGGTGGAGATAAGTGTGATCACTAAAAATTAAGCACTGGTTACGGTTATTCTCACTGAATCTTGGTGATTGTTTGCTTAACGTGCATTTAAGTTTTAATGTGGTTTTTTTAATCTTTAGCGTGCGTAGGGAATTTTCTAAAGACTTTTTTTAGAGCTTTACTGATAAAGTTCTGCATTGTAAGTATGAAACTATCAGCTTTATAAGACGCAGTTAAAATTTAAGTTTATGCAGTTTTAATAGTAAACCATTATGACAGATCTTATCAAAGACTTTTTTGGAGTCAAAAAATACCACCCCGTGGTTTTTCTCAGTCTAAAATTTTTAGTAATGTGATCTATTACGTGGTTTAGCTGACTTACGACAGAGTATTTACGCCAAAACTAACGTTGATGAGTGGGAAGAAGAGAATTTACTTCTGCTTGTTCTTGGATATTATCCAAAGTATTTCTTTCTATGATCTTGCTCAAGGTACATAGAAAATTTATTGTCCAGTAATTTTGAGAAAACTTTTGGTCCTTTCTAGATATTAGGATGTTAATTACTAGCACTAGCAATATTAGTCAAAACCATTATAGATTTGTGTGAGAAAGATTTTAAAGTTTTATTTGGAATATTGTCAGGACCTGGTGCAGATCAAGCTGTTTAACGAAGTATTGTCGTCCGAGCCTGCCAGAAGTTTTTAACTTCTTTTTTGACCTTTTCGACGTGTGAGGCCAAGCGAAGAGTTTCTCAGCATTTTGGAATTAAGATTTTTGTTTTCTTTTGGCACGGTCTATAAAGTTACTTGGCGTTTGTTTGCCAATTAATCTACATCCTGTATATATAACTAACACATAAAATGTGATAAATATCGTTTATAATAATACCTATAAGAAAAACTAAAATATTCTTAAAATTTCAATCTACAATAATAATTATTTGTGCATTTTACAGACTTTTAAAGTTTAATTTATAATTATACTCAAAATATAATTATCGTAATGCCCGTATGACACTGATCTATAATTCTTTATTGAATTATATATATAAAAATATTTAAATCTTAAAAAGTCTGTAAAATGCACAAATAATCATCAATCCTATTGTAGATTGAAATTTTAAGAATATTTTTAGTTTTTCTTTAGAATTAACACAAAAAATGTACGAATTAACAGTTTTTAAAGTATTGACAGTGTAATACGGGCATAAGTGTCATACGGGCAGTAGGGTTAAAATTTAAATACTTGGGATTTTTGTGAGAGACTTGGCAACACTGAAGGTGAACTGCGCTGCTGTGAACATTCTAGATTTGTGAGCCGGCGTCGGGTTGTACGTACTTAACCTATGTATTGAACCACGATTATAATTTGTAAATCTAAACCAATTTATTAAAACTTTGATAACAATTTACGCACAATAAAATATATAAACATGGATAAAATACCAGAGGTAAATATTTATATATTTTTCAATCTTTCCAAACAATATGCAACATAATATGTTTTTTAGTTGAAACAAGATATTGATGAATTAGAAGCAATTTTAGCTCAAGCTAAACGACAGAAAGTTAAAAATATAATAAGCATTGAAATGCGAAAACTGGCAACAGAAATTATCAAGTTGGAAGAACAACTGAAATCAGTTCCCGCTTCTCCAGCCACAACACCGTCGGCCAGTAATGCTAACAAATGTTACCAAATAAGACTCACTAATTATGGTAAGGTAATTATAATGTAATAGACGGTGTTAATATATGTTTTAATTGTAGCTTGGGATCAAACAAACAAGTTTGTTAAATTTTATGTTACATTGAAAAACGTTCAGACTACATCATCTGAAAATGTAACATGCAATTTTACAAAGAAATCTTTGGAATTGAATGTTAAAGATCTGGAAAATAAAGACTACATTCTGACTATTAATAATTTATTGATGGAAATCGATCCTAAAACAAGCACATGGAAGATTAAAAATGGTAATATAAAAATTTTAAATTATATTTTACTTTTTAAGATTACTTATTGTGTGTGATTTGTAATTACAATTAAAAGAAATTAGTTTGATTGTTGTAGTTAACTTAAGAAACAAGTTCATATAAGGTCTGTTCCAACATACGATTTGAACAGTTTGCAAACCGTCCAAACTGTGCACACAAACAAATATTAGTCATACTTAAGTAATATTTTATACACAGTAATTTGGTTGTGTGCATAGTTTGAACGGTTTGCAAACTGTCCAAATCGTATGTTGGAACAGACCTATTGTAATGTCTTATTTAGGAAACTGTTGCTAAGGAAACATGCTATTTTATACTTAATGCACGCAAAAGTATTGTACATTTGTACATGATTTATGAACATTTGCAATAGATGTTTTAAAGTTATTAAAATTTATTTAGAATAAACTACATAATTAATGTTGTATAAATAGAATAGAGCTTTTATTAAGTTAAATAATATTTTTAGATATGGTAATTATAAGTGTTGCCAAGGTGGAATCGATAAATTGGTCTCATGTAACCGAATTGGAAAAAAGATCAAGTGATGCAAAAAAGGTTGTTCCTGATGGGGATAAATCTGGAGATCCATCAGACAGTTTAATGTCCATTATGAAGAATATGTATGAACAAGGAGATGATGAGATGAAGAAGACAATCGCAAAAGCTTGGACGGAGAGTCAAAATAAAGCTGGAAAGCAATAAATGATAATAATTATTAATTGTACTCATGACAATAGAATTTTATAGGTGTTTTATCAATACTATTCAAATTAACATATAATTGTTAAAATACAGATACCAATACAAATTATCTTACTTGGAGTAAAATCTTAAATAACTATAACTTAATGTAAGTCATACTTGTACTATTGTGATGACTACGTCGACATGTTTAAATGTTGTGATTGTATTAAAATTATTACTTTTGCCAAGTAACTGTTCAATTCATTAAAAACCTGTACTGTTGATATGAGTATAACCATGAATATATGTATTTAATTCTAAGGATATAATTTAAGTGTTTATAATAAACAAAAAGTATATATTATTTTTTCTTTTGCCCATTCTGAAAAACAGTTTTTCCACCCATATTTTGGATTGGAGAGTGATACTTTGACGCCCTAAGGGTGTAGAATCTACGTCAGAAGGTTTAAAAATTAATATGTTTATTGAATATAACACTTAATTTCAATTATACTAAATTAACAATAATTATTATTAAAAAATTAAATTAATTATTAGGTACATGGTTTAGTAATGATATTTTTAAATATTTGCTTGATTTGATATTATATACAAGACGGTACTATTGACATCTAGAGTAGACCACAGAATATTCTCTTGAATAATATAACCTATCAATTTAGTTGTAGTGCATTATTCTTAGGCATTATAGATGATAAATTAGTTTACAATGATCACATGTTTCTAAAAAACTAAATACTGTTTGTTATGGACTAAGAATTCTATAAAAAAACACTAACCGTAACATTGTCAACATGTTTTACTATTCATTACTTAAATTTGGTGTCATGTTTTGGGGTAATAGTTAGCATATAGATGCATTTTTTATTATTCAAAAAAGGGCTATAAGAATTATTTATAAAATGAAACAACGCGATAGTTGTAGACGAATATTAAAAAATAATATTTTAACAATTACTGCAGTTTATATATTAGAATGTATCAAATTTATATGGAAACAGGAATAAATTTGCTAATGAGTTATTGTCGAGTAATTACAAGACATGGAATACCGAATTCCTTCTCATAACCTAAAACTATTTGAAAAGAATGCACATTATAGCTGTATAAAGTTGTTTAATCACTTGCCTAAACCAATTAAAGAAGCAAGTACATATAATATTATGAAGAAAAAATGGTTTTTTAAATTCCTGTAAACTTTATAATAATAATAGTCTTTATTTCTCTGTATTTATTACATGAAAATGGCGAAGTTGAATTTTAAAGAATCAATTAATTGATTTCAGGGTTATTGTTTTTTTTTTTTATTATTATATTTTCAATCCGACTATTTAACGATACATAAGAATGTGTATTACTGTACAAATACTGAATAAATTTATTATTATTGCAAGACTTCTTGGTTACATCATAACAATATTTGACGTTTTAAACATTTGTTTAAATAATAGCAATAAAGTTGTATCATGTTATTGTTACCAGACAAGCAAAAAATAGTTGTAAGCACCACGAGCAAGAAAGCGTTTGCAGCACTACGATGTCTGCGGCGACAAGTTGAAGTTCTTTCTTCACTCACACTAAACCATCTGTGTAGATAACTTCAATCATTTCGGTCTGCTTATATCTTTTTCTCTTCAATATTTTACCAACGAGCTTTGTAACTTTCTTTGTTTTCCAGCATAGTCTCTACGTTATCCGCGTTTAGAGGTTTTACAAACCATAACTCGATTGCGGTTCTTTCCGCTGCTCAATTATAGCACAAACAGTGTGTGTTCCACATCAACTACTTTGAAGTGTTCAACCTCTCACGTTTGGTATGAGTGGCTTGGTTTATTGTGCAACTTTATCTGTTTCGTACTATCAATTTAGGGTTTCTTTTTTTTCTTTCGTTTAGCATTTAATTGATACATCTTTCTTTCGCCAGCAGATTGATCGGTATTGCTCCGGCTACCACAGCCAAGACTGTTTTGTATGCGTTTACTTTCATGACACAGAAAGAATTATTAAGTTAATTACGGAATTAACAGCTACTTCTTGCAGCTCGACAGTCCGCCTAAGTTGGACATAGTTCTGGCCAGGTATGCCGGATCACTTTCGTATTTTCTACAACTTTCTTTATATGTTTCCAAAAAGTAAAAATATCGTCGATTAGTAAACCAAGGTTTCCAGCTTGTTGGTCACTATGTTTGAAACCTGACCGCTCCGACCAACAACCGCTTTCTTACGCAACAGCTGCTAACCTCGAGGTGATGGAAGAATTCCCGGTCATCACCAACAACTTGACGATCATGACAAGGAGTGAGCCAAGGCCGTACCTCAGCTTACTTACTCACAATCACCGCTAGCTTCGGGGCTCAAACTTATTAGGACCATCATACTACCCCGGCGCCTCCCAATCATCCAATGCTATCACTCATAAACCAGAAGACGCAATGAAAGATACCGCCTTAGCCGGCGAAGCGTTTCACTATCAATTCCGGAAGATAACTAACTCTCTCTACACATAACTATGCAAAACACCTTGTCTTCTTCTCTGTCAACAATGCCATTTTTACAATCTGTAATACAAAAACACCGCTTATCTTACATTGCTGACGCCATTTGGGAGCCGGTATTGCTGACACCTTTTAACCCTAAACTCTTCACCTTTTCGTGCGTCCTAAAAACGTTTTATATAATATCAGAACTATTTCTAACGTTTTAAAGTTGCGGAAGTCTTTTTGTAACTCCATTACCTGCGGCATTTGCGCCGCCGGCTACCACTCTACCTATACGTGCAAATAAACTTATTAAAATGCATTCTTTGCAACGCAATTGACCACGTTGGCTTTTCTCACAAATGTTTCTAACGCCGCTCTTTCAAAAGAATCTAAAAAAGGAGAATAAAAAGCATCATACTAGCGGTCCTTTTTATAAACTATACCCTATTTTGATTAAGTTGCCTAATTTTGCTTTTGTAAACCACAACAATTACTCATCACAATGTGGTCACACTGGATTTGATTCTATATTTTAACCTTGCTGCCAAAGTTCTAAGCTTTAGCTCCTTAATTAACGTTTCAACGTGGTAATTCTATTAAAATTTCAGATCTTACCACTCTCAATAATAGACAATATTGCTAGCGTCATCAACTGCGCCTCTTCCATTTCCAGTTTTACCAAAATCAAATTCTTGTTCGCGTTTTCAATTCTTTTTTCCTTCCAAACTTTTCCCTCAACAAGCAATTATTTTGTACCGCTGACTTTTTTATCAAAAATTATTAGAATAAACTCAATGCCAAAATCCGTCGTAGTTTAAACTGTTTCAGAGAATGAAAATTAATGCAGTCCACCTTGAATTACCAAAATTGAAAAAATTCCACCAGTTTACCGGCCGCAGCTAAACCTTAGCATCCCGACGTAAGCTACGCTTTAGGACAAAACCAATCTGTTTGAAGACTACCTCCAAACAACTTTCACCTCCCTGTCAGCCCAGACTAGAATATGTAAGACGTTTGCTAGCTACCCCTCACTTTGCCCGACTTTTAGGCTGCAACTCCTTACACCTGGTAATCCCTTCCAGCACACCACCAAAGAGCTTATTTATCTACCCAGAAAAAGCACCGCCTTTGGATCAGATAAAATAACCAAACTAGTATTGAACAATTTGCTTGCTCATGCATGTCTTGCTCCCATTTATGCAAGTCCACAATCATAATTGTACCAAAAAAAAACCGGACGACCCCAACTTATATTGTTTCAGTGACGGAGCTTTCTGTAAGCAAGGGTCTGCAATGCGAAAATTTTATTTGCTCAATTTTTATTTTTTATAGCAACTAATGATTTTAATCTGGTGATCAGAGAACACGGCAGTTGTTAGTTACATCAAATTCTTTGATGATAATTACTTGGGCGGGCGGGGCAGAACACGTTTTTAAAACATTGGCTCATAATTCATAAACTTTGTGCCTTGTCCCGTCTACCCACCCGATTATTTGTTATCAAAAAATTAGTTAAGTCTACTTCTTTTCTGACATAATAATGACATCTGTCAGTTATTCTTTCATGTTTTTTTGTTTTTGCGTGATTTAGTCAAGTTGCAAATTAAATTTAGCCAAGCTACAAAATAATAATCTTACAAATCTGTTATAAAAACCTCTGTCTTAAGCACTGCTTTAATTTAAATATGTCATTTATCAACTGTTTTGCAACTATTATATTAAATAAATGATTTGACAAAACAACTCTCAAATTTTACAAATGTGACATGTAAATTGTTTAACAATTGATTTTCATTTTATTAATTTGACTTATGACTTGCCGGCTGGCAGCTGTCAAGAAAGCGTTTAACATGTAAAATACTTGATATATAAACTGTTGATAATTTGATAAATCAATTAACTGTCTGACATATAAATTGTTTCACATTTAAATTTTTCTATTCAAATGTAACAAACTGACTAATCTTGGATTCATGAATCCAGAATCAATCCAAGATTTATCTTACATAATAAACATGTTCACTTTTGGCTATTGTTTGTAACACCCTGTACATGCGCTTTTGAATGACCCAGTATATTTATTAAACCACCTATGTAGGCAACTAATCTTTCCTCTCTAGTCGGATGCAAGTATGACTTTTAAAAATAATTTTATAAATAGAATAATACCAATATTACAAATTTATACGATACTTTTTCGTCACGCAAACAATATTGTGGTAATATTTTATAATAAACAAATATCAATGTCGCAACTAATCGCAGTTAAATTCATTATTTACTGACTACGTTCTCAATCATTAGTGTTTGACAGTTTAGTTCAACTAGCCGATATGGCTGCTTCGTGTAGTGATGGTGCGCCAACACCGTCTTCTGCTACTGTTTTAACAAATAATTACAATGATTCCTCTAGATCGCCTTCATTATCATCACTGCGCGAATTTCATTGGCCATCTTTGCTTATCTCGAAACAAATTCCTAAAAAGAAACACATCTATCCTAAAGGTAGGTCAAGTGTACTCAATCACCTGTTTTGTATGTTGGGTTGCCTATCTTAGAGAAAGATCAAAACATTTGCAATATTTTATTGTTATTAAATAATTATGCTAATTCAGCAATTTTTAAAATAAATATTAACTATTTAATGTTTTGATTATTTTATGCATAGTTTCTAGGATATGGTATTGGATTAAATAAAATACTAATTTTTATAACTATAATTAAAAACAAATTATATTCGCATGTAAAACAAATTATAGAAAAACATCTAAATAAGTTTTGCTATAATTTTGAAGTCTTGTAAAACTGCTTTGTTAGTTTGTCTATTTTTAAATACAATCTAATCAACTTTCTCGAACATCTGTTTCATGCACCATGTCTAGAGGTGGTGCATGAAGAAAGCATAACATTAAAAAAACATTGTCATATTTGTATCTTTAGTTATGATGGATGACAAGTATAACTGCTCGCTTAATATAAACTTAACACAAACCTACAAGTTTCTTTTTTATTCAATTTAGTATTTGCTCTTACATTTTTATTAGTACTTTTGACTTTCTTTTTGACAATATTTTTTATGAAATTTTTGACACTTTTAACAGATTATGACCTGAATTTGGTGCTTCCAAGAATATTCTGGTGTTTTATGGCTGGAATTAGCTACTTTTGACTTTTTATTAATATAATTTTGGGCTTTTTAACCGTTTTTGATCAGAATTTGATTCTATCTGAAAATATTTTAATGTTTTATAACCAGATTTAACTATTTTTGATTATTTACAATAGAGTTTTGCACTTTTCAACAATTATTGACTTAATTTTTCACACTCCATGAGTTTTTTTATTAGTTTTTGACATTTAACATGACCGTTTTGACAGTTGATAACTGATTCAATTTAACATTTAGTCATTATTTTGATAGTTTGTCACTATTTTGAGAGTTAACTTTTCTAGTTTGACAGAAAATGTTGATTACTAATTTGACATGCTTCAATTTGTCGAATTTTTACAGCAAAAAACATATTTTTGACATTTTGGTCACTATTTTATTCAGTCGTTTTTGTGATTTTGGCGTGCTGTTGCTGGACAGGTTATGCTTATGTAGGAGTATTTGAAGCAGGTAGTGTGCCGGATGCCTTCGTTAGCTCAGTGAATCTCTTTGTCTTCGGAGCTTACACTTGGCCACTCTGAAAATTTATACTTTTCGGTTATAACCTTGGCTTTGCTTGGTGAGCTTGGGTTCTCTAAAGAGTCCCCAATTGAGTATGATTACAGGCAAGTAGTTTGAACTAGAGTTCACGCTCACCTACTCAAGAGCAGTCATCAAGAGATTGGATATCACTTCTTCCTCTAGAGACATAATGACTACTGACGTTTGCAAAGATGAGAATTATTTAATTTTGTAATTTGAATTAATTATTTAAACAATACCAATAAGTAGAGTTGTGTTTTATATAAACTAAATATGTTTTATGAAGAAAAAACTTTGATAAATTTAAATTAGAAACATCTGTATTTTGTATATTTATTAAGTCTTAAGAAATTGTCATTCTAGAGGTTAAATCGATTATTTAGGATAAGCAAAAAAAATTATTGAGTTGCATCATATGCGCGCCTTTCTTTATTGATTTTGTACGCAATGGCGTAGCTAGAATTTTTGCATAGATTGCATACAGAATTTTGTATATTTTTTTTAATTTGGTTAGAAAGTGCAAAATAACCAAATTTGGCTATACAGTACTGTCAGAAAGAATCAAAAACCGGCTATAAATAGTCGAAAAGTGCATGAAATGTCAAAAATAACAAATTTTTACCATAAAGTATGAAAAGTTTGCTCAAAAATTGTTAGAATGTGCAAAAATTTTATTATATTAAGTCAAAAATTTTAAAATCTTGCTAAAATACTGTTGAAAATGCAAAATTCATATTATTTGAAAATAATATTTAATAACAACTTACTTAGAGGGATGCCAGCAATAACCTACTGGCAACATAGCAAATAAACAAGACTGCATAGCACTTACACAAAAACAAGATGAACAGAGTAAATAGAGCGTTTTCTATGCTGAGCCGGGTATTTATACATAATTAGTTGCTGGCTCAGCACTGGTAAAACATTTATAATGCGACATACGCGACAATATTGTCAGAAAAAAACAAAATTCGGTCATAAACTGTCAAAAAGTGAAAAAATCTATCCAGAAAAATAACAACAAAAACCGGCTATGAAGTAAAAACACAAAATTTGTGTTATGAAAAGTCAAAAACAGCAAAATTTTTGCATAAACTGTCAAAAATTGAAAAATTCTTTACATAAAATGTCAAAAAAGTTAAAATATTGTCAGAAAGAACAAAAATCCAGTCATAAATTGTCTAAAAGTGTAAAATTCTATTTATGTAATGTTAAATAAAGCAAATTTCTGCAATGAAGTATGAAAATATTGTCAAAAATTTGGTTAAAAATGCAAAATTTATGAAAAGTCAAAAATGACAAAATCCGTCCAAAACGGTTGAAATAGCAAAATTTGTTTCAGAAAGCCCCATAATCTGGCTATAAACTGATAAAAATGATGCAATCTCAAAAATAGCTATGAGATAAATTCTATTTGGGGGGCTGTGTATGCTTGTGGAACTCTCCGCATTGCTGAACCTTGCTTACAGATAACTACGCCACTGTTGCGTTTGTAAAATCTGCGGCAAGTTTTGGTTTGCAAACTTATACATTTATTTTAACACAAAACATACAGTGAAACCTACAATAATTCTCAAAATTTATTTTTTCTCATTAATTTTAAATAAGTAGAATTGCAATAAATATATTTTTTATATGCAGCATAAATGGTTCAAATATGTTTTTTATAATAATATTTTTAAAACCACCCTATATAAACCACCCTACAATACTTCTACATATTTTCAAAAGGGGGAAGCAGGAGTCCATATATTGATCCACCTAAAACTCCTACACAAAATCAATACTGCAAGAATAAGTCACTGAAAACAATGTGGCTACCATTTTTTTTCATAAAAGTTATGTCATTGATTGAAAAATATTTACAATACTAAATATAAATTTGTATAAAGTGTTTTTACTACATAATCTGCTATGAAGGTGGTAGAAATGGTAGAAGGTGGTGTTACTGAGGATATGGCAGGTGCTCAAGATACCATATACTTATGCAATTTCCGAGTATCTGTTGATGGCGAGTGGCTTTGCTTAAAAGAACTACATGATGTTGACTATCCTGTACAGGATGGTCTACCGACACCATCACCTGATGTACCACCATATAATTTTGGTACGAGTTGTTAATAATAATTTGTAAAATGAAAAGTTGGAAAATTCTAAATTATAATTAAATAAATTCAATTTTTAGGTCGAGATCCAGTAGTGATTGAACGCAGCAATTTGGTAAACATTAGTAAACTGGTGGTGAAAGAATTGATTGAACAGAGTCTTCGATTTGGGCGAATGTTGGATTCAGATCATATGCCACTACAACATTTTTTTATAGTATTGGAGCACGTTTTGAGGCATGGATTAAGACCTAAAAAGGTATTTGTAATTAAAAATACATTTTATGTGTAATAACTATTTAAATTTTAAGGGATTATTGGGGCCGAAAAAGGAGTTGTGGGATATATTACAAACAGTTGAAAAATTTGCACCTGAAGCACAAGATATCACTTCGAGTGTTCGAGATTTACCAACTGTCAAGTATGGAATCTATAATGAAATATTATTTTAAATTAATTATAATAATTTTGTAGTACACATATGGGTAGAGCCCGGGCTTGGTTGAGGTTGGCTTTGATGCAAAAGAAGCTTGCTGATTATCTAAAAGTACTTATAGATCATAGAGATGATGCTTTAGTCGAATATTTTGAACCAGATGCATTAATGTTAAGTGATGAAGCTATTGTTATCATAGGTCTCTTGGTTGGATTAAATGTGATTGATTGTAATTTATGTGTGAAGGAGGAAGATCTTGATTGTCCACAAGGAGTAATTGATTTCTCATTATATTTACGATCTTCAAATCAAGTCACTGATCCAGGAAATGGTGATGAAGAAAATCACATGACTACTGTGTTGGATCAAAAAAATTATATTGAAGAATTAAATAGACACTTGAAGTGAGTTAAAATATAATTTTATTAATTTATTAATTATTAATTTTATCTTGCAGTGCAACAGTTACAAATTTACAAACTAAAGTTGAATCCTTAACTACAACAAATGCTTTAATGAAAGAAGATTTGGCTATTGCAAAGAATCATTTAGGTACGTTATATGAAGATAATAAGCAGCTAAGAGCAGAATTGGGTAAAGAAGAGCTACCAGATCGTGGTGGGTCTCGAATTAATGTTGTATCTGATGGAAGTAGTAGCAAGGCTGACTCTACAGCAAGTACACCGGAAGTTAATGAACTGAAGCAGCGCTTAGATGAGGAGAGAAAATTAAGACATGAAGCTGATAAAGAATTGCAATTACAGGTAATAGTATTTTTTGTTTAGGAATTTTGTTACAATTATATAAAGATTGACTGTCTAAATAAATGTTGGCTTTCACAAAATACTCTCATTCAAATTAATTTTAATAAATTGATAAGTATAAATATTGAACTATCAAGATATTTCTTTTTTAGATGGTTTTAAAGGCTGAGACTGAGGTAGCTATGAAATTGTTAGAGAAGGATATACATGAAAAGCAGGATACCATCATTAGTTTGCGACGACAGTTGGATGACATCAAATTGATTAATTTGGAAATGTACAAAAAGTTACAGGTGAGTAAACATATGCCATAATAAGTAGTTTATGATTGATTTATACGAGCCACTACTCAGAACCTTTGTAATATGCAAAATATCAAAAATTTACTTGTATTGGCTTGGTTACACCATTGCAACCTTAAGATGCATCTCAGCTAAGGCCGTCTTACAATAAGTGATACTGAAGTTTTAGATTTTATTCTACTAATCAGGTATGGTCAAAAATAGCAAAATCTGGGCTTGATACATCAAAATATTTTTATAAAGCGCCAAAATCCGGATTTTTTTTTGTAAAAATATCAAAATCCGGTCTTAACATCAAAACATTGTTTGTTAGAAATTATTGTTTAAAAATGCAAAACTTTATTTATTAAAAATTAAAAGTAGCAAAAACATCAAAATATTATTATAAAGCACTAAATTCTGGTTATAAACAGTTGAAAAGTGAAAAATTTCTTTTATGAATAGCCAAAAATCAAAATATTGTTAGAAATTGCCAAAATTCATGCAAAAACGGTTTAAAACTGTATAAGTTTATTTATAAAATGTCAAAAATAGCAAAATCCGGATTTGAATGATCAAAATACTGTTATAAAATATCAAATTTCTGCCAAAAACGGTTCAAAAGTCTAAATTCTAGTAAAAAATCCGGCCTTGAAACATCTAAATATCGTTATAAAGCATTAAAATCCAACCAAAAACTGTTTAAAAATGCAAAAGTTTATTTATAAGATGTCAAAAGTAGCAAAACCAGCCTCAAAAGCAACAAAATTTGGCTTATTTAGTCAAAAATAGCAAAATCCGGTCTTAAAACAACAAAAAAATGTAAAATCCTGCCTTGAAACATCAATATATTGTTATAAAACATTAAAATCTGGCAAAATTTTAGTCAACAATAGCAAAATCCTGTCTTAAAACAATAAACATTGTTAGAAATGACCAAAATCCGGCCAAAAACCGTTTAAATGTGCAAAAGTTTATTCATAAAATGGCCAAAATAGCAAAATCCGGTCTTTAATCAAAACATTGTTAGAAAGCACTAAAATCATCATCAAAATCATGCAACGTTTTAGTCAAAAATAGCAAATCCGGTCTTGGAACATCAGAATATTGTTAGAAAGCATTAAAATCTAGTCAAAATAACCAAAATATGGTTTTGAAATATTAAAATATTATTAGAAAGCGCCACAAGCCAGCCAAAAACGGTTTAAATGTGCAAAAGTTTATTTATAAGATGTCAAAAGTAGCAAAAACATTAAAAAAATTGTTAGATAGTAACAAAATCCGACAAAAAACGGTTTAAAGGTGCAAAAGTTTATTTATAAAATGTCAAATATAGCAAAATACGGCTTTGAAAATCAAATAATTGTTATAAACCATCAAAATCCGGTCAAAAATCCGGTCTTGGAACATCAAAATATTGTTAGAAAGCATTAAAATCTAGTCAAAATAAACAAAATCTAGCCAAAAAAGGTTTAAAAGTACAAAGTTTATTCATAAGATGTTAAAAGTAGCAGAAACCGGCCTTGAAACATCTAAATATTGTTATAAGCATCAGAATTTTAGTCAAAAATAGCAAAATCCGGTCTTAAAACACAAAACATTGTTAGAAATTAACAAAATTCAGTCAAAAATCGTTTAAAAGTGCAAAAATTTCTTCATAAAATGTAAAAAATTATTAAAATATTGTTAAAAAGCATCAAAATCCGGAAAAGTGGGAAAAATGTTAGTCAAAAATAGCAAAATCTGGTCTCAAAACACCAAAACATTGTTAGAAATTACCAAAATTTGACTAAAAACCGTTTAAAAGTGCAAAAGTTTATTTATTAGATGTTAAAAGTAGCAAAAACATCAAAATGGTATCATTTAAAATTAGTAAATGATGTATTTTATGTAAATTGTGTTTTCATCCAGTAAGAGAAACATACACTCGTGTTTCAGGGTATGCACCCATCATCAGTGTGCCTATCATCTCACTGGTCGAAGAGCCAATTTACATAAAATCACAGTAACTACGAGGGACACTGCCAAAGTTTGCGGAAAATGTAAAGCAAAACACAAATTACGTTATGTAAATTGCTTATTGCTTCTCAAAATATTCTCTTTTAAAATCCATACACTTTTGCTTCCGATGAAACCAATCTTCACAACAATTTTGCCACTCTCAGCGATGTACCTTCAAAACAAGTGATTTAAATGCTTCTACGGCCTCTTCAGGCGATGAAAAACGCTCGCCACGCATTTTATTTTTGATATGTCGAAATAGTAAGAAGTCATTGGGCAATAAATCAGGCGAATATGGGCAATGAGTCGTTAATTGGATGTTGTTACTGGTCAAAAACTCTACAGTTCGTCGTGCTGTGTGAGCGCTTGCATTGTCATGATGAACAATGATTCGCCGGTTTATGTTGTTTCTTTTGATTTCCAGCAAACAAATTGAACTATACTCTTCTCTTCTTCGATCCTCTAATGCAACAGTTGCAACACGACCCGTTTTTTCGAAAAAACAAGCAATCATTCTTTTTGAAAAGCTTCGTGAACGCACCACTTTTGTGGGTTTAGGTTTATTTTGAAACCCATACAGTCGATTGCTGTTTAGTTTTAGGCTCATATGAATATATCCAAGATTTGTCACCTGTTACGATGTTATATACCGAAATTGAACGACCCCCTTCGAATTTCTTTAGCATTTCCTTGCACCATTTGACACGTGCCAGTTTTTGTGCTTCTTTCAAATTGTGTGGGATCCAACGACTGCAAAGCTTCCTGACATGCAAATGATCGTGCAAAATCGTATGTATTTTTTTCGCTGTAATGTCCAAGGATGGCTCTATCTCACTATAGGTCACATGCCGATCTGACAAAATCATTTCACGCACAGTATCAATATTTTTCGTGACAACAGAGGTGCATGGACGGCCTTCGCGAAGATCGTCATCAAACGTTGATCTTTCACGCTTGAATTCTGCGAACCATTTGTAAACCATAGTTTTGGATGGTGCTTCATCCCCATATAACGAACTAAGTTTTTCCACACATTGCTGCGGTGTTAAACCGTATCGAAAATCATAAAAAATCATCACTTGGAAGTCACGATTCGAAAATTCTATATTTCACACAATTATTAGTCTTGTTAAATCTTGTTGAAACGAAACCGAGCAGTTTGAAATCGAACTGTCAACTGACAATTGCAGAACGCTGGCAATACAGGCTGTATTTGATTCCGCAAACTTTAACAGTGCCCATCGTATTAAACAATTTATGTTTACTAATGTGTCGAAGGTGTTAACGCAATGCAAATTTATTTAACTGTATTATAGTCTTCTTTAGACACAAACAGTTCAACGTTTCTCCTAATAGGGGGCATTGCGTTAACACCGTCAAAATATTATTATAAAGCATTATCCGGCTATAAAAATTTTCTTCATGAAAAGACAAAAATATAAAAATTTGTCTTAGAACATCAGAATATTGTTAGAAAGCACTAAAATCCAGTCAAAGTAAGCAAAATCTGGCTTTGAAACATCAAAGTATTAATTTTTATTTTTTATAAATGGCATTGAAAATGCAAATTATTTTGTGAAACTAGTTTGCCATAAATAAAAATATTTCAAAGTAGAGTATTTTATTATTATTAAATAAAAATGAATATAAAGAATTTCTACAAAATTAATAATGAAATTATTAATTATCAAATATTGTTATAAAGCGCCACAAGCCAGCCAAAAGAGGTTTAAAAGTACAAAAGTTTATTCATAAGATGTCAAAAGTAGCGAAAACATCCAAATATTGTTATGTAGCAACAAAATCTGGCAAAAAAACAGTTTAAAGCTGCAAAAGTTTATTTATATAATGTCAAAAATCCGGCCTTGAAACATCAAAATATTGTTATAAAGCATCAAAATCTGGCCAAAAACGGTTTAAAGATGCAAAATTCTACTCATAAATAGCAAAATCGGGTCTTGAAACATCAAAAGTTAATGTCCTTTGTCAAGTTTTGTGGGAATCATTTTCTGATTTTCTTATATTCTCAGAAAGTACGAAAATTTACTATAAACTGTTAAAAACTGCAACGTTCTATAATTATTTATGAAAAGTTCAAAAACATACAAAATTCGGCCAAAAACGGTTTAAAAGTGCAAAGTTTTATTTATAATAAGTTAAAAATGCCAAAGTTTAGACTAGAAACATTAAAATCAGGCCATTCTTCTTTTTTGGTCCGTCGTTCTCCACTGCTGGACATAGGCTTCTCTCATATTATTGAGCTTGTTCCTCATACTTACGTTGAGCATGGTACGTCTCTTTGCAGAACTTTGAGTTGTCTGCATTTACTTTCGTTAGAGTCGTTGTTTTCAGCTCATATGTGATTACTGCCAGGATACATGTATCTTATATAAGGGCTACAACATCCGCGAAGCGTAGGCTGCTTAAGTGAACTACATCTATGTTAACACCTTCTTCCTTCCAATTTTGTTTGGTGTAGTATCTTTATCTAATTTTATTTGAAGCATAGTATTTTTTAAGATGTTTTTTGGTATCTTGAGCCAATTCTTGCTTCGTTTAATGCTTTGGTGATAGCACATATTTTGACTGAATGAAAAGCCTTTTTGTAGTCCACGAAAGCTAGGTTTGTTGTATTCAGTTGTTTTTTTTTTTTCTATCAGGTTGCGTAGTGTTTGAATCAACTGTACTACAGTTTTTCCGAAATCCTACCTGCTCCATGCTCCACTGGCTGATAAAATGTAGTAATTTGTAATTATTTTTGAGAAAAGTTTGTACAAGTTGAACAGGCAATTAGTTATTTTTTTTTAATAGTAATATTACTGTTTGTATTTTTTCTTCATCAGACATTAGTTTAGTAGGACTCCTATAGCTTCTAGAGTTTTGCTCCTTATTTAATCATCTTGCAGGTAATTTGGTCTTCCTGGTGCTCATATGTTCTTTATTTGTAGTTGTGCTGCTTTTATTTTCATTTGGTTTACGTCTGGTAAGTCTTCTGATCTAACGTTTATTTTTTTGCAGTTTTTGCAGGTATGACCTAAGTGTATAGTTTTGCATCTATTGTGTTTCTGATCTTTGCTTTGTCGGTATCTATGAGTCTTTAATTGTTTTGGATTTTAGTTATCTTAGTATTTCTATTTGACATTTTGTATAGGTAAGTCTACCACATTCTATGGGCCAAGCTGCACTGGGATTACTGTAATATATATTTTCAGTTTTAACAATTGCTTAGTTTTGATAGTTGACAGTTCATATGATAAATTTGTGAGGCAATTGTTATGTGGTTTATATGACTAATTTGTAAAATAATTCACAGTTGCTTTCTTGAATTGACACTTTATATGATTTAACGTTATTGGTTATTAATGAATTTTATGTTACTTCTAACTGTCGTCTGCAACATTCTGCTGGACCGAGTCTGCCTGTTCTTCTCATAATTGACTATCCCTTATCCCCGAGTCTCGGAAATTTTCTCCAAGATTTGGAGATGATAGCTAGGTGTGTGAGGACAGATACATCTAGATCAACGGCATACACGAGTACGCACAAATGTATTAAGCTTTTTTCTAATATTTATTCACGCAAAGTTCTTACTATTGTTTGTTCCACCACCATACACGCTCAAGTCACATGTGCGCGGTAAAGTCTCGGCTCTCGACCCAACGTGCTCAAGCCAGGCGACAATATCATAATATTTTCAAATCATTTTTAAGTAGTTTATATGTTGCTTTAATTAAACTCCATACCATACTACGCTGAGAACACAGTGACTATTTTATTTAAATTTAAAATTTAAATGGTTATGTGGAAGAGCAGCAATTTGCTGAACATCGCCTTTTTCTGATATGTAATAAATATATCTAAGAAATAAAGTTTAATACAATACAATACAATACAATATTATATTATATTATATTAAAATGGCTTAAAAAATGTTTGTATGTATCGAATGGTTCTGAGCAGCAGCTGTAATAAATCTTTTTTTAATGTTTTTAAACTTATGAATTATTTTAATTACTACTTTGTTGGTTTTGCAATTATATTAAAAAAAAAATTCAGTGATAATGCATATATAATAGTTAAACATAATTTTTTTTGAAATGTCTGAAACACTCGCGTCATGGGCTGCTAGTTTGTAATTGTTTAAGTTCCTAGCTTTGGCGGTGTTTTTTTTTGCTGTTCGGCACTGTGGTGGTGTGGCACATACTGACCAACCTCTCGCGCACCAGGTGTTAGGGTATTTTGCGGTAGATTTTGCGCATTGTATCAGCGACTTTGCCCACACCACCCAGAGCAGACTTTGGCAAACGTACTAGCCACGCTAGTAGAGAGGCTAGGCGGGTTCTGGCTCAAAATCCCATAAGGTTTACATGGGGGGTCTAAACACACATTTTGCAACCGGCCTCCCTACTTTACCGACATATTTTTGGCGGGAAATTCATCCCAAACAACAGCAGCAGCAGCAGGCAACCCAAACAGCAGCAGCAGCAGCCACCTAGCGGCAGCAAGCGAACGAGCATATATACAGGGTGGTCGAAAGACTTTGTATATACAGGGTGTGTCAAAAATAAATCCAAGATGGCGACCGGAAGTGACAATCTTTACCACAAAATCAAAAATGGCGACCGGAAGTGCGACTTCCGGTGTTGCAAAAAGGGCCTTCATGGTACTCAAATGAAAGCGCCCGGCGCGTACGTCACGAATCTAAAATAAAAACTTGTACTTGACCCGCTCCTAAGCGATAAAAATACAAAAAACCTTCTGGATGGTTTAAAATAAAGAAACAAATGATAGCAGCAGCAACAGCAATAGCAGCAGCAGCAGCAATAGCAGCAGCAACAGCAGCAGCAACAGCAATAGCAGCAGCAACAGCAATAGCAGTAGCAACAGAAATAGCAGCAGCAACAGCAATAGCAGTAGCAACAGCAATAGCAGTAGCAACAGCAATAGCAGCAGCAATAGCAACAGCAATAGCAGCAGCAGCAACAGCAATAGCAGCAGCAAAAGCAATAGCAGCAGCAACAGCAATAGCAGCAGCAACAGCAATAGCAGCAGCAACAGCAATAGCATCAACAGCAATAGCAGTAGCAACAGCAATAGCAGCAGCAATAGCACCAGTAATAGCAGCAGCAACAGCAATAGCAGCAGCAATAGCAACAGCAATAGCAGCAGCAACAGAAATAGCAGCAGCAACAGCAATAGCAGCAACAGAAATAGCAGCAGCAACAGCAATAGCAGCAGCAACAGCAATAGCAGTAGCAACAGCAATAGCAGCAGCAATAGCAACAGCAATAGCAGCAGCAACAGCAATAGCAGCAGCAACAGCAATAGAAGCAGCAACAGAAATAGCAGCAGCAACAGCAATAGGTTGCCGGCAACAGGAGAGATACCGTGCGACCCCACACCCTCGCAGTAAGTGACGTCATCCGCACCCATCTCTGTGCTATCAGTAGGTGACCGCTGCATCCGCTTATATGTATTATGAATTAATCGCTATCGCACATCCTGTTTATCAAAATCGACTTGCAAGATACTAAAATTACCTCAATGCAAATCATTTTCATGCTACATAAAATCATAATTTAAATTATGGAGTTTTATCAAAACAAATATGTTGAAATTATTGTAAGTTGATCTTGATATTTTATATTGTTTATCTAATTAATGAGATCATCCTAAAATTTAGCGTAATAAGCACACGGATGACTATCAATATGTGACGTCATAAAAATATTTATCAACACATGCTCTTACCATAATATCAAGCTAATATATTGCTAACGCTGGAATAACGCTCCTGACCTTCACTGTCTCGAGAAGTTTTCTAATAAAAATCAAAGTGATTGGATATTTAATTATACACACATATAAATCATATTTCATCTCTGTTTTATTTAACGCCTAAAATAAAAAATGTATACATATTTATTATATTTATTTTTATTTATTCAGCGGCAGATGGGATGGAGGTGAAGCTCAACCTGCAAATTAGAAAAAGATTCTATTAACTTAAATCAAAAATGTAATATGTAATAATAAACTGCTTTCAATATATATATATATATACATATATATATATATATATATATATATCCAAACTTTTGAAAATTTTTAGCTCTTTTGACCTGCGGTTTGCTCCAATTTGTTAATTTTAACATCTATTTTTAGAATCCACGTTATCATATATATATATACATATATGATAGTTCCACACTAAATAAATAAATAAATAAATAAAAATAAAGTATTTAAACTTACACATGCCGGCGTCTTTTTCCAACGAAATATATATTACGCGTTGGGCGGCCGCCAACGCGAACACCCAAACGAAGTGCTCGGCCCCAAATTGTTGGACCCCGTATAAAATGTCACCCCGCTCGGGGGTGTAAACAAAGTTATGTGCGCAAGGGCACTTCACAACGGAGTTCTGAAATTTTGAAAAGAAATATAATCAAAAAATAAAAAATAAATAAATAAATAAAATAAGATAAAATTTATTCATAATAATAATAATTTAAGAAAATAATGTACTTACATCCATTTTCGGAATTAATTCCGCGATTTTAGCCATTATAAAATTGCAATAAACCATTGTTATATTTTATTATTAAATGAGTGCAATAATTTAATCGGCCTGCATTTATACTAAATGCACAGGAAAAGGAAAATGATAGCGGTAAGAAGTAATTCTCCCACACAACTGTAAAAATAATAATAATATCAAAAGATAACTATTACAACCTATTTAAATTATCTAAAAATTAATTAGATGCTAAAGGTAAGTTGCTAGAACCTAATCCAAAAATTAATTAGATGTTAAAGGTAAGTTGCTAGAACCTAATCCAAAAATTAATTAGATGTTAAAGGTAAGTTACTAGAACCTTACAACATATAAATATAATAATAATTATATAAATTAATAATAATTATATAAATTAATAATAATACCATAGAGATATCTGAGAAATTCCGGATGTTATTGTGATAACGTTTATCAAGGTGCATTTTAAAGCGATTAGACATTTATTTTAATTAAAACACGCTATAAGAAATTTATTTTAATTATTAATACAAAAAAATTGTAATTTGATTATATATAAAAATTAATCAGAATAAATATTTTATGTGTGTGTGCAAATAATTAATAATAATAGAATATAATAAGTGTAATTACTACAACAATTGCGATAAAAACTAATATCTCTTAACAGTGCATTGCTTATCACATGTAAATTACAATAACCGACCTTCAACACGACATGCTCAGCTGTACAGGATAAAAATAAGACAAATAAATTACAATTAAAAAATACATTTATTTCATAAATTATCAAACTTACAGATATTTGATTAATTTAATAAAATTATACATAAAATAAATGATCATAAAAATCTTATAAAGAGTAATAAAAATTATTTATTATAAAGCAGTTGACTGATAACACATTTAACTACTAAACATGTGTAGAATAGACAATTGGGAGAATATTGATAAACTCAAGCATCGTAAAGATAAACAATTTTTACCTACATCACGTTATTTTACAAAATATTTAGTTTCTTATTTTCATATTGCGATATACTACTACATCATAGAGCTCTGATAAGATGTTGGATGTTATTGAGATAATGTAATTTTATTATTAAGCGATTATTTCATATAGATTTCTTATTGCATATCCTTTGAAATTCATGAATAAGATAAAAAGTAAAACATAATTTTCATAAAATATTATATATTTCCTATTATACATTTCTAATCAATTTATGTTTATCAACATAATTATTTAGACGAATAATTTCTTGTGATGTTTAATTGTTTCTCAATAACTCCTAGTCGGATGTTCAGCTTAGAATCAATCATTTCCGGTAGAATCTTTACAATTTCATTTGTCTTGGCCACAGCTGCATCCACTTCCTCTTGAAACAGTTGGAGGCGAATCTTCAGTTTGGAATCAATTATTTTCGGTAAAACCTCCACAATTTGATTAGTCTTATTCATAACGTTAACTTTTTCTACCGCCAGTTGGAACTTATTTTCCAAGATTTTTATTTCTCGTTGAAGTTGTATCAAGTCGGCTCCATAAGTGTTTCTTGTTGATTATGTTTTATTTCCCATTAACTTCACATTTAGTGCACTAAACGGTTAACATAATTCATTCGGCATTCCAGCCTCTTTATACGTATGTTTGAAAAATTTCCATTTGATACATTGACTACAACGTTGTTTAAAGTAGGGTCTGTGCAGATTAGTGCTGGAAGCAGCATAACAACCGCTGGTAACAACATCTCAATGACAACTGCTGTTAATTAAGAATATCATTAGCCAAAATTACTCAATTATGTCGGCTTCTCTTAAAGCGTTTTCGATAGTTTGAATCTCATAATTGTTGTATGTGTTTCCAAAATGTTGAGACTTTTTTAACAACCATAATCGTTCAACCAACTCGTGAGGGTCATTCCATTCAATAAATGGATTAAACGACATCCCGTTTACAATTTTTTTATCGAGGAAAGATATGTTGTGTTCTGAATCATAGTCCGTGAAAACAGTTTCTTCATCATCTTCCCTCTTAATAATACAATTTCTTGGAAATTCTGTGGATATGTTCCGTTTTGATGTTTGAGAATTACTGAGATCAAATTGATGTTCCCACAAATCCAGGTAACTTAACAACTCCTGAAAGGCGTCGGTTAACATTGAAAGGTTTGTTCTGTTTTCTTTTATTACCACCATTAAGCCTTTGTATATATCATATTCTTTGGGTACACCTGTTTCAATATCTTCAACTACACTTTTATCCAAACTGCTTACTTCTATTAAGTCATTGTCTATGACATGATTTTCAGGTACTTTTGCTTCCACTTTTTTTACTTCACTTTCAATCAAACTGGCATCGTTTTTTGATTGTTTTACTCGTTGTACCTTTTTTAATATACTATCTCTAAATTCTTCCAATTTATCGTTTTCAATTGCTAGATCAGTATTATCATATATTTTGATGTGTTTTTCTTTTTGGGCTATTTCAACATCATCACCATTATTATCATCACCTACAGTTTGCTCTTCACGATTCATTAATTTAATCATTTTAGTTGGCACATCATAACCATGATGCTTGGTTGACAAATGACGCTTGTACAAGTCGGGACGGAAAAATATTTTAGAACAATAGACACATGTGAGTTGAGATCTTTTGTTGTGACTTCTCTCATGTCTACGCAAATTTTGTATAAATGAATATTTTTTATTACATTCTCTACATTCAAACATATTGATGTGTATGTGCTCTGCAATAGCTATTTTAAAACTGAGTAATAGACTACATCTGCAACTGCTATTTATACATCATTGAAAGTGGATTGAAATTGGATTGAAAGTAGATGGATTAGGTGGATTGCAAGTGGATTGAAACGGATGCAAGTGGATGCAAGTGGATTGAAGTGGATGGAAGTGGATAGAAGCCACCGTTAGCCACCGATTAGACACCGATCGCTTATACCGGTGTGACATCATAACGCATAACAAAGAGGTAGCGCATTGTGATGAAGAGGTCGCAATGGTATTTACGCTCACTCGCTATCGGTGGCTATACCGCTAGCCACCGATTAACCACTATTACTCTCCTTTAGCCACCGATTAACTACCGTTAGCCACCGATTAGCCGCCGTTAGCCAAAGCTAATAAGACAATTTTATTGACAACAATAACTAATGATAACGCTGAAAATGATTATAACTGTGTGATATGTATAATAATATGTATAAAATAATTTTTACTTACCTCAACTCTCATCCCACAAAAACCAACTATGTTAATCCGTAACTAAGAATTAGTGCTTAGTATCAAGATGTGTTTTATTGAGAATGGTTGTATTGAGGAGAGCACCAGCTGCGAAAATGTTGAATATACGCATTGGGATCCTATTACGTGGCCCAATGCTTCTATGATATCTGCATATATTACCCCTCTAACTCAGGATAATGAGACGTTTTTCAACAAATGTTACAACGTATTTGAAGCCGAAATAAGTCGAATGCTGCAACTAGTCCACTCATCTCTATGGATATCCGCAGAGCTGATATGTCATCGACGGAACAAAGGAAATTATTACTATGTAAACAACTTCGTTCAACTATTACAACGTAAAAATTTAGAAGAGTGGTACAACAAGAATGTACGCAATCTGTTTCTTACAAGAATTTCCAATGAAGATATTATGAAAAACATAAAATTAAACATTCAAAATTATGAATTGTGGCGAGGATGTTTATCTGTCGAAGAAATCGCTAAATCAGATGTGTACTGGGATGATTCACGCTACTGGATAAACAATGAAGATTCTCTGGCGTGGGGAGATTATCGTATAATACATTGTACTACTGTTAGTATATGAGATGATTAGAAATAATACATTGTACTACTGTTAGTATATGAGATGATTAAAATTGGATTAATAGGAAATATATATTTTTACTTTAGAATTATAAATCATATTTGTTTTCCTTATCTGTTATCCTATAAATATTTCCTTCTTTAATAATAATAATTATAAACATATGTCTAGTTCTCTTATCATACCACAACTTCCGACGCAGTAAGTAAGTAATAAAGCATAGATACAATATGAGATTATTCTCAAATTTATAATAAATTAAAATAATGGATCCTAAATTAACTCCGAAAATCACCAAATTATATTGCGTTATATTCCCGGTGATATGATTTTTTTTTTTTTTTTTTTTGAATTTTTATGTTATCGGTTTGCATTTAGTAAATGCATCCGCATGACTTTGCAAACCTAGCCGCTCGCTATATTATTGCATTATAATCAATTTTAAAATGTATCTTTACATTGAGTTGGGTTGCATCTAATTTATTTACACATATGCTACACGTTTTTAGTAGCGGTATAGCGGTATAGCGGAATAGCGATATAGCGGTATAGCGATATAGTTACAGCGGTACAGCGCTACAAAAGCGCTCGCTATTTTTAGAGAGATGCGGTATAAGCAGCGCTCTCTATTACGGAACCCTTTCAATATGGAGATTTCAAGATTTGCTTATGAGTCAACATCCTGAGGGATTCCTTCAATCGCTTATCACGTTACAGTATAAACGTAAATGTTAATTATATATCTGAGGCTAAAATCTTTTAGTACAAAATATACTTTCTATGCTGATTAGAATATAAATACGTCTATTAAGAATTATTGTAAAATTTTAAAGATTTCGAGATTTTGCCGCTAGTGGGTTGTTAAAACTGAAAATTTGATAAAATTAATGAACACAAATTATTTATTGCTAATTTTTTTTTTTCTGAATTAAACTATTTTGTATGCGTTTTCAATAATATAATATATATATATTATATAATAAACGCTATCACACCAACATTTTATTATCAGATATTTGAAAACCGGAAATGATAATGATAGCTGGAAACTATATAAAGTAGAATAAAAATATCATAAAAAAAAAAAATAAACATGTCGTCACTAAACGATCATAGTCTGTGTATCTTTTTATTAATATATGTATTAAACTTTAACAAATTCATCTTTTTTACCCTCCCCATTGCAAAAATTAATGGTTTGATCTCTGATGAATTATCTTTAATGATAATTAGTTGCTCTCGTATCTCCTCTATTATTCTAAAAAACTTTGTTGCTGCTTAATTGTATTCATTTTCTACAAGAGAAATTTTAACAATAATTATTAATTACGTGTTTAATAATGTTTAATTAAACTATTACTTTAAATTTATAATATATATATAATTACAGCTTATCGACATAAAAAACAATAGCAGCAGGCTACCGGCGGCCGGCGTCCGGCGGCTTCGGTGCTCATTAATTTATGGATGTATAAAAAAACATAAGAATGATAATAACACAAAACGCTAAAACTTAATAATTTAATTAGCATGATACCGATTTATATATATATAAATGATATAGGATAAATAAAAGAGAGTTTTTAATAATAAAAATAAAGTATTATATATTTCCTATTGTTACAAAACTTAAATATGCATTATTCAAATATGCAATATTTCTGATACATTGTTAATATCATTTTTATTTCATAATGGAGTAGTGCCCCCATGGGAGGGTGTCGTGTGATGACGAAATCAGATACCTCTTGTTGTCATGCGGGCTGAGAGATATCTTTTGTTGTGATACCGAGTACACTGTATGATTAAATGATCTTATACTGTTTTGCTGGTGAGTCATCTCAACATTTTTTTGTAGACAATTGAGGTAGTCTTCAAACGTTATCTGCGTCTTGACCACGTACCCTTTGATTCCTTTAGCCTTCTTTGTGATAGGTTTGTCAGCTGATGGGACCATACATGTATACATTTTAGCTCTAAGGCCTACAAATTCGGTCATTATTTCTCCCTTATTCTCATCTTTCATTAATCCTGGCACCTTTTTATTTGTCAGAGGGATCCCATAAATATTGTCTGGGGCGTACTCTGATGTATCAAAACGCTCAATGTCCCGTTTTATGTCAGCATATACGTCATCCGTTTCGATCTCATAAATAAGTGAGTCTGTGTCTGTATAACACAGTTGAGCCTTGTCTCCATATTTATTCTTTATATAGCCGTAATGAAAATCGTAGAGAAGGGTCTTGGAAATATCTAGAATTGCCATACCTACATAAATAGGTTTGGTGAATATCACCTCCGTCTCAAGCATTTCTATTAAAACAATATTTTCATCCAATATTTTACAAGCGTGGAAATTAGGACTGGCAATTCGGGCTTCAGCGCCATACCTTCCATCCCATCTGGTTATCAGCTTTATACGCCTCCTATTTCGCACATTCTCCATAGTTTTTCCAAAGACAGCATTACTCATCAATTTAAAAAAATCTTTCTCGAAGTCGTTTGTTGCTTTTTTGCGCAGTTCAGCATTCACGTCGATGTATTTTTTTAGCCAAGGAGACTGGTGAAACTGAAGCACTCTATAAATTTTGTTGACAATCAGACCCTCCGATACATACTGCTTTAAATTACGATAATGAATTACATATTTTTCTTTATTATATAGAGTAGCAAGCATTTTAGCCTGTTTGAATTTAGGGGGACATCTTTTTTCTGGGGCCATAGGTAGATCTCTTTGCATATCGTGTATGCCATCAGGATATGCCAGATCTACTTCGAGAATATATCCTACAGATGCATCATCAGATACATGATAATTGAAGTTGCTCACATCCCCTTCAACCCACTTGAGATCGCCATGAGGAAGGTATTGCGACATTGCCCATGCATACATTGCATTAATATCATAATACATCAAATATTTTTGAGGTGCACTTGGATTATAATTGCCCATGTATTTGTTGTTTGCCTTTGCATGTCTCTTTGAGCATTGGGTGAGACCTCCACGTATCCCTTTTTCAATAAACATCAAAATATCTATGTCGTTAATATAGTCCAGCTCATGCTTTGTACATTTTAGCATGGCATCCCAACTTAATCCTGGAGCTGTATAATAATGAGCTGGGTCTAACTTATAGTGTTTCAAGCAGACGTCTCTAAAACTCTCGAACACATCGGCCAGCAACAAAACGTCTGTTTTTAAGTAGAGATCGCTATACTCTCCAATAGTTTGTATTCGAAATTCATCCCATACTTTTTGCGCGTGGGCATAATCTTCAAGATATATATTAGATTCCGTCAACTTAGAGTAAAATTGATGATACGTAGGCAAACTTTTTTCATATAAACTCTCCCATGATTTGACGTGGTCGTACGGAAACACTCCTTTGCGTGTTAATAGATTGTATTGCTCTACTTCTAAATGCGCAAACTGGCTCTTTAATATGGGTTTCTCATCCAAATTTGAACTTAATTTGTCGAGAGATGAGGCCATAAAGCGCATCGAGTCTATAAATTTAAATTTTACCAAGTTTTCAGAGATGTATTTGGTAATGGCTATAAAATTTTCGTTGTTGTTTGGAATCAGATGTATGTTACCCTCTATTTTTAATGCAACATCTTTTATTAGAAAGTGTGAGTCGTATCCACTCATGTTGTGGAACACCACTGGAATGGTTCTACAATCTTGGTATTTAATGTTACATTTTTTATGTGCGGCTCCTCGATACTTTCCAGTCAAGTGGCAGTGGTCTCTGACACGATCTGTATCCAGCGGTTTTTCGCATATGTGGCATAAGGATGCCTGCCTAAATTTTTGCTCTTCATTACGGCTAATTTCCATTGGTATCTCACATAGGAACGCCGTCTCTATATCTTCGGCCAGCTGCTTTAATTGTTCTGCAAACCATTCGGCGCAATTAACCCCTCTATAACTGCGGTAGAAAGATAAGGTGTCGTCATAAGCACATTTAAAATAATAGCCCACGCTATGTGCTTCGTGCAGCTGGTACTTAGTGCTCTTATCTCCCAATTTAATGTTAATTGGATTTAATATGCTTTCAAAATCCGCGTACACTATAAATGGACATTTCTCTTTGTTTCCGAAGTTTTGAAATTTAATCTTTCCTTCTTTTTTAAAAGACACCTTGCATTCATTCATCATTTCGCAGTCTTCCAGATGTTTTCCCAGTTTGTCTTCGCTTTTAAAGTAATGAAGACACCGATCACAAAAGTACTTTTTGCTATTGTGTTTGTCCAATTGATTTGATACTAGTCTTGACAAATCTTTTATCCATACGTAGTGATAACGAGTTTTGCAACCATCGTCTGTTTGGCTGTCTTCATGATCATATCTATCTTTAATCAGGAGAAGGTTTACATGCTTTGCCTGTTTTGCTTTTGTTAGATAGGTTGGTACTACGGTAAACTTTTTCCATTTTGAGACTTCCAAAATATATACATTGATAGAGAGATTGTTTTGCTTCTCAAATAGAGGAATTTGTTTTATAGTCATCGGAAACACAATATTTGTTAAGTTTAAAGCGGTTGAGTAGTGAGGATAGCTGGTCGTTCTATTTGAATTACTTAGTGCTGGATTCAATGCTGCGTTGACAGCCCAAGCAAAACATGCATCGTCTACATTTTGAATGTTTATGCATGCATGTTTCAGACGTATATCATCTGGTAAATTAATAAAACTAGAACCCAGCTGTGGTGTAAATTTATTTATATTGAATGTTATGTTGATAATGCTGGACAAACTCCATCCGCTGTCTCGTTCTTGAAATTCTTCCAACTTACGTAACACCGCAGTAGATATATTCTCTTGAAACCAGGCGGCAATGTTAATGTCTCTGAAAATCGGAGCGTTTTTTGTTTTCATATATTTGTATTCGTAGATCTCTTTGCCTGCTTTTATGACCACAAATTCTCCACAGAAAGATGCGTTAACCTTCAACGATGTTTCTTTCTTGAGAATAGTTTTAACATGTCTCTGGAAGAGATTTCTAGCGTCTTCTAGAAATGCGGCCGGGTCCTTATGTTTAAGATTAACTACAGCTGCGGTTTTGATGCGACTAGCAAAAGCTGTCTCCATTTCCGACCATTTAACGCGAAGACTTACATAGTTTTGTCGGTTTGGGTTGGATGTTTTGTATCCCGCACCGCTGATCCCACGCATTGCCTTCATTTTTGTTCGAAAACAACTCATCAGTGTAAGACAGCTTATTATGTGCTGCTTTGTCCCAACCGTTGTCGTCTTTTTCATCGCGACATTCATCGCACGAATGTGTCGTCCACACTCTTTAATTGCGGGTTCGATTGCGGGCGGATCGTGCACAATGGTGATAAGGCGCTGGCGAGTTTCATCTACTAGTCTTGAAAAAGACGGATTTTTCTTTATTGGCTCCATTCTGCAACAGTAGATATAGATCTTAAGATACCACAAATTTATTATAAATTATTTACAGGTATGCAAAATATTGCATAGATAAGTATTATACGCACAGTATGAGCTCGTTATCACACCACAACTTCCGCTGTAGTAAGTAATAAAATATAATATGTAATTATTTTAAAACTTCTAATCTTAATAATGGATCCTAAATAAATCCCCGAAAACTATTGACTCATGTGTGGTTATGGTGCGCATCCTCAATTTTTTCGAATTTTTACGCTATCTCTTTGTGTTTAGAAGATAGTTTCGCATGACCTTGTACACCTTGCCGCTCACGTATAACGTTAAATTTGAATGAAAATAAAAGTTTCTGGTTATTGATGAAATGATTAACAATGAGTTAAAGCTGAAGAATGGTAACGTGTTCATCCGAAGCATTAAACTGTATCAAAGAATGGTATCAAAATAAACTTACCTTAGATTTATTTGATGTACACACAAAACACAAGATGATCAATTTAGCAGTTATCGCAACAATGTTCGATGACTGAATAATTTTTATCAATTATTTTCTCCGTATTTATGCCTTTTCTTAAAATTTAATCAACCAATCAGCATCGAGACAATTAAAGTAGTGCTGAAGGGACCCCTAATATCAGTTAAAATAGCCAATTTTGTGCGCGTTTTCCATAAGAAACAATGTTAATTTGTACAAATCTATGATCAAGTCACAGTTTTCCATAAGATTACAAGGTCAACTATAATTTCCAATTTCGCTTCATCGTTTTAATAAAACCACAAGTTTATTTTCTACAGCTTGCACTCAATTTTATATTTTGCGTAATCATGCATCAAATGTGTTAAAATTTTCATAAATACTAATTCGCTATATTTCAATTTCTGCGTCTATAAACGCTCACTCTATCGTAGTGCCGTTTCACCCATTTAATACATACTAGCTTACAAGTACCCCTTCACCGCTTCATAATCAACACGTTTTAATTCGTGCCTAACAAAATATGTAGCATGAAAATGATTTGCATTGAGGTAATTTTAGTATCTTGCAAGTCGATTTTGATAAACAGGATGTGCGATAGCGATTGATTCATAATACATATAAGCGGATGCAGCGGTCACCTACTGATAGCACAGAGATGGGTGCGGATGACGTCACTTACTGCGAGGGTGTGGGGTCGCACGGTATCTCTCCTGTTGCCGGCAACCTATTGCTGTTGCTGCTGCTATTTCTGTTGCTGCTTCTATTGCTGTTGCTGCTGCTATTGCTGTTGCTGCTGCTATTGCTGTTGCTATTGCTGCTGCTATTGCTGTTGCTACTGCTATTGCTGTTGCTGCTGCTATTGCTGTTGCTGCTGCTATTTCTGTTGCTGCTATTGCTGTTGCTGCTGCTATTTCTGTTGCTGCTGCTATTGCTGTTGCTATTGCTGCTGCTATTGCTGTTGCTGCTGCTATTACTGGTGCTATTGCTGCTGCTATTGCTGTTGCTACTGCTATTGCTGTTGATGCTATTGCTGTTGCTGCTGCTATTGCTGTTGCTGCTGCTATTGCTGTTGCTGCTGCTATTGCTTTTGCTGCTGCTATTGCTGTTGCTGCTGCTGCTATTGCTGTTGCTATTGCTGCTGCTATTGCTGTTGCTACTGCTATTGCTGTTGCTACTGCTATTGCTGTTGCTGCTGCTATTTCTGTTGCTACTGCTATTGCTGTTGCTGCTGCTATTGCTGTTGCTGCTGCTGTTGCTGCTGCTATTGCTGCTGCTGCTGCTATTGCTGTTGCTGCTGCTATCATTTGTTTCTTTATTTTAAACCATCCAGAAGGTTTTTTGTATTTTTATCGCTTAGGAGCGGGTCAAGTACAAGTTTTTATTTTAGATTCGTGACGTACGCGCCGGGCGCTTTCATTTGAGTACCATGAAGGCCCTTTTTGCAACACCGGAAGTCGCACTTCCGGTCGCCATTTTTGATTTTGTGGTAAAGATTGTCACTTCCGGTCGCCATCTTGGATTTATTTTTGACACACCCTGTATATACAAAGTCTTTCGACCACCCTGTATATATGCTCGTTCGCTTGCTGCCGCTAGGTGGCTGCTGCTGCTGCTGTTTGGGTTGCCTGCTGCTGCTGCTGTTGTTTGGGATGAATTTCCCGCCAAAAATATGTCGGTAAAGTAGGGAGGCCGGTTGCAAAATGTGTGTTTAGACCCCCCATGTAAACCTTATGGGATTTTGAGCCAGAACCCGCCTAGCCTCTCTACTCACGCTGGTAGAACCAAGGATCCAGCAATCGCTGGACATCATTGACTTCCAATCGTTTGACCAATTAGTACGCACTGCCACCAAGGTAGAAACTAATATTGCTCTACGCCGTAATTCCCGGTCTGGTGCTAAAACAACTAACAATAGCACTAAGGCGACGGGAAACGAATAGAGGGTCGGCCGACACCGAAAAGAAAAGCCGCACCGACCCAAAACCAACCGGAGAAGAAGAAGAAAGAAGAAAAGAAGAAGAAGACGAAGGAGAAGCTGTGTAAAACCGCTACACAACATCAAGCCAACATAGGCGCAGTGGGAACTGGACACCTACCGAGAATAACGGTAACAATAGCGGGCAAGACCATGAAAGCTTTGATCGATTCGGGAGCAAGCCACAACTTTACCCGGCTTGAGTTAGGAAATCTAAAACCCTCAACAGTCTCCGTAGCACAAGCAGACCCATCCACGGTTCTTGATACGACCGGAGAAAGCACCGTCCAGATGACCGTTGGGGATCAACACCATACGGTTACCCTCCTGGTCGCAACAAAACTAGGGGAAGAGGTAATTCTGGGGAGCCCGTGGCTCAACGCGCACCAAGTAAATCTAGACTATTTGCGCCAATGTGCACATTATGGCAAAGAAAGCCGATCGACAATCTACTGGGCACCTCGAAAGGCACCGCCGATCAAGGCAGATGAACCAGTGAAATTGCCCAAACATTCGTTCCCCGATACGGAAAGCTTTGAACAACTAGTACGCGACTTTCCCACCGTATTTAGTGAAGATGTGGCACCCACAACCACACCAACAGTGAAACATCACATTGAGGTAACCGATTCAACGCCAATCCGAACTGCTCGTTACACCTACAATGCTCATAAGAAGGCACTCATCTTTGAGCAGGTAGAAGAACTCTTGGCGACCGGAATTATCGAGCGGAGTTCAAGCAGCTACTGCGCCCCAGTGGTGATTATAACGAAGAAAGACGGCACGCCTCGCTTTTGTATAGATTATCGAGCATTAAACAAAGTTACTCGAAAGGAAGCCGCGCCGTTACCAAAAATACAAGAGACCTTGAAAGATTTTGGGCCGGCCAAAGTGTTTAGCAAAATAGATTTAAAGAGTGGGTATTGGCAAATACCAATGATCGAAGAAGATAAACATCTCACCGCTTTTGCTGCCCCGGATGGAGGCACATACCAATTTCGGGTGATGCCATTTGGCCTAAAGAATGGACCGGCGACTTTCCAGAAACTTATGTCGCAAGTACTCGCCGGTCTGTTGGGAAATTTTGTTCTTGTCTACTTAGACGATATACTGGTTTACTCCCAAGATCACGCCACCCACCTAGTGCATCTACGGAAAGTACTAGAGCGCTTGCAAGAGTACAAGTTGAGATGTCACCCCAAAAAATGCGATTTCGGGACAAATTCGGTGGAATACCTAGGACACAGAATTAGCGCGGAGGGAAATCAACCACTACCGCACCACTTAAAGATGATCAAGAACCAAGAAATTCCGCGAAACAAAAAACAACTGCGGAAGTTCTTAGGTCTATGTACATGGCTACGGGAATATATCCACGATTATTCTAGAATGGCAGCACCACTAATGGCGTTGCAAGGAAATAAACGACCATTTGTCTGGGGAGAAGCAGAAAACACCGCATTCCAAGCTATCAAGGAAGCACTGGACAAACCCTTAATGCTAGCTCCACCGATACCTGGATTGCCATTCGTACTCCAAACGGATGCGTGTAACATCGGGGTCGGGGCCGTGCTATACCAGGAAGAAGGCACAAACCGTCGCATAATATCCTATGACAGCGCCAAACTTACGCCATGTCAAACAAGATTCCATTCTAATGAATTAGAATGTATGGCCATCATGTGGGCAATAGATAAATATAGAGCATATCTTGAGGACGAACCGTTTACATTACGGACGGACAACCGAGCTTTGGTTTGGCTGGAAAACTCAACCGACGCAAAATCAAAGTTCACCAGATGGTCCCTTATTCTCCAGGAGTTTTATTTTACTGTGGAACACACTCCGGGTGCGACAAACCTACTACCTGACGCCCTCAGTCGAAACCCCAGTGACAACCTAATCACGGAGTCAGTAGAAGAAATCGAACGGTTGTTACCACCAGAAGACCCAAACCAGCAGAAAACAGCAACCATTCATTGTTTATATCAACAGTTGGACCGAAACCATAATCCAACACGAGGGAAAGTACACCTGCTGACCGGCGAAACGCTAGCGGACTTAGTCCGGCGAGCTCAGAACGAATGTGAGCAAGTACAACTCATCATTCGACGACGTCAGGAGATGCTTGACAACCCAGAAAACCCGCCAGATATGGACTTGGGCTATAAAATCGGAGAACATGGGGAACTGATTCGGACGAGCGCGGGCCACGACCAACTAGCAGTGCCACCAAACGCACAACAAGAGGTGATTAAACAACACCATTCGACGATTACGGTCGGTCACCCAGGCAGAGACGAGACCACGGCAGCTATTCTAAGAGCCTATCACTGGCCAAATGTGCGTAAGGACGTAAGAACGTTCATCAAAGGATGTTTGATCTGCGCAAAGGTGAAAGCAGGAACTGCACCACCAAAAGCACCACTGCAAGCTCACCCCCCTGGCCGACCCTGGGAAAGAATAGCCATAGACTTCGTAGGCCCATTAGATACGACGAAGGCGGGGAACAGATACGCGTTCACAATGATGGACATGTGCACCAGGTGGGTGGAAGCAACCCCAGTGCCAGCAGCCACTAGCGAAACAACCACGAAGTTGCTAGAGCGACAATTCCACCGTTGGGGATACCCAAAAGTAATTCTGTCGGACAATGGCACACAATTTACCAGCCAACATTTTAACAAAGTCGTACAACAATGGAAGGCAAAGCATCACACGACCGCTACTCATCACCCCCAAGCGAATCCAGTGGAACGCAGACACGCAGAGTTAAAAAAAAGTCTAAGAGCTCTGTTAGAAGACCAACCCCACAAACAGTGGGACGAGCTTCTCCCGTTAGCAGTTTACCACGGCAACCGCAGAACAAACGCAGCCACAGGCCAAACGCCAAGTGAACTGCTGCTGGGGCAAAACCTAGCCGCACCAGGAAGCTGGGATGCACCTTGCAAAGTTCCCCTAGACCAAGACCGACGACTACAGAAAGCTCGACAAGGCCAAATCTCATACCGAGAAAGAAGATACCCCCAAAGAGAAAACATCAGGGAGTACAAACCAGGAGACCTGGTGATGGTACGAGGAAGGGCAAAAGGACTCAGCAACAAGTGGTTAGGCCCTAAACTAGTGATTACCTCAGCCGGAACTCATTGTTACTGGATAGAGGATAATCCCCACAGGCCACTGGTCAAACTCCATCTGGACGACGTACGCCCAGCGCCTCCTGCGGAAAACCCGGAACCAACGCCAGGACATGAAATAACCGCCCAGGGAGTTGGGGGAAATTGATGCCGCCTCGTGGGCGGAGCCTGACGAGCCAATCAGAGCACACCACCGCTAACCCCCTACCTATAAAGCTTGAACGTCAACGGCCAAGCAGTCAGTCACTACCGAGCAACGAACGTCTACGGAACCATAGACTGGAACCCAACCGTCTTCCTGCGACCTACAATGCGACCCTCAAGCGACAACCGAAGCTATTTCTATGACGACCCTGCGATGCCCCTGGTCTATTCTTCTGGAAGCCCGAACCTGCTAACCTCTACACCGACGCCTGCCTCGGGAATGCAATCCTTGCCTCCCGACTTGCACGCGACTCATGGTCTTGCACACTCCACCATGAGTCGTTTCCCAACTGGAGATTGGACCTGCCTCTCCTCTACTGGGAACACCCTACACTCACTCTCGACGCCGACCCCCGCTATGTCCATGGTACCTGCTGGCTACCCACTCACACCAACGCACGCACTAGGGGCGAACCAACATCCCCCAGTCAACACCCGCACCTACGGCATTGCACCTCACGCCGTAGGACAATTCCCGAACCCTGCGGAAACGCAAATGACGCCATGGGGTGTGCAATCTGACTGCGGGTACGTCCCTAACCAGAACGCACCTTACCCCGCGGTGCCTGGAAACACAACCCAGGCCCGCCGTGTGACCTTGAACCACGAAGGCACACCACACGTCAACTGCCCCTACCAGGCGAACACCAGGATGTACCCCACGTACAACCTCTTGGCAGACCCAGTAGTGACACCACTATTACCTTCGGGAACAGCTCAACCACCGGTTAAGGTGGAAACCCGGGGCCCATGGCCTCAAACTCAACAAAACCACATGGAGAAGGGACACGCCGCCTTCTCTACAATCACCACCTCCCACCCTTATCACCTGCAGGGCGGGGAGGCCGTAACAGGCGTTGATTGGCGTAGGTTGACTTCTGGGTGTGTTTATTTACTAAATGCACAGTGTCACGTTCTCTCTTGCGACACAACCAAACCGTTGTGACTCCACAACAGTGTTCTCAGCCTAATTGGGGACCGTGTTGTTATGCTCACTTCGTTGGTCTGTCATCATCAGTAACTGTGGCTGAAGTATGTTTGAGTTCTTCAGAGCGTCTCTAGGCACTATGCTCTGTGATGCTGACGTTGGGCGCTATTTGTTAGTTGCTGCATTTCCTTAGATGGTAAGGGTGTGGCCGTGTATGCTCTTGAAAGCTTTGAGTTATTTTCCAAAGACACATTTGCTCGGCGAAGGAGGCAAACGCAGAGTACGGGGTTGCAATAGCTTCGGACTATCCGAAGGAGTCTATTGCTTGGTGGTCGACGATACCGTGGAGGGGGTTGTGATGGAAGCTGCACCTAGTGAACTAGACGGAGTTTCGGTCTTTATGGAGGCCAGAGTGATGTTTTTTCCCATGTTGTTCTGCTTGACTCGACTGACTTGCGAGTGTGCAAGTTGTCGGTCCGGGTCTGTGATGACTCAGTCAGGGCCGTTTCAGGGTTCTGTGTGGGTGTTCTCGTTTTCTGTGAACATAAAATAGTAATTATTGGGTGGCTAAGTACTTGCACTTTGTTGTTGTTAGCGCGGGGTCGGCCTGAAAAGATTGATTCTGGATGTGACCTGAAGAGGTCTTAATTTGAGGACGTTAATCGACGCCGAGTAAGTGGTCTTATTGAAATGTTGTCAGGGGACAACTCCTGATTCTCTCGGGACCGTATTCGTGGTTGATCTGGCAGTCTTTAGCGAACAAGTTGGTTGGGTAAGGGCAGTGGCAGCGGTTGTCTTAGACTTTCTTTGAAGTTTCTTGCTCTCATGAAGGTTTGTTTCAGCAGATGTGCTGAAGCGCTACTTTTTGGTGGGCTTGTCTGCACATACAGTTTCAAAGAATGTTACTTTATGTGTACACTCCAGAAAACGGTGTGATGAGTTTCTTCTTTGTCGTCCTTCTAAGGATTGAGTATTTAATGACATTCAAAGAGGGTATTCTTTATTTTTAATGCAAGGGTGTTCCTGAAGGTTCTTTTTCTAAACGGTTTTCTACAGAACCCTGGGAACTGCTAATTTTATTCATGTAAAGTATAAAATAGCAAAATCAAGATTGTATGCTTCAGGGCTCTTACAAAATTGGAGAAAATTTTTATCAAGACTTTTAGGAGTATTTACATACATTTCAGGAATCAGTTTGTAAATAATTTTAGCAACCCTAGATAACTACCAGAAACTTTTAATGTTGTGATTAATATTTTTTTAATTAACGATTGCATTATCTCAAATTGTGTAAACATGAATAATTCAAATTTCTTATTGTAAAGTTTAACATATTTATTTACTTATTTATTTTAACATTTACTAACAATCGCCTGCTGTAGTACTTTTGGTATAGATATGTTATTATGGTTTGTTAATTCAATTTGACTGTGCCATAGGAATGCGAGATGGAGCTGACTCAAAAAGGTGAGGTTGTGAGCCGTCTGCAAGCTAAGGCTGGTCAAATAGGCAAGATTCTAACGAATTTGGAGAAATTTAATCAGCAATCGCAGGAAAAGAAGCGCACACCAACAAGTGAAAAACCAAGACCGCTTGTTCTCCCAACCCCAGCACCTAGAAGTGCTGCTCCTACCACCAATAACACTACTAACTAAATTAATATATTAATGTTGCTTCCTGTATGTTAAAACCATTGTAACAAGGGTTTAAAAAGTTTAATCTTTATTCAGATTTATATAAACTATATATAATTTCAGGAACGCGAAGGCTCTTTGAAGCATAAAACTGAATTGGTAGGGAAACTTGAAGCAAAGACAGAGTCCATGACGGACACAATTCTTACTCTTGAGAATAAGTACGTACTATTAATTAAAATTATTGTAAAACTATTAGGCATAGTTTAGTAAAATATCAAATGTACTATTAACAAAGATATAAGGGAGTACAGGGGATGGAATGTTGGCAAACCTTCACTACACGAAGCTACTGGAACTAACAAGTGTAATTATAATGTATTTATTTTTTATTATTGTAACTTATATACCAATTTAGCTTCTTCATGTTGCTGTATATTGTAATGATAATTATTTTTGCAGCTGAATGTTTCAGATGTTTGTATCAATAAAGATATTTAATTAATAAAACAAAGTCTTTACATCTGAATTTAATTTTATCCGTTTTTATGTTCGTAGTTAGTAGTTGGTTTGCCCATTCCTTTTTTTTTTTAATTATAATTTTTGGTTTTTAATAAGTTATGAAATTTTTATTATTTATTAAATATTTTAGATACAAAGAGAGTGAGAAGTGTAGAATTAATGTTGAAGCACAACGAAGGGAATTAGACTTACATATTACACAAAATGAAGGCTTGTCTAATACCGTAGAAGGAGAATTACATGTTGAGCGGGAATGGAGGCTGTCTCTACAAGAAACTATGCAGCAAGATCGGGAGAAAATATCTCAATTACAGAATGACTTGTTACAGTTCAAAATGGTTGCTCAGGTTAGTGTAATCCCATTTATATCTATACATATACGAATTAATTTTGGTCAAATAAAATATAATATAATTGCTGGTTATGAGCTTCATGTTTATTATGTTTTTTATCACTAGTTTATTCTGACAAATACATTACCAATTTCTGCTTCACTAGAGCCTTCTACAGATGTAATAAGTTAACTGAGTTAAGAAATGAACAACATGTTGCCGCCTAGCTCCGCGGCAATTGCCTGGAGGCGGTGATGCGGGTGCTGGGGTCGGAGTATAGATGATGGTTTCTGTGTATTTGTTTGGGGCCCTGAGTAGTGCGTCTCATTGAGACTGTGTGCCAAGCTCCGAGTTCGGCGATGTTTGTCCCCAGTAGGATGATTTTACTCGGAGTGAGGTCGGTGACCGCTTTAGTTCAATAACTCTGCGTGACGTCGTTCCACAGGGTTAGCCTGAGGGTGATACGTGGCTGTGGTGTGATGGTGGCTTCTCAAAAATTGTGGACCACAAATTGGGGGTTGTTGTCACTCAAGACGGTCTTTGGGTACCCAAATTGACTGAAGACCGGCTGCTTTAGAACCTTACTTCACTGGTGGTGTGTTGCGTGGTAAATGCTTCCACTCAGCCGGTGTGTTACCGGTTCCATCTTGAACGAAGTTGAAGCCGATAGACAATTCGGGTGTCGGCCCATATGTGTGTCTTTCAAGGCCATATTGGCCGTCGTTCGCCTTTCTCCTCTTCTCCATGATAAGGTCATGCATTCTAGCACTCGGTGTGTCCGTGCTTGGTCGCAAGACGAGACTTGTCTGGCAGTTGACCTTGAGGCGGATATCCAACCTGGTCGGTCGCCTGCGTAACGTAGTCACGCTTACAAGCAAGGGGATGCTGCTTGTGCCCGTGGCGGTAGTGCAATGCCTCGGGGTTGTTGTTGTGTTAGTTTGTTTGTTGGGGAAGGGAGCGTAGATGAAGGAGGTTATGATTGTGATGGTCTAGGGGTTTGCCAGGATTGGCGAAGCGTCGTCGTCGTCGTAGGTTAAGCTGGAGGGACAGGGGAGACGGAATTCCTGTCTGCCTGTATCCAGCGGCGGCCTCTTCGGAGATGTCTGCTGGCTATCGTCTGGTGAACCTTTGGGAAGATGTTGAGGGCTCGGCTTGCTCTGGAAGACTGTCCGGAAATTCGGAAACGCATTTCTTATATACCACGCGCTTTGCCGTGATTGGTTAGACGCGCTCGCGGAGAAGGCGGGTGTTATGGTAGTCAGCGCCGCCTGGTGGCCGTAACAGGTGCCTGGTGCACATATCCATGAAAGATAGTGTTACGGCCATCATGCCGCGCTGTTCACCGTAACACCGCCTACTCTGCGAACGCGCTCGACCAATCACGCCCAAACCGCGTAGCATAAAAGGAATCGACACAAGAATTCCGCAGTCAGACCCGCTGCAACAACGACCGAGGTAACATCGACTGTTACAGGCTGGAAATTCGCTCTAGCACCGAAACACACCGGCAACTGCTTTCATCGTGTTCGTCCATCACGGACCCATACTTTGATCGACGGACACGTCACGTCATACGGCCACCTACACAGCTGTGACATAACCGGCTCAAGGTCAGCCAAAATTACTCACACAATTAAATACAAGTTGCATTCAGTAGCCAAACCGATCTGAATCGACGAGGTCACCGACCGGTTGTCTAACCTTGACAACCCGGACTTGTGACATTTCGAGATCATTCTCTACGAACTCCCGGGCCTGTAACTTTAGTATAAACCGATGTAGGGGTAGTGTTTAAGGGGCTCACATAGTCAATTGCGATACGTTTCCAGGGGATGAGAAGGCAGCGGCCACCTCTTCAGCACCAGTCTTTGACCGCGCTCAGTTGATGCACTCTTGGACGTACGCTTTGACGTTATTTCTGAATCCTGGCCAGTGGTAACCCCTCAGTAGGTTGCAGCAGGTTTTGTATTGCTTTTAGTGTCCGGCGGCGTCGTCGTTGTGGTGTTGTTTCATTATCTTTTTCTGCATTGCGGGTTGTACTGCTAGCTGATCTCAGCCTGTTACGGTATAGTTCTTTGTACGCGCCTTGCCTTTCACTCCAGGTTTGGCGTCTGCCGTATTCCGTCAAGAATTTTCTGGACTTGCGGGCATTGCTTCACGGCGGCGGTCAGTGTCTCAACTTCTAAGGGTTATAGTGCAATGACTGTTTGGCTTTTGACAAGTCGAAGGGTACTAGTTGGGATAGCGCGTCCCGAAGATGGTTTTCAGCTCCAGAGGTATGTTCGTTGTCGAACGTGAATTTGGAAAGAGGCAAGCCTTGGTGTCTTGGGTGCCGGATAGCCAAACCAACGCTCGACTTTGTCCATCAGGTAGCTAGTGTGTTTTTAAGGTCAAACGGCATGGTCTTAAAATAGATGGCTTCGTTCGCTGTGGATATTTGGGTGCACGGGGATCTGCCAGTACCCGGTGGTCAGGTTTAACTTGGAGAAGACTGCAGCCGCTCCGAAGTCCTTCAAGGTCGTTTGAATTTTGGGTAGCGGCGCCGTCTCATCTCGGCTGACGTTGTTAAGCTTGCGGAAGTCTTGGCTTGCTATTTTTTTTTTCTTAATGATGATCAACCAGTACTTGCTGGTGGACGACTTGATGACGCCTTTAGCGAGCATCTCGCTCACTTGTTTATAAATCAGGGCTGTTTTTTTTTTGGCGTTTCTGGCGAAATCTGGGGCGGTCTGGAAATTTGTGTTTTGGCATGAGTGAGATTGGTATGGTTGCCGGTTTGGCTTGGTGGGTACGCCCAGTAGACTACATCTTGTTTGACGCACCCAAAATGAACGAGGTGACCGTGGCTTGATTTTGTTTGAGTCACGGGTGACCTAAAATTACTTCTTGCGGGCCGTTTGTTCTTGGGTGCCGACCTGGATGGCAATGATTGCTTTCTTTTTATTATGGGGTTAGTCTGGTGCACGACATAGTCGGTCTTGTGCAATCCAGCCGGGTATAGTTTTGGCTGTCTATCAGGGCGAGTATCTTTGACATGTAATGGTAGTCGCCGACTACTCCTACTTGATCAGGGATAGATGGTTCGGTTTACCGGGAAGAGGTTTCAAGAGTGTCTTTGTGGGGCTGTGTCTGGGTAGCTTAGCCCGATTTTGGTGGCTGTTTTTTGGAGCTGTTGGAGCTCTTTACTTAAACTCTATAATGGGTTTATAGAAAAATTGAGGGAAGACATAAGCAGAAAGGGCTTTGGAACGAGGGAGGCTTTTTTTGGAACAAATGTTCTTTTTCAGAGATGTTTGTACATGTACCAGGTATGCTTGCTTTATTGATGTCTAAAAAGCATTTGACAAAGTTAAGCATGATAGACTACAATAACTGATAGCCAGAAAGTACATAGATCAGAAGGATGCCAGGATAATCACCAACTTATACAGGGCACAAAGTGCGAAAGCCGAAAATGAACTTACTGAGGGAGTGCAGTACGTCGTGGCATGCGACAAGGATGCATTTTGTATTTAATATCCATAGTGATCCTATAGTTAAAGAATCTATGTTGAAAGAAGCCACAGGTCGTTACCATAAAAAATCTTTGTAGCAGAGATATCAGTATAGAACTACGAATGAAAATATTTTGCTGTTACGTGTTCTTCACCTTATTATATTGAGTTGAAGTCTAGATCCTGAAACAATTCCAAGTGAATAAGATAGAAGCATTCGAAATGTGGTGCTACCGCAGAATATCTCTAATACCCTGGACTGGACGGGGAACACCAATCCAAACCACACACGCAGAAAACTTAAACTAAGTCCCTTCCGCCAAGTGCTTGTAATAAAAGAATTTGGGTTACAAACATTTTAGAGGGTGGGCGGATCCAACCACACGCGCACTATAATTGAACTAAGTTCTCCGACCGCCTACCTAACTGTTTGTGATAAAGAATTTGGATTACGAACACTGTAGCGATTGGGCGGGAACACTAACCCAAACTGCACAAAACTTGAACGGAACTCAAGTGTTTGTAATGAAGAAATCAGATCACAAACACTTCGACGAGTAGGTGAGGAATACTAATCTAAACCACACACTTACAAAATTTGAACTAAGTATCCGACCACCAACTCAAGTGTTTGTAAACAAGAAACTTTATCACAAACACTCGGGCGGGAACACCAATCCAAACCAAACGTGCATAAAATTTGAACTAATTTATTATGCAACGGAAAAAGGAGCGTTGGTAGGCGTATGGTGTCCTGGCTGAGAACCTTATGCGAGTATTTTGATTGTACCAGCACCGAATTATTTAGAGCAGCGGTAAATAAGATAAAAATTAGTCATGATGGTGTCTAACCTCCGATCGGAGAAGGAAGGAATACTTGAGTACACTTTGATTTATCACCTCATTTAACGCTTATATAAATATCATTGGGTTAAGTGTTCTGCCTTGTTTAACTTCTTCGATTGTCTTGAATGTTTCCGATTTTCTATTTCTTGTTCTCACACATAGTTTTGTTTGTTTTCTGTATTGCTTTCTATAATTTTTCTCTTACTTTGTTCTTTTCAAGGGTCTTCCATATCACTTTTCTATTTATTCTGTCGGATGCTTTTTCTATACTGTGTTAAAAATGTTTCAGAAATATGCTACCTTACAAGAAGAATACTATGGTTTAAAAGAACACAGCTTAGAGCAAGATCAAACATTAGAAGAATTAGGGAAACAACTTAGTTTTTCAAAGTTAGAGCTTGCAGATTTGAAGGAAGAAGCTAACAAAACTAAATCATCAGATGCAACATGGGCTAAAGATCACTCTGCGACACAATGTAAAGCCTGTAATAAAGATTTTAACATAACAAGGCGGAAAGTAAGATTAATATATTTGTTTTAAGATGCTCTAATCATCTTATTTGTTTATTTTGTTTTGTTTTTTTCAGCACCATTGCAGACATTGTGGGGAAATTTTTTGTAATAATTGTTCCGACAATTCAATGGCATTACCTTCATCTGCCAAACCGGTCCGAGTATGTGATGATTGTCATGTAGTGCTTGTTAATAGATATTCTGTGATGTAATTATTTAGTATTTAAGCAAATGCATATTATTACGATATACAGGTTTTATATAAAAACATATACATTTATAATTTTAATTTGTTAAATAATAAACATATTTTACTACAATGCATATAAAAAAAAGTTAATGTATAGGTCTACAGGACTACAAGTAACAGTAGGTTTGATTGAAGCAGGTAAGCATAGTTACAAATATGTACTGTTAAAATAATCAACGCCACCTTCTATTAAAATATTGAGCGTACTGCATTTAAAAAAAATCAAACGAGTGACTGTGATCAGGCTGACTAGATATACTCTTTTTTAGTAACATATACTCTTTTTGAAAAAACTATCATAAAAGCACCAATTTAGCTTTATCGTTTTTTTTTTTTTTTTTTTGGTTGGGGCGGCAAAATCTTCAAAAGACTAACACAAAGTGTCGGATTCACCTCATATGAAGCGCCTACCGACTAAAAAACCCGCCCCGTTGAACATACCCGGGAGTGCGGCACATAACAGTAATGTAAAAAACATTTGTGCATAACCTTCTCATCGAAATATGAATGAACGCACCGTAAAATATGTATCGTATTGCGTCTTACGACGCCAACCATATAGGCGTTACTTTAGATATGGCTCACGTTTGCCATCTTCCTCTCACTTTTTATCGTGCGAGGGTTCTTACAGCCGACAATAAAGTCGCTTGAGAGGCAGTCATCTGTTTGAAGAACTCTGCCATGTCGGAATTAATATATTTCGGAGCGGATTGCAAACGGGTTTTATTCCGCTGTGCCCGTAATTTCTTACGAACATCACAGCCAGCGAATGATGCCGTGTGTTCCCCAGCGCATTTGGGCGGCGCGTTCACGTCTTTCGTGCATTCCGCAGAATAGTGCGGACCGGCGCATTTTACACAAACGGGGTTACCGTAGCACCTAGATGCCGTGTGCCCGTAGCACTGGCATGTATGGCACTGGCTGATTTCGCCCGTGCGACGCTTTGACACAACCTTAATGGTCAGCGTAAAAAGCTCTTTGAGGTTGAAAATCTCTTGGCTTTTACCGGAATTTTCGAGCTGCACGTACAGCATCGGATATTCGACATCGAGGAGTTTATTCCCCAGCCGAGTTACAGAAAGGACGTTGAATCCCAGCGATTCAAGTTCTTTCTTAACATCTTCCTCAGAGTGAGTCTCTTTGGGGATGTTTTTTACAATCGCTTTGACGGATTTCTCGTCTCGCGTTTTAAACGTATAATAATTGGCTTTACCTGAAGCTTTCAGGAGAGCCGTCGCCGTACGGAAATCTTTCATAGCGTTCAAAGTAAAGCGGATGCCGTCGCTGATGTTTATAGCGCTGACAACTTTCACGCCGCTGTCTTTGAACGTCTTGCTCCACTTGTTAAATTCGCGTTTATCGCGAAGAACAAGAGGTGGAGTCTTTTCAACAAAACTCGAAGAGGGCGTTGAGGACGCATTATTTTTAACCGCCGGCTTTGCAGATGGTTTGCGTGCCGTAACAACAGGAGTTGCGGTTTGACGGGCTGCAGAAGTTGATGGTTTCTGCGGGGATTGGGAAAGGGTTTCGGAATAATTCTTACTCTTAGTATTCTTTTCCATTCGTCTTTTCTTCAGTTTCGATTCGACGAGCTGGTATGGCTGTTCCTGCACTACGGGCTGCTGAACGTCCATCTGCGATGTCTCAACAGATACGTCGCGGGCATCAGTCCCGGAGGGTTGGTCCGTTTTCAATGCGTCGTCGTCGTCTGATGAGTTGTCGGATTCAGTTAGGGGGGCTTGCCTCTTGGTTGCTTGCTGCCGCGGTGGCTCCTGCTCCATCTGCAACATTTCAACAAGATTAGATTTATTAGTATCAATTGCCGCCTTGATAGGCTCGCAATTGATACTAATTGACGTATCCTTAATGAGCATCTTCATAAGCTGCTCTATCGTGCTTCGCATCTGCGTAATGGTCTCTTCCAGTCCGCGGATTTTCTCGGCATGCGAAGACTGCATGGAACTGAAGGTTTCTTCAAATCCCTGCAGTCTCGGCGTGACGAGTTCCATAGTCGAGGCCGTGAGGGCTTCCAGCACGCTTCTCGAGGAAAATCTATCGATAACTTTTTGGATGCCTTCAATAGCCCCGGCGAGCTTATCTTCTAAGTTCGATATTCTCTTGTCAAAAGCGGCCTCGAACTGCTTCACTTTTACATCCATTTTGGGATGTTGTGTATCTGAAAATAAAATATTGTTAATTAAATGTGATAAATCACAAATAATTAACAATAGTTAGCGGTGCGAATTGCAATAAAAATTGCATTTATCCGTAGTTGTCGCTTGCTGGCTAATTGCTGGCGGGCTCTCTCTACGATGTGGACTGGTCGGCTGCTGGCAGTCGAATCGCTCTTCTAGCTTTATCGGCGGAGAGAGGCTTCGAGGAATGCAAAAAAAATCGTAAAATTGTTTCCGCCCCGGGGCATTCACCCTCGGGGCCCGTCTGTGCGTATTTAAACTTTAAATTAAAAATTTAGTTATCATTGTATTAACTTTTGCTATCAAACTGTTAATTTGGCATCAAAGCTATAAATCTGGTCTTTAAAATTGTAAATTTGTTTAATAACGTATTTTATTTTGACTGTCAAACTATTAATTTGTACTCCAAATTGTAAATCCAGCCTTAAAAAAATAAAAATCTGGGTACCAACTTAAATTCTAATGCCAAGTTGTTAATCTAGCTTCTAAATTATAAATCCAGTCTTTAAAACTGTAAATCCGGCCTTTAAAAGTTTAAGAAAAGAAGACTGGATTTTTAATATCAAATTCTACTGCTAAATTGTTAGCCCGACCTTTAAAACTGTAAATCCAATCTTCAAAGTATTTTATTATATTGTCAAACTGGTAATTTTGTCGTTAAATTATAAATCCTGTTTTTATAAGTGTAAATCCGGTCTTAAAAAATAAATAAGACATTTCAAAATGTAAATCCGGTCTTTAAAACATTAAATGTAACCGCTAAATTGTTAATGCGACTTCTAAATTATAAATCCAGCCTTTAAATCTGTAAATCCGACTTTTAAAAGTGTAAATGACGTCTTCAAAAATGAAAATATGACAACCAATGCCAAGACGCAAGTAGTGAGTGAATTTATTTTAAAGCAAACCAGGTTGCAAGTGAGTGAATTAAATTAGTTGAAGAATCTTATTGTAAAGTAAGTTTATGTTAGCAATAATAATATAATAACATTTAATATTAAATTTAAAATAAAATTATATTGAAGAAACTTGTTGCATGTTTCAGGACGGTATTTTTACTAAAATTTATTCACTTTTAAATTTAAGTTAATTTTAAAATTTCTGTAATTAAATTTTTTTCCAGTTAATTCATTATTTTTCTTGAGCTTAATTTTAATTTTAGATTTAATTATATATTCAAACAAATAGTGGACATCTTGAAGCACTTTACTAATTAAATTTTCTGCGTAGCAGGTATTACACAATAAATTTAAGTCAACAATTTGATCTAATTAAGAATATTGCTTTCAGAAAAAGTTCTTGAAGATTTTTCAAAGAATTGGTACATTGAATTGATAGAATTCAAAAAAACAAGTGGCAGTAACTAAAAAAGATTTAAAAGAAAAAAAGACAACTTATTGCTAGTACTCATATCTGCTATCTAAAACTTAAGTCTCTAGAGTTACATCTATTCCTAAGTATCCATTTATGGAATTAGAGCGCCGTTTAGATAAACGTTTTTATGAAGAGTTAGCCAATAATTTTTGGAGAAAACTATAGCAACTTTCAAGTGCCTCACACGGACCTTGAAGTTTTAACGTAATTACTTTTGAAGCAATTAACATCATTAAAGCACTCACCAAAGTTATGGCCTCGGAGGCTAAGTACAAATTCTTTCCCTACCTTCAGGTGGTGAATAAAAACATCAAAACAACCAACATCTTGGACTCCACCGCACCAAAAATTGAAAACAACAGAAAGTTAACTCTAAGGGATTCTCTATAATCTAGAAAAAAAGAATACAGGGTGAATTTCTACCCCTACCATCTATTAAGTCATCAGCCAACTCCAAGCAGTTGCTTTTAGCAAGTACAATTAGTCAACCGTTAGTGGTTAGTTCTGCCAGCTTTTTAGGCCCAAAAAGGTTTTCAAAAACGGCTCTGCCTCCGCAAAAAAAGCCAAAAAAAATAAGATTTTAAGCCTGTTACTGTAGGCCTCAACTTTTACCGGTGACAATGTTTCTAACTATATCCAATTTCCTACTAACCAATCAACAAACTTTGCCTCTTTGCCCGGGTGTTTCAAAATACTGTAGCGACAATTCTGGTCACTAGCGCCGACTATAGGAAAGCAATTGCTTTTTTCAAATCTAAAAGGGCCGACTTTCACACATGGTCAATCCTCAAAAAACGCTGCCTTAAGGTGGTAATCCGGAACGCTCCAGAATATCTAACAAAAGCAGAAGTTGGCCAAATACTCTAACTAATAATACCTAGAAATGGAAAATAAATTTGTTTGTTTTCTACCAATCTCTGTGCTACTTCCGTTAGTAGCAAAAAGCGCAAAAATTAAAGATTTAACTAAACTCTTAAGTCTGAAAGTTACTGTTGATCCAAAAAAAAACTAGACGGTGGCATACCTCAATGCTAAAAGTACTAACGCCTCGGGCACACCACCAAAAGATGCTTCAAAGCATTTATCATCTACCATAACTGCTCGGGCTTCTACCGATTGTGCATTGCCTCAATAAACTCTGCAAGACAAGCCGATTTTGGTGTTGTTGCATCAAGCACATTTTCTAAGTGCTTACTCTGCTCCATTCAACACAACTTTCAAAGATGCAAGTCATATATTAACATAATTGTGTTGCTAATACACAGCCAACAAAACAAGTATCAATAGTTGCAATTAACCAAACAACAAAACAAGTATAAAATAGAATATATTCAGTCAGGTTTATAAGTTCGTGTGTTCACGTTACAGCTTGCTTACAGACTACTTCTTACACTACTACATACACATACATATCATTTTACGTTGTTCATGCCCACTGCACGACCGACCGCGAGCCCGCACGCTCGGGTCACCTCGCATTCATAACCGCGCGAAACTTGAAACTACGTTTTCACAACACTCTCACCAGTTCCATGTTTCACGGATGTGTCGATGATTTGCAGTCCGTCTCGGAGTTGATGAAAGCTTTCCTTTGGTAGTGCCTTTGTGAGTATATCAGCCAGCTGCTGATTTGATGGTACGTAGATGATGTCTAGGTGTCCATCTTCATATTTTTCTCTGATGAAATGGAAGCGCACTTCGATGTGTTTGGTGCTTGTGGAACTCGGGATTTTTTATGAGCTTGATCGCGTTCTGGTTGTCCACATGGAGCCTTGTTGCAACCGGCTCGTCGAACCCCACTGCAGCCAGAATACGTCAAATCCATATGATTTCTCTGGTGCAGTCACTAGCTGCAATGTATTCGGCTTCGGTTGTCGAGAGGGCCACAATTCGTTGTCGTTGCGATGTCCACGCCACTGGTCCACCTTTGAAGATAAGCACAAAGCCGCTGGTGGATTTTCGTGTATCAGGATCGCCTGCGTAATCGCTATCCGAATATGCCTTCATCGTTTCAGATGTTTCATTGCCGCCGTACATGATCCCGTAACTAGACGTGTCTTTGATGTATCGTATGATCTTTTTGACCGCCATCCAATGTTCTTGCAGTGGTTTCTCAGCATAACGACTGACGACAGCTACTGCGTACATAATGTCAGGACGAGTCACGCATGCCGCAAACATCAGTGATCCAACCGCTTCACGGTAGGGTACCGTGTGACCAACGGCTTCACCGATGGTGCACAGCTTTGTGTGTGGATCTGCCGGAACCGATACTGACTTCGCGTCCTCCATTTTAAATCTTTCAACCACTCGCCTTAGGTAATTGGTTTGAGTAAGTATTAGTTGTTTCTTTGCGCGGTTTCTATATATTTGCAAACCCACAAATACCTGCCCAGCTCCGACCACAACTTCGAAACTGTCTTTCAGATTTTTCATGACGATCTCAATCGCAGCTCCGCTGGGTGACAGAAACAGCCCGTCATCAACATAGAGCAACAACACGATCATGTGGCCATCCACGTTTCCTGTGTACATGCACGGGTCTGCTTTGCTTTCAATGAAGTTGTACTGCTTCAGAAACGTGACAAAACATTTGTTCCATTGACGTGGAGATTGTTTCAGACCATACAATGATTTCTTGAGTAGTACTATACGGCCGAGCTTGTGTGCGACTTCTTCAGGAAGACGCATATAAATTTCTTCCTCCAGCTTGCCGTATAGAAATGCAGTCTTAATGTCAAACTGAGCAAGTTCCCAGTCTTCCCTAGCTGTTAATGCTAACATCATTCTGACTGTTTCATACCTTACTACCGGTGCAAATGTTTCGTGATAATCGATCCCTTCACGTTGTGAGAAACCGCGAGTCACCAGGCGCGCTTTAAACCGCTCGATTTTTCCGTCACAGTTCACTTTCCTTTTAAGCACAAATTTCGAGTCCACCACTTTAGCACTCGTTGGCACTTGATCAACTTCAATCCATGTTTTATTTTTCTCTTGAGAGTTCATTTCTTCCGTGACAGCACCCCGCCAGTTTGTTGACTCAGATCCGTTGTAGGCTTCAGAGAGTGACGTCGGTTCGTCGGCCTGGACTGAATTAGCTTCGTATCTGGCAGGTCTTCTTATTTCGCCTCTGGTGCGCAGCTCGTACCGTTTTTCTTCTTCTTCAGGTTTGTTTCTTTCTGGTTGTTCATCAGGTTTGTTTCTTTCTAGCGGAATTTCTTTGTTCACCACGTCCGAATCATTCAAATCGATTGCTGGCCAATGATTATCAGTTTCTTTTGTTGCAGTCTCTTCATTGAAAGTAACATGCTTACTGATGGAGATCTTTCTTGTTATTGGATCTAACAATCGATAGTTCGGACCGTTCGAATTGTACCCAACCATTATTCGCTTATTCGCTTTCTTTTGCCATTTCTTTCGCAACTCCTTTGGAATATGTTCATATGCAACTGATCCAAATGTACGTAAATGAGCACTCTGCGGTGCCCGGCCAAACCATAACTCGTACGCAGATTTCTTTCCGGATCGTTTCGATGGAGTTCTGTTGGCCAGATACGTTGCTGTCAATACAGCCTCAGCCCACAGTCCTTCCTCCAAGTCCCCTGCAAACAGCATTGCTTCTGCTGATTCGACTATCGTACGATTCTTACGCTCGGATATCCCGTTTTGTTCTGGAGTGTAGGGAACTGTAGTTTGATGATTGATGCCTCGATCCGCCATGAACGTCTTCATCCGGTGATTGACGTACTCACCGCCATTGTCGCTTCTCAATACCTTGACCTTATTTTCGGTTTGAGTCTCGATCAGATTTACCACTAGTTTGAATTTTTCGTACACTTCATCTTTGTTCTTTATGAAGTGCACGAAGGTCATATTGGTGGTGTCACACACAAAATTAACGAAGTATCGATTTCCTCCATGGCTTTTGTGTGTCATCGGTCCATTTACGTCTGAATGCAGAAATTCACCTGCTGCATAGTTTCGTGGTTGTGTGGTTTTGAATGATTTCTTTGTTGATTTCGCGAATACACACGCTTCACAAAACAGTTTGGCATTAGCATTAATTCTAATATTAATTTGACCAGTATCAGCCATTTGACGCATTTGGTCCAAACCCGGATGGCCGAGTTTCCGATGCCATCTCATGAGTTCTTCTTCTACCGAATTTGCCGCTTCATATTCCAACGGCTTTAGTTGCATCTTGTACAAGTTGCTTGTCGTGAGTATGCTTTCAAGATGGGTTTGTCCATTTAGGTTGAATTTGACCCCCTCACCAGCCATTAATATTTCAGCGCCTACCTTTTGGCATAATCCAGTGCTGATCAGATTTTTCCGCAAAGTTGGAATGTACATAGCATTTTTGAAGTCGACCTGCTTCCATCTATTTCCAACTTTTGCCAATGCGGTTACCAAACCCCGACCAGCTGCTTCTAGTTCATATTTACCCGCCAATTTTAGTTTTTCACTGCCTTCATTCAGATCAACAAACCACTTCTTTTCATTAAACATGTGGCAACTTGCCCCACTGTCACACAACACTTTGTCATCGCGTTCACTGACCATCGCTGCCTCCGCCGCGCTGAAGCATATGTTCCCCATGTTGGTGCTGGTGCTGCCGCTGTCTTGTTGTTTGCTCCGCTTTGGGCAATCTCGTCTGAAGTGTCCTTGTTCCCCGCACCCATAGCATTTTGCCCTTTTCTTTGATGAGGCGTTCCTTGGTTTTTGCGACACGGACTTTGTTGGCTGGTGAAATGTTGACTTTTTGACGAACATTGCTTCGGCCGTCATTTCTGGATTCACACGAGCCTCTTCGGCAAGTATGATTTTCTTTAGTTCATCTGGCGTCCTTTTATCGTCACTAGCCAGATGGAATGCCACATACACTGTGGAGAATTCTCTTGGTAAATTATCCATTAGCTTCACCATGATGTCCTCAGGTGACTTAATGTCACCACTGCGTTTGCATTTTGCAACCAACGATTCGATTTGAGCAATGTGTATAGCCATTGACCCGCCCATGTAACGATAAGCGTGGTATTCGCAATTTGCCTCCATTTTGCTACTTCCATCGGAACGTTCGTACACTGATAGTAGCTTTTTCCACATTTCACCCGCGGTCTTGCAAGCTGCCACGAATGTTTGCTGATTGTTATCGATCGCCGACAGTATTGCCAAAGTAGCCCTTCCATCGCATTTTTCCCATGCTTCGATCTGTGCTTCATTGCTGCCATTGCTCTCCGGCCGTAAAACATTACCCTGTGCATATTTCAGCAAGGCATTCACCTTGAAATATTGCAGCATGCATTGTTTCCACAACGGCCAATTTGAGCCCTTCAGCTTTTCAAAATGTGGCATGTCTGTTTTATCCGACATGTTGATTTTATTCCCGAAACACTCACGAAAAACAAAAATAAACGATAACTACTCTACTGTCCAAGATGTCCGACAACACGTGTTTATCACTTTCGTTTCACAGCACTTTGATACAGTTTTGTGGCGCAGTGGAAGCGTGCTGGGCCCATAACCTGTTGCTAATACACAGCCAACAAAACAAGTATCAATAGTTGCAATTAACCAAACAACAAAACAAGTATAAAATAGAATATATTCAGTCAGGTTTATAAGTTCGTGTGTTCACGTTACAGCTTGCTTACAGACTACTTCTTACACTACTACATACACATACATATCATTTTACGTTGTTCATGCCCACTGCACGACCGACCGCGAGCCCGCACGCTCGGGTCACCTTGCATTCATAACCGCGCAAAACTTGAAACTACGTTTTCACAACAAATTGGTTTTCTAAGCAAAAATAAAACGACACCAGACTGGCCTCCAAGCTTGCGTTTTGGCTTTGTTTTCTTCTCAAAACTCAGGACCTCTCAAACCTGCTGCTACAACATCAAAAACGGCAAATTTAAAGTTAAATAATTTTTAACGAAAAATCCAATCTTAAATTTTAGGAAGATAGATAATACATTTAATGTATTACTTAGAGTTTGCTTCTGGTAAAGCACTTTTCAGAAAAAATGAAATAAGTAAAAAAACTTCTTCTCTAAAAAGAACATCGACATCATGTTAGTGTCCAAATTGAACCACAATCCCAATTAAGCACAGAAAATCTCAAATACTTTTACGTACTTGGGAAAGTCGGTGGTAAAAACCAAAGGAGTAAGACATTGATCTTTGCAAAAAAAATAAACCACTTCAAAACCAAAACAAATTCAATTGTTGTGAACGTGCGTGAAATCCCGTCTATCTTATCAAAACGGAGATTTTAAAAGGGTTTTCACAAACTCTCTTACAACAATAATTACTGAAAATTTTAGTTCAATGCACTCAGCATGGAATAATCTCCAAGCTAACGCCAAAAGTTGTGTTTTATTTGACTACGTTGAGCAAAAAAGTTTTCAAGTATTGTGTCCAGATAAACCTACTTACTATAGCTTTGCTGGTCATTGAGGAGATGTTCTTGACAAATCAATTTTCAAGTAGAAATCAAAACTATCATTGACTTTAGCTCCGATCACAACCCAGTACTACTGGAGTTCTACAATAGTGGATTAAATAAAAAGGAAGAAAAATTTGTAACCTATACGGATTAGACTTTTTACTCACAATTTTTGAAAGAGAGCATTGGCATACTGGTTCTAGTAAAAACAATTCCGGACATCAAAGAAACTGTCGCATTACTTACTAATTTAATCCACAAAGTCACAGACATAATTTTTAAAACCCATTTGCTCTGATAACTCTTTAAGATTATCCCGCACAATTAAGGCATTAATACGCAAAAAATTATGATGCCAAACATCAATGGCAAAGTAAAACAAACCATAAGGTTGCACAAAAATCAGTGCTGAAAAATACTGAAATCAATTACCCAAGACGATAATCCAATGTGAAAGATTAACAAAGCTTTAAGAAATAGACCTATCTAGCCATCTATGTCAAAAATAGAGTTTAATATTTAATCGAGGAAAAGAACAAAGGTTTTGCTAACAACCTCAAATTTTAATGTTTTATCTTTATGATTAAGGACTCAGATCTGGAGCACGTTGAAAGGGTTCATCAAGAATTTTATGTAGTTTTTTTAGATGACATAAAACATTAAAAAAATCAATATAAATAATTTACATATTTCTTCAGTTATAACTAGTATTGTTAGATAACTAAACAATTTATCAACCTTAGAATAGCAACAGATACATAATATATTTTAAAAGTAAGTATTATATTATAGTATTTTGGCAATAATATTTTCTAAAATTAATCGTTTGTGAAATGTTTATTTCAGTTAATTAATTGTATTGCGCGCTGTGTGGCACAAAAAAGTTGGCAATCATGTTCTAAACCTCTCTACCTCTAAATTGTGGATTAATAGCAATGTTTTTCTTGGCCCATTTACCAAATGTACGGCGCGAACGATGATCGTATGACTTCAACTTCTGTACAAGTTGAATTATGTAAGCTCGTAAACCAAGATCTTTTTACAAAAAATGTTATAAAGTGGATGGACACAAGTTTAATTGTTGAGTACGATGACAAATTGACACATTTGTATCATTATTAACACTACGCTGTGCGCACTGTATGACGTCGTACTAGATGCCTATTATCGTTTAGATTAAACGTATTGCAAAAACGATTTATATTTTTCAAAATAAACTTGAACAATTTGCAAACGTTGCTCCGGTGTCTTATGATACATTGACAAACCAAACTAACCTCAAAACAACAAAAAAATGTTAAAACAGCTGTCACAGATAACATTGTTGCCAATTTATTTTTTTTGCTTTTAAAAAATACTTTTTACAACACAATTTTTAACAGAAGTTGTTGGCAGATTCAGGTTTAACTTATCAGTTTTCTAACCCAGGAACATCTTTAGTATCTCAGAAGATTGAAAAGAACTTTTTATTTAAAAGATTACTCCAGACACTTTTGTTACAAAATAATGCCACCAATCAAGTCTCTCGAATTAAGAATTAGAGATTTGTTTTAAAATATTATATTATGTTAGCGGAACTTGGGCAGAAAACAAAATCTATCTTTCTTCAAAAATTCAATAAAATCTTGGAAAATAGAGTATGACAGTTCTTCAGTATACAACACCCGGTTAACGAAATAGCACGCTATACGCTCGATGAACGTTGGAAAATGTTAAAAATTTACTTTGAATGTAATTCGTGTATTGCAAAATCAGTGCAAAAATTGCGTACAAAATTCTGTTGCGAATATGCACCAAATGCAAGTGTTCTGAAGAAATTTGTGCACAAGCGCTTGTCCGGTTCGTACACCCAAGAATATTGCTGCTGTAGCCCGTAGTGTGCAAGCCAACCCATAAACATCGACTCGTCATTGCTCTCAGTAATTGAACATTAGTCGCACTACCTTGAGGCGTATTATGCATCAAAACATCTGTTTGTTTACCTATAAGGTCTAAATAACACAGCAATTGAAGAGAGTTGACCATCCACTTTGATACATCTTTGCTAATTGGGCCTTACAGCAGCTGGAAGCCAATGGTAAATTTCTGATAAAGCGCATTTTTACCTCGGGGGCTATGTAAACAAACAAAACTGCAGGATTTGATAGCAAACTTTTTTTGGGAGCAAATTGCTGGTTTGGATCTGGCTCTAACAAGATGGGGCGACATGCCACACTAGCAACGAAACTATCAACTTATTGCGATCAAAGTTCGAAAATCGTGTAATCGGCCGTCGTAGAGATGTGAATTGGCCAGCAAGGAGCTGCGATTTGTTATACCAACGATCCAGCAACGATTGCCGATCTTAAAGTCAATATCCAAAATGCCATTGCTGTGATCGAGAGTGGGTCGAGAGAATGGACTATTGTAAGACCAGCCGTGGCAACCATTTGGCTGATGTAATATTCCATGTATAACCGGATACTTTTGGCTACAAAATAAATTCAAGATCATAAAATTCTATCTAGCCGTTTGTGTTTTATTAACATTTAAAAAAAATTCCTTGTGATGGCTCACCTTTAGAAGCGGCGTATGACCGGGTGGACATAGGCATTTAGGCTGACATCTCAGAGCAAAGAAACTGTATTCTTATATAATCAGGGTACAATTTGCTGAGATGCAAAGTTTTTAAAATAAAATTGGGACTGGATACATTAAAAAAGCTTGTTATGCTGAACTTCTACAGGGTAAATCATTAAGCCTACTTCTTTTTAACATATATATGTATATATAACCAGTATTGGTAGTATACAAAACCCACTCTAAACATCAGTCTAATTAAACGCTGTTATGGGGCTCTTGAACTCGTTTGTGTGGGAGAGGGGCTTGACACTGTCGGGAAGCAAATGTAAAGCCATGAAGAAAGACTTTATATTTACCAGACATTTACCTTAACTACAGTAGACTATAAGTAGTAAATTCATACAGATATCTGGGTATTTGGCTAGACTCTAAAATGAATTAGAATATGTTAGTGAATAGTATATTGAAAGCATGCAGTCAAGTGCTAAATATGTTGAGAGTCATTAGTACAACAGCTTACGAAAGCGATTCAGTATCCTTGGCAAATAGAATTTATTTCTTTTATTCTTTCATTTTGTAACAAACAAAACATTGCCAAACTTGACAGAATTCAATATACAGCAATAAGATTAACTCCAACTCATGTTTTGGAAAGCCTTAGCTTCTCTAAAACTTTGTAAGAAAATGTTGTTGAAAAAACAACTTTGTAAAATGATGGCAATGAGGACAAATGTTATTAATAAAATTAAACAAATGGCAAAAACACTTAGAGATAAACCTTTCTAGGTTTGCAGAGGTAGTTTATCTTTGGTACTGGCTTTGAAACAGGTAGTACAGTACAAACACTTCTATACTAATATAGACGTGTTTTTTAGTAAAGGTAAAGACGAAGTATCATCCCAAACCCATTTTAGGGAAATGCTGATAAACAAATGGCCGGAGTTTTACAAAATATTTACGGATGGGTCAGTTTAACTAAGGCTGAAAAGATCAGTGTCACACGAGGTTTGGATTCCATACCTCTAGGACAAAAAATAGTCCAAACTATCTAAAAAAACGTCTATTTTCTCAGCGGAATTGTTTGCCATTTATGGGGCTACTGAAAATAGAACAAAAGGCACTTGTAATCTGCTCAGACTATAAAAGTGTAGTGGAGGCAATTGGAAGTAAAAATGTTAATTTATAAAGATAATCACTTTGTAGCATTGATTAGACTCAATATATTGGCACTGCAGGGCCAGGGCTAAAAACTAGTTATATCTTGGATTTTAAGAAATGAAAGATCTAATAGTTTGGTAGAATTAAAGCATGGGTAGCAGCTTAATAACATAAAATTAAGCCATACAGATTTTGCATTCTGGCATAAACGCAGTGAAAATAGATCTCTTCATAAAGGAAAGGAATACTTTACAAATTTTAGTAATGTTAATAACAAGGTTTGGTACAGCAAAAAATTTACTAACAAGTAAGATGGTTGTTTTGATGTGTAGACTTAGATCTGGATAAAACAGATAGATCACTTAGACATTTACACAAAATTAAAATAACAGATAATGAGTGTGGTACAGTGGGAAGTCTAAAACATTTTTTTTTTTAATCGTTTTACATTACTTACATAATCTGATCCAACAAGGTAAGATAGCACCTTTAGCAGTTTCTTATACGCTATTCTCACAGAGTATTGGGTTAGGTTAGGTTAAATTAAAAATGGAAGTAAGCATGTACAAATAATAACATAAACATAAGTAAACCAGGCTCGACCAAACAACAAAATGGCTATGCAGGCAACAAATTTAAGGGCAATAAAAAGAATAAATTTGAAACAATTACCTTTGAGCCCAAAGAAGGCATTACTTACGCACAGATAATAAAGAACATAAAAAACCAGGTAACTGTGGCGGAAGTGATGATTGATAATTTAACCAAAACTGAAAATGGCAGCGTCTGACTGAAAGTAAAAGGAAAACAAGATGAGTCGACAGAGAAATTTAGAAATCTGTTTGACCAAAATATAAAAAATATAGCAAACATCAAACTAAAGCGGATGCAAACGCATTATGATAATGGATATAGATGAAAACACCTTAGAAGAAAAAATTAGAAAAACGTTCGAAGGCAAACTGAAGGAAGGTGAACGAAAGATATGCAAAATAAACATAGCTATCAAATCAAACGAAGATGAAATAAAACATGCGTTTGTAATGCTTGATTGGAAAGCTGGACAAGAACTGGTCAATAAAAAAAGAGTTGGTAAAGGGTGGAACCAAAATGCTATATATGCAAGAGAATTGAACACAAAGCAGCCAAGTGTGAGAAAATGGAGGATAAGGAAGTAAGTAAGACAAACTTGGGTAGAGGTAAGACAATAATTTATATACGGGTGCTACTTTTCACCGAATAAAACAATAGAAGAGTTTGAAAGTTATATTTATAAACTGAACAGCAGCGTTAGAACACACAAAAAAGAACTTTATTATTACTGTGGATTTAAATTTAAAGGCTATGCTATGGGAGGCCAATGTAAATGACAGCAGAGGAGAAAAATTATTGAAATGGATTTCCAAGCCCAGATAACGGCAGCGAAGGTTGGCAACAAGTCAACTTTTGAAAGAAGCAAATCAAAATTGCATATTGAAGTGACACTATGTACGGAACAAACCGAAAAAAAATAATCTCTGGGTGGTTAGTAAAAGATGAGGTAAATCTTAGCTTGCACAAACACATTTATTTTACATTAAGACCACATACAGTCCAAGATAAGCAGACAGAAAACAAAAAATTAAAAATTAAACACTTTAATACCTAAATTTAGAGCAAAAGTACGCATAGAGTTAGCTAAATATGCAAACTTGAATGCATATGATGCAATGAAAGATATAAAAAACAGCAATCTATTCAACATTCAGAAGACATGTGGTAATTTGAACAGAAGAGTATACTGGTGGTCAGATAACCTCAATGCACTGAAAGCTGAGTACACAAGAGCCAGAAGAGATTTGAGCAGAAGAAACACAAAGAATATAGATCAGCAAGACAGAGATTGTCTGCGCAAAAACTTGGATGAGAAAAATTGCAAATTTTAAAAAAGCAATAATGGGGGCTAAAAGAGAAGCATAGTTCAAGGTGCTAGAAGATGTAGAAAGTGGGGCTAGGATTCAAAATTGTTATGGACAAATTCAAACTAGCAGACAACTTCAGACTCAGCGATTGTAACAAAAAGAAATAGCAAAAGATCTGTTTTCAAGAAGTTCAAAGATAAGATGGCCGGAAATAGTAGAAGATAAAGAAACTATACATTTTATGATGCAGGAGTTGCAAGAGGCAACCAGTAAACTGAAAGACAAAAAAGCGCCGATACCAGACGGGATATTTTCCAATATAGTTAAAGAGGTAGTAAAAACGGCACCCAATATCATACTAAATATGATGAACAATGAATTTATGAAAGGCAAGTTTGCAAAAGTTTGAAAGCAGTCTAAATTAGGTCTGCTTAAAAAACCAAAGAAAACTGAAGAAGAGGAAACAAAAAACATACCAATATGCTTTATTAACACCATGGGGAAACTATACGAACATCTTATAGCAAAGAGACTAAAAGAGGAAGTGGAAGACAAATTATCAAAGAACCAATGCTAGTTCAGAAAAGGAAGGGCGACGGGCATCTTAACCACCGTGAACAAGATGAACGTAAGTAAGAAAATAATGCGAATTGCAATAAGATACCTAGAAAGCAGAAAAGTGTTTATAGGTAATTGCGATAAAATGGAAACTACGTGTGGTGTGCTACAAGTCTCTATCTTGGGATCTCTGCTGTGTATAATCTATTACAATAGCATTTTACAAACAACTTTGCCAAAAGGATCATTGCTATTGTGTTTTGCTGATGACACTGCTATTGTCACAGCAGCTAAGAGAAAAGACAAACTTATAGCCATAACCAACGTGGCTATAAGCAGAGTCAAAAACAAAATAGAAGAACTAGTGCTAGAAGTAGCAGCAAAAAAAACGGAAGCTGTATACTGTACGGAGAGAGGAAATTGAAGCAGACAGTAATAAGTGTAGACGAAGAAAACACTACAACACTCATATGAAAGAACACATAAAAAAAAACAACCAGTAAAGTGGAGAACACAATAAAGGCCTTATCCAACTCAACGCTTAACGTAAAAGGACCTTCGGAAGAAAAGAAGAGAACATTATCAAACGTGGCACATTTTATAATGCTTTATGGTGTCCAAGTGCGGGAAAAAAACTATGGGATACAAAAACTATAAGAGTATACTGTTAAAGCAGCAACAAAGACTGGCGCTGAGAGTAGGTAGCGGATACCGAACAGTATCATCGGAATTCTGGTAATTGCATCGATCATTCCAATTGACTTACAGGTGGAGTATAGGACAAAATCCTACAGAGAAAAGCAATGAAACAAAGCAATAACTAAAAGAGAAAAAGGTTAAAAAATGGAAAAAAACCTGAGACGCAAACATAGGAATGGCGGAATGGACTAAAAGGTTGATCAAGGACCTACTAGAATGGCTAAACAGGAAGTTTGGTAGTGTTAACTACTACATAACGCAACTGCTAAACAGAGACAGCTGCTTTAAGGCGTACTTTAAGAGGTTCCACATCACAGATAGAGAAAATTGTGACATATGCCAGACAGATTATAGCCCAGAACACACGTTATACATGTGCAAAAGATGGACTGCTGCAAAAGAAGAATTGGAAAGTAAAATTAATGAAAAGTTAACGCCTGATAACACTATTAAAATAATACTAACAACTCAGGAAAATAAGGTAAAAAGGAAAAAAAAAAAGAAAGAGATTGCCTGTGTGTACATACACAATTTTAGTGAACCAAAAACCAATATATTCATCTTTCAGTTAAGTGCTTCAACAACAAAATCAGGTTATAAACTGAAGATACGTGTAAACTTCTATTCATAAAATGCCAAAACAGCAAACCCCGGCCTTAAAACATGGAAATATTGTTAAAATGTACCAAAATCCGGCCATAAGATGTCAAAAATAACAAAATCCGGCTATATACTGTTGAAACTTTTAAAACTCTGAAAAAAGAATTAAAAAAACTATAAAATATCAAAATATTGTCAGAAAACACTAAAATTCGGCATAAACAGTTAAAATTAGACAAAACACTTTTAATAAAATGTCAAAAATAGCAAAATTCGGCCTTGAAAATTCAAAATATTGTCAAAAATTGCAAAATCCGGTCTTAAATTTAAACATTTGTCAGAAAGCACCAAAATCCGGCCATAAACTGTTAAAAATTGCAAAATTCTTTCTATGGAATACCAAAAAAGCTAAATCCGGCCTTAAAATATATTGTAAATAAAAGGACTAGAGATTAGGTTAAAAATGTTGTGTTGTTTGTATTAGAGTTATCTGTAGAACGTGTTTGTTAGATGTGTAATGACAGCTGATCAGGAGTGAAATTAAAATAAAAAAGAAAAGAATAACAAACCAAAAAGCACCATGGTTAAATTGCAGTGAAGTACACTGCAAATAAGCCCAAATACGTGCTTGCCTTGGGGGGGAACAACAAAAGTTGCCAGGGACTAAAGAAGAAAGACAGATGGACAGAATACTATCATATGAATGTCGCTGCGGCACATGCAATAGTTATCATTCCAGCCACAGTGACACTAACAACTTAAAAAGTAATCCCAATAATACGTAAAGCTATGCATAACAATAACGAAGAAAACTTCACTGGATCTTCAAAAACAAAATCTTATACAAACAGCAATTCACAAATTGTATTTAATTATTTTTTATTGCACTATACAAGATGTTATAATGAAGTATCTTTTATTGCGGGTAAATGGTTACAAATGTTCTTTAATTTTTATTAAAAAACTCTTTAATATATTAATATTGAATGACACATATTAATATAAATAAAAGCAAATTTATCGCCTACATTTACTTTTTCATGCATTCTTGTTGATGTCACTTAAATATATGAAATAAATGAAATAAATTTATAAACAAAAATATTTTTATAGATGAATTTGATATTAACTAGAGACATCTATGTTATAGATTTTAATGAAAAATCATTACGGAGCCCTATAATGTAGTTGAGACAATCTAAGATAGATGGGGCTTTACCACAATTTGTAATTTTTATGAAGACGAGTGCGGAGCAAGGGGAATGTAAAGAACAGGCTCTACATGAGCGTAACCATGCGCGTTTTCAGGTGCGCCGTGACCGTTGCGTTGTCTAGATTCTTTGTACCATTCCTGGCATACCAATAACAGACAAACTCTTCATATTTACGGATTAAAATCCGTTCTAATTACAGTGAAATTCGACGGGGAGGTGTGAATTTTCTTTTCTGGTAAGTAACCCGTGGTCCCAGTACGCTTTCCATACAATTTGTGCAGTGTTTTCATGTGAAACAGCCGACAGAATGCGAGAAATGTGTCCACAATTCCTACAATAGTTTACATACTTGTCATGCTTGTGCTGCTGCTGCTTGTTGATACGAAGTTGGTACGATCGGCGACGAGAGTTCCGCAGCCGCGACCAACCCCAAATTTGCGCTATTAAATTGTTGTTGGCATGTTTTATTGGATTATCGGTGCAGTTCTCCGATTTATTGTGAGTGTCCGTTTATGTGCGAAGAAAGTAAAGAGAACGGTTAGTGGGGTTTCAAATGCCCGTGTTCGAATAGGAATTCAAAGTTTTACCCGCTCTATTATTATTCAAAATTTTGTTAACAAATCAGTGAGGAATACACAAAGTGCGCGATTCTGGTTTATAACTTGATTCAGTTTTTCTATAAGTGCAGATTTTAATGCATCAAAATGCATATAAACAACATTATCATATTAATAGTAAGTAAAAAGTCCGCGCGTTATGTATGAGAAGGCTTTTACTAAATTATAATCATTTACAAGAATCAGTTTGGTTATCAAGTTTATTACATATTTATAAACATGAATGTGTAATCAATTATATTATTATCTAAATATTAAACAATTTGAATTGTCTGTATTTTATTTTTTAAACGAATGAGTTGTAAACAAGAATCAACACGTTTGTTATCAATGTTAATTTCGCACGCGTATAAAGGGGCGGCAAGTGAACGGCATATTGTTCTTCTCGCTCTTTCGTTTTCCTTTGGACGAGCGCTAAGAAGCTGTGCGTGTTACATGTTTAAATTTAAAGTGTGTCGTCGTCTGGTTCTTTCTGTGACTTCTCTAAATATAAATTAGATGCAACTTGGTGAACTGTCCGTTAGCGCTTTATATTTATAGGTATAATTGCTTAAAGTTTATTTTGTTGTCATTCATTATCTATCAATTCGTTCAATATTATGCATCAAACTATATAATCATAACTTATTTATTTCTAAATAAATAAGTCATACAACAATATTTAATATTATTCTAGTATCTACTTGTAATGCAGTAATACATATGTATGTGTATTTTGTTGTCACATATTCAAAATATCCAAATAAATTGATGTTTGTATAAACTACATTACAATTCAATTGCGTTTATTCAATTTCGATAAAATCAAATTTCATTTGTAAATTATAAAATAATTTTGATATTATTAATTTTTAAAATGCTACTCATCAAGTCTAATACCCATTATGTAGTAAAGAATTTATAACATATATTCTTTCGTCTTATCAAGTTTTTTTATATAAACCATCTATTTACGCGCGTGATTGGTTTTACAAAACACGTAAATGAAAACCGCGTAATTATCGAATCCATTTTCTTACAAAACACGCGTTTTGATCTAATATTAATTTCAATAGATAAAGTAATCACCGTGCTTACAATACACTTGTCGTTTTTATGATTCTTTTGGGATTAGAATCTGCCTTCAATAACATCAATACGAAACCTTTCTTGGAACATGTAACATGAATTACAGTGCCACTACCTCAGCAACAATAATGACTTTCATCTTCTTAATGTTGCTTTTTATCATTTTTGTTTGTTAACAAATTAAAAAGTTTCTATAATTGACTTGTATCGAGTAATTATAAAAAATAATTTAAGACGAATTAAATATTGTAAAAAAGTACAGTTTTTATCATTTAACTGATACGCAAGTTACCGACGCTACGAAGAAATTAACAAATTTGATTTAATAAAGTAATTTTTAATAAAAACATTTCATTCTCTAACCAATAAAAAAGAGTTATATTGAGCGAGTTTTATGCCACTCAAAGTATGAACCTTAAGTGAACGAATAAAAAAATTAAAGAATTATTATTATTATTATTATTATTATTATTATTATTATTAATTCAACATTTAACTGATAGGACCTACGCTAACGAAGAAACTAACAAATTTGATTTAATTTAAAATTCAAATTTTGAAGTTTTGTAAAATAAAAAAATAAGATTAAAGAAATCATTTATACAAATTAATTAATTCTCTCGCAGCTACACGCTTTCATTTTTTCGGCTTGCTCTTTACGAGATTTTAGATGTTATATTGGATGTTGTTGGATGGCTATACCTTAGTGTTTCATCTTCTTTTTGTTCCACTATCGGAGATTGGAAATATTCACTCTGTTTACTGCTTTTTCCTACATTTTGTTTTCAATTTATTTTTCCCTTTATAATGATCTGGAGAATTGTGTAGTTTTCTGGTCTTAATACTAGGAAGTACTTCACATTTATTCTCCATCCTTCTTAGCACCTCGATGTTTATCACATAATCAACCTAGGATATCTTCAATATTTGTTTGTAACACCACATCTCGAACGCTTTTATTTTTTTCATGTGAGCTTGTTTTAGTGTCCGAGGGTATGGAAAACCGTATATTAAAATCGTCATGACATAGCATCGAAGCATCCTTACTGAGATTTATTTCTGTTATTGAAGAATGTATTCATTTGTGTAAAGGCTATATCTATTCTTGTTTTTATTTTTTTGGTTTGGTCTGTATTGCTAAGTATTGCATACTGTATTGGTACATTTCACGAGTCGTTGGAGGTCAAAATAACCATATCGTCGGCATAGCGAATGTTATTTAGTATTTTGCCACTTAGGACTACACCTGCTTTCTCTTCTCCTAGGACTTTTCTAAAGATCTCTTTGCTGTACAAGTTAAATAACTGCTGGAACAAGACAGATTATTGCTGGTTTTGTTATTCACATTTAGGTTTGCTGTTTGGTTATAGTACATATTTTGATTGCAAATGTCCCCAGTGTCTAGGTTTTTCTTTCGAAGTAGCTCGAATAGTTTTTGATGACGAACTTTATCGAACGCTTTTTTAAAATGTATAGGTCAACATTTATATCTACATATCTCTGAATCAATTACATTTATCTCTTATAATGCTTCTCTTGTTTCAAACTTATTTCCGAGCCCGAACTGAGTATCTCTTATGTTATCTTCTAGTCTTTTATAGATTCTGTGGTTCATCAAGCATTTTGTGCTATTCTTTTTTTTTTGTATGGTTATAAAGGTCGAAAGAAGCTATTCTGGGGGTATGAAGCTTGTGGTATATATAGTGTTGCAATAAAGCATTAATTGCATCTTTATCTAAAAGTTTGAGTAATTTGACAGGAATCTCATCTGGTCCTTTTGCTTTGCACGTTTTGGTTTGTTCCGTATTTATTGTCATGTTTCTATTTCCTCGCATTTTTTAGCTAATTATTTCTTTCTTGCTGTTCTGATTTATTTTTTATTAATACTCGTAGTTTGTTGTATTTTTCTAATGGTGTTTTAGAGTTTTTGGATATTCTTTTAGGGCTAGGTATTTATGCTCCTAGTACTTACTGCATGATTTTCAAGGAATAGAGCTTATCTTGTTATAACATATAACAGACATCATAGTCCGGAAGTTAATCATCTTGTTTGGTCTCAATTTCATCTATTTTTTGCTTGGAATCAGTCAAAAAATTAAATTATTCACTTACATCGTCAGGCCAATCATCATCTGATTCGGATTCTAAGATGTCTTCTCCTTCATCAACCGTTTTTGGCCGGGTTTTAATTCTATCTGACCGGATTTAGTTATTTTTGACTTTTTATGTATAGATTGTTTCACTTTTTAACAGATAATGACTAAATTTTTGTACTTTCTGGCAATATTTTTATATTTTATGGTCGAATTTTGCTATTTTTGACATTCTATGAAAATAATTTTGCAGTTTTTAATAATTTATGGTCGGTTTTTGGTGCTTTCTGATAATATTTTGATGTTTCAAGGTCGGATTTTGTTTTTTTAACAGTTTATTGGATTTTAGTTTTTTTTGAGAATATTTAATAGAAGGATTTTGCTATTTATAAAGAAAATTTTGCACTTTACAGCCTTTATTGGTTGTATTTTGTTGAAAATATTTTAATATTTTATTACAAAATTTCATAAATAAAATGTTGCAGTTTTAACAGGTTATGGTGAGTTTTGTACTTTCTGACAATATTTTTATACTTTATTGCTATTTTTGACATTCTATGAAAAGAGTTTTGTACTTTTTGAATTTTTTTGATAACATTTTAATATTTTATTGCCGGATTTTGCTATTTATGAAGTATTTTTATAAATACTTTTTTAACAGCTCAAAGGAATAAGTCACACTAGTAGGTTGCTAACGGCATTGTCTTTTGTAATGATGTGTGCAGACAAGCAATGACTAATGTATTATATACTTATAGACGTTGTATGCTATTTTCCGCTTATGATGAAACTAACATAAAAATGTTTTGTACCCACGATTGACGTCACGCGTTACCTGCGAGTAGTTAGATCTTAAAAATTTAATGGTGGTGGTTGTTACTATGGAATACTTTGTTATAAAATAAATAAAACTCATTTACTAAATAAAGGTTCAAACTAGTTATTGTTTTTTAAATATATTCGTGATATAGTACAGTAAATGTATTTTATTTATTTTTAGTTAAATCTTACTTAAAAACAATAATTTATAGATTTGCTGAAATCTTCTGCAAAAAATAAATCATATTTAGTAAAATGCGTTCATTCTCATTTTGGTAGATTAAACGTATTCATAAACCAAATCCTTTTATGTGCACTTTCTTGCCCACAAGTGATATCACACGTACTCCATGTTGGCTTTGTCACGTCTATAAACGGTGTATGTGGTCTAAGGTTAATCTAATCAATTTAAACATAAAAAAATTACTTGCATATTTTGATTTTATTAAATTATATGTTTTTCTTTTACAAATTGTATTAATCACCATGGCTTGAGGAGATTTCAATTAATACCAAACACATTATTTACTACTTAATGAAGATCATATTGTCAATACTTATTTAGAGATTTTAGTTCTTAGAGGTTAGTATTTTAACACTATAGCCAATATTAATTTATTGAAGATTTAAATCCATTTTGATGTGGCATCTTAATAAGATAAGGTAGAGTAATTAATAGAGCCTTTATTGATTACCCTACCTTATCTTAATATTAATTTAGTGGTTTTGGTTTCTTAGATATTGGTATTTCTAATCATTTTGAATGGTATATTTTTCTCAAAAACTGTGTTTCAATCTTTTTAACATAATGTTTATTTATTATATTACTATGATGTATAGATGTATATACAAACATGGTTGGGCAAGATCAAACAGCATAAACACAATTTCAATTCTGCAAAAAATACATATAATTTAATATATAAAATAAATATTATTTATTGTCAATTTGCTGGTGAAGCAGAAATAATAGTAATAAGAATTATTTATTTCTTAATATTACATTTTATTTCAGAGAAATATCACAATACATACGTTACATCATCTTTTTATAAAGATAATAGGAAACTATTTTATATTATAGTACAACAATAATGCGCCATTTCGGCTTCAAAAGTATTTTTAGCATAAGAATGAACGTTACGTTCAGAATGAATAATAATCGTTAGTAAATTTTTTTTTAAATATGTTTTATGATTCCAAGTATTGAAACACCGCACAAAACAAATGCAAGTTGACATTACATATGTCAGGTTTGTGAAATAGTGGGCAATTTGATCAAATTTCCAGTTTACAGACAGATTTGTTGATAATAATTTTGAAAATATGTTAAGACAGTTCACATACCAGATTTGTGAACTAGTTGACAGTTGCTTTATCAAATAAACAGTTTAAGTTAATATGACAGATGTGTCAAGATTAAAGTTTAAGATTTTAAGGCAAATGGCTTACATAACAGATGTGTGAGTCGTACAGTTTGTGATATATTTGTTAATTTGTTGAGTTATCAGTTGATATGAAAAAATCTAAAACAGTTTACAGTTGCTTTGTCGAATTGACATTTGACAGTTTATAATGTAGTTAACATTTGCTTTGTAGAGTTGACAGTTTTGTAAAATAGTAGACAATGCGTACGTTTACTGAACGCAAACGTTGACACCTGTTGGCAACTGTTGCTAACACGTTTACTTTTTAGTCAGCAGAAAAATTTTAGGTTGTTTAAGTGTTTGTTTGTATTCAATAAATTTTCTACTTTTGACAGTAATCAAATTGCGCCGCAATTCAAGGTTGTGTTTTCTGATCGCTCTCAATTGCTTAGTCGAATTGACAGTTTATCTTTTGAAATTTATAGTTTTCAATTGCAATTAGACCACGAGATAAGTGTACAGTGAAGTTGCGAGTTCAATCAAAAGTATTTAATGACATAATATCCTTAAAAATAGAATCTTTGTCTGTTAGAGTGTGCGAGGCAGCAACATCTTCCATGTCATGTCAGTATTAGGATATGTGGACGCAGAATTGCTAGAAGCCTGCACTTCAGGTGGCGGTAACTTAGTTTGGGCTGCCGTCTTTGTAGGTTTTAACATTGAGTCAAAAATATTATCTAAGAGAGTAGAACCTATATTATTTGACATTATTTCATCTGTCAGAGTGGATGGCGCTGAAGTATTCTCCACTTCTATCGACTCTGATGGCATGTCAATATTAGTGTATAGGCTTCAGATGTCGGTTGCCTTGAATGAAGTACCGTGACTCAGATTTTGTCTTAGCCTGTCGAGATTTTGACTTGGAATGAGTGGTTCTCTTATTTGATTTTGGCTTAATATTAGCCTCCATCTTACGTGGTCTTGGTTGAGGTCCTACTCGTTGTGACCTTAATTTAGATAGGATTCTAGTTAGTTTTGGTTTTAAGTCTTTATCAAGAGTTTCTGCAATAGCAGTAAATTTTATAACTGGTGTTTGAATTATAGGAGAGCGTAACAAATTCTAAGATATTTAAACAAAGAATATAGTATAAAATGGGGTCTAGAATACAGATGGTTATGAAGTAATATTTACAAAAACATTTTTTATCAGTAAATAAACTATTTGAAAGCTCTTTTTGAGGCCTTTGTAGACCGTGGCGCGGATGCTATACATCACACATTTGTTGCCTGACAATTATTGATTTTTAATAAAATGTTTGTTTCCGAGAAAAAATCTGACGTAAATTTGGGTATTAACTAAATTCAAACACGAAATTTACATCTAAAATCTGTATTAAATAGCTCTCGCAAATACAAATGTCTATGAATTCTCTCCTAAATCTAATTAAAACAATTAATGGAAATTTAATTTTTGCGTTTCTTTGTTTCTTCCACTTTGTAAATGGGTTCTCTTCATTGCTGCCGTTTATTGTGCTTTATTTTTTTCACCTGAATTGGCTAATTGCGTTCGCTTATCCGGAATGAAATATCCACGACCTCGCTTATGGAAAATTCGCATTTTTGTATTATCGCCGCCAATGGTATTTTTCTTTTTTTAATGTAGAAATATTTTATCAGTATTATTAAGTCGAATGCATAACTTTCTAGAATTAGAATAAACAACGTAAGTGATTGTGTGTGTTTTTTCTATTATGTCTTATTATCATTTTAATAATAACTTTGATATTATTTTACAGTAAAATAGAATAATATTAATCATTTTAATAATAAAATAAAACAAATTGTTGAATAAAATAAAACAAATAATTTAATTAATTAAATTTGTTCCAAAATGAAATTACATTTATTGAATGTGTAGTAAATTGGGAAATGAAATTCATATACAGCGATATATGTATTTATAACGGTAAATATATCACAGAGGGAATACAAAGAGAGGGTGAAAATCAACTACCCATTCCAACAACCCTCTATTGAATACAATTGATTCACGTACATAACAGTTGAAGTGATTTACTTTATATAAAAATCCGCTCATAAATAATTATGTATACATTTATTAATTTAAATTATAATAGGTTTTCTTCTAATGTTTATAATATGTTTTTATTACAATAAAATACATTTTTGCCACAATATATACTGGTCGCCATAAGTAAATAAACTTAGATATATTTTAACGACATATTCAGAATGTCCAAAATCTCTCGCCGCATCATCTATACTGTTCGGTGGCTGTAAATCGGTTGGCAACAACATACTTCTATATTAATAGTATAAGCTGTATTAATCTTATTTATTTTGACATGCTGGATTTTATATAGCTTTATTTTAATTAATCTGCCCTGACCTGTGAACTCATATTCTTCTAAAATATTTTTTAATTTCTAAACTATTTATAGAATTTTGTTACAAATTGGCAACAACTTACATCAATGTTATTAGTATAACCTGTATTAATTTCATTTAATTCGACATGCTGAATTTTACACAATCTCAATTTAATCTATCTTCCCTAATCAAGCTGGAAACTTCTATACTTTAAAAAATATTTTACAATTTTTAAACTACTTATTGAGTTTTAATACAAATTGGCAACAACATTTAATTTTATTTAATTTGACACGCTGGATTTTACATAACCTCAATTTAATCAACTTACCCTAATCCAACTGAGAACTCTTATTCTTATTAAACAAATTTATAATTTCCAAACCAGGCATTGAATTTTGTTACAAATTGGCAACAACTTACTTTAATGTTATTAGTATAACCTGTACTAATTTCATTTAAATTGACACGCCGAATTTTATATAAAATCAAATTAATTAATCTACCCGAACCAAGCTGGGAACTTCTATTCTTCAAAAAATATTTTATAAATTTCAAACTACTTATTGAATTTTAATAAAAATTGGCAGCAACATACTTCAGTATTAATAGTATAAGTTGTATTAATTTTATTTAATTCGACACGCTGGATTCTACATAACCTCAATTTAATCAACTTACCCTAATTCAACTGAGAACTCTTATTCTTAATAAACAAATTTATAATTTCCAAACTAGGCATTGAATTTTGTTACAAATTGGCAACCACTTACTTCAATGTTTTTAGTATAACCTGTATTAATTTTATTTAATTCGACACGCTGGATTTTACATAACCTCAATTTAATCAACTTGCCTTAATCAAACTGAGAACTCTTATTCTTATTAAACAAATTTATAATTTCTAAACTAGGCATTGAATTTTGTTTCAAATTGGCAACCACTTACTTCAATGTTATTAGTATAACCTGTATTAATTTTATTTAAATTGGCACGCTGAATTTTACATAATCTCAATTTAATTAATCAACCCTAATCAAGCTGGGAACTTCTATTTTTCAAAATATTTTTATATTTTTTATACTACTCATTGAATTTTAATACGAATTGGCAACAACATACTTCAGTATTATTAGTATAAACTGTATTAATTTTATTTAATTTGACACGCTGGATATTAGATAACCTCAATTTAATCAACCTACTCTTAATCAAACTGAGAACTCCTATTCTTAATAAACAAATTTATAATATCCAAACTACGCATTGAATTTTGTTACAAATTGGCAACAATATTTTAAGTGTAATAAAACTTAAAGCACAATTTAACTTTAATTAGTTTTTTGCAACGTGAAGACAATGAAATTTTCAGTGACATATTAGATGGTACAAATTATGTCTAAAAGTTTTATAAAAAAAAGTTATTTTACATTTTTTGCTTAGAATTCAATTCCAAATACAAATGAATCGCATCTTGGTGTAAATTAAGCTTGTATATGTGGAATAAACTATCCAACAAATGACGCTACGACTCTGTTGGTACATTGTTGCTCTTTTAAAGAAGTTGCTGATTGCATTTTTGCATATAAGTCTTTTAGTTTTTACAATGATTCATCGAGTTTTTTTATTTAGTTTTGGAATTGTTGTTGGTTGCTTGGCATAGACTTTACAAAACTACAAAGGATAAATTTGCAGTGCGTTAGATTGCACGATATTGGTGGTTAATTTTGGTCTTTGCATTGTCTTTTGCGTAGTAGTTCCTAAAACCATATCTATACCGACTAATGCAGGTCACGAACTTTATTATCATATTGAGATAACGTTTACCGTTCATTGTCATTGTAATCGAAAAAGTATGGCTCTACCACTCTAGGATTTTTGATCAAGAATTTTGTCAAATGTCCATTGTCACATATTATAACAGCAGGAACATCAGCATTGGATCTTTAGACAACAAACTCAACGTTGTTTAACAATTGACCGTGATTTGGTTAATAATAAGAATTTGTTTAACTTGTGCATACTTCTGACATATGTCAATTGATATGTTGTATATCATAACAGCAGGAACATCAACCTGTGGACAACAAACACAAAGTAGTTCAACAATTGGTATATACTTGTGTTCAAACAAATGACATTTGTTATATCATATTTATTTGATTAGCAACAAACACTTGTGTCTTGTTCAAAAATATAATTTCTTGAACCGCGCATTTATTAAATGTTATAAAATGACAGTTGATAGATGATCTATTACTTTTTGATGGTCTCGTGCGTAATGTTAGTTTACAGCACCTACAGTTTTGAGTGAATTCCAAACCACTGTAGAGATTAAAAATTTATTCCGGACTACAGAACAATTTTAGTTATGAAACCCCACTCTAATAAGGTGGGTTGGGAAGTGGAAGAGTCTGTATAAACGTTTGAAATGATTTTTGTTGTGACATTTAAAGTCGGATGATTAGACTACTATGTTACGACAAAGTCTTTGTGGTAAAAACTTAGTTTTGGTTATATTTTATCATTATTATGGATTACCATATAATAAAGGTCTCAACCATCCTTTACACAAACTTATTAATATCTACGCACAGCTTTGTGAAATAGGTAGTTAAAGACCTGCAGGCGATTTTTTAATTGGGCTTTATTTTCGTCTTGCTAAATTTATTGGAAACCAATATTCATGGTTTTTAGAAGACGCCCTACATGTGGCTACGATTGGTTAATACATAATGGTGAGCCACCGCACTTATCTTGGATATAAAATCTTTGGATTTTTCGTTTACTGGCACCTAAAATCGTTAAGAAATAGCATACAAGAGTCATTTGCTATTATTATAAAACTCAAATAAACGGACGCATTTCACAACTACGAGCAGAACTATAACAATTGTTATTTTAGAAAAATAAAGTAACACAATAAAAAGTCTACTAAATTTGATTTAAGCAAATATATCGACAAAAAAATTATAGTTTAGTTTCAAACTTTAATAAACAATTGAAGGTTTTGGATTTTCATATATTGCATTAGACTGGATATGTCTTTATCTCTACACGTTGCGAAAAGATGTTAATTGCGTGAGTTCTGCTCCTAAACCGCGCCCTGAAATATTATTTGTTTGAAATTGTATTTTGAAAACGAATGTTTGTATAAACTGTTTATATCAGAATTGATCAATGAATCGCCACTTTAAGTTTATTTACGTATTTAATTAAGTCTGAGCCATAGTTCAAATTACGTGAAATTATAAACTAAAATTAAATATAAAACACTTGATGTTTCCACGGCACAATTAAAAAGTTTGTGTTATATGAACAAAGCAAATTATATGTAAATAAAAGTTTCATAGAAATAACAAGTTTTGTAAAATTTTCTTAGAATATTTAATTATTATAATTTACTGTTTAACTAACTTCTTCATATAAGGTAGTGCGTATTGTTAATTGAGTTAAAAAAAAAACATTTAGCTTAAATAAATTTTTATTTAGATTTTTGTAGATCTCGAGACATGCCAACTAATTAGTATTAAAACAATGTTTATAAATAAATATGGTTATAGTGGCGATGAGCTTTCTAAAGTTGTGGCTATTAATTACTCGGCAAATTGTGTAACATGTAGAATGATGATCTGTGGCCTATCCAACTTGAAGTACGTGCAGCTCCGAGTACCCTGTGGTTTCAGATTGCCATATCACTACATCGCATCATACAATCTCGCGCGCGCCTTACTCTAAATGTGCATATTCTAAAACAATAAGCAATAACTTTCACCCGCATAATAATAATAAAATGTTAATTTCTTAATTACATCGCAGACACAATATCCTGCTGCTGTTAGCGATGCGCACATTGTACCCGTGTTGCTTCCTCCAATTAAAAATCATTGCACGCACAAACGGACCCGAACAATGGTCCAGGGAAGTGAAAAGTTGTAATAGCAATAAAGTTGTATTTCAATTTTGTCAACATGGAGGTAATACAGTAAAATACGTTCCAGTTTTTCATCGGCTTTTGCGTCTGGTACCGTTATATTGTATATATTGCTCACTACCTGTGTTACCTGAGGCCATCCGTAGTCGCCGCACTCTTCGTTTTGTTACATCCCATAGAAGTCGAGACGAGTTATATTTGGCCCAGTCTCTACAAAGCGGACCAAAAGTGTTCTTGTGCATGCCGTCGCATTGCATCGTTGCAGTCTATTTAAACACTTCACTCAAGCAATGCCAATTGGATTCCGATGATGATAAAATAAAAAAGTTTATTAAATGTTAATCCAAAATAAAATTTTCCATGGCTGGCAAAACGCAATTTAAATTGAAGATGAGTTAATTCCAGGAACATACGTTAAATCGAAATATATGCTATTTAATATATTTTCTATTATTTAAAAAAAAAACTTGGCTGATAATCCAGTTATAAAATAAAATTATAATAACAGTCAAAGAAAAAGTAATGAAAATGAAAATACGTTACACACTTCTTTGACGCTTGTAAACAATTTAATACATTTTATATTATGAATTTGATGTATGGGGGATGCGATACATTTTTTTAGGTGGGAATTGTCTCGCCGGCAAACGTGCTATATGTCATAAATATTGCTTCATATTGTATTTTGTTACAATACTGGTATTCAGAATATACGAATACGGAATTTGTAAACACTTCATATAAATCTTCGAAGTAAGTTATTCATTTGAAAATTTATAAAATAGATAAAGTTTTATATAATATAGAAAACAATATTTTCTTTTAAAATTTTAAAATAAAATTATTAATGTTTTCGATAAGATATTACGATGAGCAACGATTACTAAATTAGCATTCAACCACTGTTTCATTTACAATTTGTTTATGTGATTATAATCTAGTACTCAAATATAATTACATATTAGCTTAGCAATAGAAAGTGCCAAAAGGTTGTTTGTCACAATCACTTATAGATTTTAAATATACATATCTATATGCTGGCAAGTTTTATAAATCGTTTATTCAAGTAATCCGAATAAACATGAAATTTTAAATTTGTTTTCAAAATTTTTAATTCAAATTTATTTATTTAAAATTTGTGAATAAAATATAATCTTCTCAGAAAGAGTGGGAAAAACCATTAATTTAACTGAAATATGTTTGTACCGTTTTATACGAAATTGCTAATGAAACGTTGAAAATGTAATTTTATAATTACTGAATTCATAATTGAAATTTGAAACTACTAGTATGCGGACACAACAGATATTTTCCAACCATAGCCCTCGCAAATAACATTTTAATTATTAACATTATTGAATTGAGTTCAATTATAACTACTTTATTACAGTAATAATTGATTAAAATGTAAAATATCTCATGTATTTAATTTAAAATGCGCAAAATTGCTTCATTATTAAATATAATATTTTATTACTAAAAGTAGTGCATTAGAAAAATAATCAAAACTCAATTCAGATATTGTTAGACATCGATTATTTATTAATAATCTTTTCTGTCCGTCTACTGCCATGACGGTTTGCAAAGTTATGCTAATGCAAAACTGTTGCTAGTGACGCACAAACGTACTGTTATGCCTACAGACTTTTACCGACACGGTTCAAAACCGCAGATTAAACTTTCTATCCTCTTGGCAGAGGAGTCGTGATTCATTTGACTTTGACTTTATATTTCCCTAATGGCACAACGTCCAGTTATATTCAATTTTTCTGTTGTAAAGGGTGTTTTTTAAGAGCTTCAGAACTTTTAAATAATAATACAAGACAGAAATATTGTTGGAATGAATTTTTTATTATTATTATCTGGTAGATAATTTTATGGCATTTATTTTTTAAATATGATTTTCGGCATATGTTCGCCGCGAATACGCTATATGGTCCATTCGATCAGTCTAATTTCTCACTACTTTTTTCAATAAATCTGGCCGTATGGCGTCAATGGTGGCTTGAATATTGGCTTCCAATGCTTCAAGAGTTGATAGTTTGTCGGCATAAACCAATGATTTAACATAGCCCCACAAAAAGTAATCGAAAGGCGTCAAGTCGCACGATTAAGGGGGCCAGTTAACAGGACCACTTCTGGAAATAAAGTTGTCACCAAATTAATTTTGCAATGAATTGATGGTTAAGCGCGCTGTATGGCAAGTTGCTTGTTGGAACTAAATGTTGTGGATGTTTGGCTGATTAATTATTGCCATTCATCGTAACGGCAGCTCCTACCTCATTTCGAAAGAAATAAGGACCGATGATGCCGCCAGCGTGTAAATCGCACCAAACAGTCAATTTTAATGGATGTAATGTTGTTTTGCTTAATGGCTTGAGGATTGTTTTTGCTCCACATCCGGCAATTTTATTTATTGACGAAGCCATTTAACCAGAAATGAGCTTTATCACTAAACACAATTCTTCGATAAAAATGCTCATCTTCGGCCAGTTTCAAATTAGCTCAATCAGCAAAAATGCGACGTAAACAATGGTCAGTTGGCTTTAATTGTTGCACGAGCTTTATTTTATAGGCACGTAATCTAAGATTCTTACGTAAAATTTTTCACGTAGTCGAAGGACAAATGCCAACAAAAGTAACGAACGCCGACAAATCGACATTTTGGCGTCTTCTTCAACACTTCGCGCTACAGCATTTCTCTTCGGTACGTACATTTTTTTGTCTTGTTGATGCTTTTGAATCGAGAAGAGTAAAATTAGTGCGAAAACGACCACACGAATTGCTTGCTCACTAGGCCGATTATGTTGACCGTAAAACTGTGTGCTCTATGAACTTCGCGAACAGATTAAATTTTTTGAAAGTAAAACAGCTATTTGGAAGCGTTGTTGTGGTGTTAAACGATTCATGGTGAATTGCCTAACCTTACTGAACAGAAATGTCAAAACAGTTTGACATTTTTATTGAGTATAGATAGACACTACCATCGAAACTTCTCATGCAGCTAAAAAACACCTCTTATATCCTATAGCAGGAGTCTCCAAACTTTTTCTTGCGAGTGCCACACTGATTCTTCTGAAAAATTTTGCGGGCCGGACTTTGAATGTGAATATAACATTATGTACATACATAGGTTTCAACAGTGGAAAATCTCAGACAACACACTTTTTTTCTGGGAATTCACCAATATTGGTCTTGGGATTTTCCAAGATTTAAGTGTTGCAACGCTGACATGCATATTGCATCTAACATTGAAGCTGTTAAAACCGACCTTCCTTAGAGACAACGTGAATATTATTTGTGCCAATTTTTTTGACATGGAAAAAATACGTAAAATAGACAGTGAACAGCAAACAAATGATGTTTAAACAGGCGAATCACAGAGGCAGCAACTCGGGCAAGTTTCCGCGTGGCCCATTCTTTGGCCAAATATAGGAAGCCATTTACCAATGATGCATTAATTAAAGACTGCAATTAGCAGCGGTAGAAGAAAGGTGTTCAGAAAAATTCATATCAATTAGTTTGTCAGTTTGTCGGCAAACACTATCGCGCGAAGAGTCGATAATATTGCAAAAAATATCCTGACGCAATTGTCAGAAAAAAATTGGTATCTAGGTGGTTCTCTCTGGCTTTGGACGAATCAATGGACATGTCGGATATTGCTGGTATTACTCTAGCATTCAGAGCACAACAAGTGGCGAAGATATTTTTAAAGGGGTCGAAAATGCATTTTTACAAAATCATCATCGGTGGAACATTTTAAAGTACATCACAACTAACGGCGGCAAAAATATGGTAAAAAAAATAAAGGTGATGTCACTCTGATTTTAAAGGCGGTAGAAAATGATGAGGGATCAGCTCCAATAATTTTACATTGCATAATTTACCTTAAAGTTTTGGAAGCTTTGAAACATCTTTGAATTTTGTTTTTTTGATTTTGATAGAATCGCAAACGACATCAAGCTATATCAAAATCCTTTCAATGTGGATATTGAAATAATTGACCCCATATTTCAAATGAAGATAATTGAATTGGAAAGTAACAATCTTTTAAAGAAAAATATGCAACTTTATTTTTGTTGTATTTTTAGACGAGTATCACCATTACACAGTTCGAAAACCTTCGAAAATTTGCTCATAGTCTGTTTTCTGTTTTTAAAACATTTTCAAAAATTAACAATACACGAAGAACTCTTAGAAGACCAAACTAAGCGATAAGCATATGAAGTTGCTTCTTTTAATCTCCATAAGCAAATTTGATCCCTAACTCGGCAATTTTATCTACGGCAAATCACAACTACATAAATCACATTAATTGTTGTAACATATAATACATTTATGTAAGATAATTGAATAAAATAAAAAAATATTTGTTGGATTTGAATTCAAGCAAATGATTTGTAAAATGTTTTACAGCAATCCGTATGACAAAGCTTTCGAGTCTATACTATTAGTTCTTTCATGACCTTAACAAATTTCTCACTATATTACAACGCCACAATATTCCCGTATGAAATAACTGTTATAACAAACAATTACTCACCTACTGAGGGTGCTTTGTGCCATTATTACTATCGCAGACTACGAAGATAGCAAGATTAACGATGAAGAGGAAGATTCTAAACATATTAAAAGAACAAATTGACAAAAACACCATAAAAATGTTCGCGGAAAATGTAAAGCAAAACACAAATTACGTTATGTAAATCGCTTTATTGCTTTTCAAAATATTCTCCTTTAAAATCTATACCTTTTTGCATCCGATGAAACTAATCTTCAAAACAATTTTGCTACTTTGAGCGAGGTACCTCCAAAACAAATGATGTAAATGCTTCAACGGTCTCTTCGGGCGATGAAAAACGCTTGCCACGCATTTTATTTTTGATATGTCGAAATAGGAAGTAGTCAGGCGAATATGGGCAATGAGTCGTTACTGGTCAAAAACTCTACAGTTTGTCGTGCTGTGTGAGCGCTTGCATTGTCATGATGAACAATGATTTGCCGGTTTATGTTGTTCCTTCTGATTTCAGCTATAACTTCCGGCAAACAAATTGAAGTATACTAGTCAGCATTGACTGTTCTTCGATCCTCTAATGCAAGCAATCATTCTTTTCGAAACGCTTTGTGAACGCACCACTTTTGTGGGTTTAGGTTCTTTTTGAAACACCCATACAGTCGATTGCTGTTTAGTTTCAGGCTCATATGAATATATCCAAGATTTGTCATCTGTTACGATGTTATATACCAAATTTGAACGACCCCCTTCGAATTTCTTTAGCATTTTCTTGCACCACTTGACACGTGATTGTTTTTGTTCTTCTTTCAAATTGTGTGGGATCCAACGACTGCAAAGCTTTTTGACATGCAAATGATGACCGATGCCGATCTGACAAAATCATTTCACGCACTGCATCAATATTTTTCGGGACAACAGATGTGCATGGACGACTTTTGCGAAGATCGTCATCAAACTTTGGTCTTCCACGCTTGAATTCTGCGTACTATTTGTAAACCATAGTTTTGGATGGTGCTTCATCCCCAAATAACGAACTAAGTTTTTTCACACATTACTGCGGTGTTAAACCCTATCGAAAATCATAAAAAATCATCACTCGGAAGTCACGATTCGAAATTTCCATTTTTCACACAATTATTACTCTTGTTAAATTTTGTTGAAACGAAACCGAGCAGTTTGAAATCGGACTGTCAACTGAATTATAGGTGAAAAACTTCAAATTTTACGAATATGACAATCGCAGAACGCTGGCAATACAGGCAGTACTTAATTCCGCGAACTTTAGCAGTGCCCCTCGTATAATAGAAAAAAGAAATGTACTAATCTTGAGACCGTAAGCAACATACTTACTAATTACCACCAATCAAGACAACACCAAAACTGAAATAGATAATTTTAACATCACGGTAAACCAACTAAAAACAGATTGGATTCAACCAACTTTGATTGCTTCAAACAAAAAGAAAATTAAAACCCCAAACTACAATAAACCAAATGAAACGCCAAACAAAGAAAAAATCCAGACAGACTAATGGAGAAGTGTACTATTCCCAACCGAACAATGCTTCAGAACAAATCGAAGACAAAATGATCAATCACCCGGTACATCTCATACACAAAACGGTAAATGAAACTCAGTGGACAGAAAAGGTAAACAGAAAAAAGTGTCCACACATTCAGCAGCAGCGAACATGAGCAAATCGATTCTGACAACGATGATAAGGAAGCACCAGCTCAGCTAAAGATCAAACCTCCACCGCTAATCAAAGTTAAACAAAAAAGGCAAGAAACCAAGGGAGAAATCAAAATAAAATGTGATCAAAATTACAGACTACTTAAAGGCGAAGAAATTTTTAACATCACAAAAATCTTTAACCTGATAGTATCGGTAGAAGAAAAATTAAAATCCGAACAGCCAGAGCACTGTCACCGATGTGAGAAATACGGACACGCTGCATCGATGTGCTGAAAATTACATCTTCTGCTGACAGGGATAAAACCTTGTGTGCTAATTACAAAGGCAATCAACCCGCTTTGTAAAGGGTGCCCTGTGTACAAAAATCATAATTACATTTGATATAAGCGTGTGGGTGGATTAGATACTAGGCCTCGTCGGTATCTACAGCGCATCCATTTCAATGAACGGGTTTGGTAGTATATATTATGTAATTAATTTACAGGTACATATTAAAAAAAAAACTGTGAGGTAGTAACACAAGCATAAGTCCTTAAATATTGGTCTTTGTATCTGAAGAAAAAAACCTAAACAAAATCACAACCAGCAGAACAAGTCACATACGAAACTCCTAAGTCAGCTTACTAGTTAACTTATGATCAAGAATAACTTTTAAATGGCTTTTGAAGACAACATCTTCACAATCTTGGGAGGTGACCTTAACGCTAAATACGCAACCTAGAACTGCCATACAACTAATATTAAAGACAAAATTTTATTTAAATTGACTTATGGAATAAACTTTCAAATTCAGTAATTTCCAAGACTTAAAATTCGCAAATATTCAATCACAGACTGCTTGAATTTTGTTTTTAATGTAATAGTTTACCGTAATGTCTGAGTGAATTTTATGCTAGAAAATGATTTTTATGTACAATTTTGAGGAATTTTATTTTAGCAATAATTATTAAGCGATTATTATGTTTCGAGCAAACTTTATGCTTTAATTAGTTTTTTGTGACAAGTATTAGGTGATAAACGTGATTTCTGAACAAGTTTTATACTAGAAAAGAGTTTTCTGGGCGATTGAGGTGTAATGTTGAAGTTTACCAAACAAATGAGTTTTCTGGAGCAAATTTTTATGTGAAACTTATTTTTTACCGATTTTTATGCTAAAATTAGTTTTCTGAGCAATTTTTATTTCATAAATATATTATAGTTGTAGTTTTGATGTTTTCTTGTGCTATAATGGGGAATTTTCACTAATTTAGTTAAACTTAATAGTCTTTTTTAGCTGATAAGCCAAAAATTTAATGCTGGAAATAAGACTTTAAGCGGTTGTTATGTTATAAACGTCTTTGTGTATTTTTTATGCTATCATTTGGTTTTTTCAGTGCTAATTTTCATAAATTACATATGAGGCGTGTAATTTTGAGGTTATCTATGCAAAATGTACACCATAAATGAGTTTTCTACCTCAATTTTAATCATCATGCTAATTGAGATTTGTGAGCGAATTTTATCTTAGAAATAAGTCTTTGAGCCATTTTTCTGTTATAAAGCTCTTTCATGAGTAATTTTGAGGTTTCTTATGCTATAATTTGGTTTTTTGTGCTATTTTTTCTAGATTTCAGGTGGTAAGCGTGATTTTTGAGCGAATTTTATTCCGGAATGTTTTCTGGGTGGTTTTGATGTCATATTGGCCATTGTGTGTAGTTTTGGGGTTTTCTTATGCTATAATTTTCATTTAGTTAAGAACTAAAAAATTAACATTTGTCATGTGGACATGAAGGTACGATGCACAAATGAAGTTTTAATAGTTTAAAATATGGTAAAAGTTTGGCGGTAACTGTGTGCAGACAAAATTTACCAAATCAAATTGGCTTGAAATTGAAAATATTGTCTTAGTGACTGCATGTGCTGGTGAGATTTCAAGCACACGGATTTGCAGCAACTGGCTATTTCAACAAGCAGTTTGCAGAGAATTTTGATCAAAGTTTTTCATAATGTTCATCATGCGCAACTCCTTTGCCTTCTAAACACTGTTAACAAAGTAAAAATAGCTATAATGATATCCAATCTCCGTTTAAATTTTTAATCCACGACGCTCTCTGACGTAATGCGCTCCGAAGCGATGCTTACCTCGCTTACCGCCTAGCGACGTCTCTGACAACATTCGTTATAGTTTTATTAAAATAATAATTAAATATTTTTTAAATAACAAACAATCAACTAACTTTGTTTATAACTTGAAGATAGTATTATATCATTAATTGACTCACTTCACTTATAACTTGAAGATAGCAATTAATCATCAATTGACTAACTTCAATAATAACTTGAAGATATAAATTTATGATTAATAGACTAGCTTTGCTTATAACTTGAAGATAGAATTATATTATTAATCAACTAACTTCATCTATAAATTGAAGATGGCAATTTGTGATTAATCAACAAACTATAAGTTGAAAATAGCAATTTACAAATAATCAACTAACTTTCAGTTTTTTTCAGTTAATTTAATAAAAAAATAAACTATTTCGGGTACATAAAGTTGGGGTTAACTAACAGCAGGGTTATTAAATTATGAATTTTTAAAAATTAAATTAAAATTAATTCTTGCAAATAATTTGATACATTTTTTGAAGTAAATGGTAAATATTTGAACTCTAAAAATAAATTGATGTGAGAGACAAATACATGAAATGAATGAAATGTATTATATAATTACATAAATATTAGTTAATATGCTATTAAATTAGTACTGAATTGCTTTAGTATTTTTTTCTACATTTATAATAATATAATAATTTAATTTCAGGTAAGATTTTCATCTGCAAATATTGAAGCTGTGATCAAGCGAACCCTATTGATATGGTGGTGAGTACAAAATATAAGTATGTACATACACACATACTCTGTTAAAATATACGAAGGGGTCTACATATGTCACCCTAATTTCAATTTCCAACAAAGTTCGGTCGACACAATTTGCTAGTGCAAGCGATTAATTTCGAGCGGCCGATCATTTACAATCCGCCTGACATTTTCGGAGGTCCACCGCTATTAATAGAGCTTGGCGATCATTTTATGATTTCCCATTGATATTTCGACGCTCACTCATAACATTTCTCTCTACTTGTTAAATGGCCGCTTGTACTTGGCAAACAACGCGTGTTAGTACTTTTTTTAAAATTATTAACGACGTTTTGCTGCTCTCGGGCGTGAACCATTAACACATAGACAAGGTCAGGAAATTAAATATGTCACAATTTCCTTAAAAAGATGAATTGTATAAAGTTCTTATATGCATTTATTTTGCATATTTATCATAAATATAATAAAGTTATAATAACAATTAAAACATTTTTTGGTTATTTTTATAATTATTTATTTGCAAAATCGAAAAGATTCTAAGAATAAACTTGACATTTTAATTTTGTTTCTCTAAGAAGAGATTCCTTATCTATTAATAATTTACAACTGTGTCTAGTAGTCAGGATGGATGCTAAATGTTTTTTAGATTGTTAATACTTCTTATCTGTAGTTTAATTAAATGAATAGCTTTTTTTAAATAGATTGATAAACATATTTATAACCACAGGTAGTATAGACAATTTAAGGATTTTATAAATGATTAATGTCAACTATAAAAACGTAAAAAGAGCAGACAGTTATACTCTGTCTTAAAGTTGTTAGTTGATATATCAAATTGACAGTTGTCAAATTGAATGTTAAATGATCTGTCGTATGGTGAAGCCAACATAATATATGCCTACGAATGATGTCACTCGATAATTGTGGGAATAAACTCTACGAGTAGTTTAATATTGTTTATCAATAATTTATAGATTTTCCATTTACAATTTTATTATTGATAACAAAAGGATGTTAACGCGTTTATAAAAGTTTTTAATTATAATACCTTCTGGAACTATGAAGGTCAATTATCAAATAGCACTTGTTTGTACAGAAAAATTTAAATATATTATATTTTTAGTTACATCATGTAGCAACTCCATGCGTTCTTTACAAGATTTATAGTTGATATATAAGCGCGTTCTTGCCCACTAGTGACGTAGTGAATCATGTTGGTTTTATATCGTTACTAAAAGGCGTGTATATGGTCTAAGGATTATACGCTCTCCCACTCTCCAACCCGCCTTACCAGCGTAGAGTTTTGCGACTAAGATTTTTTACTGGTTTGGTGTAACGGACTTATCGTTAATTCTTTGTTTATTATTATAATGTTTATGTTTTGCGTAAATTTCAAGTGTTGCCAATGGTCTGCAAATACTTTCGTTTGTGTGCCAAATAAATAAACGTTTGATTTTAGTCATTCAATGTTGTCAACTGTAGACAACACGTGTATATTATTTAGTATTCGTTATTGTTTAGCTTTTTAGGTATAAAATTTTGCCTGAAATTTATATTTAGTCTTGGTATGGCTGATTAGTCGGCAGTAGTCAACCTTGTGCATGTGTCTGTTTAGTCGCGTCTTGCTAGTCTTCCTTGCAACTTGATAACCGATTGGTCTAAGGCGCGTTTCGTCTTGCAGGAGTTGCTTTTATAAATATTTGTATGTCAATATGATAGAGAAAATAACTTAAATTAATATTAAATTTTATGAAGTGCCATATTTGTCGAAATGGTCTTTGGAAAGTATGAAGTAAGATTTGTCAAACAGTTTGTAGTTTATACCTCAGATAATAAGGCAGATTTGTAAGACAGTTGATTTGTTGAATTGTTATTTGACAGATTTGCGCTGTAGATATTCACGAGGTTATAATCTGATTTAGAAAATGGTTGATAGTTGTTTTGTAAATTGACAGTTTATTGTTATGACATATTTGATAAAAATTAATGTAATAGTTATTGTGATTTTATATAAATGTCTTTCCGACCACTGATGATGAGTGCATACCCTGAAACACTAGTGTATGTGTCTCACACTGAGTGGAGTAATTTACACAAAATTTATTATTTATTAAATTTAAATGATAAATTTGTTTTGATCATCTGATCAAATAAAACGCTTCAAAATACTGTTGTCTATCTGTGTAAAGATTCAACTGTATTGTAGCCCTATTTACACACTCATACGCAGTCTTTTGTAATAGAAGGCATTGCATTATCACCTCTTTCTTAAACTTTACAGTTCACATGTCAAACGGCTTATATCACAAACAGTCTGCAGATGTTGAATTGATAGGTTATGTTTTATCAGTAAATAATTTATTATTAAGTTTTTTTACAAATACTTAGTTTTACATAATTAAGCCAAAGTGTACACTTTGGGTTTTTTTGGGCCGGATGCCCTGCAGCTACAGCACTTCTTCTGTGGCCGGCCCTGACAATTGACATAATAGGTGAGAGAAACAATAGTTTCTTTGTTCTTTGGGTTCTTCATAGCCCGCCCACTCTCCCAAGCGTAAGTTATCAATAGATTTATTCCTAAACAGTCGATTGACATCTAAATGATATTTGACATACAAGGTTTGAGAAACAATGAGTTTTTTGTTGACCAACACTTGGGTGTCCACAATTTAAACTTGGTATTTGCTCAACCACACACCCAAGCGTTAGTTATTAAGATACTTATTTTTAATCCATTTGATATAAGAGGAGGAATAAACAATGGATTACAGTGGAAGAAGCTTTCCGCCTACAATTTAATGGTGGTAGTTATAATGGATTTATTCATAAACAATTAATTGACATTTAAGTGACAATTGTTATAAGAGGAAGTATAATGTATTTTTAATTTTTTGTTGTCCTACACTTAAGTGGGTTATAGTAGAAGAAGTTTTCCGCTCACAATTTAATCTTGGTGCTAGTTGACCCAACCACTCAAACGTTAGTTAACAAGGGATTCCTAAACAGTTAATTGACATCTAAGTGACATTTAACTAAAGAGGAGGAAGAAACATTGGATTTATTGTTAATCGACATTTGTTTGGGTGGGTGGGTCATAGTAGAAAAAGCTTCTGTTTATAATTTGAACAGGGTTTATTCTTAAACAGTTAATTGACACCTAAGTGACAATTGACATAAGAGAAGGGAGAAATATTGGATTCTTTGTTAATCACATTTGGTCGGGTCAATGGGTAATACTAGAAGTAGCTTTCTGTTTACAATTTGAACTTGGTGCTCGCCCACTTACCTAAGCGATACTTATCCAGGAGTTTGTTTTTAAACATTGACATTGGCGTAAGAGGTGGGGAAAACAATGGATTCTTTGTTGACCGACACTTGATAGAGCTAGTGAACTATAGTAGAAGAAGCTTTTTGTATATATCTAAGTGACATTTGACGAAAGTGGTGGGAATAATAAAATGGATTTATTGTTGACCAACTCAAGCGTTAGTTATTACGAGATTTATTCTTTAACAATTCATTATCGTCGGCAGTACGGCAGAGAAGGCATGTACAAATACCAGTGCTAACTAAAGTTAAGCAACGGCCGCTTTGGTCACAACTTGGATGGGTGAACCTAAAGTGGTGCCGAGCGTAGCGTTCTTCCCAATATGGGTGTGTTACCTCATATAAGCATCCATACATGTCTTCTCTGTGGTTCGGTGTGTCCGACACCTCGACACCTAACGGGAGGTTATTGAATTGAATTGAACAATTCATTGACATAACAGGAGGAAGAAACAATGGATTTCTTGTTGACCAACACTTGGGTGGACGGGTGATATTTGAGGTTGTGTACAAAAAGCATATAAATTATATTTATTACATAACCTCAAATATAAATGAGATTTAGTTATTATAGATCTAAGAGAAAGCATACAATTTTGAAAATTTGCAATTGTTGACCACAAAAGAATAGTCACGGCTCTACTGTGCGACGGCTGAAATCAGACCTTTCAGAAGTTTTTGCTATAATCATTTTTATTCATTATTGAAATTGTATCTACTTTCAAGTTTTGTCTATTCATACTGTAAACGTATGACATAACGTAGCTCTTGGCCTTAGCTTAATCATACGGAATATAGGATAGATGAAATACATTCTTTCGAATTTTAGCTTATACTAAGTGTGCAAAAATGTGTACTTTGTTTGCAAACAATATTGTTATATATTTTATTAATTAATTTAATTTATTGTGTACTTGCATTGTTATGTAGATATAAATAATGTCCTTATTGTTAAGATAGGTAATTAGCCGTAATGATTTATTATAATATTTTTGGTTGTTTTGACTAATACGTTTTGCTATTATAAATATTAAACTGCCTGCTCAATAATGGCGTACGAAGGTTATGTAGATTCAGTGGAAAGTCCAACCAGCGCCGCGACGCCCCGTCCAAAAATAAACTGTTCCAGCTGCAGGCGGCCTCGCTTAAACTTATGTATTAACTTAAACACATTTGAATATATTAGGTCTGGGAATTTAAGCTAAGATAATTTAATTAACAAGTTATCTGTTGCTTTGCTTATGAAATAGTATTTTAAATTTTTATTTTGAAGAATAGCTTCATTTGCTATAATTATTTATATACGATGGTACCGATTGCCATTGCAAATAATTTAAATGATTCAGTTTAATTCTTGTGATTTTATTTTTCACATATCCTGGAATGTCTCGCGCAAATCCGGCGATCGGTCGCCGCCTCACGTAATTCTTGTCGTTTGCTGGCTCGGACGTGCTGCCGAATTCATTATGCGACCCCAAGAAGATTAACTTCTAAAATAAAATCTATTGTGTCCTTCACGAACCTAACTGTACTGAATATCGTGTAAATGCAAATATGTTTACCAATATAAAAAAATTAAGGGTGCATCTTACTAAGTGTGTATTTAATGGATATAGACAATGCAAAATGCAAAAATTGAGTAATTGTTAATTAATTAAAAATGTACTTTGTATTCGCATCAACTCTGATTGATTAAGGGTAGTCTTTTTGTATTCTAATTTTAATAATTTTATTATATTCTTGCAATATTGATAATTATTCAATTTCTATTTAAAAACTGCTTCCACATTTATTCGCTGAGTCGGATTTTTTAGCTGTATTGACGTTTGTATTAATACGAATATTAATTAACTAATATTTTTGACCTTTTTGTTGTTGACTTGTCGCAACAGTTACATAAATGTAAACTTGATTTCAAATTAGTTTTAATTGTATTTGATTTACGTGTTAAGAGGACATAATAATATATAAATGCATTTTTGTTAACGAGTTTTAATTAGTTTGTAGAACAGTTTTGACACTTAAATAGCGAATTTTACATCCGCTGTACTTTTGCGATGATTTATTGATTGCGACATTTCATTCGTTTAAAATTCAATTGATTCAAATTTGATTACTTTCAATTTGTCGGGAAAAGCGAATCCACCGTTGCAACTAGTAACTGTTTCTGTGATGCAGACGTACAACATAATTGGTTTTATTATTCATATTTTCTTGCATTATAAATGCACCCTTCAAATAAACGCACTTTGGATTATGTTTATATGAAGAGTTGCGACTTATTAATAAATAAAATAATTGTAACGGAAGTTTCAAGTTTTGTAGAAGCAATGAAGGTGATAGTCTTGCTTATTATTAACTTTTATGAAGTCTGCAATGTTACTACTACAGCAACTATAAATTGTTCACCTCGGCTACCATCTTACGACCATCATGGCCATACAAACAAAATCTCTATTTGCGCTACAACTTGCGACAAAATGCTTTAATTCTCCGGTAAACTGATTCTAATGCAAATTACTGGCCCCCAATTAATGTACTGAAGTTGCAGAAGCGGCGACAATAGTCTTAAGAGTAGGTGTTTATGCCTAGAACGTGCTAATGCGGTAGTTTATTACTTTACTTGTTTATTCTGTGCAGGACCTCCTTTTCAGGAAATATTTTTGAGATTATCTATCTAGTTTTGCAATTTTCTTTTTAGAGGTGGTATGTGTTGCTTGTTTTTGGTCCTATTGTGCATTTGGCTGAGTGCTTGAATATCTTTAGGGTTAATAAGCCTGTTTTTTAGGGTTTTATGGTCTGTGGTTGATAGCTGGCTTTGTACAGAGGTGCAGTCGGTGGTTCATAGTTGATTGGAAATCCAGCGTTTGAAGTTGGATTTTGGTTCTTTTAGGAAGAATAGAATGCAAGATATACTTATTTGGTGGATTGCGCACTTAATCTGATTAATTTGCACACAAAATTTTTATTAGGTTGTAGGAATGCTAATTTGGCAAAGTTGCAAGTTTTGTTCGGTATGGGGTTGCGAGTTAGGTACACACTAGCGTTAGTCGTTTTAAACTAGTTGATTCACCTAGGTAACAGGTTGTGTACTACATTTTTTGGGCGCAGGATTTTTTTATTTTTACTAGCAAGGTTTATTTGGCGATTAGGCTTTCTCTCCGACTTTGTACAATGATTTGTTTGCCGTGCTGGTTTGGGTAGCGTTATTGGCGATAGTTGCCATATTGTTGATTAGTTTATTACAGTAGTTATTTCCAAGCTTTTGATTTGTTGTAAGATTGTATTTGAGCGCACAAATACTTTGATTTCTTTTTGAATCTTGTTTTGGTTGAGGTTGCTTGGTGCGTTCTTGTAGTGCTGGATATTACTTTGCGTAACTACTCGCATGTATTTATGAATTGGAGTGACCCGTCCACCTACCCAAGTGTTTGTGATCAAAACATTTAATTTTAAACACTTCCGGGACTTATTCTTGGGTGGGTAGACTTGTAACTTCTATTTCAAACCACTCGCGTATTATTACAAGTTAGAGTGACCCGCTCACCCACCAAAGTGTTTGTGATCAAAACATTTAACTTCAATCTTTTTTTTGTGTGACTTATTGACTAGTAACACTTTAAGAGAAGACAAACAATCAATCCTTTGACGACAAATACTTGGTTGGGTCGGGCGGTAACTTCAATTTCAAACTACTTATGCATTATTACAAACTGGAGTGACGCATACTCACCCAAGTGTTTGTGATCAAATCATTTAATTTTAAACTCTTGTCTATGACTTAGTGACTTCTAACGCTTCAAGAATAGACAAACAATCAAACCCTTTATGACAAACACTTGGGTGGGTCACTTCAATTCCAAATTACTCGCGTGTATTTATGCAATGCATGATCAAAACATTGAATTTTAGGCGAGTTTCCAAAAAAAAAATGAATAAACACGCGAACTAGTTAATATTAATTGTTAAACAAATAATAAATTCAAGTTTGAGCATGATGAGGAGCGTGTGTGGGATTTTGTAGGACGCAGGCTTAATGATTTACAGCAACCAAACGGTATAAATAATGCATAGACTGATTTTTGGGATAGCATTGGTTTGCTCATTTTAACTATGCTATAAAAAAACAGGAGAGGATCATCATTAGTGTTTACACAAATTTAAGTTTATGAAATTTTCATACAAGTTTTAATAATTTCTTAGTATTATCTGAAATTTTCGTAAAATTTGAGCTACAGGTTTTTTGTGTTTTTTACTTTTGGCGGCCAGTATATATCTAAAGTTACTACAAAGTAAACAAAATCATTTTTGTTATTTATATTTAAGAAGATATGCAATTATTCAAATTTGGTAATCTTTATTAAAATTCTTTTAGTATACAATAACACAATGTGATTTAAATCACGGCATGAGGAATATTTATGATAACATTGTTCAAGTATATTTTTTATATGTAATTATGTGGCTGGTATTCCAACTGGACATTTGCTGCTGCGCCGAAAGGGACATTTAAGTGCAAAAACTGCGGTATTGTCCAATTGTTCGAAGGTGCATTCTATAGTCTGGATCGCGGTTCGCAGAAAGCGAATGGAATCTACTAAAAATCTGGTTTTATTGAAGGTTATGCAACTATATTTTAAATGATGTTAAACGTATTTTAATTAATTTCTATTTAAAGTAATAAAATTGTATTAATTTATTTAGTTATAAAAGATGCGGAAGAAGATTTGACAATTTAAAGAATGCTGTTGAGGGTTGCAACTTATATATTAATAAAACACTTTAGCCGGCGATTGTAATAGCGGCCCTTTGATGATTTAAATTAATTCAAATTGTTTTATTAGTGCAAATTATTGTTAGGGTCAGTAATCTTTATAGTGCAACAAATCATAAAATTATATTTAAAAAAATATATGTATGTAAATTGAAATTTTTAGCGTTTATAAAGGTTGTATATATATAATATTAGTGAAAGATTAATTAATATAAGAGTATTAATAAATTGTTTTATACAGTTATAAATTATATACAAGAGTACGAGTTTAATATATAATGCAAATTGAATCAAATTGTAGTAAAGGTAGTAATTTAAAGAGATCAAAGAAATAGTCTATCTGTGAAAATAGCTTGTATAATTCTATTATTAAGAGGAATTGCGTTTTTATTTTTTTGTTAATGAGTATTAGCACTGTATCTCAATAGGAGCACACTTGAATAGTATTACAAAGAGCTAGACTTTTATACTGGAGAGTATTCTATTTAGTCGTGTTTTTTTAATTTATTTGTTAACATTTGTACTCGACATTAATTACATAGGTACAGGTCTAATATTATTACTTTGGTTAATTTAGTTTGGAAGTAGGATTAATTTGTCTGTCCTACTATATTAACCAAAACAATAATGAAAAAAGTCAAACTAAATATAGTTTAAATTAAATAAATAGACTAACATACAGGGTGTTTACTTAGACCATATTAATGTAAGTTTATGATATTTCTTGCTGGTTTTGTGATGAAAACAACATTTTTGTTTTTGAAATGTTTAAAGAAATTATCTTTAAAAGTTAGGGTGCGTTTATGCTGCACATCGCCGCGCTGCTCGCCAAGATTGGCGCTGCCCGCTGCTCGCACATCGCCATTCAGCAGCATAAATGCACATCGCCGCGCTGCTCGCACCTCGCCGTTATTTAATTACTGTCGAGTTTTATTTTATTAATCAAATATTAATATATTATAGTTATTAATATAAGTTATATTATTGAATCAAAATATTTAATATAATTTATAAAGTTAAAGAAAATAAATAATTAGTAAACAGATTCCAATATAAACTTGCGTATTTATTAATTGCTTATACAAATTCTTAACTTAAATTGCAAGTCAAGTATTATTTAATCTTGATTTGTGACAATCAATATGTATTTTTTTTAAATAAAATATTTTTATAATGAAATTATTAATATAAGTAAAAATATTAAGTTAAAATAATTAATTACTATGCCACTTCAGTAAAAATACAAACATTGCTTTAACAATTTCTTGCTTAATGCGGATTTATTTCAATTAAATTCTTCATAAAATTATTGTAAACGCAACAAAGTTTTGATAAATTAACACACTACATGCAAATAAAACTTCATTCTTTTAAATTGCATATAACCTCAACACGGTTTGAAGTAACATACTAATTAATTAAACTAATTAAATAAGTTTGATAATATAAATTACATTATGTTAACGTCTCACAAAACTGGCAATAAACGGACCAATCAGAGCGCTAGTTTGAAGATGTACGGCGATGGTCCAATTATAAAAAACAAACTATTTTGTTCACATCGCAGTGGCGTGGAATGTGGCGAGCAGCGCGGCGATGTGCGAGGTGCAGCATAAATGCTCCCATAAGATTATATAGGTTTGTTTCATCATCGCCATAACATCCCGGCGCCAATCTTGGCGAGCAGCCCCGGCGATGTGCAGCATAAACGCACCCTTAGTTAGCTTTAGCGTTTCTGATAGCTTTAACTTTAAAATATTCAAAAACAATTTTTATAAACTTGTAGTAAACTTAATTCCTTACAATTTTTATTTTACAACTTTAACTTTTATAATTTTCAAAATATTTAGAAGAAATTTTCTTCAAAACATAGTATTCTACATTTTTGAATTGTAATTTTTTTTGAGATATTTAATGAAATTGTTGCCAAAATTTTGTTTTTTGCACTTTTGATAGATTTAACTTCAAAATATTTAATAACACTTTTTATAGAATAAACAATTAGATCCAAATCTAGGTGTTTTGTTCTTTTGACAGTTCTAATTTATAAATATTCAAAAACGCCTTTGATAAATATTTTAACAAAATTAATTCATTACAGCTTTTATTAGCTTGTGAGATATTTAAAATTAGCTTTGTCAAAATATTAAACAACTTTGTAGAAATTGCCAGTAAGTATAAAACAATGCATATTTTATGCAAAGAAAATGTTTATATAACTATTATTTTACTAAATTAATAATAATCAATTTATGACCGGTAAGTTTTTGCAAGATTTTTGAGATCAACCAAAAAAGTTTCGCACGGTTTCTCACGGCAAACCAGTTTTAATAATACAAATTAAACACCAAATTTCTTGCTGTATGCGCCATTACCCACAACTGACGTCACACGCACCGATTATGTTAGTTTCACCGCGTTGGCAAAAGGTATGTAAGCGTATATGATCTAGAATTTTTTTAGATAGCGACAAAATTGCACGTAACATGTAAAGTTTAGAAGTAACCCAAAAAAAATGCTAAAAGTTTTATCATTTGATATAAAACAAAGTAAAAACAGTTTTATTTATGCAGCCTGAATTATTATCATGAGTATAGAGAACACTAAAATGGTAAAAGAAGCAACACTAAGATTATTAAAAAGATAGAGAACATGGAGAAGCAGTGGTTTTAGAATGTAGTATTAATTTAATATATTTAAATTTATTGTAAAATTTAAGGGTTAAGTGGAAGAGCAGCTTAATAGCTGAACTTCGCCTTTTTATCTGATTAAAATGATAAATAAAGATTGTAATAAATAAATAAATAATAAATAAAAAAAAAGTTAATTTTTGATTTTTTATATATTAAATTATTTTTTTGTTTTCATAATTTGTCAAATGAAAAAAGCTTTTTTCTAACGATTAAGACTTGGCTGTAGTTTGTTTTTGTAGTTTTTCTATAATCATATTCAGAATGTTGCAAACTAAACAGTTTTTTTAGATTTTTTTAATTGAGATATTAGTATCATCTTAAATATTTGTGGAACTATATATTAGAATAATTTCAACATTTGGTACTATTATAGTATTAATATTGTACTAAATTTGAATAAATTTTATACGATAATTTATATTCTAGAATGTTGCAAACAAAAAGTTTTGTAGGATTTTTTTTAAATATTAGTACTAGTTGAATGTTTTAGAAACTATACATTGGGTCAATTTGATTGAATTTTATACGATAAATGTGTTTTCAGAATGTTGCAAACTAAATAAGTTTTTTAGGAATTACTTTATTGAAATATTAGTACCATGTTAGATATTTGAACTATATAATGGATTAATTTGAATTTTTGGCAAAATTTAGTACTATTATGGTACTAATATTGTAGCAAATTTACAATTACAATTTTATAAACATTTTCACATATTACTTCTTTGCCACTATCAGATTCATCAACGTTTCGTTTTGTAACACAAAGATTGTAAGAGATAATCTAAATTTGCGTGTAAACAAATGTATACTTTAATTTTTAAATTAAGAATGACGTTTAATATTTACATTATAAAAAATAAGCCACTAAAATGCAATTGCATAGTTTATCCGACACTTTAAACAACGATTGTAATAGCGGCCCTTTGATGATTTAAATTAATTCAAATTGTTTTATTGGTGCAAATTATTGTTAGGGTCAGTAATCTGTATAGTGCAACAAATCATAAAATTATAGTTAAATAAATATTTGTATGTAATTTGAAATTTTATTAAAGTCCTCAGAGGTAACACTTAAAGCAACTTTCTACAACTAATTCAAGTACAAAATAAGAACATTTTGTGCTGGTTCAGTTCAGTTCAGTTGTTCCAGCTCGAGGGCATCTGGCCCTTCGGGGATTATTAAAACAAAAAAGAGTAATATTAATTTTATTGACAATGTTGTGTCATTTTTAGTTAGAATGTCGTTAATTAATATAAATAGTTTTATATTTTAGTTTGTTTATAACTGTGACATTTATGAAAAATCTTCAACTTTTTATGGATTTTATAAGTAATTATTCAAGCTTTTGTGAAACATCATCTCTAAGCTTTTATGAATCAGAACACGCTTATATAATGGTAAGTATTTATGAAGTGCTTTACTTATTTCCATATTATTAGCAAATATAAAGTTGTTTTTTATATTATTAAAGCATTATTATTTGTGGTGAACATTTTAGCATAACTCGAATCAAATAAATTATTTCTAAACTCAGCAATTAAGCTACCTCTATAATATACTTTATATTAGAGCCAGCTTTCTAATATTTAACACTTATCAACAAATGTGCTTCTCATTAAGTCTATTGCGCAAGATGATTAAGGTGATTTATGAGTTCGGATCGGATGACATCTTCCGGTTGGACGTGTAGGACCTACAAGCTTGGACTGAAAAGCAGATATTTGCGCGAATGATGATTTGAAATGATTTCATTTAGATAAGCGCGCGCGAGCTCATTAAGTTACGTACAGTTTACCGCAGGAACCGAGACCAGTCGAGCGTGATCTGAACCACTTTCCCTTCGCCTTTATATGGCTAACATACTCATATACAGGGTGTCACAATCATGTTTTCCTATATTATATTAATTTTGCATAACGTATTGTAATATCTATTCTTTAAATTGAGTAAAGCATTAGTTAAATCTATACGACATTAACGAATTTACTAATCTGTTGCTGTATATTAGAGCATATATGCACACTTAATTAGATTAATTATGTATGCGGTATGTTATGAATATTGATTTTGATTACTAACTATGAGGTGCAAATAATGATTTAATTGCAATTATAAAGTTGAAAAATGGTTAGATATCAATTTTATTATAGTACTATTATATTAATTAATCTTATCTATTTATATCTCTGACAAAATTCGGAAGAAAATGAGTAATCTTGAATTGTTTACTCAATTTTATTAATTATATAAAAATACTTTCAGTTTAATTCAAACATTTCTATAACAATTTTTATTATTATAGATTCTCAAGTTACATAGCTTAAACATTTGATGTTGGCTTTTTTTCTTTTTTTTTTATTAATACATATGTATATACTTTTTTCTATAATGTTCATAATTTTTCTTTTTTTTGTATCACTTATTTTATACTTGTACTGTAATTTTTTCTTTTTTTTTATATATATATATATAACTTTTTTTGACAATGGTGGAAAAGACATGTGTCTACAACCACCACATTTCTTAACCTATGTATACTCTTTAAATATTTTGACGATAAATAAATGCTTTTTAAATTTGGATTTGAAAAATTTGTTGCATTCATTAATTGTATTCTCAATCTTACAATTTGGATGTTATTCATTTCTTATCATAAAAGTGGATAATTGTGATAAATCACAAACAAGTTAAAAATACACGAACGCTATGATAATACTTATATTTGCACTAGCAAACATGATAAATAATTTGTCAGGTGAAATTATCTCGACTAACAACCATTACCATCTTGCTGCGAGTAAGCATCACGCATGTCGTTTAATACAATAATAATAATAAGCTTAAGGAAACTATTTTATCGTAATAATATTTTTATTTTTATTTTATAATGTCAATCATTTGATTCGATTTGGATTTACGAAGTTTTTTTAAAGAATTCTATGGCTTTTTGCGGATAAAAGTTAAATAAAGTCAGTTAATCGTAATTATTTTCATGTTTATAATGTAAATTTGTTTGATAGCATCTTGTTGTACTGCATATGAAATTTTATTGAAATTCACCGATTGGTTTTTGTTTTACGTTCAATTTTGCATGAATTTTACGGGTTTTTGCGGTTTAAACCTTGAAAAAACTATTTTATTGTAATATTGTTTTTATTTTTATAATGTCAAAGTGTTTGACAGTAACATTCCCCGATTAGAAAGCTAAAGAAAATTATTTTATTGTAATAATATTTTAGTATTTTCATAACGTTAAAAGTTTTTTTGTCCAAGAAGGAGGAGGTGATATTCAATCTGTTGACGATACACACTTGGACTGGTGGGTGGGTCACTACAGGTCATGATTACCATTGAGTAGTTTGAACTACCTACCCTCCCAAGTGTTTGTTATCAAGAATTGGAAGTTTTTTCTCTCTGCAATGGGTAAAAGTTTTTTTGTTTAAGAAGGAGAAAGTGATATCTAATTTTTTGATAACCAACACTTGGGTGAGTAATTACAGATCATGATTACCAGCAAGTAGATTGAACTAATGTGACCCGAGTGTTTGTTATCCAAGATTTGGAAATGTCTCCTCTTTGCAAGCATTAGAAGTCTTTTGTCCAAAAAGGAGAAAGTGATAATCTGTTGACGATAGATACTTGGGCGGGTGCATGGGTCACTCCAGATCATGATTACCATTGAGTACTTTGAACTGGAGTAATTTCTCACCCGCTTAAGAGTTTGTTATCAAGAAATTGGAGATTATTTTTTTTTTGTTGATTTTGAGGAAAATCTTCCTAAAGACTTGCAACTGCCGGATTTATTTTTACGAGCGCCAACCCACTAATCTTATCCCTAATTGAACTCTTAGAAGTTTGTATTTTTTAATGCATTGACCTTTCTGCCTAACTGATATTGGTCTTAGTGGAGAATATTATTAGTGCATAGGGTTCGTGGAAAACTTGTACCACGATTTTATCTGGATACAGACTGTTGGACATTTAGTTTGTTTCTAGGTTACTACATTTTATATACGACATTTTTTTAAATCTAAAAAATATTTTAGAATAATTATTAGTCTTCTTCTTCAGCCTGTATATGTCTACTTCTGAACGTAGACCTCTTCCAATTTCCTCTATCTGTACTGTTTTGAGCTGCTAGAATCTATTTTTTTCTTGCGATGTTTTGGATATTGTCTTTCTATCTTCTTTTTAGTCTTCCAGTGCTTCTTTTACTGAGTGGCCTTGGTTGATCTTGCTTTGCCATAGACTACACTTGCTCCAATTTTTGGAATAATATATTAATAATTGTATACTCAGCATCAAGTAGGAAAGACTCAAAATAAATATATTTAACTCAAGTGACGTACTAACGGCACTGTCAGGCAAACATATGACCAAAAATGACAAACTGAACTATGGAGGAAACAACAAAACACAACTCAGATACAGAATGCAGTTGGACTTTGGCACATTGCAGGGAGGTCTGGCAAACACTGTACTCTTCTGGAAGAGGCTTTTACGAAAACACTTCTGTTAGGAGCGCAAACAATGGAAATGGAAATTATATATATGGAAATTGTGAACCGCAAAATATCTGGCAAGAATGTCCAAATTCTAACGGATAGTAGAGCAGCCCTAATTGCTATAAACAAGCCTAGAATCACATCGAAACTAATTTTTGAATGTCATTGTGCTGTTACTTTAGCAGCCTATATGAATATAGCATCGAGCTGCTCTGGGTAAAAGGACATTCTAACAAAATAGATAGGTAACATTGAGGCGGACGAGCTGGCGCGTAAACGGTCAACTCTCATGGCGTGTGGATCTGAACCTTGGACCTCACACTCAAAAGCTTAAATAATCTACTAAAAATTAACTACACAATGCACTGAGACGGCGTTAGGATGACACTCTGGGCTGCAGACAGGCAAAGGAAGCAATGACTGCTCCAAACGCTAAGACATGTAGACATATTGGAGACAATTCAACGTGTAGAGGACGTGAAATGGATGACGAGACGGTTGGGGATCTGTTGGCTTGAAATGGCCAGTATAAAGGAGACCTCTTCAAGCGTTGTACTTGCATTCATCAGCCACATAGGGTGGTTGAATGGCAGGACTACGCAGTGAGGTCATCACTGGAGGAGGTACAGAGGTCTTAGACTTTGGTTTACCTTCCAACTTTCAATCCGGAACTCATAGATACGGAGTAGAAATAATTGTGGATAAGGAAGCGCAGTTCTGCCAAAAAGATGAAATGATGATAGCTAAACTAGGTAAAGTCAGAAACCAAATAAACTACATCATAATCCGCAAAAGGTTCAGTAACCTCATCAAATCAGTGAAGACATTTCCAATTCGGACAACTATTACACATGTAAAGCTAAAAAGAATCAACCTCAAATGAACCAAAAAACAGATGCACCTCAAAAATCTAGAGCACAACACCATATTCGAAAAGGTTTAAACAGACATAACCAACAGAATAAAAGAACTATCTCCTAAATACCCAAAACAAAACCATATATCAATAACGGCAAGACATAAAGGAAGCGTTGGCGGAAGCAGGAAAAAACTAAATAAAACCTACAGGGAGTGGATGTCACAAAAGATAGACAACGACATTAAGAAGGAAATAAAAACAGCCAAAAGAAGAATGGTTAGCAGAAATGTTGGGAAATAGAGACCTATGAGAACAAATACGACTTCTTCAACATAAAAGAAATGTGCGGATGAACAAGAACTCGCCAACTATATGTACTACTGGACGGCAGCCTAATCATAGAACCAGAGAAAATACTAGAGGGTCGGATTACAGAATTATTACCCTGCTGAATCACACCCTGAAGATTTTCTTAAAAATAGTACACAATCGCATCTTGAAAACTAGAAGAAGGCATCAGCGATACGCAGATGGGTTTTAGGAGAAGCATGGGAACCAGGGAGGCACTATTTGGAATAAACATACTAAGGACAAAGGTGTCTAGACATGAACTATGAAATGTAAATCTGTCACATCAAAAAGCCTTTAATAGAATTCAACAATCGAACCTATTAGAGATACTAAAGAAGAAAAATTACCTCTGCTATTTAATTTGAAGAAGCATTGTCAGAGGAAACGAGAGGTATCATCATAAACGGCGAAACGATTAACATATACGTTACGCAGACGATACGATACATATGATCTACAACACCTAATTAAATCGGTAAACACCAACTGGCAAATATATGGCCTAGATAGAAGTCATGGCCACCACTAAAAACCTAAATCAGAACAGACACATTAACAAAAAAAAACTATAGAATGGGTACTCTCTCACAAGGATAGACAATAGAGATTTACAAAAATGAAAAAATCTTTTGTAATGTTAATTCAGAACTAGAGTTTTGAAGTGCTACATTTTCCAATTTTATTATATGGAATAGAGGCCTGGACAACAAAAACATTAAGAACCTGGAAACATTCGAAATGTTCAGAGTTTGCACCAACGAAATAGTAATGCACCGAACGAGTAAAACTAGAGTCACTACCACAATAAAGAAAATAAAACTAGAATACCTTGGTCACTTCTTGAGAGGAGACAGATATAACGAAAAATTAAAGAAAAAAGACTGAGTCCACGAAGCTATTCAGGGCAGCAGTCAACAAAGATTTGCATAATAATGGTTTTCAATATCCGGTAGGAACGGAACTTGAAGAGAATCTGGTTGCACTAAATATGAAATTTAATTGAAAAGGTTTTTGTTTTGCTTTGCGGCCAGTTTTGCAAGAATTTTACGGGTTTTTGCGGTTTAAAGCTTAAGAAAGTTACTGTATTGTAATAATATTTTAATTTTTTGAGTGTCATTATGATTAACAGAATCTTGTTGCACTAAATATGAAATTTGATTGAAATCTTCTGAGTGCATTTTGTTTTACGACCAATTTTGCTTAGAAAAATCATTTTGTCGTAATAATATTTTAATTTTTATGATGTCAATGTGTTTGACAGTAGGTGCATCTGCTAAAAAACTACCTAATTAATTACACAGTAATTCAGTACAAGATGCAAATTAATTTTTAATTTGTTTATTTATCCGGAGAAATTTCCGTAAAAATATCGAAAATTGTTTTAACGAATCAGAAATATATTACAAACTTATTCTTATTATTAGTATTGAATTGTAGCAGTCTTAGCAAATATTTGAAAACTTATTATTTGTTATTAATTTTCCATGATTTGTTTGTTATAAAAGATAATTACGTTTAGCGGAAACTATATTGCATTGAACAAGCATATCGAGCACGCTTACGCAAAATCAACGATTTCTAATTAATTAAGTCGACCGTATTCTAACTGCCCATTTCGAATTTTGATCAAGATGACAATGGGAGAAGTAAACTGTCCGTCCAGTTGTTAAGTTGATTGTTATCGTTTTTCTAGGAAGGACCGAGAGCGTACAACTTTCCCCGCGCCCGCCAAGAAGACATTAGAGGTTAGTCTCTATTGAAATAATAAACGGCCATTACGGGGATCTCCGGACGCCTGTTTGTCGCCTGATGGTTTGTCTATTTCGATACATAGAAATTGGAAAACAATTGTATAATAGGATTGAATACTGTTGTGTTTTAACTCTATTCTATGTAACCATCGATGTGATTAAATAGTTTGTTTATGGATTTCCAGCTTTATTTGTGTAGGGAACTGGTTTGTATTTAGAGTGATAATAATTCGAGCATTGTTTGCATATCCGCATCGGAATAACTTTGGTATTCACCTGGAATTCACATCGGTGATGTTCATTTGCAGTTTATATTAAACATCTATCTGGCCGCCCAAACATCAACCCTCCATCCATTCAATCCTATAATGGCGTGTTCATTTTTTTAACGTACTCATTGTTATGATTTTATATCACTGCGTTTATATGTTGGTAAATGAATGATATTTTGTGATATTCTATAATTCTGCGATTTTTTAATTACAATTTTATGAATGTTGTTATGGTTATTAGTTTGCAGTTCATACGTCAGCTTATATTGCAGGTTTGTGAAATAGTTAAAATAACAGTTGCTCTGTCAAATTGAGATCTGATAGATTAGTAAAATAATTCATAGAAGTTCTTTCAAACTGTCAGTTGGCAGTTCATATGATATAATAAATTTGTTGTCTTGTTAAATTATCACTTGCCACTTTAATGACAGATTTGTAAATTCACAGTTTCTGTGACTGTTTTGCCAAAATTAAAGTTAACAGTTCATATTTCAAATGACAGATTTGTAAAAATAATTGTCGATTGCTTTGTTGGCAGTTTATATCTCTAAGTTATTTGATTGAGTTAGCATTTTATATGACAAATTAACAGTTCATATTTTGCTATTACTTACTACTGATACAGTATACCAACTACTCTTAAATGAAGTATAATTTTTTCGATTGTATTTTGTGTATTAAATAAATGTTTCTAATATAATATTTTAGTTTCGACTTAATTGTCACAATAACGTTATTATATGTTATTAAGTATTTTGGTTTTCGTTGTCTTGAGAGTAAACGTCAACTAAAAAGTATTCGGCGGTGACTAAAATAGCATAATTTTTTTTTCTCGCATGTTGTATTTTATGATCACCACACAATACTTAAATAAAATATTGTGGCAAACAGAAAACATATTTTCTTTATATATTGTTGTAATAAATTATTAACACAATTGAGGTTAGGAAGAATACCAAAATGGTTTGTAAATTATTTAAATTAAACAGTGTACTGTGGAGGCACTACCTAAAATTTTATTTGGGATTGTATTATTTTATCTTCTGGTTGTATCCGTCCAGTCGTCGGAGAAATGCAGGTAATTCATTTGATTTTTTGTGTGTGTATGTAAGAGTTGACAACGTTTCCGCCGCTAATTTATGGGCAATAAATGAGTGAAGTGATATCGGTAAATCAGTGAGCCGGAGCCAACCTTTCTGGTTGTGGCGGGCTGGCAGGAGGCGAACGAGCGAGACGGGCGGATGGACTTGCACTTATAATACATTTAATACATCGGCAACGGCAGGTTGCTGGTTCAAGAGAAAGAACGCTATCCGAGAGATGTTTATCTCAGGAATTAAGTCCCATATCTGTAACAAGCGTTCGGGATTCCTAGAGATTTTTAGCGTTCACATTGGTTCTGTTTTTTTCCCTCTCTTTTTAATTGAATCCTTTGATCTACCGACCAGAAGCCGTGAACAGGACGCTGTTGACCTTTACCAACACACAGTCATACGCTGCTTGGATTGGACTAATCGTGTGAAATTACATTATGCGAACGACAGAAGGTCAAAAAATCGAATAATGTATCTATTAGTACAAAGTGTTAATATATTTTTTAAATTGTTATTTATGTTTTTGGATTAAAATAGTAAATCAACATTTTTCTTAATTTAAATTTCTTCATTCTTGAAATAAAATGTGTAGTGGCTAGTTGCATTTATTATGAATTCTTTAAATTTTTTTAAATGATTTTTTATTAAAAAAAAAAAACTACAAATTTCATATTTGCGCTTTCAATTACTGCATATAGAAAACAGTAGAACATTTTTAAACACTATTCGTGATTAATTAGAAATAACATAATAAACTTCTAATCTCAATGCTTTGCGATTAAATGCTAAGAAATCTACTGTCCAATTTCTGTAAGTCGCTTTGCGATTAACCAACAACAAATGAATGGTTTTCTAACCTGAATATCTTCCTTTGCACTCAATCAGAAACAAAGTAATAAACTTCTAACCTCAATATGTTGCTTTGCGGTTGAATGCTAAGAAGTCTGCTGTCTTCTATTCTCAGTAAGTTGCTTTGCGATTAAGCAATAACGAATTAACGGTTTTCTAACTTAAATATGTTAGGTTAGTATGTCGCTTCGCGATTATTTAATAACAAATTAACGGTTTTATAACTTTAATATGTTTTTTTTTTCTACTAGAGTGTGTTCTGCGTTATCGTGTGTTTCTTTCTTCTTCATTTATTTTTTAAATTTTTTGCAAGAATTTTCCAAATGTTCCGTGCCTGGTCAGTATTTGTGTTGTATAATAGCACGTCTCGGGTTTCTTCTCTACCCATTCTTTTATGTCTGGGATTAATTCTCTCGTCCATTTTTCCTTTTCTCCTGTATCCCATTTTCTCTGCCATCTTTTCATAGTCTTCTCTCTTGCTCTTATCTTTGCTTCTTTTTTACTCGTTCCTTCTTTTGCAAGTTTTTTATTTCTATTCTTTCCTCCACCATCATATCCGCGGGAGGTGTTGCCGCAATTACCTCTACTGCCTCTTGTGACACTGTTCTGTAAGCTCTACAAATTCTTAGCGAGCTTGCTCTTGTGGCTTCTCTTACTTTCTTTCTGTTTTTTTTTTATTTTCATGGCTTCCCCCCATGTTTCTGCGGCGTACAGCAATTTGCCTCTTGCTGCCGTTGCTATTAGCCTTCTACTTTCTTCTCCTGGGCCTCCGTTGTTTGGCATAAGTCTACCAAGCTTTCTCTCAATTTCTTTTGTTCCAATGACCGCTTCCTTAACCTGTTCATTCATCCCTTTGCTTCGAGTGTCACTCCGAGGTATTTAATTTTTTTTTCCTATGGTTATTTCTTGATCTCCCACCTGTATCTTACCTGTTCCTCTATTATTCCTCTTAGTCGATAGCCATGCCGCCTCAGTTTTTTTGTGTTGCTAGTTTTAAACCCTTACTTCTCATCCATATTTGTATCATATCAATTGCCAGATCTAATCTTCCTTTTAGTACTTCTATTTCTACGTCTCTACCTCCTACTGCTATGTCGTCCGCAAATGCCGTTATTGACATGCCTTCCGGCATCTTCATTCGAAGTAACTCGTTATAGACAAGGTTCCACAGTTTTGGTCTCAGTGCTGAGCCCTGTGGCACTCCTCTGGTAAGTTTGAATCTTTCCTTTTTGGTCACTAGGTTTCTGTCCTGTAAGTAGCTCCATATAATCTTGATTGTTTTTCTGTTCAGTTCTTTCTTCTTTGCCGCCTCTATGATTGTTGCCCATGATACGCTATTAAACGCGTTCTGTATGTCCAACGCTATCATTACACAGTGTTGCCTTTTCCTCTGCGTTCCGCTGTTTGCTTCTTTTGCTATTGCTTTCACTTTTTCAATAGCTCCTAAGGTTGTTTTTCCTTTGGTAAATCCTTGTTGTTCTTTTTTCCATCCTCCTTTTTCTTCTATTTCTTGTTCTATTCTCCGTACAATAACTTTCTCTATTATTTTAGCCATTGTGTTGCTTAAGCATTGGTCTGTATGACGTTGCTTTTCCTACTTCTTTCTTTTTCTCAATCAGTACCAGAGTGGCTTCTTTCCAACATCCTGGGAAAGTTCCTTCTTTTAGGCACCTGTTGATTATTTGAGTTATTTCTATCTCGTTTCCGTCTAAAGCTGCTTTAACAATCTCTGTTGTTATTTTGTCCGGACCTGGTGCTTTGTTGTTAAGCAATTCTTTTATAATCTCTTTGATCTCTTCCACTGTTGCCATAACTGTTTCTTTTTCTTCATTTGTTTCTGGTTCTTCTACTGGTTCTCCCTTGGGAAATAGTTTTTTAATTATGACTTCTTCTTCTTCGTCTTCTTTTAAGCAGATTCCTTTTGTTCTTCCACCTAATTTGTCCATCACTATTTTGTACGGTTTTCCCCAAGGATCCCCATCTATAGATTCTATCATTTCTTTAGAGCATCTTTTTCTGCTATCCCTAATTGCATTTTTTAAGATTTTTCTGTCGTTTTTTAGTTTCTCTTCTATTTCCTCTGTGTTCTCTTCTCTTCTTCTCAGCTTTTTGACTTTCCTCCCTGTTTGTATTGCGTTTTTCCTGCATTCTTTTATTTCCTCACACCACCAGTATGGTCCTTTTCGTCCGCTTTTCCTGTACCTAGGAATTGCTTCCTCCGCCGCTTTTCTCAGTTTTTCTGAGTACCTCTCGCAACTTTTCTCAATATTTTCGTTTTCTGTCACTTCTTCTCTCTCTCTTTATCTTTTCTTTGTCCATTCTTCTTACGTTCCATTTACCTTCTTTCGTGTGCTCCTGTTTTCCTTTCTCTTTTGTATTGTATTATATATGTTTGTGTAGACTCGGTGATTCTTCTTCAGTCACGGTTCATTCATTTATTATTTTTGCCATTTCCAACGTTGCTATGGTGATGTCAATATGTGATTTTAAGCTTCCTCTTACAAACGTCGGTTTGTCTCCTTTGTTGCAAATTGTAAGATTTAATCCTGCTATCATCTCCTCTAAGATTTTTCCTCTTAAATCGTTCTTGTAGTCTCCCCATCTCGGTGATTTTGCGTTAAAATCTCCTCCTACAATAATTTTTTTGTTTTTCTGTTTTCTTAAACTTCGTGAGCCTCTCTTCCCCTCCCTATGTTTATTTGTATAAACTTATACATTATGTGATACTATTTTTTCCTCGTGTTCGCTCCAGTTATCTGGGTTGTTGTCCTCCATATTCTTCTTTGTTTTCCTCATTTCTTTTTTCTTCGTAGCTGGACATCTTTTCTCTCCCGTTCTGTGTCTTAATACTTTGCATACAATGCAGTATTCTTTGTTTCTGCATTCGTCAACCTGATGTCCCTCCTTTCCGCATTTTATACATAGCGAAGACTTGTCTTCCCCATTGCATTCAGCCGCTACATGTCATTTCCTTTCATTTGCTTTAACTTTCTCTACTCTGCATCTTATGAGTCCTATGTTTATTCTTCCTTCTCCTATTATCTGTTCTGTTTTATCTATAACCTTTCTTTATGGAAATTATTGTACTTCCTTCTGTGTTTACTTTGTTCATAATTTCTTCCAGTATTTCTTCCCTCTTAATTTCCGGGCTAATCTTTGATTATCACCAGTTCTGTGGTTTTGTTGCTGGCTTTTCTTACATTGTTTCATTCCATTTTGAATTTTTTCCATCTCTTTCTCCGTCTCATTACCCTTTATAATTAGTAATAACTCCCCTTTTTTGTTTTTCTTACCTCCTTGAACGTAGATCCTTTTATCTGGGTTTTTGCCTGTCTCAGCAAATCTGCATATGTGACACCTTGTTTGCTCACTACTATAGCACCTGTTTCCATTTCTGGTTTGTTTCCTCTATTTGTCTCCGCTACCTGTCCCTGTGTTGGCACGCACAGTCTTATTTTTGTGTTAGTTCTTCTTCCTGCTATTTCCATAATTTTTTTTGCATCTCTTGCCGTAATTCCCGTTGGTATTGGTATATTTATTCTTCAATACTTAATATTTTTGTTTTGATAAGCATTTTTTCGATAGCTATTAGTATCTCCTTATTCCCTACCGTTTCGATTTTCTGCTTAATGATGTGTACTTTTCCCACATTTTTTCCGCTTAGATTTTTAACTATTTCTATATATGGCGTTTCATCTTCTCCTTCTTCTTCCATTAGTTCAGGGTATTTTATTTTTGCTTGTTGTAAGATACCACCTTCTTTGCCTATTTCATCTTTATATATTAAAAGTCCTGTATTCATTTCCTTTCCCATTATTGGATTTTTTTTCCACGTTTACATATTTATAGTCTGTATCTCTCCATTCTTTATTTATAATATTTTTTATATCCTCTTCATTAATCACTTCTAATATCTCCTCGTCCGAGATGAAATGGTTTTTACGGTTTTCTTCCCTATTATTTCCAGTTTCCATTGTCTGTGTCGACATTTCTATACCTATTTTTGTTTTATTTTCTTTCTCCTGTTCTTTTTTTTTTAATTTCTTCAAGTTCCATTCTCTACATATTTGTTTCTAGTTGATTCGCACCCTTTTCAATTTCTAGTTTAGTGGTTGTACACTCACTGGTTAAGTTTTTTAACTCTCTAATTAATTTACCCATTATTTGGATTGTTGTGGGGTTATTTGCTCTCTTCGCCTCGTTGTTATCTCCTGGCAAATCTATTTCTTTCCCTCTTTTTTGATTCGTTTGACCTAATTCTTTATCTTTTTTTTTATCCGGCGGTGTTCTTTCAACATCCCGCTTTTTAAAAATGCCTCCATCTTATTACGTTTTTTGACCCTTGTCCTAGTTTCACTTTTAATTAAATATCAAATTGCAGTTTCCGCGTTTATGTTTTATTATGTAACACTAGACGTGTCGCGCGTCACGACACGACCGCACCTTTATTTTTTAGTGTGTCCAGTTTTACACTTTTTTGACAACTAACACTAGCAGAAGGGAGAAATATCCAACTTCTGGATAACTAACAAACGGGCGGGTTTGCGGGAACACTAATTTAAACTACACGTCCAAGTTAACTTTTCCGACTACCTACCCGAGAGTTTGTTATTAAGAGATTAAATCTGTCACTCTCTTTCCCAATTTTATGACATCTAATACTAACAAAAGGGACAATTGTTCAACTTCTTGATAACTAACACTGGACGGGTGGTTGGGGAAAACCAGTTCAAACCACGTATCCACAAAACTTGAACTAAGTTACCCGGTCACCAACTCGAGCGTTCGTTATCAAGAGATTACATTTGTCGCTTTCTTTCTTAGTTTTATGACAACTAACACTAGCAAAAAGGAGAAATATTCAATATCCAAGCATCAATTCAAACCACGTACTCACAAAACTTGTGATTTTTGAGTAGTTTTAATAGATTGTGGCTGGAGGTGTAATGAAAAAATAAATTTGGTTGTTGTAAATAAGTTTTTTGACCACACAGCCGAGCGTTTGTTATCAAAAATTCAAATATGTCACTTTCTCTTCTAACTTAATGACAACTAACACTAGCAGACGGGAGAATTACGAAACTTCTGTATAATTAATACTCTGGCGGGTGTGCGGGTGTGCGGGGAACACCAATTTAAACTACACGCTCACTAAACTTAAGCTAAGTTTCCCGTCCATCATCTCGAGTGTTTGTTATCAAGAGATTAAACCTGTCACTTTATTTCTCTCTCTTCTAACTTTATGACAACTAACACTACACAAAATGGAGAAATATAACACAAAGTAACCATCAATCGCGAAGCGACAGACTAGAAGCTGAGTACTGTGACACGTTAATTGTTTTTTATAGATAAACCACATTAATCGCGAAGTGACATTTTTAGCTTCATTATTTAAAAAAAAATACTACTATATTTTATGTTTTTTTGGTAGATATGAGAACTGGGTAAGTTGTTCATAAAACTGTTCAGTTTTGTTATCGTTTTTTCTGTAGTTGGAGCTTAGACTTGAATAATGTTGATGGGGGTGCTGTCTGAATGTAGTTTTGCTATTATAACGCGTTGATGTGAAATCGATTACGGATCTGTTTGTTTATCGTTACCAGAGAATTATATGCATTCGTTGTTGTATTTTTACTTGGTCATTGAACATCACTTATTCCTAGTATGTTTGTTTTCAGTCTTCTTGTCTCTAGCACTGTATTATCTAGATTTTCTGGTGAAAAGTTTTTTCTAATCTATGTTGTGATCTTTAAAGGCAATCTGTGGGTTTTTCTATTTGTTTTTTCGAAAACAAGGAATTACGTCCCATATCTTAGTGTTCACATTGGTTTTGTTTTTTCCTTATTATATTCTTAGAAATCTTTAATGTGGCCGTAGGATAAAAGGGTGTTTTAGCTCTTTGTAGTTCTTTTACACGAAGGTATTGGCTAGAAAGATGGGTGTACTTATTTTGGCAGACATTTGGTCAACAGAACCTTGTCAGTTGTCAAGCTGGGTGTACCGCGTGCAGGGAAAATAGTCGTTTGGATTAGTTTTGTTTAAACATCACCCCTACACCCCATAAACTTATCAACTCTTAATTTAACAGAACAACTGCCAACTGACACAAATCATGTAAATGGAATGACAACTTTAATCTTAGCAAATCTATGCCATGAGATCTACAAGTACAGTAATCCCAGACCAGCGTGGTTCATGAAATATGTGAAATGTAAGCGCGAATGAAGGATGCTTAAACGGGCAAAGGCCTAAAGTTGCCTATTTTGGCCCGCCAATCTATAGTTAAATCTTACCAACAACATTAATTTATAGATTTGCCATCTACAATGTTATTATTGATAAACAAATGGAAGTTTGCAACGCGCTCATATTTTTTTAAAATTATAAAATGCAACTATGAACGTCATTTGTCTATTATCAAATAGCACTTGTTTGTACCACAAAATTTATTAATTATATTTGTTAATTACATATGTAGTAACTCCATGCGCTAAGTACTCTTTACAAGATTCATAGATGAGCTATATGCGCATTCTTGTCCACAAGTGACGTAACACGCCCTAATCATGTTGCTTTTACCTCGTTAGCAAACGGTGCTAAGGTTGAATGCATACTTTTTTGTAAATAATAAATGTTCGGCAGTATTATACATACGTTGATGTGCGAATTTAAGTTAAATCCTTACACGGACAGGCAACGGCATTATATTAAAAATGATGTATTTTATGTTGTGACCAGTGAGATGCTAGGCACACTGATGATGGGTGCATATCCCGATATGTGTCTCACACTGGGTATGTGTGACATAAACATCTTTTATTAAATTTAAAACATATAATATCATTTGATAATTATGATTTTTTCCTCTTGATTGTGCACTGTTAATCACTATAATTATTATGATTTTAGTAATATGTTTGATGACTAGATCAGTATGCCTTAAGAATGAATATACATACACAATACGGGGTTGCATGTTTGATTGCTTCTATTACATATGATAAAAGGCTTTACGGTTTGCGTATGATGCAACTCCATCCTTTCAACCCTTCTCAATGTAAATAACATTTTATTTTTAACTAAAAAACAGGAACGTGCACTTCAAACATGAGCGCTTTCCTATATATGTAAGTGCACCGGCCATTATAAACTCTCATTTCATCAAATCTTGTTGCATAAGTTTTTTTTTAGAAAAACTTCTAAAGGACAAGCGACATTTGATATTTTCCATTGTCGTTTTCATGCAAATCCCACAGGGGGAATCGATATAGGAGATGACCGACCAGTGGCCGAGACTTGCATGAGGCGGATGGCCGGACACTTAAGAGCGCCTGCGTCTTTGAAGCAACCCCCTTGATGTTTAATGTCCCCGCAGACATTCGAATTATCATTGTTGTCCGTATTATTACGACAACCCTTGTGAAATTGGAGAAAGTGATGAGATGTTAGAGGGCGTGAAGCGTAATTGATTTTATTGACATTTAATACCAACAATCAACACAAAAAATGAGTTTATTTTTATAAATATTGCTACACATATATTTATTACATTTCAGTTAATTTGAAGACAACAAAAAGAATGTTTTTAAAATGAATATTAAAAGAATTAAGCTGAAACATTCAGGGATTTAGCAAAACGTTTGCGACATTCCGTAAATGTTTCGAATTTGTCATTTTCGTTTTATTAAAAAAGGTGAGCAGCAGATAAAGGGTATGAGGAATGGGGAAACAGAAAAAAGGTATCTAAAAATAAAGGAAGCTTCATATTATGAATAATAAGCTTGTATTTGAAGGAAAGGGTTACATAAAAAAAAAAACAGTTTGCGATTATGTCGGCACAATGCAGGTGTGTGTTGTGTATGTAGTTGCGTACCTTTCACTCTATGTTAATGAGCTAACGGTGTTTAAGAATCACTATGAATAATAATAATAATCGGCCGGTTTGTCAGCGCGGACAAGCGCCGAAGGAGCCTGCTATATAAGAAGTTGAACACACCTTGAATGTCGCAATTGTGTCTCACCGCATCGCCACCACACACACACACACTCCCATCCAAGCTAGGACAAAGAACATGATGGATAATTATATAATTTACATACACATAATACAAAACATATTCTAAATGATTTTCAAAACAAATAAATATTTTAAAAAAATTATAAATAAAATAAACATTATAATTTGTTGAATTTATTAAATGCAGCCAAATGTGTTTGAAACTACTACTGACTAGTAGGTATTTCAGGTACAACAGTAAAGGATTATAACTATAACGTTTGTTTAACAAGTTTAAAATGTACAAAGGTAATGAACAGGCTGGTTTTTGAAAGGGCTATAGTAGTTTCGTATAGAAATTTTGAAAAAAGACTTTAGAATAATTTTACGTGGAGTGAGCAAGGATGTGTATTACGAGGGGCACTGCTAATGTTTGCGGAATCAAGTTTAACACCGCAGCAATGTGTGGAAACACTTAGTTTATTATTTGGGAATGAAGCACCATCCAAAACTATGGTTTACAAATGAAAGGAAGACCAACGTTTGATAACGATCTTTGCGAAGGTTTGATGTTGTCAGATTGGCATGTAACCTCTAGTGAGATAGAGGAAGAAAGAAGAACAAAAACAGGCACGTGTTAAGTGGTGCAAGGAAATGCTAAAGAAATTCGAAGGGGGTTGTTCAAATTCGGTATATAACATCGTAACAGGTGACAAATCTTGGATATATTTATATGAGCCTGAAACTAAACAGGAATCGACTGTATGGGTGTTTCAAAATGAACCTAAACCCACAAAAGTGGTGCGTTTACAAAGCGTTTCAAAAAGAATGATTGCTTGTTTCTTCGGAAAAACGGGTCGTGTTGCAACTGTTGCATTAGAGGATCGAAGGACAGTTAATGCTGACTGGTATACTTCAATTTGTTTGCCGGAAGTTATCGCTGAAATCAGAAAGAACAACATAAACCGGCGAATCATTGTTCATCATGACAATGCAAGCGCTCACCCATCACGAAGAACTGTAGAGTTTTTGACCAGTAACAAAATCCAATTAATGACTCATTGCCCATATACACCTGATTTATCGCTCAATGACTTCTTCCTATTTCGACATATCAAAAATAAAATGCGTGGCGAGCGTTTTTTATTGCCTGAAGAGGCCGTTGAATCATTTAAATCACTTGTTTTGGAGGTACCTCGCTCAGAGTGGCAAAATTGTTTTGAAGATTGGTTTTATCGGATGCAAAAGTGTATAGATTTTAAAGGAGAATATTTTGAGAAGCAATAAAGCGATTTACATTACGTAATTTGTGTTTTGCTATACATTTTCCGCGAACTTTGGCAGTGTCCCTCGTATCTCTTCTGCTATTCAATATCTATCTAACAGAAAACGCATAATCAGGTATGCAGATAATGCCATGATAATTGCTGACAATGTAGAAGATCTACTACAACTAAAGAATAGATTAACAAGCACCAGTCATAGATATGAATTAGTTATCAACATGTATTAAACCAACGTATTCTCTGTGTTATGATACGGAATGGAAGCTTGGACGCTGATGGAGGAAAACATAAAGAAACTGGAAGCATATGAAATGTGACTGTATAGAAGGATATTGAGGATATTTTGGAAAGATCAAATTACCAATGACGAAATACTAACAAGAATGGACAAAACAAAAAAAATCCTCATCACGATCAAAACCAGGAAACTACAATACCTGGGACACATCATGCGCAAATCTAGTAGATGCGGGCTCCTACAAGGAAAAGGTGGTCACTTTTGCAGCATTTAATGGTATAGAAACCTGGATAGACAAAAAAGTCCCTTTTTTTAAATCAAGAATATGCTGAAAAATCTCAATGACGCATTCTAAAAAGTTTGTCTAAAAATGAACATGCAAAAACAACGACAGAAGATATCCTTATAGGTCGAGGTAAACGGCGATAGAGTAGAACAAGTAGACCGATATATAAACCTAGGCCAAATCAGAGGAATCAAGAAGCAGAAGTATATGTGGAAGGTTGTGATGGGTTAGTGTGACATTGACAAATAGACTATGACCAAGATAGCAACAACACAATAAACTATGGAAAGATAAGTGAAGCATTACTATTCGAGACCGAAAAAGGATCATCTGGTTTACAAATGTGATCAATGCGTGCCAAAAAGTAACACAACTTAAATAAAAAAAATCTGGTTTTAACGGCTTGTCTACATCGATACGAAAGGTAAGGGAAGATCTAAATGAGATGAAGCGGCAATTTAAAGAAATATGCGGGTTTTGCATGGATAAGGGTGGCACTAAATTGAAACTTGTGCTGGGGATGCCTATATCCAAAAATGGAATTAAAGTGGCTAAAGCAGAAGAAGAACAATCTATTATAATGGTTTTTGTTAGGATTAATTATAATAGTTAATTTAACCCTTTATCGTTGCCGTATACTATTAACGTTATAACGTGTTACCGTTTTTGTTATTGTTTTACCATTACTATTCTAACGGTACCGTACTACCGTTATCATTCTAGTGTTAACAGTGGCTTTAGTTAATATTAATTATAATAGTTGAATTAACCGTTACTGTTCATCATTAACGTTGTACTGTTAACGTTACTGTTCTATCGTTGCCGTTCTTGTTATCGTTTTACCGTTATCATTTTACTGTAAACAATGGCTTTAGTTTTAATTGTAATAATTAAATTAACTGTTGCCGTTTACCATTAACGTTTTACCGATACTGTTTTATTGTTAAATTAAGCGTTACTGTTAATCATTATTGTCTTACAGTTACCGTTTACTGTTTTTCCGTTACCGATCTACTGTTCTACCGTTAACAATGGTTTGTGTTGCCGTTTATTAGTAAATTAACCGTTACTGTTCACTATTTTTGTTTTACAGTTACCGTTTACTGTTTTACCGTTACCGATGGTTTGTGTTGCAGTTTATCATTAACGTTTTACCGTTACCGTTTTACCTTAAAATTAACTGTTACTGTTTACAGTTACCGTTTACTGTTCTATCGTTACTGTTTTACCGTTACCGCTCTACTATTTTACCGTTAACAATGGTATGTGCTGCCGTTTATTATGTCTTACCATTACTATTTTACCGTTAGCGTTGAATTAACCATTATTGTTTTATAGTTACCGTTTACTGTTCTACCGTTACCGTTTTACCATTACTTTCCTACCATTATTGTTCTACCATTACTTCTATTGTTACTCTTCTACCGTTAACGTTGAGTTTACACAAAAACTGCACTCCAACAACTGGCTAACTAGAGTTTAAAAAGTTATACTTTTTGGTCTCAAACCCGTATATTTAAGTTAAGAAGTTATTAAATTTCAAAGTTGGACCAAAAACGCCAGATCTTGAAACTGACTATAGATTTTTGTGAAATAATTACGGGAGGTAGAGTATTTAATTTCAAAATTTATAACAGTGTAAAACTTAAGGCCGTCAATTTTGAAACATAACCCGAAATAAGTTTTTTGAAGTTTTGGACGTTTACGGGTAGGGATTTTTTTTAACGGCAAAACGCGGTACGATTTTTTGGACAATTTCTATCAGATTAATCACTATGCAAAAGTTGAATAGTTTTTTTCAAAACGGTAGGTAAATTACGTCGCCAGAAATTATAAAGTGCGTTTTTTAGAACTTTTTTAATTAATTAATTCAATCGCTCACGGGGCTTGCAACGACTTGTTGATCATTTTCTATCCTTCTCCCCCAACTGGTGAATAGTTTCAAGTTTTTATTTAATTAATCTCTCTATTGCCCTGAGTGAAAATATAGATTTTCCGATCATCATTAAAACGTGCATTTGCTTTTTTTAGACAAAAAAACTTTCTACTCTAACTAGGGCCGAAGTTATTTTTGGACTTTTTTTGACTGGAGGAGATTGCCTAACAAATCAAATTGTTTAAAATTAACAGTGGCGGTTCTAGGATTTTTGGGCCCCACTGCAAAATTTATTTTGTAATAATTTTCCTCCCTGGCTTTGAACGCGGTGGGGGGTTCACATTGCAGACTCTTGCTTACCAGATATGACACGGGTTTTTTTAATTATCAAAATATTCCAGTTGCGTCACATAAATTTTCATCATCTAGCGCTAGCGTAAAAATGTTATAAGTATGAGTCAAAAGTCACCTGTTCAAGGTTCTGTTTTGATAAAGGCTTTTCTATTTTTTTTTTACCAGCGGCGTGATAAAAATGGCAACTAAAAGCACTTTTTAGAGTCCGCCACTGGTTAACCCAGTCACGTAAAAAATGAAAGATTCTTTCTCTACAAATTATTATTCTTATATTTCTTCTGTACCAATATACAGTCAAGAAAAACTCAATTCTGGTCTAAAATAATTGAAGTGAAAACTGAAATTGACATTATTGGCTTCAATGTTGAGAGCTTTGATATGGAAAGAAATTTTGAGTATATTTTTTTGGTTTTTATTACCCCATCTGCATATTAGATGATTCCATTGACTATTTGTTTTGCTGCGGTATTATCACATCAAAGCAAAAAGTGCTGCGTTGTTCTCATTATCAGCAATTATTCAAGCTAGTTTAGTAGACTTACTCTTGAAGGTTTTTTCATCTCATCATCTGTTTGTAATGGTTGCTTTGTTACTAACTTATATGACTATTTGGTCATATTAGGGTTTAGTCCGACCATTATTTTGGTTGCAAAAAGTATCTAAAAAAAGTATGGTTACATTTTCTAGATTTAATGTTAGTCCGCTATTAAGCGTGGGTACAGGTTTAGTTGCCGCAACACCACAACAAATCACCTGCTGCAATCTTTAAGCGTGTATGCTAGAATTGTTGATGGTAATAGCTTCCTGGCGTACAGCAATGTTGCAAGATTAACTAATGCCCAGGAAAATAATTCAGTGATGCTTGTTGAAATTATAAAGATCTATTGCTATATACTATATAATAGTCTAAGATAGGGTAGCATAGACGACGTGGATCGGTTTTTTGCCGTAAATTTGCAACTAGGAGAGAGGGCCAAATGTCAATTAGAACTATGTTTTCAAACATCCCAACAAATTAAAAAATGTTAATGACAGCAAATATGGCGGATTTAAGATTTTAGATAAAATCCGGCCTTGACACCAGATGCGACAGCTATATTTGCTGTTTATGGTATTTTTGAATTTGTTTGGATGTTTGAAAACATAATTCTAGTTGGCAGAAAGAAAACTACAAAAATTGAAATTTAAAAAATTAGATGTATTGGACCGACTCAAACGGAGAGGAGTGGGGCCAGTTGTAGCAGCACAAAAAGTGGAGACAACAGTTTTTTCTGCAGTGAAATGATGCGGTCACATAAATTAGCAGCTGATGGCGATCAGTATAAATTAGTGGGATTAAAGTCCTCACACTGGCTATTGACTATCCGCCATTTCCAAATCTTGGAATCAGTTCCACGATTTGAAGATATCTAGTGTGCAAAAAGAACAGGTACATTTATAAATGTATTAATCTTGCACCTTTTTTTAATATTCTTTTACTCAACGTTTGAACTAATTGATATACAACGTGAACGCTCGCTGTAGTGGTTCACAGTCATTTTGTATCATGTGCTTATATTTATATAATAATCTAGTTGGGCTAGTGAGTGCGTTTGCCATGACCTATTCCATCCATTTCTGGTTTAGTTGCCTAATTAACATGACATATTTCTTCTTATATCTTTTAGTTTGCTATTCAGTTTTTTTGATATTTTCTTTGTCGAATTGATTTCTGCAGTCTTCTACCATTAATTATTTGTTATACTGAGCTTGAGTGGAGTAGCTATCCTGCAATGCGGAAGGACCCACAGCTTAATGGGTTCTGTGGCGTTTATTCAAAACCTTGGTTTAAAGTGAAATAAGTAACAGGTTTTTGGTGATGTAGTATACCACCAACTCTAGAACTTCTATGCTGACCGTGTCACTATTATGGCCGAGTATCCATTTTTGGTTTATTTTTGGCAAAGCCTATTTTTCATTTTGTTGAGGTACTGTAGAGAAATCACATTTTTGCAATGATTGTAACGGTGCTTAGTCTCTCGTTGTTGATCAAGATTGCCAGCTTTGCTTTGACACTCAAATAACTCATATTTTGTGAGACAGTTCAATTGAAAGTTTTCAAAATAAAAGTCGAAGTATGTACAAGATTTATTGACGAAAAAGTTAATAGTTTATATAAGAGAATTTTGGAACAGTTGAAAGACGTTTTGTCAAATTGACAGTTTGCTAGGCGGCAAGTGTGAGGGGGCGCTGTGGGCAGCTAGATTTCTTGTTATCGTCGATATGTTAGACGGTTTACATGCTAGATTTGTAAAATAGTTGACTTTTGTTTTGTTGACAGTTTATCTGATAGATGACACATTTTACAGATTTGAAAAACATAGGTTTGACAAATTAAAACTTTTCCATCTAAAAGATTTGTGAAATAAAACAGATGGTTTGTCAATTTAAAAGTTGAATATAATGCAAATTGATCGAGAAAAGTCTATACGTCAATTTTTTTTAATAGTTTCCAGATTTGTATAGTCCAAATATTGCAGTCATGTGACAGATTTGTGAGATAGTCGGCAGATGTTGAATTGACAGTTTATATGACAGATATGCGTTATTAAATCGATAATTATATGACAAATTTATTGAATGTCGTATGACAGTTGACATAACATTTTTTTTTTAAATAATGCGTTTTGCTTGGTAAATTCTATCAGATGTACTGAATTATAATTGTATTATCCTTAATGATTTACCCTGCTGAAGGCACAAATTAGAATGTCGAACACAGATAATTAAGGATAAAAAGATTACTTTATTTTTAATTCAGTAAACATCAAACGGAAATTAATAATAATCTTCTGTAAAAAAAACTGTACGTCCAGAACCTGTTTATACTGTTTATATCGATTTCTGGATTGTATTTATAAAAAAAGTGGGCACGCTGGGTCTGTCGCCAAGTTATGTCGCGCACATTGAATTAATTATTTGTATAATTGCCGACGGCGGGCATTCGGGAAATGTGCGGATTGCGTGTGCTCGGAGTAGTGAAGCGGGGGCCTCACTTGCGTTTGCACTTCGCAATTGATTCGGCGAAAGCCGCGAGTCCAGGGAGAAGTTACTACTAGCTTTGGCTTGGCTTGCTCAACTGTTGTGGACTTCTTATAATTCCGTTGCCATCGCCTTCCTAGAAATGTGTCACCGATTGAACCAATGTTTCCGAGTAGAACAGCTGAAAATAAAAACAATAAAAAGTTACAAATAAACGGAAAATAAATTCATCGAATTGGTTTAATTTTTTTTATATTGCTCGATGAATTATAAGTTTATACTTTTTTAGCTGCGGATTAATTTAGACATTGATGAACTCATTTACTATTATGATATAGTTTGTTTATTTTTATATATGAATTGTTTAGATTGCTTTATTTGTTTGCAGGTAAGAGCAGTTCATGAAATCTGAAATCTCAAAACGGCACCGGAGCTTTCATGTTGAACAGTAAGTAACTACAACAGGATCAATAAAATTATATTAATTAGTATAATAATAATAACAATAAATTGTAATATTTTCATTAGTTAATTAAAAATTTACCAGAAATCTACAATAATTATAATGTTGTACATGTATTTGTGCAACCCACACATCTTTGTTATTAATTCGTTAAATTGGCTTAAATATCAGTCGAGATATGTAAGAAAAAATACTGACTGTACATTGTGTTGAAAAAATTAATTCAATTGTTCTAATTCTAATCTAATCAAAAAGATAAAGCTACTCGCTTGTCACAATAAAGTCTGAATATTAAACATTTTAACTTTGTTCTCTCGTTTAAATCTACTTACATTTTAATTTTTGCTCTTTTTTCTTGATGTATTGAATATATTTTGAAAATTGATGTAATTTATTTTTAGCAATAAAAAATTGAAAAATAAATTGGCTTAATTTAGGTTTCAAAATATTTTTGAGCTTTTTCTTCAATGTTTTGAAGTCTCAAATTATATTTAAAAATATGATTCTTATTAAAATTTTGAAAAATATTTTTTTGGATTGACTTTTGTTCAAAATTATGAAGAAAACCTTAGTTTTTGAGCTTTCTTCTATGATGATTGAGGCTTAAAAATATGAAATATTCTTAGTTTTTGAGCTTTTTCTCAATGTATCAAAGTTTTCTTTTTTTTGGAATTGATGTAACTTATGCCAGACATACTAAAATATATATTTTGTAAAAAAACTTTGTATCTTAATTTATACTGATAGCTGATAACTTGGTGGTCGAAGCATTTGGTGGCGTTTGTCTTCTTTGGAATTGGTATGAAGCCATTTCTTTTTAAGTGACCATTTGTATAGATTTTGTTGAAGAGGTTTGTTAATATTTTTGTTTGGTTGGGCTCTAGTAGTTGCAATGGGGCAGGTACTTTATGCCCTTGAGTTGCTTTATTTACATATTTATCTTATTTGTTATTTTGGGACAACATGTAGGTTTGTTTCCTCATCGTCAAAGAGCTTTTCTATGTATTTTGTCTTCCTGGATTATTGGTTCTATACGCTTAATTTGACATAACCTCAATTTTTGCAAAATCAGAAGTCATTGGACTTGATAAGACATTGAAAATTGGTGCTATGAATACAGGTCAATACCATCAAAACCAAAGTTTGTAATTAAATAAATAATTAAAATCTATATTTCTCATAACCTCAAATCAGTCAGCATTACTATGCATAATCAGAAGTTATTAAGAGTTAACATTTAACACCATTACTCGTAACTAAGAAACCGTAAATTAATGCAATTTAGTACCAAGTGTGCAAAATGGATTAAATTTTATACGCTAATTTTGACATAACTTCAATTGAATCAACTGGCTTATCAACATCATAAATCATTAGAGTTAACATAATGACTTGGAAACCATATACTAAAAACTGGTGCAACTTGGTACCAATATAGCTTAATACCATCAGTACCAAATGTGTAAAATTGATTTAATTTTATACGCTCAATTTGTCATAACCTCAATTCAGTTAACCTGACTTTACAACATTAGAAGTCATTGAAGTTAACATAATTGCTTCTAACTCAGAAACTGTACATTGGAAATTTGGTACCAAAATTGCTCAACATTATTAGTACGAACTGTGTCAAAATTTACTCAATTTGACATAATCAATCAAATCAATCCACTTGATTTAACAAAATTAAGAATATTTTAGAATCATAGAAGACAACATAAATAATTGTAACTTGTAAGCATACATTGGTGCAACTTGGTACCAATGTAGCAATCAAAATCCATATGCTCAATTTGACAGAATCTCAAATCAATGAATTTCATTAAACTGAATCAGGAACTAAAGGAGATAATATAATCATAACTCATAGGCAGTACATTGGAAAATTATGCAACTTGATACTAACGTAGCTCATTACTATTAGTACCAACTGTGTAAAATAACCAAAATCTATACGCTGAGTTTTATAATCTCAAATTAATCAGCACCATTTTGCAGAATTAGAAGTTTCAGAAGGTAACATTATTGATCATAACTTAGAAATTGTATATTGGAAATAGGTGCAACTTGGTACCAACATAGCTCAATATCATTAGTACTAACTGTGCAAAAGTAATTAAATTCCATAAGCTTAATTTGACATAACATCAAATCAATCGAACTGACTTGACAGAACTTATTTGAGACATAATTACTCATAATTTTTGAACATTTGGTACGAATATAGCTCAATACTGTTAGTACAAATTGTACAAAAATGATTAAATTTGACCCAATTTGACATAACCTCAAATGAATCAACCTGACTTAACCTAATCAGAAGTTATAGAAGACAACATAGATACTTATAACTCATGATCATCTTGTCAGGGTCAGTTTGTAAGCCTTCCCTATCTACTACAAAAGTTAAATATTTTAAAGAAGATTGAAGGCATTTTAAGATGGTATCTAAGTTAAATCAGAATCTGTAGTCATCGTTGCTTTTATCGACCAGTAAAACAGGCGAAATCCAGGAACTAGATAAAGGCCTAATTATAACATGTGATGTTTTTGCATGAATTATGAAAATACGTTATAAATGTGTTTAATAACACAACTTTATTTAAGGCTTTCAAATTTTTTTAAACTTCTTCATCTAAGTCTCATACCTCTTATTCAAAATCAAATTTATCCATCCTATAACGTTTTAATGAATTAGTTTCTAACACGATGCTAGGCTAAAGAAGAAGAAGAAGAAGAAACTATCAAGAAATGACATGCACTCGTTTGGTTTAAAATTGATACTGAAATATCCACGTTTCCTGTTATTTACTTGTTTCGGGAAACCGTACTCGACTTTTACTTCTCGAATGTTGATTTCTATTATTATTAATTATAGTTTAGTTAATAATCCCATTGCATTTTCTTCCATTATTGAACAGTATTTAATATGTAAATATAAAAAGGGCCATCGACCAAAGTATTTCTGTATTTGATTAGAAATCTATTTTAATCTATTAATTTAATTGTTTAATATTTATTAATATTAATTTCTATTTAATAGGCTGAAATATTTAGAGCGTAAAGATAATATAACGGTTAATACAGGGAACACTTAAATGTTTTACATTTCTGTAAATTAAATTGAAAATTTCCAAACAAAATTTATTTGTGTCCGGCTATTTGGCATAATGCGGACCAACGTATATGTGTGTGTGTACATTAGATAATGTGGAGTACACAATGCAGAGTGGGATGGGATTCAAAGGGGTGGCCGAACCTCACCCGCTCTATATACCCATATATACCCCTGACGGTCCTCTCTCTCCCGAGCCCCCTTTACGCTCGCTCCCCACTGCATATGATATTAAGGGCCGCATTCCAACCCGTCAGCCCCCGTCATTACGAGGTGAATTTACAGCCGTGGCCGCCGAAACTGCCCCTGCACACGCGACAGCGCAAGGAGGAACCCGCCAGTCCGTAGTTTCTCCTTCCCTACAACCCTTCTACATCGCATATATTACTATATACACTTGATATACTTTAATATCATTTTTATCACCTGTTGGTCGATATAACAAATTTATGTTAGAATACGGGGTGCTATATTACCGATAGCATATCAGTACTTGCTAAATTTTGTACATGTTCATTTATATTTCAATTTGATTTCTTATTTTTTATGATTTATGAGGAAAAGTTTATTAAACAGATCTGGATACTACGTGATAATTAATTTTATGAAATAATAAAACAATTTTCTATCACAAGTTTATTCTTACGAATACATTACTAGTTTCGGCTTGACTTGAATCTTCTACTTAACTCAGTTAACTTATTACATCTGTAGAAGGCGCTCGGTATATGTCATTGCATAGTTATATAAATTTAATTGAATTATTTAGTGATTCAATTAATCAAATTTGAAAATGTAAAAAAAATAAAAATTGTTTTTTAATTATCTATTTTTGAGTCATTGATTGACGAGCAATTAAAGCAAATAACAACAAAATATATTGATTAGGTTTGATTTTATAACATAATTAGTGATTGATGACTAAAATTTTCGAATAATCAATTTTGAAAAATCTAAAATAAAATATTTCTGAATGAAAATTCATTGATTAGTTTTGGTTTTATAACATATTTAGTGATTGGTGCCAAAAATTTTTGATTAATCAGTTTTGAAAATATCAAAAAAAAATATTTTGGGACGAAAATTGATTTTTTTTGTTTTTGAAGCATTGCTTAGAGAGCACTTACAGCAAATAACAAAATTTATTGATTAGTTTTTGATTTATAACATGTTTAGTGATTGATATCCAAAAATTCTTTGTTTTGAAAAACCCAAAAAGAAAAATCTAAATATATTTTCTTTTATTATCTATTTTTAAAACATAGATTGGCGATTACTTACATCAAATTTCAACAAAATTTATTGATTAGAGTCTGATGTATAAGACATTTAGTGATTGGTGCCAAAAAAAAAAATTTTAAACATTTTTGAAAAATAAAAAAAAATATATTTCTGAATAAAAATTGCTGTTGTTAATTTTCTATTTTTGAAACATTGATTGGCGAGCACTTACAGCAAATTACAACAAAATTTATAGTTTAGTTTTGTTTTTGTAACATATTTAGCGATTGATGTCCAACAATTTTGCATTTACAACAAATATTAATAAAATTTATTAATTTGTTTTTGAGTTGTGATTTTTGACAAAAATTTTCGATTACACAGTTTTGAAAAATCTGAAAAAAAAATTTTGAATGTTTGTTGATTTTTTAATTTTTAATTTTTGAAGCATTTATTGTCAATCAGTTACAGCAAATTTCAACAAAATTCAATGGTTATTTTTGGTTTTATGACATATTTCGTGATCGAAGGTCCAACACTTTTAGTAAAAGAGGTGAAGAGTTTCTTAAAATCCTCGACGAAGAAAGCATAAAGTGGCTGACTTTAGTATTCAACAACATTTATAACTCTGGTAACATTCCACAAGAGTGGCTGAAGTCCGAGTTCATCACTTTACCCAAAAAACCTGGTGCTAAAAAATGCGAAGAGTTTAGAACCATAAGTTTTATGAGTCACCTTCTGAAACCATTTCTCAAAAATAATCCATAAGAGAATATACTGACTTTCTGAAGAGCAAATATCACCATCTCAATTTGGTTTCAGAAACGCAGTGGGTACACGAGAAGCCTTTTATAGCATTCAAGTGTTATTTCAACGATGCAGAGACATGAACTGTGATATTTTTGCTTGTTTTATTGATTACCAGAAGGCTTTCGATAGAGTACAACATCAAAAGATGATAGAGATTTTGAAGAACGTTAGAATGGATGGAAAAGACCTAAGAATAATCAAAAACTTGTACTGGAACCAATCAGCCGTTGTCAGATTGGAAGGACATAAGAGGTGAACATTCTACGAGAGGTGGGGCAAGGCTGCATATTATCGCCGTTGATATTCAATATATATATTCGGAATATATAATTAGAGAAGCTCTGGAAGACTTAGAAGCTGGAATATCGCTAAACGGTAAAACCATAAATAATATACGCTACGCGGATGATACGGTGATATTTGCTGATAGCATCGAGAAACTACAACACCTCATGAATAGAGTAACAGCTAGTAGCGAAAGGTATGGCCTTGATATAAACATCAAAAAGACTAAACTCATAATCATTAGTAAATCTCACATTAGAAATTGCTACATCACCGTCAACCAGAAACCCATTGAGAGAGTAAATAAATACACGTATCTTGGCACTACCGTAAACGATCAGTGGGATCACTTCTAAGAGGTCAAGATCCGAATAGTGAAAGCGAGAGCTGTTTTCAACAGTATGGGATTCTTACTAAAAAGCCACGACCTCACATTGCATACGAAGCTGAGAATTCTGCGCTGCTACGTGTTTTTGGTTTTATTTACGGAGTTGAATCGTGCACACTAACCGATGCTATGAAGAAACTAGAAGCATTTGAAATGTGGTTATATCGAAGGATGTTGAGAGTTTCGTGAAAAAATTGCTTAACCAACACTGAGATTCATCAAATAATGCAGAAGGAGAAAGAGGTCTTCACCATAAAATGCAGAAAACTCCAATACCTGGGGCATATTATGAGGAATGAAAGCAAATTCCAGCTACTGTAAGGGAAAGTAGCAGGAAATGGAGCTGTCGAAAGAAGTAAGGTTATTATGGCTGAAGAATCTTCGAACATGGTTTGGCAAGAATGGTTACCAACGTCCGGAACGGATAAAGAACTATGAACAATGTGCAAATTTTGAAAAATTATTTGCTAAATTGTGAGCTTTGAATTAAAAAATTCTAAAGTTAACAAAAAAGTGTTACAATTTTTTAAATTTAATTTTAAGTTTAAGGCAGCGTTTGTACTGTGATTGGTGCATAAACATGAGCATTAACAGCATTTTGAAAAAATTCGAAAATTTGCAAAAAAACGTTTACAGTTTTTTAAATTTATTTTGCTTTATTGGGCAATATTTGGACTATGATTGGTGCAAATTTTGGAAAATTATTTGCATTATTGCGATCTTATAAAGTTACGCTCTAAAACGTTTTTGAAAATTATCAAGAATTTGCAAGATTTGAGGTTGGTACATTATTGGGCAATATTTGGACTAAATTTTGATATTTTTTATTTGCAAAATTGTGACTTTAGTATAAACAGCGTATGTTATAGAAAAATCCAAAATTAATAGTTTTTAGGTTAGTTATTGTTGGTCAGTGTTTGTTGGGCTATGATTATTGTATGAAATTTGACCTCAGGATAAACGTACGATTTTTGAAAATTTCAAAAATTTGCAATAAAATATAATAAAAAATGTTTCCTTTTTTTAAATTTACGTTTGAGGTTGATACATTGTTGGGCAATACTTGGACTATGATTAGTGCAAGTTTTGAAAATATATTTACAAAATTTTGATATTAACATAAACATACACCACATGGAAGCTGAAACTGGCATTCGAAGCCAGAATCTGGCTTCGAGTGAACAGATACTGTTTTTGAAATGTAGTCTCATGTCTCGGGTCCAAAATTTCTTATTCCTACCTATTCTAAACGCAAGGACTGGTAACTGGTGCAATCCGTATTCTCTAACCCGGGACCATTATACTTTGTTCTTTATAAAATTTATTGTTTTGATCTGAAAGTATGATGAACTTTACTGTACATCTCCACGTGGTAGATGGTGGAAACATTTGTATGGCTAAGTATAGGGGCGACGGAATGAGTGCCAGTATAAGCAATCACCTTTGATCTTGATCAAAGTATGGCCTTCACTGGGTGTGGGTCAACAATTGCGCTGACGATCAACGGCCTGATTATAATTCTCTAGTTAAAATCATAATGCAACAAAACTATAGAGAAAAAAAAATCCTCGACATTAGATGGTCAGAGGGTGCAAAGAATTCTTAGATGTCTAATTAAAATAGGAACTTGGAGCATGCACTAAAATGTAAACTACATAATACAATAGTAAAGATACAATGCACATTAAACTGAAGAGATTGAAATCCGATTTAGACAAGGATCATTTCCCCTATTTTATTCAATATGTACGGCGAAGAAATATATTGAAAAAACCTTGAAAGGGAGGAGTGAAGGAATAAAATAATAAACAGGAAAACTGTTGATACGCTAATGATACAATACTAATGGCCACCAAACAATACTTCAAGAAGTCAGCAATATATCTAACAGCGATGAACTAAAGATACATCTAACAAAAATCTTTTCTTGTCACAACCCATTTGTAAGCATAAATATACGCATTAAGATAGATGAAAACATATAATCTTAAGTAATTTGATGAAAAAAAATTTATTATACTTTATTAAGTTCCACAGTAGAGCGCGGGAAACAAACATTAGCGCAAAATTTGTTGTTTGCTGTACGTGTGCTGGATCAAGTGAAAATCCACCATTCCACGATATTGCATAATTCGCGCACTATGCATGGATGCTAAATGATATCCTGTTTATCGTAGCCAGTTATGTATAAATTGCGTGTATTTAATTCCCGCGCTCTATAGTGGAATTGAGTAATATAGACTTCACTATCGGTCATATCTGTTCTGAATCGGGTATTAAATGTAAATTGATGAATCTATAATATAAAAATTAAAATTGTAATTGATCATATAATGTTTGCAAATATGTTGTCTTGTTGAGATTGATTGATTGATTAAACGAATTTGATTTTGAATTTTTTGTCAATAATAAAATATGTATTATTGTTTTTGTCATCATGCGGAGTAGGAAGGGTAGAATCTAGTGATTAAATATATTTTTTGAGTTTATGTAATTAATTATTGTTTGTTGACTGATTGGTGATATTTATAACGCAAATTGTGATAGCAATATTAATTTTTGCTTAAAATGTAGTAACTACAAAAATATTGCATTTAATCAACATAATATCAATGTTTTGTAAATACGTTTATTTACCATTTCAATTTGTAGTATTTATGAATCATTATGCGTTTTAATTAATTAATAATTTGCTTTATAGTGCACCTGCAAAAGCGCCGCCCTTTATAATACTTTTTCAGCCAACACAACATGAGCACAAATATTAACGCCGGCTTTTGTATGAATAGGTATGTCGGGTTTAATTAATCCCCTTTCGATTAGATCAGAACGTACACAATTCAATTAAAATATAAGCGCATCCCTACCGCCAACCCCACACAGCACACGCTTCTCTCTTTATTAATAATCACAGTGGAAATTTTCGAATTTCATAAACCGCCAAGCGATCACGAGTTATCCATTCGACGGCGACCTAAACCTATTGTCCTCCTTCACCTATAGGTGTTTGCCATTCTCGACATCACAATAGACGGTGGTTCGAGCTGTGCGAAAGCGCCCAACACAAAAGGGACGCTTTAATAACTGAGCGCCCGTTAATAACCGGGATCAGTATATCATCGCGGTTTCGTACTCATATCGCTGTGTTATAGGCTATGTGCACCCCCACTGTCGTCGGATAGATATTTATAGCCTAATTGCCGCCTGAAAATCTGCACACTCAAAACCGAAAAAAAGCTTAACTAACCCACATTTAATGAAATTCTTTTTGTAACTTCACTGAAATTTAAAAAGTTGTTCTTAGGAAGTTTTAGGCTAAAGTATTTTTATAATTTGATGGATTTGTTGGTCTAGTGTAGGATTATTTGCGCTTTTCTGAACATTTGGAACTATTATCATCTGGCTAAGTGGTTGCATAGTATTTTAATATGCATCTTTGCCCGAACGCGATTTTTGCTTTGTATGTACTTTTCTACTTTGTAATTGAGTGTTAGCTGCTTTTAATTATGCTATGTGCGATAACGTATTTTATTTTTCCTCGGAATATAAGTGTTCTAATCCTAGTCTAGTTGGTTTTGTTTGGATCCTACATATTATAATTTTTTAAGTAAACGCATCTATTTGTATCCACAGTTCATCAAGCTTAGCTTGCTTGGTTGCGCGTGATCATTTTGAAGACAACGTGGGGAAAGTGCTTGCAACAGCATCATGCGGGTTTTAGGATGAAAGATTCGCTTGCGTTTAGAATTTTTTATAAAATATGAATTGCAGTCAAAAGCGAGAGAGCATGTGATGTGCATTTCTATTTTCTCTACGCTGCTGGAGCATAGGACGGAACGAAACATTTTTTGTCTTTGAATATATTTTTCTTCCTTCTTACTTAGGCAGCGAGCGCAGCATACACACCACTTATCGGATAAACTAAGCTTGCTGGACTGTACAAACCAATTGGAAGTGTCTCCGTCTTATACTTCTGTAGATGTTAAGTTCTAGGAGCTTTCGATGCAAATGTTGTGCTTGTCTCTGTCGTTGACAATACAAGACGAGTAGCAAATTGTAACTAGTCCTAAAAGATACAAATTTTAATGTAAATTTAGGTAGTTTATAAAGGCCTAGCTCAAAGTTTGTAAGTAAATTTTGTAAAACTGGCATTTTTTATATTTGCCTATTTTGTTGGAAAACTAAAACTCTTTTCTTTTTTTTTTGGGGCTAGACGGTAAAATCTTCTATAAGACTGGCAAGTGTCGGATTCATTTCCTCAGGTTGAAATGAATGCCAAGTAGAAGTTCGAGACCTTACGGCTCATGTACCTTCCTTTAATTAGAATATACTGTTAAAAATTAGAGTGCGGCTAATTTGATTAACCGGGCGTTTATAAACGAAACTCTCCCTGTCTGGCTCGGCGAGTCGGGCCAAATCGGGGTTCGGATGAAACGCGAGATTATCGAAGTACTTTACGGCTAAAGTTTTGATTTGATGGCGCAGAAGAGGCAACCCTAGGTCTGCCCGAATATCTCTATTCCGACAGTCCATGAAGCACTGAGGAAGCTCCTCAAAGTGACACTTTGGAATGCCTCAAGATGATCGAGATGACAGCGCGAGGCCGTGCCACAGATCGGGGATGCGTATGTCAGCATAGGCCTGATGGTAGAAGTGTAGAGCCGGGTTTTGTTCCGAATCGACATGCCGCTGTTTCGACGCAACATCGGAACAAGAAGATTTTTCGCCATTTTGGCTTTATCGAGAATCGACTGCACGTGTAGTTTATACGTGAGCAGAATCAGACCACGGTATGGGAACATCGTTAAGACTGACGTTCTCATCGGGTGTAATTTTCCGGCGTGTGAAGAGAACAGCCTTGCTTTTCTCTGGATTTACTTTGACTCGTCATTCGTCCAACCATTCATCCAGGTTGTCCGTGGCTTTTTGTAATCTTGAAATAATCACATCGGGTGATTTAGAAGAATAGAGAAGAGCTGTGTCATCAGCAAACTGTGCCATTTGAACCCCGTGCGTCAAACCCAAAGGCATATTGGCAAAGTATAAGTTAAACAGCAACGGTGATAAAATAGGCCCTTGAGGCACCCCTGTCTCTATATTTCGAGAAGTAGATATATGGTCAGAAATTCTGACTGCCAGTGTTCTGTGGTTTAGATATGAAGCAATCAGCCTCACAAGACGCAGAGGGAATTTATCCCTGTACAATTTAAAAAGAAGGCCCTTGTGCCAAACCTTATCGAAGGCTTTTTCGGCGTCGAAAAAGACCACTCCTGTGATTTTTCTCAGTCTAAAACCTCCGATAATTTGGTCTGTCACGCGGTTTAATTGATGGACAGTTGAATGGCCCCATCTGAACCCATGTTGGTGGGGGAGGGGAGAAGATTGTTAACTTCCGTGTGATCCTGTAATCTGTCCAAGATCACCCTTTCTATGACCTTACTTAAGGTACATAGTAAACTGATAGGCCGGTAATTTTGTGGAAATTTCCGGTCTTTCCCAGGTTTGGGGATAGTTATCACCAGTGAGCTTTTCCAATCTGAAGGAAAGTGCCCTGTTCGAAGAGTCGCATTTGCAATATTGGTGAGTGCCATTATTGCTTTGTGCGAGAACGATTTCAAAGCTCTGTTCGTTATCTTATCGGAACCAGGGGTGGTTTGAGCTTTAAATCTTTTGATAATTTCTCTAATTCGAGACGGTCGAACGCTTTTCAGCGGTTCGTTGTCGTCCTCGGCATTCAGAAAGTTTTTGACAGCCCTGTGGACCCGATCGATATGATCCAAATCAGTGTCCCTTGTGAATACCTCGGAACATTGGAGTTCGAAGCAGTCGGCGAATGTCTCAGCTTTTCCCTCATTAGAAAATGGAACCCCATTTTCGCCAAGAATAGCTTGGAATGGGGACTCGCCTATTGCGTAAGGCCTTTGAGATCCTCTACATTGGATGATCATCCTCTGTGAAAGATTCCATGGTATTTTGCCAGCACAAATTTTTGTGCAACCTTATCGCTGTTCTCACCTCGCTGTGGAGCGCGTTCATAATTTTGCGATCTCTTGGGTGGCGATGCCTCTGCCATTGACGTTTGGCGGCATTTTTGCGTCTTATCAATGCTTTAGCGTCGCGAGATAGTCCTAGAACCTGATCGGTCTTAGAGGCCTTTTCCGTGGCTTTGCGAATTTGAGTAGTAAAAGTTTCAACGGCTCTTTCCAGATCATCGACTGTATGTATTGGTGCAAGTCTGCTTATGCTCACTTCCAGAAGACGAGAAAAGAGAGGCCAATCCGTACGAGTTACAAATCTTCCTCCCTCACCCGTCCCCTTTCCGTAGAGCTCCAATATTACAGGGTCGTGTTCGGAGCTCATTGCATTGACAGCGCGTAAATCGTATGTTAGGTTGACGTTCTTGAATATTGCTATGTCAAGAACGTCCCCCATGTGACCTGCATTGCTGTAGAAGGTGGGTTTATCTGGGCCCTCCACTTGCAAATCGTTTTCCTGCGCGTAATCGAACAACTTTCGATCTTTGTAGTTTGTCCTCAAGCTATTCCACGCCGGGTGCTTAGAGTTGAAATCCTTAGCGATAATTGTGGGGTGAGGACTGTCGAGAATCGCATCAAAATCTTCCATTTCAATGCGATTTTGTGGCCCGATGTATTCAGACGCGATTTTGAGTGTGCCTAACCTAGGCACAGTCACCACTATCTCGTTTGATTCAAGCGAGAGAGTGTCTGGGGTTACCACCTCGGAGTGGTTTAATGATCTTTTTGCTAAGATCAATGTACCCTTCCCCAGTGGCACCGGCGACGATCCCAAGTACGTGAAAGTATTTGGGATTCTCAGCGCTTGATTGGGTCGGTGAACCGACTCTGATACCAACATGATATCAATGTTCTCATCGAAGAAGAACTCTTTCACCTCGCCCATTTTATTATGAATGGTATTAGCATACCAAAAACAAATACGGAGTAATACATCGGGCGTATTATCCATTATTGTTTAGCTAAACTAGACAAAAAGGAAGCCATCAGCTTTCCTTGTGCCTCTAAGAAAGCGGCGACCTAATCCGCGACAGCTTGCTGTGCTGGAGGAGCCACTGCAGAAGCGAACGATTTCAGATTTGTTCGCAGTTACGTTGGCAGGATTGCGAGGACCTGCTGGCTGAGCGGACGCTTGAGCCCTTAAGGGAACTTGGGCCGGCGCGGGTTGTGCTGCCGGTCCTAGTTTCTTGCCGTTTGAGGCCATTATTTTGATGTACTCTTAAAATTAGCGGGATGCGGGTCATTACAATTAGCGCATCTGGCTGAAGAGCCACTGGGGCAGGCCGCCGACTGGTGGGGCCCCGTGCAAATATTTGCTTTAGCATTTTTTCAAGTGTGAGATAATATTCCCACAGTGTCATACAGTGTTCTAAATTATCTAAACATGTTCAAAAATGTCATAAAATGTTCGCAAATGAAATAAGATATTTACAAGTGTCATAAAATGTTTCTATAGTGTCATAAAATGTTCTAAATTGTCTTAGCATGTTTTGAAGTGTCATAAAATGTTTCCACAGTCTCATACAAAGTTCTAAGTTGTCTTAACGTGTTTTAAATTGTCTAAACATGTTCTGAAGGGTCACAAAATGATCTCAAATGTTATAAGATGTTACCAAGTGTTATAAAATGTTTTCACAGTGCTATACAATGTTCTACATTGTATAAACGTGTTCTCAAACGTCACAAATTGATCCCAAATGATAAGATGTTTCCAAGTGTTATAAAATGTGTCATGTAATTCTGCGTACACACATACTGCAACACCGTCGCGTAACATCGTCGCGTACCATCACTCCGCAACACAACTGCGTACCGCAACATCGTCGCGTAACATTTTCTTTGATCCGACGGCAGAAAACCGACAAGCAATGGGACGCTGTTGCGGGGTGATGTTGCGCGAGGATGTTGCGGTACGGCAGATTGTTGCAAGTGTGTACGCAGTATAATACTTTCACAGTGTAATACAATGTTCTAAATTGTCTTAACATGTCTTTAGCCTAATTCAAAGTTTTTGAGTAAACCGGGAAAAACTGTCAGAAAGTGGAACATTGTAGCCAATTAAAACTAGGCCCAGAAGATGCGCAGTTTTAAGTATTGTAGCAAATTGAAACTAGTTTAAAAAAATACGCAATTTAATGCAGCTTTACGTGGTTAGCTTTGATTATATAGGAATAGTAGCAAAAAATGGTAAGATAGTGGCCGTTTTGATGCAAATGTGTTTTATATTTTTTTTTTTTGGGAAACTAACTCGTAGCGAATTGAAACTAGTCCCTAAATGTCATTCATTCGATCTAACGCAATCTTTTGATAGAATACAACTTTTTAGATTCTAATACGAGTTAGAAAAGTCAACGAGAGTAAATAGACAGTTATAAAGCAAGATACTTGTAGTCTGAATCTATTGCTGTAATTATTGCTTTTAATAATATATTTAGATTCTGTACATTATTACCCGAATACGAAGCTCTACAGCCATCCATATGGAGATATAAATTGTAAATATGTAAATGTTACAATAAAAAAAAAACGACACGTCTGTAGTAAATATTACTTTCGGTAGGCACTATCAGTTTTGGTCGTGGTTTTACCCACTATAGTTCGCATATCACTAAGCCTTGTGGCCTCGCGGGCGTCTGGCTTGCTTAGCGTGCTCAGCTTCAGGCTTTAAGTTTTGAGTGCTGCGTTGTTGAGTTGGTGTTGACAACAGCTCGGTTTTGCCAGGGTCTTTGCTGACAATGTTGTAGGTACGTAGTTCAGGCATGTGTACTTGTCCTTTGGTTTCGTTAGGTATTATGAAGCCGGTTGAGGCTATGTCGGAGAACAAGAATGACTGTGATTTGATGCCTCACTCTAAGTGATCGAAACTTTTACCGTATTGTCATTTTGATGTGGAACTGCTTTGTCTTTGTCACTTGTTTAGGCAAAAGTTGGAAAGAAAGCATTTACGAACTGAAAATGTTGCAAAAACACTACACCTGCTACCTTGGAAGGACACAGAAACCCTTAAAAAGAAACAAAAAAGTCCGAAGAAGATAAAATAGTTGTCATGCGAATGCACATCTGAGTTGTAATTGCAGTATTGAACAATTCAAAAATCACGCGAAGATAGTGGTACAGAATCTGTTGATCCGACTATCTAGAAAATATTAAATCCTGATGCTGTCCTATGGGTTTTGCTCTATAGGATTCTACCATGTTTGGCCAATAGTGGTGGGTGTTCTGCTAGGTCGTCTAGGTCAATCAGATTAAGTATAAAAAAATCAAACGTAATAGGTGAGGCACTTGCAGATTTAGGTTGCTGGTTTTGTCCAGGGAAAACTGTTAGCTCGGTATAGTAGCAGATCTAGGTAACTAGATAGAACCTTTTTGGACTTTTTCTTCTCAATCAGGGTTTATAGCAGGGTTATCTTAATTCAAGTTTGAACCAAGATTTACAAATTAGGTTGTTGACTTAAGAAAACGTCCCTTAGATGGTAGGAGTGTCTAGAAGTCGTTTTGGTGGTGTAGAACTGAATAGTTAATTTTTTTTTTTTTGAGAAAGTGTTGGGAGTTCCTTGTGCTGACGGGTCTTCACTTTAAGTCGCTATTTGGCGCCAATTGTTACGGTCTTGGGAGGTGGTTGATGGTGGTTATTAATGTATGGGGTTTGTGGGTGGTTTTGAGTTTGTTTCCTTCTGCGGAAATGAAAACTTATTCTTTCCGATTATGCTTTTGGAACTAAAAAATTTTGGCTTTTTTACTCTCCAAAAAAGTGCATCTTGGGTCAGGTGATTTTGAACGATAGATTTTTCTTATTAGTTGTTTGCTTGATGTTTAGTGAAAGCAAAGGAGATTAATAGTTAAGCAAGTTATTGCTAGTTAATTAACTTTGCAAAATTTATATTTGGTAAATTTGCAAATATTTTCAAAAAATAATGAAATATTCAAAAACTTTTTTGGATTTATAAAACATTATGGCCTAACTAACTCCAAAATTTTGCAATGAAAGCTTTGTGGTTAATCAAGTTAAGTTGAGTAAAAAACAAAAATCTCAAATTGGGCAAAGATTAATGAAATAACTAAATTTACACAATCAATACAAAAATAAGAAACTGGGGCTTGGATACTTTGCACCCCCCTTGTGGCCGGCCTTGAATTTTACAAACGAGTTGCATAATGCATATGATTCATACAATTATCAGCTAGTTTGAGCCAGCTATATATTTAATTTAAGTTGTAATATGATTTTTGTTTATGTAATGTATTCAACAATCATATCGATTGTTAACACAATTTAAAGCATAATATTTCAAATTGGCTAAACTACATTTGTGTACTAATCCTATTAAAGATCATTTATTTCCTGTTTATATAAATGTTATATTACCTTAGTATACAAACAGTTCATAAGTATAAACAAAAATCATAATAATAAAATTGTACATGTCATTCACTCGTAAAAACAATACGATTCAGAATAATTGATATTAAAAATGAATTTATCATGAGATATCAACAGCAAAAAAAAAACGTTTGTACACATTATAATTATTGTATTACCGATAATTGTAATAATATAATGAAATGGATTGGATGTAATTATACAAAGCGTGTAAATTAAACAGGATCAGCATGAGAGTACCCTTTTCATTATAATTGTTAGCCCTCGGTGTTAGATCAATTTATCCGCTGCTGAATGCAAACGTGATACTGGTAGCCGTGTTTACGTGTCCGATGAGTTCGCGCGGTGTGTTTTGTGAGTTGTGAGTAATTAATTGAGCGAGCGAGAAAGATAACTTTGATCTCGTATCACCTCTTGTATCAAACACTCTAGTTCTCTTCGTTGTATGGGAGAGAGGGGCAACGTATAGCGACGTTGCCGCTACTGATGACTCATCTGAAAACTCGTTTTTGTCTCCCGTACACTGAAAACCTTTACTCGAAGAGTGTTGACTCCGTAATATTCTTCTTCCTCGGCCAGCTGATGACCGACTTCTTGGTGTGCATCATCATATGCATATCGTTATGCGCCCTCTGTGCGTAGCACCTAGATTCTCATACACCTTTCTCTGTCATATGCTTTTATAAATAAACTTTGGATTTCCATATCGCCATGAGTCATCATGAATGATATCGGTTTAGTAAGACAATAGACTTACTGATATAATATAAAAAGATACTTTCTTATTTTAGATGCGCATTATTGATATAATCTACAATTTAATGTAAATATTTACTCAATTGATACACTATTACTTAAAATTATTAAATCATTTATTTTAAATTTTTCTATTAAAAACAAACATTTACATTAAGTAACTTATTTCGTTTGTTGCAGGTAGTGTTGTAAGTCCGGGCACAATTTCGTCACCGTGGACCCCAGTCACCGGCCCCGCGGCCGACTCAAATGGCCCGGGACCGGATACAAAGAATCTCGATGTCGGGGACATGAGCGATGTAAGTATATATATATTTAGTATATTTGAATTTTGGTATCATATTTTTACTGGTTAAATGCCTATTATTAGAAAATATAATCCATTTTGAATTCATATATGTAATGAATTGATTTATTTATTCTAATTTATTATAACTGACATAATTTACAATTGACCTAATATTTTAATGAGTTGACCTGCTATTATTTTATTATAATAAAATTTTGAAGTAAAAGTATACGTGTAGCGTTTTTGACTTTGGTTTAGTAGTTTTATTTAGTCTCTGCGTCAGGACATAACCAGGAGCCCTAAAACTACAAATATTTTTTGAAGAAATAAAGAAATTTTAATATTACAGCAGAATCTAAGGTTCAATTTATAATCATATCTATCAAAAAAATCTTTAAAAATCTACTTTAATCTCATAAGCATGCCACAAAATACGCCTAGAGATAGATTGTTCTGCATAATCTGTACGTTTATATGGTGTATGAAATAAATAGTCATTGTATTACTTTAGATGTTGCTTGCGTTTGCCACCATCCTAGCTAGCTTACTGTTAAAGTAGTTTCTTACGACCTGGGCAGCTTGTAAATGAAGCGGTGTGCGCCTTTGTACGCAGGACGCATTTACATCTTTTGTGCATTCCGCTGAATAGTGCGTTCCAGTGCATTTCACACAGGTGGGGTCATCAAAGCACCTTGATGCCGAAATTTGGGGCACTGGCTGATTTTTCCAGATCGACGTTTTGACACAACGTTAAAAATCTTTTGGTTTTTTACTTTTGAGTTGCACATACAGCATTTGATATTCGAGTTTATTCCGCAGTCGAATTAAAGAGAGAACATTGAATCTTAATGAAACAAGCTTTCTCTTAACATCTTCCGCACAGTGAGTCTATTTAGGGATGTTTTTAATAACTGCTTTGACGGATTTTTTGCCACGCGTTTGGAACGATTAGAAATTTTAATTCTCAGCTGCTCTGAGAATTGCAAATTCTTTACGGATGTCGTCAATTTTTTCAAATGTAAAGTGGATGCTGTTGCTGATGTTTGAATGTCTTGCTCCACTTGTTAAATTCGCGTTACTGCGAACGAGTGGTCGAGCCTTTTCATTAACGCTTGTAGGGGCTTTGAAGTCGTGTCATTTACCACCGGCTTTGTAGATGGCTTGCGTGCCGTAAGAACAGGAGTTTTGAGCGGTTTGTCGGGCTGCAGAAGTAGATGGCTTATGGGAGGATTGGGAAAGGGCATTGGAAAATTTCTTACTTTTTTTTGTCGTTTAGCAATTGTCGATTAAAATTCAACTTGGTTGTTTAGGCGCTCCGGGCTGCTGAACTTCTATCTGCGGTGTCTCAGCAGATTTGCCGCTGGCATCGTCTTCGGAGGGTTGGCCCGGTTCTGAATTTCCTTCGAGCTGTCGAAATCTGGTGGAGAGGCTGGCTTCTTAACTGTGTGCTGTAACAGCGGCTCCTGCTCCATCTGGTACACAATTTGAATTATTTGCATTAATTGCTTCATTGTGGCTCGCATTTGACATAGAATCTTTCACCGCTCAGAACTTCTTGATATCCGTCTGCGAAGACTCCAGGTCTTGAAATGTGTTTTCCAATCGTCATCGTGGTGGAAAATTTTGCTATATCAACCGCGCGTTGATATTTTTGACGGCTAGGGTGAGCGTGGATTCCATGGCAGAAATTTTCCTGTCGAATTCCACCATGACAGCCTCAAACTGCCTAATCCTTGTTTTTACAACATCCAATTTAGATGTTGATTATCTGAAAATAAAATATTGTTAATTAAATGTGATAATCACAAATAATTAACAATATGGGTTAGCGGAGTGACTAACTGCAATAAAAATTGCATTTATCCTGGCTGGTTCTTTTTATGATGTGGACGGGTCTGCTGCTGGCAGTCAAATCTGAATCAAAGAAGAGTGTTTTTCTTGAGTGCTACTAGTTGTCAGCATGCTGCCTCTTACGTCATCAAACAGAGTGGTGTACCGACGTGGGGAAGAAGTTTAAAGATCATTGCCGCCCTCGCTCTCGACTAGCAGAGACTAGTAGAAAGCCAGGTTGTGTACCTGTTGTACGAAAGAAGAGAGTTAATCTTGAGGGCCACTATTGTCATGTCGATCTCAAACACAAAAGCACCAGCCAGGTTGTGTACCTGATGTATGAAAGATAAGTGATTGATACCGGGTGAGCTCGACTCGGTTGAGGAACTTTTACTTATTACCTAAATTTTTATTATTACTCAAGCAGTGTACTACAAGGTGGGGATAACGGATTCAGCAGTTTTAACTGATTATAAAAATATAAGCTTGGGAGTGGGTCAAGCTAATTGAAGATAATGAGGCAGCTTATCCTCGGTTTTTTTATAGGTTTTAGGTTTTGACTTTGCATTTTTTAGCTTTTCAAGTTTGTCTAGGAAATGAAGGCTCAGATGTATAGGAGCGAAAGTTTTGCTTTTGCTTATTTGGCCAGTAGGCTTGAAACCTTTCTTTTTCTGAAATTGCATCTGGCTCGGTTTTGACGCGCTCTAGAGGTTTAGCAGATTTTTTGCGTTTCTTTTATGCTACGTAGTTGTGTGCCAGATTGGCTGCCAAAGAGAGTGGACTGCTGCACTTAGAAACATTTTTGTATACTGTTTTGGTCCTTTGCAGTTAGGGAGTGTTTTTTTTAGTGGTGCTGCCTTATTTTATGTTTCCTTATTTTATCAACAGCGCGTCAAATATTGTCTACAAATTCAGGTATTGTTTTTGGGTTATTGGCATACACCTTTTGTTTCAAAAAATCCAACCACGTCAAATCGTATGATCTTGGTGGCCAATTTACATAATAATTTTTCTTTTAAATTTTGTTTGCAACAATTTTATTGTTTTGTTTGCAGTGTGGTAGGTTGCTCGGCCCTGTTCAAACCGCAAGTCTTTGAGATCTATTTTAGTAATTTGTATCATTTTACGGTAAGGAACGCCGTTGACGGTGACCGCATTGCCAGCCCCAAACAGTGGCTCGTGACGGATGCATGGGACTTTGAAAGATCATTCTTGTATTTTCAGCTCTCCAAATGCGACAGTTTCGTTTGTTGACATCAAGTTTGCGCCTCATCCCAGAAGATGCATTTGTTGCTCTAAGATCCATGTTCTGTGAACGTTTAGCGCTGTTCATAGTCTGCTGGCTTCAAAAGCTGTGTTATCTGAATCTTGTAAGCATGCAAATGCATATCTTTAGTCGAAATTTGCTGTAAACTGCTTTGTGAAAGTCTCAATTGCATGGAACAATGGCGAAAGTGGAAGGGTTAAAGTTAACACTTATGTTGACCGAAAAATGTACATCTTTGAAAAAAAATCTCACCATTTTGTTAGTGTGTTGTGCGTCCTTGTAATTCTCCATAACTAAATTTCAATGTTTACAGAAAATAAACGCTGTATTACCGATAAAATAGGCGGTCTTAATGAGACAATTTGGGTTCCGAAAAGGACTGGGAACTCGAGAAGCACTATTTAGCATAGAAGTGTTGGTACAGAGAAGTAGGGACGTCAATAGCGACGTATTTCTGTGTTTTATCGACTTTGAAAAAGCGTTCGATAGAGTCCGACATGAGAAGATGATTGAGGTCTTAAAGACAACAGGTATTGATGACAAAGATCTAAGAATCATTGCCAACCTATATTGGCAGCAAAAGGCAGTTATCAGAGTAGGTGAACGCTCAACCGAAGAAATAGAAATTCGGAGAGGAGTGAGACAGGGATGCATTCTGTCACCATTAATTTTTAATCTATACTCCGAAAAAATATTCGATGAGGCAGTTCAGCAGGCACAAGAAGGAATAGTAATTAATGGAGTAACACTTAACAACCTACGTTACGCGGATGATACTGTACTAATGGCAGATAGTCTCGAAGGACTTATACGACTTCTCCATAGCGTTACTGAAGCTTGCTCACTCTCCGGCTTAACGTTAAATACAAAAAAGACGAAGTACATGATTATCAGCAAACAACAAATAATCGGTACCGGTATTCAAGTCAACGGAATACAGCTGGAACGCGTTAAGAAATTCACCTACCTTGGGCACACGCTTGATGAACAATGGGATCATACTCTCGAAATCAGATGCCGCATAGAAAGAGCAAGAGCGGCGTTTAATCAGATGAAGAGAATACTGTGCGGGCATGACTTAAACCTGAGTCTCAGAATGCGGTTGGTGCGTTGTTATGTCTTTTCGGTTCTTCTTTACGGGGTTGAATCCTGGACTCTCACGGAAGCCGCACTCAAAAAACTACAAGCATTCGAAATGTGGGTGTACAGGCGTATGCTAAAAATCAGCTGGATGGACCACATACGTAACGAAGACGTGATGAGAAGGATGAACAAAGATCTAGAAGTAGTCCCAAACATCATAATAAGAAAATTACAATATTTCGGTCACGTCATGAGACATCCCGAAAAATACGGTATCCTGCATTTAATAATGCAGGGTAAAATAAATAGTAAAAGAGGGCCCGGAAGGAGACGAACATCTTGGTTGAAAAACTTAAGACAATGGTTTGGAAAAACATCAACCGAACTCTTTCGCGCCGCTGTCAACAAAATTATTATAGCTAACATGATAGCCAACGTCCGCTAAGCGGATACGGCACTTCAAGAAGAAGAAGAATGAGACACTCTTTATATACTCAGTATCTTACTTTTTTTAATTAACGTTTGTTTCTTTTACCGTGAGGTTGACTTTTTTCAGGATTTTAAAACGAAAAACTGGTTAAAGCAGCCTTGTCCGGTTAGCGCTTGTGATAAGTCTTCATGCTTTCTGTTATACGATCTGCTTAGATCTAGTAGCAATTGGTGTAACTAGACACTTTTTTGTCTTGTTCTCATTCTGTTTATCATGTTGCTATGGTCTTGCCGGGTAAAGTTTTCTCTGCCCTACAACAGCTATACGCCTTTTTTGTCATTTGGCTTTTGCCTCAGACGGGATAGTTGGGGTACTTTTGGACATACTCATACTAATTTGGTTTGTAGCAAGGATGTCTGTGTTGTTTTTGATTTGGTTGGGCTATCTGAAGACACATTCTGCTCAATGGTTTGTGTTGGTTTTTCTATGCTAGTAAGAGTAGTATTTGTTTCTTTGGCAAGCCACCCGCCATGGAGGCCGCAAATATGGGGACGTCGAATATGGATTAACAAGCCTACCAGTAAAATATAGTTCTTGGAGGTAGGTTGTATACGAGCGGGTACCGCTGCAACTATTACAGTGTATGGCTTGCTGCCAAAGACTCACTCTGTTGGCCATTAGACAGGGCAACCGATTGATCGAGGTGGGTTAATTTTGACTAGAAATCTAAGCCAAAGTGGTGACTCGGGCACCAGATTTTCTTTATCCTTGCTTACGGGTTTCTACGCGCCTAGTCACAGACCCAGAATAATAATTAATCTGAAACCTCGCCTCCGGCCGCTTACCGGCTTAAGGTTTTGCAAGTCCCATAATCACGATAAAGGACTTATTGCCTTCAAATTTTGTCTGTAAGATAACTTTAATCGAAATAGTACACACGATCAGATGGGAAAACTATGAAGTTTATGAAGTGTATTAGTGATAGAACGATAACTTTCATAATAAAATTTAAGGATTTGTATAAATCTGAAATTGTGTAGCGTATGATGAATTCTAATGACAGACTTAAATATAAATTGTAAAAAGTTGATTATGGAGAAATGGCGGTAATTCAAATTGTTCACTTTTTCCGTCTACACATTTAATTTATAATTTGGTATTTAACGACCGAACTGCGGCAAGATATTATTGTGAATTTTGTTGAAAATAAGAATAAGGTATATCATTTTGATTTTATTTGTGAATTTTAAAAGATTGATTGGAGGAAAAAGAATCCGAATACCGACAAAAATTGAAAACCTTTAAGCTGTCTTTACATTTGTCAATATATTGTTTAATGTTAAGGTCTTGCTGACCTCTACAAACTCTACGTAGTCTTAGATGTAATATTATAATATAATAAAATATTTGGGCGGTAATTTAATGTATGATCTAAAACGACGCTGACAAACTTGAAGCTGTTTATAGTTTCAAACAAACGACTGTTGCAGACTGAACCAACTTTCTTGAGATATATGGCAGAGTTTTAACTGAAACATTATTTTATGCTGAACAAATATCTGTTATATAACTGATATATTTGTAAGTAAATATTTTTCATTGAATTTGGATGTACGCCACTGTTGATCTATTGTTTTATTTATCGATTATATTTATAGCATTTAAAAGTGAGTAAGTAACCTTTCGATAAACCGGATCGAACGCGATAAGAATGCTCTTGTTTATATGAATGAAACATCATATGTAGTAGAGATAACGTTGAAATTGGCTCGTATACGATGATGTTTGTTTATATTGATTATCGATTTACGTGAATAATTGTTTACTACATTTACATTTATATACAAATAAGTAATTACATCCGAAATATTGCGTCAAAGAAATGTGCAAAATCCACCGGTACACATCATTATTATGAGGTATAAATATGATCACCGTGGAATATTAATTTCAGTAAATTGTGTCGTTTTCAATGAAATTTCAATTACAGGACGAAAAGGATATGGCGGCGGCCGACGCGGAGGGAGTGTGGAGTCCTGACATTGAACAGAGCTTCCAGGAGGCGCTGGCCATATACCCACCTTGTGGGAGACGGAAAATAATTCTATCCGATGAAGGAAAGATGTATGGTAAGTACAATTATTAACGATTCAAATGTTTTATATCTCGATCTTTTTCGAATCGCAATATCCCGATAAACGCACACGTTTATTGGTTTCCGGTTGACCGGAAATGGAAGCACTTCGGAACGCGTTAGGGTGTAACGTGTGAATTCAGCGTAATATTACAATCGTTTCCCATGCCGCCTCTTTGTAGTCTTGGGAAGACGTTGCGATTGCGAATCCCCTGGCTTAGCGACGTGCAAGTGTCCAGTTGTCAGCCCCGTTCATCTCCCCCGATGGACATGAGGACATTTCCTCGTACGGACGGACTACGGTCAATATCTTCCCGGCTTGGTATCTGCGCCTTACATACCAACCATACGTTCTTATTATTGCCTCTTCTCCTTTCACATAGCTGACTTTTTACACACTCTAAATGTCGTTCTTATGCCACCAGAAAGAAACATTTCGAAATTCAACGGGATCGAATCTGCATAATAATGGGTTTGCTAAAAAACTTTTTTGTGAAAATGATTCTATGACTTTATTCAACAAGATGATCACAATATAATAATAAAAAAATAATTCTGAAGTAATTCAAACAATATTTTATATTAAAATTGTTTTTTTTTGTGAGTTTATGTTGGAAAATTCAATGGAAAGTTGTTTTTACTTTTAATCATCAGTGCTCTTTATTTCAACGCTCGAATATCCACCGTTTTATCCAAGTTATCGATTTAACTTCCAAGTAGTAAACAAGTCCACCGTTATTCACCACGATGGACTCAATTGAAATAATTTAATCAAAAATTGAATAAACTATTAAATTATTTATAGCTGAATAAAGTAAACACAGATAAAAATAGGGGTGCATTTCAAACATTTCTTTCAGCGGCTTGCTATTTGCAAGTGTAATTTGCGCGATAAGCCGCTAATTGCAGCCAACCAGTTACTGTTACCTATTACTCATGTTTTAAATATTCTCATATATTTCTATTTCTTGTTGCTCCGCTATTTGTGTCGTTATTACTTATAATCGCCTTTAAATGCGATTTTACGGAATACCGTTCCGGATAAATAACATAACAACTCGATGCAATATCAATTTAATAACCGTTTTATATTTATTTGATTTTTACATAATTTAATGGTCGATTTGCAGGAACATTTAAAAAATGTAAATTGTTGTTTTTTAAGAATGCGCGCGTTTATTTTCAAATTCAATTTATTTAAATATGAAATAAATGTTTTTTAAATTTTAAGAATGTTTATATAATGTTTGTTATGGAAGGATTTTATAAAATTTTAAATTTTATCTGTAAAATAGTTTTCATTAAAATGTCTTTACGTACAAATTTATATAATGTGTACCATTATGTTTGTAATATATTTATTAAATAATAACATACATGAGATTTTAAAATTTTGTTTATTTTAAATTTATTAGCAGTTATAAATGTTTATTACAGCACAAGGCACGGTTTAATTAATTTTAAACTTAATAATAGTTTTTTTACTAACGAACTGACAAAAAAATATGTGAATTTTGAGGCTTTTTGGTTTAGTTGCAGTTTACAGCATCTTTTAAAGAGTACCAATCATATCACCTGCCAATTTATCATCTGTCTAATGTCTTACAAATCTGCTGTATGAACCGTTTGACATATAATTCTTTTTCTTGTTCACTTTTTTGATTATCCAATGCAAAGTTGTGGTCCAGTTTACAGATCATATAGCTTTCAGGTTACATTAGATCAAGTCAATTAAATTGAGGTTATATGAAATTATGCGAATGGACTTTAACAAAATTTATTGAGTTTGTACTTATGGTAATAAAGTATATTGGTGCCAATTTTCATCAATATCCAATGCAGGATTTAGAAATTGAAGCTCAATTTGTTGGTCTTATAGCTCAGGTTACGTTAGATCACGTCAATTTAATTTAGGTTATATGGAATTAAGCGTATGGATTTTAACCAAAGTTATTGAGTTTGTACCTATGGTAATAAAGTATATTGATGCAAATTTTCATCAATATCCAATGCAGGATTTAGAAGTTGGTCAAGTTTATAGACCTAATAGCTTTTATGTTGTGATAAATTAAGTTAATTAAATTGAAGTTATATAAAATTAAGGTTATGGATTTTAATCAAATTTATCGAGTTTGTACTTATAATAATGAAGTATATTGGTGCCAGTTTTTATCAATATCCAATGCAGGATTTAGAAGTTGGAGCTCAGTTTATATTCCTTATAGCTCAGGTTACGTTAGATGACGTCAATTAGATTGATGTTATATGTAATTAAGCGTATGGATTTTAACCAAATTGGTTGAGTTTGTACTTATAATAATGAAGTATATTGGTGCCAATTTTAATCAATATCCAATGCAGGATTTAGAAGTTGGACCTCAGTATGTAAACTTTATAGCTTTCAGGTTACGTTAGATCAAGTCAATTAAATTGAGGTTATATGAAATTGAGCGTATGAATTGTAACAAAATTTATTGGGTTTGTACTTATGATAATAAAGTGTTTTGGTGCTAATTTTCATCAATATCCAATGCAGGATTTGGAAGTTGGAGCTCAGTTTGTAGACTTCATAGCTTTCAGGTTACGTTAGATCAAGTTAGTTAAATTGAAGTTATATAAAATTTAGCGTATGGATTTTAACCAATTTTATTGAGTTTGTACTTATAATAATGAAGTATATTGGTGCCAATTTTCATCAATATTCAATATAGAAGTTGGAGTTTAGTTTACAGACTCTGTAGCTTTCAGGTTACGTTAAATTAAGTCAATTAAATTGATGTTATATGAAATTAAGTGTATGGATTTTAACCAAAGTTATTGAGTTTTTGGCTATGATAATAAAGTATATTGGTGCCAATTTTCATCTATAACCATTGGAGGATTTAGAAGTTGGAGCTCAGTTTGTAGAATTTATAGCTTTCAGGTTATGTTAAATCAAGTTAATTAAATTGAAGTTAAGCGTATGGATTTAAACAAAATTTATTGAGTTTGTACTTATGATAATGAAGTATATTGGTGCCAATTTTCATCAATATCCAATGCAGGATTTAGAAGTTGGAGCTCAGTTTATAGACCTAATAGCTTTTATGTTATGATAAATTAAGTTAATTAAATAGAAGTTATATAAAGTTAAGCGTATGAATTTTAACCAAATTGATTGAGTTTGTACTTATGATAATAAAGTATATTGGTGCAAATTTTTATCAATATTCAATGCTGGATTTGGAAGTTCAAGCTTAGTATGTAGACTTTATAGCTTTCAGGTTACGTTAGATCAAGTCAATTAAATTGAGGTTATATGAAGTTAAGCGTATGGATTTTAACCAAATTGATTGAGTTTGTACTTATAGTAATGAATTATATTGGTGCCAATTTTCATCAATATCCAATGCAGGTTTTAGAAGTTGGAGCTCAGTTTATAGACTTCATAGCTTTCAGGTTACGTTAGATCAAGTTAGTTAAATTGAAGTTATATAAAATTTAGCGTATGGATTTTAAATTAAATTTAATAAGAACTTGGATGGGTGGGCGGGCCAAATTAGTTTAACAACAAAGGGTGATTTGGTTTATACTTGTACGTGCAAACGCGTTTACACGCTGCTAGATAATAAAACAAAAACTGCGTTCTCAAGAAAATATTTTGTTGTTGATGAAGAATCAATCAATTGTCAATTTGTTTGCAGGAAGTTGGACTTTGTTATTTTTCTACGTGGAAAATTTTTCGCAAAGATCTTGGTTTGGTGTTTTACAAGATTTTGTATGACCATTGCGTTTGCTGAATGGGCTTAAAAGAATTGGATTTATAATTTAATCTTAAAGTTTTGTTTAGCGACGAAGCTCATTTTTGTCTAAATGGTTACGTTAAAAGCACCACTGCCGCTTTTGAAGTGACAATAAACCGCAAATGATACAATAGTTGCCGCTACATCCAGAAAATGAGGCGGATGTGCGCCGGTAGCATCTTTTTTTTTTTTAATTATCCGCTTTACCATTAATGGGGATTATTTTTTGCGTTCAACACTGGGCACTCTATTCTGTTTAGTAGTGTCAGGTTTTTACTCACTAAAAAATCCACCTTTCTTCTTCCTTATCTTGAGTGGTTTGCTTGGCGCTCCTTGCACTGCACTTTTTCTCTTAGGCAGCTTTGTCTCTTAGATGAAGTCTAGTATCTTAAGCCAATGGGCTGCTTTTAGCACAGCTTTGGTTTGGTTGTGTTTGCCAAAGATGGCCGTACGTTGCTGTTTGTAAGCTTCGCATTGATTCAGTAAGTGCATCGGAGCCTCATCTTCTTCTACACCCGCGGCATAAAGGTTCCAGGCTTGTTGAGACCACAGTGTCCTGTTATCAGTTCTGTGAGCTTTTGCAGTTTAATTTGACTCATTTGTGTTACCACTGTTTTGATATCATGCAACAGCTCTTCTAAAGTGTGTTGTGTTCCGCCTCAAGTCTGCCTATCTTACTTAATGTAGTTTCCTTGGTGATAACATAAAAATAAACGTTTTTCACTCATGTCATTTAGGCGCATTTGAACATATTTTCTATAATAAGTTAAAAAAGTTCTCGGAAGAGATTTTTTGCTGAATAATTATTATGTTTATTTTGAAGTATTGAAGTTATTCTTGATATTGGTCATCGTCTTTAGCATAGAATACTTTGACCAAAGAGTCTATAAATTACCAAAATATTTAGAATAACATTTTTAGAAAAGGTTCGAGTTTTTTAATTGTCTATAATCAGCCTTAGACTTCTGAGGTAATAACTCCAATCAATTACATCTACATTATAAGCAGTCTCTTGAATTTTCAGGGGCATTCCCACGACCAATGCTTTTAATTGCATTTAAAGTTATGTATGATACACAGACAAAAAGTGCATGCTGCCATTTTCTGCATTCATCCGAAATATCGCGTTTTTTGTCTTTGTAATATAAATAACTATTATTTCATAGACTAAATATAATGTGTCAATCACACATTCATTTAATTGTAATAAGAATAAGAAAAGATTAGACCAATCTATTAATGGAGGAAACATTTCTAATTATGATTTATTGATGTTTTTAACGCTACTGTAACTCCGTGAATTGTCAACACTGCAAAATTAAGTTCTTGTCCGTAATTTCTTTGAATGTTTTGAGTATATATTACCTATTACCTATTCAATTGGGAAATTGTGTGGATACGCCTATCCGTCATCGAATGGAAATGTTAGTTAGTTTGGATCCTTTAATCAACGTTACTATACAACTCTTCATTCTCTCTTAATACCCAGAAGGAAACCACTAAACAGAAACTGTAAGCTCTAATCGCTTTGTGCATATCCATCTATGCATGTAATATGGAGATATTGTAATGCGCGTTTGATCAGAAAATCATCTCACTATATTATTAACATCCCCTAATGATGATAAATATTAATCAATCCTATGATTTAATCGTTGTTTGAAGTACTCTTATGCGAACAGGGACCGTTTACAATGAAATTCCCAAGCCGATTTGTAGAAGTTCACTTTTTTACGCGAGAGCCACCTGTTGTAGTAACGAAACGAGGAAGGAAATTGCACGATGAAAAAATGTTTTTCAAATCCCGGTGGTGGTCCCACAAGTAGGGGAGGGAAATATTCTTAGAAGAACGTTAAATTTAATCTTAAAAAAAATCGGTTGTATGAGTCACCTAGTTTGAAAAATTGGCTGCGAAGTGACGATGTTATAATAATTTTCAGTTTGTATTCAATTTTTATCATGGTGGTTGTATAGGTGGGTATGAAGTTATCGTGGTGTAGGGGATGGGCTTGAAGGAGTACAACACGGAGCGCTCTCTCTGATGCGGTGTGTGGCAGTGTAGATTGGCAAGCTCTTCATTGCCGGAGAGAGCTATACATATAGAGCCCAAGCCACCCTTCTTTATATTTTCTTGCCAGTGTTCCCGCTCCCAGCTCGCTCACTAATTGCACATTCTTGACATAGTTTCGGGCCGCTTGCTCCCTGCTCTGCTTCTCTACGCCTGTTAGGATCCCTCCAACAAACCCTCGCCAACCTCCCCCATCTCGCTCTCTCCATCCAGCAAACTCGCATAAATAAAGATGTGTCCTTGCCGCCGTTCCTCTGTTCATCCTGCACGTAAGATCAAGCATTCTTTTACTTACATGTGTATTATTTCATGCGTCGTTTAATGCATTACGTTTTATCTTGTTAAGACGATTTTTCACCTCGTTCCCTTACCCATCAGACCGCATTAACAATCTCACGCGCGATTTACTTATAACCAATTTTATAATAAGCAAATAGCAAGTTTTTAAAATCTTCACTAAATTTATGTTACCGATTGTAAATAAATTTTAACTTTATGTGCTTCTCGGGTCTATTTGACCCAATCAAAAAATAAATATTTTTTCATAAAATACAAAAATATCGGTTTTGCAAAGCGTACAATAAATTCGTTTTATGTACTTGTATTGTGTCCTCATATAGGCTCCAATGTTATAATTTGCAATTTTCGACATGATAGGCCGTTATTTGTAATCGGTTCAACTTTTTTTAGTTTTTTGCGTTAAATAAAGTTTTTCAAGAGCTTTTCTGCGATGTATAACGAATAATTTTTACCAGGAAATTAATAATTTAATTTTGTCATCAATTTTCACGACTAATTTATAGGCAAAAAATGATGAATAATTTAATAGTAGGTAAAAATATATTATCATAATATGGAGAACTGGGTCTTTATTCTACAATAATGCGATAATACCGTTTATTGCTTATCGTATCATTTACGTCACAAAACCTATGGAATCGTTTTTAATTACGTCACCGTCGATTCAACGGCATTTTGTTGGTTATCGCATTGTTTTTTGTTGTGTATTATAGCTCATTCTATTAATATGTGAATACAAAACAATAACAAAACTCTGTAAATGTGTAACTCTCAAAATGAGAAAAATATTACACTATGTGTGTGCCCGATGCTTGTGTAATGGGTTTTCAAAAATTGTTAATTTTTTTTTTATTGATTCCAGTCATCACTTGCGTTTATTATTTAATCCTCTGGACTTCTATTCTTTGGCGCAAAACAAATTTTGGCCAAAAATTTCTCAACTTTGATGAACCGTCACTAGTTCATTTGTAGAGATATAAAAAAAATATAAGAATAAAAGTTAGGTCTTTCATTTGAGACTAGTTCATTTGGATCTCGGGTTAACCAATTTTGACTTTGAAAGACATTTTTTTGGTAACGCTACTAGAATATTTTGCTTTTGGGAAAGAAAATGATGTCTCTTGTATTCTAAACAATTTGGTTTAAACCGCTATCTTTTAGTCAAAAATACCAAAATTATCTTAAATAATCTTTCAAAGAAAAAAATAACATCGGCTTTAGTAATAGTACAGGGTCGTTTTTGTTAAAAGAAGCGCAATTAAAAATAATTTTTTTATCAAAAATTAAATTTAAAAAAATTAAAATCCACAAATGACAATTGAAAAACTTATTGCATTTGGGGTGGTGGAGGGGTAAGTAGTTGTCAAAATAAATGAATGAAATAATTTACCAGCTAGTGGGCAAGTATTTTGAAGAGAATGGTGACAACCAGAAGTAGTTGCGACCGATTTTAAAATTTAAATTTGTTCAACAACCATTTAAAAAAAAATAACTCCTACTCCACTGGCTTGAAATCTGCAGATTCAAAAATTTCCTCCTTCATACAATAAAAAGTACTCGTGTGGTTGAAATCGACACGGTGCTAAAAAAGTTATTACTTTTTTCGAAAATTTGCAAAAATTTCAGTTGCCGATCATGTTTATACTTCCGAAACGATACGACAAATTATACCTACAACAATAATTAAGAGCTTCTTGGTAGTAACTAGGTAGTCGATATTTGTTGATTAACCATGTTTGTAACAATTAACAATACAAACATGGACAAATTGAATTGGATATTCAACAAAAATGTTCCGGTCAAACATTTTTTTTTTTAAATTAATAATAATTAATCTAATATACTAAAACTAATCTTCTTTACAGGTAGAAATGAATTAATTGCAAGGTACATAAAATTGAGAACGGGAAAAACGCGCACGAGGAAACAAGTCAGTTCACATATTCAAGTTTTGGCCAGGCGGAAACTCAGAGAAATACAGGCAAAACTGAAAGTAGTAAGTATAATCTTTCACAGATGTGCGAATTTAATATTAAAATTGAGGTTATTATTAACAATCGTTTTTGCAAATATTTCTGTAGGTAATGGTTAAATTAAAATATATTGACAAGAAAATGTATTTTTAACTTTAATATTATGTCATCAACACTTTGTGAGTATTTTTAGATAACGTCATTGCTACTATTTGAGAATTTAGAAAGATATTCATGTTAGAATATGCTTAAATTTCCAAATTGTTCATAAACGATTTCAAATTTGTTTCATGCTATTCTAAATTCTCTACAAACTTGTAACACTATTTTAGGAAAAAAGTACAATTTTCTCTTTTTTTTACTTTATTTTGTAACTTAACTTCTGGGTTCTTCCGCATTGTAGACCCTTGTTTACAGGTAGCTACGCCACCGTTCCAAGTTGATTATGATGTATTTTTGATTAATATTGTCACTTGAACTGTTGGTGGATAAAGAACAAAATATTATTTTAGTCAGATTTGGGGACCGAACTGAGCTAAAATGTACTGAAACTGTTTCTAATTACACCTAAAGTATTTCAAGTTCTTCCTGAGTGTTTCTTTTTCTGTTTCCAATGACATCTAAACTGTTGCTTACTAATTTACTTTAAACTCATCCAATAAATTACTTTAAAGTGTTTTAAATTATACAGGAACCGATTACAACTGCACCTAAAATGTTCCAAGGTTTTTCTGGGTATACTGACTGGGTTTTAAGTTCACATCAGTCTGTTTCAATGTTTGACCTATTTTTAACAAATTTTGCGATGTATTAGGAATGGTTCTAAGTGTTCCAAGATGTACCGGAACTGTACTGAGCTTCCTTTCAATGTAATTTAAGTTTTTTTTTTAGTTTGTTCCTGAACTATTTGCAATTGTTCCGAAATGTATTTAAACTTGACTTAAGTTATTTTTAAATGTACTGAAGTGTTACTATGTGAGCTTTTTAATGTATTATAAGTTGTTTCTAGGATTTTTCAGTTGCACTTAAATTCTTTTCAACTACACCTAAGCTGTTCCAAGCTGTTCCCGAGTGTACTGAAGTATTTTTGGTTAATGTTGATCTGTTTCAGTGGAATTTGAGTTGTTTTAAAGTGTTTCTGGTTGTACCCTAAATATTCATATCTTTGCATTCCAATTCAGTTGCTCCCAAGTGTTCTTAGTTACACCTCAACTATTCTCAAGTATATCTAAGCTGTTTCTAAGTTTCAAACTGTTTCTAGGTTGTACTGAGCTTTTTCAAGCAGTGGCGTAGTTAGGATTTTTGGTTTAAAAAAAATCAATTTTGTTTTGTTTACAAAAAAATACTTATTAAAGTACTTATTTTATGTATTTGCACCATTCTTGCATTATATTAGATGCACCAATTGTCAACTTATTGTAACTAACTGTTTTTTTAAATTAACCTTTAACTACTGAGTATGGGTTGTAGCTGTAAAGTACTATTAAATATTATTTCAAGTAAATCAAAATCTCGACTTAATCTGATGTTCCTAAAATACTTTATTTTGTTTGTCGTTGTATTGCCTTATGATTTATATGAACTGATTTAAAATTATTTAAGCTAGTATAGCTTGCTCTATATCTTCATTTCTTAAATTGTATGATTAATAAGTAGAAACATTTTGTAAGAGTACTTGATTGATTTATACGATTACATCAAATTAAATGAACATAATATTGTTTATATTTGTTTTACTTCTTTTTATAACAATTTTTGTATTGGTTATATATAATTAATCATTGGGTGGTGGCGTTGGAAATTGGTGGTATGCTCAATATGCTTAGAATTAATTATATTTTATGTAGGTATAAATAACCTTGGACCATATATACTTATAGACATGCTTTTTCCCCGAGGCGGCAAAACTAGGTGCGTCATACGTCACATGTGGGCAAGAACGCTCATGTAGCAAGAAACTTTGTAATTTACCAAAATATCCATGAATCGTGTATAGATACTAATTAATTAACAAATACTTTTTATTCTACATAAATATTGAGTTTTGGGGTACTAATAATTGCAGAAGGTTTTATAATCGAAAATGTTTATAGGTGCGTTGCAAACATTCATTTGTAAATGGCAAATCTATGAATTATTGTTTTTGTTAAGCAAGATTTAACTACTTACAGTTAGCGCGTGACGTCATTTGTTATGTTGGCTTCCTCATGCAACGAACGAATATATGTGTATATGGTCCAAGTAAATAACGCATCACGTATGTTTGCATGGGTTTTGTTTGTGATATTTCTATATGATGTTAGGACCAGGGAGCAAAGGAGAAAGCATTGCAGACCATGTCAAGCATGTCAAGTGCGCAGATTGTTTCTGCCACTGCAATGCACAGCAAGCAGCTGCCTCTGTACCCCCCTGCCCATTCGGTAAGTAATCCCTCAACGTTCACATGCAGTGATGCTAAAAAATGCTTAAGTTTCTATTGGCTGCTGCTTGCTGTGTGATAAACCTCCTCTTACTTACCATTTCATTTTGCTTTCAGTCAAATTCATCTCATCATGTATTATTTGTATTTCGTTGATTTGAAATCTTGTTAACAGATAGTACTAAATTATTATTATTTGGGCTGTTTTGTTATCAATAGTAGACTAATTGATATTTTTTAATTATTTTTTCAGCAGTTTTGGCAGCCTGGATTGCAACCTGGAACATCACAAGAGTAAGTAATTATTTTTTTACTTATTAATAATACATTATTAAAATTGTATTTTATAGTGTTAAACCATTCCCACAACCTTCTTATCCTGGAGGAAAACCAGCGACGGCTGTATCGAGCGGCGAAGTTGGACCTCTACAAGCACCTCCACCACCTCCATGGGAAGGCAGAGCGATAGCAACTCACAAATTAAGACTTGTTGAATTCTCTGCCTTCATGGAAACACAAAATAGGGAAGAAGCGGTAAGTACAATAAAACAACTTGAAATAAAAGCAGTTTGAAAGAAGCCTCATTGTGAAATGTTTATACTAAACACATTGAATTAGAAGTTTATTAATACTTTTATACAGTACAGTAGTATCTTGATTATCCATGTTAATGTGGAATGATGTATTTTATGTAATTTGTCTCTCCATCCAGTGTGAAAATCACACACTAGTGTTTCAGGGTATGCACCCATTACCAGTATGTCTAGCATCTCACTGGTCGAAGAGACTTACATAAAATTACAATTACTATTATACATTTTCTCATTGCTTTATTACGTTAAGTGTAGCTTGTTTGCAATACTTTTTTAACACATTACTTTGGATAATCAAAATGTTTATTGAATCTGGGTTCAGGTATTGATTTATCTAAAATTAATTTGTTTTCAGTATCAAAGGCATCTGTTTGTACACATAGGTGGACCAGCAATTACATACTCAGACCCCTTATTAGAAGTAAGTACAAAATAATTATTTCTTTGGTTCAATTATCTAACTTAATTAATCTTTTTTAGGCAGTAGATGTTAGGCAAATATATGACAAATTCCCTGAAAAGAAAGGCGGCTTAAAAGAATTATACGATAAGGGACCTCAAAATGCATTCTTTCTTGTGAAATTTTGGGCAGATCTTAATACCAACATCCAAGATGAAGCGGGAGCATTTTATGGTGTTACAAGCTCGTAAGTGCTATAATTAATATTACTTCTTATACAATTTTGACATTAAAAAATTAATTTGTCAGTGTAAGAACCAAACTATTGTTGCAAACGTATATAACTTTAGTGCAATTGTGCAAAGCGCACAACTCCTTCTGACATTGTTTTTTTAATGAAAAACAGCTTAGTTTTGAGTTAGAGTGAAGTTACTCAATTAATCACAAATTACTATCAAGTTATCAGTGGAGTTAGTTGATTAGTTGTAAATTGCTTTCAGTGAAGATAGTAGATTAATGATTTAACATTATCTTCAAGTTATAAATGAAGTTAGTCAATTAATCATAAAACTGAAGATAGTTGATTAATTGTAAATTGCTATTTTCAAGTTATAAGTAAAGCCTCGTTCATACTCATCCGATTTGCGATATGCGATTTTTTTTATTGTAACAAAATATTTCTCGCAAAATCTCGTTCATACTGATCCGATTTTTTTATTGCGATTTTTTCTAGTGACTTTTTGTTTTTATTTTAGTAACTTTTATATTTATACAAATATTTGATTTAAAAATTAGATCTATAATACCTTTCAAAACTTAAAAATATGTTTTAATTTAATTATACTTGTTTTAAACAATAATTATTTTATTGTATTTAAACATTATTTAAAGTTTAAAAGTAAAATTATTTATTTTTAGTATTTATATGAACCAATTTTCACCACATATTTAAAACTAATTATTTTTGTAAACATAGTTTTATGTAATTTGTAATAATCAGTAAAATGATTATTTTTTTAAATACATAACCTATATGACATATCAACCTTTAAATGAAATGAAGTTAGGTATTTTTATTAAAAATAAAATCGCACAATGTTCAAACTGATTCAACTTTGTCCGATTGATAAAAATACAAAATATCATCAAAAATGACTTTCGAAAATACAATTTAAAAAAATAAATTTTATCAAAGTTAACCTCGAGAACACATAAACAAATGTAGATATGTTACAAAACGCGTCATTTTTTTAAAATATTTTTGTTATATTGTTGGAGTTGAATTATTTTACTTTATTTGATGTTTTAATTAATAATTAACATTGGAGATTGTTAGTATTTAATAAATAAATTGTTTTTAGCATTAAATTATTGTACGTAAGTTTGGCAACAGCGCGCGAAACGTCGGTTCAACAAAAAGTATAATGAAGTGAAGTTACAAATACAAACATAACCACAATCTGATCTGTTTCATTACAGAACTGGCGTTTGATTTAATAACTGTAAAATCTGATTTAAATTTAGCGAAACTTTCAATTACAGTTATTTTAACAATAATATTTAATTACAATTCATTTAATTACATTATTAATAAAAATTCAATGGCATGAAGTTAGGTACATTCTTAAAAAAATCGCAAAAAGTTAAAATAATCGCAATTTTTGTTTTCGACAGGCGGCCATTTTTAATCGCAAAAAAAATGAAAAAATCGGATGAGTATGAACGAGGCTTAAAGCCTCGTTCATACTCATCCGATTTGCGATATGCGATTTTTTTTATTGTAACAAAATATTTCTCGCAAAATCTCGTTCATACTGATCCGATTTTTTTATTGCGATTTATTCTAGTGACATTTTGTTTTTATTTTAGTAACTTTTATATTTATACTAATATTTTATTTAAAATTTAGATCTATAATACCTTTCAAAACTTAAAAATATGTTTTAATTTAATTATACTTGTTTTAAACAATAATTATTTTATTGTATTTAAACATTATTTAAAGTTTAAAAGTAAAATTATTTATTTTTAGTATTTATATGAACCAATTTTCACCACATATTTAAAACTAATTATTTTTGTAAACATAGTTTTATGTAATTTGTAATAATCAGTAAAATTATTATTTTTTTAAATACATAACCTATATGACATATCAACCTTTAAATGAAATGAAGTTAGGCATTTTTATTAAAAATAATATCGCACAATGTTCAAACTGATTCAACTTTGTCCGATTGATAAAAATACAAAATATCATCAAAAATGACTTTCAAAAATACAATTTAAAAAAATAAATTTTATCAAAGTTAACCTCGAGAACACATAAACAAATGTAGATATGTTACAAAACGCGTCATTTTTTAAAAATATTTTTGTTATATTGTTGGAGTTGAATTATTTTACTTTATTTGATGTTTTAATTAATAATTAACATTGGAGATTGTTAGTATTTAATAAATAAATTGTTTTTAGCATTAAATTATTGTACGTAAGTTTGGCAACAGCGCGCGAAACGTCGGTTCAACAAAAAGTATAATGAAGTGAAGTTACAAATACAAACATAACCACAATCTGACTGTTTCATTACAGAACTGGCGTTTGATTTAATAACTGTAAAATCTGATTTAAATTTAGCGAAACTTTCAATTACAGTTATTTTAACAATAATATTTAATTACAATTCATTTAATTACATTATTAATAAAAATTCAATGGCATGAAGTTAGGTACATTCTTAAAAAAATCGCAAAAAGTTAAAATAATCGCAATTTTTGTTTTCGACAGGCGGCCATTTTTAATCGCAAAAAAAATGAAAAAATCGGATGAGTATGAACGAGGCTTAAAGCCTCGTTCATACTCATCCGATTTGCGATATGCGATTTTTTTTATTGTAACAAAATATTTCTCGCAAAATCTCGTTCATACTGATCCGATTTTTTTATTGCGATTTATTCTAGTGACATTTTGTTTTTATTTTAGTAACTTTTATATTTATACTAATATTTTATTTAAAATTTAGATCTATAATACCTTTCAAAACTTAAAAATATGTTTTAATTTAATTATACTTGTTTTAAACAATAATTATTTTATTGTATTTAAACATTATTTAAAGTTTAAAAGTAAAATTATTTATTTTTAGTATTTATATGAACCAATTTTCACCACATATTTAAAACTAATTATTTTTGTAAACATAGTTTTATGTAATTTGTAATAATCAGTAAAATTATTATTTTTTTAAATACATAACCTATATGACATATCAACCTTTAAATGAAATGAAGTTAGGCATTTTTATTAAAAATAATATCGCACAATGTTCAAACTGATTCAACTTTGTCCGATTGATAAAAATACAAAATATCATCAAAAATGACTTTCAAAAATACAATTTAAAAAAATAAATTTTATCAAAGTTAACCTCGAGAACACATAAACAAATGTAGATATGTTACAAAACGCGTCATTTTTTAAAAATATTTTTGTTATATTGTTGGAGTTGAATTATTTTACTTTATTTGATGTTTTAATTAATAATTAACATTGGAGATTGTTAGTATTTAATAAATAAATTGTTTTTAGCATTAAATTATTGTACGTAAGTTTGGCAACAGCGCGCGAAACGTCGGTTCAACAAAAAGTATAATGAAGTGAAGTTACAAATACAAACATAACCACAATCTGACTGTTTCATTACAGAACTGGCGTTTGATTTAATAACTGTAAAATCTGATTTAAATTTAGCGAAACTTTCAATTACAGTTATTTTAACAATAATATTTAATTACAATTCATTTAATTACATTATTAATAAAAATTCAATGGCATGAAGTTAGGTACATTCTTAAAAAAATCGCAAAAAGTTAAAATAATCGCAATTTTTGTTTTCGACAGGCGGCCATTTTTAATCGCAAAAAAAATGAAAAAATCGGATGAGTATGAACGAGGCTTAAGATGATATAATGCTATCTTCAAGTTATAAGTAAAGTTAGTTTGTTGGGATTAGTTTTTAAGCTTTTAGATTAACTTTATCGGAAAAGTTGCCTCACGAGAATACAATTTCTTCCTATAGATTTGAAAACTTTGGCAAAGTTGCGTTGGATAGAAAAAAACAGACGCCACTTATGCGCCAATATTAAAAATAAAAAACTAAATTGATCGACTTTTAAGCATAAAACCAGCACACCATACATTGGCTCTAACGCTGAGGCGAACATTGTGCTCAAATGTGAGTACATGTAGCCAAGTACAGGGAGTTTATAAATGAATGGGATTATATAATCACTTTAAATGTGCCGCTTTAGTTAAATTGTTCACTAAACTATTTGTTTTGACAGATCAACTTTGACAGCTGTCAAGCAAACATATAAAAACATATGTAGTATAGTGGACGATTTAAAAAAGGCGGCATATTTAAAGTGATTACATAGTCCCATTCATTTATAAACTCCCTGTATAAACGTCCACACATTGGAAGAAACCGAAGTATGATGTTAAAGGTTGGAAATTGAGTTTGCCATGCGTGCGTTTGCTGTAGCTAGCATTAGGTATAATTATATTGTGGGATAAAATACCAGAAAGAAATCTCCTGAAGAAGAACGTACAACCTAATCACGAACTCCTATTTTAATGTGTGAAATGTGAGAGCGAGAAAAGCGTGCAACAGCACACAATATTTTTGTGTATATTAACCCTCTAATGCCCAGCGCCGTCTCAAGACGGGGTACACTTAATAACATATAACGTAAAGTTCAAATATGTTTTATTCTTAATACACAAATTTTTGGAAAAAACTGTAAACAATATTGGAATGCACACAAAACTCTCCTTCGCAAAAAAAATGCACCCATACCTGGCAGGTAAACAAATGATTCAATGTCGATGAAGATTAAAAATTGGGGCATTAGAGGGTTAACTTGCCTATTACAGCGCCCAATGTGTGTTTATCTAAACATGACCAACTTGCATTGGGCCTAGGGTTGCGGTCAATGTGTGAAACATCATTAATCAGTAGCTGGAACCCGTTAACCTTCCTAGACTCCATTGTTTTGTAGCAATCAACGGCAAACCCAAAACTGCGTCATGCAAAGACGTCATGATAGAGAGACGCTGTGACACAAAAATGATCATTAATATTGGGTTGTTTACACATATTGAAATAAACTGGAGTGAGGTGATTGGGAAAAGGTGTTGCAGTTATTTTTGTAAGCCCTACTACGCTTCTATCAAACTTTTTGAACGCCAGGGGTGCAGTTTTTTGTGTTTTCTATTTGTGTCATTCATTTTACCGCAACCATTCAGTACCAAAATTGCAATAGAAGATCAAAAAAGAGCTTCAATTCTTCTATTTTGTTTTGGAATTTTCACGTTTCGGGGCTTTTACGTGTTTCCGAAACATGACGAGGCGGCTTTAAGATTATTAAATTTTTAACAAAAAACAGCCGTTAATTTACACCACAAATTGCTTCAAAATGTTTATATGATAGTTCTCGCAAAAAGCGCAAAATTTCTGAAAAGATCTGTGAGCAAAAAAACTAATCCGTCAATTTAGGATTTTATAAATTCGCGTTTTTTGCATCAGACATTCCTTGGCAAAAGAAAAGTTTGTCGCATTTTCTAAATTGCAGTTATTCAAATATCTACTTTGAAGCCAAATTTGGCCAACATTCAAAGACACAAAAAATTTGCATTAGACTGCCTTGCAAGTCAACGCAGGCTTGCTGATTGACACTTCCGACGAGTTGATAAGCTCAACCAAGATCTGGAGACTTAGAGGCGTTCTTTAATAAGAGACTGCTGTACAAAAGTAAGGATTTAATACAAAAATTGATAATATTTTGATGTCTTCTTCGCAAGGAAATAGCAAACCAGTGAAGTGTCTCTCTAGAGATGTGGTTCGGATTCCACGTTAAACTGTAGGTCCCACATGTTTCTGTAGAACTATTATCGCACACCACAAACATACACTTATACCGAGCATTAAAAGAAGATGCAGCTTCTTATTAAATAAACGCTTCCAGGTTTCTACTACCAACACACAATAAACAGATTATTCCATTTTGACGCCAACCAGCAACAAACTCTTCCAATACCTTTCTACACTGTAGGTGAATCCAAAACATTAACTCTATTGAAGATTTTAAATCTCAAATCACAAAAGTTATATCATAAATTTTCATGGATAGTGCAAGACGCGAGGCAAAAGCATAAAGCGAAACAGTCGATTTCGTTGCAAGAACTAATAATTGTTAACCAAACTAGAAAAAAAACTTCATAACGGCTATTCAGGCCATATTTGTTAACTGCTTTACAAACAAGAAGGTTAAACTTACTTACAAACAATGGTTATCAATCTATCGTATGCGCATAGCAAACATTATTTTGTTGGTTGCTTGATGGTTTCTCGTGGCAAAACCCCTTATATTAAAAACATTTCAGTTGTATTAGAAATGTAGATTTAATTGCAATTAAATATCCAGAGATAAATGTCTGGAGTTGATATTTTTTTTAAATACAAGAAAATCTATTTTTATGTAATAATGGACGCACTTTGCAATTTATGCGCTCGATAAATAAAATATTCAAATTTAAGTTGTTTATAATAATATTAATAATGATTTTTTTTTAATTTCAGGTATGAAAGTAATGAAAATATGACAATAACATGTAGCACGAAAGTGTGTTCATTTGGTAAACAAGTTGTAGAAAAAGTGGAGACAGAATACGCGCGATATGAAAACGGCAGGTTCGTCTATCGTATCCACAGGTCTCCCATGTGTGAATATATGATAAATTTTATTCATAAATTAAAACACCTACCTGAAAAATACATGATGAATAGTGTACTGGAAAATTTCACAATATTGCAGGTAATATAATACTTTATATAATTAAATTAGTTATAATTATTAGTAGCTGGTATCAAATTTATAATTTGTTTGAAACTGACGCGAGCTTTCAGATTTCATATATTCTTTAAATATTTTGCTATAATATTCAATAAGTATTTTTTGTCAATTTGGTAATTCGAACCACTTATATCGTAGAATCAATTTAACGTAATATAAATATCACTTTATTTATGTCAAGAATTAAATTGAAATTGTTTAGCATGTTATTGAATTGATGATACATGTTGAAACTCTATATTATATTAATAATCAAAACACAGGTAGTATTGGGTTTCTTTCTTTGAAACCCAAAACCAACTGTGTTTTAGTTATTAATATTGACATGTGGTTTTAACTTTACATAGTTTGAGTTGTGAATCAGCCCATGTCATGTTTCATTTAGGCTTACCAAACGATATTTGTTAAGCGGCAATTCTTCTTTTTTTTAGCAAAATGATCCAGCTTGGTATCTTTTTAAATATTTACTCAATACCTTTTTTTTTAAATATTAAACGGAAAAATTTATTTAATTGAAAAAACATATTTTATTTTTATATTCGAAATATTATTGCACAAAGTTTTGATATTTTGAAACATTTAGAAAAAGCAAAATTGTTTTATAATTTTAGGACTATCATCTGTTTCATCCATTTCCAAAAATTAATACTTTGATGAAAAAAAAAACTTCATATTTTTAAGCTTAAATTTGGCTTATGTTGTTCAGTTTCTTTTTCTTATTGTTACACTCCTATCGGAGATTGGAAATTATCGTATTTCTTAAATAGTTCCGTTGTACGCAGTTCCGTGCTTGCCGATACTAAGTTTTCCATGATTTTTTCCTTCTATGCTGATTTGGAGGAATGAATATTTTGTTCCTCTCACCCCATGTGCGAAATGTTTGAGTTTTCTGGCTTGCATAAGGAAGAGTAGTTTACATTTCTTGTCAATTCTTGTTAGTACTTCAGCGTTTGTCACCTAATCTGTACAGGAAATATTTCTCAAAAGCCTGAACTTTGTTTTATAATATTGAGAAGACGTAGCATCTAATCATTCTCACTCTAAGTTCTAAATCATTTATTTCTCGCCAATTCTATTCTTAAAATGACTTAATAATTTATTCAAACTCAATCTAACTAGCGGTCAAAAGTCAAGCACAGACAATTGTTTCGGTTCTATAAACTTCGTCAGTGCGTCTTGTATGGCTGGGCAATCGCATGATAGCGAAAGTCAAATTTGAATAAATATTTCTGTGCTTATAAACAATAAATAATCAAATGAACGATTGTTAAATGCCAAATGGTAACAATTAATGCGGACGTTTAGTATTAAATTGCACTAGCTAGAGCTGTTGTTCGTTTGATTATTTTTGTTTTAATTTTTTTTGATCTGATAAAGAACGACGTCGATTCCTTATGCAAAGATATTTATTTTTGTGGCTGCGTTTACGAGTTTGCTTGCTTGTTGTAGGTTGCGAAAATTCCATGTTGCAATGTTTGGTCAGATTTGGTGTCATTTTCATAACTGCTCTCTCCGGAGATCCGATTTCAGGATATTTTGTTTTGTAGTGTGCCATGATGATAATAATATCATACCGGTCTTTAATGCAGTGGTTTTCTGTTGCCTTCTGCATCCTCATGCCGTTGACCGGTTGTTGGCTCTTCCGTTTTTTGGAGTGATTTCTTACTCCATGGACGAGTTTTATTACTTTTTATTGCTGGTTTGTCACCATGACCAGCAACAGGGTTCTGCTTATAGCGGCAGATACTTGGTCTATAGAGTGGCCATCACCCTTTTTTACACCCCTAGTATAGATATATTTTCAGTTTGCTTGGCATATATTACATTAATTTCCAAAAATTAAGACTGATACATTAGCTAAAAAAACTAAGAAGTTTTTATATTTTGACGTCTTAATTAGACCACAAAATGTTTTTTTTTAATTCTTACAAGAGCTGGGTTTTCAGTTTTTTTTTCAAATATTCTATAAAAATTACATTTTCCAGTATGATTGTCAGAAATTACATCGATTTCCAAAAAATAGGACTTGAATGTATTGAGGAAATAGCATATAAAAACGTAGAACTTTATAAAGCCTGAATAATGCCAAAAAACTTTTTTCAGATTTTTGATAAAAATTATATTTTTCAGTTTGTCTGGCACAACTTACATTGATTTTCAACAATTAGGACTTTTTTTTTAGATTTTTTCATATTTTAAGCCTGAATTAGGCCAAAAATGTTTTTTTTTATTATTCGATAAAAATTATATTTTTTGGTTGGTTTGGCATAAATTACATTGGTTTCCAAAAGTTTAGACCTTGGTACATTAATCCTCATTTGATAATACATAATAAATACACTGATAGATCAAAGGAAACCTTAAATTTAATTTTATGATAGATCTCTTCATCTATTATCAAACGTTTTAGTGGTAATTTGTTGCTACTTGATTGATTGACCCAGAATGACTCAGTTTATTGATAATATGTCGTATCGCGATTGGTTTTTTGGTATTTGTATTGATTTTTATATAAAAAATGACGTGAAATGAGTTACGTGATTTATTGTATAAAACGTTACTCGTTTCAGAGGTAATTTGTTGCTTTGCGGCTAATTGTGAGCCGGAGTGACTCAGTTTATTCATGTTATGTTGCTTCGAGGTTTATTGTGAGCTAAAATAAAACGTGTTTGGTTTCCGAGGTAATTTGTCACTTCGCGATTAATATTGTTTATTGATATTATGTCGTTTTGCGAATTATTGCGAGCCAGATTGACTCAGTTTATTGACAATACGTCGCTTCGCGATTGATTGCATAAAACGTAACTCGTTCCATTAGTGATGTGTTGCTTTGCAGTTAATTGTTAGTTAGAATGATTTGCTTCGCGATGATTAATTCAGAATAATTGTATTTTGTTTTATTGGTACCAGTGTGAACCAGAATAATTCAGTGTAGAGATAATGTGTCGCTTCGCGATTGATTGTGAGTCAGAATGACTCGGTATTATCGTTTTGCGATTGATTGTATAAAACGTAACTCGTTGAGATAGTATGTCGCTTCGCGATTGGTAATTCGGAATGACTCAGTTTAGTTATAACACGTGCGTCGCGATTGATTGTATAAAACGTAATTTGTTCCAATGATAACTTGTCGTTGTTTGCGATTAATTGTAAATTACGATTGATTGTGACTCAGTTTAATGACAATTCAGTATTTCCCGAGACTTATAAGCCACAAATATTCAAGGTCAATGTTCACAGACTGCTTAAATCTAGTCTTTAATGTGATGGTTTCACTCGATAAAATTCAAAATTTCTAAATATCACATTTTGAAATTAAAGAAAAACTTATTACTGTGTCTTATCGCGACCTCATATTTTGCGTCTTTTGGTACCTTAACACAATTCCTGTCTTAATATCTTTATTAAGTAAAGTTAGGAGATTTATTTTAATATGTATTAATGTTACTAACTGTTACAATGTTTTGTAAGATAGATATATTTATTTTCCAGGTTGTGACGAATAGGGATACACAAGAAACATTACTTTGTACAGCATATGTTTTTGAAGTTTCAACATCAGAACATGGAGCACAACACCATATCTACAGGCTAATGAAGGACTAATAGTGGTTCTCCAGCTATCAAACACTACTCTTATTGGTGGGAATTGTCCCTCCCTGCCTGACACGCAGTGCCTAAAAACACTTATAGTATTATTAGCACCCATCCACCCAACCTGTTGCCTCTTCCCGAAAATCCAACCCGTTCTGGTTTCGTTAACTCTTTATAGTTTATTTGGCATCGTACTTTAGGTTTATCCATATCTCTACTTTTTACATATCTTTATGATCTAGGTATTAATACAATACCTAAATGAGTGACCACTATAACATATTTTATTTGAGATCCCAAGCCCTGCGTCCAGAGGCTTCCAACAGTATAAAGTGATATTGATCGAGAGGGCAGATTGCAATCTCCAGATGCAGGGCTAGATATTTTGACAAAGAAAATAATAAATACATAGTTTTATTTATTATATAGTACATAAGTACATATTTAGTTGTAAGTTTTTATATGATGAAATTATATGAAAAAAGTAAAATTAATTTCTCTTGTGGCTCAAATTTGTACCTTATAAGGTGTGGCTACAGTTCTGGACTGGTGAACGCAATAGTAGTGCCATCTGTATAGTTGCTTCTCTTATGAATCGCTTAGCGGTAAACATACGAGGAGACGTAGTAAAAAAACAAGAGGACAATAAAACAAGACCAGAGCTGTAACCTCTCGAAATGCCATAGAGATTTATAACTTTTTGCTATTTATGTGATGATTTTATATAGATTTATATATAAACAAATATAGATATATGTATATATGTATCGGGCCCTAGTCCAGGTGAATCAACCAAGTCACGACCCCAACATAGAAGAAGAGCAAAATATTTTCATTATAATGTAGCAAGCATATCTGCCTTAGTTGCTTGGCCCCAACTAAGGCCTGGTACATATATATTCAGAGTAAGTGAATACCCAGTATTTTATATGAGTTAGTTTTGCCGGCCAATCATGATGTAATTTTTTGTTTTAATTTTAAGTTCCCAAACATCTCCACACTTATCGAATTAATTAAAAACTCTAGTTCGCATAGTTAACTAAGTGGAGATTATTTGTGTTCATTCGGCAGCCCTTTAATTTTAATTTTGCAAATAGTATTTTTCATATTTATAACTTACTTGGTTCCTTCATGGGAACAACGTTGGTGCAATCGAATTATAAATATGAGAAACCAAGTTTATTAATTGTGGCAATGATTTTTGATCTCTAATTTTAGTCCTTCGAAATTCGTTAAGAATTTTTTTGGTAGCGTGTATTTATTTTTTTTATTAGCCATTTAGCCTGAATGGACGGTAAATCTTTGGTTAGTACTGGTATATCCGTGAAATTTCATGTAAACAGCAGGACAGTTAATTGTATTGAAAACGGATAGGCCAGTTATGTATATACAGTAAATTACGGCGGCTAAAAAAAGAATATAAATGATTTATTTATCGTGCTCCATATCACTGGTTGCCATATCAAAATGGAAGATGAATCTTATACTTTTAATCTGTATGTGTACAGTATTTTAAAAAAACATGTTTATAATTTGTATGGAATAAAATAATTCATAGAATTTATATTTTGTCTTTTTTTTTTCATGTATGACCACATTGGATATACATATATTTAAGATTTATGTTATGTGTCAACTTGTCTATAGGATAGAAAAGAGTATGTTTTTAAGCCTTCAATCCTTAAATCCTTAACTCCTCTATACTGAATCAGTTACAGAAAAACTGCACTCCAACAACTGGCTAACTATATTGGCTTGATGGTTCAAAAAGTTGTACTTTTTGGTCTTACACCCGCATCGTGATTATTTAAAAATATTATTTAAACTAAACACAAATCTGATTTTGTAAAAAAATTAAAACAGGTAGAGAATTTAATTTTAAAATGTATAGCATTTGAAAATTTTAGTTCGTCGATTTTGTTCCCGAGATATAACTATTTTTCCAAAAATTTTTGTTGTTTTAAAAAAAATGATGATGGCTGTAACTTTAACTTTTTCACTACATAGTCATTTTAACAAGACACGTACCGTTTGCGACGGATACACGAGCACTTTAACTTGTATGTCATTTGTTAAAAATGATTTCTTTAATCTAATGTCAAAAATTACCGTATCTTAAATACCATCTGTCAAAAAAATACAAGATTCAGTGGGATTTTGATTTAGTTTGTTTTATAACAGAATTTTGCTATTTTTGACTTTTTATATGTCATATGTTGCAGTTTTTAACAGCTTATGGTAAATTTTGACATTTTTTGACAATATTTTTATACTTTGGCTGGATTTTGCTATTATTGGGATTTTATGAATTTTTTTTCATTTTTTAAACAGCTTATGATCGGAAATTGATGGTGCTTTCTAACAATATTTTGACTTTGTATGAATATAATTTTGGACTTTTTAACAGTTTTTTGTCGGAATTTGATTCTATCTGAAAATATTTTAATGTTCTTTGACCGAATTTATCTATTTTCGAATATTTATGATAGAATTGTGCACCTTTTAACAATTGTATTATTGATTTTTGTTGCATTTTTAATAGATTATAGCCGAATTTTGTTATTTTCTAACAATATTTTGATGTTTAAAAGATTGAATTTTGTTATTTTTAAAATTAACGAATAGAATTTTACAGTTTTCATCAGTTTATGACCGGATTTTAGTGCTTCTGAATTTTGATGTTTTGACAATATTTTGATATTTCATAACAGGATTTTGTTTTTTAAGATTTTATGAATTATTTTGGTTGGCAGTTTGTCATAATTTTGACATTTAACCATTTTGACAGCTGATAACCGATTCAATTTGACATAGTCATTATTTTGATAGTTTGTCACTATTTTGACAGTTAACGTCTCTGGTTTATCTGTTAATGTTCATCACAGTTTGACATTTGATCATTGCTTCAATTCGACAGTTTGTCACTATTTACTGATTTGACAGTTAACAGCTGTTTTGAAAGTTAATTGCTGTTTTTATAATTAATCACTGTTTTAGATATTGGATATATGTAAATATGGTTTTGGAACTTTAAAACACATTTTTATCTGTCAAAAATAATCCATAACTGTCAACTTCCATAAAATATATCATCAAACTGTCAAACTATTCATGAATGAATATTACTAAATAGATGAAAATATAAAAGATATAAAGAATTTATTCTGGAACTATCAAAAAGTATGATCAAATTGTCAATTATTATAAAACAATTAAAAAAAAACTTAAAACGACGATATTTATGTCAAAACAAGTTTATAATCTGTCAAAGTACTGATAAATTATAAATTTGCTAACCTATTGATAACATGTTTTTTTTATTCATTAAGTGTGACAAATGTCAATATGTAAAGCTGATCAGTTAAAACTGTTAAGTAACAGTTTCAAAGGATCACTAATCGTAAAATATATCATATCGGAAGAAATAATTTTTTTAATTGGAATTAAAGGAATTAATTTATTACCGATATAATTACACAATTCCAAAGTCGCAGTCTCCAGAATACTATTATAAAATTATCTAACTGCCAAACACAAAGCTTTAATTTTCAATATATCAAAAGTCTATTAAGTGTCAAAAATAATCCAATGGTTTCCAACCTGTCAAAAAGTATTTGGAAATTGACTGTCAAAAAATATAATTTTCAAGAAATTTGTTAGTTAACTGTCAAATATGCGGTAATATTTGAGCAATAAACTTAAATGTCAAAAAGTATTGATGAAACATTATTTGACAGTTTTAAAACGTTGTTAAAAGTTTAGGAACATTTTATAGCATTTTTGACAGACATTTTTTAGCGTTTATGGCAATTGAGGAACATTATATGACAATTCAAGAACATTGTTGGCAGTTCAGGAACACTAGTAGCAGTTGAAGAACATTTTATAACATTTATGACAGTTCAAAACCATTTTTTAGGGTTTATGACAGTCGAAGATCATTATATGATAATTTAAGAACATTGTTGGCAATTCAGGAACATTTGCAGCAGTTGAAACAAATTATATAAGATTTGTGACAGTTCTAAAGAATTATTGACATTTAAAAGATATTTTTTAGCGTTTCTGACAGTTACAAATTACAATTTCAAAGCATTATTGACGGATCAAATTTTTGTTTTGATAGTTGGGTAACATTATATGATAGTTCAATAACATTTCAAAAGTTTAGAAACATTTGTAGAAAATGAACAACGTTTTGTAACGTTTGTGACAGTTCAAAAACAAGTTTTACCTATTTTGACAGATATTATATTAAAGTTCAAACACTTCAAAAGTTCAGAAAGATTTGTAGCAGTTGAAGAACATTTCTGACAGTTCAAGAGCGTTATTGATAGTTAATAGAGAGGGTCTAGCAAAGATGCTTAAGAAGTGGTATATCAATATTTCAAAAATTAGCAATTCCTCAAAAAAGTAATCGTATTTCATGGGCTTAAGAACATAGAAATTGGAATGATAAGTGGGATACTTGCTTATTTACAGATAAATTTAAATTCACAGTATTTTCTACGGACGGACGTATGCGAGTATGGCGCGAAACTGGACAACTTTGCAGAGAAAAATGTATGGTTCCTACAGTTGACTTTGTAGGAGGTTTGATAACCGTTTGAGAAGAAAAACAAATAATAACATTTAGAAATGAGTCTGTAGAACTGTACTTCATCGGTTCATGAATGATAATGTTTCTTAGAAAGGCAAGGACGTGGATGGCCTGGCTAGAAGTAATATCAGATACAACAAGCATATATGGGATTATTTGGGAAAGCAACTTAGACATGCTCAAAGAAGCGTTGCAAGAAGAGTGGAACAATATTCCTTAAATATTAATAGCAAATGCTATGCCAAATCGTTGTTAGGAACTTTTAACTTGTTTTTGTTGAATACATTATGTTTTTATACTTTTTAAATTTTATTTATTGACATTAAATATACTTAACATAAGCACTATAAAACAAAGTCTTTATGTTTTCTTTAAAAATAATTAAAAAAATACATCAATACTACTACAATAAAATCTTTCAATTGAGAAATTACCAACTAGAGTATCTGATATGATTGCATTATTGTGGTTGAATTGTTTAATTTTAAAGCAAATACATTCAATCGGCATGTTATGATTGAAGATGACTATGTAGGTTAATAGAAGATTTGTAGTTTGGTGGTACCACTTATCGTTTTTTGGTCTTCAAACCATTAACAATAGCAATTAATATAAAATTGGTTACAACTCTCAAAAGTGGCAACAAAATTTCAAAATGACAAGTTATTGTGACAATCAATTGACATCAAACTGTCAAAAAGTGATAGTAAATTACAATTATCAAAAGTTATTTAAATAATACATTTCAATTTTATTTATTGTTAATACATTTAATACATAATAAAACTAATAATACGTAATAATTGTCAGCTGATGTCTCGCTTGAGAAGACCAGTTTTGATTAATTGACGTTTTCTACAAGAAAACTTCAATTAATTGAAATTCGTATTATTGCTGAAGGTTTATTTCTTTGCCTGAAACAAAATATTAACAGATAATTTAACATTTGTCGATATATTATGAGCACACTGATGAGGTGTGCATACCTTGAAACAGTATTTATTTATAGTTTGTTCGCGTTAAGACTGCAGTAGTAGTTGTTATGGCAATTGGGAAACAATGCTCTGGTTGGCTTAGAGGCCTACCCAATTTACAATAGAATAACTACCAGATTAAAACAAAGCTACTTGTAATTGAATAAATTTAGTTAACAATTTTTACTATTTATTATTTATCAGTGTTTTGCGTTATTGTAACTAGGTTAACGCATTTGTAAATAATTATATGTATTTTAACTGTAAATTACAATTTTTTGTTGCTGACGTACAGTATAACCTCAAAAACTTAAATATGAGTAAGCGTCATGCAATTTTAGGAATTCTTTTTAATAAATTTTAGTATTAAAAGTGACTAATATATATATTTCTACTAAACATAATAATATTTAATTAAGAAGCAATAAACTATATTGTTTCTGCTTTAAAGTTTTTAAATAATTTAAAATCATTTTATTATAATATAATAAGCATAGTGAAGTTAGCTGTTTTATAATACCAACGAGGACATGTTGCAATTACAGTTGTGTGACACTGACTTTATAAACCACTCCCATCACTGCAGTCTTAACGCGGACAAACTATAACTAACGTTTTTCTAAATAAAACCAAAACTTACCTAGGAAATTTTGTGCGATACGCGTATAATTCATCCAGTGAATTGGAAAAAGGCGTTTGTTTAGTAATATATTCAGCAACGATGGAAGATGAGGCCATTTATACATGTTTCCCAAAGAGCGGATTGCGGGTTACAACTGCTGATACCAAAGTTTATGTTTCGAAAAATTCAAACTACACTTCAATACAGATTCTGACAGTCAGGAGCCAACCGAGGATAATTGTATTTGATACATTCTATATGAACAATATTGGTAATAAATTAGTTATTAATTTTATAATTGAAAGATTCATTTTATTTTTTTATTCGACAGGTAGCAATATTGTGTTATTTTGCATAGTAATTGGAATTCCAAAACCGAACATCATTTGGTTGGACCACTCCGAACAGGTTATTGGATACAATTCTAGATTTACATTGTAAATTTGAAATTGTTTCCAATAACCTGTTCGGACTGGTCCAACTATATGATGCTCGGTTTTGGAATTCCAATTACTTTGCGAAGTAACACAATACTTTACCTGGCGAATAAAAAGATAAAATAAATCTTTCAATTATAAAATTGATAACAAATTTATTTACAACATTGTTCATATAGAATTATTAAATACAACTATCCTCGGTTGACTCCTGACTTTCGGAAGCATTTGTGTAATTTGCGTTTCTCGAAACGTAAACTTTGCTACAGAGGTTGTAGCACGTAATCCGCTCGTTACCAAACACGTATAAGTTGCCTCATCTCTCATCATTGCTGAATGTATGACCAGACGGACGATGCGTTCGGATTATCATTAATGATGTTTCAGAACTACAATTTAGTTAAATAGAAAAAAAATTATTCAATAGTAGTCATCACTGATGAATTAAATCGGTGGTTGAATTAATTAACCCTAATATCTTCCTTCCACTATACTCTTGTCTTTATAAACTCCAGCTTTCATTATTTCCATTATGCCTGAAATATATATTTTTTTTAATTAACTATAATTTTAGATAACGACTATTGATTATTACAAAATATAAAAATTAGAACCAATTTCTTTAGAATTTATCATGTTTGCTAAATCTTTTAGGGTTTTTCCAAACGAGTTAATTAACAATTTACTTCCCCCTCAGGTTAGTCTGGCTTTCCAAGACTTTAGTAATAGTTATTGTCCATAATATATTAAAGTTTATACAGACTGTTCAAAAACTAAAAACCCTTTGTCTGTATCTTATATATTTCCAAATTTAACATTGAAGAATGTAGCAAACTTCCTGATCAATCGTCTATCTTCATTACAAACCAGAGGTTACGAGGTAAGGAAGATAAGAGCATCAGAGGACCAGAAGATGGATACAGTAAAGGACGAGAAAAAAAACTGAATGCAATGTCCTGCAGAAGTGATGATTCTGCTACATCAACTAATGAAGAGGCAGAACAAAGTTATGAGGCATTTTAATCACAAAGAAACAAAACAATGAGAATAGCTGACACACCTTCAAAGAAAGATGCAAGCTTTAAAGAAACTAGACAGGACTACATGTTCATGAAAGAGCTGCTAAGGAGAATAACTGAAGAGAGCAGAGGCTTAAGAAAGCGGTAGAATAAAACTAGAAATTAGAGAGATAGTTCACATAAGGGCAGAAAGGAGAGATAAGTTTCCAACATAGACTAGCACCCCAAATGTAGCTTGGCGGATTAAGCGGAGCAAACGAAGTCAACTGAAGCAGAGGAAAGACAACTCAAGGATAGGATCAAAGAATGCCTAGCATACACAAAGGTGTCGATGAAAATAAATACAAACGCTGGTAGACATAGACTGGCCAGAAGATCTATTCACAAAATGGAGGAAAGACACGAAGGGCTACCTAGCAAGAATGATAACGGAGAGATACCCGGAATTGGTAGCTGCTATGACGGAGGGAACAACAAGAAACTCCATTATTGCTCAAAACGGCAAACCAGACAAGGAAAACGAAAGACATTTACGTAGTAAAATGTACATGCCTAAGAAGCAAAGAAACTGACAAAAAGGGACACGATCCTAATTAAACCAAATTATGGCTGCAGCTATCCAGAAGTAATAAAATGCACGAATACAAGGTCCACAGAAAAAAAATCATTATTGCAGGAATAAACAAGACAAATGATGGCAAGATTAAACTAGTAGTCAAAAGGAAGAAGCAACAAAAGATTTTAAGAAAACACTGGATGAAAAAATCGGTAAAGTAACCGCCACAAACCTCACCAAAAAAAGAAGACAATAATGCTTCTAGACGTAGAGGAAGACCTCAACGAAAACGAAGTAAGGGAAGTTATCAACATGGTACTCCTGAGAGACTTCAGTGTCAAGGTAGGTATGTTTTTGTTGAGCATGCAGGAAATAGCAGTAGAACACTCAGACAAGGAAACTGATGGCAAACCTTGCAGAAATTGTGGGGGTACTGCGTATAAATGCAGCATACAGGAGTGCTACTTGTGCAAGGTAGAGAGGCACAAAACGGAAAGCATGAAAAGCCCTGCTTTTAGAAAACTTGGCAAGCACAATTGCCAAAAAACAGTCGCAGACTTTGCTTTAGTATAGGAACCAAATAAGAAAATGACAGTTAGCAAATAAAAATGATTATAGACAGACAGAAATACGCGGCAATATACATCCCAGACATTCACCTGGGTGATGTCATGAGATGCAGTAATGCACCGAGAAATTCAAAAAAATGGCTGAATTAAACAAAAACCAAAAAAAAAATACAGGAAAAACAAGATTATTGACGCCTTTTTAATGCCAATTCTGCTACATGAGGCTCACCCAAGGACGATTGAAAAGGAGACATATTAGCCGAATGGGCAAACATAAACAAGCTTTGCATCCTAAATAAGGAGGGATTACCAACTTGTCAAAAAAACGGGATGGAATCATACATAGGCGTTACTTTGTGCTTGACTGAGGTGGTAACAAAAATTAGAAACTGGCACGTGAGCGAGGTAGAAAATATGAGTGTCTACATGAACATATACATAGAAATCAATCCCAAGAAGGAAAAAACCAGAGAAAGAAAAAGATAAAACAAAGGCTAGGTTTTCCGCAGTAGCCAAAAGAAAAAGTTCTTGGACCAAAACACAATAGAAACTATAATTAAAACCTGCAAAAAAACACTAAATAATATAGGAGGAACGGTAAATTACAAACCAATGTATTGGTTGATTGAGGATATTGCAAGAGAAAGTGCTGTATAAAATATTAAAGAACTGTGACAAGAATAAATGACAAAAAGACAAGAAACGTCAACCTACTGCAACAGGCAGAAAAGGCATATGCAAAAGAAAAACTAAATTTGGATATGTGGGGCAAAGAGTACAAAATTGTAACTAATAAAATTTAAAAAGTACCCGCTGGATGAAGTAAAGCAATAAATCTAATTCCAAAGGCTAAACAACATTGAAAGAACTAAAGTAGACGTGTCTATAATACCGGAATGTACAGAAGAAGAACTACAGATGGCAGGTGGCAAAACTAAAAGGAAGGAAGCCTAAGGTACAGACATGATTCTTCCGGAAGTGACCAGAGCAAACTTATCAAGCAAGGCATTTTTTCTACGGAACAGAAAATGGCAAAACTAATGTTAATTGAGAAACCTACCAAAAAGGATTAAGGCAAGAAATACCGACCCATTTGTCTACTGAACACGCAAGGAAAGGTTTATAAGCACATCCTTAACAAGAGACTCAAGACTCAAGAGTTTAGAGAAGGTCGCTCTACACTTGATGCTCTTAGGCATATAAATAACGCCTTTATCTTGGTACCATGGGAGTCAATAGGAAAATTAAAGAGAAAGCCAATATCAACATCAGGAAGATAATATGACATTATCTACATTATATAAATATAGTGTGCAACTCTGGAGAAACTCTGGATATGACTTGTGGAGTGCCACAGATCTTTTTGCTGAGCCCCACCCTGTGGAAAATTTACTATAAACTTAAGATTTAGAATGTGGATCAAAAAGATGGACTAACATCTGGCAACACAAAAAACGGAAGCCATAGTCCTGGTGGGCAAAAGGAAGATTTCTCAATCTAGAGGACACTACTACAATCAAAGAAACTAGTAATGCGAATCATGCCATACGTGGAAGGCGCAAAGACGAAAAATGTAATGTAAACCGGCAACATAGGAAAATAACTGAAAAAACAAAAAAAGCCAATAGAATAAAAATGATACAAAAATGGCAGATCATGTTTCAAATGGGCGCTGATTCTTATACCTTTGGTGACATTGTGGGTAAACAGGAAACATAGAAATCTAAACAACCATCTTACACAGATCTTTACGGGACATAGATGCTTACCTAATGAAAATGACGGCTGAAAATGACGGCTGTCTCTACTGTGGTAAAACACATAACACAGAGCACACACTGATAAAGTGCTCTTGCTAGTAGGACATCAGAATGGAGGTGCAGAATAAAGTCGGGAAGAAGATAACCATCAGCAATCTGACCCCACTTATAGTGGAAAGTGCAAGCAACTGGAGAGTCATTGATGAAGGAATAAGAAAAATAATGGCAACAAAAGAAGAAGAGAAAACTTGGAAGCCAAAATAGAAACTGTCTCGGACTTGTGAAATAATACCACAATTGTGATTTTGCAAATCCAGGAGGAATCGAGGTTCAAAGTTTTAGTGGGTATACGAGCAACCTGGAGCACAATGTGCGTATTGCATTTCCCTTTCCCCTTACAAAAAAACTTGCAATGAAATTATTAAAGCAATAAATATATAGGCCCTGTTATGTAATTGTGGATTAAACGACAAAATTTAAGTTACTAGTTAAAAAAAAATTACTTAAAGATTGTTAAAAAAAGTTGATTTTTGTTTGTTTTGTAATATGATCACTTAATGTAAATGTTGCGTAACCCACAATTACATAATAATCCATATTCATATAATCTTGAATTTTCATCCCAATGACATTTATGTTATTTTTGTTTATTAATATCATACTTCATTATTTTCCTTAAGACTAAAAATAATTTTAAAAAACTACAATCTTCATACTATTTATATCACAAATATTCAGATCTACCTTTAAATGTCAACTATAGTTGTTGGTTTTATAATTAACATCATTAGGTTAAAAACACTTTAAAAATAGACATTCTTATTTTATTGTTTACAACCTGGTGCATACTACTTATTTGCACATCTGAATTAAATTAACATACATATTGGACAATTTATACTGATCTGTTTTAAAGTTTATGTTTTTTTTTTAAATCAATATGTATTATTTCGCTAATTAATTTTGTTTTGTTTCTCTGTTAATATTTTTTGTAATTTTTTAATTCCATTTAGCGGAAGATAATAAAGTTATCGAAACTTTTTTTATTGTATTTATTAATACATGATTACAATTAATATGAGAGTGAGGGTGTACCAGATACTAGGTTTCGTCCGAATCTACAGAGTCAAAATTATGGTTTTAAAATTTAGTATATAATTTAAATTAATTAATCTAAGTCTAAATAATGCAAAATTTATTTTTAATTTTCTTTTATAACAACCATTTTTAATTTAAATTAATAAATTTTAATTTTCTTTAAAAAATTAAATTTATGAAAAAATATTCTAAACTAAAAAAGTTTAGTTTAGAATATTTTTTCATAAATTTAATTTTTTAATGTTATTATTGGGTTGTCCGATTGAACAAATAGTAACGAGCGCTACATATGTCGTTGTGGCATTCGTATAAATTTACCTATTTAACTAGGCTTTATTCGAAATTATTGCTTTTACAACTGTCTCATTTGAGGACATTGCGTCTCTTCTTTATATATATTATAAATTTTAATTTTTAACATCACAATTACTTACATGTAGTCGAGTATTCCTATTAACGCTTCAAAACAATTTGATACGACTAAAAGGAATTTATTCGAAAAGTCGTATTGCACATAAATTCGAAAATATCGTTCGCTGATTACCAATTTTTCATCCTTCTTTCATATTTTTTTATCACTATGTTTTACTAAAATATAATAATGTTGAAAAGATATTTATTAAACCATAGTTCTATTACCTTGATCTGATTTATTCTATTACGCAGTATTACTATGTCTTTTGGCAACCTTTTCATTTTATAAGTGAATGGAATGTTTCACTTGAAATCTGTAATGATAACACATTACTAAAAGTACCAACATCATCCTATAAATATTGAAAGTAAAGTACAAGCAAAGTTTTAAAACTAGAAATAAACAAACCCAAATATTTTATTAAAATTCCTCTTTTCACTTAATTTTCTTATGAAAAACTACATGATGACCTAATGCAATGTGAAATGTAGTGGAAATAGTAATAAGTAATAAACAAGATCGGCGTAAAGCTAGAACGCCATGGAGGGGATGGTTTTCCCACTACGAAGTCGTGCGTAAACTTAGCTCATTGAAAGGGGGTCAAAACGCCTCCCGGTGAAGCAGAAATAGTACGGCACTATTAAAAGACTTGTGTACAGTGTCATCAAGTTAGGGGTTTTCACCCGTGAGGGGGAAATAAAGCCGTTTGTAGGATATTTAGGAGCATAAAATGTTTGGGAGAGATTTTTAAGGTAGATTTTATTTTTAGGGAATTTTTAAAAAGTTTTTAAATTATTTTGTTTGTTACTTGTTGCACAAACGTATATATAGGACAAACAGACAGGAATTTCATTACCCGGTACAAAGAACATTTCAAGGCCAAGGTCATTTCAAAATAACAAAACAGATTCAACGTTTGCCAATTATGTCCAGCAACATCAACATATTTTCCCTAAACTGGAAGACGTAAATTTTTACTTTACTAACATTTGCAAAGTATTTTTTCCTTTATGAAGAAATCTATTTTCATAAAACAATTGCCACTGTTCTATTTCATTGTTTTTATGACAGAATGTGAGATATGTGTGGCTTAATTTTATATTATTAAGCTGCTCTCCATGCCTTAATTCTGCAAAAATATTAGCTTTTTTATTTTCTAAAATACTAACAAAGTTTGGAATCCAGGCTATAACTAGTTTATAGCATTGGTTCTGCAATGCCAATAATTTAAGCCAAGGTGATTATTTTTACTTTTTATTGTTTTCACGCACTATTAGAATCTGAGCAGATTACTTTTTCAAGTGCCCTTTGTTCTATTTTAAGTACTGCCATATAGATGGCAAACAATTTCTCTGAGAATATATACGCTTTTTAGGTAGTTTAACCCATTCTTTGTCCTGTAGGTATGGGTTCTAAACCCCGTATGCCACTGATCTTTCTAGACCAACTTAAACTGATCAATACGTAAATATTTTATAAAAATTTGGCCATTTGTTTATCAGCATTTTTCTGAAATGAGTTTGGGCTGATACTTTGTTTTTACCTTTACTGTCTATATTACTGTCTATATTAGTATAGATGTTCTTTGACATTTGGTACATATTAGTCTTTGTACTGTGCGACCTGTGTGAAGGCTTCTGCTAATCCAGAAAAGTTTATCCCTAAGTGCTCTTGCATCTGTTTAATTTTATTAATACCATCTGTCCCTATTGCTATCATTTTACAAAGCTGCCTCTTCAACAACATTTCCTTACGAAGCTGTAGAGGAGCTAAGTGCTTCTCTATACAGAACATGAGTTGGAGTTGATCTCATTGCACCAGTTATGTTATGGAAGGAATAAAAAGAATGTATTTTAACCTAGACCTGATAAATGCTTTATAAAATATTGCCATGTTGACTGGATCGCTTCCTCAAACTGTTCTCCCAATGCCTCTTAACATATTTAGCTTTTGACTGCAAGCTTTTACCATACTGTTTACTTGCATATTCCAATTTATTTTAGATTTTAGCCAAATACTCTGATATCTGAATGAATTTACTACTTTTAATCTACTCTAGATAAGGTAGATGTTTGGCAAATATGGAGGTTTTCTTCTTGAAAATCACGGCTTTGTATTTGCTTCTTGACAGTGTCCAACCTTACTCCCAAATAAACGAGTTCAGCAGTGAGACCCTATGTCTTGTATACACTACCAAGTCGTCTGCGTAAGAGAGCACCTCCACATTGCACTGACTGGAAGATATGTATTAATACTGGCCATATATATGTTAAAAAGAAGTGGACTTAATAGGCTATCCTGTGAAAGTCCAGCATAAGAAACTCTTTTAATGTATCCAGTTTCAATTTTCATTTTGAAAACTTTGCATCTCAGGATATTATATTATGTGAAAACAAGCAGCTTTTTTGCTCTGAAAATGTCAGCTAAAATGTCTATGTCCACTCGCTTCTAAATCTAAAGACGTTACAATCAGGTTTTTTTTTTAACTAAAGTACTGTATTTGATTGAGCTCAGGATAGCTAGGTTGTTCATAACACTTCTCTTTCTTCTAAAAGCCAAAAAGGTTGTTTTTTTTTCGCCAATTTTTTAATACGGTTTTTCAGCATGTGAGATTGGAGAGATCGGCCTGTACACATTTGAATAATATGCTTCCAAATCAACTTTTTTTTTATAGCCACTAATTTTATGTCTTCAAGAGTCTAAAATTTCTCTATTTTCCAAGGTTTTATTGAATTCTCGAAGAAGGATAGATTTGCTTATTGTCCAAGTTTTGTTAACATAATATACAGTATATTATTCTCACCAGGAGCAATGATTTTGGTTGTTTTAAGACACATTTTTAATTCTTGGAAAGACTTTATTAAAATTAAATTAATTCCATCATAACACATAACCTAATATCACCGTTAACCCGCAAATACGGATTCTAACAATAAAGTCTTTTACAATTTTTGAAAATTACCAGCTGTATTATAAAAGAATAGGCACAAAACTTGAAATATAAACTAAAATCTACTTTTAGCCTTACATCCAAGTATACACCAAAACAAACATATACTGCAATCTCAGCACGAATTCACTTTGTTTAAATGTCTCACTTTTGTCTACACTCGTAGCTACATAACCTATTTACAGATTATATTGACAAAATCGGTCAGTTTTTTAACACTGAAAAACACAAAACTGATTTGAACTAAGCTTAAACTTCATTCTTAGTTTAAGAGAAAGTTTTTGAGGTTATACTCAGCAGCAACAATTTTGTATTTTTAAATTTAAAAAAATATAATTATTTACAAATACGTAAGAAGTAGCAGGTTATTTACAATAATCCAAAAGTTCAATATTGTACAAATGCGTTCAAATAGCTTTGTTTTGACCCAGCAGATATTGTTTCTCAATTGCTATAACAAATACTTACTGCATTCTTAACGCGAACCAACTATAGATACAAATTTAAATTTAATTAAAAAGAACTACATGTTTTGTATTGTATATTAAATAAAACTAAATTTGCTGTAATATATGAGCATGAAACTATTTTAATTATAGAAATAATTTTATAATAAAATAATAACAATTATTTCTTAGATTTGTAAATTGAAGTTATATTCAAAAAATGCTAACGACTTTTAAGTACCCTATGATACAAAATATTAAATTTAGCAATCAATTTATTAAGTTTAAACGTAAAATTTCTTAAACAATTAACATCAATTGCTGATAATATATTTTCACTAAACTTGTTTGCCTAATGTATGTAATCATAATTATACTTTTACTCAATTTTGGTAATAAAATCGATTACATTTATTTTTTGTTAATGCTAATGATAATAGCATAATAATACTAAAAGTGGGACACTGCGCTCTCTGCTGCAGCAATCCAAGTAATATGTATTATTGAAAATTGGAAACCGTGCAAACTAGTCCCTGTCCGACAGTTATCGTCTGCACATCGGCGAGCGAACAACTTGAAATTCCGATTACGTTACACGTGAAAGTTTTTATTCGGGTATTGTGCACGGATACGTACATCTTATATAATATTATTTATATAATATTTAGGTGAGTACAATTTAAACAACTAAAAATGAGGTTATTAATGCATTTCTTAGTAAGTATGACTAAAATTAAATTATTAATAGTATTAATGTATCGTGTTGAATAAACATAAATAAAAATGATGTATAAGTTATTTCATTAGTCATGGTATTTGGAGCAATAATACAGATTACTTTAAGTTTCAATTGCTTTAGCACAATTTTCCATTCTTGTAACTTTCATCACTTTCGTACTCATTATTTTAAACTCAATATTATTCGCGTGATAATATTTCATGCGCAGAAATCATATTTATGGCATACAAATCCTACAGAAAAATATTGCGAATAAACCCGGTTTGTTGTATGAAAAATGTATTAAAAATCGGTCAGAATAAAATTGATAAAATTTAAATTAAATTGTTCAAAACTTATTTATTGCATAAAAATTTATTACAGATTTTTAAGAAAAAATCATTTTCATTAATTTAGGTAAAAAAATACTGTTGACTATAAAATCTTTATTAGCACACAAACTAAGGTCTCTCTCCGTAATCATTAACATTCTTTATCGTTATTATATTTATATATTTAACGTATTTTGTATACACGGTGTCTCATGACTCAAAGCCTATAGCTTAAGGACGCGTTATTAAAATCATTTAGAATTCGAAAATGCTTCTTAACAGAACTAACAGAACTACATTAATGAAATTTAATTAACATATTTAAAACAGTTTTTACAAATTTTGATTAAAATTATCTCCTACAGTTTCAGTACAAAATTGATTGAATAGCTTGCTCTACAATGTTTGGAAAAATTCTTATTTTGGTTACAGCATCTATAATTTAGTTTACCAGTTCCTATTGCAAAATTTCTGTATAAACTATTATTATGCTTTCAACGAAATTAGTCAATGGATGTTAGGTAAGTGACGTCGAAGACCACTTTTTGTTTAAATTGTTTAGAATCTACTATTCTATTAGAACCACATGTGAAATCCATTTTATAGAAGAACATTCTGCATCAAAAGGAACCGTTTTTTTGTAGAAAATAAAGATAAACTTTGTTTTTTAAACATCCTTTTATAACATTTTTATTGATACAATCTCTACTCAAGATAGCCATGTCAGTGAACAAAATGTTGTCAAGAAATTGCTGATGTTTAATGAGCCAAAGACAAAACTGCATTCGCAAACGAAATCTATTGCATCGCATGCATTCGTTGTAGATGATTGGATACAAACCAAATTTATGTAAGGTTCTATACTTTCATTTGAGTAACACCTGCATGATTAAGTATCCATTTTTTTGCACACTATATTGTTCAACCAACTTTAATATCATATTCTTTTTATTAAAATAAGCTGCACAAAATGACTGTCACTATTTTTATTTTGCTCACACCTACGGACCTACTTGACTGTTGACGGGCTTTGCGTAAACTTTTTTTTTATCATACTTCTTTTATCAAAATTCTAAAAGAGTCATGTTCGAAGAACGCGGGGGCTGTCTGGACTGCGACCGATTCATTTTTTTGGAAAATTGTTGTGTAACCATCGCTGGACCGGTAGAGTGTAGTGAGCAGGACATTTAAATAATTGAAACCATTTGTTTACACTGTTATTTAGATTGATTAAACATTATTTTTCAAAAAATGAAGAAAACCAAACGTTGCAGGAAAATAGATAATGGTAATGGTCATCTCGTACGGCATGAGAATTTTTGTTCTGATTAAAGATACCTGCACGGGTGTGAATGTTTTGTCGGTCTAAACACCGACCGAGGAAAAAAGCATCATTTGTTGTTTGCTGTAAGAACTATTTAATTTGGAAAATTCTTTTTTTGCGGCAGGTTATCAGGTAAGCAATTTTGATTGATATGGATGATAACTGCTTACTTTCAAAGTTTTATTCACAGTGCTTTGCATATTTCCTAATTGCAATGAACATTTTCGCGTGTTCCTAAAAGGCGTTTTATAAAAATGCTTTAAGGTCTGTTCTTCTTTTATTCTAAAGTGGTGCAAACATTTTTGTAAAACTCGATTATGTTTTTCTTGGACGTTTGTTCAAAAGTATTGTAAAACACTGATCTGTAAAGCAATCTTTTTTTATTGGAAATTTACAGGCATTTTTAACTACTGCATTGCGCTCATTGCGATTTCAGTACCCGTAAGTAAACACAATATCTACGTATTCAGCTGCAGTGTTTGATTTGATAAAAATATTCAAAAACACACTTAAATGCTCTACAACAAAGTTTGACACTTCTTTTTGGTGTACCGTTTTTAATCAAAGTTGGCGACCATCATGACAATGTGTATTGTGTTTACTTCTTCCTTAAACAGTTGGTTTGAAATGCATCCGAATCAATCTTGGAGATTGCGTAACCACGGTATTCTTTTCCTTCTAACATTTTTGTTGCCAGTTATTTTTCCTTGGATTATGAGTTTTAGAAGTTTGTACCGGGCACATTTCATAACGTGACCAAGGTACTCAAGAATCCTAAACTTATTTGTTTATTTTTTTTCTATTCTCTTCATCTTAATGTGCGTTTTATAGCTTTTACATCGCCCCAGTCTTGCGACTTGTTTGAAGGGAATTGAGGGGACCAACTCTGTCGATTTATTGTATTTTTAGAATTCTGCGGTGTATATATATATATATATATATATATATTTTTATTTAAATTTATTTTCGGATTATCCCGCGTTTTTTCTTTGAGTTGGACATTTCGGCTGAATCTCATCTGCCATCATCAAGAGAGATTTATTATATCTATTTTTGATATAATATAATACACATCAATATGACATTGATATATAAAACTAATTTTGTTGTCAAAGCTAACTTACAAGAAACTTTATTCTTTATTGTGTGTAAAGTTTCTTTGTCTGACTTCTGGTAGTTGGTCGATTAATATATATATATATATATATATATATATATATATATATATATATATATATTTGTTAGGTGTTGTTTAAGCGTGGGGGTCTGTATTTCATAAGTAGTACGGAAAGAATATAGATATTTACTGCAGAAGAACCGTTTCATTTTAATGAAAGTGCTGCGGTCTTCTTCAATCTTGCTCTTTATTTCTAGGTTAGGTTAGGTCGGTGTTTCCCAACGTGGGGCACACGCCCTAGAGGGGGGCAATTTGAGTGTTAAGAGGGGCAATTCGAAAATGGACTCGACACGAGTTTAACTCATTTGCTCCGGGCTATTTAAATGCAATGCTAGATTTTGGTGCCAAAATTGAAAGAAAAAAGGAAATTGTTAAATAATTGCGGCCAATAAATATTATAAATTTTTTTAACGAGACCAAAATATCTTTAGAAACTTGCTAAACAACGCAGTGTTGAAACAATTTCTTAGTGATTTTTTCCTAAAACTTATCAGTTAAGTTTCTTAATTGAACAATTCAGTTTTTTAATATTAAAAATTATGTATATGTTACATAGGGGGGGGGGGGGGGGGGCATAAAAATTTTAGAAAGGTATACGTGGGGCATGGCACAAAAATGATTGAGAAACACTGGGTTAGGTTATAGGTCATAGTTTTTGTTTACCCATGTAGCCAGGTATTTGTATTTATGAACTTATTGAGGTTTTGTTGATTAACCGTTAGCTGTGTGTATGCTTATCAACATGAATTTGGTCTTGTTAATATTCATTCTGTAGCGTTTACTGACTTTTTGGACGTGTATCGTAATTCTACGTAGGTTTTCTATATTACTTTTCATCAACATAGTATCATTGGCATAGCGGATGTTATATATGGGATTATCATTAATTATAATACCAGCTATTTAATTTTTCAGCGCTTTCTGCATTTTTGTCTCAGAGTATAGGTTAATGAGAGTTGGGATAGGGTCATATCCCTGCCAATCACCTTGTGTATTTTTTTTAATGTTTTTCCTTCAATGCTTATGATTGCATTTTGGTTGTATTAAAAAGACTCGTAAATCTCTGCTGTCTATTTTATTGCTCCGTAACAGTTGAATTAGTTTTTTGTGTCGTCTTTTGTCAAACGCCTTTTTGTAGTCAATAAAACATGTATATACATCTTGGTTAACATCAAAGCAACGCTGTACAAGCATGTTTCATGTGTCTTTACTCCATTCCAAACTGGGTATTGCTTATTTCTTTGTCTAGTTTGTTGTTTTTTCTTATGTATTCTTTTTAAAAGGATTTTCAGTATATGGCTAACATTAGAGGTTTTTTGGGAAATGATATGAGCCATTTTGATGGTGTTACATATGCTATTGAATATAATCTACTAGTACTTCAATTTTTGGTTTTCATGTATGAGTTTAAGGATTCTGCCGGGGAATTATCAGGGCGTTTTTTTGTTTTTCTTATTTTTGATGAACAAACAAACAAAACATTCATACAAAATTGTAGTCAACGAGATGCATTTTTCTCAATTTTTCTGTGCGTATTTGAAGTGTATTTTTGGAAAAAACAGACACAATATTTTCGTGTATATTAAGTTGCTTATTACAGCGGCCAATTTATGTTTGGAATAGTATAATTTGGGTCAATTTATTGACAAAGTTTGGTGTTTTTTATTAATTTTTATTGCATCTAAAAAAAATTAAAAAGTTTATTGCAGCTTTTCAAAAATTGGTCAACGAAATTTTATGGCACATCCTGTAAACAATATTAATTATTTTTTTAAATAGTAATATACATTACTATTTGTTCTACTGCCTTATTACCTTACTTTTTTAAATTATATCTGAATGATGAATTATATAGGTTTCATTTGCTACTTTCCATTTGCTTGCGGAAGCGAAATATTAAATTACTTCCTCTTGAGTACTTGAAGTATATTATCTACTAGATTATTTTATTATTACGCATTAGTATTAAAAAAATATTGGCTCGACAAAACAAGTTTCAATTATTTCTCTAATAATAGTCTAAAGTACCGATTTTTATAATTCTTTGTTTACTGTATTCTCTACTAAATGATAATTCATGAAAATGATAGATTAGCTGCATACATGTGATATATTCTGTCAATTTTTTAATATATAATAATAATTTACATATTTCAGGACCGCAGAAACATTATATAGATAAGGCCGACCCTGGCGTCAATTAGGTTTTAGTTTAGTTTACTTTTACAATCTCAATTTATATTTTTATAATTATAATTGTTAAACTATTGTGCAGACATGCCTTGTTAATAAACCTTGCATATTGTATCTACTTAATAAATTAAAAAATCTATTAATACTAATAATAAATAAACTATAAATAATACATAAACAATCCGATTCCTGATGATGATTTTATATAAATTTATAAGCGACATTTGCTAATTTGTCGATGTGATTTCACGGTCTAGATAACGGTTGTATTTGATATATGTATTTGTATTTGTAAAGACAACTGCAGAAACAGGTCTTCATGCAACCATGCATTAGTCCCATCCCATTCTCCTTTTTGCACGCTATACTCACTCAAAATACAATAATAAAATCATTTGACTAATGTTATTTCAACAAAATTGATTTAAATGAATTTGTAGAAAATATAGTGTTGATTTTGCCGGTTAGACGTGTTCTAAATACTAAAAATTAAGTGTTCATAAATATACATAAATATCGTCCATCACTAAAAGATAAGTTGAAAATGTTTGCAAAATTGTCTAATCTGCCAAAAAAAAATTAAAAATATATTAATTTCTACAATATGGATTACGATCAAACCGTTTGTCGTCTGGCTTATGTTCGTCGCAAATGGAATTCTACTCTTGCAGTAGCTTTAGACATATCCAAAGCATTTGAATGAGGGAATAGAAAACTAAGGGTGCGTTTATGCTGCACATCGCCGCGCTGCTCGCCAAGATTGGCGCTGCCCGCTGCTCGCACATCGCCATTCAGCAGCATAAATGCACATCTCCGCGCTGCTCGCACCTCGCCGTTATTTAATTACTGTCGAGTTTTATTTTATTAATCAAATATTAATATATTATAGTTATTAATATAAGTTATATTATTGAATCAAAATATTTAATATAATTTATAATGTTAAAGAAAATAAATAATTAGTAAACAGATTCCAATATAAACTTGCGTACTTATTAATTGCTTATACAAATTCTTAACTTAAATTGCAAGTCAAGTATTATTTAATCTTGATTTGTGACAATCGATATGTATTTTTTTTAAATAAAATATTTTTATAATGAAATTATTAATATAGGTAAAAATATTAAGTTAAAATAATTAATTACTAAGCCACTTCAGTAAAAATACAAACATTGCTTTAACAATTTCTTGCTTAATGCGGATTTATTTCAATTAAATTCTTCATAAAATTATTGTAAACGCATCAAAGTTTTGATAAATTAACACACTACATGCAAATAAAACTTTATTCTTTTAAATTGCATATAACCTCAACACGGTTTGAAGTAACATACTAATTAATTAAACTAATTAAATAAGTTTGATAATATAAATTACATTATGTTAACGTCTCACAAAACTGGCAATGAACGGACCAATCAGAGCGCTAGTTTGAAGATGTACGGCGATGGTCCGATTATAAAAAACAAACTATTTTGTTCACATCGCAGTGGCGTGGAATGTGGCGAGCAGCGCGGCGATGTGCGAGGTGCAGCATAAATGCTCCCATAAGATTATATAGGTTTGTTTCATCATCGCTACAACATCCCGGCGCCAATCTTGGCGAGCAGCCCCGGCGATGTGCAGCATAAACGCACCCTAAGATTTCTTAATAGACAGTTTTTTATTTCTATTCTGCTATTGCATATTCATATATATATATATTATATATATTATATATATATATATATATTATATATATATATATATTATATATATATATATATATATATATATATATATATATATATATATATATATATATATATATATATATATAACTTATATTCGTCGTAAATATTGTTCCCAAGTATGGGAAGGAGCATCCGAAACAACACTATTTCTTCTAAACTCTATTCAAAAACAAGCTAGTCGGATCATTATCTATCCAAAATTGTCTAATGACTTGGATACTTTACAACTGCGGCGTAATGTTGCAGATCTTTGCATTTTTGCATTGTTTAAACGAAATACACGACATATTGCTATCTAAACAAATATTTACTCTTAGGCTTGCTAGAAGTTCTAACTAATATTCATTGACAGTTTTAAAGATGTAGGAACTTTTAAGAAAAGGTTTTTTTTTAACCGTGCTATCGACAGATAGAATAAACTTCCAAATTTAGTATTTCCCGAGATTTATAAGCCGCATATATTCAAGCTCAATATTCACAGACTGCTTAAATATAGTCTTCAATCTGATAGTTTCAGCGAGAGTGGTTTTACTTGTTGAAATTCAATGGTATTTTTATGTTGTTGTGACATATTAAGTAATCACTAAACATAACATTTTGAAATTAAAAAAAAAATACATAATATGTTATATTACTTACATGATTGTATTGTACCTTATTTTATTCAATTGTATTTTACTTGTACTTTTATATACATTATTTTTATTAAATATATCTAAACCGCACAATTTTGTGTAACTTTCTCGGTAACTTATTTCTGTTTCTTTTATATAACATAATTTACTGCCATGCAATACTAATGTCGAAATATCCAATTATTAAATAGCGTTATATTATGATTGCCGTAACTTTATTTGGAAATACTGATAATAATTACAAAGTTAATGATACCCAAGTTTAAACCGTTTGTTTATAGAATATAAATTATGCCTTTTTGTGTTTTAGATGTTTTTGATATAATATACGATTCAAATCTTATAATCTTATATGTTTACAAAATTTTAAGACGATATTTTTTATAACCATATTTTTTTATTATTTTGCATTATTTCATAAAGCTATTTTAAATGTGTAATTTTTAGTTCATTATGTTAATTATGTACAAACCATTTTATGGTATAACTTCTACGCGCATCGAATTGATTAAAATTTTTAATTACTATGATGATTTGCAATATTGAACAATTACATAAAATATGACGCAGTAGAAATTTATTATCATTGCCATTAAACCGCATGGGTGGTGTAGTGTTTAGTGCGGTGTTAAAGACTGCTATACACATATAATAAAATTAATCATATTAATTTGTACTAAAAATTAATTTTACTAACATAAAAAAATAAATAGAGCACTAACAGAAACCGAATAATAAAATTATTAAAGTAAATATATTGGAGTTTAAACAAAAAAAGAGTAGTTGTTTTAGGCAACTAAATTAATATAAATGTAAACCAACAATTACTTTAATTTTAATCTTTTTTTATATACTGTGCAATGCAGTAAGTAAATAAAAACTATTAGAGTGATATCAAAAATTGATCACTCCAATTCAAACTATTCGATGGTAATCATAGCCTGGAGATTAGATATCACCTCATCTTCCTCTCACTATGAACTTCTAACACTTGCGAAGAGGAGACATTTCTAATTCTTTGATAACAAACACTTGGTGGACAGTTCAAACTTCTTCTTCGTTTTGGCCGTTCTGAACGTAAGTTTTTCTTAATAACTTCCATGCCAGTCTATCTTGTCCTGTACCATCTACTTCCTTTATGTTGTCGAGCCATTTCTTTTTTAGTCTTTCCGTTCCTCTCTTTGTTTTTCTTGGGCGACTTGAGCACGGCAATACGTTTTGCAACGTTGGTCATTCGGGTTCTTCTACTGATTTTCTCATTTTTTTAATGTTCTCTCAAACCTACTTCAAGTGTTCCATGTTCTATCACGTGTTGAGTACACTTTAATTTATTCATGCTCCGTTTTGTGAGAATCATGGTCTCTAGACCATAAGTCATAACTGGTAGTATGCACACGACTTATTTTTAAGTTTTATTGGTATGTCGTTATTTTTTAGTACGAAGCCCAGTTGGCTGAATGTTGCCCAGCTCATTTATATTCTTCTGGTTACTTTGTTGGTTTAGTTGTTTTTTCCTAGCTTTATATCATGTTCTAGGTGTATATATATACTTCGACGTTCTCTATTTGCTGGTCGTTAAAGTTATAAATGCGTTTTCTCGACTTATGATTTTTGTTTTTGTTAGGTTTATATGAAGTCATGCTATTTCGGAGACCTCGTCAAGTTGGAACAACATCTTTGTTAGTAGATGATTCAAGTATTTTCCACTTATGTATGCTCTTCTTTTCCCAATCAAGTCTTTTAAACACTTCTTCTAGAGCTAACATATATAGTTTAGGAGGTATAGTCACCTTGTTGGACTTCTCTCTTTAATATCTTTGTCGATCTTTACATGTAGTGTGGTCTGATGTACCATATCCCTTTCTAAATCTGGCCTATTTTACGGGCTGATAAAAGTCTAGTTTGCTTGTAATTCAGTTTGTAGTTATTTTTGCTATGAGCTTGTACATGTGTGAGAGGAGATTAACGACCGGTAATTTTCAATCTTATTGGTAACTTCTGCGTTTTTTCATTTTTATTTTGGGCTCACCCATTTTGAGCATTTTGCACGTTATTTTGTCTTCCCCTGGTGCCTTTTTGTTTAGAGTTAACGTTAGTAATCGTACGTGGGTTATTTTCTTGGAGATCTGAGTTTTCGAAAGAGTAAAGTTCTATTTAGAACTGTTGAATTACTTTTGCTTATTTGCCATTTCTCAATACTTTCATATTCTTATTGTCTTCAATGATGGCTTTAATTTTTTCGTTGTTGGGATTTTTGTCTGCGAATTGGTTTTATTAATTTTATTATTTAGTTCCTGATATTTAGTGGAGTGTCTTTGCTTTTCCATCAGATTTTTTGTTTCCTGACTGGTGTTGTTATTTTTGTGTGGAGTAGATTGTGAGCATGTATTTTTGGAAGCTGTCCTTAATTTAGTGGAAATTGATTTTTGTTGTAGTATCGTTTTTTTCTTTTTCTGATCTAATGTTTATAGATATTGCAGCTCTAACTAATCTATTTTAAAACGGTTTATTACAGAGACATTGGTAATAATATGTCTTACGTTTGATAGTACATTACAGTTTATTTTATTTTTTTACAGTTTAATCTGGGCTTACCCAAGTTCATCATTTTGGCAGTTTTTGGTAGAAAGTATTAATAGGTTTTTATTTTGAAGATAATTCACAAGTCGTATGTTTCTTGCACTTAATCCGAAATTTTCGATGTTTTTTATATTATCATTTTGGTTTTTGCTTAGTTTTGCATTAAAATCTCTTATAGTTATGGAAAACTTTGCCTTCTCAGACTGTCTAGCGATCATAATATCTTTATAAAATTGTTCTATTTTATGAAGGTATTATACGGTAGACTGCTCAAACTACTTGACGGTAATCATGGTTTAGAGTGACCCAACCACCCGCCCAAGTCTTGGTCATTAAGAGATTGGATTCATCATCCCCTCCTTTAACATAGAAACATCTAACGTTTGCAAAAAGGAGAAACTTCTAATTTTTATATAACAAAGTAGTAAGCGAGTGGGTGGGCACTCGAGTTCAAACTACTTGATGGTAATCATAGTCTGGAGTGACCCACCCACCCGCCCAAGTGTTTGTCATCAATAAATTGAATTTATTATTCTTTCCTCTAACATAAAGACTTCTAACGCTTGCAATGAGGAACTATTTCCAATTTTTTGTGTTAACATAATTATGGAAGCATGGGAAGGGGCACTCCAGTTTAAATTACTTGATGATAATCATGGTCTGGAATGACCCAACTACTCTCCTTCTTTTCTGACTAAAAAAATTCTAACACTTGCAGAGAGGAGGTAATCATGATCAATGATCCATCCACCCTAGTGTTGGTCATTAAGAGAATAAATTCATTTAACATAGAAACTTCTAACGTTTTCAAAGAGGGGAAAAATTCTTGAGCAGGTGGGTGGGCACTCCAGTTCAAACTATTTGCAAGTAATCATAATCTGGAGTGACTTACCAACTCATCCTAGTATTGGTCATTGAAAAATTGAAAATCACTTTATTTTTCTTGAATAAAAAGACTTCTAACGCTCCAGCTTCTTGTTTACAAATTCTTGGGCGGGTGGGTGGGCATTCCAATTCAAACTAAGATTGTTTATCACTTCTTTTTTTTTGAACAATGATTTCTAACACTTCCAAAGAGGAGAAACTTCAAATAAGCTCTACAGGAATGATAACGGTGATGATTATATAAATATTAGTTGGGCTTCCTGAAACTTCTGAAATACTACTGGGCCTCATTTAGCTTATCCAATGGAACTTGCTTTAGTATAATTAGAAATTTTCTGGTGTGTGAAGTTGTGGTGTAAGCCCAACAAAAGTTTGTACATACGAAAAATATTTTTCTTGTAGAAATCTGGCAATGTAAAGGTAAGTTCTTTGGAGGACTTGGAAGTTTGTAGATTTACACCGAGTTTCAATTTTTGTATATTTTGGTAACAGAGTTATGTAATGGATGTCATCTATTGCTTGAATGACTGAGTGAGTAGTACGTTGATTTGAAGAAGTTGTAGCACAAAATATTTATGAGATTTTTTTTGTAGTCTTTTTGGCACAAAAAAACAGAGAAGATCCTGGCGCATTGGTTTCGGCATCCAACCGCTACACCGAAGAACGTGGGTTTGATTCCCATATCTGTGATATACTTTTCACTTGTTTATATGATTTCCCACTCCCCAACCCGCCTTGTCAGCGTGTGGGTTTACAGCTAAAAACTTTCTCTGCTGGAGTGATGAAATCTCTACAGTCGTTTGGAATCTACTTAAAACTGTAGGTCCCTTGTAATGTAAGTTGCCAGCATTACGGGCAGAGAAGAGGCTATAACGCCAACATTATAGTTTGATTACTTGTTGAAATAGAGTATAAGTATACAAGTTTTCATGGTCAAATTAATAGAATTAAAATGGCAATTAAAATTTCATATATTTAACAAATATGTTAATTAATTTAATTATTGAATTCATTTTTTAAATATTTAATATAATATTCCATAAGACATCTTTATAAACTTATTTATTATTATTTGGGAAAGTTTGCATGCATGAGTGCATTGGCTCTACCACTCTCTAATTATTGTCATTTTTTCCCATATTGTATACATATACTTTCCCTTCAGTTGCCTGAGAATAATTTGATTTTCCAGTTACTTCTTAGGAGATCTCATCATTTACTTCTTTATTATTATTGAATATACAATCAACAATATCTATAAATTATAATAATTAAAAATACTCATTACAATGAACTTTTCTTAGAGTAAATTAAGAGATTATGTGTTATAAGCTGATGATACATTTCTAGAAGAATAATTTGTATGGAATAATGTAGTGGAAATATTTGGAATGCAAATGAATTATAAGAAGATAAATATTATTGAAGATAAACTCAGAATGACTATTCAGATTTCTGATCATTAGCATTAAGCTAATCCGTATTCTTGCAAACATCTAAATATTGAATCAATAAAAAATAATTATTTAAGATTAACAAAAGTGCGCTTCAATTTTTTTGATGAATTTGTGAGAAGTGTTGATCGGTTTTCGCAGAGTAAGCTGAAATATTATGTTGTTCTTCTACAACAAGCTAATATTTTGCTGCTTCTCATAATCTTATTCAACTTATTCAGTAACCTACCTATTAACTAAAATGTTATATTTGTTTATATTAAACCGGCTGAATTTCTATTAATTTGACGTAAAAATTTGGGGCGCTCTTGAATATCTCAGCCGAAAACCCTGATAAAAGAGCGGTCACAACTCCCATGACCCAATGGAAGGAATTGAAACCGCTGCATTTCAAATAGAAAATATATTAGACCTTCCAAATGTAATCCGTTCACTTGTTACGCGATGGCAAGCATGCCGTGCATTCACGCGCAAAAAAGTATTTGGAAATTTATTATGACTTACTACATAACCGCTCTTGAACTTGAAAAATATAATCAATTGGAAAAATTTCATATTTTTTATTTGAGTTGCACTAATTGAACTTGCAAATTTAATTACATTCTATTTTTTTTAAAACGTTGCATCTAATTAAAGGTTTCAAAAGACTGATATAAAATCTGACATAACCAGGTTGCTTTTAAAGCACTAATTGAAGTTTATTTAGAGCACATCTTCTAATAATTGGTTTTTTCAACTTTATAATATGTAGCAATTTATCATTATATTATTTAATAGTAAATTACCAATAAGCAAAATAATGAAACTAAACATTAGTTCATTTTATTAATTAATTCAATATATGGTAGAATAGTATAAAAAAAAAAGTGTTTACATAAATTAATACAAAATTATTATATTATAAACGTACACAAAAATGTTAATTTTTATTTTTATTTAATTTAGGTTCAAGAACTTGCTTCAAATGAAAGATGACTGTGGCGCTACATCACGAGATACCAAAGCAAAGTGACAATGAAACCTGCTGTACGGAGGGCAAGGTAATTTACTACTTTCACAACCTCTTCTCCAGCGCAATTGAAAGTTAAATTGCAGTTTCTATTTTAATAATTTCTTTGCATCTTACGATGAGTTGAACGTACTTTATTATACCAGTAGAGTATTTAATAATAACTTAAATATACGAGGTATTTTCAACATAAAATTACCTTATATTGGTTAATTTATATCTTAGTTAACATATTTTAAAATCAGCTGTCATATGTTTTTTGGATATAATAATCAATAAACTAAATGGATTCTGATTTTTGAGTTAATTAACCGCTTACTAGAAAGGCCTTACCTCAAGTTTACAGGATTTAATATGGTATTTTTGCAAAAAAGCTATTTATAAATCGAATTTACTTTATTATTATACTAAACTTATTTATTTCTATTTTAGTGCTCTGAAAATAATAAAGTTGAATCTCAGGCAACAAATCGTCACAACAAAAATGAAGAAAAATTAATCAACCACCAAATAAAACATGGAACTGAAAAACATAAACTAAGACTTCTGAGGTTTGAAGAAGCTCCAAAGTATTTAGCACATAATAAATTTATTTTATCAGGATATAGAGGAATATTAAACACTAAATTATGTTTAGAAAGGTAAATAATTATAATAAAATAAATTTATACTACATCCAATATATATATATTATATAATAATCATTTGTTCTTTCTTAATCTTACCACACTTCTTCAACATGCTTTATAGTCTTTTTACTTTCTCCACACATTCTGCATTATCTAAGCTTAAGTAAACTTTTAGATTAAGCTATAATTAATTATCATAACAAAGTGTGTAAACATTTGACCCTTTGATTGAGAATTGAATTAAATTGCTATCCATAAGAAGTTGTCGAAAAAAAATAGAACAAAAGGTTTCAAAGTTTTGACGATTTTGACTCCGCATTGGTTTACTCAACATACAATGTAGGAGCCATACTTTTAGCATAATCGTCTTAAAAGATGATAGAAAGAAACACCGTTTAAAAGCATTGTTCCGGATCTCAAGCAAATTTTATTACTAAATTCAATGTGAACCGACTATCTTCAAGATTATAACAGTTTCCTACAAATATTATCAAGCGAATCATTGGAAAATTGCTTTTGCAAGAATTTATATCAGTTCATTTAAAGCCAGTTGACTCTAAGTTTTGTGAACTAGTTAACATAGATCTCCTTCTTGGAGAAGGACATTTTTCAATATTTACAATTTACAAGAACCAGTGATGGTCGATTTCAAGTTACACTGCCATTCAAAGAATATTGCCATAAATTAGGAGATTTAAAAAAAAATAGACGCGCATACAATGTCTTGCTCTAGAACGTCGTTTCTGCCGCCAACCTGAAATGAATCCACAGTATCGAGAATTTGATGTGTTGATAAAGACAGACGATCGGCTCTATCATAGGATATTGTGGAGAGAAAATCAACAGGATCAACTGAAAATTTATTAACTTATGAGGCAGTATCCACATCTTATTTAGCCATCCGTTCCCTGCGAGAACTTACTTTGATTGAAAAAATAAACATCCATTGGCGTCAAAAATTTGTCCATTTATGTGGATGACTTTATTACTAGAGCGGACACTATTGAGAATACAATTTAATTACGGAATGATTTAATTGAGCTTTTCATTTCAACTCTAAAGAAGTTCTTAAATAATTCCATACGCAATATGAAGAATAAACCATTGTAGCGTTAGTACAAGATACTGATTATACGTGCACATTGGATATAACATGAAAGACCAAGGATGATAGGTGTGTGTATATATGTTTTGCCACCAAAAGAAGAAATAGCAAAAATGTATTGATATAGAAGTTACGAAGAAGCAACGTCAATTAGGATGATTTGTTACCGAAAGATATTCAAGACAAATAATGGAGTGCGATCACTGTTTTTCGTAACTGTATTGCTGAAAATGACAATGAAATTGAATTTTGAATATGGTGTATGCATTTACATAGTGCCAAGGCAAAACTGTTCCAGTAAAATTACTTTGTGCCAAATTGCTTTAATTAAAACTAAGATGGGAGTTATGTGTCACTAAAATGTAAGCAAATTTTATGGAAAAGGTGTGTGCTGCATTTTACAAGAACATTCATAATATCTCTACATAGATTCAAAAGTAACCTTGGCGTGGATTAAATAAGAAACTTGTCGAATTAATACATTCGTGTGCAACCGTGTAAGTGAAATACTTTGAACCTCAAATGTTTATGAATGGTATCGTGTTCCCATAAAGGAAAATTTCACCGACTTATTTAGTTGTAGAACTACTTCAATCATCACTATGGTAGACTAATCCTGAGTTTTTACAAATTCCACAATTCATGTCCGACCATTCCTGGTCTTATAGAAGAAACGGTATTATCTGAAGAAAAATTTAGCTTTAAGTTAGGACTTATCAAAAGTTGGCCCTGACTATCCGAATAATGGCATATGTACACTACTAACCATAAACTCTTATTTAAACAATAATGGACTTGTAAGTGTAAGGAGATGATTAATTATTGCCATCAAAATGACACATTACCGATCTCATAATCCTTAAAAATCATATGTTTTATCTGCACCCAGTCACACAAGGAACTTTGAAAATTGTGGCCTCTAAATGGCCGAGAAATATACTCAAGAAATATATTAAATGCATGCGAGCTAAACTAGCACCTATAATGAGAAACCTTCCAAAAAGTCTAGTAACTATAAGCGGACCATTTCAGAATTTGTATTGCTTTAAGTTTTGCTTGTTCCTTAAATTTCTGCACCATACGGAATTATGCCTTTTTACTACATCATTCATTAAACATTATTTTTACTCCCTACCTAGATAGTAAAATTTTATTAAATACGTTTTATAAAATATTTCTTTTCTTTTCTAGTATGTTTTGGTGGACAAACGAAACAATAAATATATGGTCACATATATTTGGATTTATGCTGTTTGCTGGATTGACAGTGTGTGATGTAGTAGCCTTAAATATACACGCTCATTTTGGGGATAAAATAATAGTAGCAAAAGTTCTATTTTGCTTCATGGTGTGTATTAATAGTAGAATCGATTGATATTAATTTGATTTTATTTAAGGCCTGTATGATGCTCTCATCAATGTATCATACTTTCTCATGCAGATCAGAGAGGGATTTTCACTGTTTTCTCAGCTTTGATCTGTTTGGAATAGCATTGAGCTTGTTGGCAATTTATACTTCAGGGATATATTTTGCTTTTTGGTGCCACTTAGTAAGTTTATTGTATTGATTATTTACATTTTATAATCATTTTCATTTATTTCAGTATTGGCAAAAATTTTATATAATTACGGTTACATTAATATTTATTATTGCTATGATTTTGCAATGGCCACGTTTAAATGTTGATTCAAATGTTAAAATGTTGGTATTTGTGGCTTGGGCTGCGTATGGGGTAGTTCCAACAATTCACTGGACTATTGAAATGGGAGGATTAAACCATCCAGTTGTAGAGGTTAGTATGATATTTGTACAGATATAATAACTTATTACATCTGTAGAAGGCTCTAATATTTCATATTATATTTTATTATTGATTGTATATTTTTTAGCTCCTACTACCTAGAGTCCTTGGAATGTACGGAATTAGCGGGACAGCATTTTTCATCTATTTAACTAAGATTCCGGAACGTTTCTGCGCAGGAAAATTTGATTATTTGGGACATTCTCATCAGTGGTGGCATATAATTATTGTAATAGCTTTGTATTATTGGCATTGTTCTGGAATTGTTTATGTAAATTATCGTATTCATCACGCATGCTCCGATTCAATGAGATTAGATTAATTAACTGCTAGAAATATAATTGCTTAGGTAAATTTTGTTGTTATAAAATTACTTTAAGTATTAAAAGGTTGTGTTTGTTGGTTTATTTGTTAAATTACTACATTAATTTTACAACATGTTACTTACAAATCATTTATTATTTTAATAGTGTATTGAAATATGTAATTAATTTGCTGAAAGGGTTTAAACATAAGCATCTGTGATACTGGCTCATATATTTATGTATCAATATTAATGAATAAATTGTTTTTTTCTAACTTTAAATATAATTATCTATTAGGGTTACTTGGTCCAGGTATTAAGTACATACTTATGGTCGGGCGATTTGAATTGGTGCAACCTAAAGGTTTGTGATTAAGATAGTAAACCATTATTGTGGAATTTTAGAATCATTAATTTTGAACATAGTCATGATCTTTTACAAGGGACATCCATAAATGATCTGAAGTGCAGTGTTTTTGCCTTCTGCACCTTCATGCCATTGATTGTTGATCAACAGATTAGCTTATTGATTCTCTTTTGATGTTTCTCCAACTAACACATATGAAATATTGAATATCAATTGTTATTAATCTAAAGAATAAAAATACAGATTACCAACTCTTAAATCACAAACATTTGGACGGGTCCTGGAGGTTGGTCAAAAACACGACAATGATCCAATTTTTTAATCACAAACTATTTTATTTTTACCATTTGACAAAGCGTTTTCAACAGTTTCCATTTAGGGTTGAGCCGATATAGGCATTCAAACATCATTCATATTCCAGTAGTATAGCATACTAGCTGAATTAAACATCAAAGACTGGCTTTCTAAGAAAATAAACCAGAGCATACTGCAATATTTTGGTCACGTATCATAAAGATTCGGTGCTCTGGAAAATTAATGGTCTAGAAAAAAGTTGACGTACAAATGCCACGCGGAAGATAAGCAACCAGCTGGGTAGACGTAGTCACTAAAACAATTAGTATACATGAGACAGACAGGCATGGAAAGTAACAGTCCAAATGACTTAGGCATAATGCCACCAAACCCTCTCGAAGGATATAAGGCCAGAGGAGAAAGATAGCCTTGGGTCGCTCTGGGGTTGGTAATATTTAGTTGCCTATTCCCATATAATTATATTTTTTTTCAATATTCTTTAGCAAAGTTCTTGACGTTCGAGCCTACTTCAGTCAAACTTTCAACGTTTGAGTATAGTTCAAGAGAAAAAGCAGACTCTCGGACAGCCAATACGGATTTTGCAAACAGCATTCTACTATAGATGTTCTAAGACGGGTTGAAAAGCTAGCCGAAGCAGCTAGAAAGCAAAAACGCTTTTAACTCTGTCCCGTGGAAGGGCATAATATAAGATACAGATCTAGCCCTACTTAACAAATACCATCCGCTTATATCTGGAGAACCGGGTAGTAACGCTAGGCAAACAAGGAGATATAGAAATGAGGTTCCACAGTGCTGAATTCTTCGCCCTACACTCTGGAACCTGTACCATGACGACCTGCCGAGACTGGACTTGGACGAGAACGTAACTCTGATTGGTTTTGCCAATGACATGGGGGTTGTAGTAGTAGCGGGAAAAAGAGGTGGCGGAATGAGCCATCTAGAAAATCGGCAAATGGTTATTAAAGAAGAGTCTAACCCTGGATCACCAAAAAACAGAAACCGTTGTTATAGCCGAAAGAAACACGCTAAAACAGGTAATTGTAAGTCCAAATAGCGTACCTTGGAGTACACATCGGGAAAAATATGAAAATGTGGAACCATCACCAGCAGACCTCAAAAAAAAAACGTATTAAACCAATTGATGACAAATGTGGGAGGAGCAGACGGATTGCAAGTGCCTACAGGACAACCTCTACCAGAGCCATTCAAGTGATGGAAGGAGTTATGCCTTTATAACCAGCAATAAAAACAGAAGAGTTTGGAAGAGGAGTGGAGTGGAAAAGCATGATTACGGACAGATGGTTTAAACTGGTGTTCCCGACCTAAGTGTTACTTACCAAGAAATTCCTTCTCTGCAAGCGTTAAGTCTCTTTGTCAAAAGAGGTGATGCCGACATTCAATCCTTTGATGGGGCACTCCAGAGCATGATTACGGTTAAATAGTTTGAACTGTATTTTTAGATTTTTTTTTATTAAAAGCAGTATACATATATTTTGTTAGTATAAAAATATAAAAGCACTACTAAATAAATTATAATAAAATTAATTCTACTTATGTTACGTAAAAAAAATATCATTTACATTCAAACCAATATTAATTTCTTGCATTAAAGTATATTGTCCATTTGAATCATATTCAATAGGTTGTCTTAAAATAAAATTCTTTGGATAACATGAATCATTCATACAAGTAATCAAATTTACAATTACATCAATAAACTCTGCACGTTCACCTTTAGAAATACTAAGTACAATATCAACGTTACTCATATCTGTACCACTCGATGGAGATGAAGACCATTCCTGATTAGAACAGTCAACTATCCATTTATTTGGTGCATCTGCGGTTAGTTTTAAACCGTTTAAAAAACTTAAATTTACTTTCAAAATGACCTTACCTCCAACACTATTCAATTTAATAGCATCAGCTGATAAAATTTGTAATTTTGATTTATCAATACTTGTTAAATTAGGTAATTCAAATTTAAAATCTATTTTTTGTATATTATTAATGTTAAAATCGTTAGTTAGGTCTAATACTTTTATGGTGTGATTATTTGTGTCAGCTAAGTAAAGCCTTTTTCCATCAAAGCTTGTACATAAACCAGCTGGTTCGTTAAAAGTTTTAATAGATTTATCCACAGCATCTCCAGGTGAATTGATAGTTCTGATGAAATTCTTTGAAATGTCGATTTTCTTAATTTTGTGATTATATGTATCCGCTACAAATAACGTAGATTCGTCTTGTGATAGAGCTAATCCTAATGAATGTTGCAGTTTTGCATCATACATAGAGCCATCTCGATCTCCAAATGCAAAGAGGTTCTGAAATAATCATTAAATGTTAGACAAAATATTATGAGATACGTGTAAAATAAAAATAGTAACAATTGTTATTGCCTTAATTATATAATAACATTTAAACGCATTTAATAAAATTATTAGCTATTTTACAAAATGTTGACTATTCAAATAAATTAACTAAACAACTAACAAGAGTATGCAGGACGGAAGAGCCCTAAACCTAAGAAATTATAAGGTAAGTAAAGTAAAAAAGTAATTCGTTTTTTTAACAGACTCCTCTATGCCATTGAAATTAGATCAATCTTAAAAGTGTTTCTAGATTTGCGGTTAAAGCTGTCGCACGATTAATTGTCTGTCAATCACTTTACCTTTAAAGGTAATGTGTCGCTTCCTTATTAGTTTTAAGCAAATTAGACAGTGGCGTAACTATATGTAAGCAAGACTTTGCAATGCGGTGTCCTAAGATGTAGAGCCGGCGCTAGGAAAGGTAAGTGCCGCTTCCGTTCCGCAGAATAAAAAGGGGGGAGGGAGTCGGTGGTGGTAAAGAGATTTATTGGATAGCCCTTTAGTGTCTCTGCATCAGCAGAGAGTATTGTGTTCCGAGACTCGCAGAGACACATGTTAAAATTTGTAATATCTGACTTATGCGCCATCTAGTGATGTTAACACTAGGGAAGCTTAAGTGACGCTCTCTTAAGCGTCCAACTTCTTGTTTGTGACGCTGTACGTAACAGACGTGTTTTTCCTTTGCTCCAACAATATACTATTAATTCACACAAGTGTTTGATTACGTTAATCCGAATATCCAACAGGTTATGGGAACCCAGTGCGCGTGTTAATTAGTAGTGCGGTTTAGTAATCGAGATCTTAAGACTTTTACCGGTCGATCGTCGCGAACAACCACGTGTTTGGTGTGAGGTTAAAGATGTCGGGAAGTTACTTAGTGAATGTGCCGAGGCTGAAGGGTCGTGAAAACTATGATGATTGGGCCTTCGCGGTGGAGAATTTCTTGGTTCTCGAAGGACTTCATGGATGCATCATAGAAGACGAAGCTGGCAGACAAACTGAAGCTAAGGTGGCTGAGTGCAAAGCCAAATTGATATTAACGATCGATACTTCGTTATATGTCCACATCAAGAATGCAAAGACAGCAAAAGAGTTGTGGAAATGCTTGAAAGGAATGTTTGATGACAAAGGGTCGACAAGGAAAATAACACTGCTGCGAACATTAATTTCCACAAGATTAGATAACTGTGATAGCATGCTGGCGTATGTTAGACAGATTGTGGAAACGGCCCAACGGCTGAAGAGCACAGGTTTCGAAATTTCCGATGAATGGGTTGGATCTCTCCTACTGGCAGGTTTGCCGGAGAAATATTCGCCGATGATAATGGCGATTGAGCATAGTGGAATCGCCATAACGGCCGACAACATCAAATCGAAGCTGCTCGACATGGAAGATACTGACAGTGCAGGTAGCGCATTCAGCGCTAGATGGCGTGGACAGGCAGGCAACTGTAATGGGAAAGGCGTCCGGGGTGCCAGTGAGGTCACTGACAAGGACAAGAAGAAGCAATTGTCAAACGTCAAATGCTACCATTGTAAACAGTTTGGTCACTACAAGAACAAGTGCCCACAGCAGAAAGACAGCGATAACAGAAATGGAAGTGCACGGAAGAACTTTGGACTAAGTGCCGTGTTCCTATCGGGTGAATTTAACAAAGATGATTGGTACGTTGATTCAGGTGCCAGCGCTCACTTCGTTGCTGACGAAAAGTGGCTGCAGAGCACGTCCAATAGTGAATTTGTTAAAGAAATTATCGCTGCAAACAAAGAAACAATGACTGTGTCGTGCAAGGGTATCGTCAAGCTTCATACGCGTGTGAACAATGCGGTGAATGACGTCACCATCAGAGATGTATTTTGTGTACCCAAGTTATCCACAAATTTACTTTCAGTTAGCCAGATGATAAAGGCAGGGAATAAAGTGAAATTTGATGAGGATGGTTGCTCTATCTACACGCAAGATAATCAACTAGTGGGAACAGCTACACAGACGAACAATGTTTACAAGTTAAACACAGCTGATGATGAAGCATGTTTGCTTGCAACTAACACATGGCATAGAAAGTTTGGTCATGCAAACAGTTCAACACTAAATCAAATGTCGAAGAAAGAAAGTGTCATTGGTATGAAAATGGATGGAGAAGTCGTTGAATCCAAAAGAAGCTGTATGGTATGTTGTGAAGGAAAACAGACTCGAGCACAGTTTCCTAAGAAAGGAAATAGAGCAGAGAGCATTTTGGAGCTCATTCACATGGATGTGTGTGGGCCAATCGAAACGAAATCGTTTGGTGGCTCTAGGTATTTCCTCATAATAGTTGATGACTACAGTAAGATGGCTTTTGGTTATTTCCTGAAAACGAAAGATGAAGTTTTCAACCAGTTTAAACAGTTTGCTGCAATGGCGGAGAATCAAACAAATTGTTCCATAAAGATAGTGAGATCAGACAACGGTGGTGAGTTTTGTAATAAGCAGTTTAAAGCTTTTATGAGTCAAAAAGGCATCATTCACCAGATGACCACTCCTTACACGCCCGAGCAGAATGGCTCAGCTGAGCGGATGAACAGGACGGTGGTGGAAAAGGCTAAATGTCTCATGTTTGATGCAAAACTGGACAAACGTTTTTGGGCTGAAGCCGTTAATCACGCTATCTATTTGAGAAATAGACTTCCGGTAGCAGGAAGGGGTGAAAAAACACCGACTGAAATTTGGACAGGCCGTAAGCCAGATGTGAGCCATCTTTGCATCTTTGGCAGCAAGGCAATGGTGCATGTGCCAAAGGAGAAGCGGCTGAAATTCGACAAGAAAGCCAAACAAATGATTTTTGTCGGCTTTAGTGACAATACAAAGGGGTATAGGCTATATGATCCTGCAGAGAGCAAAATAATCGTGAGCCGAGACGTCATAATCCTTGAAGAAGATGACTTGTTGACCATTAATGTAGATCACAGCCTGGATGAAGATCAACACATTGGTGTTGAGGCAACTGATTCAGTGGGGGCAGCAAGTGAAGACGATGGTGAAGAGACTCCAGTGTCATCGGATGAGTCCATTGCACCGTCGGAAATAGTCAACAGCAGTGGAGACTCATATGTCCCAGATGACTGCAGCGCATCAGGCAGCGAGGGACATGGTGACTACATCGAACAAGAAGTAAGAAAGTCATCCAGAACTCCGAAGCCGAAGATACTTCACGATTATGTGACTTATGCAACCTACGCGGGAATTGACAATGACATCGACGTGCAAGAAGACCCCTCCAGTGTGGAACAGGCGTTGGCTCGTCCAGACCACGAGAAATGGAGATGCGCGATGGACCACGAGCTCAGCTGTTTTGAGAAGAACCGTGCGTGGGAAATCGTCGACGTCCCAACGAAAGGGACGATTGTGAAGTGCAAGTGGGTTTTCAAGCGCAAGTGTGACGGTCTTGAAGTGCGGTATCGTGCGCGTTTGGTGGCTAAGGGATTCAGTCAACAGCCAGGAGTAGATTATAACGAAATATTTGCGCCTGTTGTACGTCACTCGACCTTAAGATTGTTGTTCGCTCTATCAGTAAGGTTAAAGTTAAAAATGTATCATTTAGATGTACCAACTGCTTTTTTGAATGGGGATTTAGATGAGGAAGTTTTTATGATGATGCCTGAAGGTTTCAATGTGCAAGACAATGTTAACAAGGTACTTAAATTGAACAAAGCCATTTATGGTTTAAAGCAGGCATCTCGGGCATGGAATAAGAAGGTGAATGTTGTCATGAATGAATTGAACTACCAGAATTCTAAACATGAACCTTGCTTGTACACCAAGAAGAATGGTGATCGTTTGACTATAGTGGCATTATACGTAGATGATTTCTTTGTTTTTTTCAAATTGTGTAGAAGAAATCAAATGCTTGAAAAATGTACTTATAAATAAGTTTAAGATCAAAGATCTTGGTGAGCTAAGGCACTGTCTCGGAATGGATGTCGAGTCAGGAAATGGAGAAATTACTTTGAGTCAAGAAAAGTACATAGAGCAATTGTTAACTAAGTTCTCAATGGAAGATTGTAAGACTATAAAGACTCCTATGTCACGAGATAACGCCGTAGAGCTAGCCAAAGAAGTTGATGTGCCATACCAACAGTTAGTTGGAAGCTTGATGTATTTAGCGGTATTGACGAGGCCTGATATATCTTATTCTGTAAGTTTTTTAAGCCAATTTAATAATTGTTATAATTCAACCCATTGGTCTTGGGCAAAGAGAGTGCTTAGATACCTAAAACTAACCAAAGGCTTAAAACTGAAATATGTACAAGGTAAAGAAACTTTGGAGGGTTTTACGGATGCCGATTGGGCGGGAAACCCAGCTGATCGCAAATCAGTCACAGGGTTTTGCTTCAAGCTATCAGGCGCCACAATATCGTGGGAAAGTAGAAAGCAAACTACCGTTGCATTAAGTAGCACTGAAGCAGAATATATGGCTTTATCTGAAGCCACTAAAGAGGCCATTTATTTGAGAAATCTAATCAGTGAACTCGTGGATGAAGATAAATGCGTGACTGTTTACAGTGATAACCAAAGTGCTATTAAGTTGTCAGCAAACCCGGTGTTTCATAAGCGTTCAAAGCACATAGATGTAAGACACCACTTTGTAAGAGACGCTGTAAACGCGAAACATGTGGAAGTAAAGTATTTGTCCACACATGAGATGCCCTCGGATGTGCTTACAAAGGCATTGTGTACAGAAAAGCACAATAAGTTCGTGAGAGAGATGGGACTCACTCAATAAATGTTAAATGTAGCGCAATTATCAGATCTAGTGGGGGTGTTAAAATTTGTAATATCTGACTTATGCGCCATCTAGTGATGTTAACACTAGGGAAGCTTAAGTGACGCTCTCTTAAGCGTCCAACTTCTTGTTTGTGACGCTGTACGTAACAGACGTGTTTTTCCTTTGCTCCAACAATATACTATTAATTCACACAAGTGTTTGATTACGTTAATCCGAATATCCAACAACACACACTAATGGGTTATCCAACAAACCTTTTTACCACCACCGACTTACCCCTTCTTTATCACGTCCCCATAAACCTAAACCTTAGATGAGACCCAAGAAGAAGACTCGGCGACGAAGATAAGGAACAATCGCTCGAAAAATATCTTGCCGACTTTGAGCGCTACTATATCGAGATTCCACCAAGCGAGCCAATCGGCCGCATCGACATACTCACCGCAAACTACCAACTCCTGGCAACTCAAGGATGTCACAGGAAGTCTGTGAATAATCGGAAATCACCAAATCGTGACGTGGAACTGGTGTACTCAATCGAGATCAAGTCCACCTTATGATCGATACAGCTTGGCGGAGTTAAACATGGAATGACAGACTGCTCACAGCGCAAGCATCCGCCTGTGGAATGCAATCAAGTTGCTAAATTGCTGCCTGAGAATTGCAAATCTTACTTGCAACCGTTTGCGAGACTACCGAGGAGTTCAAAGTTACGCTTGACCACGTAGTCTTCGAAAAAGTCGAGGACAATCTTGTGCAGCCATTTATAACGGCACAAGAGGTCTACATTACCAAAATCGTCAGAACCACAAAAAATCGAAATGATTCGACTCGATGCTAACTGCAGTCGCTACCATCAGCGACGCACCCGAACAAAACGAACCTGACGGAAGCTGCTTCACGGCCCACGTCCAATCATGACTGAAGAAGCAACCATCTCCCCTCAAACCTGACGCTCAGAATGATACGCATGACCCAAACCCGTACCCCCGACATCGTGTGTGCCTTCTCAGCGTTCCAAGTGAACGTTTGTGTGGAAACTTTTAATACGTTTAACAATGTTGCACAACGTGATGCCGCTTGAAACGAGCAACAGTAGTCGTGCGGAAAAATCCTGACGAGATGTGCAGTGCTTAGTTTTGTGAATCCAGTCTATGATGTACATTCATACTTTTTTTAGGCTGACATGCTAAAAATCTATTCTAATAATCTTGGATGTTGTCCATGTGATGACTTTTTTTGGCACCAAGACTCGTTGGGGAGAAAAATTGAATATTTATAGCAATAGTAAATCTACCAGCCGTAACTTCGTGATATCCTGGAGGATAACCACTGCCTCCATTTTCAAGACGTAATTCCCTGTACAGACAGCCACCCCCGCAACCGTTTTCACTCCTTGTGGCAATTTCCAAACACAGTCAGAAACATACTCTCGGGCGTCAACACCAGCCCAGAACCGTTGCTAGCCGACAAATCTAAGCCGTAACAATTGGCGCCCAGTTTCAGTTGCAAGGAGCGATATTTTATGGCTTACGCTTGTGTTACTGTTATTAAATATGTATCTGAAATCACAAATATATACGATCGCACCCGTTAATTGAGAGATTGGAGGTGCTGACTAGGCCTAGTACCTGGTTCATCCACCTTCTCATATTAAATGTAATTATGGTTAAATAGGCACTAATCATATATTAGACTAACGTCTTGAATTAATAAATGAATATTAAAATTTTGACAATCAAATAAGCAATTAATCAAATTATTCTATCTTGTGAATGACTTGAATTTTATATGGGCGGAAGTGCAAATCAGAAGACAAAATTCTTGAGAAGGTTTTTTGGAAACTTGTGAAGTCTTTTTGCCGATCGTCTCGGACTTTTTCCTACAGCTTGTCTGACGCATTCGATATTTTCGGGTACAGTAAATGTTGAGCTTCAAATTATTGTAGGTATAAGTACGTAAGCGAGCGTAACGTCGGTTAAACACAAGTCCTGGGCCGCTATTCTCGAATCACACAAATGAGTTATGTATATGAATATGTCATATTTGCGCACAAAATGCTGACAATCAAATTCTTGAATAGCTCATATTTCATTGCATTCTAATTTGAGTTGCTTCCAAGCATTCTCAGTTACACCTGAACTACTCTTAAGAGTCTAGGCTGTTTGCAAGTTTAGTGAGCTACTTTAAATTAATTTAATTCAAAGTGTTGGAATTGTTGTTCTGAAACTGTTACCAACAAATATTTCAAACTGTTTCTAGGTTGTACTGAGCTATTTCAAGCAGAGGCATAGCTAGGATTTTTGTGGTTTACTGCTAAATATTAAAAAAAACGAATTATTTTCACAAGTTTCGAATCAACGTCGCAAGGCCCTTTTGTAGACTCGTGGGTCTTTCCGCATTCCAGCGGAGCTACTTTAAATTAATTTAATTCAAAGTGTTGGAATTGTTGTTCTGAAACTGTTACCAACAAATATTTCAAACTGTTTCTAGGTTGTACTGAGCTATTTCAAGCAGAGGCATAGCTAGGATTTTTGTGGTTTACTGCTAAATATTAAAAAAAAAAACGAATTATTTTCACAAGTTTCGAATCAACGTCGCAAGGCCCTTTTGTAGACTCGTGGGTCTTTCCGCATTCCAGCTAAAGTACTGAGTGATCAGTGTATCTAATTAATTTGGTTATTTTGTTTTTGATGATTAAGATCTACAAATGTTCAAATTTACCTGGGGCCCTAATGCATCACTGAATGTGACAGCATAAATAAAAGTTAATAGGTATACCAAGCTCTCAAGACTTATATGTTTTGTAAATACTCACATTAGGATTTCTGTCTCCTCCAACTACACAAGTCACTTTTCCATCAACTAATGAAAGCCTTCTAATACTAGAACTTTCACTATCTGCTATATAAACTTCTTTATTCTTCTTACATAAAGCCAAACCTGATGGTTGAGCAAAAGCAGCATTACTAGGATACTGATTATTTCTATTCTCTTCTCTACCACTCCCAGCAATACAAGCAACCGTTCCAGCTTTATAGCTTTTATTTTTCCACCAAACAATATCATCCAAAAACACTCCCCATATTTGATGGGTACCTGCCATTGCAACAATTAATACATCTTTTAAATCTCCATCAGTTTTATTAACATCATATGTATTATAAATACACAAATCCCAAGGTGATGATATGCCTTGATCTTTACCAACTTTTCCACCAATTCTTTCATCGGTTTGTATACCAGTTCCAGCAATTGTTGTCACTTCTTTACTTTTTAAATTAATTTTACGTATTGCATGATTTTCAGTATCCGCTACAAATAAAATATGAGGATTTTGAAATACCAAGCCCTGCGGTTGATTAAATTCAGCCTTTTCCAAATTCCCATCTTTAAATCCTTGTTTTGAACCACCAATTTGATTGACAATGATTCCATTTATTGATATTAATATGCGATTATTGCCTGTATCAGAAATAGCCAAGATTTCTTTATCATCATTTAAGATTGCAGTAATTTTTCCCGGGAATAACAAAGGACCTTTTAATTCCGGCAGTAAATGAAAAGCTGATTTTATTGGAAGTTTATGGTTTGATATCAACTTTCTTGATTTATAATAAGTTAGTGCATGCTTTATGCATAAATGCAAATCCTTGTAATTCCCTTCACCCATAAACATTATTAATGGTTTTGCATTAGGATCCATTAGCAGTAATGTCGGCCAACAATTAATATCGTATTTATTCCACATCTCATTTGTTTTATCATTCACTACAGGATGGGATATGTTATATCTTTGAACGGCTGATAGTATATTAGATGAATCCTTCTCATTTTGAAATTTTGGACTATGAACACCAACCTGCCATATTATAGATTATTTATTATTTTTTAAAAACAATGATAAAATACTTACTACAACTAATCCATCCTCGATACTAAATTCATTTTCTAATTTCTTTAAATCGGGTAATATATGCATACAATTAATACAGCAATAGGTAAAGAAATCCAAAACAACAAGTTTTCCTTTTAAATGGTTTGTTAAAGCAAGCGGCTCCGATACATTAAACCATTCTAAACCTAACAATAAAAATAAAGTAAATATTAGATTAATGGGTGCGGTTATGTTAAATTACTTCAAATTATTTTTTATTACGTTACCTGGTTTAAAGTCTCCCATGTGAGTATAGTTTACTTCATTTAAGTATTTATTTATTGCTTTCTCATGATTTGATGTTGTTTCAAGTAAGGATTTTAATTTTTCTTGTGAATAATATATAGAATCATCTTCGTTATCCATTGCACACAGACAAGATAAAGGAATAATTAGTATTAAATTGAAAGAATTGATATGTGATTTTGTAAGTGGTAAAAGTGTTAATCTTGATTTATCTTAATCTTTAATCTGTTCAACTATGAACTAAGTGAAGTTAGTTAACAAACCTTTTTTGGAAATTTATAACCGCATATCGTGACGTCATTTATGATTAATTTTTCATATTGTTGGAATATAATGATAATTTTTTTTAAATTTAAGTAAATCTTGTGATGCTAACATTGAATTATATACACAATAACTGGTGAAGCAGAAAGAGTGCGCACTATTAAAGAACCCATGTAGGCTACTCTCTTTATTCTACTCAAGCGCTCTTATGGATCAATTTGAAAAAAAAAGTTATTTAGGAGTCCTGCTTAATCAATTGGATCGAGCAAGTAATACACTTCAAGGATTAAACATATACTCAACTACTATATACAAAAACGTTTGAAAATACTTTTTTCTGAACATTTTAAAATCATATTATGTTTTTTTTAATTTTATGTTTATGTACATGTACATATATATAAATTTGAATAATTTTTATATATAATAAAATAAAATTCAAGTATAAATTAAATATTTAATACAGCATTTATTAATTTATATTTTTCAACTCATATTGTTTAAAATTATTTTTATAAATAAATAATTGATGTGAAAATTAATAGTTTTTAATAATTTCAAAGCGCGGCTTCACTAGGCGCTATATACATTGCATCACCATTGCATAGCAGACTCCCTTCCAGCTAGAGATATAAATATAAGAGAACTGCGACTACTGCGCAACTGATTTTCAAGGTGACGGCACTGAGGCTGCCATTTTGACCAGTACCTACTCTGTGAAATGAGCATTTAATAATAAAACGTGAAGTACGCATTGTTTGCATGACTGTTTGAGTTTTATTAATAATTATATTCAGAAATATAAATGTACAGACATATTATTTGTGCTTGTAATTTTATTGTAGACTTACCGTAGCCAGTTATAAACTGAATTCGTTTTTTAGAGTAATAATAACAAAGTTGCAGGTATCCCTACTACATTGTCGGCTTACACTCAAATGCTTATATATGTATATAAAAGTCTACTTACTAAAACATAAAGCACAACGATGATAAAGTTTAATTTGAAATGAAGAAATTTGTTAAGAAATATGCTACTTGGTGGCAGATTTGTCTTCCCCTGTGGCTAGTTATGTTTACACGTTGTTTGCAAAATTTGTTTTTTTTTAATTTTTAATTTTTATTAAAAAAGTCACGTATGGGTGACAAGTGCACGTCGCAAGGTATTAAGAGAATTTAAAAAAAATCCACATTTGAACAATACTCTAGATGGGGGCGTACTAGAGCGTTGTAAAGGATAATTAGAGTAAGATGGTCACAAAACTTCTTAGAGTTACGCTTGACAAATCCTAAAAGTTGATAAGCTTTAGCTTTCGATATGTAGTGTAAATGAAATGCTTGAATCAAACGTAATGCCTAAATCACGAATAGTGTTAACTCTTAACAACATTACATTCATGAGAGAGTAACCATAAATCACCGTAGACTGACGTCTAGAAAATGTCATCACTTTGCACTTATTTAAATTAAGTAGTAAGTTATTAGTCTGACACAAACTAGAAAAAATCTGTACTTCTTCATTAAGTAGTACAGCATCATCCAAAGACTGAATTTTCATAAAGATTTTTTAATCGTCTGCAAATAATAAACAACGCGCATTAGAAAAACAGTGTACCACATCATTGATAAAGATATTAAACTGTAGAGGTCTAAGATGTGACCCATATATAACACTCGACGTAACATCAATACTACGAGAAACGCACTGACCGATGCGCACAAATTGAAATCTTTTAGATAAATAGGATTGAATCCGCAGTAACAAGTAACCACGTAGTTTCATAATTAGTATCTTGTGGTCAACAATATCAAAAGCTTTTGAAAAGTCAGTGTTAACTGAATCTACCTGGAATCTGTTTTTGAGCGCATCTGTTATATAAGATTTATACAACAAAAGGTTAGAAGATGTCGATTTGCCAGTTCAAAAACCGTGTTGATTGAGAGCAATTTCAGATTGCAGAGTGGCAGTCAATTGACAGGTAACTAACTATTCAATTTTTTTTTGGAACAACTGATAAAGTAGATATAGGTCTATAGTTTGTTACTTCATTTATAGCACCAGACTTATGAATTGGAGTGACATAAGCTTGTTTCCAGCAAGTAGGAAAAGTACCCATAACCAGAAATAAGTTAAATAAAAGCCATAAGGGCTGACAAAGGGCAAACGTACATTTGTTGAGAAAGAAAGCAGTTAATCTATCAGGCTCTGGACAGTTATTTGGTTTTAATAGTGATAGTTTGTTGACAACATCAGATAGTTTTAAAACAAGATGCAATTTATTTATATGGGTCGGAATAGATGGTAGAGAATATGTGCTGTGTGGACTCATAGAGCGGAAATTGACCTAAAAAAATCAGCAAAGTTGTGATTTTTTTATCAAGTTTATCTAATTCTGTGCTAGACCATTTGATTACACCAAAAGAGTAAGTATGGGATGAAATAGCATAGTTGTTGACATCTTTTACAATATTTTGTCCGTTGAGTTTAATTTTAAGAGCACTCTATAGGCGCCCTGGATTTATTGCAGAAAAAAACAGACAAAGATATGCCTGAAACAAGTCAAATTTATTTGCAAGTTAACTTTCACATTATTTAAATAACATCTTGTGAAACTCACCTGCGTGTTTGTAATGCTTACTTAAACAACTTATGTGGGTCTCAAGTCAAACTGATTTGCAAAGTGATAACTTTGCCAACAACAACTTTTTTTGTAGTTAATAGATCATTTTTGGCTATTGACTTTACAATTTGTTTTTCAAGTATTGCAGCAATTAGATTTAGAAGTTTTGGAATAGTTTTATTTAAATTTATTAAAATATCAATGGAATTAAAAAATAAAAGATGCTGATCAGGATATGTTTAAGTGTTAATACGTCTTTACTACACAAATTCTAGGTACAAACAAACTTGAGGTAACTTGTAAGATCATTAAATTCCATTTTGAACGAAGTAATTTTTATAAAACGCAATATAGCTTACTTAAAAAAATGTTGAAATAAAATTTATAAAACTAAAAAAGTATATAAGCTTTATTTAACATAACTAATTAATAACAATATTATTCTTAAAACCCCTCGATAAATGTTTAAGTTTTTTTAAATTTGGTATTGAATTTAATTATGTTAACCAATGCATTAACTATAGTGGCGGCCGTATACATGTAATTCTCTATGCTGAAAGTCTCTTAAGTATTAGTTTCTTTATTAGTTTGTTGTCTGTTTTTGTTAGGTAGTTGATTTTTGTCTGTTAGTTTAGTTTATATAGCCATAAACTACTTAATGGATATATTAGTTGAATAACCCGTATTTCTCTTTTTAAAGAAAAGTTGCATAAAACAAATTATTGTTACTACAATCCTATATCAACACTAATAAGAGAATGTAACTTATTAAATGATAATAGTCTTTTTGAGCATTTACATTATCTGCAAATTTATTCAAAAACAAATGTAGACAAATTAATTTTAATATGTAATTTAGTTAGTATAGTTTTGTATTATTGTTTTTACATTTATACTTTTGTTTTGTAATTAATTATTGCATACCAAAGGATGTGTTCTGTTAATAAACCATTATTATTATTATATTTGCTTCTATTCAATGTACGAAATACTGGATTGAGCGCTAGGCAGAACTATAAAACATTTAAAGAGTCTCTTTGGAATATGGTTCTTCTGGATCTTTATTGCTACTGTTTTAACTTTATGACTTGTTTTTGAAATTTTTTTGTTTTAACTTTATGTTTGC